>CM074724.1:175794921-177264921 GCA_037306005.1 Rhinophrynus dorsalis | reverse complement strand
AGTCTATTTTGGGTGGTGTGTGTGTGTGTGTGTGTGTGTGTCAGTCTATTTTGGGTGGTGTGTGTGTGTGTGTGTGTGTGTCAGTCTATTTTGGGTGGTGTGTGTGTGTGTGTGTGTGTGTCAGTCTATTTTGGGTGGTGTGTGTGTGTCAGTCTATTTTGGGTGGTGTGTGTGTGTGTGTGTCAGTCTATTTTGGGTGGTGTGTGTGTGTGTGTGTCAGTCTATTTTGGGTGGTGTGTGTGTGTGTGTGTGTCAGTCTATTTTGGGTGGTGTGTGTCAGTCTATTTTGGGTGGTGTGTGTGTGTCAGTCTATTTTGGGTGGTGCGTGTGTGTCAGTCTATTTTGGGTGGTGCGTGTGTGTCAGTCTATTTTGGGTGGTGCGTGTGTGTGTCAGTCTATTTTGGGTGGTGCGTGTGTGTGTGTGTGTGTGTGTGTCAGTCTATTTTGGGTGATTGTGTGTGTGGCAGTCTATTTTGGGTGATTGTGTGTGTGGCAGTCTATTTTGGGTGATGTGTGTGGGGGGGGGGCAGTCTATTTTGTGTATTAGGAAAAGTAGATTGTTATGAGGGGCAAGTAGACTGGGTTCCCATTTTTTTTTTTTTTTTTTTTTTTTTTTTTTTTAATTTCCACACCCCTGACTCTTTCCTTAAACCCCGTTTAGAGGGATGAGGGATAGCAGACTTAGAAACATTGAACTTGACGTCAGATAAGAACTATTCGGCCCATTTAGGCTGCTCATTTTCAGACTGTAAAAACCTCCATCCTTATTTGGTCCTTGGTTTTGTCTTTGTTTAGGACAGCCTTATACTTATCCCATGCCTGCTTAAATTCTGTCATTGTATTAACTTCTACCGCTTCTGCTGGTAGGCTATTCCACTTATCTACTACCCTCCAAGGGAAATATAACTCTTACATTACATCTAAACCTTTGTCCCTCTAGTTTTAGACTATGGCCTCTTGTCCTAATATTTTTACTTCTTTGAAAATGTACTTCCCTCCTGCACTTTGTTGAATCCCTTCATGTATTTGAATGTTTCTACCATGTAACATCTCTCTTCTCCAAGCTATACATGTTCAGACCCTTCAGCATATTATTTATTTTCTTGTAAACCATTCAACATTTTAGAAGACCTTCTCTGGATTCTCTCTAGACTTTCTCTGTTCATAGGAGCTTCCTGCCAAAAATATCCTGGATTGGCAAAATGAATACCTTCTGGATCTAAATGCAGAGGAGTAGCTTGATGGGAAAGATCTTGAAGTATCCTGAGATAAAAGGGACATCTTCTCCATCTTTATTAGAATTTCCTTTAAGTGTTCACCAAACAGCATTGCCCCTTCAAAGGGTACAGTAACCAGTTTACTTTTGGAGGAAGCGTCTGTTCCAACACTTTAGCCATAAAGCTCTTCTTGTTGCAACTGAGAGGGCAGAGGATTTGGCAGACAATCTGACTAGGTACAATGAAGAGTCTCAGGACAAGTTAGTAGCCGCCTTAATGACAGCCACTTTTTTCCAAGAGTCTAGACCTAAACAGTTCTAGTTACTCAAGCAGGAGCTGTAGCCACCTTCAGATTCTGGCCTATAAATGAATATTGTTGTTTCTTGAGAACATTATACATCCTTCTTGCAGTATTTTTAGCTAAATGGGTGAATGCAGCATCCACCTTCGAGGGGGTGGTCCAGGACTTCATCTTCTCTTTGTCAAAACAAAAACAATTTAGAGATTCTTCTAGTGACTGCTGATTTTCTGTCCCCTTTTCACCATTCAGCTTTATTCATATCTGAAATAGAGTGGTCAACTGGAAAAACTGGCGAAGACCTCCTGTTATCAAAAAGGTTGCATCAGTAATGCTCAATTCCTTCTGCTCATCTTTAAGTCCCAAGGTTTTTCATAATTTCTTAGTCTTCCTCAGTTGAATACTCTGATACCAGGTCCTAAACGCTAGTAGCATATTTGGCTTCTACAAACCATGCAGATGTGCCCCCTTCTGGATCACCCAGGTGTTGACTTTCCCTGGCATTAGTAGCCTCCTGCATGACAGAGAAAGTCTCCTGCGTGAAGACTTTTATCCAAGAGAGAAAATCTTGAAACTTAATGCATTTGTTGACCAGCCACCTTCTTTAAACAATCTTGGCATAATTTAGATGTGTCAGACACCAGTATCTTCTTGAGCTTTTTCCATTTTACTGCCTGTAGGCTCAGGAGGGCCCTTTTCCTCATTTAGAACTAGAAGACATCCTCCCGAAATTCCTTGCTCAAACAAAAAGCAATTCGTAGCAATCACAAAATAATATATAATTAAGGCTAAACTGCCCTTACATGATACTGATGCTTCAAATATCAGCATGTGTTCAAATGTGGAATGCACACTTCCTGGAAGAGCACCAATCAGTCCTCTGAAAAGTAGGGGTGCACCGAAATGAAAATTTTGAACCGAAACGTCAGGATGCACTTGGCCGAAAACCGAAACCGAAAATGACTTTAATGCATATTTTAAAACCGTAACCCTGACTTTTAAAAAGTTTTCATAAACTTAGCCTGTTATATTATGTTTTTGTTTGTAAAAAGGAAAAAAATATTTTGGCCAGGGTTGGGCAAACATAAGAATCTCATTTCTGGTAGTGGAGAAATGAGATTCTTATGACTGCCCAGCAATGGCCAAGATGTTTCTATTTTACAAACAAAAACAAGTTTTAAAAGATAATTTTGTCAAAACTGGTTCAAAGTCAGAGATAGGGTTTTAAAATATGCATTATGAATGTATTTAAACCTTGACTTTGAAAAAGGTTTTTATAAAATTATCCTTTTACATCTAGTGTGGCTTTTTATTATTATTATTTATTTTTTCTATAGCTTTTAGTTCTTCTAAACATTTTTGGTATTTTGGATGTGTATTACCAATATCTCTTCTATGGTCCAGCAGAGGAATGCAGGCTGGGCATCAACAGCAGCCACTCAGGGTCTCTTGTCACTCTCGGCACGGAAAATGTCCAAAAGCAGCAGCAGGGGAGCAATGTGATAACAGCTTACCACCTAGCTGTTTTTTTTGTGTCTGTTGATTTTAAGCAGCCCGCGCTAGCTACGTTGTGACGTAGCGCGGCTGCTCAGTACTAGGATTACTAGGGCTGCAACTAACGATTATTTTGATAATCGATTAGTTGGCCGATTATTTTTTCGATTAATTGGATAAAAAAAACAATATGCTAATTTTTCATTATTTAATGAACAAACTGAGTGTTAAAAACAAACAGTAGAATAAAAAACTTTACACAGTTAACATGCATCATTGTTATTATTTTACTATGGGGTCTATGCACCTCTCTTTCTCCCCCATGTACTTCTTTGTCCCCCCTTGTACTTCTTTCTCCCCCATGTACTTCTTTCTCCCCCTTGTACCTCTCTTTCTCCCCCTTGTACTTCTTTCTCCCCCTTGTGCCTCTCTTTCTCCCCCTTGTACCTCTCTTTCTCCCCCTTGTACCTCTCTTTCTCCCCCTTGTACTTCTTTCTCTCCCTTGTACTTCTTTCTCTCCCTTGTACTTCTTTCTCTCCCTTGTGCCTTTCTCCCCCTTGTGCCTCTCGTTCTCCCCCATGTACTTCTTTATGCCTCTCTTTCTCCCCCTTGTGCCTCTCTTTCTCCCCCATGTACTTTTCTCTCCCTTGTGCCTCACTTTCTCCCCCTTGTGCCTCACTTTCTCCCCCATGTACTTCTTTATGCCTCTCTTTCTCCTCCTTGTGCCTCTCTCCCCCATGTACTTTTCTCTCCCTTGTGCCTCACTTTCTCCCCCTAGTGCCTCTTTTTCCCCCTTCTCCCCCATGTACTTCTTTCTCCCCCTTGTACCTCTCTTTCTCCCCCTTGTACTTCTTTCTACCCCATGTACTTTTCTCTCCCTTGTGCCTCACTTTCTCCCCCTTGTGCCTCACTTTCTCCCCCATGTACTTCTTTATGCCTCTCTTTCTCCTCCTTGTGCCTCTCTCCCCCATGTACTTTTCTCTCCCTTGTGCCTCACTTTCTCCCCCTAGTGCCTCTTTTTCCCCCTTCTCCCCCATGTACTTATTTCTCCCCCTTTTACCTCTCTCCCCCATGTGCCTCTTTCTCCCCCATGTACTTTTCTCTCCCTTGTGCCTCACTTTCTCCCCCTTGTGCCTCACTTTCTCCCCCATGTACTTCTTTATGCCTCTCTTTCTCCTCCTTGTGCCTCTCTCCCCCATGTACTTTTCTCTCCCTTGTGCCTCACTTTCTCCCCCTAGTGCCTCTTTTTCCCCCTTCTCCCCCATGTACTTATTTCTCCCCCTTTTACCTCTCTCCCCCATGTGCCTCTTTCTCCCCCATGTGCCTCTTTCTCCCCCTTGTACTTCTTTCTCCCCCATGTGCCTCTTTCTCCCCCTTGTGCCTCTTTCTCCCCCTTGTACTTCTTTCTCCCCCATGTGCCTCTTTCTCCCCCTTGTACTTCTTTCTCCCCCTTGTACTTCTTTCTCCCCCATGTGCCTCTTTCTCCCCCTTGTACTTCTTTCTCCCCCATGTGCCTCTTTCTCCCCCTTGTACTTCTTTCTCCCCCATGTGCCTCTTTCTCCCCCTTGTACTTCTTTCTCCCCCATGTGCCTCTTTCTCCCCCTTGTACTTCTTTCTCCCACTTGTGCATCTCTTTCTCGCCTATGTACTTTCTCCCCCTTTGTACCTCTCTTTCTCCGGGTCCCCTGCGGCTGGCTGGCTCTGAGGTCCCTCCTGCCCGCCCGCATCATCACTCGCCCCTGCGGGCCGTGATGACATACAGACAGAGAAGAGGGCAGAGGCACCGGAAGAGAAGCGCTTGCTGCCAGACAGTAACGATCAGTCTGCTGGCAGCAAGCGCTTCTCTTCCGGTGCCTCTGCCCTCTTCTCTGTCTGTATGTCATCACGGCCCGCAGGGGCGCGTGATGATGCGGGCTGACAAGGATTTTCGGCCATTTTTTTTATTTCGGCTTTATGCCGAAAAGGCCATTTTCGGCCGAAACATTTCGGCCACAGAAATTTCGGTGCACCCCTACTGAAAAGAATTCTTCACATTCAGCGACCCTCCTGTCTACGCTCAGAAGCATTCCACGTCAGGCGATTGACAAATGATGGAATCTCTCCTTGTCCCAGAGTGCATTCCATTTTGGTTGGAACACCAAGGTGAGCCCAAAGAATCACCCTCCCCATTCTAGTGATACCAGTGAGGAAAAAAGGGTCTGGTTGCCAACAATACACTCTTCCCACTGATGCTTGTGGGGTAGAGGACAAGGAAGAAAGGCATCTTCCTCTTGATGTGCCCCCAATAAAATGGTACTGTATCATGGACTTCAAGGAGAATCTACACGGCTAAGACTCCCTGGACCAGCCCGCATTAATGCAGGCATATAATCAGTAAGAGCATATCTTAATAGAAGATAAAGAATAGAGGCAACAAACATCCAATCTTTCCCAGCTGGTACAACAAAAATAACTGAAGAGTGGCAGGGAGGGGCATCCTTAAGTAGACTGTTGGATTGTTCCTACCAGCTGGAGGGTAGACAAAACACACCGTTTAATACTGTGGATTGGGACAAAATAAATAACTGACAATTTTGTGTACATTTCCTCCCCTTCAAATGTACCAAAATAGCTGAAAACTATGAAATTCCACATTACATTAAAGGGATAGCAATACTTAAAATGTTTAAAAATGTTGTAGAGTTTATCCCCCTGAGTAATACAAGGGTACTCCCACTGCTGAAAGGTGTTTTATTCAAACTTTATTACAGATCATAGTTTAATTTTTAGGTGCAATATCAAAGTGGCCTGAAATTGTACAGTGGCATTGTTGCTACACCATCCTATGGACAGCTCTGGTCCCAGGACCATAAATCTCCATAGGATGGTGTAGCAACAGCGCCACTAGACAATTTCTAGGTCTTGCTTTGTCAATTGGCCTTAAATATTTTTTTTGACAGTATCCTCCTCTGCGAACTGCTTTGCCAAGAATGCTGAGATGGGTGAAAGCTAAACCTTTAGTGACTCAGGCCGCAAGTTCTGTTTAAATCATTTTTGCAGGAAGAACATGTGGTGAGGCTATGCGATTATGATTAACATTGTTGCTTTTGCACCAGGATGAGAATATCCTCCACACTCTGCAGTAGATTTTTGAAGTGGAAGCTTTTCTCCCTAAAAGTATGGAATTGATAACAGAATCTGACAACATATTTCCCTCAGAGAGAGTTCCTTTCAGCTTCCAAGCAGCCAACTTAAAAAAAAAAAAAAAAAACAGATTTTGATGCCATACTGGTCACTGGGATAGAAGGTCTGGACTGACTGGTAGAGGCCATGTATGTTCTATAGATAACTTCACAAGTTCCGCAAACAACTTTCTCCTGGCCAGTAAGGAGCCATCAGAATTACAGTGGCTTTGTCCTGTCTGATTTTCCTTAGAACTCTTGGACTCATCGTAATTAGAGGAAAAATGTATGCTAGTTTGAACTTCCATTGTAGGCTCATGGCATCTACTCCCAGTGCCTCTGGATGATTTGAGCAGAAGAATTGTTGGTATTTCCTGTTGTGGAATGATGCCATGAGATCTACTTCTGGTAATCCCCATTTGGTTACAATCACGTCAGATACTTTGCTGCTGAGGGACCACTCTCCCTGGTTCAGCCTGTTTCGACTCTGAAAGTCGGCTTGTTTATTCTCTGTGTCTGCAATGCGAATGGCTGATATCACCCTCAGATTCTTCTCTGCCCATAGCAGAATGTGGCTTGCTTCTTTGTTCAGCTGGCTGCTTCTTCTGCCTCCTTGGTTCTTTAGGTGTAGAACCACTACCATGCTGTCTGAGACGATTTGCACCAATGTGTTCTTCAGGTACTTTTTGAATTTTATTAAGCACTGGAAGATTGATTTTAGCTGTAAAATGTTTATGTGGAGAGAACTTTCCTGTTCCCTGAGTCACTTTATTTCTCCGACAGCCTCCCCAGCCTTTGAGACTCACATCTGTGAAGATTCTCTGCCAACTTGTGTCTTTCAGGCTTGTGCATCTTTGAAGGTTGTGTCTCTTTGTCCACCATGATAATTGCTCTACTTACCCTGGGGGGCAGGGAGATTCTCTGAGCAGGATTTGACATCTTTTTGCTCCAGTTTTTTTTTTTGTTTTTTTTTTAATAAACCAACGCTGAAGCTGCCTCATATGTAATCTTCTCCAGGGCACCACTTGGACTGCTGAGGTCATTGACCCCAACAGCTCCATGTAGTCGTCTTCAGCTGTGTATACTGACATTTTATTGAAGCTGGATAACTTTTTGATCACATTCTGTACCATCTCTGATGACAGGGTAACTATGTTCTCCGTGGTGTCTATTGATAGCCCTAGAAATACCAATTTCAGAGTTGGATACATGGTTCTGTGCCAGCTGTTCGGAAGCTGCAACTAAAAGCAGATGGGCATAAACATTCTAAACTTTCTTCCGTAGGGGTTCCAAGGATATTGCCAATATCCTGGAGAAGATTCTTGGAGAGGAGGTGAAACCTAAGGGTAGCACCCTAATTTGCCAATGATGGCCCTCGTAAGAGAATCTCAGGAATTTTATGTGACTGTCTCATTAGAATATGTGCTTTTATGCATAGGTCTTCCTAGACAAATTAGCAATTTAAAAAGCAAGTGTACAATTATCTACCTCAAGAAGTTTAGAATAAAGTTGCCAGATTACACTATATCAAAAAAGAAATAAATAAAAATCATATTAACACTCTACAATATACTGAAATCCCAGAAAACCATGGAATACCATATTAGGTAAAGTAGCTAGCTACCTCTCAAGTAATACTTCTGTGTGTACATTTCATGTATAAGATCTGGGTGTTCCCTAGTCCCCAACACCACATGTTAAATATACAGTCAAAGCCAGTTAGGTGATCATTAGATAACTGTAAACGCATATTATTAAACCTATGATTACCAGAGGGATAAGAACTGTATTTTTTTTTAAAGAGAAAACTTGAATGAAATACGGATTTTCTTAATAAAAAGGGTACACTACCATTTCTTTACAGCAAAAAGGAGATGGGACACATGAACACTTTAGGAGCCTTCCCAACCATAGAGCCTATGCCCATATTATGTTCATGTTGCTGTGATCACATGTACATGTTATAATTGTTTGAAAAGGGAGAGCTCACTTTTTTTTTCCCACACAAGGATAGCCCCAAAACTGTAGGTGAAAGGAGATCAGAACTAAGTACCTTTTTTGAGGAATGGGACTCCCCTCTTTCTAATGGTTCATCTCCTGTTTAAAAATTGGTGTACCTGGTGGTCTAGGGGATCCTGCACATAAATTACATCATCATGCTTGTTGTCTGAAGATACTGTTACTCCTTTAACAACAGTCCTATCCGGAAGTGTAAGGGCTGTTCAGACAACAGAATTTTTTTTTTTTTTTTTTTTTTTTTTTAAATTTGCACAATGAATTCTGGGATGGCAGAGATTCGGACAGCCGTGTTGCCATCCCAGAATTCCATGACGTGCCAGAACTGGCACCGGTCATTAATGTCTGGACAGGCGTGACAGTCCAGGCACTTCACCAAACGTTCAGTGGTTAAAGTGACATGATTCCCCCAGGGAGGGACTACCACCAGGGACTGAGTATTTTCCAAAAGGCGATCTTCTTGCCGTGATAGTAACCCCTTCACTGTCAGACTGCAGTAGATGCGGACAGTCACATCTTTAGCAGTTCTGAACAGGAAAGTGAGTATTTTCATTTCTCCCTTACAGTACATTTGGAGTGCCCCATTGGCCTTATGCACAAAAGAAAACAGAATCAATTGTAGAAAACCCCAACACCTCCAGAAGAGACAAAGATCTGACCAATTGTTCCGTTCGCTTTTTTAACCGTATTGCACAGATTTGGAGAACTTTCTAGTATTTAAGGCGTTAAGAGTTCAATTTAAATGAATGTTTGGACATTTTACGTATCCCCTGCGGTGCAGATGTTTTACTCCAGAACGGCTACTCTTTCATTTGGAGAATAAGATCCTACGGACTCAAACGGAATAACACCATGATTCCCTGCTTCAAGCCAAAAATGAGATATGACCCGGCATTGATGCAAGAGTTTAATTAACCCTTTGAAATGCGTTGGATACCGCTCTGGCACTCAATGGGTTAAGGCTATATGTTGCGGAAAAACGTGGCTTTGTAAATGGTATACAAGGATAAAGTAATTATGCACAGATCATATATTAACATATAAGATCAGTCCGACAAGACAACTAGAACATGTATATGAACTGAATCACACACGCGCGCACACACACACACCAACACACAAAGCGTTACGAAAGCCATAAGGGAAACCGACGGACTACTAAAACTAATTAATATTAAGGCAGTGGTGTGGTACGTAACCGTGCCAAGAAAAGGTTTCCAGGCCAGCCACACTCCTCCTTCAACAACCAAATGAAGCTGGGGAACAAATAACATAAAATCATTTATAAGCGAATTACTTAGAACGGGTACTCACCTGGCTAAAATGCACCGATTAAGTACCCCGGGAATATGGCAATCTAATAATATCCCAGTTCGGTATCTTTAGACTCAGGCCTTTCTGTAAATGTAATCAGGCAACTACTCTCCTCCTCTAACTGAGTGTCACCAGCAGAGGAGGGGCAACGTGGTACAGTGCCTGCCCCTAGGGAGGAGTCGGGAGAGCTTAACCCCTTAAGGACCGGGAAATCTGAGGTGGATTTTGCAATTTTGGCTTTGACTATGTCGATGAGCCATATTTTCACTTTAATTTCTTTTGTACACTCACACAAATTATACACTTTTTAAGCGCAAGTAGGACTTTCTTTGGACACCACAATTATAGGAATAACTCATTGTTTAATCTGATTAAAGTAGAAAAAAAACAAAAACAACATTTTGCTTACATTTTCTTGTCAGGTTTGCATACCATTAGTTCTTTACAAAAAAAAAAATCCCTAAATATGTTCATTTGCTTCTCCTGAATATAAGCGTACCCCATATGCCTAGTATTTCAATCCCTTTCTCACATTTACAAGGTAAATATTACAAGATGGACGCCGTTATTTCCAACGTGTAATTTTTCAACAACTGGCATGTGAGCATCTTAGCTTAGTTGATGGTGCCAGAACCAAAAATGTCCCACAAAGGTATATGTTTCTGAAAACTAGACAACATAAGGTAAATAATCAGGAGAATTTTGCAGTATTTTATAAAGCTATTTTTCCAGAAATATTTTTAAAAATTGTGGTAACTTAGTTTTTTGCACTTTTCACACTTATATTTCAATATTACTGTTGATAGCAAGCACAGGATAGTTGGAAATTTTAAAAAATGCATTTATTAGTGTTCAGCTCCTTCTTCTGAGTACGGCAATATCCCATATGCATAGGTTTCTCAAGGTTTGTGGAAGCTACAGGGCCCAAATTGGTACATGCGCGTTTCCAGTTTCACACTTTGAATATTCACAGCTTGCTTCACTGGTGCCATGTCTCATTTGAGGCTGTCTACTAGTGCCCCACTTTAAGATTTCCCCCCAAAAGTGTATATTTTTGGAAAGTAGACACCACGGGTTTTCATTTTATGTATGTTTTCAATTTTTTTACGCATATGCATAGGTTTCTCAAGGTTTGGGGGAGCTAAGGGACCCAATTTTGAACAAATATTGAATTTTCACATCTTGCTTAACTTGTACCATGTCTCAATTGGGGCTGTGTAACAGTTGCCCACTTTAAGATTTCCCCCCAAAAGTGTATATTTTTGGAAAGTAGACACCCCAGGCTTTCATTTTAGGTGTGTTTTCAATTTTTTTACACAGCCATTTTACAGCCAATCCTGTGGAAGCTTGATGTAAGTAAACAATTCAGCTGTTTTCACACTTATATTTCAATTTTTATGTGGATTTCAGCTGGAACATGTTTGTTTCCTTTTACAGACATGCCATTTTTACAGCTGGTCCCTTGTCTCATTTCACACTGTTTGGCAATGCTGCAATTAATTTTACCCCCAAAAGTATATGTTGTAGAAGAGTAGACAACCCTGACTTTCATTCTATTTGCATTTTATCAAATTCTCCTCTGTGTCCTTATCCATGGCAAAGAATGGGTGTAAGATCCACCTCCCAGTTGGTAGGACCAATCGACAAACTTTAAAAGCCAGGTTGTAACATCCGGTCGCCAGTTATATTGGTCCTACCTTGCTGGAGGACGGAGGCTCTGTCCCCCTCAATAGAAGATTACATTAGTGTGTTGTTGTTGTTTTTTCTTCAATGTACACTGTCACCAGATACAGGGTACATGTTTGGGCTGTACACCTCCAGACGGTGGGGTCACATGGAGCGCTCGTCTGGCCACATGTGCTGTCTGGTTCTCAGCCGCGGCGTGGGTGTTAACAGCTAGCAAGCGGAACACTGGAAGTGCATCCGGACACTGCTGGGACATAAAAGATGGATGACCTGTACAAGTTATATGAGTACATACTATTACTATTATTTATATGCTTATTATATTGTTGGAGAGTGTCAGAGAAGGTGCATTAGCACAAATATGTCTTCTAATGCTAAACCTGGATAGACTGAGCAGCCCAAAAGTACTATTGAACCTGCTACATCTAAGGAAGAGAAGTTATTGCGGAAGCCTAGAGTTTGTGGCGCCTGTGATGCTAAACTCTCACCCTCAGACACTACCAAACTCTTGGTGAATGTTTTAAGAAGGCTGCTGGAGATGAGATTCCTTCCCAATTCAAGGATTTCCTAACATGGATGAGATCATCCATGCAGGAAACCTTTTCACAAATGCAGGATTCAGCCAGAAAGAGACAGAGAATGTCTGACCCTGAAGAGGGTCCCTCTAACCCTATGGAGGAAGATGAAGGCAGTCTTATGGAATTTGAATCTGGCCCTTCTTCGGCTGAAGAAGGGGAGCTAACTGATGATTCAGGGAGCTTCAGTTTAGATAAACTGGATGGTCTTTTAAAATCTATTAGGAAGACTTTAGGTTTAACTGAGGCACAGAAAGAACTAGGAGTCATGGATACAGCCTTCTTAGGTCATAAGAAAGCAGCCTTAGTTTTTCCTGTTCATTCCTCTATTCAAGATTTAGTAAAAACTGAATGGAGCCATGCTGATAAGAAATCAGCAATATCCATGAGAATTGTTAAAATGTATCCCTGCTCTGAGGAAGAGACAGCATCCTGGGTGATACCTCCTAAAGTGGATGCAGCTGTGGCTCATGTGTCGCGTAGAACTACTATATTATTGGAAGACGGAACCTCTCTGAAGGATCCTATGGATAAGAGAGCAGATAGTGCCTTGCGCAAGCAGTTTACCACCTTTGGTCATAAATTAAAAGCCAATACAGCCATGGCCTGTATATTTAGGGTATTAAGGATATGTTTAGGAGAATTAGAAGAAAAGATTGAGTCCTCTGTGTCTAGATCCAGATTACTAAGAGAGGTGGAAACCATCAAAGAAGCAGTTAATTTTTCCTGCAATGCTTCCCTGGACGCTATTAAGTTATCAGCCAGGGCCTCTGTCCTCTCAGTTACAGCAAGATCAAGGCCTGGGATGTTGATGTATCATCAAAATGTATCTCTTCTTTTTAGTAACCAATTAGAAGAAATTATTAAGAAGTCATCAGCGGGCAAAAGTGTCTTTTTGCCTCAATAACGTAGAAACAGGATTTCTCCACCAAGATCTTCTAATTTTAGAAGGCAGTCCTTTCAGGAGGCAAAAAGGTACAGGCCAGGGAGAGGCTACGAGCAAAGCAGAAAGAATCAGGCCCCCAATACTAGATCAGGAAACAGGAGGGACTTCCAAAGGAAGCCCTTCTCTAAAAATACGCAATGAGATCAGGCCACCCTCATCTCTAACTCCAGTAGGGGGCAGACTGGAGTCATATCTGGAGGTCTGGAAACAGCTTGTCCCAGACAAATGGGCTCAACAAATTTTGGAGATAGGGTATTGCATAGAATTCGAGTCTGTCCCACAGATTTATGACGTCCAAAATTTCCAACAGAATAATGAGAGACAAAGTTTTGGCGGCTATTCAAGATCTACAGATCAACAGAGTGATAGAGAAGGTTCCCAGAGAGCAAGGGAACTATGGAATCTACTCAGTCATTTTCCACTAAAGAAATCCTCAGGGGATTTGAAACTGATACTGGATTTGAAATGGCTCAATTCATTTGTCAGGATCAGAAAATTCAGGATGCAGATGGTGACCTCAACAATCAAGTCAGTACATCCAGGGGCATTCTTAACGAAGATAGATCTGCAGGATGCATATCACCACATTCTCATCATACCTTCACACAGGAAGTATCTGAGATTCTGTATTTGCGGCCACCATTAAAGTTCAGGGCCCTTCCATTTGGCTTGGGCTCAGCGCCGAGAGTGTTCACCAAGGTTCTAGCAGTGGCCCTAGCCTTCCTAAGGCAAAAGGGTATAAAAGTAATTCCTTACCTCGACGACATCTTAATAGTAGAGGAGTCACTCCACCAATCTCTGGTATCCACAAAGTTCTGCGTACAGATGTCATCGGATCTGGGTTGGAAGATCAACAAAGAAAAAAGTCATCTACTGCCAACACAGAGTCTGATTTTCCTGGGGATACAATTCAACACGGTGAAAGGCTATCACGGTGCCCGTGATTGGTGCTGTTCAGTGTCAGTCACTTGCTGAGTATCATGATTGGCTGTCTGTGATTAGCCCTCCTCACACAGCCTTTTTAAACCCAGGCTGAGCACTTCCAGGTTGCCCTTTCGTGATGTTTCTGACTCCACTCTGCCTGACCTGCTTGTCAGGCTTCTGGGCCTGTTCCTGCTGTACTTGCTGATCCTGTGTTCCAGTGTTCCTGTATGCTAGTGTTCCAGAGTTCCAGTGTTCCTGTGTTCCAGCACCTCGCGGGTTAATCTTACTGAGTTCCAACGTTCCTGTGTTCCAGCACCTCGCGGGTTAATCTTACTGAGTTCCTGAATCTCCTGCTCCAGCCGTCGCTCTGGCGACATTGTTCTCCTCACTGCTGATCATACTTTGTTGGTTTACTCCACTAAACCTGGTTGCGATATACATTGTTGGTCCCAGCGTGCGGACGCTGGTTTACTCCACTAAACCTAGTTGCGATATACATTGTTGGTCCCAGCGTGCGGACGCTGGTTTACTCCACTAAACCTGGTTGCGATATACATTGTTGGTCCCAGCGTGCGGACGCTGGTTTACTCCACTAAACCTGGTGGCGATATACATTGTTGGTCCCAGCGTGCGGACGCTGGTTTACTCCACTAAGCCTGGTTGCGATATACATTGTTGGTCCCAGCGTGCGGACGCTGGTTTACTCCACTAACCTGGTTGCGATATACAGTGTTGGTCTCAGCGTGCGGACGCTGGGTTACTCCACTAAACCTGGTGGCGATGTACATTGTTGGTCCCAGCGTGCGGACGCTGGTTTACTCCACTAAACCTGGTTGCTATATACATTGTTGGTCCCAGCGTGCGGACGCTGGTTTACTCCACTAAACTGGTTGCGAGATACATTATTGGCTCCAGCATACGGACGCTCGTTTGCTCCACTAAACCTGGTTGCGATATACGTTGTTGGTTCCAGCGTGCGGTCGCTGGTTTGCTCCTGAACATCCAGTACTGTGGTTAGTCGCTGTCCACTTCCTTGCAGTTGTCTGAGTATCCCTGGCAATAGACTCCTGCTGAGTAAGACCTCTATACTTATGCCCTATGCTGTCTTAGTCACCTGACAGCTGGTCTACTCGCTCAGGCTGCCCTGCCCAGTATTGGTGAGGCCGGTAGAACCTTGACGATACCATCCTGTAGGTTGCCTCACCCGGTATTGGCAGGGCCGGTAGAGCCTACTCCAGTACTCCTTTGGGCTGCCCTGCCCGGTATCTGTAAGGCCGGTAGAACCTTGTAATTCACCATCTTTAAGGTTGCCTTACCCGGTATTGGCAATGCCGGTAGAGCCTACATTCAGCATTCCGTGGGGGCTGCCTTGCCCTGTATTGGTAAGGCCGGTAGAACCGGTATATGTCATCTCACGGTTGCCTTACCCGGTATAGGCAAGGCCGGTAGAGCCTGTCATTAAAACTGTCACTTGGGTTGCCTTGCCCGGTATTTAGGCAAGGCTGGTAGAACCTATTATATGTTATATTACTGTTGTATTGTTATGTATGTTTACCCTACGGGGACTGCCTTTAACTTTTAATAAAGTTAAGTTATTTTACCAAACCGTAAGTCTGAGAGTCTTCAAATCCGTGACAGTACGAAAGGGCCATGACCTCAGACACTAAGAGTGACGGTAACGCACAGAATATCCATTGGAGGATGGATATGCACGAGCAACATTTGGATCAGCTAGCGGCTGCTATCCAAACTATTCTTGAACGCACGGTACTTGCGGATAAGTCCGGTGCTAACCCGGTGGTCCCGCCAATTCCGACACCGGAGAATGAGTCTAAGCCCTCAGGGGCCGCAGTCAAAGGGTTAACGGCTTCTGCACCCTTGCCGCTGAGATATGACGGGGACCCTCAATTATGCAGAGGGTTTATTAATCAACTTGAAATATTTATGGAATTGACGGCACACGCATTTCCTAGTGATCGCAGCAAGGTTGGGTTCATGATATCCCTGCTGACTGGCAGAGCATTGGCCTGGGTCAACCCACTTTGGGAAAACGCTAAACCTTGCACAAAGAATTTCTGTGATTTTGTGCAATCCTTTCGGAGAGTATTTGAGCCTCCTGGTAGAACTACCTCTGCTGCTAAACGTCTCATGGAGATACAACAGGGCAGGCGCACGGTTGGCGATTATGCCATTGAATTCCGCACCTTGGCAGCAGAGGTAGGGTGGAATAACGAGGCCCTGTTGGCATCCTTTGCTCAAGGATTGAGTGACCAGATTAAAGATGAGATTGCAGCAAAAGAGTTACCTACTGACCTAGACGATTATATCGAATACGTGATTCTAATCGACTCCAGAATACGTGAAAGATTAACCGCCAGAGAGCGACGAGTACGGTTAAAGAATAATGGGTCCAGTAGCATATTTTGCCCACCCAACCCTCCCTCTGCATCCAAACTTAGTGAGCCTAGTTTGGAACCAAGTGAACCTATGCAGGTGGGTTTCACTAGGTTAACTAAGGAGCAGAGAAGGTATCGCAAGACACAAGGATTATGTCTGTACTGCGGTAAGGATGGTCACCTGTTAAGATCTTGTCCGGTACGTCCGGGAAACGAACACACCTAGGGTACCTTGGGGGACAGGCCCTAGGTGGTGTCCAATCGTCCCCATTGTTGGACACACTTAAACCCACCATACAGGTGGTATTGTCATGGGCACAACGCTCGGTTGAGGTTTTGGCCTTGGTTGATTCTGGTGCAGCCGGGTATTTTATGGACAATACCTTTGCTGAATTGCATGGGGTACCACGGATTCAAACCCCTCTTGCTATTGAAGCAATTGATGGCAGACATTTGGAATCCGCCCAAGTTACTTTTGAAACGATGCCCTTGTCCATGACTATTGGGGCTCTTCACAAGGAAGAGCAGCAGTTCCAATTGATTAATTCTCCTCACCATGCCGTGATTTTGGGCTTTCCTTGGTTACAGTTGCACAACCCACAATTTGATTGGCAGAAATGTGAGATTGCTACTTGGTCTCAGTTCTGTATGGATAAGTGCGTTACCCATCCTGTTAAGGTCTTGTGCACCTCCCCTTCACTACCTGATGCCTACCAGCAGTTTAGCGACGTTTTCAGTAAGGGAGAGGCTGGCGCCCTACCTCAGCACAGACCATACGATTGTCGCATAGAACTGAGTCCTGGAGCAGTACCACAGAGGGGACGCACGTATCCATTGTCTTGTGAGGAGAACCAAGCTATGGAGGAATACATAGCAGATGCCCTCAGTAGAGGGATCATAAGGAAATCTACTTCTCCGGCCGGTGCCGGGTTCTTTTTTGTTAAGAAAAAAGTGGCGAACTGCGACCTTGAATAGACTATCGTGGGCTGAATAAGCTGATGGCAAAAAATGCCTATCCAATACCACTCATCACCGAGCTGTTTGATAGACTTAAGAGGTCCTCGATTTTTACCAAATTGGACCTAAGGGCAGCCTACAATTTGATACGTATCAGAGCCGGTGATGAGTGAAAAACTGCCTTCAATACGAGATCTGGGCATTATGAATACCTAGTCATGCCATTTGGTCTATGTAATGCTCCTGCAGTATTTCAAGAACTGATCAATGACGTTCTTAGAGATATGTTACAATCTTGTGTTGTAGTCTATCTTGACGACATACTTATCCACTCCAAAGACCTGTCACAAGACATCAAGGATGTGTCTGAAGTCTTGCTGCGCTTACGAAAAAATAAATTATTCTCTAAACTGGAGAAATGCGAGTTCCACAAAACCAGTTTACCGTTTCTGGGGTTTATAATTGGCAAAGACGGCATTGCCATGGATAAAGAGAAATTGACGGCAGTCTTACAATGGCCTAAACCCAAGAGCCTCAAAGCCATCCAACGATTTCTGAGCTTCGCCAATTATTACAGGAAGTTTATTAAAAACTTCTCCTCTATCGTGAAACCTCTGTCTGACCTCACGCACAAGGGCGCTAACCCATCCCTCTGGCCGGTGGCTGCTGAAGAGGCCTTTGAGAAGTTGAAGGTAGCCTTTGCTGAAGCGCCTGTGTTGTCCCACCCTAATCCAATACTCCCCTTTACTTTGGAAGTTGATGCCTCAGATATTGGGGTCGGGGTGGTGCTCTCTCAGCGACAGGTTAAAGGCGGTACACTCAGACCCTTTGGACTCTTCTCAAAAAAACTGACTAGTGCTCAAAGTCATTACGAGATTGGTGATCGAGAATTACTGGCCATTATCCTCGCTCTCAAAGAATGGCGTCATTTACTTGAAGGCACAAAAAACCCCGTTTTGATCCTGACTGATCACAAGAATCTGACGTATCTTTCTGAGGCCAAGAGACTGTCTTCTCGCCAGACCAGATGGGCACTGTTTCTATCCCGATTCAATTTCGTTGTATCATACCTGCCGGAATCAAAGAGTGTTAGGGCTGATGCTCTGTCTAGACAATTTGAAGCAGAGGTTGACAGAGAAGTGGTACCAGCCCCTATCATTCAACCTGATCGAATATTGGCTACCATACGTACTAGTATTACTTCACCACTAGGGGAGGAGATTTTGGCATCCCAAGCCTCTGCTCCTCATGAGACTCCAGTGGGCAAATGTTTTGTCGCTGAGCCATTCCGTACTCGATTACTTGAGACCTACCACTCCTCTAAGGCTGCGGGACATATTGGTAGGGATCAATTGTTCTGGTCTCTCTCTCAGCTATTTTGGTGGCCTTCTATGAGAGCAGATTGTGCCAATTTTACGAATGCCTGTGCCACCTGTGCCCGAGCCAAAACCCCTAGACATCTCCCTGTGGGCTTGCTTCAGCCGGTGCCTAATGGTGAACGCCCTTGGTCTCACGTCTCTATCGACTTTATGGGAGAATTGCCCAAGTCTAGAGGGTACTCCTTCATATTGATGGTGGTAGACAGGTTCTCAAAAATGGCACACTTCGTACCCCTCCGTGGCCTTCCTTCGGCCAAGGAACTGGCAATGATATTCGCTCGAGAAGTATTTCAGTTACATGGAGTACCCAGGGTGCTGGTGTCTGACAGGGGGAGCCAGTTTGTGTCCAGATTCTGGAGAGCATTTTGCGAACAGATGGGCATACAGCTATCATTTTCCTCGGCATATCATCCCCAGACTAACAGGGCCGCTGAGAGGGCCAATCAAGGATTGGAACAGTTTCTGCAATGTTTTGTGACTGACCATCACAGCAGATTCCAGCTCTGGATGAGCATATAGAGCAACTCTGTTCCACATGGGCACAAGTTCAGAGGGCATTGGGCCAGTCTTTTCAGCGACATCAGCGTCATGCCAATCACAGAAGGCTTCTAGCGGTTTCCTTCAGAGTCGGGGATAGAGTATGGCTGTCCTCCAAGAATCTAAAGCTCAAGGTCCCATCTAATAAGCTGGCACCTCGGTTCATTGGTCTGTACAAGATCATTCGCAAAATTAACCCTGTTTCCTATGCCTTGGAATTACCTGCTTCTATGCGCATTCATAATGTATTCCATGTGTCTCTCCTTAAACCTCTGGTTTGTAACCGTTATACTACCACACCTGTGAGGCCAGGTCCTGTTGAAGTCGAGGGGCAGGAGGAGTATGAAGTACAAAACATTATTGATTCCCGCAGAGGTAGAGGAGGGGTACAGTATCTAGTGCATTGGAAAGGTTATGGTCCTGAGGATCGTTCCTGGGTAGACAGTAAGGACCTTCATGCACCCAAGTTACTACCAATATTTCATGCCAAATACCCTCAGAAGCCTAGACCCTACTCTGGGAGAGGGGGTCTTTGAAAGGGGGGTACTATCACGGTGCCCGTGATTGGTGCTGTTCAGTGTCAGTCACTTGCTGAGTATCATGATTGGCTGTCTGTGATTAGCCCTCCTCACACAGCCTTTTTAAACCCAGACTGAGCACTTCCAGGTTGCCCTTTCGTGGTGTTTCTGACTCCACTCTGCCTGACCTGCTTGTCAGGCTTCTGGGCCTGTTCCTGCTGTTCCTGCTGTACTTGCTGATCCTGTGTTCCAGTGTTCCTGTATGCTAGAGTTCCTGTGTTCCAGAGTTCCAGTGTTCCTGTGTTCCAGCACCTCGCGGGTTAATCTTACTGCGTTCCAGTGTTCCTGTGTTCCAGCACCTCGCGGGTTAATCTTACTGAGTTCCTGAATCTTCTGCTCTAGCCGTCGCTCTGGCGACATTGTTCTCCTTGCTGCTGATCACACTTTGTTGGTTTACTCCACTAAACCTGGTTGCGATATACATTGTTGGTCCCAGCGTGCGGACGCTGGTTTACTCCACTAAACCTGGTTGCGATATACATTGTTGGTCCCAGCGTGCGGACGCTGGTTTACTCCACTAAACCTGGTGGCGATATACATTGTTGGTCCCAGCGTGCGGACGCTGGTTTACTCCACTAAGCCTGGTTGCGATATACATTGTTGGTCTCAGCGTGCGGACGCTGGGTTACTCCACTAAACCTGGTGGCAATATACATTGTTGGTCCCAGCGTGCAGACGCTGGTTTACTCCACTAAACCTGGTTGCTATATACATTGTTGGTCCCAGCATGCGGACGCTGGTTTACTCCACTAAACTGGTTGCGAGATACATTATTGGCTCCAGCATGCGGACGCTGGTTTGCTCCACTAAACCTGGTTGCGATATACGTTGTTGGTTCCAGCGTGCGGTCGCTGGTTTGCTCCATTAAACCTGGTGGCGCTATTACCATTAGTCCCAACGTGCGGAGGTTGGTTTGCTCCTGAACATCCAGTACTGTGGTCAGTCGCTGTCCACTTCCTTGCAGTTGTCTGAGTATCCCTGGCAATAGACTCCTGCTGAGTAAGACCTCTATACTTATGCTCTATGCTGTCTTACTCACCTGACAGCTGATCAACTCGCTCAGGCTGCCCTGCCCGGTATTGGTGAGGCCGGTAGAACCTTGACGATACCATCCTGTAGGTTGCCTCACCCGGTATTGGCAGGGCCGGTAGAGCCTACTCCAGTACTCCTTTTGGCTTCCCTGCCCGGTATTGGTAAGGCCGGTAGAACCTTGTAATTCACCATCTTTAAGGTTGCCTTACCCGGTATTGGCAGGGCCGGTAGAGCCTACATTCAGCATTCCGTGGGGGCTGCCTTGCCCGGTATTGGTAAGGCCGGTAGAACCGGTATATGTCATCTCACGGTTGCCTTACCCGGTATAGGCAAGGCCGGTAGAGCCTGTCATTAAAACTGTCACTTGGGTTGCCTTGCCCGGTATTTAGGCAAGGCTGGTAGAACCTATTATATGTTATATTACTGTTGTATTGTTATGTATGTTTACCCTACAGGGACTGCCTTTAACTTTTAATAAAGTTAAGTTATTTTACCAAACCTTAAGTCTGAGAGTCTTCAAATCTGTGACAAAGGCACAGCATGTCTATCAAAAGACAGGAGAAGCAGACGCACAAGCTGGATATCAAGATTTCTAAAGAACAGATAACATACTGCCCTGGAGTTCTCAAAACTTCTAGGCAATCTATCTTTGGCAGTACAAGTTGTTCCTTGGGCAAGATCTCATCTACTAGCACCACAGGAGAATCTGCTAGCATATTCAAAAGGAAACCCATTGGAATTCACCAAGCACATTCAAGTATGGCCAGCCACCAAGAGATATCTCAGTTGGTGGCTAAAGAGATCAAGCCTCCTAAGAGGCAAAACCCTGATAGAGATACTGAAGACAGAGGCCAGCAGTCTCGGCTGGGGAGGAATTTGGCAACAGAGACCAATACAAGGCACATGGAACAGACAGGAACAAATGTTACACATCAACATGCTAGAACTGAAAGCAGTATGGTACAGTCTAAAGCAACTTCAAACATAACTTCAAGGGAAAGCAGTTCCGGTCAGATCAGACAACATCTCCACAGTAAGGTACCTCCTCAACCAAGACTTGAACAGTGTGACTCAGGAGATATTTCTATGGGCCAAAAAAAATCTGCTGGACCTATCTGCAGCACACATTTCAGGCATAGCAAATATTCAAGTGAACTATCTCAGCAGAAACACTCTGGATCCAGGAAACTGGTCCCTCAACATGGAGGTATTCAAGGACATAGTACGTCTATTCAGAGAACCAACAATAAACCTAATGGCAACAAGAGGCAACACAAAGTGTCACAAGTTCATCCCCAGATGGAAATACAACCAGGGCTGGGGTCAGGATGCTTTAAAGCTCAGATGGGGGTTCGGAAGATAAAACAGGACAAAGCAACCTTGATACTGATAGCACCAGGATGGCCGAGGAAAACCTGGTATGTGGATCTAGTGACAATGTCAGTTCAACCGCCCATCAAGCTGCCGGACATCACGAATCTACTATCACAAGGTCCAATATTGCACCCCAATCCTAGTTTCTTGAACTTAACGGCATGGAAGCTGAACGGTGCTCTTTAGAGATTAAAGGTGTCTCTAGAGAATTGGCGGAAACAATAATCAAAGGAAGAAAAGTAGTAACTTCTAAAATTTATTACCATATATGGAACATATTCTATAAATGGTGCAGAGAACATAATCTTTCTAGAGAAAAAATAACAGTAGGAATTATTCTCGATTTCCTACAGGATGGATTCAAAAAAGGTCTAAAACCATCTTCCTTAAAGGTGCAGCTGTCTGCCCTATCAGCAGTCCTAGCCAATCCTTTTTCAGATCATTATGTAATCAAAAGATACATACAAGCTATCTCCAAAATTAAACCTACAGTACGAGAGAGTATACCGGCTTGGGATCCAAATCTGGTTTTGCAGCAGCTTTCAGTCCACAAGAATTTCGAACCATTACAATCCATCCCTATCCAGAATCTGACTTTAAAACTGTGTTCTTGACCGCAATTACTTCTGCAAGAAGAGTGGGTGAACTTCAAGCTCTTATGTGCTCTTCTCCTTACATCATTTTTCATCAAGACAAGGTAGTTTTAAGGACAATACCTACCTTTAGGACTAAGGTAGTATCTGAGTTTCATCTCAGTCAAGATATAGTTTTACCTTCCTTTTGTCCTAATCCAACCAATGATCAGGGAAAGGTCCTACACAATTTAGATTTATGTAGATGTCTCTCAATTTATTTGGCTAGAACAAAGGATTTCAGAAAAACTGACTCCTTGTTCTTGCATTTCTTCGGAAAGTACAAAGGATCAGCGGCATCTAAGGCTTCTCTGGCAAGATGGATAAGGGATTGTATACATTTAGCTTACAAGTCTGAAGGGAAAGATCTCCCATTACATATCAAGGCAGAGAAATTGCTACATCATGGGCTCACAAGGCTATAGCTTCACCAGAAGAGATATGGAAGGCAGCAACATGGTCATCGTTGTCCACATTTATAAAACATTACAAGCTGGATGTGCAAGCTGCCGCAGATGCAAAGTTTGGAAGAAAAGTACTTCAGGCTGTTGTTCCTGATTAAGGATAGGATCTTTCCTTATTTCCCCCCTTTATGGTACTGCTGGGCTAAATCCCATTCTTTGCCTTGGATAAGGACACAGAGAAAATGGTGAAATTTACTTACCAATATTTGTACTTCTTCTGTGTCCTTTCCATGGCACTCCCTCCCTCTAATATGTCCTAAGTATTTTAAGGAGGATGATGAATGCATATTATATTATAATTCTAACCTTATTTTTTTTACAGCTTTGGACAATGGTTAACCGGCGAACGGATGTTACAACCTGGCTTTTAAAGTTTGGCGATTGGTCCTACCAGCTGGGAGGTGGAACTCACACCCATTCTGTGCCGTGGAAAGGGCACAGAGGAGATACAAATATCAGTGAGTAAATTTTAGTGTTGCTCTGGATTTTAATCAGATGATATTTGCAGATTTTTTAAGTGCTTTACATTCGTGGTGAGTTACATCGTCCGAGTACAGCAATGCCCCATATGCATAGGTTTGTCAGGGTTTGGGGGAGCTACTGGGCCCAGTAGGGAACATCTGTGTTTCTATTATCAGAGATGGAAAAAAAACTTAGGGTGCTTTGCTTCCCATTATATTTTGATAGTGTTAGATCTAAGGAGGGATGTGTTTTGAAAAATAAAAAGCAGGATATTTCAGAGGGGAAAAATGGCCAAATAATAAAATAAAGTTTACAGCACTACTGCATTGTGCCTGCATGGTATTGCTTGAAGCAGTCACCAATGCAGAGGCCAAGTTTGGAAGGGCAACCAGGACGATAAGTTGGGGTTTCTCTCCGTATTCCCTTGCTATAGCAAACCCTGCAGCGCTTTTGTATGTTTTTCTGTTGGGGGGTTGGGGGGATTTTATAAATAAAATGTATTACCCCGGGTTTTTGTGGAGTTATTTCTGTTGCCCCTTGAAACAAAAATTGGGAAATAAGATGGTGCTGATACTGCAGAAAACTAAATTTTAGAGTGGGGTTTGACAATCTGAAAATTAAAAAAGAATTGTATACTGCAGTCTGCATCATGGAAATGGCAACATTTTTGTACCATGCCCTACACTTTCACATGGTGAGGTACGGCTGCATGAGTTGATCACACAGATCAACTCCCCCATGTGC
Source organism: Rhinophrynus dorsalis (assembly GCA_037306005.1). Classification (NCBI taxonomy): domain Eukaryota; kingdom Metazoa; phylum Chordata; class Amphibia; order Anura; family Rhinophrynidae; genus Rhinophrynus; species Rhinophrynus dorsalis. The sequence goes on along the minus strand of CM074724.1, from coordinate 177,240,735 downwards.
TTATTGTAGTCTTTGATGCAGACTAGCTTTTTAGTACCCACCTTCTGCTACGAACAGAGACTGCCACAGTTTTGTCCTCATGCATGGTGGAAAGCATGTATACTTCTTTTTTGTCTTGAAACTTAACTGCCAGCAGCAATTCTTGGCACTAAGCTGAGGATGTCCCGTTTTTTTAGTTTTTTTGCTACCAGTTCTTTGGGCATCTCCCTGTAATTACGCCTGACAGTGCCACAAGCCACAGTGTCAAAATAAAAAAGTGACTGAAATAAAAGGGGGCTGGTGTAGTAGTTCTCAACATATAAATTATATCCTTTATTTAATAAGGGGTAAATTAGATCCCAAACAATTTTCCCATTTGTTCCCATAGATTCTTGACAGAATATCAGATACTAAAATGATCTGTTATTTATATGTGTACATCACTATATAGAGAGACACGTAGGTACCAATCTTTTCCCAAGAGTTATTCCAGTATAAGAAATATATATTACAATAATATAGAGTATTAAAAGGCAATTGCTTTCAAAATGTACAATAATATAAAAAAACTATAAAATAGCGCTCAACGCGTTTCGTGAAATTTTATCACTTCTTCTTGGGAAAAGATTGGTACCCACGTGTCTCTCTATATAGTGATGTACACATATAGATAACAGATCATTTTAGTATCTGATATTCTGTCAAGAGGGTAGACCCTATATTAAGTTAATAGTTGAAAAGAAAAGAAAACATTTTGGAAAATCCAATTGTATCCTGTGGAGAGGCCACACGGAGGAAAGAGGGAGACCCACTGACAGAGAAGGAGATAACCGTCCTGGGGTTGTATACCAGGGATGCTGTTGAACTGAGAGGCGGTCCTAACCTCTCAAACAAGTGAGTACATTACTTGTAGAGCAGGTGGTGAAGGTGAAGGTTATCCAGTACCAAAAATACTAAATTTAGAGGAGTTCCTTCTGCGCTGTTTTCTCTTTTGTTTTCTACTACCTATCTAAACTTGCTTATAATATAAAATACATTTTTAAATAAAATAAACTTTTTTTTTGTTTTTACTTTGTTTGTTTGTTTTTTCCTACACTATTCCTAAACCTATATCTAACCCTAAACCTTACCCTAACCCATGTATACCCTGAACCTTCCTAACCCAAGTCAACTACCTATCTAAACTATAATTATTATATTTTTTTGTGGGGTTTTTTTTGTTTTTGTTTTTTTTTCCTTCTCTACTCCTAAACCTAAATCTTACCCTAAATCTTTCCCTAATACACGTAGACTACACCTACCCAACTACCTACCTAAATTACCTAAAATTCACTAAATAATCAAATTGTATTAAAAAAAAATAAAAATTAATTAAAAAAAATGGAAAAAAATACAAGGGGGATGGGGGATGTACCACAGATCAGCAAAAGCTGATCTGCAGCAAACTGATCACTGCTAGAGTGATCAGAGGGGGAGAAATGTGCTGATCACTGCAACCACAGTGATCAAGGGGTTAATCTTGTTTTTTACCTGTTTTTTTTTAATAGTGTAACGGAAGCTGAGAAGGGACCGCGTCGCCTTCCGCCGTCGTTCCCGGGTCTCTCCTTCTCAACGCCGGAATGGTGCTGTCGGATGCACCGGTCGAGCAGATCAACGGTCCGGTGGTCGACTCAAAGTAGCGTCGAACCCCGGAGTAGCCGACTCTACATCGAAGGATGCGGATCGAGGAGGGTTCAACGGGCTCTCGAACCGTCGAGTGTCGTAGAACCAGAACACCGGGCAGTAGAGAGTGAGGCCTCTACTCCCAGGCTACAAGAAACAGGTAAAGTGTTGCAGGAACACAGGGTAGCGGTTGCCAAGCCGTTTGAGCACTCCAGTGCTCGAATCGAAGGTTCTGCTGGAACTGGAAGAAGCAAGGTAGAGTCCACATTGCCTCCTGACAGCATTCGAAGTGGGGTAGCAGGATACTGGCAGCAGACGGACGAACGATGCAGGAACCTGGGCTCAGATGGGCTTCAGAGTGGCCGCTTTAATACTATAAGAACACACAAAACTCCAGGACTCTGGTTCACTCCGAAACATAACTCACTTTATTGACACAAACCACATATATTTATACACCAAATCTTACATTGAAACTTATGGGGAAACCAGATACAATGGGAACATAATTCAATCACTATACATGAGACAAAAGGCCAACAGCAGATAGCCTAACAAACTCAATGACTCAGACATGATTACATTTCAGATACAAAAGGGTTTGATGAACGAAGACTTGAGGGCTTGAACTAATTGCCACATGGCAGGGGGTCTGACTGCAGTTCACAATGGCTTATTTAACACACAGCAGGGGGTCTAGCTACAGTACACATAGTCAAATGGCTGGAGTGGGTGCAGTACACATCTTAAGGACAGTGTGCCAAGGTTGGAGCCTTTGTTTGACTACTTTGAATGCCCTGCTCCAACCTTGACCAATCCCTGAGCTGCCTACAGTTCCCCACCTTAGGCTATGGAAGATATTTGCATGCCTTCTCCAGGGTTTCGAGTGACCCAGCTTTCCCCTCTTGCCTCTGCCGCCGAACGTTCGATCTGGTGGAGCTGATCGCACATCACGCCAGTACCCTCTGACTGGTAGTCGGTGAGTGTGTAAACCCTCGACCACAACAATACATTAAACATAGAACATTCGACAGTACATAAACCAAAGTCTATTAACATAAGTCTTTTTCTCTAAGGTAAAGGCTGGCCAGTTCGTATGGCAGGGCACAACACAGAGTCCAAACAGTGCAAAATGTCCACAGTCTTTGGCTAAACAATCGGAGGGCCAGACAAGGGCTCAAGTAACGGGTAGGATCCGTTAAATTTCTCCCCCTTTTTTGTACCAAGCCAGCGGTTGCGGTAGTAAATGCAGGCTTGGGATTCTGGGAGAGCCTTACTGCTGTGAGCCGCTTTTCTGGAAAGCTCGCAAGTCCGTAGGCCTTGGTCCTAGGCCATAACCAGTTGTTGACCCCCTTGTCCTGGGCCAGGGAAACAGTCCACACGCCCCTTGTCCTGGGCCACGGAAAGGCTTGGGCCCCTTGTCCGGGCCAAGAGAAAATGTGAGCCCCTTGTCCCGGCCTGGAAACAATGAACAAGCCCCTTGTCCTGGGCCAGGAGTAAAACTTTGGTGCTTGGTCCTGGGCCAGGGAAACTGGTGCCTTCTGGTCCTGGCTAACACCAAGGTGGGAGGCCTCTCCTGAACTATGCTCCATGCAGAGCTGGGGTCAAACTTTCCTGGGTGTGAGGCCAGTGGCTCAGGGTCCAGAGCCAGTCTATAGGGGGATCTTTTTGTGGTAGCAGGGCCTTTGGGATCTCAATGGCCTGGGGATTCAGTTGTGGGAAGATGAGCACATCTCCCCCTTTTAGTTGGGCAAGTGCCCCAGAGGGATAGGAGAGGATGTTATTCACACTCTTCTGGGCTGGGGCAATACTTGATAGGTCTCTGGAAGAGCTGGTGGCTACATACAAGCTATCTCCAAAATTAAACCTACAGTACGGGAGAGTATACCGGCTTGGGATCCAAATCTGGTTTTGCAGCAGCTTTCAGTCCACAAGAATTTCGAACCATTACAATCATCCCTATCCAGAATCTGACTTTAAAACTGTGTTCTTGACCGCAATTACTTCTGCAAGAAGAGTGGGTGAACTTCAAGCTTTTATGTGCTCTTCTCCTTATATCATTTTTCATCAAGACAAAGTAGTTTTAAGGACAAGACCTACCTTTAGGACTAAGGTTGTATCTGAGTTTCATCTCAGTCAAGATATAGTTTTACCTTCCTTTTGTCCTAATCCGGCCAATGATCAGGAAAAGGTCCTACACAATTTAGATTTATGTAAATGTCTGTCAATTTATTTGGCTAGAACAAAGGATTTCAGAAAAACTGACTCCTTGTTCTTGCATTTCTTCGGAAAGTACAAAGGATCAGCGGCATCTAAGGCTTCTCTGGCAAGATGGATAAGGGATTGTATACATTTAGCTTACAAGTCTGAAGGGAAAGATCTCCCATTACATATCAAGGCAGGGAAATTGCTACATCATGGGCTCACAAGGCTATAGCTTCACCAGAAGAGATATGGAAGGCAGCAACATGGTCATCATTGTCCACATTCATAAAACATTACAAGCTGGATGTGCAAGCTGCCGCAGATGCAAAGTTTGGAAGAAAAGTACTTCAGGCTGTTGTTCCTGATTAAGGATAGGATCTTTCCTTATTTCCCCCCTTTATGGTACTGCTGGGCTAAATCCCATTCTTTGCCTTGGATAAGGACACAGAGAAAATGGTGAAATTTACTTACCAATATTTGTACTTCTTCTGTGTCCTTTCCACGGCACTCCCTCCCTCTAATATGTCCTAAGTATTTTAAGGAGGATGATGAATGCATATTATATTATAATTCTAACCTTATTTTTTTTACAGCTTTGGACAATGGTTAACCGGCGAACGGATGTTACAACCTGGCTTTTAAAGTTTGGCGATTGGTCCTACCAGCTGGGAGGCGGAGCTCACACCCATTCTTTGTCGTGGAAAGGGCACAGAGGAAATACAAATATCAGTGAGTAAATTTTAGTGTTGCTCTGGATTTCAATCAGATGATATTTGCAGATTTTTTAAGTGCTTTACATTAGTGGTGAGTTACATCGTCCGAGTACAGCAATGCCCCATATGCATAGGTTTGTCAGGGTTTGGGGGAGCTACTGGGCCCAGTAGGGAACACGTGTGTTTCTATTATCAGAGATGGAAAAAAAAACTTAGGGTGCTTTGCTTCCCATTATATTTTGATAGTGTTAGATCTAAGGAGGGATGTGTTTTGAAAAATAAAAAGCAGGATATTTCAGAGGGGAAAAATGGCCAAATAATAAAATGAAGTTTACAGCACTACTGCATTGTGCCTGCATGGTATTGCTTGAAGCAGTCACCAATGCAGAGGCCAGGTTTGGAAGGGCAACCAGGACGATAAGTTGGGGTTTCTCTCCGTATTCCCTTGCTATAGCAAACCCTGCAGCGCTTTTGTATGTTTTTCTGTTGGGGGGGTTGGGGGGATTTTATAAATAAAATGTATTACCCCGGGTTTTTGTGGAGTTATTTCTGTTGCCCCTTGAAACAAAAATTGGGAAATAAGATGGCGCTGATACTGCAGAAAACTAAATTTTAGAGTGGGGTTTGACAATCTGAAAATTAAAAAAGAATTGTATACTGCAGTCTGCATCATGGAAATGGCAACATTTTTGTACCATGCCCTACACTTTCACATGGTGAGGTATGGCTGCATGAGTTGATCACACAGATCAACTCCCCCATGTGCTTATTGTAGTCTTTGATGCAGACTAGCTTTTTAGTACCCACCTTCTGCTACGAACAGAGACTGCCACAGTTTTGTCCTCATGCATGGTGGAAAGCATGTATACTTCTTTTTTGTCTTGAAACTTAACTGCCAGCAGCAATTCTTGGCACTAAGCTGAGGATGTCCCGTTTTTTTTAGTTTTTTTGCTACCAGTTCTTTGGGCATCTCCCTGTAATTACGCCTGACAGTGCCACAAGCCACAGTGTCAAAATAAAAAAGTGACTTAAATAAAAGTGGGCTGGTGTAGTAGTTGTCAACATATAAATTATATCCTTTATTTAATAAGGGGTAAATTAGATCCCAAACAATTTTCCCATTTGTTCCCATAGATTCTTGACAGAATATCAGATACTAAAATGATCTGTTATTTATATGTGTACATCACTATATAGAGAGACGCGTAGGTACCAATCTTTTCCCAAGATTTATTCCAGTATAAGAAATATATATTATAATAATATAGAGTATTAAAAGGCAATTGCTTTCAAAATGTACAATAATATAAAAAAAATATAAAATAGCGCTCAACGCGTTTCATGAAATTTTATCACTTCTTCTTGGGAAAAGATTGGTACCCACGTGTCTCTCTATATAGTGATGTACACATATAGATAACAGATCATTTTAGTATCTGATATTCTGTCAAGAGGGTAGACCCTATATTAAGTTAATAGTTGAAAAGAAAAGAAAACATTTTGGAAAATCCAATTGTATCCTGTGGAGAGGCCACACGGAGGAAAGAGGGAGACCCACTGACAGAGAAGGAGATAACCGTCCTGGGGTTGTATACCAGGGATGCTGTTGAACTGAGAGGCGGTCCTAACCTCTCAAACAAGTGAGTACATTACTTGTAGAGCACGTGTTGAAGGTGAAGGTTATCCAGTACCAAAAATACTAAATTTAGAGGAGTTCCTTCTGCGCTGTTTTCTCTTTTGTTTTCTACTACCTATCTAAACTTGCTTATAATATAAAATACATTTTTAAATAAAATAAACTTTTTTTTTGTTTTTATTTTGTTTGTTTGTTTTTTCCTACACTATTCCTTAACCTATATCTAACCCTAAACCTTACCCTAACCCATGTATACCCTGAACCTTCCTAACCCAAGTCAACTACCTATCTAAACTATAATTATTATATTTTTTTGTGGGTGTTTTTTTGTTTTTGTTTTTTTTTCCTTCTCTACTCCTAAACCTAAATCTTACCCTAAATCTTTCCCTAATACACGTAGACTAAACCTACCCAACTACCTAAATTAATTAACACACAGCAGGGGGTCTAGCTACAGTACACATAGTCAAATGGCTGGAGTGGGTGCAGTACACATCTTAAGGACAGTGTGCCAAGGTTGGAGCCTTTGTTTGACTACTTTGAATGCCCTGCTCCAACCTTGACCAATCCCTGAGCTGCCTACAGTTCCCCACCTTAGGCTATGGAAGATATTTGCATGCCTTCTCCAGGGTTTCGAGTGACCCAGCTTTCCCCTCTTGCCTCTGCCGCCGAGCGTTCGATCTGGTGGAGCTGATCGCACATCACGCCAGTACCCTCTGACTGGTAGTCGGTGAGTGTGTAAACCCTCGACCACAACAATACATTAAACATAGAACATTCGACAGTACATAAACCAAAGTCTATTAACATAAGTCTTTTTCTCTAAGGTAAAGGCTGGCCAGTTCGTACGGCAGGGCACAACACAGAGTCCAAACAGTGCAAAATGTCCATAGTCTTTGGCTAAACAATCGGAGGGCCAGACAAGGGCTCAAGTAACGGGTAGGATCCGTTAAATTTCTCCCCCTTTTTTGTACCAAGCCAGCGGTTGCGGTAGTAAATGCAGGCTTGGGATTCTGGGAGAGCCTTCCTGCTGTGAGCAGCTTGTCTGGAAAGCTCGCAAGTCCGTAGGCCTTGGTCCTAGGCCATAACCAGTTGTTGACCCCCTTGTCCTGGGCCAGGGAAACAGTCCACACGCCCCTTGTCCTGGGCCACGGAAAGGCTTGGGCCCCTTGTCCGGGCCAAGAGAAAATGTGAGCCCCTTGTCCGGGCCTGGAAACAATGAACAAGCCCCTTGTCCTGGGCCAGGAGTAAAACTTTGGTGCTTGGTCCTGGGCCAGGGAAACTGGTGCCTTCTGGTCCTGGCTAGCACCAAGGTGGGAGGCCTCTCCTGAACTATGCTCCATGCAGAGCTGGGGTCAAACTTTCCTGGGTCTGGGGCCAGTGGCTCAGGGTCCAGAGCCAGTCTATAGGGGGATCTTTTTGTGGTAGCAGGGCCTTTGGGCTCTCAGTGGCCTGGGGATTCAGTTGTGGGAAGATGAGCACATCTCCCCCTTTTAGTTGGGCAAGTGCCCCAGAGGGATAGGAGAGGATGCTATTCCCACTCTCCTGGGCTGGGGCAATACTCAATAGGTCTCTGGAAGAGCTGGTGGCTTCCTTCCCCAGTGCAGGGGCATCCAAGTTTGTAGTTGACCTGGTGGGGAACATATTCCCACCCACCAGGCAGAGTTCAGCAGGGGATAGGGTCACAACATGGTCCTTGGTGAGGACCGTGGTCCCACTCACCAGGCCAGGGGTCACAGGTAAAGGGGAAACAACCATTGGGCTGGGAGTGAGGACTGTTGTCCCACTCACCCCAGCCAGGGATTCACAGGGCCTGGTGGGTTCACTCCCATCCACCAGGCCAGGGGTCACAGGGAAAGGGGAAACCACCGTTGGGCTGGGAGCGAGGACTGTTGTCCCACTCACCCCAGCCAGGAATTCACAGGGCCTGGGGGTTCGCTCCCATCCACCAGGCCAGGGGTCACATAGAGGCTGGTGGGCTCGCTTCCACCCACCAGTTCACAGTCCATAGGGATAGTACAAAAAACATCAGCACTGCAAGGGGGCAATCCACTGAGCTCCTTTTCTTCCTGGGCCCCCACATCAGGGCCATTTCTTTTCTTGACGAGGAAGGCACTTTCAATCCTCCTGGCAATTTTATCCATACACCTGGAGAACACATTCTTCCTCTTCTCCAGGGCAACAGCAACGGGGAACGGTCTGGGGCTGCTGGTGGGGACCTGCATCTCTTCCACCGCAGCAGGGGTTTCCCAGGCCCTAGTGAGCTCGCTCCCACTTACCAGGCCAGGAGTTACAGGGGGGCTGGTGGGGCACGCATTCCCACCCACCAGTTCACAATCCATATCCACAGGAGGGCCAGCAGCACTGCTCTCTTCCAGTCCGCTGGGGTCCTCCTTTTGTAGGCCACGAACCGCAGGGCCCTTCTCTGCCTTGAGGGAGACTGCAGTCCCATCCCTCACGGCGGCATCATCCGTGGCCCTGGAGAGCACACCTTGCTACTTCTCCAGGGCATTTTCCAATAAAACATAGGGCAACTCTTTGGGGCTGCTGGTGGCCTCTTCCCCACTCACCACAGCAGGGGGTTCACAGTGGCTGATGGGCTCTCTCCTACCCATCAGTTGGGGCATAATATGGCTGCTGGTGGGGACCTGCGTCTCGTCCACCGCAGCTGGGAAAACAGGAGAAGGGGCAACATGCCTATCAGGGGAGACGCTTGTCCCATCCCCTGATGCAGAGGCATCCTCGTGGCTGAGGAGGAACGCATTCCCACTCCTCAGATCAGGAAAAGCATAATCCAAGGGCAAAGGGGTATCAGGGAGGACCATTGCCAGGATGTCCAGATTTCCCTGGCAGACCTCAGGAATGTATCCCCCAAAACGGTCCTCTCTCTTGTTCCGGATCTCCCAGTATCTGCTGGAGTCAGGGCACCCAAAAGTAGAGTCCATGTGGTAAGCGTTCCATACCAGCCCTTGGATGTCCCATCGCAAGCGGGCTGGGCACCAGTCGAAGAGGCCCTCGGATCCATATTCCTGGTCCAGGTATTTAACAAAGTCCCAGTACTCCTCCTGTACTCTGAGCTCCTCTGTAATGCACGCATCCAACTCTGGAATGAAGTCTTAGATAACATCGCCCAGCCAGGTCCACCACTGTACTCGGATGGTGCTGTATCGGTCCTCGTATGCTCCCAGAGTGTCTGCCAGCACTGCTTCGTCTGCCATGTCTCAATTGCTGCACCCGATTAACGAAGGAGAAATCCCACCGATAGCCACCAGTGTAACGGAAGGTAAGAAGGGACCGCGTCGCCTTCCGCCGGCGTTCCCGGGTCTCTCCTTCTCGACACCAGATTGACACAGTCGGATGCACCGGTCGAGCAGATCAACGTTCCGGTGGTCGTCTCAAAGTGGAGTAGAACCCCGGAGTAGCAGAATCTACGTTGAAGGATGTGGATTGAGGAGGGGTCAACGGGCTCTCGAACCATCCAGCATTGTAGAAGCAGAACACCAGGCAGTAGAGAGTGAGGCCTCTACTCCCGGGCTACGAGAAACAGGTAAAGTGTTACAGGAACAAAGGGTAGTGGTCGCCAAGCCGTTCGAGCACTCCGGTGCTCAAATTGAAGGTTTTACTGGAACTGGAAGAAGCAAGGCAGAGTCCGAAGTGGGGTAGCAGGATACTGGCAGCAGATGGACGAACAATGCAGGAACCTGGGCTCAGATGGGTGTCAGAGTGGCCATTTTAATACCATAAGAACACACAAGACTCCAGGACTCTGGTTCACTCCCAAACATAACTCACTTTATTGACACAAACCACAGATATTTATACACCAAATCTTATATTGAAACTTATGGGGAAACCAGATACAATGGGAACATAATTCAATCACCATACATGAGACAAAAGGCCAACAGCAGTTGGCCTAACAAACACAATGACTCAGACATGATTACATTTCAGATCAAAAGGGTTTGATGAACAAAGAATTGAGGGCTTGAACTAATTACCACATGGCAGGGGGTCTGACTGCAGTTCACAATGGCTTAATTAACACACAGCAGGGGGTCTAGCTGCAGTACACATGGCTGGAGTGGCTGCAATACACATCTTAGGGACAGTGGCCCAAGGTTGGAGGCTTTGGTTGACTACTTTGAATGCCCTGCTCCAACCTTGACCAATCCCTGAGCTGCCTACGGTTCCCCAGCTTAGGCTATGGAAGATATTTGCATGCCTACTCCAGGGTTTCGAGTGACCCAGCTTTCCCCTCTTGCCCCTGCCGCCGAACATTTGATCCGGTGGCGCTGATTGCACACCGCGCCGGTACCCGCTGACTGGTAGTCGGTGAGTGTGTAAACCCTCGACCACAACAAAATATTAAACATAGACCATTCGACAGTACATGAACCAAAGTATCACGGTGCCCGTGATTGCTGCAGTTCCTTGTCTGTCACCAGTAGGGGGCTGCTATTGGCTCTCTGCAGATAGCCCGCCTTTCATTGCCTATTTAAACCTGGATTGGGCACCCTTTGGTTGCCCTTTCGGGTTGTTTCTGACCTTCTTGCTATCACTATGCCAGTGATAGCTGGGCCTCTGTTCCAGTGTTCCTGAGTTCCTGATCTCATGTGTTCCTGAGTTCCTGATCTCTGCTGTTCCAGTGTTTCCTGCATGCTGAGTACTTCCAGTCCTGGTTCCGGCCTAGTCTTGGGTGTTGCAGTTCCTGCTGAACTTCTTCTCTGCTGTTTCCTGACCTGACTGATCGTTGCTGGTTCCTGTGTTCTCATCGCCTGTATCCTGGCGACCTCCTGCCTGGTCGCGTCGGCGACATTGCTTGTTACACCAGCGTGCGGACGCTGGTTTGCTCCTAAGCCTTGCGGCTATACAAACTTGCTTGTTACACCAGTGTGCGGTCACTGGTTTGCTCCAAAGCCTATCGGCTATACAATCCTGTGTTGGTCCCAGCGTGCGGACGCTGGTTTGCTCCTAAGCCTTGCGGCTATACAAACTTGCTTGTTACACCAGTGTGCGGTCACTGGTTTGCTCCAAAGCCTATCGGCTATACAATCCTGTGTTGGTCCCAGCGTGCGGACGCTGGTTTGCTCCTAAGCCTTGCGGCTATACAAACTTGCTTGTTACACCAGTGTGCGGTCACTGGTTTGCTCCAAAGCCTTGCGGCTATACAATCCTGTGTTGGTCCCAGCGTGCGGACGCTGGTTTGCTCCTAAGCCTTGCGGCTATACAAACTTGCTTGTTACACCAGTGTGCGGTCACTGGTTTGCTCCAAAGCCTATCGGCTATACAATCCTGTGTTGGTCCCAGCGTGCGGACGCTGGTTTGCTCCTAAGCCTTGCGGCTATAAAAACTTGCTTGTTACACCAGTGTGCGGTCACTGGTTTGCTCGAAAGCCTATCGGCTATACAATCCTGTGTTGGTCCCAGCGTGCGGACGCTGGTTTGCTCCTAAACCTTGCGGCTATACAAACTCGCTTGTTACACCAGTGTGCTGTCACTGGTTTGCTCCAAAGCCTTGCGGCTACACAAACTTGCTTGTTACACCAGTGTGCGGTCACTGGTTTGCTCCAAAGCCTATCAGCTATACAATTCTGTGTTTGTCCCAGCGTGCGGACGCTGGTTTGCTCCTATGTCTTGCGACTTTACGATTCCCCAGTTGGTCTCAGTGTGTGTACACTGGGTTGCTTGCGTTCCTGTCAATTTGCCATTACCATCTGACTGCTGCTACTATCTCTGGGCTGCCCTGCCTGGTATTGGTAAGGCCGGTAGAACCGTTTGCCACATTCCATCTGAGGTTGCCTTACCCGGTATTGGCAGGGCCGGTAGAGCCTACATTGTAAATCTATTGAGGCTGCCTTGCCTGGTATTGGTAAGGCCGGTAGAACCGTTATGCTATTCCATCTGCAGGTTGCCTTACCCGGTATTGGCAAGGCCGGTAGAGCCTAACATTCTATTACTTCAGACTGTCCTGTCCGGTATATTGACAGGACCGGTAGAGCCTGCCTTCTGTCTTTGTTATATTCTGTATATATCTGTATGTATGTGTATGCCATCCTACATTATCAATTTATTATTTCAATAAAATTGATTTTTACCTAAAACTTGTGTCTGAGAGTCATAATAAACCGTGACACAAAGTCTATGAACATAAGTCTTTTCTCTAAGGTTATGGCTGGCCAGTTCGTACGGCAGGGCACAACACAGAGTCCAAACAGTACAAAATGTCCACAGTCTTTGGCTAAACAATCGGAGGGCCAGACAAGGGCTCAAGTAACGGGTAGAATCCGTTACACATAGGAATGCTGGAACAGGCTCTGCAACACAGCAGCAAGATGTCTCTCTGTCTCTCTCCACCTCAGAATTGTGTACGATGGAGGGAGGCAGAGAGATGTGACAGGGACAGTATTTGTAAATACTGTCCCTGTCGTTCTGCTTCTGCAACATGTGATTCACTAATCTAGCGAATCACATGTTGAAACAATGTTGCTACTGGCTGTAACTAAGTACCCCTGTATCTGAGCGCTTAGTTACAGCCAGCCTGCGCTATCCCATCACTCCGTGCGGCGGCGATGGGATAGTTTAACCCATGACGGTCCTGGACCATCATGGGTCCTTAACTGGTTAAAAGCGCATGCAGGAGTTGAGTGAATTAACAGAGATGAATGTAAGGAATTGTTTTTTGTTTTGTTTTGTTTGCATTCAACCTGTAGTGAAAAAAAATGGTTTGGAAAAAAGTAATACCAAGCACAAAAACACTGATAATGCAATGTCACATGACTAAATAAAGGTGGTTCAGGGATGCTGCAGCAATCATTATATGTCAAATCCATATTAAATTACATTTTAGAAAGTTTATAACCGTAGTGTTAGTTTTCCAGATATATTGGATTGCATACCTCCCAACATTTTTAAGTGGCCAAAGAGGGACACTTGTGTTTTAGGTGGTGTTGCTGGGAGCGTAGCTGGTGGGTGGGGCAATAGTGAGTAGTTTTAGGTTATTTCATGACCTATTGACACCTCTTTGTGTAACTGAATAAATGCTTTAGAACAAGACCAGAGTTTTAATCACACAGGCTAAACACCTACTGAAGTATATACAAACATTTGATCGGGAGCAATTTAATACAATAATATACATACAACACGGTCTGATTTCCTAAAAAGAGTGACACAAGGGTGGGAAAGAGGGACAGAGGGATTTAGTTCAAAAGGAGGGACTGTTCCTTCTAAAGATGGACACTTGGAAAGTATGGGATTGCAGTTCACAACACCAGTTTTCTTTCCGGGTGTCACGGTTGTTGATGAACACTCAGACAGAACGGTAAGGTTAAAATGACTTTATTAGAGCATACACAAATATAGGCCCTAAGACCCACAATACAGATCGTACATATATATATATACAGTAGGATAAAGCCAGAAGGACCAGTATAGGTAGACTGGATGGACAGGGTACAGACTGGCAGTGAGGATTCTGGCAGAACCAGTGAGACTGGAGGTACACTTTTCAGGAGCTGACAACAGGAGAGCATACACAAGAGGTGCAATATAGGAGGACTGGCATAACCCAGACACCTGGGTACCGAACCAATAGGAGCGAGGCAACACTGATCCTGGTACTATGCCGCAGGTAACGAGGCAACACTGACCCAGGCTCTAGGCCGCAGGAAACGAGGAAACGCTGACCCAGGCTCTAGACCGCAGATAACGAGGAAACGCTGACCCAGGCTCTAGACCGCAGATAACGAGGAAACCGTGTAATGGCAGCACTAACCCTAGGGAAGGGTTACTGGAGACCAAGGCAACTGCTAACAGACAAACCCTAAAATGCTAGGGGTGGATCGAGACAACAGTAAGCAGATGTAATGCAACCAGTGTCCCCTCAACCTGCGGAATGGTATATGCAACGCTGGCTCTAGAGCTCGAGGCTTCTGTAGTGGAACAGTACTTGCCCTTACCTGGATGATCCAGGTACTCACAGGGTTAATGGTCAACGCCCAAAGAATAACTGCATCCCAGAGGGAGTGAGCCCAGCACTACTAGGGAGGAGGACACAGAGAGTGATCAGAGTAACACAGTCAGTGATAGAACACTGTAGCTGTACTTCGATTGTGCACACCGCCAGCGGCAGTTAAGAGAGCAGCATAAGCACAGGGCTTAGCCTTTGGTCGACAAGAAATAGCGCCACGCAGCGCACACCGACAATGACATACAAGTCCCAGTAATCTCGGTGACCTCACGGGGTCGCCAAATGGCTCAGCCAGACATGGTTAGTACCGGAGCCGGTACTTCAGCCAGAAGTACTCAGCAACAGAGCGGTTCACAGCCAGAAGCAGTCAACAACGGAGCGGGATCTTCAGCCGGATACGGTCAGCAACGGAGCGGGTTCTTCAGCCAGAAACAGTGAGCAAAAGAGCAGGTTCTTCAGCCAGATACAGTCAGCAACGGAGTGGGTTCTCAGCCAGATATGGTCAGCAACAGAATGGGATCTTCAGCCAGAAACAGTCAGCAACGGAGCAGGTTCTTCAGCCGGATACAGTCAGCAACGGAGCAGGTTCTCAGCCAGATACGGTCAGCAACGGAGCGGGTTCTCAGCCAGATACGGTCAGCAACAGAACAGCAGCAAACAGGAACTCAGGAAGGTAGTCAGGCAGGCAAGGTCATACACGATAAGCAATAGCACAGATGCACAGTCAGGAACGAAAGGGTGCCTTAGGAAAGACATACCAGGGTATATAAAGGCAGCTCTGTTTGGAGCAATTATGACCAGCCAATCAGAGTACAGCAATGCATAACAATGTCGCCGTCAGAGCAGGAAGCACGGGCACCGTGATACCGGGTCTCGTTGGTAGCACGCTGTTTCAAGTATAGTAATGAAGACACAACAAGTTGTTTGTGTGAGGAATCAGGTTAGCATACAGAACTGCATCCAGGTCAGAGGTAAGAACAGGAAACAGAAAGTAAAAGGCAATGCAGTATCACCATAACCAAACAGTGTTACAATATTTTCATACCTCCACAACATCTCTCCTTCTTTACATTCAATCCCAAATTAGCAAACAATTAACCTAGAACAAATACTGAACAGTCTTAAACATTAAATACTGTGTTACTGGTAGATACATTACAGATTGAGTCTATCTGGTGGTCTTGAAAGTCGACCGATAGACACTGCAACCAGGATTTTGCCTGGAGGGAACTGTTCAGGTCCAGAAGGTGTTGATAAGGTGCTGCAGTCTTTCCTGGCCCGTGTGTTTGGCCCAGAAGAACTTGCTGGTATATGCGGCTGTATCCTTCTGATGTGAGAGCAGTATTGTCTCTGCTTTGCTTACGTGGTCCAGCATGACTAGGGGCATTGAGTGCCTCAGTAGGGTCAAGTGCAGGATGCTCATAGGCTTGCGTGGTGAGTTTTTCTGCCACTCGGAGGTCCACTCTATTGCGGAGGTAGAGACTGCCGTCCACATCCACAAGATATGAGGGAGGAGCAACCCTCTGTGTACAGGTACCCAGTCTCCAGCGACCAGTCCTGTCACCAGGGAGCGGCTTCATATGGATTGGCTCTCCAGTGCTTCGTTCAGGTAAGTCTTTGGCAGACACATCGTATGTCAATTTGGAGATATGTTTCCTCCATCGCAGTTTCTCCAAGTAATTTGTTGGCCACTGGCAATGAAGTCTTCAGTCTCATTGACATCAAGCACTGTGCAGGACTACTTTCCATGCCTTTGGTTGGGGTATTCCTCCAATGTAGAATGGCTTTCCATGGGTCATTACTATCAAACTTGGCTTTCCTGCAAAGATTCTTGGCTGTATTGACAGCTGACTCTGCTTTACCATTAGCTTGCAGGTGCCATGGGGAAGAGGTATAATGCTCAAACCCCCAATCTGTTGAAAACAGTCTGAATTGCTGACATGCAAATTGAGGTCCATTATCATAGATTACCCTGTCTGGCTGTCCATGGTGTGCAAACTGTGCCTTAAAATTGCTTGATTGTAGTTTCAGCAGACAGGTCAGGAAGCAGCTCAATCTCCTAAAAGTTAGAATAGTGATCAACAATTAGTAGAAAGTCTTGCCCGGCATAATTGAATAAGTCCATGCTTACAATTTGTCAAGGCCGGGTAGGCAGCACATGCAACATCATGTGTTCTTTCTGCTGTGCCGTGCATATTCATTACAAGCTGAACAACGACGAACAAAGTCTCTAATCTCACTATGCATGTTGGGCCAGTATAAGGTATCTTGTGCCTGCCTATAGCATGCTTCTCCACCAATGTGACTTGCATGTATACACGTCAACATCTCTGCCAATCTTAATGATTTTGGAATGATGACCCTTGGCCCCTTCTAAAGTTCGCCATCCTGAATGCTGATTTCATCCCAGAAAGTCCAGTATTCTCTCACATTTAATGGCACCTCTTCCTTTGAATCTGGCCAACCATCCAGAACAACAGACTTAAAGGGATAGTAATACTTAAATATTACTAATCCCTATATTGTAGCCATGTTAAAAAGAATTTAATTGTCCCCAGTGTCATCTCTCAAACCTTTATGGTTTGAGAGATAACCGCAAGCAAATGTCCCCCCTCCCTACCCCTTCCCTGAAGTCAGTGTTGTAGCTGACTGCAAGGATATCCGGTCTTATTTGCATCAGGCGGCTCTGCAGCAGAGCCGAGATCGCGTTAGTAAAAAATAATTATTTCACTGAAAGGGTCTTCTACGTGTGATTGCAAACCAGTGAAATAATTATCTTTTACTAACACGAACTTGGCTCTGCTGCAGAGCCGGAAGCCTGTTGTACGACAGGCTTCCCCTGCAGTCAGCTACAACGCTGACTTCAGGGAAGGAGGAGGGAGGGGGGAACTTTGCATACGGTTATCTCTCAAACCATAAAGGTTTGAGAGATGACACTGGGGACAATAAAATTATTTTTAACATGGCTAAAAAATGGGGATTAGTAATATTTAAGTATTACTATCCCTTTAAGAGCTTGCAAACTCTCATCAATTTCTGTGTGCTGTCGTATATGAAGCAACCGTTGGTCTGTGACATTTAAATAGTATGAATGATTAATCTGCGATATGTCATACAGCTCCTGTTGAACACTGCAAACTGTGTGTTTTGCACACTCAGGTATGTTATCTGCTGCTGTAGCTCTGCTAAAAGTTTTGCTAATGTACATCTCAGGGCCAGGTTTATAGACATAATTAAGGCAATAGTTTTGTAACATGAGCAACATGCTCTGAAAGCATTTGGGTGCACAGAAATGTGGTTTCTTGAAAATGGATATTGGAGGCTTATGGTCAGTTTCTGCAGTGATCTTGTCACGACTATAAAGGTAGTGATGAAAGCGTGGCAGGCAAACAAAATACTCAGACATTCCTTTTCAATTTGTGTGTAGTTTTGCTCAGGAGGGGTCAGTGCCCTTGAGGCAAAAGCAATAGGCTGGTCCTCTTGCAATAGACAACATTTGAGTCCACTTTTGCTTGTGTCACTTTGAATAGTTACAGGTTTTGTAACATCACAGTACTTCAGGCCAGGTGTATCTGTGACCAAATGCTTTATGTTCTGCACTGCATTTTCATACTTAGGAAAGCCAATTCCAAACTGCATCTTTGTCTAGAAGACTTCTCAGTGGCTCACAGACCTGTGAGAGGTGTGGTAGGAGTTTTGCTAGGTAGGTAACAAATCCTATGAAGCACTGCAGAGATTTCACATGTCATCGGCAATTGGTTCAATGCCACTAAGTACAGCTAAAAGTTCATGTTGCTTACGTTGATAAACATCTGGTGCAACAGATACCCCAAAAGGCAATTTGAGCCATCTTTTCCTGCCCCAGGGAGTCCAGAAGGTTGTCATGTAACTGCTTGCATTATCCAACTTACATTGCAAAAATGCATCACGTGCATCAGCAAGTGTGAACAACCGTGCCTTAGGCAGCTTGTACAAAACATCCTCAAGAGTTGGCATGATGTAGTGAGATCGCCTCAGGGCCTGATTAAAAAATTTGGGATCTATGCATATTCTTAGTTTATCAGGCTTCTTTACAATCACAATGTTACTTATCCAATAACTTGGTTCAGTCACTGGAGCAATATGTCCATCAGCCTCATACTGGTCGAGCTGTGCCTTAAATGTCTGTGGCCACCGGCACATTGCATGGTGCACACTGAACTAGAGGGACACTCACGTCACGATCAAAGTGAACTTCACCTGGTACAGATTCTAATGGTCCAATAAAAACATCCTCAGATTCCTTTATTAGCAGTTTCTTTGTTAAGGGCCCTTTCAATTGATTGTCCATTACGTTGAGCTCTGTGGGGATGGAGAAGTGCATCAGCCCCAGACAGTCACAGGTTGAGCCGGATAACAGTGGCTTCTGACAGGCTTCCTCAATTTCAAACTCTAGCTTGTGTGTCTGTACTCGTATGACACATTCTGTCTACAGATTTCATCAGCTCACCTGAGTATAACAGTCTGGTGTCACTTGGCAGTATATTTGCTTCAGGTGCTAACTTCATTTTGTCTCTCAGACACATTACATCACATGTTGCCCCTGAATCGAACTGGCAGGATTGGGGCTTATTACTTAAATTTAAAGTGGCAAACCATTTCTTTCCTCTGGCCTGCACAGTGCCGATCGATTCACTGCTCTATATCACTTCAGAGGTGTGTAGCTCTTCCTCATATGCAGATGCGTTCTCCATGGTGTGTAACTTTCTGTCACGGTTTGTTAAGACTCTCAGATGCAGAGTTAGGTAAAAACACAATTTTATTGAAAAGTTAAAGACAACCCCATAGGGTAACATACACATCCACAAATATATCTTTATTAACAGTAATGCAATAGTGAAGATAGAGATGCGGCTCTACCGGCCTTGCCAATATATACCGGGCAAGGCAGCCAGTGAATAGGTACAATAAATGAATCGGCTCTACCGGCCTTGCCAAAATACCGGGCAAGGCAGCCAGGAAGTGGGTACTCGGGAGAGAAAGGCTCTACCGGCCTTGCCAATATACCGGGCAAGGCAGCCAATAGACAGGAAGCAGGTACTCAGGAGGGAAAGGCTCTGCTGGCCTTGCCAATAGACCGGGCAAGGCAGCCAATAGACAGGAGACGAATACAGGCTCTACCGACCTTGCCAATACCGGGTAAGGCAACCCAGGATGAAACAGGATAGGTTCTACCGGCCTTACCAATATACCGGGCAAGGCAGCCTGGTAAAGATAGAATAGCAACCACTAAGCCTCAGTGACTGAAAGGTGGAAGCAGCAGTCACATGGATGACAACGAGGCTAATGAGCGACAGGTACCTAGTACAGAGAGTGCTATACATCAACGTGGTAACAGCCAGATGGCTAAGGAGCGAACCAGTACCTTGTACCTGGAACGCAAACAATCCTGCAATGACAGCCGGGTGGCTAGGGAGCGAAGTGCTATACACATACGTGGAGACAGCCGGAGCTGTGGAGCGAACCAGTGCCCACACACTTGGAATGCTGAAACATAACAGCCGGACGGCTTGAGGAGCGAGCCAGTACCCACTACGTGGGACGCTAAGCAATACTGACAATACAGCCGGGTGGCTGGTGGAGCGAACCAGTACCCTGTACGTGGAACGCTAAATGATTCTGACAATACAGCCGGGTGGCTTGTGGAGCGAACCAGTACCCTGTACGTGGAACGCTAAATGGTTCTGACAATACAGCCGGGTGGCTTGTGGAGCGAACCAGTACCCTGTACGTGGAATGCTAAATGATTCTGACAATACAGCCGGGTGGCTTGAGGAGCGAACCAGTACCCTGTACGTGGAACGCTAAATGATTCAGACAATACAGCCAGGTGGCTAGAGGAGCGAACCAATACCCAGTACGTGGAACGCTAAATGATCGTGAACTACAGCCGGGTGGCTAGAGGAGCAAACCAGTACCCAGTACGTGGAACGCTAAATGATCGTAACAATACAGCTGGGCGGTTAGAGGAGCGAACCAGTACACTGTATGTGGAACGCTAAGTGATCGTGACGATACAGCCGGGTGGCTAGAGGAGCGAACCAGTACCCTGTACGTGAACGCTAAATGATCGTGACAATACAGCCAGGTGGATAGAGGAGCAAACCAGTACCCTGTACGTGGAACGCTAAATGATCGTGACAATACAGCCGGGTGGCTGTGGAGTAAACCAGTACCCGCGTACTGAATAGCCGGCAGAGATAGAAATGTCACCAAGGCGGTACAGGAACGTCAGTTGTCTGCGGTCGGACTGGATGGAGATCAGCAGGTGGAAGCAAGAACCAGCATACAGACCAGTCCTGCGGGGACTGGTAGCAGGAAGCGGAGACTCTCACCGGATCAGTCGGAAGCAGGAACTACTGGATAGGAAACACTGGAACAGGACGACTACTGGTAACAGGAACACAGCAAAGGGCCCAGGATGCACAGGAACGATGATTAAACTCAAGCAGCATAGAGACAACACGAAAGGGCACCCAAGGGGTGCCCAGGCTAGGTTTAAATAGGCAATACAGGGCGGGGTGAAAGCAGACAGCCAATGGAGAGCCCCCTACTGGTAATTGACACGACAGGAAAGCAATCACGGGCACCGTGATAGTACCCCCCTCTCAAAGACCCCCTCTCCTAGATGAGGGTCTAGGTTTCTGAGGATACTTAGAATGAAAAATTTGCAGTAATTTGGGCTCATGGAGGTCCTTACTATCCACCCGGGATCGTTCTTCAGGACCATAGCTCTTCCAATGCACCAAATACTGCACCTTTCCTCTAAGTCTGCGGGAATCAATGATACTTTGAACTTCGTACTCCTCCTGACCTTCCACTTCAATAGGCCCTGGCACCATAGGGTTAGTCGTATAGAGATTGCATACAAGAGGCTTGAGGAGGGACACATGGAAGACATTATGAATACGCATGGACGCAGGAATGTCCAATGCATACGACACCGGGTTAATTTTCCGAATGATTCTGTAAGGACCAATGAATCGGGGAGCCAACTTATTAGATGGGACTTGAAGCTTAAGGTTCCTGGAGGACAGCCACACTCTATCCCCAACCTGAAAGGAAACCGCTGGCAATCTCCTACGATTAGCATGATGCTGATGGCGTTGGAATGACTGACCCAGTGCCCTCTGCACCTGTGCCCATGTGGAGCAGAGTTGCTCGATATGCTCATCCAGAGCTGAAATTTGTTGTGCCTGAAAGGAATTCGGGAGCAAACAGGGCTGGAACCCATAATTGATCAGAAACGGAGAGCTCCCAGATGAGGAATTAACAGC
Organism: Rhinophrynus dorsalis; assembly: GCA_037306005.1. Taxonomy (NCBI): domain Eukaryota; kingdom Metazoa; phylum Chordata; class Amphibia; order Anura; family Rhinophrynidae; genus Rhinophrynus; species Rhinophrynus dorsalis. The sequence goes on along the minus strand of CM074724.1, from coordinate 177,219,253 downwards.
ACAATTCCTGAGGAACTCTGCCCACGGCAACAGGTCGGCCCAGTTGTCATGATGGTCAGTTATGAAACAGCGCAAGAACTGTTCCAAACTTTGATTAGTACGCTCAGCGGCCCCATTGGTCTGGGGATGGTAGGCGGAAGAAAAGGATAATTGTATGCCCATCTGTTTACAAAATGCCCTCCAAATCCTGGACACGAACTGGCTCCCCCGGTCGGACACCAGCACTCTGGGTACTCCATGCAACCGAAAAACCTCTCTAGCGAATACCACCGCCAATTCCTTTGCAGAGGGAAGGCCACAGAGGGGCACGAAATGAGCCATTTTAGAAAACTTGTCCACTACCATGAGTATAAAGGAGTACCCTCTAGACACTGGCAATTCTCCCATGAAGTCAATTGAAACGTGGGACCAAGGACGTTCGCCATTAGGTACCGGCTGGAGTAAGCCCACTGGGAGGTGTCTAGGGGTTTTAGCATGGGCACAGGTAGCACAGGCATTCATATAATCAGCACAATCTGCCCTCATGGAAGGCCACCAAAATACTTGCGAGAGAGACCACAAGAATTGGTCTCTGCCAATATGTCCCGCAGCTTTAGAGGAATGGTATGTCTCGAGTAACTGCGTGCGGAATGGCACATCAACAAAACACTTGCCCATTTGGGTTTCTAGGGGAGCAGAGGCTTGGGAGGCCAAAATCTCTTCCCCTAATGGTGAAGTGATACTAGTGCGTATAGTGGCCAAAATTCGATCAGGCTGAATGATAGGTGCTGGTACCTCATCTCTGTCAATTACAGCCTCGAATTGTCTTGACAGTGTGTCAGCCCTGACATTCTTAGACCCAGGCAGATAAGATACAATGAAATTAAATCGAGACAAGAACAGTGCCCACCTGGCCTGGCATGAGGATAACCTTTTCGCCTCAGAGAGATAAGTTAGGTTCTTGTGATCAGTCAAAATTAATACAAGGTTTTTGTGCCTTCAACTAGGTGACGCCATTCCTTAAGAGCAAGGATAATGACTAGTAATTCTCTGTCATCAATCTCATAATGACTTTGGGCCCAGGTCAATTTTTTAGAGAAAAACCCACAAGGTCTGAGAGTTACTCATTTAATAGGTCGTTGAGAAAGCACTGCCCCAACCCCAATATCTGAGGCATCCACCTCCAATGTAAATGGAAGCGATGGGTTGGTGTGAGACAACACAGGAGCGTTAATGAAAGCAGACTTCAAATTCTCAAAGGCCTCCTCAGCAGCCACTGACCAATGAGATGGGTTAGCGCCCTTGTGCGTAAGGTCAGACAAAGGTTTCACAATAGTAGAGAAGTTCTTAATAAATTTCCTATAATAATTAGCGATGCCCAGAAATCGTTGAATGGCTTTAAGACTCTTGGGGCGTGGTCATTGTAGAACTGCCGTTAGTTTCTCGTTGTCCATGTCAATGCCTTCCTTGCCAATTATAAACCCCAGAAATGGCATGCTAGCTCTGTGAAATTCACATTTTTCCAGTTTACAGTATAATTTGTTTTTCCGTAGGCGAAGCAACACCTTGGATACATCTTTGACGTGTTGTGACATATTTTCGGAATGAATGAGTATGTCGTCAAGATAGACAACTATCACGGTGCCCGTGATTGCTGCAGTTCCTTGTCTGTCACCAGTATGGGGCTGCTATTGGCTGTCTGCAGATAGCCCGCCTCTCATTGCCTATTTAAACCTGGATTGGGCACCCTTTGGGTGCCCTTTCGTGTTGTTTCTGACCTTCTTGCTATCACTATGCTAGTGATAGCTGGGCCTCTGTTCCAGTGTTCCTGAGTTCCTGATCTCATGTGTTCCTGAGTTCCTGATCTCTACTGTTCCAGTGTTTCCTGCCTGCTGAGTTGTTTCAGTCCTGGTTCCGGCCTAGTCTCTGGTGTTGCAGTTCCTGCGGTTCTTCTTCTCTGCTGTTTCCTGACCTGACTGATCGTTGCTGGTTCCTGTCATCTCATCGCCTGTCTCCTGTATCCTGGCGACCTCCTGTTCGGTCGCATCGGCGACATTGTTAGTTACTCCAGTGTGCGGTCACTGGTTTGCTCCAAGGCCTATCGGCTATACAATCCTGTGTTGGTCCCAGCGTGCGGACGCTGGTTTGCTCCTAAGCCTTGCGGCTATACAAACTCGCTTGTTACACCAGTGTGCGGTCACTGGTTTGCTCCAAAGCCTATCGGCTATACAGTCTTGTGTTGGTAACAGCGTGCGGACGCTGGTTTGCTCCTAAGCCTTGCGGCTATACAAATTCGCTTGTTACACCAGTGTGCGGTCACTGGTTTGCTCCATGGCCTATCGGCTATACAATCCTGTGTTGGTCCCAGCGTGCGGATGCTGGTTTGCTCCTAAGCCTTGCGGTTATACAAACTCGTTGTTACACCAGTGTGCGGTCACTGGTTTGCTCCAAAGCCTATCGGCTATACAGTCCTGTGTTGGTCCCAGCTTGCGGACGCTGGTTTGCTCCAAAAGCCTTGCGGCTATACAAAGTCGCTTGTTACACCAGTGTGCGGTCACTGGTTTGCTCCAAAGCCTATCGGCTATACAATCCTGTGTTGGTCCCAGCGTGCGGACGCTGGTTTGCTCCAAAGCCTTGCGGCTATACAAACTCGCTTGTTACACCAGTGTGCGGTCACTGGTTTGCTCCAAAGCCTATCGGCTATACAATCCTGTGTTGGTCCCAGCGTGCGGACGCTGGTTTGCTCCAGAGTCTTGCGGCTTTACTACTCCCGGTTGGTCTCAGTGTGTGTACACTGGGTTGCTTACGATCCTGTCAAATTGCCATTACCATCTGACTGCTGCTACTATCTCTGGGCTGCCCTGCCCGGTATTGGTAAGGCCGGTAGAACCTTTTGCCACATTCCATCTGAGGTTGCCTTACCCGGTATTGGCAGGGTCGGTAGAGCCTACATTGTGAATCTTTTGAGGCTGCCTTGCCCGGTAATTTGGTAAGGCCGGTAGAACCGTTATGCTATTCCATCTGCAGGTTGCCTTACCCGGTATTGGCAAGGCCGGTAGAGCCTAACATTCTGCTTCTTCAGACTGTCCTGTCCGGTATATTGACAGGACCGGTAGAGTCTGCATTTTGTCTTGTTATATTCTGTATGCATGTGTTTGCCATCCTACGTTATCAATTTATTATTTCAATAAAATTGATTTTTATCTAAAACTTGTGTCTGAGAGTCATAATAAACCGTGACAACAACGACACTAGACTGCAACATATGTCTGAGGATGTCATTGATTAACTCTTGGAATACAGCGGGTGCGTTACAAAGACCAAATGGCATGACTAGATATTCGTAGTGGCCAGATCTCGTGTTAAAGGCAGTTTTCCACTTATCACCAGCTCTAATCCGAATTAAATTATACACGGCCCGCAGGTCCAATTTGGTGAAAATAGAGGAACCTTTGAGCCTGTCAAATAGCTCGGTGATGAGTGGTATCGGATAAGCATTCTTAGACATCAACTTGTTTAAGCCACGGTAATCAATGCATGGTCTCAGCTCGTCATTTTTCTTTTTTACAAAGAAGAATCCGGCCCCGGCCGGAGAGGTGGATTTTCTTATGATTCCTCTCTCAAGGGCATCAGAAATATATTCCTCCATAGCTTGGTTCTCCTCACAAGACAATGGATACGTGCGTCCCCTGGGGGGCACCACCCCCGGAGGCAGTTCAATACAACAGTCATAAGATCTGTGCTGGGGTAGAGTGCCAGCCTATCCTTTACTGAATACATCAGCAAACTGTTGGTATTCGTCTGGAATTGAAGAGGAGGTACACAAGATCTTGACCGGGTGGGTTACGCACTGTTCCATGCAAAACTGAGACCAAGCAGAGATTTCACACTTTTTCCAATCAAACTGTGGGTTATGCAACTGTAACCAAGGAAAACCCAGAATCACTGCGTGATGAGGTGAATTGATAAGTTGGATCTGCTGTTCCTCTTTATGAAGTGCCCCAATAGTCATAGATAATGGCATGGTTTCAAAGGTAACCTGAGCAGGTTACAAGGGTCTTGTTACGGTTTTCAGACACTTCAGAGAGAGGGTATGGTAAAACGCAGTTTTATTAAATAAATTAATGAACAATATCGCCCTCTACAGGCACACAGGGTGAACAAGAACAAGTGTCTAGACCCTTACAGGCCAGTATACTGAGAACAGACAGAGTAGAATATATGTACAAGAAATATATGCTAGGACTGGTAACCCAGACAGGGGCACATAATAGTTAACTCAGTCCTAATCAGTCTTTGTTGTGGTGTAGGCACGCCCAAGGTGTAGCTGAAGCTTGTATAAGTATGAGGAGTCAATAACAAATCTGTAGGAGAGCACTCGACTTGCACGGCAGAACTGACCCAGAACGCTAAAGCAATAATGGATAGCCCCCACGGGCGTAACAAGTGCCACCAGTATTTGGGAACTGTGAGTCATTAGCCCCCATGGTCGTAAACCGGAGACTACAAGCTGCAAGAGCAAGGCATGTTAGCCCCCACGGGCGTACAACAGAGACTGCAAACTGCAAGTGTAAGGATCAAGCCCCCTCAGGCGTAAACGGAAGCCAATAGCTAGTGCCAGGTAGCCCCCACGGGCGTAAAACGACTCCACCAGTGCCAGTGCTTGGGCAAGATGACCACCGGTACGGTACCAGAACAACTACCCTGCTTAGATGGACTACGAGCCGCCGTCTCTCAGGCCCAAGCGGCCGGCTCAGCAGTAGTAGCGTAGCACTGAACGGGTTAACTAAGCACTTGGTAGGAGGTGAGGCACAGCAAGGAATCAGCTCAGCAATCGGAATCACCCTGATAATATCGCTCTGCAAGCTTAAGGAGACTCAGCGGTAATATAGCTCAGTAGCGTTTGACAGTGAACAGTGACTCAAGGGTTAAGGTCAGTCTCGAGCACGAGCGCGACTCCAGGAGTAAGAATGTCGCCCAGTAGTCAGCAGCAGGAACGTAGATAGACTGGAACCGGGAACTGTGGAGAATCGTAGACACGCCGGATCAGCAACAAGCAGGAACGTCAGCCAGGCCGGATCGGATACCAGAGCGGGTTCGTAGACAAGCCAGATCAGCAACAAGCAGGAACGTCAGCCAGGCCGGGTCGGATACCAGAGCGGGTTCGTAGACAAGCCGGATCAGCAACGGGCAGGAACACAGGAGAGTCTCAAGCAGGTGGACAGGGTGGACAAAATGTACTGCTAGATCCATTAATCTTTTGCCGTGACCTGCGGTCTTTGGCCATTAGTCTCTCACTAATCCGTGTGTCAATTAGAATAACATATTCAATGTAATCATCAAGATCAGTAGGCAATTTTTTAGCAGCGATCTCGTCTTTAATCTGGTCACTTAGACCCTGAGCAAAGGCTGCCAACAAGGCTTCATTGTTCCAACCTACCTCTGCTGCCAAGGTGCGAAATTCAATGGCATAGTCACATACCGTACGCCTGCCCTGTTGTATTTCCATAAGGCGTTTAGCAGCAGAGGTGGTTCTACCAGGAGGCTCGAACACTCTCCGAAATGACTGCACAAATTCTCTGAAACTCCTTGTGCAGGGTTTTGCATTTTCCCATAACGGATTAGCCCACGCCAATGCTCTACCAGTCAGCAGGGATATCATAAAACCCACTTTACTGCAGTCGTGGGAAGGCATGAGCCGTCAATTCCATAAATATTTCAAGTTGGTTAATAAACCCTCTGCAAAGGTTAGGATCACCATCGTATCTGAGTGGCAAAGGGGCGGAGGCAGTTAACCCCTTGACTGCGGCCCCTGAGGGCATAGTAACGTTCTCAGATGTCTGACCTGAGAAGACCACCGGACTAAGGCCAGCCTTCTCTGAGAGTACAGTGCGTTCAAGAATAGTTTGGATTGCTACCGCTAGCTGATCCAGGCGTTGCTCATGTGCATCCTGTCGCTACTCGCCCGGTCCGGGGCGCAGAGCAGGCAGGTCCTTGGTGCTCGCTCTGCCTTCTTTGGCGCATCTGCTCATGCGCCGACATCCGGTTACTTCGGCGTCATGGCGCTTCTTCCGGGGTTTTCTTGGGCGCCCAGCTGAGCTTGGTGCTCAGTAGTCGGTGTTCCTCCAGAGAGTGAGAGCTGTCCTTGCTCTCATCTGGTGTGCCTGCCTTTGTCTTGCAGCCGTTCCTGTATTTCGGTGATTTCTCCTGCCTCTTCGCCCTCCAGCTTCTCCTCATCTCCTGTGGCTCTCCATTGGCCTTCCAGCCTGTCCTGGTTCTCTGTTGCCTTGCCTCAGCCCTTGTTCCTGCTTGTGGCCTGTACCTTTCCCTCTGGCCTTCAGCTGCTCTGGCTACCTGGATTCTTGACCACCATCTCTCAGCTGGACCCAGGATCCATTACTTCTGCACCCACCTACATGCCCTCAGCCTGCTGTTTCCTCTTCTGCTTTTTGGTGAGTTCTAACTACCCATTACTTTGGTTAGACTCTCCCTGGGGTAGGTGGTGTTAGTCCCCTTTGTGGTGTGTTATCCAGGGCCTTCTTCGGCTCAACTGAAGGAGGTCATCTGGCTTCGCGGCCAGCACCTTAACTCGGCTTAGGCCACAGCACAACCCACTATAGAGGGGCCTACGACCGCAAGCTCCGTGCCCTAGCGTCACTCCCTAGCTGCTCTCCACCTGCCCTTGTTGGAGGAGTCTCTTATATAGTCCTTAGGCCTCTTAGGGGTATCCTGGCCCTGCTTCTGGGTTCCTTATCCGAACCAGTCTCTTTCAGTACTACTGAGCCAAACAAATACTAGATGGAACCCACAGGGCTCATGGAAGCCCTTACTGCTTTAAGCTCCCAGCTTTCCTCCTTAACGGCCTCCATTGAGGAGTTACAGAGCAACCAGGCTGCGCTATAGCGCAGGTTGTCAGAGCTCCAACCCGTGTCCTCCTTCGTGTGGAACCACTGTGCCTCCCGCTGGTACTTCGCTGGACCTTGGGGCCTCAGCTCCCGAACCTAGGGTCCCCCTTCCTGAACGCTTCAGTGGGAACAGGAGTCAGTTCAAGTCCTTTATGACTGCTTGCAAACTCCTGTTTGCCATTAACCCTAGAACCTACATGTCTGACTTCGTGAAGGTCCGCACCACTATAACTTTACTGTCGGGGGAACCACAAGCCTGGGCTTTCAACCTGCTTCAGGAGGACAGCCCAGTGCTTCACTCATGGCCGTCTTTTTGTCGCGCGATGGGTACATTGTACGACGACCCTATGTGCTCCGCCTCGGCGCAGTCCTCTATCAGGGCGTTGACCCAGGGACGTCGGCCGGTTGAAGATTACATCGCGGACTTTCGTAGGTTGTCCATTGAGACCCAGTGGAATAAGCCTGCTCTTCTTGATCAGTTCCGCCTTGGCCTCACGGACACCCTGAAGGACGAACTGGCTCTTGTTGGTATTCCTCCTTCCTTGGAGGACCTTATGCTCTTGGTCATAAGAACTGACCGACGCCTACGGGAGAGACGCAGGGAACGATCATCCTCTGGACAGTCTGCTCCGTTCCCGTATCCAGAGCTCCCTGTATCCACGATCTCCGCAGCTCAGGAGGAACCCATGCAGCTAGGCCTGGTTCACGGTCCTCTTTCAGAGGAAGAAAAGACTCGCAGACATCGCCTGAATTTATGTCTGTATTGTGGTGGCAGCGGACACCTCCTTCTGAGCTGCAGTAAGAGACCCCAGAATCCCAGAGGTAAGGCCATTCCCTGTGGTGAATGGTTGGGGTTCTCGGTCTCCGATTCTAACCATTTGTCTCTTATGGTTTGCTTACAGTGGGACCATGAAAGCCATGCTGTTTCTGTTGTCATCGACTCGGGTGCTAGCGGTTGCTTCCTGGACATCAAAGAGGCCATTCGCCTGGGGGTGCCATTAACACCGAAAGAACCACCATTGCTTCTTAAAATGGCTGACGGAAGATCCCATCACAGTGGCCCGATTTCCCAGGAGACTCAAATGCTCAGCCTATCCTTTGCACCTCATCACCGAGAACTGTTGTGCTTTGATGTCATCTCCTCTCCGTTACACCCTCTCATCCTGGGATTACCTTGGTTACGGAAGCACAACCCGTCTATTGACTGGTCCAGCGGCTCTGTTTCATTCCCGACTTCTCCAACATCTGAGGGTCTTCAACTCCTTGTCACGTGGCCAGCACCACCGCAAGCATTACCAATCGCATATCATGAGTACTCTGATGTCTTTGACCTCCGGGGTGTTGACCATTTTCCCCCTCATCGGAGATACGACTGTTCGATTGACCTGTTACCAGGGACGCCTATCCCTTATGGCCGCATCTTTCCCCTTTCTGGACCCGAACTGAAGCATTTGAAGGAGTATCTAGCTGAAAATCTCCAGAAGGGGTTTATCCGCGCTTCCACGTCACCAGCTGGGGCAGGGATATTCTTTGTTGAAAAAAAAAGATGGTGGTTTATGGCCTTGTGTGGACTACAGGGCCCTTAATGACATCACTGTAAAGAACCGGTACCCACTTCCTCTGATACCAGAACTGTTGGAACGTATCTCTGATGCTACAGTTTCCACCAAATGAAACCTACGCGGGGCTTATAACCTGGTCCGCGTCAGAAAAGGAGACGAGTGGAAGAAGGCCTTTTGCACTCGCTATGGCCATTTCAAATACCTGGTGATGCCTTATGGGTTGTGTAATGCCCCCGCGACCTTCCAGTGTTTTGTCAAAGACATATTCTCTGACCTCTTTGACCAGTATGTGGTGATATACCTGGATGATATCCTGGTTTTTTCATCAACTTTATCAGAACATCGGCAACATGTCCGCTCCGTCCTTGCCAGCCTGCGAACTCATTCACTATTTGCCTAGATAGAGAAGTGCGCATTTGAGGTGTCTGAAATCAAATTCCTGGGGTTCCTCATCTCCCCGGGGCACGTGAAGATGGATCCTCGCAAGGTGTCTGCAATCCTTGAATGGCCAACGCCCACAACTAAGAGAGCCGTACAGCGATTCATCGGATTTGCTAACTTCTACAGACGATTCATCAGGGATTTTTCCAAGCTCGTGGCACCCATCACTGCCCTCACAAAACAGTCTGTGGCTTTCCAGTGGTCTACCGTTGCTGATCTGGCATTTCGTAGACTGAAAGAACTTTTCACCCAGGCACCTGTTTTGTCACAACCTGATATCCAGAAACCGTTCGTACTAGAGACCGATGCCTTGGACATTGCTACAGGGGCTGTGTTGTCACAACGTGTTGGGATCAGAGACCAACCGCATCCGGTGGCCTTCTATTCTAGGCGGTTGACCCCTGCTGAGCAGAATTACACTGTGAGTGACAAGGAGCTGTTGGCGATTAAGAATGCCTTGGAGGAGTGGCGTCACCTCCTAGAGGGGTCAGAACACCCCATCATGGTCATCACAGATCACAGGAACCTTGAATACCTGAGGAATGCCCGCAGGTTGTGTGCACGGCAAGCTCGGTGGGCTCTTTATTTTTCTCGGTTTCGTCTACATATTACATACCGACCTGGATCTAAGAACCAAAAAGCAGACGCATTGTCACGCATGTTTCCCCAGGAGAACCAGCTAAACCACCCTCCAGACACCATCCTTCCGGCTGCAGCATTTCTATTGACCTCTCACGCATTGCTAGACCGAATTAAACAGTATGTACTCGACGACACAGAGTTTGTCCAGCAGCATGCTCTACAACTCAGGGACAGTCTCCTGTGGAAAGGCGACCGTGTCTTTGTTCCACTTCCTTTTCGCCAAGAAGTTCTACGCATGTTCCATGATGAACCCACAGCAGGCCACGCAGGAGTCGCCCAGACCCTGGAACTGACTCAGCGTCACTTCTGGTGGCCCAGCATGAGACATGACGTACACGCATATGTGTTGACATGCAACACATGCATCCAGTCTAAGAACAGGCATACTAGACCGGCGGGTCTCCTCCATCCACTGCCTATACCCGATGTACCCTGGAGAGCCATCTCGATGGATTTTATCACCGATTTACCACCCTCTGACAAGAACACCACAATACTGGTGGTGGTTGATCGGTTCTCCAAAATGGCGCACTTCGTAGCCACCTCCGGTGTCCCATCTGCACCACATACAGCCACATTATTCATACAGGAAGTCTTTCAACTGCACGGCCTGCCCTCCTCCATAGTTTCAGACAGAGGGCCCCAGTTCACCTCTCAGTTTTGGAGGGCGCTCTGCCGCTCGCTTCATATTCAGTGCAATCTGTCCTCTGGGTATCACCCCTAGTCCAATGGGCAGACAGAACGGGTCAACCAGACCTTGGAACAGTACTTACGTTGCTATACTACACATCTTCAAAACAACTGGTCCTCTCTTCTTCCTATTGCGGAGTTTGCATACAACAATCACATGCACACATCTTCTCAGTCCACGCCTTTCTTTACAGTGTATGGTTAACACCCTCAGATGTTCCCAGGCCTTACTACCCACTCTCCAGTTCCTGAGGTCGCTCAGCGCCACCAGCATTTAAGTCGGTGTCACCGTCTTCTTCGCCTGACCCTGGCTAGGACGCAGCTGCAGTACAAGCGTCAGGCGGATAAACGTTGGGGCCTTGAACCATCTTACAAGGTGGGCAATCGAGTCTGGTTGTCCACAGCGCATATCCGTATGTCTTGCCCATCCCGGAAGCTGGGTCCTCGTTTCCTTGGTCTTTTCCGAATCACCCGCAAGATCAACCCCGTGGCCTTTCGTTTGTCTATGCCCTCCTCTTTCCGGATTCACCCCACCTTTCATGTCTCACAGCTCCGTCCCTGGAGGGCTTCTCCCTATCCGCACCATGACCCAGACTGCCCTCCTCCCATCCTCGTGGGCGGTTCAGAGGAGTACGAGGTCCAGGAGATCCTTGATTTGCGCTTCCGGCGTGGTTGTCTTGAATACCTCGTCGATTGGAAGGGATATGGTCCAGAGGAGAGGTCCTGGGAGCCCTCTCTCCGGGTCCATGCTCCTGTGTGTGTCCAGTCGTTTCACCGCCTGTACCCCACTCGTCCGGGTCCCGGGGCCGTCCTGAGGCCGTCCATGGGTAGGGGGCTCTGTTGCTACTCGCCTGGTCCGGGGCGCAGAGCGGGCAGGTCCTTGGTGCCCGCTCTGCCTTCTTCGGCGCATCTGCGCATGCGCCGACGTCCAGTTATGTCGGCGTCATGACGCTTCTTCCGGGGTTTTCTTGGGCGCCCGGCTGAGCTCGGTGCTCAGTAGTCGGCGTTCCTCCAGAGCGTGAGAGCTGTCCTTGCTCTAATCTGTTGTGCCTGCCTTTGTCTTGCAGCCGTTCCTGTATTTAGGGGATTTCTCCTGCCTCTTCGCCCTCCAGCTTCTCCTCATCTCCTGTGGCTCTCCATTGGCCTTCCAGCCTGTCCTGGTTCTCTGTTGCCTTGCCTCAGCCCTTGTTCCTGCTTGTGGCCTGTACCTTTCTCTCTGGCCTTCAGCTGCTCTGGCTACCTGGATTCCTGACCACCATCTCTCGGCTGGACCCAGGATCCACTACTTCTGCACCCACCTACCTGCCCTCAGCCTGCTGTTTCCTCTTCTGCTTTTTGGTGAGATCTAACTACCCATTACTTTGGTTAGACTCTCCCTGGGGTAGGTGGTGTTAGTCCCCTCTGTGGTGTGTTATCCAGGGCCTTCTTCGGCTCAACTGAAGGAGGTCATCTGGCTTTGCGGCCAGCACCTTTACTCGGCTTTGGCCGCAGCACAACCCACTATAGAGGGGCCTACGCCTGCAAGCTCCGTGCTCTAGCGTGGCTCCCTAGCTGCTCTCCACCTGCCCTTGTTGGAGGAGTCTCTTATATAGTCCTTAGGCCTCTTAGGGGTATCCTGGGCCTGCTTCTGGGTTCCTTATCCAAACCAGTCTCTTTCACATCCATTCTCCAATAGATGTTTTGTGTAGTACCATCACTCTTATTGTCTGAGGTCATGGCCCTTTCGTACTGTCACGGTTTGTTAAGACTCTCAAACGCAGAGTTAGGTAAAAACACAATTTTATTGAAAAATTAAAGACAACCCCATAGGGTAACATACACATCCACAAATATATCTTTATTAACAGTAATGCAATAGTGAAGATAGCGATGCGGCTCTACCAGCCTTGCCAATATATACCAGGCAAGGCAGCCAGGGAATAGGTACAATAAATGAATCGGCTCTACCGGCCTTGCCAAAATACCGGGCAAGGCAGCCAGGAAGTGGGTACTCGGGAGAGAAAGGCTCTACCGGCCTTGCCAATATACCGGGCAAGGCAGCCAATAGACAGGAAGCAGGTACTCAGGAGGGAAAGGCTTTACTGGCCTTGCCAATAGACCGGGCAAGGCAGCCAATAGACAGGAGAAGAATACAGGCTCTACCGACCTTGCCAATACCGGGTAAGGCAACCCAGGATGAAACAGGATAGGTTCTACCGGCCTTACCAATATACCAGGCAAGGCAGCCTGGTAAAGATAGAATAGCAACCACTAAGCCTCAGTGACTGAAAGGTGGAAGCAGCAGTCACATGGATGACAACGAGGCTAATGAGCGACAGGTACCTAGTACCGAGAGTGCTATACATGAACGTGGTAACAGCCGGATGGCTAAGGAGCGAACCAGTACCTTGTACCTGGAACGCAAACAATCCTGCAATGACAGCCAGGTGGCTAGGGCGTGAGTCAGTACCTTGTACTGAAAAGTACTATACACATACGTGGAGACAGCTGGAGCTGTGGAGCGAACCAGTGCCCACACACTTGGAATGCTGAAGCATAACAGCTGGATGGCTTGAGGAGCGAGCCCGTACCCAGTACGTGGGATGCTAAACAATACTGACAATACAGCCGGGTGGCTGGTGGGGCGAACCAGTACCCTGTACGTGGAACGCTAATTGGTTCTGACAATACAGCCGGGTGGCTTGTGGAGCGAACCAGTACCCTGTACGTGGAACACTAAATGATTCTGACAATACAGCCGGGTGGCTTGAGGAGCGAACCAGTACCCTGTACGTGGAACGCTAAATGATTCAGACAATAGAGCCGGGTGGCTTGTGGAGTGAACCAATATCCAGTACATGGAATGCGAAATGATCGTGACCTACAGCCGGGTGGCTAGAGGAGCGAACCAGTACCCAGTACATGGAACGCTAAACGATCATAACAATACAGCCGGGAGGCTAGAGGAGCGAACCAGTACACTGTATGTAGAACGCTAAATGATCGTGACGATACAGCTGGGTGGCTAGATGAGCGAACCAGTACCCTGTACGTGGAACGCTAAATGATCGTGACAATACAGCTGGGTGGCTAGAGGAGCGAACCAGTACCCTGTACGTGGAACGCTAAATGATCGTGACAATACAGCTGAGTGGCTGTGGAGTAAACCAGTACCCGCGTACTGAATAGCCGGAAGAGATAGAAATGTCACCAAGGCGGTACAGGAACGTCTGTGGTCGGACTGGATGGAGATCAGCAGGTGGAAGCAGGAACCAGCATACAGACGATCAACTGGAATCTGGAACGGACACGGGGACTGGCAGCAGGAAGCGGAGACTCGCACTGGATCAGACGGAAGCAGGAACTACTGGATAGGAAACACTGGAACAGGACGACTACTGGTAGCAGGAACACAGCAAAGGGCCCAGGATGCACAGGAACGATGAGTAAACTCAAGCAGCATAGAGACAACACGAAAGGGCACCCAAGGGGTGCCCAGGCTAGGTTTAAATAGGCAATACAGGGCGGGCTGAAAGCAGACAGCCAGTGGAGAGCCCCCTACTGGTTATTGACACGACACGACAGGAAAGCAATCACGGGCACCGTGATACTTTCCTAATGATGACTGTCTTTTACTTGACAAACATACTCTAGCAAAAAGATTTGTTCCTCCACAAGCCCTACAAGACTTTGCATAAGCTGGACACTGCTCTTGATTCTGTAGGGTTGGCAGCATTTGTGCTAAACAGGCTGCGCTGTTGCTGTGGTTTGGTCACGTGGGCAGCTCTTATGTGTTGTCACTGCATTGCAATGTTGATGCTGTCGGTCTGCTGTCTGTCCTGTTCCATAACTTTTACACGCCTGTTAGTGAGCTCTGCTGTACTGCAGGTTTCAATAGCTGTGGTCAAAGTTAATTCATGTTCTCTTAGGAGACGCCTGCACGTGCTCTCACTGGCTATGCCAAGAATAATTTTGTCCCTTATTAATTCATCCCTCAGAGTGCCATATTTACAAGTTGCTTCTTTTTCTCTCAAGAGTGTAACAAACTTATCATGAGATTATCCCTCTTCTTGTTTGCAGCATTCAAACACATATCTTTCATATATGACATTTTTAGCAGGTTTGAAGTAAGCTTCTAATGCATTTGCAATGACTGCAATATTCTCTTGCTGCTCTGCTGTGAGGTTCAGGTTGTGCTTATAAACATGCCTGCATTCACTGCCCATTACTCTTCTCAGAATTGCTGCCTGCACTGCTCCATATTTCTCACTCAACCCTGTAGCAAGGAAATAATCTTGAAATTCGGCTCTGAAAGTTTCCCAATTGCTGCTTCAATCCCCACTGATTTTCATTCCCTCTGGGGGAGGTATGCAATTCATGGCAGTCATTTTGCAGTTTAACCACTGAGCACTGAAATGCCAGAAAAAACACAAAGTACAATCTTAGGCAGTAACAAACAAGCCTGTGCTGTGTCTCAAAGCTGCTGTGCTCCAAAAAAGAGGCTCCGTTCTGAATCTAGTCACTTCTGACACAGTGTTTCAAGTATAGTAATGAAGACATAACAAGCTGTTTATGTGAGGAATCATGTTACCATATAGAACTGCATCCAGGTCAGGGGTAAGAACAGGAAACAGGACATACAAGGCAATGCAGTATCACAATAAGCAAACAGTGTTACAATATTTGCATAACAACTCCATAACACACATCAAGAGAAAGCCCCTTTCCCCTAGGTCTGGACAGGTGAAAACTATAAAGGAGACCACCATCCAAAGTGTTTTTACCTGTCCTTCCTAGTCTGGACTTCATCTTCGTCCCGTTTGTTTTCTTAAAGGGTCCAGCTGGGTTCTTTCCTAGCTCCATGCCATGTTGCCATCGTAGCCAGTGCTGGAGGGAGTGCATTGCCTCCTTAGCCACCCACTTCCTTGTTGGATTGGTGCCCGCTGGGTTCCATATCTCGTAATTTCAGCTACCGCTGCAGTCTGAGTGAGAGGCAGCCAGCTGCTCATGCCTGCCAGGCTTGGAACACACCCTGTTATATTTAGCCTATGTTACCTCCAGTCTGTGCGTTCCACAGGCTGGAAGTTTGTGTTCCAATGAGTTTCAGGCACACCTGAGTTCATCATGAGACACTCTATAAGAGGGGTTTCTTGCTCATCCCCCCCTGCTCTAGCCAGGCCAGCCCTATCAAATTCTGCCTCTTCTCACTGTAAGTGATTATTTACATGTACATTCTGTACATGCGGATTATCCAAGGTTTTTGTGTATATGATCAAACAAGTTTTTATTATTGCATGTTATATTTTTTATGTGTCTTATTCCAGATGGATGCCCAGAATTCTGCCTCTTGTCTCCTATGCAAAGAACCTTTAGAGGAGGGATATCCTAAGAAGCTGTTTTCCTCGTGCCTAGTGGATTTTAATTTTTCTGCTGTGGCCCAGTAACCCCGAAGCTAAGGCTTCTTTGGTCTCCCTTTTTTCTTCCATCGCTAAAGAGACTTGGAGTAGTCTCAGAGCGAAAGAGGAAAAGGCAGGCACATCTGCTCCTACTGTCTGCAGAGTAGGCTCGTCTTTTAAGAGGAGATCTCAGGAGGTTTCTGATAAGGACGCATCCTCTGAAGCGTTGAACGAGGGGTGCAGGGAAGATTACATTTTACATGTACAAGATTACATTGTACACTCAAGTTGTTTAGTTATAGAGAGAGCGAGAGGGAATTTTCTATGCAGTTTTGATTGGCGGTTGTATTGTGGAGGTGCAATCAGATCAGATGGGGTCCAACAAGCGGCCTCTTCTACTGTGCATGTTTTTTACTACATAAAACAATATTTGGTGCTTGAGGTACTGTTATTGAGATGACATGAATGTACCAATAGGTAAATATGAACAAAGGATAAAAAAAAGCCAGTATTAAGTGATGTAAAAAATGATGTTTATTATGCTGATATACCAAGGTAGATCATGCGTCCATGTCCACCAAATAAATGATATCAACTTAAATATGCAATATAAACACCGTTCTAAATACAATATAAAACAATATATATATATTTAAAAAATTATAGGATATGTCAACAACATCTAATCTATGAATAAGTATAAGATGTTATGTTTGTAATCTTAAACAATGATCTTGATGTTAGCACCACAAATGGATATATGCCACCCTGTTAGAAAATAATATATACGGGATACAAGTAAAACCACACAACCCACTTTAGGTCCAGTGTTTTTCTGCTCTGCTGCTATTCCTCCTCCAACTGGACAACAACCCCTTTAATTCAGGCGAACCAGGAATGCGGCCAAAGCACAGAAAACTTCAGACCAAATGTAAAAACTAATTTAACCCTATCTAAGCCGACATATAAATAAAAACAAGTAATCACCCAATAAAAGAAAGTCCGATCAATCTGTCACGACAAAAATCTTTTTTTATATACACAGTATCACAATTCACTCTTAGCTTCACTATTCTTCTTACTATTTTCTTCCCAGCAAATCAAGGGTTTAATCGTGTTTATACCCAATGTGTAAATGTATACACTTATGTTTGCAAATTAATATTATTGAAACTCGTCTTTAGACGCCAAATGTTATTGAATTAATATTTAACTAATTCAACACCTAAAGCCAACATTACAGAGATCCAATGAATAGATGTTGCTAAGAATTTCTTAGTATTAGAAAAACTATTGAAAAAATAAATGAACTATTGGTGGGAATGTGTGACACTAGAAAAATATATACAATTAGAACTAATACCACAGGGCCTTAGACTCACAAAGGAACCAGCATATGGGTTTGAGGACAAAAAATTCTATGGTGAATGGCTCAAAACCTTTGATAAATGTTCATTTCAACTGATGCAACATATCAATGATAGAAAACAATATCAACCTATTACTGAGAAAGAGATTGAAGAAGTAAGAACAATCCTGGAACCGTACAAAAACACAGAAGAATTTCATACTATGGATAATAACATCAATCTAAATGTGGAAAAATTCGAAAAAGAAATAGTAACAAGGAAACAGAAAAAACATAAATGGGAAGATGAAGATTATAAGGAAGATAGTGTAAGATATTGACATAGGAAAAGGGAACATCAAGGCATTTCCTATATGCCAAATGGAAAAAGAAGGAAAACTGCATTACTACCGGAAAAAATAGGAACCAGTTCAGAACCTGAAGAATCTACAACTAACACCAGAAATGTAGAAATGAAACAATTGAAACAGGGAAATCAAGGAGTCTCAGACCAGAATATCAATAAGACCCTACCTCATAATAATGGTATCACACCTACACAGCCGATCACTAATCCAGCAGGAGCCACATCAGTAGCTCAGACGGAAACAAATACACAACTCAACTTATAATATGTGTAGCTCAGAAAACAGATCTGAACGAAAGAAACAACCTTACCTTACCCAAATTAACTGGACAAAAAAATACTAATAACACCTTAAAGAACACTACCCAAAAGGAGGCTCTAAAAAATCAACGAAAGTGCCAATAAAAACATAAGCAAGGATAAATCAAAACCCATAGTAAATCTTGGTGCTAGACTGAAAACTCATGGTCAGAACCATTTTTTATCCAAAGGCCCAAAAAGACCTATCCAAAATTGGATGAGACAAGCATGGCAGGACTTTCAGAACTCTCAGATGAAATCACCACACAGAAGAAAGGAGAAGAAGAACAGGAAGAGGAAGAACAGCAGGAAAAAAGATCACCAAAAAGAAAATATCAAATGAAATAAATCAAAACAACACTAAAGGCATCTTCAACCTCTCCAATCACCAATGAAGTCCATCTGATATCAATCTCCTCAATAAGGGACTTTGCACCTCCTTGCGGCTCGAACCAAGTAAATCAAGATGCAGAAACATTGGAAACCCTGGAAGGACTACTAAGAGAAACCAGAGTGAGAGAGGACAAGGCACTACGGGGTGACCGGGTCACAGGATAGAACTGCCTGAGCAGTAACCGAGGCAACCGGAGTTCTGTACAAGACAGAGAGAGAGCACCGGACTACAGCCCCAAACCGGATCACCGGAAGGGGTGTGAACCGGGCCGAGACACACAGAGCAGGAATGTAGCCAATCCGGGTCGGTACACAAGCAGGAACGTCAGCCAAGCCGGGTCAGTACATGGAGCAGGAACATCAGCCAAGCCGGGTCGGTACACAGAGCAGTAACGTCAGCCAATCCAGGTCGGTACACAGAGCAGGAACGTCAGCCAAGCTGGGTCGGTACACGGAGCAGGAACGTCAGCCAATCCGGATCGGTACACAGAGCAGTAACGTAAACAGGCAGAGTAGTCAGGCAGTCCGGGTCATAAACTGGAATCATACGAAATAACGGAACAAGCACTAGCAACGGGAATACCACTGCAGAAGTGACAGGGCTGAGTATTTAAGGGCTGTCACTGGGAGAAGCAACATAACGTTAGCCAATAAAAAAGGTATCAGGAAGTAGCATTTTTCAAAATGACGCCAGCAAAGCATGGGCACCGTGATATACAGGCCTGGCCAGAACTATGACAAGAAGAAAAGAGGTTCTGTCCAAACTCCCAGAGGAGGAGCCAGAAGGGAATTCCCTAGAAAGGGTCAGTTGGGATACCCTTTGGAGTTTTGCACTGTCCCAAAGGTATCAAGATTTATGACATCACAAGTGATGAACAGGAGTCTCAGGTCCAAAGTTCTCCAAATGATCAAGGATCTTCTGACTGCCCAAGTCATAGAAGAAGTCCCTCTGGACCAGAAAGGTTCTGGGATTTATTCCATTCTTTTTCCAGTGAAGACTTCTTCAGCTGGTTTAAGGATGATCCTAGACCTTAAATGGATCAACTCCTTCATCAAGACAAAGCGGTTCAAGATGGAGACTCCATCATCTGTGATTCGGGCAATTCCTCCTCAAGCATTTCTCACGAAGATAGATTTAAAGGATGCTTATCATCATATCCAGATTCTATTATCCCACAGAAAGTTCTGGACATTTGCAATTTTTGGAAAACATTACCAGTACAGGAGTCTTCCTTTCAGGCTTGCCTCAGCCCCCAGGGTTTTTACAAAGGTTCTAGCCCCGGTCATGGCAGCCCTAAGAAGACAAGGTATGAAGATAATACCTTATCTCTACAACATTTTATTGATAGAAGTAACCAGAGAAAAAGCACTTCAACGTACAGAGTACTGTCTTCAGTTTCTGTCACATCTAGGTTGGATCATCAACCACCGGAAAAGCCAGCTGATTCCGTCCCAGAACTTGGTGTTCCTAGGTATCCAGTTCAACACCCAGCTAGGCCTAGCCTGCCTATCCAAAGACAGACAGGTCAGAATCAGATCCAGAGTGCAATCCTTTCTTCAAAAGAGTCAACACACAGCGAGAGACTTCTACAAGCTCTTAGGCAACTATCACGGTGCCTGTGTATTGCTGGCGACATTTTGACACATTATGTCTGATGCTTTCTTATTGGCTAGCGTGTGATTGCTCCACCTAGTGGTAGCCTTTAAATACTGTGCCCTGTCACTCGTACAGGGCCTTTTCGTAGTGTTCCCATTGCTTAGAGCTTGCTGCCGTTATCGTGTGATATTCTGTGTATGACCCGGACTGCCTGACTACTCTCTCTGATCCTGTTCCTGGTCTGTGTACCGACCCGGCCTGGCTGACGTTCCTGCTCCGTGTACCGACTTGGATTGGCTGACGTTCCTGCTCCGTGTACCGACCTGGCCTGGCTGACGTTCCTGCTCCGTGTACCGACTTGGATTGGCTGACGTTCCTGCTCCGTGTACCGACTTGGATTGGCTGACATTCCTGCTCTGTGTACCGACCCGACCTGGCTGACGTTCCTGTTCTGTGCCTCCAGTTCGGTGCACTACCGCGTCTGGTAGAGAGTATCTCCTGTGCGCTGTCTTGAGCGTGCTGGCCCAATTGGTTGCCTTAAGTACTGCATTATCGTTCCGCGACTGCGACCCATTTGTGCCTTGCTGCCTCCTGTCTCCTTACCCAGGGCTGACGCAGATCTCGTTGCTCACTATACGCTTAGCTTGTTATTGTTTACCACTGGGGTTGGTCTCCTGGGCGCCTCAGCTAGTCTCCGCTCTTGTCAGTCACCAACAAGCCCAAGCGCCCGTTACCAGGGCCGTTCGGTACTCACCCGGGTAGGAGCTACTCTTTGGCACATTATATGCTGGCTTGTCACTACTCCGTTATTGAGGTTGGTCTCCTGGGCACCTCAGTCGGCTCTGTCACCCGGCAGTTGCCATCGAGCCTAGCATTATTACATCTATTGTCCGGTACTGTTACCCTGGGTTGCAGTCTGTGTGTTTCCGTTGTTCCTCCGGTTGCAGTACTACTGGTAGTCCATGATCCATCTGGGCCTCGCTCACCCTTCCTGGGCCTAGTCACTATTTTAGCACTCATCCTCAGAGAGTGCTCCTTGGGCTTCGCTATTAGGGCCTCCCAGCCTCCTGGCCTATATCACACGAACTGTTCCTGACCTTTGTCAGTATATGTATTGTTGTCTGATATATGTATACTGGACCCGTGTGGGCTAATGTTATTTAGTAACCTGTCCTGTGTCAGTACTGTTTGTTAACTATTGCTGGACCCACAAGGGTTACTTTATTCTGTCTGGTTTCAATTAAACTGTGTTTTACCAAATTGCCTGCCTCTGAGTGTACTGAAAACTGTTACAGCAACCTATCATCAGCAGTGCACATTGTTCCTTGGGCCAAGTTCCACATCTACAAAACTCAGGACAACTTTCTCCATAGCTGGAGAAAACATCCAGGAGATTTTTCCCCAGATAATCTGGTTACATCATGCCACGAAAATAGAACTAGCCTGGTGGCTCAAGTACCAGAACTTAGAAAAAGGAAAAACTATGCTGGATCCCATACGGCACATAGTCACTTCAGATGCCAGCAACAAAGGATGGGGAGGCATTTACAAACAAAAAACAGTTCAGTGTCTCTGGACCCAGAAAGAAGTAAAGCTTCATATCAACATTCTGGAACTAGAAGCCATCTGGAGAACACTTGAGCACTTCAGCCCAGACTTAAAGGGTCAAGCGGTCTGGATCAGGTCAGAAGATTCGACCCCAGTAAGTTACATCTCACATCAAGGGGGCACAAAAAGCCGCACCCTGAATACTCTAGCTGCAAAGATCCTAAATTGGGCTCAGCTCAGTTTAACTTACCTATCAGCATGTCACCTATCAGGGGTTCTATAGATCCAGGCAGACTTACTCAGTCATCAAATCCTGGATCCAGGAGAATGGTCCCTGAAAGAGAGCGTTTTTCAGACCATAGTCTCCATCATGGGCTATCCAGTTGTAGATCTGATGGCTTTGGAAAACAATACCAAGTGTCATCTGTTTTACTCCAGATGGAGGAACCACAAAGCCCTCGGGCAGGATGCTCTCAAATTCCCCTGGACATTCCAGTTGGCCTACATATTCCCTCCAATTTCTCTCCTCCTAGAAGTAGTAAGGAAGATCAGGAGGGACAGAGCACAAATAATCCTGATCACACACACACCAGACCGGTCCAGGAAGATCTGGTATGCGGATCTAGTGAGGATGTCCATTCTACCTCCTTATCCTGTTCCTCAAGTTCCAGACTTACTGTCTCAGGGTCCAATCCTTCACGCCAATCCAACATTCTTGAAGCTGATGGCCTGGAGGCTGAGCGGAGATTGCTCAGTCTGAAGAACATCTCGTCTCAAGTCGCAAATTCTATCATCTCAGGGAGACGATCCACCTCTTCCAAGATTTACTATAGGATTTGGACTATTTTTCACAAGTGGTGCCTTACAAAGCATTTTTCAAGAAAGGATATTTCCTCCAGTGTAATTCTGGATTTCCTTCAAGAGAGGTTTCAGAAAGGGCTGAAACCTTCTTCGTTAAAAGTACAACTCTCTGCCCTTTCAGCAGCCTTAGCCACTCCCTTTGCGGACTAATACATTGTTAGAAGATATATTACGGCTAGTTCCAAAATCAAGCCTACTATCAGAGAAATCATTCCAGCCTGGGATCTTAATCTGGTTCTTACTCAGCTTGCATCCCATGAATCATTTGAACCTCTTCAGTCAATATCTTTAAAGAATTTGACCCTTAAGACAGCATTCCTAACTGCTATCACCTCAGCCAGAAGAGTCAGTGAGTTGCATGCACTTTCCTGTTCTTCTCCCTACACTGTGTTCCATCAGGACAAAGTGGTCCTTAGGATGAGACCATTCTTCAGATGCATAGTATCATCTGAGTTTCATCTTAGTCAGGAAATTTTTTTACCCTCTTTCTGTCCTGATCCTAAACATCCTAAAGAAAAGACTTTCCATAACCTGGATTTAGTCAGGTGTCTAACTATTTATCTCAAAAGGACTAAGTCCTTTCGTAAATCAGAAGCCTTGTTTGTTCACTTTTTTGGAAGGTTCAAGGGCATCAGATTGGCATATGTTTCTATCACGGTGCCCGTGCTTCTTCCTGTCAGTCTCTGTGTGTTGCTATCACGGTGCCCGTGATTGCTGCCTTTTTGTGTCAGTTACCTGTAGGGGGCTCTCCATTGGCTGGCTGCCTTCAGCCCGCCCTGCATTGCCTATTTAGACTGAGCTTGGGCACCCTTTGGTTGCCCTTTCATGTTGTCTCTATGCTGCTCGCTTCTCCATTGAGTTCCTGAGCTTTCTGGGCCCCTGGTTATGTTCCTGATAGCCTGAGATCGTCTAGTTCCTGAGAGACCATTTCCTTGGTTCCTGTTTCCGTTCCCGATCCGGTTGAGGTTGCTGTTGTGTCGCTGCTTCCTGCTGCCAGTCCCCGCTGCCGTTCCTGATCCGGTTGACCGTCTGGAGTGCTGGTTCCTGCTTTCCTCCGCTGTGCTCCTGATCCAGTATCGCCTTAGCGTGCTAGTCTTCCATAGTCGCTCTGGCGACATTTCTATCCCTTGCTGGTTACTCCAGTACGCGGGTACTGGTTCACTCCACATTCATCCGGTTGCTGTTGCACCGGTAGTATTGGGTTTCTCCAGTACGTGGGTACTGGTTCGCTCCACATTTACCCGGTTGCTGTTGCACCGGTAGTATTGGGTTTCTCCAGTACGCGGGTACTGGTTCGCTCCACAGTCACCTGGCTGCTGATGCACCGGTAGATATTGGGTTCCCAGTACGCGGGTACTGGTTCGCTCCACATTCACCCGGCTGCTGTTGCGCCGGTAGTTCTTGGGTTTCTCCAGTACGCGGGTACTGGTTCGCTCCACCTTCACCCGGCTGCTGTTGCACCGGTAGATATTGGGTTTTTCCAGTACGCGGGTACTGGTTCGCTCCACATGTAATAGGTTCCTGACGCACCATTGGTTTGGGTTCCCAGTACACGGGTACTGGTTCGCTCCATACGCATTCGGTTGCGGTTGCACCGATAGAGTAATTGATCCACAGTACGCGGGTACTGGTTTACTATACATTCAACCGGCTGCTGTGCACCGGAAGAGAGACGGTTTCCCCAGTATGCGTGTACTGGTTTGCTCCACCAACAACCGGCTGCCGTGCGCCGGTAACCGTTATTGATTCCAGTACGTGAGTATTGCTCACTCCTATTTCACCGGCTGCTTTCGCACCGGATGAGAGATTGGTCTCCCCAGTATGTGGGTACTGGTTTGCTCCACCACATCTGAGTATCGTTGCATTGGTTGAGAGATATTGGGTCTCCAGTACGCGGGTACTGGTTCTATCTATGCTATACTATTGCTGTCAAGTCCTAGGCAGCTCCGTTGGTTCTCCAGTACGCGGGTACTGGTTCGCTCCACCTTCACCCGGCTGCTGTTGCACCGGTAGATATTGGGTTTTTCCAGTACGCGGGTACTGGTTCGCTCCACAGTCACCCGATTGCTGATGCACCGGTAGATATTTGGATTCCCAGTACGCGGGTACTGGTTCGCTCCACAGTCACCCGGTTGCTGATGCACCGGTAGATATTTGGATTCCCAGTACGCGGGTACTGGTTCGCTCCACATGTAATAGGTTCCTGACGCACCATTGGTTTGGGTTCCCAGTACACGGGTACTGGTTCGCTCCATACGCATTCGGTTGCGGTTGCACCGATAGAGTCATTGATCCACAGTACGCGGGTACTGGTTTACTATACATTCAACCGACTGCTGTGCACCGGAAGAGAGACGGTTTCCCCAGTATGCTTGTACTGGTTTGCTCCACCAACAACCGGCTGCTGTGCGCCGGTAACCATTATTGATTCCGGTACGTGGGTATTGCTCACTCCTATTTCACCGGCTGCTTTCGCACCGGATGAGAGATTGGTCTCCCCAGTACGTGGGTACTGGTTTGCTCCACCACATCTGAGTATCGTTGCATTGGTTGAGAGATATTGGGTCTCCAGTACGCGGGTACTGGTTCTATCTATGCTATACTATTGCTGTCAAGTCCTAGGCAGCTCCGTTGGTTCTCCAGTACGTGGGTACTGGTGGTCTCCTGTAAATATCCTTGGCTTGCCACCTTAACTCCTTATGCCTCCGCATGTCATCTGTGTGACTGGTGTTGCCACCTAGCCAGTCACCAAGGCTTTAGTGATTGCCACCTACTCTGTATTAGGCTGCCTTGCCCGGTATATTGGTAAGGCCGGTAGAACCTATTCCTCTCTATATCATCTTGGGTTGCCTTACCTGGTATTGGAAAGGCCGGTAGAGGCTTATAGTTGCTATCTGTCTATAGGCTGCCTTGCCCGGTATATTGGCAGGGCCGGTAGAGCCTTCACGTTTTCGCTACATCTATCTCTAGGCTGCCTTGCCCGGTATATTGGCAGGGCGGTAGAGCCTCCTATTTTACGTGTACCAGTCTCCAGGCTGCCCTGCCCGGTATATTGGCAGGGCCGGTAGAGCCTTCACGTTTTCGCTACATCTATCTCTAGGCTGCCTTGCCCGGTATTGGAAAGGCCGGTAGAGCCTTATAGTTGCTATCTGTCTATAGGCTGCCTTGCCCGGTATATTGGCAGGGCCGGTAGAGCCTTCACGTTTTCGCTACATCTATCTTTAGGCTGCCTTGCCCGGTATATTGGCAGGGCGGTAGAGCCTCCTATTTTACGTGTACCAGTCTCCAGGCTGCCCTGCCCGGTATATTGGCAGGGCCGGTAGAGCCTCTTTCCTCCTTACCAGTCTCCTGGCTGCCTTGCCCGGTATATTGGCAGGGCCGATAGAGCCTATCTATTCCTTGTACCTACTTCCCTGGTTGCCTTGCCCGGTATATTGGCAGGGCCGGTAGAGCCTGTATTGCTATTCTCTGTCATTGCTATATATATGTATGAACGTGTGTGTTTTACCCTACAGGGTTGTATTAAACTTTTCAGTAAAGTTGTGTTTTTACCTAACTTTGCGTCTGAGAGTCTTAACAAACCGTGACCGTTGCGATCCCATTGGCTGAGCTTGGTTTGGCCCGCCCAGTATGGCCTTCTTATACTGGGCCTCTGGCACCTGTCGGGTGCCCTTTCGTGGTGTTCCTGTACCAGTGCTACTGTGTTACTGTGTTGCTGTGTTCCTGTGTACCGACTTGGCCTGTCTGACTACTCCGCTTCTGGTTCCTGCTCAGTGATTCGACCCGGCCTGGCTGACGTTCCTGCTCCATGACCTGACCCAGCTTGTCTGACGTTCCTGCACTGAGATCCGGCCCAGCTATCCAGTTCCTGCTCATCTTGTCACCTCGGCGACATTCTGACTTCCGCTTGTCTGGCCCTGCCAGACTGAGAACCACTGTTGCCTCCATTGCCTCCATTACTGCTGAGCCTCCCGTTAACTCTTGCAGAGCTGGTTGCCTCCATTACCACTGAGCCTTCCGTTAAATCTTGCAGAGCACTGTTGCTTCCGTTACCACCGAGCCTTCTGTTAACTCTTGCAGAGCACTGTTGCCTCCGTTACCACTGAGTCTTCCGTTAACTCTTGCAGAGCACTGTTGCCTCCGTTACCACTGAGCCTTCCATTACTACTGCAGAGCTATTGTTGCCTCCGTTACTGCTCCGGCAGTGTGACCATGGTTGCTTTCCGTTCAACTCTCGCAGAGTACTGTTGCCTCCTTGACGGCACCGGTCGGGTGTCATTGGCTCGACTTAACTAGCTCTTGCAGAGTATTGTTGCCTCCATTACTACACCAGTCTGGTGCCATTGGCTCTACTCATCTAGCTCTAGCAGAGTACTGTTGCCTCCGTTACTGCACTGGTCGGGTGCCCTCGGCTCAAGTCCATTCAGCTCTAGCAGAAAATTTGTGGCCTCTGTTATTGCTACGGCAGAGGGAAGTCTCAGCTCTGCTTTGCAGATCTAGGTGCTTGTCTCCATTCTCGCACCACAGTCTCCTGATAGCCGTTTACCATCATACTGGGTGTTGCCAAACACTCCACATCAGAGACTGATTATATTATATCATGCTGTGCTGAGGTTGCCTTGTTATACCTGACCTGTGACAGTATCTGTACCATCCTACTCATTAAATACTGGGCCTGTGTGGGCATATATCTATGACCTATATTTTACTGTCTATTCCACTGTGATACGCTATAACCCGCTGGGTATTTTCATTGTGTCTTTTAATAAAACTGTGTTTTATGCTAACCTACTGTGTCTGAGTGTCATACAAACCATTACAGTTTCTGCTGGTCAGGATCCTCCATCAGGTAGGGCAGTCTCCACCTCTTGGGCTCAAAAGGCAGTTGCCTCGCCAAAGGAAATATGCAAAACAGCAATCTGGTCCTCCCTGTCAACTTTGGCAGAAAGGTTTTACAGGCGATAGTGCCTCCCTTCCTTGTTGATACTGCTTGGGGAAATCCCCATTGATTTCCTGCCGTGGTAAGAACACAGAGGAAAAAGGGAAATTTACTCACTGATATTTTGTTTTCCTCTGTGTCTGTCCATGGCACACCCTCCCATGTTTATTTACTGTTTATGATTATATATTTATGTGTGTATATATATATATATATATATATATATATATATATATATATATATATATATATATATATATATATATATGACCCTGGGGAGAATATTTGATCTATTCTTATAATAACCATATTTCTCTTTTACAGCTTGGACAAAAGTTTAACTGAATCCTCTCTCCCAGGAGCCTCTTTTAAGAAATGTGTTGATTGGTCCTACCAGCTGGAAGGCGGAGCCAACCGCATTGATTTCCTGCCGTGGACGGACACAGAGGAAAACAAAATATTGGTGAGTAAATTTCCCTTTATCTGGACAGAGATGGGAAGATGTCAGCCATACAAAAAAACCTTTATCTTGGAAGCCATTCTTTTCATCTTCACACATAACTTAATTTTCCAGGAAACACATTTCCTTCAGATCTGTGGTACGGCTATGGGGACAAGGTTCAACCCTAGCTAAGCAAATTTATTTATGGGTCACTGGGAAGAGACCCATCTGTACCTGCGGTACAGGGCAAACCTTGTCCTTTATGCACGGTACATTGATGATCTGTTAATCATCTGGGATGGGGGAGAAGATCTTTTAGCCACATTCAAAGAGGACATCAGCAAGAATGAGATGGGCATTAACTTCACATTTGTACACAAACATAACAACATAGTTTTCCTTGACCTGGACCTATACATAAATCAGGATGATAACATCATCAGCAAAACTCACCATAAAAAGGTAGATGTGAATAGCTACATCCAGGCGTCAAGTGCCCATCACCCCAAATGGTTAGAAAGTGTACCACTGGGATGGTTTTATATACTTCACAGGAACTGCATTGAAGATAAAGTATTCACTGAACAAGCTAATGAATTATCATCTAAATTCATGGCTAAAGGATATGACAAGAGAACCATCGGAACCGCATTGGAGAAGGTGAAACAAAGTAAGTGGGAAGATTTAATATTCCCTCAGAGAACAGCATCATGTAAAAAAGAAAAGGAAAAAGACACTAATAGCACCATTTGTCACTAGATTCAACAGTGCCGGCAAGAACATTGAAAATATCCTGAAAAAATATTGGAAAGTCCTTTTAGGTGATAAATATTTAAGAACAATCCTTCCTCAAAAGCCTAAAATAATATATAGAAAATTGAAGGATTTAAAAAGAAAACTGGCTCAGAGTGACGTTGAAAAGAGAACACAAAAAAGGATGCATTTAAAAGCATTTTTGTTGGAACCATTTTCAAGGGGATCTACAGATGTGGACACAATCCCTGCATCACCTGCAAGTTTATTCAACACAGAAGTCAGGAATTTTGTTCATATACTGCTGCTGAAATTTTCTAGATTAAAAACATCTTTAACTGTGTCTCAGATCACGTCATTTACCTTTTGGAGTGTCCGTGAAAGAAACAATACGTGGGCAGAACAACACGACCACTCAAAGAACGTTTTTTGGAACACCGCAACCACATCATCAAAGGAAATA
Source organism: Rhinophrynus dorsalis (assembly GCA_037306005.1). Classification (NCBI taxonomy): domain Eukaryota; kingdom Metazoa; phylum Chordata; class Amphibia; order Anura; family Rhinophrynidae; genus Rhinophrynus; species Rhinophrynus dorsalis. Next base: position 177,190,648 of record CM074724.1, on the reverse strand, counting down.
TAAAACACAGTGTGGCCAGACATTTTTGGAAACCTCATAACCAAAATCCGGAAGGCCTGCACTATTGGTAATTGATCACATACCCACCACAGATAAGAGGGGGTGATAGATTCACACAACTTGCAAAGCAGAAAACTGTCAAGATTTGGCTGAGCTGCTCTAACTCTGCTGCTTGATTCTACTGTCTGAGCTTATCCAGTGCTCTGCTATTATCACGGTGCCCGTGATTGCTGCTTTACTGTGTCTTTCACCTATAGGGGGCTTCCATTGGCTGCTTACCTTTAGCCCGCCTCATATTGCCTATTTAAACTCAGCTTGGGCACCCTTTAGCTGCCCTTTCATGGTGTCTCTGATTCTTCCATTACCACCATGCTACAGTAACTTCATTGGCCTCTCTGCTTGTTCCTGAAGTACCTGCGTTCCTGAGTTCGTGCCGTTCCAGTGTTGCTGTCTGCTGTGTTTGTTCCAGTCCTGTTCCGGTTGAGTCTCCTGCAGTTGCTGTATCCTGCTACTGGTCTCCGTTTCTGTTCCTGATCCGGTTGGACGTCCTTGCTGGTTCCTGTCACTTCCTGAGCCTGGTTCCTGCAGAGGTGGCGACATTGTTCCTTGGTCGCTTGGCGACATCCCAGTCTGTTGGTTCCCAGCACGCAGGCGCTGGTTCGCTCCATTGTTTCACGATATTACACATTGTGACCTGTTGGCTTCCAGCGTGCGGACGCTGGTTCGCTCTGAAGCCTTGTGGCTATATTACACAAGGTCTGTTGGTTCCCAGCGCGCGGATGCTGGTTCGCTCCTTGGCCTTACAGCATTACACATTGAGTTTTGTTGGCTCCCAGCGTGCGGACGCTGGTTCGCTCCCAAGCCTTGCGGCTATATTATACAAAGTCTGTTGGTTCCTAGCGCGCGGGTGCTGGTTCGCTCCTTTGCCTTACAGCATTACACATTGAGTTCTGTTGGCTCCCAGCGTGTGGACGCTGGTTCGCTCCCTAAGCCTTGAGGCTATATTTTACAAGTCTGTTGGTTCCCAGCGCGCGGGCGCTGGTTAGCTCCATTGCCTCTCAGCATTTCGCATTCCAGTCTGTTGGCTCCCAGCGTGCGGACGCTGGTTTACTCCTGACCCTTGTGGCTTACTACTGAGTTATACTGTGGGTACCCAGTGTGCTGTCCAGTCCTAGACAGCCTTTTTCATCTATACCCAGGTATTGGGTTACATACTATTGGTGTATTTGGGCTGCACATTTTCTTACATCTTAGACTGTCATTTCCATCTGACAGTTATTGTGGCCGTGCTGGTTGACACCTCCTCCTTAGGTTGCCCTGCCCGGTATATTTGTAAAGCCGGTAGAACCTTCATATATTCCATCTTAAGGTTGCCTTACCCGGTATTGGCGGGGCCTGTAGAACCTAGCCTCTCAGTGTTCCTTCAGGCTGCCTTGCCCGGTATATTGGCAGGGCCGGTAGAGTCTGTTTCAGCTGGTTATCTGTTAAGCTGCCTTGCCCGGTATATTGGCAGGGCCGGTAGAGCCTGTACAGTACTACTATGGTTAGGCTGCCTTGCCCGGTATATTGGCAGGGCCGGTAGAGCCGGTATACTCCAGACTGTAGTTTGGCTGCCTTGCCCGGTATATTGGCAGGGCCGGTAGAGCCACCTTTCCATTGCTTGCCCAGGCTGCCCAGCCCGGTATATTGGCTGGGCCGGTAGAGCCTGATTCTTTATTGCCATTTCTACTTGCTATTATATGTATTGTATGTACGTGTATGAAATCCTATGGGATTATCTTTAAACTTTTCAATAAAGTTGTGTTTTTACCTAACCTTACGTCTGAGAGTCGTAATAAACCGTGACAGCTATCCATTACTGCTGCCTTCCCTTTGCTGATCAGGCTGAATCAGCTGACCTCTCTGTGTTTGCTCACCTGACTGCTATCAGCCAACCCTCCCAGGGTATTTAAAGCAGCTTGGCTCACTACCTGATTGCCCTTGTGTTTGCTTCTGGCTGCAAGGGTGTTCTACTTCGTTCCTGATTTCCTGTGCATGACCTGGCTTCCTCTGATGTCCCTTCTGGTTTCTGACTCCTGGCTTATTCCTGACATTGACGATCTCCGTATTCCTGACCCCGGGTTGGCTGAGTACCTGTCTTGGTTCCTGACCCTGGCTTGTCTTTTGGTTTACGCTTCTGGATCACGATTTTGCATTGTTTGCTTTTGTTATTTTAATAAAGGTGTTTTGCACTTTACATTTTTGTGTCTGTATGGTTCCTGGTCCCTAACAGAAACATATTGGATACACAAAATGAAAACACTTGTAACAAATGGACTACATGAGGAATTGGATTTATGATTTGTGTAAACAATTCCATAACATCCCACTCACTCTATCAATATCCCTGTCTCACAGCCCCTGAAATCCTCTGACATGAAACATCAAAGTTTTTTCTGTTCTTTTATATATTGTCCAAGCACCTCAACTTTTCACCCTATAGAAATACACTCAATTGAGAAGGATATAATAAAATGTATAAAGCCTGACCGCCAATACTATTGTCATTGGTATATACCATCTAGAGTTCTTTTGGTTTTATGGACTGTGTGAGAAATACAAAACCAATACCAATACAAATACAACATATATATGCCAACCAAAATTCTGAGGAATTACAGGAATTAGGCATGAGTAATCAACTCACATAATCAACGATTCCCTATAATCCTGAACATCAAGAAAATACCTGGTTCCCTACTGATAATGGGAGACATCCATTATTATATGTAAGCATACCACAAGTTCCTAAATCAATGTTAATTTAATTAGCAAATTGCCCTCAACGCTTTAATAATAAACGACATTCAGGAATATATTATTTATAACACTGATCTAAGCAAATGCATTTTCACCAGTAAACATATTTCTCACATTTATACTTGGCATGAATCCTCCATTAAACCTATACAGAATCTATTGGAACTAAATATATATAACATTTACATTGTTTCCCAAAGTCCGTTAGCATTGTGAGTTATGTGAGGATATGGCTTGTTTATTATGTGATCACATGTATGCACATTTCTGTTAAATACACATGCCATCTCACTATTTTAATAATTAAAAAGTATCAGGTTTATATGCCAACCAAACAGACACCATTATCTCTATAAACGGTGTCAACATATCAAGTGTGACTCGTTTTCTTAATTATTAAGTGACAAAACATAAGGAGTAAAACCCTTCGGAGTTACACAATGTGGTTACTCTATGTAAATTCAATAAACCTAGCCTACAATACTCCGCTAATTTCAAACACTTAGACTTGTTTCTCTCACTCATATTGCAATGTGGGATGGATATGTAGTTACATGTATTCTGTTAATATACATCATTATATTGTGACAAACGGGATCCCATACATATGCTTTAATATGTTTTAAAAAAAAATCCTTCTGCTCTGTGATTGGTAGAGCAACTGATAAATTAGGGTTAGTGCAGCGGGTGCAACTATTCCTTTACTCCAGAAGAAGGTGCAGTGTTTGCGCAGAAACGTGTAAGCCGGAACTGATAAGGGCCATACTCGCCATTCCTCCCTTTTTCTCCTCCAGCCACCAAACACAAACCAATCCCCCAACCTTCCCCCCAACCTCATTTGTTACCCAAAATAAACACACCGACAACAATATAAGGTGGCAAATTGTGAGGTCACAGCTTTATTAATTTGGGATATTGACCTATTTATAGGACCCCAGGAGTACCCACTTATGTGACACCTCCAGGGCCCCTAATAGCTTGGGTCACATCTGCACCCAGCCCGTGGCCATGGGAGGTAAAGGGCGAGACCTTTCAGGTAAACCACTGCCTCCCCACGTCTGGTCCCTCTCCATGGCCACCTCTCAACCGTACCAGGGAAGGCAAACAAGGCCCAAATGTCAATCCGCCATGACAATACCGACATGCCTCCCCTCCTCCTCAGTGCTTGATGGCAATCGCCTGCCCTTCCTGCAGGCTGACCTGGCCACACAGCACAAGTCTGCCCGCCCACTGTTACCGATTGGTGATGCCGCACTGCCGGGGCCCTGTAAGCGACACACCCGCCACCCATAGAGGGGACTCCTAACCCTTGACCCTCTATGACCCTCCCTGCTGTGACACCATACAAACCTCTAGGGCCTCCCTAACTGCCTCTGTAAAGACCTGCAGCCCACTGTCCCATAGGTGCACACCATCTCCCCTGTACCATCCCTCTTCCTCCATTTATATCTTTTTATGTGTAATGGTGCCACCCCCACAAGAGACCATGAACCTAGGTATGGAGTGATTCACCTTACGCCTGGACTGCTCAATGGCTCGGGGCGATACCGCCCCTCTCCATGACCGGCGCGGAGTAATCTGTGACCAGATGATCTTCATCTTGGGGCAGATGGAGCTCCATACTCTGCATGTAGCTTTAATGCGTTCAATCAATTCTACAGATACTGAGGAAGTGAGATCGTTAGCGCCAGCATGCACTATCAAAATATCAGGACTCCCCCACTTCCAGCAGGTGTCCTGAAATAGTGCTTCCATCTGCCTCCAGACCAAGCCCCTCTTACCACACCATATGATTTTCATGTTCTCCTGCGGCATTCCTAAATTCTGCCTCTGACGCTGCGCGAGGTATTGGTGAGCCCAATAGACAAAGAATGGCCTATGACAAAAACTCTGATCTGCCTCCTCCTGCCTCCTTCTGCAAGCAAAATGCCAGTTAGGCCATTTCCATTCGAATATAGGTTTTAAATGCATTAGATTGCCAGCGCCCTAAACTTTTAATGTCACCCTCGCTGCCCCCCTTTTTTGCTGCAACTGTAGCTGCTCCTATTCTGAAGGAGTGTGTCCCATACATGTTTGGGTCTGCCCCCATTCTGTACAGCACCCTATCCATCACCTTCCTGAATTGGTATTTCGATAGTACGCTGCCATCCTGGTGTATCAACAAACAACCTTTGCATTGAGGCCTAATCCTCAAAAATTCTTTTACTGCCCTCACAGGGCACTCAGCGCTCCCGTTGAGCAACACCCACTGGCCCCCATCTTCCTGACTGTTTTTTGTCTTAGCCGGGCAACAGCACACCACCTGACCTGACCATTCCACACCATCCCACAGCAACCCTGTATCCTGCCTAGCTTTTGCTACCGCTACTAATTCACTCACCCTGAACGCTCCATGAAATGCCATCACAAATGCTGCCTTAAACAAGACTCTCTCATAACTATCTTTACACACCTCCTTCAAAGCCCTACACATTTGACTCAGTTTTAGCTGATCTATGGGTCTTCTGGTATCTGCCGCTTTTTGCCGTTTCCTCCCCCAACCTTTCATAACCCTCTGTACCGCAAAATTGTCTGTCAATTCCTCCTCCCCCCCTGACTTTTGTGAAAAATGAAATGGCTGCCAGAGTTGTTACTGCCTTCCCTCTGGCTGCCCCCTGCTTTAAATACTCCAATAATACCCTCACATTAACTACCCTATCTCTCCCCACCTGTGCTGCAGCAAACTCACCCCAATCCTGAAAAGCCTTCTGCTACGCCCTCCAAGTGCTTGGTGCTAAGGATGCTGTTAACAGATCGTCTATATCTTCATCCCCAACTGCCAAACATATTTCGGACACAAACAACCATATTTGTTAGCTCCTGGTGCTAATGCATAGAAGACATCCCACTTCTCCCTAGACAAGGCATCTGCCAGAGTGTTATCAACCCCTGGTACATGATGAGCTGTGAACATAATATTGTGCCTCATGCACCTCCACACCAATCTTCTTAGCAGCGCCAACACATACTGACACCCAGATGACAATTGATTGATGGCATAAACTACACTCATATTATCTGTCCAGAATACTACCTCCCTATTGGCTAGTCCATCATACCACAACTCCAACGCTACCACAATAGGAAATAGCTCCAACAGTGCCAAATTCCTTGTCAACCCCTGCGAATGCAATGCCTCTGGCCATCTCTCAGCACACCACTGGCCTTAGAAAAAAGCACCAAAGCCAACTGCCCCTGCCGCATCCGTATGCAACTGGAGTTGCATATGCGGCATTGGAGGTTCCCTCCACAACCTAATCCCATTAAAATTTATGAGAAATGCCTCCCACACTTTTAAATCCTCCCTGAGCTGCCTAGTAATCCTTATCTTATGCAGTAGGCGTATTACTCCCAACGTAGCTCTCCCCAGCCTTCTGCTGAAAATCCTGCCCATAGGTGTGACCCTTGATGCAAAATTCAACATTCCCAAAAGTTCCTGCATCTCCCTTAATGTGACCTTCTCTCTGGCAACCATTCCTACCACCGCTGCCCTGGCTTTCAACACCTTTTCCATGGGCAGGCGCACCTGCCCTGCCCCTGAGTTTATTTATATGCCTAGATAGGATAATTTAGTGGTTGGCAGCATTGTTTTGTCGTGCGCCACTGACACCCCAACTTCCTCAAACAATTGCTCTGCACACTTCAACAGATCCCCACACTGCTCGCTCCCTCTGTCCCCCACAGACAGAAAGTCATACATGCTGAACTTCTCAAAGAATGCACACGAAACTGAACAACCCATTGGTAAACATTTGTCTACATAAAACCCCCCTTGAAAGTAACTCCCAGTAAATCGGAAACTATTAGGATGCAGCGGCAGCAATCTAAATGCTGCCTCAAAATCTAATTTTGCCATCAATGCTCCCTGTCCCTTTTCCTGCACCAATTGCAATGCATCATCAAATGACTGATATGCCACACCACAATCTTCACTGACCCCCCCGCTGGGAAGGACAAGTGATGAATCAAACTATATTTCCCCTCCTCTTTTTTGGGTACCACCCCCAGTGATGACACAATGAGTCCTTCCACCGGAGGTGCCCCAAAAGGTCCCGCTATTCTGCCTAATGAGACTTCCTTAGCTAGTTTATCCCCAATGACCTGATGGCTGATCTCATATTCTTCAGCTGCATCCTCTGTTTCACCACTTCCTGCACTGGAATCACAAAACGCTCTTCAAAACCTTTCAACAGAAAACTCACCACCGTCCAATCAGGGTGATCTGCCAACACTCTACTTAACTGGCCTACCTTCACTGGCGTTACCGCTTTTTCCAGGGAAGTTGCGAAAATCGCTTTTCCCCTCACTTTCTCCCTTTTTAAAACAGGCCTTTGCTGTATGGTTCCCTCCACAGTTTGTGCACGTATGGCGAAACCTGCAAGCAGCACCCCTAGCACAACCACGATCATTAAATGCATAACACACATCCTTTGTCTTAAAGCCTATAAATCCTGGCTTCCCCTGTGACCTTCCCATGCTCTGTCTCCTGTCATGCATGACCAATCTAGACCATGTGTCCATGTCCCTAGTCCAAAAAGACAACACCTTGCTGGCCGCCATCCTACGCCTGAATGACTTATCATAGTTAAACCATGCTTGTCTCCCAAAAGCACTATGTATATCCACATTGACATCAATATACTTCATCACATTCCTACCTTCCTTTGGATGATACTTCAAGTATAAACTAGCATATGGCACAAAACCTTTAATCCACTCCATGAAATGCCTCTGTCTCACCTTCCCTTTCTCCTCTTGCTTCCTTTCCTCCTTTGCCTCCACTGCGTCCTTAGAAATTTTATAGATATCCACATACTTCCCTTCTTTTATTTGCCTCTGTATCCTTCTAGGTACATGCGCATGTGGTTGCGCTACCTCACATGAAATAGCATCTCTCTTAACCTTTCTTTTCTTATCTGCTTTCTTCTTACCCCTTATGTGCTGATGCTTGGTCTGCTTCCCCTTAATAGCCTTAAAACATTTCTTCAACATATGAAAAGTCCTATTACTAGCATTGCTATTGTCTGAATCATCGGAGTCAGAGGCGGACTCCTCTGTGTCCATCCCTGACTCAGACGAGTCAGCAACCACCTCATCCTCTGTTACATCATCAGAAACAGTAGCATCACTTTCACAAGACTCACCCAACTCCGTGTTGATCTCCTCTGCTGTAGCCTGCACCTCCTTCCGTGTTCTTTTACCGCTGACCTGTGTTTGCTTCTTTCCATCCTGGTTATGATGCTGCAGCACCTTCCTCTCCTGTACCCTCCTCCGCTTACTTGCTGCTGCTGGAGAAAATAAAGGGTAAGTCGGTTTCCACCACTCATGGGAACCAATGCCACAATCATCCAAACCCAACTGGCTTCCCCCTTCCCCCCCTCGTCCCAGCCCTCCTGACCCATCTGGCTTCCCCCTTGTCCCCCCTGTTCCCAGCCTAGCCCTCCTTTCCTCCTCGTACTCCCCCCCATTTTCCCCTCCCTCTATTATGTAAACTCACCTCCTCCACCAACTCCTCATCCTCCCCCTCCTCCAACTGACAGAACCCTCTCTGACCTCCCCTTCCCCCAACACCTTACTCCTCCTGATGTCTTCCCCATCTGTTAACCCCTTCTGCCTCCTTCCTCCTGCTGCTGCCACACTACCAGCAATTCCCCTACCCCCCCACCTTCCACATTACGCTGCCTACCTCCTAGCACTTCCCTGCCCCTATTCTTATCCGCCTCTTCATACCCCTGGCTGACCGCTCTCTCCCTTTCCCATCCTCTGTCTAGCCCTTGCCTCTTACCCCTGTCCTCCTCTACAAATTGGGCATATTGATGCCTTGGCGCCAAAGACAGCCCTGCGCCTAGGTCCTGATTAGGACCCGATGCAGGCCAAGTCTCGCTGTTAGCCGAAATCGCGCAAGACCTGGCCTGCACATACCGGGAAGCGTGGTCGCCGCTTCACACCCCACGCTCCCCCCCAAGTCCCTGAATGCAAGAATGAAGCAGTTATCTTTGTAGTAGATACTGGAGAATCCAAGAATCTTGCGGGACGACGTTGCCTCCTCTCCGGACGGCTTAATCCAAGTTCCATGGCAGCGCGTCTCTTCAGCTTCTTCTGCAGCCCAGCAACTGTAACAGAAAAAAGAAAGAAAGGTTATACAGCTCTGCAGGTAAGCTGTATTTAAACCCTAAGCCCCACCCCCCTTTATTCCCGCCTCCCTCTGCTACGTGACCCCAGCAAGGGAGGGTGAGAGAGCCCAGTCCTTTGTCCCAGGCTCCCCCCCTCCCCCACTGAAACCACGCAATACAAAGAGGGGGAAGGGATTTTGGCTCTCCGGCCCTTATCTGGCTTTGTTTTCCACGTGTGAGAGTGAGGACGCCGATCAGAATCAGAAGGTGGAAAGAGAGAGAGGAGGAAATCATATCGTTCAGATGATTGGCACAGAAAACAAGGGATAAAGGACTTTGGGACACACAAGGCTACAACGTGGAGACTTTGATGGGCAGTATTGAAAGAATACTTCTAGTAAGCAGAAAACTTTACTTGTCTGTGATTCTTCATTGTGTGAGCATAACCAAGACTGCATACACATATATGTGCTGATACACAAGGAGTCCCTCTTATAAGCAGCCAACTTGTCTGCACTATCTATGTACTCTCGCTAATCACCATACAAAAAACTGTCCTTACTTTCTACACAAGACACATAGTATACATCTCCAATTATATGTACAATATATCTGTACAGGATTGACTACTTTTTATAATGTGCTAATACGTACTTCATTTTATTTTATATATATCTATGTTTGTGATAATAGCTCTCATATATAGAGAAATTTTGACCAATATAAAGATTTGATTTGTTTGTTTTTCTTTGGAATTTATGTTTTATATTTAGAATTAAAGTTTCTTTTGAGTATTGCTAAATGTTTTTCTCTGATATGCATATACTCCTTAAATAACTGACTATACAGTTAGAGGATATTTTCTTGTGCTGTCTACCCCTCCCCATTTCTGCTTTATTTTTGCATGTTCTACAATCATCTTTGGGAGGAAATTTTTCTTTGGGAGGAAATTTTGATCATAGGAACTTGTTTAAGACCAAGCAGAAGGAGTGAGAGGACTATCACCCATAACAAAATGTAGATTTAGGGAGAGTTTGTATCAGTATAAGGTATTTGTATTTCACTATATTGGTATTTTTTGAGATACAAATATACAATTAACCACTGAATATTATATGGATTCCAAAAAGTGAATATATAACAATATACAATCTACTCATTTTGCATAACACTTCTAGCTTTATACCTACCTCTCTCTATCCCACATAGTGTTAACCTGGTAATTGAGTGTGGTGTATCTCTTCTCTATAACATACGTGCCTAAAGGCGGCAAGACACAGAAACCCTACCAGGGTGCTTTCCCTAGAAAACAGTTTTCAGGCCAAGGCACTGATTCCCTTAGGAGGAAGACTCCTGTGTTTCCAAGATCAGTGCAAGACATTACATCGGATTCCTGGGTTTTAACAATTATTACAACTCGATACAGGATTTAATTCCACAGTCTACCTCCACATCGGTTTGACACTACAAGGCTCCATTCTTCTGCAATAACACCATTTTGTCATATAATACGAGAACTGGTACTAGAGAAGGTTTTGCTGCTGGTGCCATGTCCATTCCAAAAAAGGGAACTTATTCCATTATATTTTTGGTGCCTAAAAGCTCAGTAGGCTTCTGGCTGGTAGTGAACTTCACCTTTCTGAATCAATTCATCAGACAGGAAACCTCCAAAATGGAGAATCTCAGGTCCACCGTCAATATTCTCTATCACGGAGATTGGATGGCTACGGTGGATTTAAGAGATGTTTATCTGCATGTGCCAATTCATCCAGACTCTCAAAAGTTTTTGAGGATCACCATCAGAGATGGGGATATTACTTCCCATTTTCAATTTACAGCACTTCCCTTCTGGCTAACTTCAGCCCCTAATGTCTTTACAAAGATATTGGCAGTAGTTGTTGCCTTCTGGTGGCCTTCTGGTGGTTCCCTATCTAGACGACTGGCTAGTGAAAGCATCTTCTCCTTCTCTTCTACAAAAGACACCTGTCTCTAGTCATGTCAACTGTTGGAGGATAAATGTCAACACGTCGAGCTTTCTTCCAGAACAATGAAAGTGTTTTCTGGGCATGATCCCGGATTCCACCTTGGAGAAGACATTTCTTCCAGAAGAGGTGACTCTCAAATTACTGGACCAAGTATCACTTCTCAAATCCTACAGGAAATTGCCCCTCCATCATTTGATGTCTATTCTCAGGCTAATGTCGGCCTTGATAGAAGAAGTACCATGGTTCTGTCTGCACTTTAGACCCTTGCAGCAATTGATTCTCTCATTTTGGAACAGAGACTCTCTGTATCTCCATCAACAAGTGACTGTTTTCCTGGCAGTGAAAAGTTCATGAAAGCGACGGTCCAGGAAAATACTATTGACAGGACTATCCTGGAGAATTCAGGACTGGATCATCAGTACTTCCGATTCCAGCAAAACCAGATGGGGAGCAATCATGGGATCACACTCATTTCAGGGTCTCTGGTCTACAGAGGAACTTTTGGCAGTCTGGAGAGTCTTGAAGATGGCCGCCCTCTTCATCAAGGGAATACTGGTGAAAATCCAATTGGACAATATGATGGTAGTTTCTCTCTGTTCCCTCAGGATCACCAAGTTGTAGTGGACACTCTAGCCTGAAACTTTTGATTGGCCTCTCTTCAGTCCTCTGAGACTAGTTGCAGTCTTCTTGAGGAATATCTATCAGGACAGGACAAAGGTAATTTTTGTAGCCCCTGTCACAGCTTACCTTGTTTCCAGCGCCGCCACTTCAGAGATGCTTGGCGTCTTTCCACGCGTCATCTGCAGGCGCGAGGCTTCAGAGTGAAGCAGGCCTCTGTTTTATGCCATGCTTCCTGTAGTCTTCTCCTACCTACTTCCTTCCTCTGAGCCTGCTCCTCCTACCTACTTCCTGAGGAATGGTTTAAAGGGCAGTCTGAGTCCTGACTCAGTTGCCCTTGCGTTGTTGTTCAAAGCAGTTCTATTACCTTAGGCTCTGTGTATGACCTGGCTTGTCTTCCATCCAACCTGGTGCTGACCTGTGGATCTGTCTGACTATTCTTTTGTCTATCCCTATAGTGAACATCCAACCTGGTGCAGACCTGTGGCTCTGGCTGACTACCTGAACTGTGTATGACCTGGCTTGTCTGACTGCCCTCTCTGGTGCTGACTTGTGGCTCTGTCTGACTATTCTTATGTTTGTCCCTTGCACCTATCAGACACCCAATCTAGTGCGGACCAGGGGCTCTGGCAGACTAGCTCTGATATTGACTGCAGGCATGAGTCAGGTATCCATTTCCCTATGCTGACTGCAGGCGTGAGTCAGAAATCACTCCATACTGACTGCAGGAGTGAGTATCACGGTGCCTGTGCTCTTTCAGCGACATTCTGTCAGTCTACACTCCTGCTCTACTCCTATTGGCTTTACTGTGATTGTCCCGCCCAGTATTGCCTTTAAATACTGGGTTCTGGCACTTCTCTGGTGCCCTTTCGTGGTGTTCCAGTACCAACGCTTGGTTCTGATTACAGTTTGCTCTCAGTGTATCGACCCGGCCTGCCTGACTACTCGGCATCTTGTCTCCTGCTTGTGTACCGACCCGGACTGCCTGACCATTCTGCTTCTCATCTCCTGTGTACCGACCCAGCTTGGCTGACGTTCCTGCTCTGTGTACCGACCCGGCTTGGCTGACGTTCCTGCTCCGTGTACCGACTTGAATTGGCTGACGTTCCTGCTCCGTGTTCCGACTTGGACTGCTGACGTTCCTGCTCCGTGTGAACCCACCCGGGTTGGTCTGCTGCCTCCCTGCACGCCCTTACCGGTCTCAGGTTGAGGGTGGTGATCCTCTCTCGCTGTCTGTGACAGCTGTGCAGTTTTGGTCCCAGTTGCCTCTGTGTCGCCCCGGCGACATTCCCATTGGCTTTTCTTACTATCCGCTCCCGGTTGGTTGCCTCCCAGGGCGAGTTGCTCAGTTCCGTTACTGTCACGGCAGTGCTCAGTTGCTCAGTCTCCATTACTGCCACGGCAGACTCCAGTCGCGTAGTCTCCGTTACTGCTACGGCAGAGTGCAAGTGGCCTAGTCTCCGTTACTGCTACGGCAGTGTCCCTGTGGCTCAGAGTCCGTTATTGCCACGACAGAACCTCAGTTGCTCAGTCTCCGTTTATGCCATATCAGTATCCACGGGCTTAGTCTCCGTTAATGTTATGGCATTCTCCTGTTGCCTAGTATCCACTACTGCTACAGCAGCGCTCTCATGGCTTGTTCTCTGTTACTGCTACGGCAGTGCTCTAGTTGCCTGGTCTCCGTTACTGCTATGGCAGTGTCCATGTCACTCAGTCTCCGTTACTGCTAAGGCAGTGTCCATGTCACTCAGTCTCCGTTACTGCTATGGCAGTGTTTACGTGGCCTAGTCTGCGTTACTGCTCCGGCAGTGCTCTAGTTGCTCAGCCTCCGTTACTGCTAAGGCAGTTTACCATTACCTGTTATACTTATCCTTGGGCGTTACTCGTATTTAAGCTCTCTACCCTAGGGGAGCTTCTTAACAGGCCTTACCACACATGGGACTGTTTACACTTGCTGACTGCTATTAACCCATGCAGTACCGATACACTGGGACTCTTTCAAGATCTGCCTGACCTGTGTCAGTATAATGTGTTATGGACTCTATGCTTATACTGGACCTGTGTGGGTTTACCTATATATAACCTGTCTTGTGGCTGTACTATATTAAGTGTATATTACAGGACCTGTGAGGGTTATTGTAATCTTAATTGTTTAATAAAACTGTGTTTTATCCAAACCTACTGTGTCTGTGTGTCAAACAAACTGTTACAGTACGAAAGGGCCATGACCTCAGACAGTAAAGGTGATGGAAATGCACAAAACATCCATTGGAGGATGGATGTACATGAGCAGCATTTGGACCAGTTGGCACTGGCCATACAAACTATTCTTGAGCACACGGAGCATCTCGACAAACCAGCTCAGAGTCCGGTGGTCCCCTCAGTTTCGACACCAGAGACTCAATCCATGACACCTGTGGCCTCGGTTAAAGGGTTAACCACCTCAGCTCCGTTACCGCTCAGATACGATGGCGAACCCACACTGTGCAGGGGGTTTATTAATCAGTTGGAGATTTTTCTAGAACTAACCCCTCACCCCTTTCCTAATGACCGTAGTAAGGTGGGGTTCATGATATCTCTATTGACGGGCAGAGCCCTGGCATGGGCCAACCCCCTAGTGCGTATGTTTCGGAGAGTATTTGAAGTTCCTGGTAGAGCCGCCTCTGCTGCCAAACGACTGATGGAGATACAACAGGGCAATCGTACTGTGGGTGATTATGCCATTGAATTCCGTACATTGGCGGCAGAGGTAGGTTGGAACAACGAAGCGCTGGTGGCAGCTTTTGCTCAGGGACTTGCTGACATATTAAGGATGAAACGGCAGCTAGAGAAGTGCCTAGCGATTTGGACGAATACATTGATTTCGCTATTTTGATTGATTCTCGCATCCGTGAGAGACTTATGCCTAAAGACCGCAAGCTGCGGCCCAGGAATGTTTGGCAAACCAGTTTTTTTGTCCCACCCATGCCTCCCTCGCCTCCCATGCCTCCTGAGTGAACACAGGAAACCAGTGAACCAATGCAGCTTGGGTTCACCAAACTATCTAAGGAGGAACGGGCACCCCGCAGGAGGCAGGGGTTATGTTTGTACTGTGGCAAGACTGGGCACCTATTGCGTACCTGTCCTGTACATCCGGGAAACGAGCGCATCTAGGGTACCTTGGGGGACAGGCCCTAGGTGGTGTTCAGTAGTCCCTAGACCCCATTATGCAGAAACCCACGATCCAGGTGGCATTTACCTGGAGGTTCTGGCCCTGGTTGATTCCGGCTCGGCCGGATACTTTATGGACAGTTCATTTGCTGCGTTACATCACATTCCGTTGGTCAAGAGGGAATCTCCCTTAGCTATTGAGGCCATTGATAGCAAACCGTTAGAACCGGCTCAGATAACTATGGAAACTGTTCCGCTATCCATAACTATTGGGGCTCTCCACACTGAGAAACAGCGGTTTCAGATTATCCATTCTCCTCGTCATGCGGTCATACTGGGATTTCCATGGTTACATTTGCATAATCCCCAGTTTGACTGGCAGACTTGTGAGATCACCTCTTGGTCCGAGTACTGTATGGGGCATTGTGTGACTCATCCAATTAAGATCTTGCGTACCTCTCCCTCCGTGCCAGCTGAATATCACCAATTCAGTGACGTTTTCAGTAAGAGAGAGGCTAGCGCTTTGCCCCAGCATAGGGCATACGATTGCACTGTTGATTTGCCTCCTGGCGCTGTGCCTCCTAGGGGTCGCATGTACCCGCTGTCGTGCAAGGAGAATCAGGTCATGGAGGAATATATTGACGATTCCCTGAAAAGATGGATTATTAGAAAATCTACCTCACCTGCAGGGGCTGGTTTCTTTTTTGTCAAAACGAAGAATGGCGAGTTGAGACCTTGTATTGATTACCAGGGACTGAATAAACTAATGTCCAAGAATGCCTACCCCATACCACTCATTACCGAACTATTTGACAGGTTAAAAGGTTCTTCCATTTTCACTAAGTTGGATCTATGGGCTGCATATAACCTGATCAGAATAAGAGCTGGGGACGAGTGGAAAACGGCATTTAATATCAGATTGGGGCATTATGAATATCTAGTCATGCCATTTGGCCTGTGTAACGCACCCGCTGTATTTCAAGAATTTATTAATGATATCCTCCATGATATGCTACAGTCCTGCGTAGTAGTCCACCTCAGCTCCGTTACCGGTCAGATACGATGGCGAACCCACACTGTGCAGGGGGTTTATTAATCAGTTGGAGATTTTTCTAGAACTAACCCCTCACCCCTTTCCTAATGACCGTAGTAAGGTGGGGTTCATGATATCTCTATTGACGGGCAGAGCCCTGGCATGGGCCAACCCCCTAGTGCGTATGTTTCGGAGAGTATTTGAAGTCCCTGGTAGAGCCGCCTCTGCTGCCAAACGACTGATGGAGATACAACAGGGCAATCGTACTGTGGGTGATTATGCCATTGAATTCCGTACATTGGCGGCAGAGGTAGGTTGGAACAACGAAGCGCTGGTGGCAGCTTTTGCTCAGGGACTTGCTGACCATATTAAGGATGAAACGGCAGCTAGAGAAGTGCCTAGCGATTTGGACGAATACATTGATTTCGCTATTTTGATTGATTCTCGCATCCGTGAGAGACTTATGCCTAAAGACCGCAAGCTGCGGCCCAGGAATGTTTGGCAAACCAGTTTTTTTGTCCCACCCATGCCTCCCTCGCCTCCCATGCCTCCTGAGTGAACACAGGAAACCAGTGAACCAATGCAGCTTGGGTTCACCAAACTATCTAGGGAGGAACGGGCACACCGCAGGAGGCAGGGGTTATGTTTGTACTGTGGCAAGACTGGGCACCTATTGCGTACCTGTCCTGTACATCCGGGAAACGAGCGCATCTAGGGTACCTTGGTGGACAGGCCCTAGGTGGTGTTCAGTAGTCCCTAGACCCCATTATGCAGAAACCCACGATCCAGGTGGCATTTTCCTGGAGGTTCTGGCCCTGGTTGATTCCGGCTCGGCCGGATACTTTATAGGGATAGTAATACTTCATTTTAACTTTATTTTATTTTGTAGGCATTAAAAAAACATGAAGAATGATATAAGTCTTATCTCTCAAACCTTTATGGTTTATGAGATATTCACAAGCAAAGTTCTCCTCCCCGCCCCTTTTACCTAGTGGAAGCCATCTCTTCTCAGATGTGAGTCTGGTTGTATGACAGTACAGATAACAGAAGGGGACAATTTTCTTTGTATGAAAACAATGAAAGCCCTGCCCCCCTTGACAAGTTTTTCAGCTTTTTCCATTATCTTAATTGAAGATTGTCCCTCTCTGCAGTCTACCTGGGCATCTCCCTTCTGATCTGGTTGAACAGGGGGGGGATACTTTGTTTGTGAATATCTCTTAAACCATAAAGGTTTCAGAGATAAGACTTATATCATTCTTCATGTTTTTTTAATGCCTACAAAATAAAATAAAGTTAAAATGAAGTATTACTATCCCTTTAAGGACAGTTCATTTGCTGCGTTACATCACATTCCGTTGGTCAAGAGGGAATCTCCCTTAGCTATTGAGGCCATTGATAGCAGACCGTTAGAACCGGCTCAGATAACTATGGAAACTGTTCCGCTATCCATAACTATTGGGGCTCTCCACACTGAGAAACAGCGGTTTCAGATTATCCATTCTCCTCGTCATGCGGTCATACTGGGATTTCCATGGTTACATTTGCATAATCCCCAGTTTGACTGGCAGACTTGTGAGATCACCTCTTGGTCCGAGTACTGTATGGGGCATTGTGTGACTCATCCAATTAAGATCTTGTGTACCTCTCCCTCCGTGCCAGCTGAATATCACCAATTCAGTGACGTTTTCAGTAAGAGAGAGGCTAGCGCTTTGCCCCAGCATAGGGCATACGATTGCACTGTTGATTTGCCTCCTGGCGCTGTGCCTCCTAGGGGTCGCATGTACCCGCTGTCGTGCAAGGAGAATCAGGTCATGGAGGAATATATTGACGATTCCCTGAAAAGATGGATTATTAGAAAATCTACCTCACCTGCAGGGGCTGGTTTCTTTTTTGTCAAAACGAAGAATGGCGAGTTGAGACCTTGTATTGATTACCGGGGACTGAATAAACTAATGTCCAAGAATGCCTACCCCATACCACTCATTACCGAACTATTTGACAGGTTAAAAGGTTGTTCCATTTTCACTAAGTTGGATCTATGGGCTGCATATAACCTGATCAGAATAAGAGCTGGGGACGAGTGGAAAACGGCATTTAATATCAGATTGGGGCATTATGAATATCTAGTCATGCCATTTGGCCTGTGTAACGCACCCGCTGTATTTCAAGAATTTATTAATGATATCCTCCATGATATGCTACAGTCCTGCGTAGTAGTCTACCTAGATGATATACTCATACACTCGTCTAGTCTGTCTCAACACATCAAGGATGTTGTCGGACTATTTATATGAAGGTATCCAAAGGGTTGAAACAGAGAACCACTCAGGTTGGATTTCTTCACTTAAATAGGCAATTGACAATAAAATAATTGGAGAACTTTATCTTTAATATGTACTGACACGCTACTTCACAGTAACGAATTGATCACAAGAATCAATCTTTCATATTTGTGCAAAAATATATATTTTATTAAAATACAATATAATATATATATATAACAAGTATCAGTAACAATGAAATATATAAGTGATTAGCAATTATAATAGGTACATAGAAAATCAAACCACACTTATTACCATAAGGATTATCAGCGGTGCAAGGGTTAACCACACATAGGTATATTCAGCAGATCAGCAGAAACTCGCAGAGGTATTACAATGGCCACGACCCAAAGGGTTAAAAGCTATTCAGCACTTTCTTGGATTTGCAAATTATTACAGGAAGTTTATCCGGAACTTTTCCACTATTGTTAAACCTCTGTCTGACCTTACGTACAAGGGTGCTAACCCATCCCAATGGTCTGAGGCAGCTGATCATGCTTTTGAGACACTGAAGTCCGCTTTTGCATCTGACCCTGTGCTGCCCCACCCCAACTCTTCCCTTCCATTCACGTTGGAGGTTGATGCCACTGAGAATGGGGTAGGGGCAGTACTGTCACAGCGTTCGGTTGCCGGGAGTACTCTGAGACCATGTGGGTTCTTCTCTAAAAAACGGTCTAGTGCCCAGAGTCACTATGAGATTGGGGACAGAGAACTCCAGGCTATCATTCTCACTCTGAAAGAATTGCGTCACCTGCTGGAAGGTACAAGAACTCCTGTATTAATTCTGACAGACCACAAAAATTTGACTTATCTCTTGGAAGCTAAAAGATTGTCCTCACGTCAGGCCAGATGGGCCCTGTTTCTGTCTCATTTTAACTTAATAGTATCTTACTTGCTCCAAGAATGTTAGGGCTGATGCCTTGTCTAGGCAATTTGGGCCAGAGATGGATAAGGATGAGGTTCCCGTACCCATCATTCAGCCTGATCGCATCCTGGCTACCCCATGTACTGGCATCACTTTGCCACTGGGGGAGGAAATTCTGGCTGCCCAGGCTACGGCACCCCCAGATACCCCAGTGGGCAAGTGTTTTGTGGAGGACCCATTTCGTACCCGCTTGCTTGAAACCTACCATTCATCTAAGGCTGCTGGGCATATTGGGAGGGATTAATTAAATTAATTTGGTCTCTTTCACAAATATTTTGGTGGCCTTCCCTACGGGCCGACTGCTCCGCATTCACAGCAGCCTGTACCACCTGTGCTCGTGCCAAAACCCCTAGACACCTCCCAGTGGGCTTACTCCAACCAGTACCGAATGGTGAATGACTTTGGTCCCACGTATCCATTGATTTCTTGGGAGAACTGCCAGTGTCCAGGGGTTACTCTTTCATCCTTATGGTGGTTGATAGATTCTCTAAGATGGCTCACTTCGTGCCACTTCCTGGCCTTCCCTCGGCCCAGGAGCTGGCAGTTGTCTTTGCTAAAGAGGTGTTCCGGTTGCATGGTGTACCGAGTGTTCTAGGGTCTGACCGTGGGAGTCAATGTGTATCCAGATTTTGGAGAGAAATTTGTAACCAGATGGGCATTCAGCTGTCCTTTTCTTCTGCCTACCATCCCCAGACCAATGGAGCTGCTGGGCGTGCCAATCAAGGATTGGAGCAATTCTTGCACTGTTTTGTGTCCGATCATCATGATAATTGGGCAGACCTGTTGCCATGGGCAGAGTTCGCCAGTGTCAAACAAACCATTACAGTGAGTCAGTATTCTCACTACGTCGGATCAAGATTCTGTGTTCCTGTTCCTGCTCCTGGTTCCTGCAGAGACTACCAGTGGCTGAGGCCTAGTCTCCAGCAGTGTGGTCAAGCTTGGCAGCCTACTATTCCTGATAGCAGTGCTTGCTGGCTTGTAACCATCTGCTTGTTCCTGTTGTATTACTTGTGTACTACCTTTCTTGTATTATAATAAATTGCAATTAACTATACCGTACTGACTCCTGAACATCTTTGGGGAACCGTGATAGCCCCATACTGACTGAGGGGGTTGTGGTTCATCCTTCTCAAATCCATGTCATGAGAGGATCCATTGATGCTTCTCTCAATACAGGACCTTCTATTTCAGAAACCGCTGTCTCATTCCCCAATGGAAACCCCTGAAGCTTGCAGCATGGTTCCTGAATCCTGAATTCTAAGCAAACAAGGTCTTAGGTCTTTCTGATAAAGTCATTTCTGTTCAGCTACAATCCTGGCATGACAGTACTAAAGCAGTTTATAATCGCACTTGGACAAGATTTTCATTCTGGGCCCATGACCAATCGATCAATCCAGAAAACAGTTCTGGAAACCTTCCTGGATTTCCTGGCTGAAGGCCTCACTAAATGTCTGAGTCCTAGTACTCTTAGTGTACAGATTTCAGCATTAAGTAGTTTCATGGGTCAGCCCTTGGCCTTTCTTCCTATGGTGGAAGAAAGATCTATGCCATCTGTAGCACCATGGGATCTGAATTTGGTTCTGACTGCGTTACTTTCAGCCCCATTTGAACCTCTGGAATCCATTTCTCTAAAAATGTTATCTCTCAGAGTGGCGCTTCTAGTTGCCTTAACATCTGCAAGGAGAGTTGGAGAACTTCAGGCCCTGTTGGTCCTGGAGCTATACTTACTGTTTAGACCTGATTCAGTTGTTCTCAGACTTCCTTCCGGAATTCCATCCCAAAGTGAACTCTTTCTTCCACAGGAGCCACGAGCTGTCTTTTCCAGTCCTGTTTCTGAAACCCCAGTCTGAGGAGGAGAAACATCTTCATTGTCTGAATGTGAAGAGATGTTTATGGATCTATATACAGAGAGCTAAAGAGTTGTGTTCTTCATCAGCACTGTTTATTAAATACTTTGGTCATTCAAAAGGAAAAAGAGCATGAAAGACTACAATTGCACTTTGGCTACGTATAGCGATCAAACAGGCCTATATTGCTACTGACTCTGATCCTCCTGTGGGTATCATGGCTCACTCCAACAGATCTGTAGTGGCATCTTGGGCTGAGAAAGCACAGGTTTCCATGGAGTAAATTTGAAGGGCTGCTACCTGGTGGAATATTCATACTTTTGCCTGTCATTATCGTTTAGACCTTCAAGCAGCAGCAGATTCTGCTTTTGGCCTTAAATTGCTGGAAGCTGTTGGTGATTCCCACCCTCAGGGAGCTTTGCATTGCTTTATCTCTTGGTGTGCTACCAAGGAGTCCCAGAAGGAAAACTGGAATTTCTTACCTGTCAGTTCCCTTTTCCTCCAGGTCTCTGTAAGCACACTGATTTCCCTCCCTTCTTGGTCTACGTTTCTCTTAGTACATTTTTAATTTGCATTTTCTCTCGTTTGTGTGGTCAGCTTTGTTCAACACTGGGTATGGTGGGGGGAGGAAGGTCTCTTTTGTAGTTTTTACCTGTCCTGACCTAGGGGAGAGGGGCTCTTTCTCGGTGTGTTATCTATGGACAATCGGATAAAAAGGGAATTGACAGGCAAAAAATTCCAGTTTCTACAACCCTTGAAAATTTCATACAGATCAGTGTAGTAGTTTTCAAAATCAAAGGACTTCAGGGGCTCAATTCTATTACCAATGCTGATAAAAAAACAGTTTTTTTTTTTTTTTTTAAAGTCAGGTTTTAGTATCCTATTACCTGAATTGTGAAAACAAAATCAGAGGTAATTATACATACCGCCAGTCAAAAAAAATCCCATAGGAAACAACTAAAAACAATGTGCAAGTAGTATCCTATTACCCAAGCTCAGTATTAGCTCCTGTTTTGTTGATCCATTTTAAGTCGGAAATCCTGCGCCTCAGAGGTTGAGGTGTAGAAGCCATAACAACAGTTTCAAAATCATCATTGTTCGAACAAAAGCAGTGTAGAATACAGTATACAGAATAGAAATCCGATGTAGAGTGCCCCCTTCCACATTTTAACCCCCCCTTTAAAATTCGAATTACAGTGCTTTCTTTCACCACTTAAATTTAACGAATATTGTTCTCATTTCACATTTTAACCCTTCCCCTTCAAAATTCGACTTACAGTGCTTTCTTTCACCACTTTAATTTGATAAATATTGTACATTCGACATTTTAACCCCGCCCTTAAAATTCGACTTACAGTGCTCACATGACTTTCTTTCACCATTTAAATTCAAAATTTTTCTTGTCCTATGTAACGGATCCTACCCGTTACTTGAGCCCTTGTCTGGACCTCAAACTATTTATCCAAAGACTATGGACATATATTACTGTTTGGACTCTGTGCTGTGCCTTGGCGTACAAACTGGCCAGCTATTCCCTAAGAGAAAGACTTAAATTCATAGACTTTGGATCATATACTATGTTTAATGTATGTTGAACGTTTTAGTTATTGTATGTAGTATGTTCGAGGGCTTAAACACGCACCAATTACCAGTTGGCGGAGACTGGCACGGTGTGTGATCAGCGCCACCGGATCGAACGTTCGGCGGCGGGGGCAAGAGGTGAAAGCTGGGTCACTCAGAACCCTGGAGTTGGCATGCAAATATCTTCCATAGCCTAAAATGTGTATTGCAGCCACTCCAGCCATTTGACTATGTGTACTGTAGCTAGACCCCTTGCTGTGTGTTAAATAAGCCATTGTGAACTGCAGTCAGACCCCCTGCCATGTGGTAATTAGTCAAGTCCTCAAGTCTTTGTTCAATCAAACCCTTTTGTATCTGAAATGTAATCCTATCTAAGTTATTGTATCTGTTAAGACCATCTGTTGCTGGCCTTTGTCTGATGTATTGTGATTGGATCACACCCTATTGTTTCTGGTTTTCTCCATAAGTAAGATTTGTGTATAAATATCTGTGGTCTTTGCCAATAAAGTGAGTTATGTTTGGAGTGAACAAGGAGTCCTGGAGTCTTGTATTGCTTATGGTCTAAAATGTCCACTCTGATACCCATCTGCGCCAAGTATCCTGAATTGTCGACCGCCTGCTGCCAGTTTCCTGCGACCTAACTTCGTGGACTGTCAGGCGGCGATGTGGACTCTTCCATGCTTCCCTGCTTCCAGTGATCCTACGACTGTTTCCACTGACCGTCCATACTTCAACCGGTGCATCTGACGGCGCTTATCTGGCATAGAGAGGGAGAGACCCGGGAATGATGGCGGAAGGTGACACGGTCCCTTCTTAGCTTCCGTTACACTGGTGGCAGCAGTGGGATTTCTCCTTCTTTTATCGGGTGTACCAGCTAAGAGATGGCGGCCAAAGCGCGGCTACCGGAGGCCATAGGAGTGTATGACATGCGGTACCACTACATCGGATGTCAATAGGAGACCTTCCTAGGTGATTTAGTCAAGGACATTTACCGGGAGGTCACCACCTCCATCACAGAGGAGCTCCGAGTCCAGGACGGATACTGGGAAATGATCAAGTGCCTTCACAAGGAGTATACAGGAGTTAAGGTCAACTTTTTCCCGTTCAACTTGCGTCTGGAACTCCAACAACTGGTGAGGATGGCCTTTCAGGAGGATGCTACTTTCGGCCAGAGGAATTACAGCCGCTATTGGGAGATATGGGAGAAAAGAAAGGCCATGTTTGGAAGCTACTTTCCTCCAGACCTGGAGGGAAACCTAGACCATTTAGTCGAGAAGAAATGGAACTTGGAGCTAATGTACATGGGCTGGATAGAGGAAGCTCAGGAGATACAAAGAGAGGAAAAAGACTGGGGGGGATTACTCATCTGAGGAGGACTTCAGTGGAGCTGAGGAGATGGAGGTTTCCCTGTTCACTCCACACTGGTGAGTGGGAATTCGTTCCTCACCAGTGCCCCTGTTGTTGCCCCTGCATCAGGAAGTGGGACAACGGTCCTTCCTGACACCCCTTTGCCCCTAGACTGTGTTTTCCCTGAGCTGAGGAGTGGGAATGCGTTCCTCCTCAGTGAAGAAGATGCCTCTGCATCTGGGGATGGGACAGACGTCTCTCCTGATAGGCATATTGCCCCTTCCCCTGCTTTCCCAGCTGCGGTGGATGAGATGCAGGTCCCCACCAGCAGCAATTGTACGCCCCAACTGATGGGTGGGAGAGAGCCCATCAGTCCCTGTGAACCCCCTGCTGTGGTGAGGGGAGAAGAGCTCACCAGCAGCCCCAGAGAGATGCACCCTATTCTATTGGAGAATGCCCTGGGAGAGGAGCAGTGTGTGCTCCCCAGGGCCATGGATGATGCTGCCTTGAGGAATGGGACTGCGGTCTCCCTCAAGGCAGAAAAAGGGCCTGTGAGTGATGGCCTACAAGAGGAGGAGCCCGGCGGGCTGGGAGAGAGCAGTGCTGCTGGCCCTCCTGTGAAGTTGTTGTGTGAACGGATGGGTGGAGAAGAGTGCCCCATCAGCCCCCCTTTAAACCCTGGCCTGGTGGATTGGAGTGAACCCACCAGGCCCTGTGAATCCCCGGCTGGGGTGAGTGGGACAACGGTCCATACTCCTAGCCCAACTGTGATTACCCTTTTTCCTGAGATCTTATCACGGTTCCCGTGATCTCTCTGTCATTCTCACTTGTGATGCTCCCTTATTGGTTGAGCTTGTTTGGCCTGCCCCTGGTGACCATTTTATTCTGGCCATTGGCACCTATCAGGTGCCCTTTCGTGGTGTTCCAGAGCCAGTGTTGCTGTTGCTGTGTTCCAGTGTTCCTGATCTCCTGTGTACCGAATTGGCCTGTACTGACTACACTCCTGTGTTCCTGTCCCGTGATCCGACCCGGCCTGGCTGACGTTCCTGCTCGTTGCTGATCTGGCTTGTCTGCGAATCTCCTCCGTGATCTGACCCGGCCTGGCTGACGTTCCTGCTCGTTGCTGATCTGGCTTATCTGCGAATCTTCTCCGTGATCTGACCCGGCCTGGCTGACTTCCTGCTCCATGACCTGTTCCGGCTTACTACTGTTCCAGTCTACAGCTCCTGTTGTCGCCTCGGCGACATTCTGATCGCTGCAGCGTGTGTCAGAGCCATTTGAGATTGCTGCATTAACTCCTGCTGAGCCGTGTCCCCTGAGCTGAGCCTTCTGTTTCTCTGGTGCATTGTACTAAGTATAGCTGAGTCTCCTTGGCACTTGCTGTGCTATTTCGCTACCCACTGAGCCTCCGATCACTTGTAGCGCTTACTCCTACCTCGCTGCTATTGTTAACTCTTGCTGAGCCGTTACCTTATACACTGCTTCTGCTGCGTCGGCCGCGTTGTGGGCCTCAGTTGTCGGCGGCACATTTGTCATCTACAGAGCAGTAGTTCTCCGTTAACGCGCCCGTGGGAGGCGCTATTGGCTCAAGCAGTAGCAGCAACAGGTGGTCTCCGTTATACGCCCATGGGGGGCTATTGGCTCAAACTATTCCGATACTGTTGGTCTCCGGTATACGCCCATGGGGGCTATTGACTCAAGCTATCTCAATACTGTTGGTCTCCGTTACAAGCCCAAGGGGCTATTTGGCTCACGCTCTTGCAGTACAGCATCCTCCGTTATACGCCCGTGGGGGCTATAGGCTCAAGCAATCCCGATACTGTTGGTCTCCGTTACGCCCGTGGGGGCTATTGGCTCAAGCAATCCCGATACTGTTGGTCTCCATAACGCCCGTGGGGGCTATTGGCTCAAACGATCCCAATACTGTTGGTCTCCGTTATATACCCTGCAGCTTCTGCCTCTGATTCAGCTCTATCCAGCAGCTCTCTACATATATGTACTTAAGGTGTTGTGTGATCTAGCACCTATAGCTGCCTCTTATCACCTGGGGTGTGCCTAACACCACATTTGAGACTGATGATTCTTTGTACTTTACTATTCATTGCCAGTCGCTGTTTTTTGCCTGTTCTGTGACAGCATATGTATTATCCCTGTTTCTGTATACTGGTCCTGAGAAGGCCTATGTAGCCTATATTCTGCTATTCACAGTACTGCCTGTAGAGGGCAATCTATTGTTATTTTTTTTTCTAATAAAACGGTGTTTTATTTTAATCCTCTGTCTGAGTGTCTGAAAAACCATTACAGTACGAAAAGGCCATGACCTCAGACAGCAAGGGAGAAACTAGCACACAGAACATCCATTGGAGAATGGATGTGCACGAGCAGCTCCTAGACCAGTTGGCACTGGCCTTACAAACCTTACTTGAGCGTACGGTACACCTAGACAAACCTAACCAAAATCTGGTGGTCACCCCAGTCTCGACACCGTGCAATCTGTCTGTAGTCCCTACTACACATACTAGAGGTCTAACAGCGGCGCCGCCGTTACCATTAAGATATGATGGCGAACCTACTCAATGCAGAGGCTTTATCAACCAATTGGAGATATTCCTGGAACTCACACCTCAGGCATTTCCTAGCAACCGAAGTAAGGTCGGATTTATGATCTCCCTATTAACAGGCAAAGCACGGTCTTGGGCTAATCCTCTGTGGGAGAATGCCAAACCCTGCACTCTGAACTTTAATGAGTTTGTAAGAAAGTTCCGCAGAGTGTTTGAGGTACCTGGTAGAGCCGCCTCTGCTGTCAAAAGGCTAATGGAAATACAATAGGGCGATCATACCTTGGGCGACTACGCTATTGAGTTTCGGACCTTGGCAGCGGAGGTGGGCTGGAACAATGAGGCGTTTGTGGCAGCCTTTGCTCAGGGCCTGTCCGAATCCATTAAAGATGAAATTGCTGCCAGAGATGTGCCCAGTGATCTGGATGAGTATATCGACTATGTCATGCTTATTGACTCCCGCATCCGTGAGAGAAGGATGGCAAAGAGGGCGAAATCCAGAAATTACGGGCATGGCAGTCTTTTGAACCCACCCTCGCCACCCTTTCCTCCTGAATGCTCACCCGAGGCTGGAGAGCCAATGCAGCTCGGGTTCACCAGACTGACTAAGGAGGAGAGGGCACACAGCAAAAAACTGGGCCTATGCTTATACTGTGGCAAAGCTGGGCACCTATTACGCACATGTCCGGTACGGCCGGGAAACGGACGCACCTAGGGTACCTTGGGGGACAGGCCCTAGGTGGCGTACAGCAGTCCCTAGATACAAGTACACAGAGACCCACCATCCAGGTGGTATTCTCGTGGGCAGACCTGTCTGTGACAGTTATGGCACTGATAGACTCCGGTGCAGCCGGTTACTTCATGGACCAATCCTTTGCTGAACTGCACAAAATTCCGGTAGTGAAAAGGGAGTCTCCTCTGGCTATTGAGGCCATAGATGGCAGGCCTTTGGAACCGGCATTTATCACCATGGAGACGACCCCTATTACTATGGCGGTTGGGGCTCTCCACGAGGAGGAGGTACGTTTTCAAATAATTCGTTCACCTCATCACGCAGTCATTCTGCGGTTTCCATGGCTATTATTACACAATCCCCAGTTTGACTGGCAGAGATGTGAAGTCAAATCATGGTCTGAGTACTGTGCTGGGAAATGTCTCTCACACCCTGTCAAGTTACTATGTACCTCTCCCTCCGCGCCAGCTGAATATCAAGAATTCAGTGACGTATTCAGCAAGGGGGAGGCTGGCTCTATGCTCTGCCTCGGCACAGACCTTATGATTGCGCCATTGATCTGCCCTCGGGCGTGGTGCCCCCTAGGGGTTGCACTTATCCACTGTCATGTGATGAGAACAAGGCTATGGAGGAGTACATTGAGGACGCCCAAGAGAGGGATTATTCGCAAATCCACCTCTCCGGCGGGTGCCGGGTTCTTCTTTGTAAAGAAGAAAAATGGCGAGCTTAGGCCTTGTATTGATTACAGGGGTTTGAATAAACTAATGTCTAGAAATGCCTACCCCATTCCACTCCGAGTTATTTGACAGGTTAAAGGGCTCTTCCATCTTTACTAAACTCGATCTCCGGGCGGCATATAACCTGGTCAGAATTAAAGCTGGAGATGAGTGGAAGACGGCATTTAATACCAGATCAGGGCATTATGAATATCTGGTAATGCCATTTGGCCTATGCAATGCTCCTGCGGTGTTCCAGGAATTTATTAATGACATCCTTCGTGACATGCTCCAGTCCTGTGTGGTGGTATATCTAGATGATATATTGATTCACTCTACCACCCTTACCCAACACATCAAGGATGTCTCTG
Organism: Rhinophrynus dorsalis; assembly: GCA_037306005.1. Lineage (NCBI taxonomy): Eukaryota > Metazoa > Chordata > Amphibia > Anura > Rhinophrynidae > Rhinophrynus > Rhinophrynus dorsalis. The sequence goes on along the minus strand of CM074724.1, from coordinate 177,162,509 downwards.
AGGTTTTGCTTTGATTACACAAAAATAAACTGTTCTGTAAACTTGAGAAATGCGAATTTCACAGGTCCCAAGTACCCTTCCTGGGATTCGTGATCTCTAAAGATGGCATTGCTATGGACCAGGAGAAGTTGGCAGCCGTCCTACAGTGACCCCGTCCCAAAGGGTTAAAGGCTATTCAGCTCTTTCTGGGCTTTGCCAACTATTATAGGAAATTTATCCAGAACTTTTCCACTATTGTGAAACCTCTGTCTGACTTGACACATGGTGCTACTCCCTCTCAATGGTCTGAGGCAGCTGAGAATGCGTTTGAGACATTGAAATCCACCTTTGCATCTTCCCCGGTACCTTTCCACCCTAACCCAGCCCTGCCATTTACCCTGGAAGTTGATGCCTCTGAGGTTGGGGTTGGGGCAGTGCTCTCCCAGTGCCCTGTGGGAGGTGGAACCTTGAGACCTTGTGGGTTCTTTTCGAAAAAACTGTCCAGCGCCCAAAGCCATTATGAGATTGGTGACAGGGAGCTCTTGGCTATCATTCTGGCACTTAAAGAGTGGCGTCAACTTTTGGACGGTACCAAGACACCAGTATTAATCCTAACTGACCACAAGAATTTAACGTATCTCTCTGACGACAGGCTAGATGGGCGCTCTTTTTGTCCCGGTTCAATTTTGTGGTGTCCTATCTACCGGGTTCCAAGAATGTCAGGGCAGACACTCTGTCCAGACAGTTTGCGTCAGACATTGAGAGGGAGGAAGAACCAGTACCTATTATTCAGCCAGATCGTATTCTGGCCACTATTCGTACTAGCATCACTTTGCCACTGGGGGAAGAAATTTTGGCCTCTCAGGCTAGGGCTCCTCCAGAAACCCCAGTGGGCAAGTGTTTTGTGGATGAGCCATTCCGTACCCGCCTATTGGAAACTTACCACTCTTCTAAGGCTGCTGGGCATATCGGGAGGGACCAGTTAATTTGGTCTCTATCTCAGTTATTTTGGTGGCCCTCCCTTAGGGCCGATTGCTCCGCCTTTACTGCAGCCTATGCCACCTGTGCTCGTGCCAAGACACCCAGGCATCTTCCAGTAGGCTTACTCCAACCTGTGCCTAATGGCAACCGTCCATGGTCCCATATATCCATTTACTTTCTGGGAGAGTTGCCAGTGTCTAGGGGGTACACATTTATCCTTATGGTGGTCGATAGGTTCTCTAAAATGGCTCATTTCGTGCCCCTCCCTGGTCTTCCGTCGGCTCAGGAATTGGCTATGGTGTTTGCCAAGGAAGTGTTTCATTTGCGGGGTGCCTAGAGTGGTGGTGTCTGATCATGAGAGCCAGTTTGTGTCCACATTTTGGAGGGCATTTTGTGGGCAGATGGGCATCCAGTTGTCCTTTTCTTCCGCCTATCATCCCCAGACCAATGGGGCTGCTGAGTTGGTTTGGCACGCCCCTGGTGACCTTTTTATGCCTGGTCATTACACCTGTCAGATGCCCTTTCGTGGTGTTTCTAAGCCAGTTTTGCTGTTGCTGTGTTCCGGATTCCTGTGTACCAATTTGGCCTGTCCTGACTACGCTCCAGTGTTCCTGATCGTGATTGACCCGGCTTGTCTGCGAACCACCTCCGTTACCTGACCCGGCTTGGCTGACGTTCCTGCTCGTGTTTGACCTGGCTTGTCTGAGAACCTCCTACGTGCTACGACCCGGCCTGGCTGACTTCCTGCTCCGTGATCGACTACCGGCCTGTTCCAGCGACCTGCCTGTTCCTGTTGTCGCCGCCGCAACATTCTTACTGCTGCTGTCACTGTTTGCCCAGCTGCCGTGTGACCACTTCACCCTTGTGTTGCCTGAGTCCAGTGCAGAGTTACGTGCTGATTTGCAGAGCTGTGCTTCCTTCACTGAGCCTCCGTACGCTTGCAGAGCTACTACACCATACTGAGCATTCTGTTGTTAAATGTGCATTTTAACCCTTGCAGTGCTGCCTCGCTCCTGCAGAGCCTTCATTCCCCGGTATAGAGCCTTTACCCGTTGTGCTACGTCTGCTGAGTCGGCCGCTTGTGTGGACGGCGACTCATACGATACTACTGCAGAGTAGTCACGTTAAGTTGGTCCGGTAGGGCGCCATTGGCTCTTGGTCTTACGTTGGTTTACTGGTGGACTCCGTTGTGGCTTTTGACTCAGTATAGCAGCAAAGGGCAGACTCAAAGCTCTGGCAGGTTCCCGTTGGTATACGCCTGTGGGGGCTATTGGCTCAGCTACCGCTTGCTGTTGGTCTCCGGTTATACGCCCGTGGGGGCTCTTTGCCAGCTCTTGCATTTCAGGCTAGGTTGAGATTACGCCCGTGGGGGCTACCGACTCTTGCACTTGCAGAATCAGTTGTCTCATTGGGTACGCCCGCGGGGGCTATTTGGGTCACTGTTCTGCTGAATCTACCACTGGTCACAGATTGCCTACAGCATTATTACCTTAAGAACTCTGTGTTGTCTACATCTACACAGCACCTCCTATCACCACCTTGGGCGTGCCAAACTCCACAGCTGAGATGGACTGATTTTTGCATTTAACCCATTTGTGTCTATATTGCCATTATCTGTTCTGAGACAGTGTGTGCTACCCTATTCTGTGTATTGGGCCTTTTGGGTTATATCTGTCTATACAGTGTTATTATTCCTGTTGCCTGTTGAGGGCGATAGTTTGCATTATTTAATTAAACTGTGTTTGATTTTACCAACTGGTCTGAGTGTCTTAAAAACCGTTACAAATGTGTTTGCTACTCCTCTGGTACTCAAAGGGTTAATAGGCAAGGTATGGGCTGCATACCTTGCCTGTGTGTGTGTGAAAAATGTATTTTTATTAAAATATCTGTTTAACATTATCATACCAAACATCACACCTCACATAAGACTGACATTTGCCTATTTATTACATCAAGGGCATATAACCTATGTGAAACATAGGTTATATGTCACTTTTATCATTAAATTAAACTTTCATACCTCCAGGGGGGCACCAGGTCCCCTCCTGATAGCCCCTCTATCATGGATCATCTATCCAAAAGGATAGATGGTCTATGGGGCGACCCTAAAGGCATTTACTGCCTTCTTTATGCTGCTGGCTTTACAGCCGCATGCAGCATCAAGCTCTTGAAGAATGAATGAACCCTGTCACTGGGTTCATTCTTGGTAAGCGGAGCTTTGCGCTATAATCATTGAATTAGTCACCGGGGTTAAAAAGAAAGAAATTCCTATTGCACCATGTGTATAATCCCACTTATAAATGTGTTCACTGAGACTAATGTAACACCATCTCACTCTGGGAGATATAGTCTATTCCACTCCCTCTATTGGATCCAAGTTTATAAGGATCAATTGGAATATAGAAATATATTATATACACCCACTATATGTTAGAATCTGATGTTTACCAGTATCAATCTCCAAAATAAGTAAAGAGATTACACTGAATACAATGTGCTACATACACCTAGTATATGATAAAATCTAGGGATTGAAGCAAGACAGGTATATTCAGTCGTCTAGAATAGCATTAAATTTCTTCTATGCATTGTGATGTGGTCGGACCTGTACCACGGAATACTATGCGGGGAACTCCTATTGTCTAGTGCTCTAAGTATCACACCGTGCTTGAACTACCACTCATCCCTATCATACTCCGCCAGCATTCCGGGGGTTACCTAACACTTCCACATACATGTAATGCTAATAGGAATATTCATTTTAAAATAATCGTATCATAATTGATGTCAAATAATCCAGTGTCTTTCAGATGCACATTAAAAATGCACTTAAAAAGGTACACTGACAACAAGGTAAGGTGGCAGCATTGTGAGGTCACAGTTCATTAAGTTACCCAGTTTATTTAAGGGACCCCAAGGAGTACCCTCCCCCTTACTACATGGCAACCCCAGGGTCCCTAAAAGCTTGGACCACGCCTGCATCCAGCTTGTAGCCATGGGAAGTAAAGGGTGGGTCCTTTCATGGAATCACTGCCTCCCCACATCTGGTCCCTCTCCATGGCCACTGCAACCAACCATACAAGGGGAGGTGGAAAAGGCCCCAGTGTCGATCCACCAAGAGACTACCTCCATGCCTCCCCTCCCACAGTGCTCTCTGGCAATTGCCCGCCCTTTGAGCAGGCTGACCTGGACGTACAGCCCAAGCCTGCCTGCCCACCTTCACTGTTTTGGCAATGCCGCACTGTCGGGACCCTGTAACTGCAACACCCGCTATATGCCTAAATGGGTATATATTCCATTCCTGGTCCCACTTCTTGCTGGTCTAAGTGTGACCTCTTCATATAGCAGTAGCTCTCGTCAAGATGACCGAACAGAAAGGGAGGAAATGTGGGAAAAAAGTTCTCCTGCTTACCTCTAACAGGTACTCTTATTTAACTTTAAGCCCTACCTCTAATTTTCCCATTACTCCCTTCTATTTCTTCCAGTGGGGGGGGGGGAGTGGAAGTCCCCTGTCTTTGTTCTAGGGCCTCATCTTCCCCCCACCGGAAACAGGAGGAGGGGGGAAGTCCAGGCTTCTTGGCCCTTAATGGGCTTCCAGGCGCTATTCAGAGGTCTCTGCTATTTTAAGGACCATATTCACCATTTTCCCTTCCCTCCAGCCACCAAAATCCCCATATACAACCTCCCCTTTGTAGGGATCAGACCAGGAAGCACCCAATGTAAGCTGCCTGTATATACTTAGCAGAATGGAGGCTCCACAAAGAGAAAACAGGCAGCAGGAAAACAATACAGGTTATACTGCTGGGTAGGCCTTAGTGAGCAAGAAGATGGGGTCCACTGGATGGAGAGAGAGGCTGGATGGAGGTGGCTGCTCTACGGATGCCTTGCTGCGGCCTAAGGCGAATTAGAGGTGCTGGCTGCAAAGAGAGATAGCAGGATGACAACCCTAGATACAGCAGCTACATACTGAGACAAGAATCAAATGAGACTAAACCTGGCTTGAATGGATCATGTCTGACTAATTTACTTACCCTTTTACAAAAGGGTAAATAGTAATTTGGACAAGAGAATTGCTGTTGATGTAGTATACTTGGATTATGCAAAAGCCTTTGATACAGTACCTCACAATAGTTTACTGCATAAATTAAAAGACTTCAGTTTGGGAGGTGATATCTGTACATGGATTGAGAACTGGTTAAATGATAGATTGCAGAGAATTGTTGTAAATGTAACCTTTTCAAGTTGGTGTAAAGTTTTAAGTGGGGTGCCACAGGTTTCAGTCCTGGGCCTAATGCTTTTATTAATGATCTAGAAGTGGGAATTGAAAGTAACGTCTCAGTCTTTGAGTGATGACACTAAGTTGAGTAAGGATATACATACAGGGTGGATGTTTTTTCTCTGTAGAAGGATTTAGATAAACTGAGTGAATGGGCAGAAAATTGGCAGATATATATATATACACTAAATAGGAAACAACTTGGGGAATTCTCGTTAAAGAAAGATTTAGGAGTACTGATAGACAATAGACTTCTCAGCAGAATGCAGAGTCACATAAAAAGTGGCATAGATGCATGGAATGCTAATATAATTCTACTTCTATATAAATCCTTGGTAAGGCCTCATCTAAAATATGGAGTACAGTTTTGGGCACCAGTTCTTAAAAAAAGACATTATTGAACTGGAAAACGTGCAGAGACGTGCAACAAAACTGATAAGAGGATTGGAAGATCTGAGTTATAAAGACAGACTAGCCAAACTGGGTTTATTTACATTAAAGAAGAGATGTCTAAGGGGTGATATGATTACCATTTACAAATATATTCAAAGCCAATACAAAGAACTATCCAATGCATTATTTACACAAAGAGATGAGCAAAGACTAGAGGAAATGTGCTGTCGACTAAGATAAAGGCAGGGATATTGTACAGTAAGGGCAGTTGTGCTTGCAGATACTGTATCTGCAAAAAAAGCAATGAATACCTATCTAACACAGAACAATATTGAGAATTATGACAGATAGCTTCAATGCAGATAGGTTGTTGATCCAGGGAACTCTGACTGCCATTTGGAGTGAGGAAGGAATTTTTGTACCCACATGGGGCTTAATTGGAAATGGCTTCAATGGGGGGGGGTTGCCTTCCTCTGGATCAACTGGGGTGATTTAGCATGGGCTGGAATTGATGGATGCATATCTTTTTTGCCTCACCAGCTATGTTACCTGCAGTATAGCTGTCTCTGTCATAACAAAAACGTAAAGGAAACTGGAGCCAGGATACAGAGAGTTGGACTCGACTAAGAGTCGAAGAACAAAGCTCAGTGGGCAGTCGAGGAGAGCTGAGCCTGACTAGGAGACAGAGGGGTTGAACTCGACTGAGGGGCAATGATGTTGAACTCGATAGGTGGCCAGAATTGTCGACATGTGTTGGAGAGGAGTAGAACTTGTCGGAGACAGACGGTTGTACCCTACGGAGGCAGAAGGGTTGGACTGGGATGTTGATGGAGACGAGCTTGACCAGGAGCGGGAGAAGTCAAGAAAGGTAGTAGGGTGCAAGAGAAGACTCCTGGGACAGTGGGAGAATGGTTGACAAGCCAAGACAGCAACTAGAGAACAGAGACGGTACCGGTGAGAAGATGAAGAAGTCAAAAAAGCCTGCAATGGGCAATGCAGCACAGTAGGAGGAGGCACAGGAGTCAAGGAAACAGAGCTGAGGTCAATACGAGAATACACTAAGAAGAGCTAAATTGGTGACAAAGGGGTGGAACTATACAAGATACAGATCACGGCAAGAAAGCTTACATCTCTCGCCGACACAAGGCACCAGCACTTCATGTAGGTTCACCAAGAGCATTACAAAACAAGGCAGGAAAAATAAGCAGGAGCAAAACAAAATATCCAGTAGAGAATGCAAGAAAAACCCAGAAAAGCAGGGAAAAACATGACACTACCCCCCCAAAGGGACTACATCTGGGAACCCACAGACTGCTTACCCGGGAAAGACCAATGGAAACAAACAAAGGGGTGTGGACGTTACAAGGTACCACCAACAAACGCTTCTCTGGGCCATAGCCCTTCCAGTTGACAAGGTACTGCAGGGTACCACTGTAGAGATGGGATTCCAAGATAGCATCAATGATAAATTCCTCAGAATCATTCACGGAAACAGTAGGAGGAGGAGATGAGGGGGCGTGAGAACCATGAGCTTCCACATATGGCTTGAGCAGAGACACATGGAAGACCAGCTGAATCTTGAGCGGTAAGAGACTGGGAAGAGCCAGGTCTCAACCTTAAATGGTCCTAGATATCAGGGAACCATTTTATTGGATGGATGATGAAGTTCAATGTTCTTGGACGAGAGCCAAACCAAATCCCCTGGAGTGGAACTGAGTACCAAGGACCGATGACTGTCAGCCTCTGCCTTCTGTCATACCTGAGTGTGACGAATGGTCTGCCAATGGTTCGCCAAGCTTCGCACATGAGTCTCTCTGCAGAGGGGACCTCTGATACAGAGGACAGAGAGTGATAGCAGTGGGTTGTATCTGAGGGCCACAAAGAATGGCGAACAATTCAAAGAGGCCTGCAGAAGGGAGTTATAAGAGACCTCTGACAAAGGTAAGGGACAAGTCAGTAGAGATTTTAATATAAACCTTTTAATGAATTAATACATTTAAAATAATATAGTAATCCACTTAACTATTTGCAACAATATGTGTTGTAACAATTGGCAGCAGTGGGTTGTCAGTCACCTGCTGTCTGCACCAGCACAGTGATCACAACCCTCCTCTGCTGGGAGTTAAAAACACAGAGTACGGGGTGGTACTGAAGCCAATCACCAAGTATTGTTGGTTTTATTGTGCAAGATAAACAAGTGCTCAATTAATTAGAATGTGAGTATAGAAGGGAATGCTAAGACAAATCAACTTTTTTGATGGAGCAAATTGTGGAATGTGAATTCCTAAAGCACTTCTCAGATGCAGAGAACTTAGTGAGATGGAATGTCCTTAAGTTATATTACAAAGAAGAATGACAGAAAATCACGCATTGCAGCGAGTCAGCTACAATTTCCTGCCTCTCATTAGACATTTGGGTCAGTGGTTCCTTGCGGTCCCTTCCTTGCGTTGGAACCTACCATCAGTTACTATTAGTTATTTAATTGAAGAAAGTGTAATGATTTGTACTGTGAGAAGTAACCTTAGCAGCTATTTGGCAAAGGAAACATTGAGGAAGATGAATCCCTAGAGCTCTACTAAAATAGATACCACTTAGTTAACTGTAATGTCCTTGAGTCATGTCAAAAAGAGAGAAAATGTGGATACTGCTGCAATTAAGCTACAATATGTTATCATGCATAGACTGTTGATGCAATGATTAGGCTATCAGTAAAAAGTTAACACCTTCAATACGGCCCAACGCATTTCGCTATGCGCTACCATGGCTTCTTCAGGGGCTTACAGTGTTAACGAGTGTACCTCATCACTAGCTACTTAAATCCCTACTTACTGGGCGGAGATTGAATTTCGTCGAATGATGGGGCTTATTACATTTGACTGACAATCTTCACATTAAACGAGCAAAATATTTATAAATGGCTTTTTCATCTTCCAATAATTAAAAATTATATTAGCATAGTCCCTCATATAGATGGATATAAGTATTCACAGGATACTACAAGGCTTCTTATGCATGTTCAAAGAAGCCAAGTGTGCCAAAATAAATAAAATCTGTTTCAGCACCAAATATCAGTGGTGAGATGTATTCTATCAGTTGCCAAGCGCATATTGAAAAACAAACACTAGCTGGAACAGAAAATCCAGTAGCAAATACTACATCGAGCAAGATCTACAAAATGTAATAGTATCAGTAAGTTTTTTGTTGAATAGCCCTTTAGAGGGGCAATTAAATTATTACCTCCTATCGATGAAAAACACTTCATTAACTGTTTCATAATGTCCCCCTGGTGGTATAAATTATGTATAGTCCTAGTGATGCCAAACAGTAACCACTCACCAGTGCCTACTAAGGGCATAGGTAGTTAGAAGACAACGTTTCTGAAGCTAAATATTAATGTGATCCAACTGATTATGGCTATACATATATATATATATATATATATATATATATATATATATATATATATATATATATATATATATATATATATATATTAGATGTTAGTATTTGGCACAATTCCCCAAACCACAGACTTACTGTGGGATATGCTATTCATTGACGGTTTACTACTATGTATTTAGTCTTCTTATACACTATTATCTCTGATATGAGGTATGAGATGAAACCTGGATATCTTGTACGATGTATTCTATCAATTTGCTTATATTTTTTTCTTCCTGTCTGAGGCTATTTTTATGAGATCCCCTCTAACCACACACTTATGTGCCTCCCATACTGATAAGGGAAAGATCCCAGCTACCTTGTTATCTTGAAGATAATTTTGAATCAACTGCTCAATAGCTTGTTTATTATTCGTCTGCAATACCATTAGTCCATTCAGTCTCCAAAGGCTAGGTTTAGAGAAAGGTAGGATATGTTTTAGTTGTACTGTTACTGAAGCATGGTCCAAACAAGTGATGTAACCCATGTTTGATGATTGTAGTAGGTGATTACATGGGTGAAGAACAAAGAGTTAGTCTAGTAGTAAACACTATGCGGGTGGGAATAAAATGTGTAGTCTTTTGTATCAGAACAGCATAAGCTCCAAGCATCTATCAGTCTGTGGGAATGAAGTAGCTGATTACATTTTTTATGTAGGGGTATAGCCAAGCAGACTGGACTGGGAACTGCACAAGGGTAACTGGAGGTCCAAGCTCCCAGGCGATTGGAGAAAATCACAGAGAGCGAGTAGAAGAGAACTACTTCAGAAGATCTCCTCTGGTATCAGGGGTCCAGGAACAGCACTGGTAACAGCAGAGTCAGTAATGGAGATCTCAGGAGAGGCAAAATCAGCTGGCAAACTGATAGTCGGGAACTTAGAAAGGTCAGCAATGAGATATCAATAGAGGTAAAATCAACAGGCAAATGAATAGTCAGGATGTAGCAGGGTCAGCAACTGGGATAACAGACAAGGAACACAACTTGACTGGAGACTAACAAGAACGGCAGATTGCACGTAAGTAAGAAGGAAAATGAAGTAGATAAATGCTGTAATGATGATTAGCGGCACTCAGAGAGAGAGATGCAGTTAAAGGGGATGAATACCTTACAAAAAATAAAATAAAATGGATCATAATGGTGCACTCAGTGACCTCTTAAAAATAATAACAAAATTAAAGGGGATGTATCACCTTATACAATTTTTTTTCATGGCTTTTGTTAATAACTTAGTAATAGGAAAGCTGTTTTTTTTAATGTGCCTACTTTTAAAGTTATTTAATATTCTGTGCTTTTCACTTCCCCATAATGTGCACAACACAGCTCTTCTTCTCCCACCTGCCTCCCAGCTGCCCCAGGAAGCGCGTTCACGCTTCCCTTCGGTGTGCTTTGAATGGCTTCTATCATTATATCAAACTCCGGTTAGCATTATATTGGGGTTGCAACCTCAGTATAATGCTAACCAGAGTTTGATATAACGATAGACGCTATTCACAGCACACCTAAGGGAAGCATGAACACACTCCATGGGGCAGCTGGGAGGGAGGTGGGAGGAGAATTAGACAGTCAAGGAGAGCATAAGAAGCAGTAGCTTTAGAAATACTTAAATTAAAAAAAAAAAACAGCCAGCTTTCCTATTACTACATTATTAACAAATGCTATGATAAAAAAATTATATAAGGTGATACATCCCCTTTAAATAAAAATATTCAGTTCGACCACATCGCCAGATCATAGTATCAATCTCCATATATTCATGATACAATAACTCTGAGAGAGAAAGAGAGAGACGTGATGGCACAAGTTATGATATAGAACTTTATAGCTCTTGGAGATTGAGCTAATGCAATACCGACCTGCCGAGATACTTTCTGGAAGTGTAGCATGATAAACACAGACAGCCTTACTGCGATATGAGATGGTGAGATCGTTCTAATTTACTTGATTGAACATCAATATGTAATGGCTGCTCTTCACATTCTGTTTTATCGTTAATATATGGAAATTGATACTATGATCTGACGTTGTGGTCGAACTGAATTCATCATGAACTGAGAGTTTGTTGAAAGCTAACTTGTTTGCCACCTGATGTGTTTATGAGTGGATCATTAATTTCATATGTACTTACTTCATCAATAACAATACCATCATCATATGTACTATGAGATACTAACATATTTAATATTTCATCCTAACATCAGGATCTATTAACTCATTTATGGTCATTACTCATAACTCATGTTTGGTCATTAATCGTGGTTGCCACAGAGTTGCTATTACATTACCCCTGGGCGTTGTCATATTAGTTTCCATTTAAAGCGGAACTATCACCTAAATTCAAACATTTATATTGGGTTTTAATAGTTAACCCAACATTAGAGTTGGGTGTATTTTTTAAAAAAAATTGCTTACAAGTGCAGATATTAGCCCATCACAATCGGGCAGTTCCGGGTTCTGCGGGACTGAATATTCCGCTTGACTTCCCAGCTGCCCCAGGGAGCGCGTTCACACTCCCCTTCGAAGCAGGGTTTCTGTGCTGTAGCGTTACAGCAAACTCCGTGTACAATGCTACTGAGGTTAAGTGGGACATTCAGTCCCGCAGAACGCGGAAGTGCCCGATTTTGATGGGCCAATATCTGCACTTGTAAGCAATTTTTTTTTAAAATACACCCAGCTCTAATGTTGGGTTAACTATTAAAACCCATTCTAAAAGTTTGAATTTAGGTGATAGTTCCGCTTTAACTATAGTGGGTAGTCTTTTGATTTTAATTGCAACATTGTGTCTTTTATGGCCATAGGGAGGGGATGGTACTATACAGCTCTGATTGCCATGTTTGATGAGGGTATAATTTATATTTTGTTATAATAAAACATTTTTTATACTAATTTAGATATTTTCATTAAGACAAAGCAGCAGAAGTGAGAGGACTAATCACCCATAATAAACTGTAGTTTCAGGGATAGCATATAATAATCTGATATATGTATTCTGCCATATTGGCGTACACAGTCATATACATTTAGTACTGCTATTATTTCAAATCACTTGGACACCAAGCAGTGAATACATAATATACTATATTGTTCTATCCATTTTTTTAACTAAACTTATCTTTATATCTACACCTCTCTCTATCCCTCATAATGTTGAACTGGTAGTTGTGCTCGGTGTCTCTTCTCCATTTTGTTCAGATGCTTAATATTGCACTCAAAATCTGTGCCCGTTTTAGTTGCTCCTACAGTGCATTATTATTATTATTCTTTATTTATATAGCGCCAACTAATTCCGCAGCGCTGTACAATTGGGGAATAGATATACAGAGGTATTAAATAGTACAATCAGATGTGGAGAACAGGAGGATCAGAGGGCCCTGCTCGTGAGAGCTTACAGTCTAGAGGAAGGTAGGTTTGATACAGAAGGAGTAAGTGCTATTGCGTTTAAGTGCCTCCTGCCACATGAACTGCCAGTCAGTGGGTGGGAGTGAGAAGTGCCATTGAGTGCAATAGTCCGTGCAAGAGGTGAATCTTGGTGATGATGTTTATGGAGGCAGTTGATAGTCCTCCCTGAAGAGGTGAGTCTTCAGGGAGCATCTGAAGATTTGAAGGCTGGGGGAGAGTCTGATGGGGCAGGGGAGGGAATTCCACAGCTCAGGTGCAGCACGGGAGAAGTCCTGTAGGCGGGAGTGGGAGGATGTGATAAGAGCTGTGGAGAGCAGAAGGTCATGTGCAGAGCGAAGATGGCGGCCGGGAGTATATTTGGAAATGAGAGATGAAATATAGGGGGGTGCAGTGTTAGTGAGGGCTCTATAAGTTAGCACCAGAGTTTTGAATTTTACTCTGTATGCTAATGGGAGCCAGTGTAGGGACTGACAGAGGGGTGTGGTGTTAGAGAAACGATGAGTGAGATAGATTAGTCTTGCAGCAGAGTTCATTATGAACTGTAGCGGGGTTAGTCGGGTGAGAGGCAGGCCAATTAGTAAAGAGTTACAGTAGTCAAGACGGGACATGATGAGTGTTTGGATTAGAATTTTGGTAGTGTCTTCTGTGAGAAAGGGTCGGATTCTAGAGATGTTGCGGAGGTGGAGGCGGCATGAGTTGGAGATTGACTGGATGTGAGGAATGAAGGATAGGGCAGAGTCAAATGTGACCCCCAGGCAGCGTGCTGTAGGGGTTGGTGTGATGGAAGTGTTGTTAACGGTGAGGCTAATATTTGGGATAAGGCTGGTTGTAGATGGAGGGAAGAGAATTAGTTCAGTTTTGCCAAGGTTAAGTATGAGTTGACGGGAGGATATCCAGGAAGACACAGCAGACAGACAGTCAGATACTTGGGACAGGAGGGAAGGGGAGAGGTCTGGGGAGGAAAGATATATTTGGGTGTCATCAGCATAGAGATAATGGTGAAACCCAAAGGAGTTTATTAGTTTTCCAAGGGAAGCAGTGTAGATTGAGAAGAGCAAGGGTCCCAGTACTGATCCTTGAGGCACACCAGCAGACAGTGGGAGGGGTGGGGAAGTGGAGCCAGAGTAGGAAACACTGAAGGAGCGGTTGCAGAGATAAGATGAAAACCAGGAGAGTGCAGTGTCGCGGAGACCTAGGGAGTGGATGGCTTGGAGGAGGAGTGGGTGATCGACTGTGTCAAAGGCGGCTGACAGGTCCAAAAGAATGAGTAGGGAGTAGTGGCCTTTTGACTTGGCTGAGAGCAAGTCATTGGCCACTTTAGTGAGGGCAGTCTCAGTGGAGTGATGAGGGCGGAATCCGGATTGCAAGGGATCTAGCAGGGAATGGGAGCAGAGGAATTTAGTGAGCCGGTTATATGCAAGGCGCTCGAGAAGCTTGGAGGCGAACAGGAGTAGGGAAATTGGCCGGTAATTTGACAATGAGTTTGGGTCCAGGGAGGGATTTTTTAGGATGGGAGTGATTAGTGCATGTTTGAAAGAGGATGGGAAGGTGCCAGTTGACAAAGAGAGGTTGAATAAGTGAGTAATGATTGGAGTTAGTAGAGGGGAGAGTTCTTGGGTGAGCTGAGATAGGATTGGGTCGAGAGGGCATGTGGTTAGGTTTGAGCGAGTGAGGAGAAGGGAGACTTCATCCTCAGTGACAGGTGGGAAGGAGCTTAGTGTGTATGTGGGAGAGGCGACAGGGCTGGGCTGGCTGGGTGGGGGTGGTAGTGATGAAATGTCATGTCTGATAGATTCAATCTTGTTCTTTAAGTGGTTGGCGAGATCTTGGGCAGAGAAGTTAGTGGAAGGTGTTTGTGTTGGTGGGTTTAGAAGAGATGTGAAGGTTGAGAAAAGGTGTTTGGGGTTGGAGGAAAGATTAGAAATTAGAGAGGAGAAGAATGACTGTTTAGCCAGGGACAGGGCAGAGCTATACGAACGGAGAATGAATTTGTAGTGTGTGAAGTCAGCTGTGGAGCGCGATTTCCTCCAGTGCCTTTCAGGAGTGCGTGAGCATCTTTGGAGGTATCGCGTTAGTCTTGTGTGCCAGGGTTGTAGTGGGGTTGTGCGTGGGTGGCGTGGAGTTGCAGGTGCAGCGATGTCAAGGGCTGAAGTGAGAGTGCTGTTGTAGAGAGCAGTAGTTTTGTCTGGGCAAGTAAGTGTGAGGATGGGGTTGAGGATAGGCTGCAGGGAGGTGGAAAATTGTTGCTTATCAAGAGAATGTAGATTCCTCCGCATGCGCTTGATTGTGGCGGGGGTGATGGGTTTGCGTGGTATGATGAGGTTACCGGTGAGGAGGTGGTGGTCAGAGAGGGGAAAGGGGACATTAGAGAAGTTGGAGACCGAGCAGAGGTTAGTGAAGATCAAGTCGAGGGAGTGACCATCACTGTGTGTGGGAGAGCTGGTCCACTGCGATAAGCCTATGGAGGTTGTTAAGGAGAGGAGTTTGAGGGCAGGGGGGGGGTGTTGTGATTATCTATAGGGATGTTGAAGTCACCCATGATGAGAGTAGGGACATCAGAGTATATGAAGTGAGGGAGCCAGGAGGTGAAGTGATCAAGGAATTGTGCAGTGGGACCAGGTGGCCTGTATATGACAGTGACACGCAGGGGGAAGGGAGAGAAGAGGCGAAGTGTGTGAGCTTCAAATGTAGGGAAGGAAAGAGAGGGAACAGTGGGTAGTACCTGAAATATATGGTTAGGGGGCAGCAGGATGCCTACTCCCCCTCCCTGCCTGTTGCCAGGCCTCGGTGTGTGTGTGAATTGAAGGCCTCCATATGAGAGTGCAGCAGTGGAGGCAGTGTCTGATGATGTGAGCCAAGTTTCAGTGATGGCAAGGAGGTTTAGGGAGTGAGAAATGAACAGATCGTGAACAGCTGTTAGTTTGTTACACACAGAGCGAGCATTCCAGAGACCAAAACAAAAGGGGGGGGAGGTTAGGTGACGGGGTACGGTTATTAGGTTGTGAGTGTTGCGCGTGTGAGTCGGTTCTGTGGTACAAGAGAGAATGGAAAGGGGGCCTGGGTTAGGTGAGATGTCACCTGCAGCAAGTAGGAGGAGAAGGGACAGGGACATAAGGTGAGAGTGAGATTTGAAGCAGTGGGGCTTTTTTGCAGGGGTAGAAGGAGATGGTGGTGATAGGGAGCGGAGGAATGAAAAAAGTTCATGGGAGCAGAGAAGTGGTGATTGAAGAATTGAGGGTGCAATGTGAATGGCGTGACACTAAATGTGGACACAGGAGGAGGAGAGTCTTATGCAGGTGAGAATGGCGATGACAAAACAAGGAGCTAATTTAACCCATAGTTGGGTTAATGAATGGGGCAGTAGAGATGTGCAACAGTCAGTAATCCAGGAGAGTACAGATGACTTGGCAGTCAAGGGTCAATCCACGGAGCAGAGGGTATAGGTGCCAGGGATGGTGAGGAGAGTCAGTAGCAGAACTGCAAAGTACTTGGTGAGGGTAGGAATCAATGCAGGGTTAAATGAAGTAGTCCAATGATGATCAGGAGAGGCAGAAGTTGTAATGGTTAATGGTGGCTGGAAATCCTGGTTTCTTGCATCAGGTGGTCAGTGGTTTCAGTAGAGGAAGCAAATGTCAGTGCTTGGTGGAAATGACTGTTTCTTCACTCTGAATTTAGCTTGTTTACTTGCCTCTTGTCTTTAGGTGGTTGCAGCAGCTGTCTCTCTCTTGTCCAACTCTCTTGCCTAACTCTCAGTACTTAGATAAAGATGTACTTGGAGAAAGGTGCCAACTACTACCCCTGGCAAATGCCACCCCAGGCAAATGCCACCCCTAACTGGGCCTGAATATATACTAACTGGAGTCCCTAAGAACACTGACTGACTGACTGAGGGATTTCCAAATTACAAATTGTTTTGGGATGGGAGAGCTCTGAGTGCGTTCAGGTGTGACACCATTAAATCTCTGATAAGAAACAGACACAGAGAGATATAGGAGAGGAATGGGGGAGGAAGGCAATATGGAGACTGGAACAGGGGGTCAAAATGGCTAATGTAGATTAGTACATACAACAAGGGGTTAAATGGTAGAGGGAGACTGGATGAGATTGGAGTTCCAGGTGAAGGGTAGATTAGTACATACCAGGAGACTGTTTAGTTAATAAACAGTTGGGTTACAGCATAAGATTTCTAGCAGACTGGATGGGAAACACATACCAGGAGACTGTATAGTTAATAAACAGTTGGGTTACAGCATAAGATTTCTAGCAGACTGGATGGGAAACACATACCAGGAGACTGTATAGTTAATAAACAGTTGGGTTACATGCATGCAATCTTCTATATATATCATACAAGAGTGTAACAACCTGCCCCATCACCAGTTGAAAATGGAGGTCCCTACCAGGTGGAATTTCACGCTATACATGCTAAAGCGTTTGTACGGGCAGAATAAGGCCATAATGAGTACACCATGCAAAAGTGGAAAGCTTTGGAGTGAGCCTCTTTGATATCTGGCCAATGGCAACTAATGTGGTGAAATGCATAGAGGCAGGAATTAGTGAAATTCTACCACTGATATTTTTATTGCAGAAAATCATTAGGAGCATGGCTGAGGGATCTTACCATAATGACAACACAGACATGCACCACCTGGTAAAGGACATGATATTGTGCTTTTAACAAGATCCTCGCATAGTGTCCATTAAGAGCAATGATGAATACAGTCTTGCCACTTTGCTGGACCCCCTCTTCAAACACAAAATTTCAGAATTTCTGCCAAAGGACCATCACCAGTTTGTCACCATAAGGAGTCAAGAAGATCAGCAGAAGCTCTCTGAGGAATCAGATTCTGTCAAGGAATATTGAGATTTGCTTACTGATCTCGTGGAGTGTTGCATTGTGGAGGAGAGGGAGAAAGTCAGGGCACAAAAAATTTCTAGACAGCATAGTGCAAAAGAAGACAGCGAAGCATTTCAACCAGCAGAAGAACCTACATCATCAACTAGAACATCCCATTCTGAACACAGTTCAATTCATGGGTCTCAGTAGGGGTGGCAAAAATCCAACATTGGTGGTGGTGGTGCTGGTGGTGGCACATCTCTTTGGGACTTGCTCCCTGAGTTTGGGTTGGTAACTGACACACAGGAACACCGTGTAGCTCCTAGAAGTGGTTCCATTGCAAGTGAGATATTTTCTACATATTTGCACGATAGCTACGTTCTAGGCAGAAACAATATCCCCATGATCTACTGGCAAACAAAGCAGTGTGTGGCCAGCATGAACACGTACTGCAGTTGAAACCCTTAGTTGTCCTCCAGCAAGTGTCGAGTCTGAGTGGGTATTCAGTGCAGCTGGTTATATTGTCAATGACTGCAGGAATCAGCTATCAAGCAGCAACTTTGGGAGACTAACATTCTGAAAAATGAACCAACATCTCATACCATCTGAGTATCAGGTAGCAGAAACCACACATGATGACAGAAAAAGCCAGGCCAAATGTATTAACAGCAGCAGAGATAAGGAAGAGGGATGTGAAGAAGGATAGCTACCATCTGCCACACTTGAGACCACTGCTATGACCAATATACAATGTGTATCAATAATCTGAGGAACATTGAATATGTGCCTGTGTCAATTAAATGGGAACTATCACTCCTATACAAGTTTGACTTACAAGTAAGTTTATATAGTGACTAGCTGGAATAGTATTTTTTTTTTAATTTTTTTTACTTTTTTAAATACATTCGTTGTTTCACATAAATTAAATGTTTAAAGCTGGTCCTATGCCTTCCTTCCAGACAGACGGTGGTTACAGCTCAACATCGCAGTCTGTCACTCTTCCTCTGCTCCCTTCCCTCGATCCAACCTCATCTGATGACGGAGAATTTCTACGTGTAAGCTGGAGCACTCTCATTGGCCACACACATTGTTTTGTTTGCCATAGTCCATGGGGTCATCATTTCAGCTAAGAACGCAGCTATCCCACCAAGTATGTTGAAACCACCTCACATGCAATGGGACCTCTTCTTGCAGCCACATGGTGTTCCTGTGTATCAGCCACATTCTGGGAGTAAGTCCTATAGAGATATGCCACCATCACCACCACACATGTTGGATTGCTGGCCCTGATACCCAAGAATTGCCCTGTGTTCAGTAATATGTTGGGAATGGGATGTTCTGGTTGATTTTTCTGCTCATGTTGCTGTTGGTATAATCCCTTTGCTGCCTTCCTTTTCACTATGCTTTCTAGCAGTCTTTTGCCCCTAACTTTCTCCCTCTCATCTTCCACAATGCAACCCTCCACTCAATCAATAAGCATATCTTTATATTCCTTGACAGAATCCAAAGAGATGCTGCTGATTATCATGACTCCTTATTGTGACAAACTGATAACGCGTTGGCAGAAATTCTGAAATGTTGTGTTTAAAGCGGGGGTCCAGAAAAGCGGTTAGAATATATTCCTCATTGCTTTTTAATGGACACTATGAGAGGATCTTGCTCAAACCACACTAGCATGCCCTTGACCAGCTAATGCATATCTGTATTGTCATTATGGTAAGATTCCTCAGCCTCATGCCTCTCAGTATTTTTCCTGCAATAAATATATCAGTGGAAGAATTTTGCTAATTCCTGCCCCTACATAACTAACCAGCATGGTTGCCTACTCAAGAAGGTTTTAGTAGTTCACATATATTACACATTAGTTGCCATTGCCCGGATTACAAAGAGACATCTCCATTTTTAGCTGGTGACCAGATTGTCACACTCTTGTATGTAATTTTGTGCACTGTAGGAGCAGCTAAAATGGGCACAGATTTTGTGGGTGATATTCAGCATTTATCTGAGGGTTTTGGACTCCACCAAGAATCTGGTGACAACTAAATTGACAATGTAGGCAAAGCAGGGTACATGCACTGTATCACTTATTCTCAAGGAAGCTATTATGTTGAACCATTATCATCAGACACAAAACAAGCTTTCAAAGAGTAGGGTACAAGTCATTCTTCTATCACTTGCTTTAGTTTACTTAACACATTTATGGCTTTGTGGAACTGTCTCTCAAATCTCTGCATGCAGAAGGTGACTTGCCGATATGTGTGGGCTATATCCTGCTGCTATCTTTTAATCACACTGCCAGAACCAGAGGCAAGATTACTGGCTGTCAACTGATGCTGCAAGCTAATGTTGCCCACTGTTGTTGGAGGGAAATCCAGTGAGCAGTCACAGTCATATAGTCTGTGCTGTGCCCATTTGTCCACATATCACATGGATTTTCTCGCCGTATGAGCTTTCCAGCCCTTTGCCCACCAAAATAACCACCTGCTTGTACAAATCTGGCACAGTCATACTGGAAATGTGCCGCTTGGAACATGCCAGCGAGGACCTACACATGACTTCAGATCTTCAAATCCTCGGTTTTCTTCTGTGTACTCCCCGTCACCAATTAACATGGGATTTACTTCCTTCCTCCAGCTGGTAGGACCGTCTAATTTAATTTAAAAAGGATACACCCCTAACCATCGCCAGTTATTTCTGGTCCTAGTAGCTGGAGGACATGAGGCATATGCCTCTGTTGTATGGTGAAAGCATTAATCTTCCATTGATCAGGGGAATGCGAAGTGCGTGTGTAAGATGGAGAATTACCTGACAATCGTAGCGGCGGTAGAAGTAACTGGGAAAGATGCGTCCCAGCAGAAGAGCAGAGCGGACAGCAAATAAAGACTGGTTTCCCCTAAGCATGGCCAGGACCGGGTGTCAGTCTTCCTCCTGATGCCTTTCGGTACAGGAGCGGCGCCAGTGCAACCCTTCCATACTAGGCAGAAGCCCTGAAACAGGGCATAGGCCAAAAAGAGCTAAATGATTGAGGGCTAGATTTAAAGGCAGCTGTTAGTAAAAAAAATCACTAACGGGTGCGTTAAGTGTCATGTTGCAATTCAAAGATCCGTCTAAAGAACAGCTAACGGCAGTTTCAGAATCCTAACGGCCGATACACTTACGTGCATTCAGACGCATGGAACAACATACCCCAGAGCTATTCAAAGGCTTGCGGTACTGGTAACGGCTGAAAAAAAGACACACCTAACGGCAAAAAGTTAACACCCACTTTCTCACACGTTAGACACTTAACGGACAAAACAAAACACCCGTTACATAGGAAAATACACAAAATGCTTACCGCACAACCATGTAAATGGAAAAATTAACCCGTGCAATGCCAAAACAACACAAAAACATGGACACACAACACAAATCACTCCACACACAACAACAAGCAACACCACAGGGACAACGACACACAAAAAAACACCAGCACAAAATGGCACGGAACAATGGGGGTTATCACACAAAGCGGACACCTGCAAATATAAGCTCACCTGGGCAACATCAACACGCGACCTGCACCCCACAACTGCACTCCCGCAAATGGCACACACATAACAAGCACAACACACCACATCTTATAACACACACACACACCTGCAAACACTTACCTGGACAAAAACAACTCACCATTGGTCAGCACTCACCTCATCACCACACCTACACAACGCCCTATCAAGTACTTAAAGGGACAACTCAACACACTCACTTGTGGCTTGATTTCCACTCAGGGAGGGAGAGAGAGAGATAGAGAGAGATAGAGAGAGAGAGCGGTAGAGAGAGAGAGACAGATAGAGAGAGCAAACAGTATGTTGGGTTACATATTGTTGCGAAGACTGCAGAGAAGGCGTGCAAAGGAGAGAGCTAGGGAACATCAGCAACCTCCAAGCATGCCTGATCAACAGCCTTCACCTGTTGCAAGTGAGGAGGCTCTGGCTCAGCAGTCACTCAGGAGTCCATCCCCACCTGGAGGGCAGAGGATGTATAGACGACCACCAAGGCCCAGGGTATACCGCCCAAGGGTCACCCTCTTTGGAGTGACTGATGATGAGGTCATTGATCGCTACAGGTTGAGGCCTTACAGCATCATTGCCTTGTATGAGGTCATCAAGGAGCAGGTGGATCCCATCTACATCCACAACCATGCCCTAACTGGCCTGCAGAAACTACTCTGTGCCATACACTTCATGGCAAGTGGGGCCTTCCAGTCCACTGAGGGTTACGCATCTGGCATGTCACAGGCCACATTCTCCAGGGTGCTGGCCCAGGTCCTGCCAGCCCTCAAAAGCAAGGCCAGTATCTACATACATTTTCCCACCACCGACATGGACTGCATACACGTCAAGCAGGCCTTTTATGCAAGGGGAGGCATGTCCAGGGTCATGGGTGCTATAGATTGCACCCATGTCCGGATTAAGGCCCCAGCACGTGACGCACAGCTATTCATCAACAGGAAGAACTTCCACTCCATCAACGTGCAGATGGTGTGTGACAGCAACATGAGGATAATGAATGTCTGTGCAAAATATCCTGGCAGCTCACATGATGCATACATTCTCCAAAACTCCTCAGTCCACAGAGATTTTGAGAATGGAACCTTTACAGGGGGATGGCTAGTGGGTGAGTTCACAAAACAAAATCACACCACATACACAAGCGTACACACCACGCTGCTCAGCATGCACCTGACCCACAGCTACTACGTCCACCACACAAAACATCATTCACACAACATGTGCTCCCTGTCTCACCATGTCACTCACATTACACAGGTGATGCTGGCTATGGATGCAAGTCCTGGCTACTGACCCCTGTGGCCAATCCCCAAACACATGCCCAGGAAAGGTACAACCAGGCTCATGCCAGAACGAGGAATGCTATTGAGCGGACATTTGGGCTCCTCAAGTCAAGATTTCGACGTCTGGACCACTCTGGGGGAGCACTGCAGTATGTACTGGCTAAGGTGTGTGACATCATTGTGGCGTGCGCAATACTGCACAATATCACAGTGGACACCAGGCTGCTGGATCACATCCCGGACCCCCCCCTAACAGGAAGTGGCCATGGACATTGGGCATGTGGAGGAGACCATGAGAGGGGCACAGATCAGAGACAGGCTCATCACGGAACACTTCACCTGTGAGTATAACACACGCATGCAAACAATCCATGCAAGTCCCCCATCAGTCCTGTGACACTAACCACACTGCACATTTTGTTCTGTCTCACCCCACAGGAACAGTGACACAGCACTGCACTGGCAGTGGATGTGGCAAATTGTGTGTGTGGACTCAAAAACCATCCTCCATTCCACTCTCCACGTTGACATATAGACCCCAAGGATATCACGCACACCCCCAGGAGAAACAAGGTACAACATATTACTCATGTTCATCACCTTACAGGGCTTGATTGACAGCAACTAACTGGATATGCCATGATTATAGCCTGAACAACCATGCTAGCCCAGTAGCGAAAGAGTATCATCTAATGATATGCATTGGATAATACTCAGGCACATCAGGGGTTAAAGGGACATTGGACTCAATATGGGACCTGTACTGTGCTACAGCTGAGAAGAGCAGCAGAGGGGTGGATGTACAGTGGTATGGTCACACAATGAAGAGGTCATGAGACGTAGATCAGATTACCAGGGACTCCATGCTGACCTGTGAGTGTGCAGACAAATGCGCCCCCGACATGAATACACACATTAACAAATATGTCCTAACAGTTCCATGGAACAAATGACATTGGGCTGCCACTGTCACGTTCACAGTGGCAGCACAATGTCATTACCTCCATGGAGCTCTCAGAACACTTGTTAATGTGTGTATACATGTCAGGGGCACATGTCCATAGGGCTGGTGCACATGTCCTTAGTTCCCCACAGAATTGGTTACAGATGAGTACACAACACATTGTCAAGCAATGGTTTGTGTACTCACCTGTAATCAAGAAGATTGAGGGGATTAAAAAGACTAAATTGTTGTTGCTTGATGATCAGTTCAGGTCTACTGCTCCAAATCCTGTCCTCTTTCCCACAGGTATCCGTAACATGATCCATCCTTGAACTGAAGATCTTCCATGTGACTGGATTGATGTCTTGACAACAGCTTCATGAAGATCACCCCTTGCGGTTTATGGTGATGTTGTTGGTGATGCAAAGTTTGACCTGAGGTTCACACAAACCTCTACTGGAACATTCTCATATAGACACAGAAAACACAAATTCTTGAGTGTTATAACCTGTACAGTTAGGATGCTCAGCTACAGAGTTGTCAAACCTTGTGGACAACACATGAGCAGGGCAGCAGTGTTACTGAAGTAGTACAATTTAGTTTCAAAGTACATTTAGTGTTCTCATACAGGTGTTAAATGCATATAGGCAATACACACAGAAAACACATGTACATTCTAATGAACTTTGAGACACAATAAAGATGAACCATCACCATTCTATCCGTGTCTGTAGGAGGATATATTTGAGAACACATTTGTCAATGCGTAACCACACCCAGGATAGAGTATCCCCCATACATGGAAAGGCATCACCCACATCACAGGAGTCCACCACTTGTTTTCCAGTGACTGGACTCTGTGATGTATTCATGCAAACAGATGATGGTGGCAGTGATGCACCAATGGGTAGTGGGAGTGATAAAGAGGTGATACAGGGGACATACTTCCACACTGAATACCTGTCCACAGTTTCTGTATTGCTCAGTATAATCAATGTTCTGAGATTTTGCTCCACTTTGACATATCTCAGTACATGGGCTATATCAACGAACAAACAGACTAAGTGGACGTGTTATCACTGGTGAAGTCTGTTACACCCTTAGGGAAACAGCAACTCAACTTACTGGAGACACCAATGCTCACCCCAGGATATCAATGTGTGTGCTACACATTGAAATCCTCTGTTAAAAACATTGGCTTCCCCAGTAAGTCAGTTGCACAATGAGTGTGTGAATCCAAGACAATATTGATACATGTCCCATTTATCTGTCCTGCTTGTAATGTCCCCGCTAAGTCACAGAGCTGTTTGTCTGGTTATCCCATTAACCCACTGAGTGCAAGAGTGGTCCCCAACGCATTTCTTTGCAATGTGTTGCCTACCACTCTGGCACTCAAAGGGTTAAACACAACATATGATGTAGACGAATGTTCAATGTTGTACCATTTGTTGTGCTAAGGGGTATGTTCTGTTGTTCAAATTCAACACACAACATCGCCATATAACACAGTGGTTTAATATGGCTCCAGTGATGTATTACAAGTTGAATTTGTACAACGGTGTGTGTGTGAACCCATGTTGTAGCATCCCGCTAACATTTCACCCAGGCAGAGGTTGTGTTCACTGCATTGTATGGCAATGCATTGGAGACAACCCTGCCACCCAAACCATAACTGAAGACACACCAGATCAGACAGGAATCCAAAAAAAGGTTTTTTTTTATTGAGGGGAAAGTTGACAGGTTGGGCCTTTCATTTTTTCCTTTTTGGGTGGGGGGCCTTAGCCTGGGTGCCAGAGGTGGATGCCCTTGTTGAACTCCTGGTAACCCTCTGCCCCCTAGGTGTAGCTTCAGGGGTAACACTGGAGGGGGTGGTGGTTGCAGTAGACCCCTCAGTGGAACGCAAGTTCTCCCTCTCCATCCTCAGGTTCTCCCTGCGGTTTATCTCCCTCAACTCCACAAGGACCTGTGTTAACATGTCCATGAGACCAGTCCTGAGCTGCTGGAGTAGTGTGTTCCCCCTGGCCACCTCCGACTCCAGGGCTTGGATCCTGGTCTCCAATTGTGCAATGTTCCTTCTGGATTGCCTCCTGCTCCTTGTAATGTTGTTGTCAGTACTCCTGCTCGACCGGAGTAGTTTCCTCTGCAGGGCCATACACTCCGCCTCCATCCCTGTGAGGCGTGCGGTGCTGGAGGTGGATGTGCCCGGTGTCCCTGGTGCTGCTGTTTCCTCTGCTGCCGAGGGTGCTGATTCTTCTGCTGCCGAGGGTGCTGTTTCCTCTGCTGCTGCTGCTGAGGGTGCTGTTTGCTCTGCTGCTGCTGAGGGTGCTGTGGCTGCTTTGACAGCTGTTGGAGTGGCTGGTGCAGATGATGGGCATATGCCCACCACATCAAGTGATCCTGAGGTGCCCAATGATGTGTGTGCTGGTGGAGGTGTGAAAATGTCCCTGGGTAGGGGGCACTGGGGCTCACCATTCAGGCCCAGGTGTGGGTCATATGGTGGCTACTGATAGGTACTTGGACCCCACCTGGGATCATACCTTGGGCCATGCTGTGGAGCCATCCAGGAGGGTGGGTTTAACTGGGAGGCATATGGCCCATATTGGGTGGTGGCCACTGTCTCTGGCAGCCATTGCCTCCCTGGCGGTGGTGGTGCTGCTGATGGAGGGTAGTAGCTGGTGGAGGTGGCTGGATAGGTCCACCTCTCCTCTTGTTGCATCCAGCCACTGTACTGGGGAGGTGCAGCTTGAAGGTGTGAAGCCTGTGGTGGTCCAGCTTGAAGGGATGCAGCCTGTGGTGGTCCAGCTTGAAGGGGTGCAGTAGGTGGTGGTGCAGCCTGTGTTGGAGGGGATGACGATGGTGGGTAAGGTGACCACCGGCTGGTCCCCTCCTCTGTGTACTCCTCACTGGGGGGTGACATTGCCTCCTCCACTGTCTCCCGCTGGGCTTGAGGGCCGTAAGCTGTGTGGAGAAATAAGATGTTGTGATTAGTGACCTTAGCCATATGTTTGTGGAGACAGTTATACTTTGATATGTGGTGAAGAAAAATATATGTGTTTGGGTTAATCCCCCTGGGTAAACAAGGGTACTCCCACTGCTGAAAGGTGTTGTTTGAGTTATTACAGGTGAAGGTTTCATTTTGAGGTGCAGTATCACAGTGGGCCGAAATAGTACAGTGGGGCTGTTGCAACACCCTCCCATGTAGATATCTGGTTCCTGTACCAGAGCTGTCCATATGATTGTGTAGTAACAGCACCACTGTACAATTACAGGCCACTGGGGTATTGCCCCTGACATATCCATGTCTGAGCTGTGATACCTTTTGAATCAACACACCTTTCAGCAGTAGGAATAACATTGTTTAACTCGCGGGGGGGGGGGGAATCCAACAACATATATTTGTCTTCACAACTTGTAGGGATGGCTATCCCTCCAGGGGGATGGTTAAGGTTAAGTCCACCTTGATGTCATATTGTAGACATTGTGAAAACAGATGTTGTTCGCTGTTAGTCCTATCCCTCCTACCCTCATGGTTGTTCAGATATTGCTCTATGTGACAGATGTAGATTTCAGTCATTTGTCCACACGAGGGCTTTTCAGCAGAGCCCAAATCGCCCCATTTGGAGAACAATACTTAATTGGAATGGTGTACAGAGTGTGCATGGTTTGCAAGCACAATCTGTGGACCATTCCAAAGAGGTATTTATCTCGAAATGTTGCGACTTTGGCTCTGCTGAAGAGCCTCCGTGTGGTCAAATGATAGATATCTCCACTTGTCACATAGAGCAATATCTGTATAACCATGAGTGTTGGAGGGATGGGACTTAGATCAAGACACATCTGTTAACGATGGCAATGATATTACATCATGATGACATTACCCATTGCTATCCCATTACAGTAACACACAAGTAGAAATGGTCATATATGTATGTGGATATGTACCCTTCATATGGATACAGTAATATCCTTCCAAGATGTGAAGCCAGAGAGCAGTTCAGTAGGTGTGATTGTCTTACTGGCTATATATGTGCACCCATCCAACAATACATTGGATTGATATGATGGATATGAACATACCTTATATATCCCATCTACGTAGAGTGTGATATACTATGTAAGTGTATTTGAATGGGTGCACATATCTATCTGGCCAGTAAGGAAATCACATCCAGTGAACTGATCTCTGTGTTCACATCATGTTGGAACATATTTAGTAACATTTGAATCCTAAGGGCAACAATCCAGCCAGTAATGAGGGATATCTTTGATTAAGGCCTGTTTTTCTCTGTGTATGAGCCCATCCATCCTTCTGTGTGAGGCAACCGTACTCAATCCTAGATATCCATCAGTCATGGCCTGTTGGTGACCAAGGTACAATGGTTGCTATTTGTTTCCCATGTGTATCCTGCAAAGAGCTGCTGGTGTACCATCCATCCATGGCATCAGCACCCCTGTGGATCCATGTGGGAATCAGATATGGGATATGTCATTTCAAGTCAGAATAAATGATTGCAGCAACAACACCAATGCCTACTTTTTCCAGCTTCAAATCTGTGGAATAGTTTTCGGCCTGTGTGTTGCACCTACAAGCATTTATTCTGTGGGACACTGTGATGTGTGACCTGATGCCCCCTTTTTGTGATTCAGTAAGCGGTGATGTTGAACTGATGAAGTGAACATGATGGTGACTTCTCCAGTGATCTCCTTTCCTTTCCCTTCCCTTCGCTGTCGGGTGGAGAACACTGTGTCTCTCCAGGACAGCCTCCATGAGAGCCGTGTTCTCCTCCTCTGTGTATTTGGGGTCCCTGATCCTGCCCTTGTCAGCTCCGGCATGGGAGGATTCTGAGCCGGAGTGCCCTGCCTGCTCTGACCCTGACTGTGTGTGTTGCTCCCCAGCAACTACCCCTTGTCCCACTGCAGGTTCTGTCCCTGTCCTGCGTGTGCCTGCTCTTGTGGGCCGGGTCCCCCTCCGCCCTGCAGATCTCCCTCTCCCACCCCTGCTCTGCTGAGGGATACCCTCCTGAGCTTCCTCCTCCTCCACTACTCTCCCCATCCCTCTCTCCTGTCCTCCTCTCCTCGCCATCACTCACCTACTCACACCCAGGCGCTCCTACAGGCCCTCACAGACACACTCGATCCACTCACTCTCTGTCACACACTTTCACTCACAGATTCACACTGTCAAAATAAAAAGTAATATGTGTAAGGTGTTATAAAATAAAAGGACTATGTGTATGTATGTGTGCATGTAATATGTGCAAAAGTGTGATATGTGTATAGTAAGTGCACCTCTCTCCAAACTCCAAACTCCAAAATCTCCTTCTACCTCCAATGAATGCTCCTGTCTCCCACTCTCTGATCACTATCCTCCACTCCTGGGTCCTGATATCTGGCTCTGAAGAACTCAATAACAGACAGTGTGTGACAGTTATTTTTGGGTATATATAGGTGTATTTGAAGTTATTTGATACATTGGGGCTTTGTTATTGGATGTGTGTTTGAATTTGCTTTGGCATCAATCATGGTTGCTAGACAACAGCAGCCGTTATGTTAGATGTTGTTTTGAGCACTGTTATCGTGTGATTTGGCCGCCCGTTGTGCATTAACAGGAGCGACAACGGCTTTTGTGTTACGTGTTTTTTGTGTGCCTACACTCGATAGCTATTCTCGTAGAGTACCTATTGAATCTGCCGTAACTCATGTATTATTTGCGAGCGATGTGCCTTTTTCACTTAGTGGCTGGTTTAACGGCTGCCTTTAAATGTAGCCCTGATGCGTTTCAGCGTGATACGCACGCTGCAATGAAGGAGGTTCTGAAAAGAAGTGGAATCTGCATCCGGATTCCTGCCACATCCGGCCAAGCAAGCATGCGTTTCATCAGTGGAACGCACGTCGAATAAAAGGACAAGCAGATGGATGGAAGGTAAGGATTTAGTCTTTTTTAGAAGTAGGAATAATTTTTATAAATATCCAATAAAGGTTAGGTTTTAAGATGTCTGTAGCTAAATCCTCTTCCAGCAAGGAGAAAACTGATTCAGGTCCCCGTAAGGATGAAAACCCCCAGAAAATAAGGTATTTTGCTAACTGTGATAGGAAGTTACCAGCCTCTGAAAATGCCAACTTTTGTCAAGATTGCCTAAAGAAAGCAGCCCTTCAGGAGATGCCAAGTCAGTTTCAGGACTTCCTGTCTTGGATGAAGGTCTCTATGCAAGAGACCTTCTCTGCAATGCAGGAATCTGTAGTTCCCAAGAAAAGGCAAAGGTTAGAGGACCCTGGGGAGGGCACAGCCTCCCCTAGGGTAACTGATAATGAAGACCGGAATAGCCAGGGGCCCTCTAAATTTTCCTCTGAAGAAGAGGAAGGTGAAATAATAGAGAATTCAGGGGAATTTGCCTTAGATAAGATTGACGGCTTCTTAAGATCAATACGTAAGTCCCTAGGGATAGTGGAGGAACAAAAGGATTTGGGCATCATGGATGTGGCCTTTATGGGGAACAAAAAAACAACTCTAGCCTTTCCGGTATATCAGTTCCTTTCTGATATTATATCTGAAGAATGGTTCAAGATTGACAAAAGATCCTCAGTTGCCAAAAGGTTTGGCAAAATGTATCCTTTTGACCATTCATAAACCAAATCCAGGCTAGCTAAGCACACCACTATACTGTTAGAGGACGGTTCTTCATTAAAAGATTCCATGGACAGGAAGTTGGAGTCAGCCCTAAAAAGGCAATATTCTCTTACTGGAAGCAATATTCAAACTGCTACAGCCCTAGCATGTGTATCCAGGGCTATGCGGATATGGCTCACTAACCTGGAAGAGAACATAGAATCAGGTGCCTCAAGGTCTAAGTTGGCCAGAGAAGTTTCTGCTATCAAAGAAGCCAATAACTTTGTTTGCGATGCTGCTATTGACTCAATGAAATTGGGAGCCAGATCATCTGCATTGTCAGTGGCTTCCCGGACAGCGCTGTGGCTTAGACCCTGGGGAGAGGATGCTTCATCTAAAAACAAATTAGTTAATCTCCCCTTCAAGGGTGATATGCTGTTTGGCGAGCAACTTGAAGAAATAATTAAAAAGTTATCTGGAGGTAAAAGTGCATTCCTTCCTCAGGAAAGCAAAAGAAGATCCCCTCCCAGATCATCATCCTATAGGAATAAGTCCTATTCCTTTCGGAAATCTAGAAGATACCAGAAAAAGCAGTTCATTAAGAGGAAGCAATCTTCATATCAAACACCCAGGGGAGCTTACAGGAAGGATTACTCCAAAAAGCAGAAATTCAAGAAAGAGTTCTGAAGGTCAGCAGAGACCATTTCCAGAGCAGGTGGGGGGTCACCTGTATTCCTTTCTGGACCAGTGGGAGTCATCAGACAACTGGGTCCAACAGATTCTGGAAATGGGGTATCTGCTTCCATTCAGACAGGCCCCAAGAACTCACAGATTTCTAGCATCCAGAATCCCCACCAACTCCAGGAAAAAGAAAATGTTAAGTTGGAGATTCAGACCCTTCTGGAGAAAGGAGCAATTCAACCAGTTCCAACAGATCCGAGATTTACAGGAATTTATTCAATCTTGTTTATGGTTTCAAAACCATCAGGTTCATGCAGAACCATCCTGGATCTCTAGGATCTCAACTCATACTTAGTGAAGAGAACATTCAAAATGGAATCGGTAAAATCAGTGATAAGAGCGGTGCTTCCAGGCAGCTTCCTTTCCAAAGTGGATCTACAGGATGCGTGTTATCACATTCTGATAAGGAAAGAACATCGGAAGTATCTAAGGTTTGCTCTAGGAGACCAACACTTTCAATTCAGAGTACTTCCTTTCGGTCTCTCCACAGCCCCCAGAGTGTTCACAAAGATTCTAGCTGCAGCTTTAGAACCAATAAGACAAAAAGGTGTTTTGGTCATCCCATATCTGGACGACCTACTCACGGTATCTCAGTCAAAAAGTCAGGCCATCATAAACACGAACATGGTTATAAACCATCTCTCAAATCTAGGTTGGGTGATAAATACTCAAAAGAGTCATCTAGTTCCAACGCAGGATCTGGTCTTCATAGGCATGATATTCAATACTCAAAAGCCAATAATAACATTATCAAAGGAGAGGATAAGCAACATTGTGAGAAATGTAAATAAATTCAGAAAAAAAAGCCACATAGCCCACATATTTATGAGATGCTTGGGCATTATGATATCAGCGATTCAGTTGGTTCCTTGGACAAGGTTCCATGCGAGACATCTGCAATGGTATTTCCTGAAATATTGGGACAAACCTCAACAGAACCCACTCCAGAGGATCAGACTGTCATCAGAGATTCGTCAAGACCTTATATGGTGGATAAACGAAACAAACCTAAAAAAGGGAACTTCACTGGCAGACCCGGTCTGGAATATTATCACCACAGACGCCAGTCCTCTGGGATGGGGAGCAGCCTTGGGATCCAGACCAGTTCAGGGGACATGGTCTATAGAGGAAAAATTGTTGCACATAAACATATTAGAACTCAGAGCAATAAGATATGCTCTACTACGGTTCAAAGAGCATCTAAGAAATACGGCTGTCCACATCAGATCAGACAACATGACAGAAGTCATGTATGTCAGAAACCAAGGAGGAACAAAAAGCGCAAGTCTGAACAGGGAACTGGCTCAAATATTCCGATGGGCAGAAAAGAACCTAATTACAATCATGGCTTCCCACATAGCGGGAATACAAAATATACAGGCGGACTACCTGAGCAGGAACAAGGTGCATCCAGGGGAATGGTCCCTAAACAAGGAAGTATTCCAGCAGATCACCAGGAGAATGGGAACCCAGGTAATAATTCTAATGGCAAGCCCAGAGAATCACAAATGTCACCAATTCTTCTCAAGATGGGAAGTAGTCACGGCATTAGGCCAGGATGCTTTGAAATTTTCTTGGAATTTCTCTCTGGCATACATCTTTCCTCCTATTCCCTTGATCGGGGAAGTCCTGAGGAAAGTGAAAATAGAAAAAGC
This sequence comes from Rhinophrynus dorsalis, assembly GCA_037306005.1. Lineage (NCBI taxonomy): Eukaryota > Metazoa > Chordata > Amphibia > Anura > Rhinophrynidae > Rhinophrynus > Rhinophrynus dorsalis. The sequence continues at coordinate 177,130,420 of CM074724.1, read as the reverse complement.
AGAAGTCATAATGATTGCCCCAAGGTGGCCAAGACGCACCTGGTATTCAGAACTGATCAAAATGTCCAGTCAGAAGCCCTGGATTCTACCAGAGAGAGAGGATCTACTAGTTCAGGGGCCATTGTTTCATCCACACCCCAACTTTTTCCGGCTGACAGCCTGGAGATTGAGCGGCAGGCTCTAATATCCCAAGGAGTCTCAAATAGGGTGGCTGATACCATTCTTTCAGGTAGAAAAATAGTCTACTCTTAAAATCTATGACAGAATCTGGAAAACTTTTAGAGTATGGTGTATCAAAAACAAGATACATAAACATCAGGTTAATGCCCCTATAATCCTGGAATTTTTGTAGAATGGATTTGACATGGGCCTAAGCCCAGCTTCTTTAAAGGTCCAAATATCTGCTCTCTCTGCAGTAATGACAAAACACTGGGCAGAAGAATGTTTAATAAAAAGATTTGTAAGAGCAATAGAGAGGATGTGTCCCAGGATTAGGGAGAAAGTACCGGCATGGGATTTGAATATCGTCTTGACACAACTCATTGATTCCCCCTTATTTGAGCCTCTTGAACAAGTGACCTGGAAAGCTATCTTTTTAACAGCTATAACCTCTGCCAAAAGGGTCAATGAATTGCAGTCCCTTTCCTGTCAGGCCCCCTCTTTGGCCTTTCACCAGGACAAGATGGTCTTAGAATGAAACCATCCTTTAGAGGTAGTTTCAGAGTTCTATCAAAACCAGGAAATGATTCTACCCTCTTTCTGCTCCTCTCCAAAGGGAGATAAAGAGAAAATATTACACTCTTTAGACCTGGTTAGGTGTCTTTCTTTTTATCTACAGAGAACTGCTGATTTTAGGAAATCAGTTTATTTTTACAATACATAGGTAAGAGAAAGGGTTCTGCGGCATCTAAGCAGTCAGTCGCCAGTGCATAATCTCTGCATACCATGAGGCAAAATTAGATCCCCCTCTTAAAGTAAAGGCTCATTCCACAAGAGCAGTAGTCACATCATGGGCTACGAAGCCTAATGCTTCAGCTGAAGAATTATGCAAAGCAGCTACCTGGACCTCCATCTCAACCTTTATCAAACATTATAGGTTGGATGTAGAGGCCTCTGCGGAAGTAAGATTTGGACAAGGAATCCTGCAGGCGGTGATTCCACAATAATTGGGTATGATTATTCCTGTTTTTTTCTTATTGTCTTTTCCATATGTCTTATGGTAACTGTTGTTCTATATTGTCAGTTGAATATGCGGATTTCCCTCCCTCTTTTTTTGCTTGGGAAGTTCCCATGTTAATTGGCGACGGGGAGTACACAGAAGAAATAGAGGAATTTACTAACCAATATTTCCTTTTCTTCTGTGTATCTCCACATCACACCCACCCTTAACCTTGCTATATTTGTGTATTTTTCAGCTCAGACAAAAGTATAACTGACAATGGTTGGGGGTGTATCCTATTTAAATTAAATTAGACGGTCCTACCAGCTGGAAGAAGGAAGTAAATCCCAAGTTAATTTGTGACGTGGAGATACACAGAAGAAAAGGAAATATCGGTTAGTAAATTTCTCTATTTCAACAAAAGAATACAGCAACCTGTCCACTGCCAACATCTTGGAAACCTTGCTATTCTACATGCATACTTTGGAATTGTTTTTGTGAAGTCTTTGACTCTTTCCCAAGAATTCAGTAAGTGTGGGTTGGTAGTACATGGCAGAAAAACCCTGTAACTTAATTGCTGTAACAACATGGCTAGAGGAGGTGGTAGAGGTGGAGCCATCATGTGTGGGCAGTCTATGATTCCTGCCATGTCCTACAGCAAACTCAGCGTCATACTCCTCTGCAGCAGGAGCCATAGGTGATATATTGAAGTAACTCTTGGCACACTTTCCAATTATTTTCTCCAACAATTTATAAACAGGCACAGTGCTCCTTTTCAGTGATGGAGATTGAGCCTTTCCCTTTTAGCTAACTTTCTGGGCTTGTCATCCTCTCTCTCACTCTCAAATTTTTCTGTATCTTAAGAAGAGGAGGATGCCAGAGGGATATATTCTAGATCTACATCATAATCATCAGCCATTAGGTCATCCTCAGCATTGCCTGCCGCTTCTTCCCCATTACTTTTATATTCCTTCTGACTTTTGGAGGTCTCAAACAATTTATTTTTCCTTTTCTCCGATAGGGATTTTCACAGATTTCACTGCTACTTTCAGGACAGTTGTTTTTGTGCTTGTTTGTCCCACTGTCAGATGCAGCAGTTAATTGAGCTGCTACACATTCTTGAGCTATGCCATCAACACTGGAATGTGACTCATTGTCTTTTCCAGTGTTTTTTTAGATGGTTCATCAATAGTACTGGTGGAGGTTGAACTTTTTGTGGGACTTTGACAAACTGTATGCTGCTCGTGAGGAGAGGGATCACCATCATTTATGTGTAGTAACCGTGGCTGCAGTACATTTTTGCACTACTGCTTTACTCACAGGTCTCTGCACTGCTCCTAATCCTCTCTCCCTGCCCCTTGTGCGTTTGCTGAACATAACTACTGCATGTGCTTTTACTGTAAAGTACACAATACAACTGATTGTCTGTGATGTCTTGTCTCGGCCCTCTACAAAATACTCAGTCTTGTGTAGTCAGACTGCCTCAGTCACAGCACACATCAAAGTCCCTGTATTTGTCACCTATCAATTTTTTATTTTATTTTTTAATTAACTGTCCCCCCCATCCCTATCACTGTCAACAACAAAAAAATACACTCCCTGTTCAACTGCTTCTTTCTCCTAGCACAGTGATAATAGCAGGATCAGGAAGGAACTGGGTTCATGGCTGCCAGTGCCTTTCCAATTAGTCACACAGAATTTTGGATTAAATCTCCTTTCTCCCTTCCTGTTCCCTAGAGTGCCCCCAGACTCCCATAATACAGAGAACAAAATGTCCTGCCTACAAGACTCCCTAAACTAAGCTTCAACTCCACTTTAGATTGTCTTCTCTAGCTCAAAACTTTGCTGCTCTCTCTTCCTCATACAATGTGCACATCTGTAGAATCAGTCTGCTGGAGGTAATAACAATGTCATTGATAGCTAGGGACGACCCCAGAGGAAACTTGAGGGACACTTGGGATATTACTACTTCTAGCCCAGCCCCAGTCCATAGCACTAGACACAACTAAAGATAATGTGGAATTTTGAGTCATGTCATTGGGGATGGACAAGAGGCACAGAGGCAGCACCTAATTTCTTGTGGGACAGTTTCACATTGTCAAAATTAACCTCACGATGGTTATGTTAGATGTACACACTGTAAGTGGTAGTAGTGGCTTGCTATGGTGCTGCTGCTACTAGGACTATTAGGAACCACCACAACCTGTCCCATATCACCACTGGTGCTGGATCCACCACCACAATCTGTGGGGATGATAATCCTACTCTCACCACCATAAGAACTACTCATGGGCATTGTGTACACATCATCCTGTTGCTGTGAGATTTGATGCTCAGAGCCAGGTCCCTCCTCAGCAGGAAGTAAATTACCAAATACTATAATGTCACAGCAGGTGATACCATTCCCATCTGAATCTCTCTCTCAGACCTTTCATTTGTTTATACTAAGTAAATTATTTCACAGTCAGCACCTTCACCAGCATAACCACCAGACTCTTCCTCTTTTGGTGGTTATACAGATGGTGCCCTGGTATTTACACACACAGACACAGATGACTAAGGCAGCTGAAACTTTGCTGCTAGTGTGTACAGTCACCTGGTGTCATGTCCCCTGATTCTTGGTCTGTTCCTTCTACTCCTCTGATTGATGAACTTTTCTTTTTAAACCCAGCTGACCCTTACATCACTAGCTGTTTTTCAAGCTACCAGTTTCAAGAGTATTTTCAGTTTTCCAGAGTTGTTCCAGTACCTGACCTGGCCTGATTCCCGACTACATCTCCTGTCTGACTCTTGGTACCACTTACTCCAGATACCTGTGTATGACCTTCACCAGGATACAGACTTCATCTCTGCCTGCTCCACTGTACTGCATACCTTATTGATTTCCTGGTTTCTGACCTCGGCCTGAACTCCCTACTCTGCATTCAGCAACTGACCACAACACCTAGCTGCATTCAACCACCAGAGTGAACACTCAACTTGTGTGCACACCACAAAGTACCATCTTCGCCAGACAGAGTGTATGTACACCGGAGCAGACATCCAAGAAACTGTGCTCTCTGCTAAGCTCCATCTCCTCCAGTCAGAGTGTATGTGAATAAATATGTGGCAAGCCGTGTACTCCTTTGAGCCCTATCTTCACCATAGACGTGCACTTATGTCAGGATGAACATCTGTCCAACAGTGCTCACCTCCAAGCTTAGTCTTCTTCATAGTGAGTGCACCTAGGCCAGGGTGAACATCTGACAGTCTGAGCTCAACTCTAAGTTCCTCTAATCTACCTAAGTGTGCTTGTTCACCAGAGCAGACATCTGACCCCCGAGCACACTGTCATGCAAGGCCTCTAGTGGTACAGCCTTCTCACCTGTGTGAGTCTTTACCAATTAGCTCTTCAACTGTTGCACCTGTGGGAGCTTACTTCTTCTGTGATAGACAACGTCATACTGAAGACAGCTTCTTCAGATACAGTTCCATTATCCTGTCCACCATCTGGCCTGGCATTAGATCTGTACATCCTAAATTAGAGGTCCAGCCTGAACTCCTTGTGGGTCCCATCCACACTTCTCTTGTGCAGCTCACATGGTACTCTGAAGGACTCATTATGATCCTGGCACCAGCTTAACTGGAGTCAGACATCTGGCTTTGCAGCCCGCACCTTTAACCTAGCGTCATATGCTGCAGTAAGGAACCATCAGTGGCCATCTACTCATTCCAGCACTGATCCTCACTCTTTGAACTCAAGCATCCAACAGCTGCATGAAGAGTTTGGTCAGAGATCCTGACACCTGGGAAAAATAAAAAGTTGCCCTTTTTAGAAAAGTATCCAGGTCCCTAGAGAAGTGGTGGAGTTTATGTTGGTAGATTTCTCCATCGCTACTTCAAAACACAGATGCTATTTTATCTACTATTACTCCTCCAAAAAGTTCCCCAATATCCTTAACTACAAAGAAAAACCTTGCACCAAAACAGTAAGTTCTGGGTATTCATAGTACTACAGCTTTAATTCTTGTGGCCACAGACAGCATAGGTGGGAATTGCTAAATACTTGCAGAAAAAGTCTTGGTGCTGAATAGGAGAACATTTATGAAACTACCCAATTGTAACTGAGCATAGGAAAATATGTTGGTTACAAAAACTATAATAAAAGTGCCAGATAGCAAAGCTTTAACCCTTTGAGTGCCAGAGGGGTAGTACTGCACCCCTCTAGCACTCAAGGGGTTAACTGTATCATATAGTTTCCTTTTGTATAATGAAGGAAGGGCCTGGTGCAACAGATAATTTTTCAGTATATATATAATAGGTGTTTTTGCTGATATGTTGCATGGTCAATGATAAAAAGCATAGTACAGTATTAAAATAATTTGAAGCATTGGTTATATTAATTTTGTTTAAAAAATGTTTGCAAACACATTAACAATAGATAAAGTTTAACTCAAAAGCTTTATTTCAAATATTAAAGCAGTAGTTGTAAAAAAAATATATATCAAAGGAAAACAAAACAATAATAATCATAATAATAAAAAGATCAAATGTAATGAAGAGGAAACTTTTCACAATTTGCTAGTCATTGTAAAATTATAAAAATGTCTCCTTTTTCATAGAGAAATATATTGTTTACAAACCAGGTTATATAGATCAGCAATCGGTTCAGAAAGTTGTATGAATCACCATAATGTTAATTACGTTGATACAAACATATACAGGAAATGTACATAAAAGTGCCCCAATTCAATCCTGTGCTCAGCAAAGCACATGCGTTTTCTTCCACACTGTGTCTTCATTTCTTTGTATTCTCAAATTCAATACTTGCTAGAGCCAGAACTTTGTCCCCTGATCCTATGGAAGTAAATGAACAGATTAAAATTGGTTTAATAAAAAGAAGACATGAAAACATGAAATTGGACATATGGGATGACCATAGGTGAATAGAGGAGATCTTTTTACACTGCTTAAGTATATGTAAGGTCCACACAAGGATCTTCCTTGCCCAAGCATGTGGTAATGCATTAATAGCAAAATGGAACATACAGGTTTATACCATGTATTAGTAGGGAAAAAGCAATCAGAGTAATACCCATTTAGGAGTTGAGAAGGCTTATAGTGTGGCAAAGGTTGAGCTTTGCCAGCCTAATTTAATCTACTATGCAACTATGTTTTAATCTATAAAGTGATAAGTCAGGTATAAGTAACAGAATATAAGTGTGAAATGTACAACATGAAGTACAATACCAATCCTTAAAGCAGAGCCGGATTCAGACTCAATGGGGCCCTAGGCAGGATCCCACATTGGGGCCCCCTGCCAGATCGGGCAAACTACCCCACCCTTGCCGCAACCCTTTCTCAATTGGCCTATTGTTCTTGCAGGTAGAGGTACTGGTACTAACTTAATTGAAGACAAAATGAATAAGTTATCCCCTTGGATGCAGAAATGTCCCTAAAGCATTGAAAAACAATTCATTGGGCACCTCCCTGACACCCATGGGGTTAAATATATTAGAAATGTACAAGAGAGCTTAGACTTGAAATACATTAGTGATACCACGGAGCTTGCAGTCCAAATGGGGATGCACTAGTGACACCACAGAGCTTACAAGTGAAAAACCTACACTAGTGATACCACAGAGACTACATTTCAATGACTACAGATGTATTAAATGCATTATATAGATGTACCTTAGTATTGAATATGAGACTCCTACCTAGGTAAGGGCTTCTGCTACACACAGTAATGATATAGATATATGTGACTGCTGTATGATGGACTCCTACCCAGGTAAGTGCTTCTGTTACATACAGTAATTGTATACATATACCTGACTGCTGTATTATGGACTCCTACCTAGGTAAGTGCTCCTGTTACACACAGTAATTATATAGATACACCTGACTGCTGTATGATGGACTCCTACCTAGGTAAGTGCTCCTGTTACACACAGTAATTATATAGATACACCTGACTGCTGTATGATGGACTCCTACCTAGGTAAGTGGTTCTGTTACACACAGTAACTGTATATATATATATATATATATATATATATATATATATATATATATATATATATATACCTGACTGCTGTATTGGGGAGAATTACACATGACCATTGATTTAAATGGGGCTTTTAACACCATGAATGCTTGACAAGTATCCAAAGCAATATGAAGTAATGAGTTGGAGACCTCTCTAGCAGTCAACTGATTAAAAGTCCCTTTTAAATCAGTGAGAATATGGGGAAGTTTTGTTTGTTCCCTACATCTTTAGAGAGTTCAATCCCCACCATCACAAGTCTGAGCCCCTACCAAAGTCACAGTCAGCAGCTCTTCACCAACAAACAACATCCCCTATCACAACCAGAATCCCCCAAAAAACCCTTCCAATGCCCCCCTCCCACAATCATGACCAATGCTCAGAATGCTCCTGCCACGCACAGTACTCTGCCCTCTCTCCCAGAATCATTACCAATGCTCAGAATGCTTCTGCCACGCACAGTCCCCAGTACCTCCTAAGTCAGTTTCTCTAACATTAGGGCAGCATTCTGCTTATGCAGGGACTAAAATGATCAGATCTTTCTTCTGTCACTGTCTTACACTACAGTTTTGTGGTCACAGGCACTCAAAGGGTTACCCAGTGGTTGGATAACCCTTTGAGTGCCAGTGCCCACAAAATGGTAGTGTAAACTAAGCACTGTGCAGGAAGCCAGGAGCCCAGATACATTAATTCATTTATGTTGTCCTCTCTGCAACCTGGAGACACTTTCAAATTAAATAACTGTGCCTAAACCAAAAATTAACCCTTTGAATGCCAGAGAAAGAGGTAAGCAATGCATTGTGTCTCTCTCTCTGGCATGCAAAGGTTAATTTTCAGTTTTGGCAATTAGGCACAGTTATTTATTTTACAGGGGTCTCCAGATCAGGGGACGACTGGCCCAGAGGGCAGAGAGAGGGAATAAAAAGAAATTAAGTAGTGGATCTGGGCTCCCTTCACAACCCTGACTACCTACACAGTGTATAGTTGGTTCATTGCCAAAACACAAAAATATAGGCGCACCACTCTACTGAAAGTATCAAAGGTATTACTGCGGTCAAAGGGAATGTGCTGGGGTAATTATAAATTGTAACCCATCTGTCTAGTTCCACTAGTGCTCAAGAATTAGTGGAATCAGAACGCCATCAGCACATGAAGTTCATAACACATATATTTAGATCCCTAAATATCTGTATATAGATAGAGGATGCTATAATGCAATCTGTTCTGAGCTTACAGATACACAGAGTGATCCCTCACGCATGCATCTTGAATCACAAATTATTATACCCCAGCAAATTGTGGTGATTACAGTTCTGCTTTTAATTTGACAGCCTTCTATGAGTATATAATAAAGTTAATTGTAAAATTCAATGTTTAACCCTTTCTCCCCTGGTTATACTTAACCTCTGCCTGGTACATCAACCTCGTTATATATGGAATAAGGGTGGGATTGGCACTATATAGGGATTTTCTCTTCTTCCTTTTTTTCATTGTTAGGTACTTGCCACTTTGAACAAAATAATACAGGGACAGAAACTGGCAGATTTCAAAATAGCTTCTGGGTGTGCCTTGCCCCTTACCCTTGTGCAGCCGCGATTGCGAGCGCCACCTTCCAGGGACGAATCTGGCTGCAAAAGGCTTAGTGAGCGGGAGCTCTTCCAACTTAAAGCTCCACAGCTGCATGACCAACTCAGCCCTGTGCGCATGTCTGGGCCAGGTTTAGATAACAGGAAAAGCCCTGACACCTGCGCACTAAGCAGTGAGACAATTGTGGGAGTGTTATGTATACTAGGTTGATTCGGCTGCCGCTATCAGCCGTCTTCTGTTGAACCAAGAGCGGAGGAGGGTGCGGGAGGCAGTCTCTATCGGGCCCCCTCAACTTGGCCGGGCCCTAGGCAGGTGCCTCGGTCGCCTTTCCGGTGATCCGGCTCTGCCTTAAAGCTCCTTAAAGGGATAGTAACACTTCGTTTTAACTTTATTTTATTTTGTAGGCATTAAAAAAACATGAAGAATGATATAAGTCTTATCTCTCAAACCTTTATGGTTTATGAGATATTCACAAGCAAAGTTCCCCTCCCCGCCCCTTTTTCCTAGTGTAAGCCATCTCTTCTCAGATGTGAGTCTGGTTGTATGACAGTACAGATAACAGAAGGGGACAATTTTCTTTGTATGAAAACAATGAAAGCCCTTCCCCCCTTGACAAGTTTTTCAGCTTTTTCCATTATCTTAATTGAAGATTGTCCCTCTCTGCAGTCTACCTGGGCATCTCCCTTCTTATCTGGTTGAACAGGGGGGGATACTTTGTTTGTGAATATCTCTTAAACCATAAAGGTTTCAGAGATAAGACTTATATCATTCTTCATGTTTTTTTAATGCCTACAAAATAAAATAAAGTTAAAATGAAGTATTACTATCCCTTTAAAGATCCCTAGTGATCCTTACAGACGAAGGTCATGACTAAGGATGCTACAAACAAATACTGTTCAGCAGGGGCGGACTGACAAGACCCAGGGCCCCTGGTCCAAAAAGAGGTCTGGGCCCCCTGTCCAATGACATAATCGGCCCCTCCCCATGACATCATTGGCCCCTCCCCATGACATCATTGGCCCCACCTCCCATGTGTGGTGGCCTGGGGTACTGTATGGCCTGGGGGGTACTGAATAGCCTGGGGGGCCTCCAGGCCATCCAGTAACCCCCTCCAGGCCATCCAGTACCCCCAAGGCCATCCATTACCCCCCTAAGCCATCCAGTACCCCCCTCAGGAAATCCATTACACCCTCCCTCAGGAAATCCATTATAGACACCCCCTCAGGCCATCCATTACACACACACACACACACACACCCTCAGGCCATCCATTACACACACATACACACACACACACACACCCTCAGGCTATCCATTACCCCCCCATCCAGTGTCCCGAAGGCCATCCATTAACCCCCAGGCCATCCATTACCCACCTAGGCCATGCAGTAACCCCCTCCAGGCCATGCAGTAGCCCCCATGACATACAGTACCTGCCCCTTCCACATTCCCCCCATATCTCCACATTGCCCCTCAATCTCCACAATTTCCCTTCCACAATGCCCCTCAATCTCCACATTGCCCCCATATCTTCACAATGTCCCTTCCACAATGCCCCTCAATCTTCACATTGTCCATTCCACAATGCCCCTCAATCTTCACATTGTTCCTCAATCTCCACATTGCCCCCATATCTTCACAACGTCCCATCCACATTGCCCCCTTATCTTCACAATGCCCCTCAATCTCCACAATATCCCTTCCACAATGCCCCTCAATCATCACATTGCCCCCATCTCCACAATGCCCCTCAATCTCCACAATATCCCTTCCACAATGCCCCTCAATCATCACATTGTCCCCCATCTCCACAATGCCCCTCAATCTCCACAATGTCCCAAGTTCAGTTCCACATTGCCAGCATATTTTCACAATGTCCCTTCCACATTGCCCCTTAATCTCTACATTGCCCCCATACATATATTAACAATGCCCCTACCTCGAGTCCCTGGTGGTCTAGTGGTGTGGCAACATAAGTGATCTGTGCCTCCTCTGGCACAGAGGTGAAGCTCCCGCGCTGTTCTCAGTAATACAGAGCGCTGGGAAATGATGTTATCTCCCAGCGCTCTGTATTACTACAGCGCTGGTAAACAGTTGATGCAGTCAAGTGGCAAGGGGGTGATGGGCCTGGTCATGCGACCCCTATTGTTATGCCACATCACGGAGCGGTGTGCCTGCAGCGGGCCCCTACACAGCGGGCAATGGGCAGGCAAATAAACGGGAGAGGGGACTGGGGAGACATTTTCATGGCTGGTGGCGGCGGGCCACTTTCGGTCGCGGGCCCTCGGTCCGTGACCGAATTGCCCGATGGTCAGTCCGCCCCTGCTGTTCAGAGCCTCATTACAGCCTGAAATAATAAAAAATAGACAATAAACAAGGCACAGTGAGATATAGCAAGCGAGTGCGGGAAGCACTGGCAAACCACAAAGGATAGGAGTAAACACATTGAGGCTGAAGTACTAAGAAGAATTGGAGTAATTCTGGAAAAAAATAACTGCATTGTGGGGAACAAATAAAAATGTAAAAAATTTGCAAATAGTTAGAGACATATCTAGCATTCAAGGGGTTAAAACCCCATTCAAATCAATGGGAATTTTTATTTGTCCCCTATATTCCAAATGATTTTCCCATCAATTACTCCAGTACTTATTATTACATCTGTCTCAGTATCTACTCTTCTGATACACCTAGCTCCAACATTTAGTATCCTGCTACTATACCCCCTGCTGGGGAGTAGACTTGATGGGAGACATTTCATGTATACCATTAATAAATCATTTAAATGCAAAGACATACCAGGAGAAAGACATAAGTAACCATTGGCATAAAAAGGATTGCAAACGTATGGTTCTATAAACACATAAGTGGCAACTGGCAATATGTAGCAAAGGCATGTAATTTCAATACATACCTAAAAATATCATGGCAAAATGCTAAATACAGAATATGTGCATAAACATGACAAATACACATGAAAATAAAAAAAAGCATAGCAATATACTACAGATATTGGGATGTATAGATATAACAGATGTAAAAAATGTGCCCATAACTAAAATGGTAATACAGCTTATATAATGACACTTTGAATAAAGTTAAGAAGACGATGTGAAATAAAATACAAAATAGAATTATTAGTGATGAAAATTGTAACACTAATGTGCATTCCAAACAATCTCATCCTTAAAACAGAATTATATATTAAAAAAATACACATTTTCAAAATAAAACAAACCCCTAAAAACTAATAAACAGATAAATAAAAATAATCCATGCTGGCCACTTCCTAGGCAATAGGCAGAGTAATGCATGGCGGTGCCAACTACGTCCAGAGGAACTTCATATTATAACAGAGTATGGAATGCTTTGCCTGAAGGGATATGTTCACCCTTTCCTGTGATTACTTTCAACTATTTAGTACAAGAGACCCACTAACACTCCTCGCCTTCACACATTAAGTGCAAGAGGCCCATGATCACTGGAATCTCTCTTGTCCACCTCTTGAAACAAGAGCAGGGAATTACCCTTCTTTCCAACCTTTGAGAGATGTCAAGTATAAGGTTTCTGCATTTCCAGGCAACATTATTATTATAAGCAACCACAAATTTGCATTACTGGCAACTGTTGTGAAACTACAGACATCCTAGAAGGTCTCTGGTTTTAAAAGGAGATAAATATTTTTATCTTAGTCCATGTGTAATACAGGAAAAAGAGCTATCTTGCACAGATTCCCTCCCTACGCCAGTTTACCTCCACCAGAGATGCTTAGCTTTAAAGTATAAAGGACAGGAAGGTGGTCACCTGAACCAGAGAACCCCCTGCCTGGAACTCAAACAATTGTTTGCTCTCCAGGAGGGTAGTCCTGTGTTCCACATAGAATACGAGAAAAGGATTTATCTATAAGTACTCAAAAATCAACAAACCAGTTTCAACACAAACTGGAACAATCATGAACCTCAGACGTCAACAAACACCTAAACACCAAGCCAAGTAACAGAAAGAAAATGTTACTGGGAGGAAAGACAAGAAGGACATCTACACAGGCCCAATGGTCTGTAAGACATTCCATCCAAAACTGGCTTCAGCCGAAGCCAGAACATTGACCAGGTAGTGTTTAGCAAATGTGTGAAAGAAAAACAACATTTCCACTGTGCACAACTGCTCCGCTGGGGCCTGATTCTTATAAATCCAGGAATGAGCAGTGACCCTAAAGTGCACAAGCTTTTTCCTAAGGACGTAGGCCAGGCAAACAGCCACCTTGATCCGAGAAGTCACCATCATCTTAGAAGCAGCTTTGCCTGCATGAGTGCCCTCAGGAAAAAAAAAGAGAGTCTGATTTATGGAAAGGCTCTATATGATGAATGTAGTACTTCAATCACCTATGTCCAAATAGTGAAGCTGCTGCTCCTCTCTGTTAGAAAGAGCCGGACAAAGAGAAGTAAGAACAATTTCCTGGTCAGTATAAGACAAGCTTAAAGATAAACCCTACATGAGTAATCAAAACCACCCTATCATAATGAAAAATCAGAAAGGGGGGTTACCAGGTCAAAGGCTGTAGTTCAGTCACACACACACACACACACACACCAAACAGACACAATCAGAAGCAGGAAAGCTGTCTTAAAGGGTTAGTAATACTTAAAATGTAAAAAAAATATATGTTGTAGGGCCTATCCCCCTGAGTAAAACAAGAGTACTCCCACTGCTGAAAGGTGTTTTATTCAAAAGTTATTATTATTCAAAGTTGAATTTTTTAGGAGCAATATCACAGTGGCCTGAAATTGTACAGTGGAGCTGTTGCTACACCATGCTATGTAGATTTATGGTCTATGGACCAGAGCTGTCCATAGGATGGTGTAACAACAGCACCGCTGTACAATTTCAGGCCACTGTGATATTGCACCTAAAAAATTTAACTTTGAGCTGTAACAACTTTTGCATAAAACACCTTTCAGCAGTGAGAGTACACTTTTTTTTTACTCAGGGGGATAAACACTACACTATTTTTTTAATATTAATATTTTAATATTATGTATTACTATCCCTTTAAGAGTAAAGAAGTGAAGATAAAAAGAAGACAGAGGCTCAAAGACAGACTTTTGATGCAAACCCATTGACAAAGGAATGCACATCTGGCAATAAGGCAATACACCTCTGAAAAAGCACAGCTAGAGAAGAAATATAGATCCTGATAGAACTTAGAGAAGTCTTTTATGAAACCCAGCCTGAAAAAAGGACAAAACAGCTGGAAGACTGAAGGGACATGGCTGTGACCACCTGGTCTTAGCACCACTCGTACAACAAAGACCAGACCCTATGATATGTTTTTTTTGGATGAAAATGGCTTTTGGGCTTATAGAAGCAATGAAAGCTGGTTTCAAGAGCCAAGCAGTCAAAGCTAGCTTTTCCACCTCTGGGTGACACAAAGGACCCAAAGTAAAGAGGTCCTGAAGGAGTGAAAAGCAAAAAGGTTCTGCAATGGGTAGATTGAGACAATCTGAGAACAATGCACATCTCCAGCTCTAGCATTGATGAACAGAAGATCCTCTCTTGAACCAAAGACCCTGAACAATCTGAGAGCCAAAGGAGGCTCCCCAGCACATTAGGCGGGCATCTGTCATTACTACAGCCCGATTTAGAGTGAACCCATCAATGAAGATCTAACTTCATCCAGCAGGAAACAGACATGACACCTTAGAGATTACACTGCTGCCTGGACCAATGCCCCCGTTCCTAAGAGTTTCCCGCACAATCGCTGACAGGTGGACTAAGGCCTGTGACAAGTGCCATGACAAAGGCTGAATCTTGTCCTCCAGCAGAAATACCAATCCCTGAAGAGTGTCAAATTTCATGCCAAGAATGACTAGAACATGGCATGGGACAAGAGAGGATTTCTTTAAATTGATAACCCAACAATGCTGCTCCAATCTGGATAAACACACACACGCATCTGAAGCTGAAGGCGCAGAGCCTCCTCTGAAGGAGCTTTCAGTAAAAAGTCAGGAGTAAGAGAAATCGCCAGAGCTTGAATGTGAGAAGCCAAGGCTGCCATGACCTTTGAGAAAACCCTCAGAGCGGATGCTAGCCCAAAGGAAGGGTGGTAAATTGTAAAATGCCAGTCTTAGAAAGCAAAACAAAGGAAGTGTTGATGATCTGCAGGAATGGTAATATTAGAGATAAACATAATTTATGTTGAAGGAAGCAAAAAAAAACCCTGAACACACAGTGGCGGTGATGAAGAGCAAATACTCCACCTTGAACTGGGGAGTATGAACGAAGATTGAAACACTTTAAATGCCGGATAGGATGGCAGCCACAGTCCTTTTTGGTAACTGTGAAAAGGTTGAAATAGAAACCCTTGAATCTTTCTGTAGGAGGAACATGAACCTGACCATACATGTTCAAAAGGGAAGAAAACATTTCCAATAATAAATGGCCCTCACTGGATGGCGAGGAACTTTGGACATAAAGAAGTGATGAGGAAGAAGGGCTTTGAAATCTATGTTATAGCCTTTCAAGATCTCCTGTACCACACACTGCAAGTCATGCAGATATATACTTCTTGTTTTGGAAAATGGTGCTTCTGCTCACTGAAGAAGTGGATGCCTTGGGCACATACCCATACCAGTAGAAGTAAGGAAAAACATGCATCTTCTGTGGAAAAAAAGGAATACTTTTGGGTAAACTGGAGCAAGCAAGCACTTGCCCCTTTGATATGGCTAATAGCTTTCTCCAATTTTCTGCCAAACAACTGCTTGCCTACAAATGGGAGAAAAACGAAGGACTTCCTGGAGCACTGATCTGCTGACCAATTTTTTTTAGATAAAGGGTTTGTCGCACAGTAACAGACAGTGCTAAGGACTACCCAAAGAGCTTGGCAGAATGTAATGCAGCCTTGGAAAGGTATACATTAGCTTCAAGGATGTTAGTACGGCAAGAGCAAGGTCTTTTTTTTTAGAGAAGTCCTGTTATAGTTGGCGGCGGCTCTCTCGAGCTCCGCAGTGTGAACCTCATCATGTTGGCCATCCTTCGGCAAGCAGGCCGGCCACATCCATCTTCTTTGCGGCTCATCCGCATTCTGTCCCGTGGCTCCAGCCGCTTCGCTGTAGATGGCCCGGCCGATGCTGGGCAACGTCACATACGGGCACACGTCCAGGGAGACGGACGTGCGCTCCATTTAAAGGTGCAGTCACCCAGTCCATGCTCCTCCTCTTCCTGGGGCAGGCATTTAAATACTACTTGGACACAGGACTCAGTTGCCCTTTCGGTGGTGTCCAGTTGTCACGGTTACCCAGAGAAGTTCAGGAGTCAGTACAGTTTAGTTAATGCAGTTTATTAACAAATGACAAAGAGGATATATACAATAGGAATAAGCACAGGGTAATAGCCAGCAAGCCTGCTATCAAAAATAATAGGTTGCAATGCTAAACCACTGTGCTGGAGACTAGGCCTTAGCCACTAGAAGTCTCAGCTGGAACCAGGAACAGGAACTGGAACCCAGGATCTTGATCCAATGAGGAATGAGGTCTGACTCAGCATGCAGTCAGAAGGAAATAGCACTGACTCACACCTGTAGCCAGTAAGGGTAAATACTGACTCACGCCTGCAGTCAGTAGGAGCGAATACTGACTCACGCCTGCAGTCAGTAGGAGTAAGGTGAAAACTGACTCACGCCTGCAGTCAGCTATGCAAGTCTAACAGAGCCCCAAGCCCGCACTATATTGGGTGTCTGATCACCAGGGGAAAAGACAAGAGAATAGTCAGACAAGCCGGGTCATACACCGTTCAGGTAGTCAGCCAGAGCCACAAGTCTGCACCAGATTGGATGTCCAATATTAGGGGTTAGGCGAAAGAATAGTCAGACAGAGCCACAGGTCAGCACTAGAATGGATGGAAGACTAGCCAGGTCATACACGGAGCCCAAGGTAACAGAACTGCTATGAACAACAACGCAAGGGCACCTGAGTCAGGCCTCAGTCTGCCCTTTAAACCCCTCCACAGGAAGTAGGAGGAGCAGCTCAGAGGGAGGAAGTAGGAAGTTGGTAGGAGGAGACTACAGGAGGCAAACAGATAAAACAGAGGCCTGCAGCATGCTTGAAGCCTCACGCCTGCAGATGATGCTGAAGTCAAGGTAAGCTGTAACACCAGTGAAGTTCTTTGTGTTATATCCTGTGCATTACCTGGTTTGCCTGACTACCTGCTCTGTATATGACCCTTGGCCTGTCCTACTATCCATTCTGGTTCTGACCTGTGGCTCTGTCTGACTATCTGCTCTGTGTATGACCCCGACATAGTCTGATAACCATTCTGGTGCGGACCTGCGGCTCTGGCTGACTACCTGCTCCGTGTATGACCCTTATCCTGTTTAACTATCCATTCTGGTGCTGACCTGTGGCTCTGTCTGTCCTCCCGTTAGTCTGATATCCATTCTGGTGTGGACTTGTGGCTCAGGCTGACTACCCATTGCGTATTGACCCTTGGCTTGTCTGACTATCCATTCTGGTGCGGACCTGCGGCTCTGGCTGACTACCTGCTCCGTGTATGACCCTTTTCCTGTTTAACTATCCATTCTGGTGCTGACCAGTGGCTCTGTCTGGCCTCCCGTTAGTCTGATATCCATTCTGGTGTGGACTTGTGGCTCAGGCTGACTACCCATTGCGTATTGACCCTTGGCTTGTCTGACTATCCATTCTGGTGCCGACCTGTGGCTCTATCTGACTATTCTCTGTGTGGCCTCCCGTTAGTCTGATATCCATTCTGGTGTGGACCTGTGGCTCTGGCAGACTCATTCTTGGTTGCCTTCCAAGCATCTGGTGTTCCCTCAGGTGCGGACCTGAGGCTCAGCTATCTTCACTCTTTGTTTTGTTGGTCTAGTGCAGGTGCGGGCCTGCGGTTGCCTACCATTCCATATCTTCTCATAAAGGGGTCTATGTACAGTACCACAATGAAGCAGTCTCCTATCCTCCCAGTATCTCTTGCTCTGTTGTGTGTGCTCATACTGTATATATTGGTTATTACGATTTCATTGTTTGTTTCAATAAAATTGTGTTACCTAACAGTACTTGTCCAGATCTCATTTGTACGAATCGTGACAAGTCCGCATGGATGGTTCATTCTTGCTCCCCCAAAATAGCCATGGCCCTAGTCACCCAAGCAGTAGCAAAAGTTGGAAGTAAAGCAGCTCCAGAGATTGCAAATTTTGCCTTAAGAAGGGACTCCACGCATTTCTCTGTCTGGTCCTCTGGTCCTGAAATGACGCTGCATCTACAAGTGGCAAGTCTATCTGCTTAGAAGGGCAAGAAATAGAAGGGTCAATAGCCATGGGGGGGGATACTACTGCACTGGTACTAGAAGATATATAAGAGAAAATATCAAGGGAATAGTTTCTGATCAGGCAACTTCCATTACACCAGAATCACCTGGTCCAAGGCATGATAGGGAAGGAAAAGTAAAGCATACCTTCTACGACTTTTAAAAATATGTGGGATGAAAAACTGAAATCAGAAGCCTGTGACCTTAAAGGTCTCAAAAACTGCACTAATAAGACCCTTAATAGGTCACTCAGGATTTTCCTCAGATGAATCCCCAGGAGTGAATGATAAATCAAAATCATCCTCATCAGATTCCACTTTCTCATCAAAAGAATCCCCCCTACAAGATGGCTGGACAAGTCTTTTGGGGGTAACAGGGCTATCCTGGACTCAAGCACTCCCTTAACAGATAAAGGAATACTACTCATAGTATAATATAAGGGCTCGTGTTCAGGAGAAGAGGAGCCATAAGTTGTTGTGTAGGGGCCAAAGAACAAGTGGGACATAATAGACCAGTAAAGTTCCTAGGAAAACCAGTCTTACATGAGGAGAAAAGAGTTAATGAGGAACTCCCTGAAATCATGGTGGTCCTAGTGTTGCCCATGTCCCCCTTGTGCTAGCCAATGCCAGGAGCCCTCCTACCCCCAAAGAAAGATTAGAGGACAAAAAAATACCAAAACTATTAACACCAAGGGAGAAAAAAACCTTCAAAACACAAAGGAGATTAATAGGAACATATATGAATCTCAGGCGTCAACAGACACCGACTCACCAAAACAAATAACAGGAAACAAACAGGTTACTGGTAGTAAGGATACATACAAGGTCACAACAGTGTGTATGACCTTCTGCATAAATCTGGCTTCAGGCAAAGCCAGAACACTAACACTTAATGACCGCGTTGCCGCTTTGTACAGCTGCTCCCCAGACTCATTTTCCATCAATATAATAACTGTGTGAATATACATAAGTGATCAAAATACAAAGACATATATCTTGCAAAGAATAAAGTGCTAATACTTATCAAGCACTGAACAAGAATATGAAAAAAAGGCCCAAGAGGAAAGATGAGCACCGGTCACCCCTACAAAACACCAACCCAACGCATGTCGCCTTAATGGCTTCATCAGGTATAAAGACTGACTAAAATTAGCTAACATTTTAATTTAAATAAATGTTTATTAGGCTGGAAAATAGAGCAAAAGAACATGCTTCATACAGTCACACATAGGATGACCTCAATATGTATGCAAAATAATTTGGCTGAACAACTATGTCCAGGTGAAGGCGGCCTACTGACCAACTAGACCAACCAGGAATTATTATGTAAAAGAACAGGGTAGAAAAGATGAAAAAGGAGGATAAAGGTTGAAAACTTAATTAAGTGATGAAATCAGCAGGTAGAGAAAAGAGAGAGAAAAGGAGAAGAGAGGTAGAGGTCAATGCTTATAGAAATTGGAAAACAGTGTTCACAAGAGACAGGGATGTTAGAGCATAAAAATTGAGGAGAGTGGGAGAGGAATGAGTTTCCCTGTTGGGGAGGGATAGGAGATAGGCAGGAAAACTGGGTTGGAGAACCTGTATCTGAGGTTCGAGTTGAGACAGAGATAAAATGAGCCATAGCACCACTTCAAACAGCAGCTTGGCCACGCAGGTTGTGCCAATTATGGAGCAAATCAAAGAGTGCTGAAGGATCTTGACCCTTTTTCAGTCAGCCAGTTCTTGTAAAGAGGATCTGTTCATTTATTTTTGTGTAACCATGCACCGATGTGTGGGGGTGATGTCAACCTCCAATGCAGAGGGATCAGAGATTTTGCAGCGTTAAGTGCGGCAAATAAGAAGTAATTTAGGAAGAGACACATGGGGAACTTTCCAAAAAAGTAAAATCATGCACGGATCCCGAGGGAGGGATATCACCAGTGTGTGTTATACAAAGAGACCAGAAGATTGAAAGTAAATGGCAGAACCACCAAATATGTAGCAACGTACCCTTGTGGGCCTTGCATTTCCAACATAGAGGACTTTTGGTTGGCTCTATTGAGTGAAGTCTAGAAGGGCTGTAATGCCACAGAAAAATAACTTTGTAGCTCATCTCAACTAATTGGATAGAAATGGACGAGTTGCATGTACTTCGCCGTATCCTCTTCCAGTTTGAAATAGAGCACGATTGACCTAGCTCATGTCCCCCCCAAGGGGTATTTGGGTTTCATTTCTCGTTCTGATGCCGAGAGTATGGTATGGATTTTAACCCAGAAAATCCTCTCTCTTTCCCCTCGGTTTGCTTAAAACCTCTTCGAATTTAGTAAGGGGACAGGAGAGGAATTGCTTAAGCGACGTCTGGTCCAAGAAATGCTGAATACGAAAGTATCTCCAGTCCTCCCCAGAGGGGAATGTATAGCTATCCTGGACTGTATAGAAATCCAGTATCCCATCAGCATCCCTTAGATGTCTAAATTCAATCTCGGGCCGTTGATGCCATAATGGAAATTTATGAGCTGGAAGTGGGTGGGGGGTGGATCTGGGGGCAAAAACTCTAGAAACCTGGAACTGTAATGGGATTAACAGCCCCAATTTGTTGGTCGTGTTCCATCTGGATAGCACATTTCTGATAACTGGATGAGAGAGAAACAATTTATCCCTACTAGATGGAGAGCCAAGAAGCTCCTCTCCACATTAACCGACAATTTGTCATGACCATGATGATGATAACAATTCGGTATGGAAGCTAGTATAGTAGCATGCTAGTACCTTTGCAAGTTTGGGAGACCTATCTGTCACGGAATGACAAAGATTTGCGGACATGTACTAGAGTAAAATCACCTGTGTCCGGGGGTCTCTCACAGAAACTAGGTTACCCAAGTGAATAAATGAGAAGTCTGCCAGAGGCACAGGTCCGCCCCAGATTGGGTATCCGACTAAGCCAGGGACAACATGGAGTGGATAGTCAGACAGGGCCACAGGTCAGCACCAGGATGGATAGTAGACTAGCCTGGTCATACACGGAGCGGGTAGTCAGCCAGAGCCACAGGTCTGCACCAGATTGGGTCTCCGACTAAGCCAGGGGCAACATGGAGTGGATAATCAGAGCCACAGGTCAGCACCAGGATGGATAGTTAGACAAGCCTATGTCATATACCGAGCGGGTAGTCAGCCAGAGCAACAGGTCTGCACCAGATTGGATATCAAACTATACCAGGGGCAATACAGAGAGGATAGTCAGACAGAGCCAAAGGTCAGCACCAGATCAGATGGTCAGACAATGCCAAGGTCATACACGGAACGCAACTAGAAGGAATGCAACTGCACCAGACACCAATGTAAGGGCGACTGTAATGGTTTTATGTACACTCAGAGATGGAAGGTTTTGGTAAAACACAGTTTTATTAAATCATATTAAATAGTAACCCTCGCGGGTCCAGCATATAAATACAATATGACATTGACACAGGACAGGTTACAATAAAGTAAATAACCCACACAGGTCCAGTATATGTTAAGCAATATACAATACTGATACAGGTCAGGTAAAGTTCGTATGATTCAGTGAGACAATGGCAGATTGGTACTATTAGGCCAGGAACAGCGGCTAGGCCCTAATAGTGGAATGCCCAGAGTACACTCTCTACACAGAGAGTGACACAATAGCGACTGTAGCCACCAAGAGCAAGCAGAATCCAGGATGTGCGACTGGCTACTGGAGCACCAGAGGTAGGCTGCAACCGGGACTGCAATAGACTGTAACCCAAATGCACAGCACCGGGAGGTGCAGTGTAATGCCAAACCGAGACTGCAATAGACTGTGACCCAAGTGTACAGCACCGCCACGCAAGGGGTTAACGAACGCTCTGGTCTGAGGCAACTGCTAGATGGAATAACAGACTGAGGCGCCCGTGAGTAACCCAACCTCAGGTACAGCAGTAAACAGGCCAAGCGTACTGTGGAGCAACTGGGATCTCCAAACCGGAGTGAGAGGACTAGGCACAGGAGTGATTGGGTAACAGTAAGACCTGCCTGAGCAGTAACCGAGGCAACCGGAGGTCTAGTCAGACCGAGAGAGTGAGCACCGGCTATAGCCCCCAAACCGGATTCCCGGAATGAGTGTGAACTGGGCAGTAACACAGAGCAGGGACATAGCCAAACCGGGTCAGTACACAGAGCAGGAACATCAGCCAAGCCGAGTCGGTACACAGAGCAGGAACATCAGCCAATCCGGGTCGGTACACAGAGCAGGAATGTCAGTCAAGCCGGGTCGATACACGGAGCAGGAACGTCAGTCAATCTGGGTCAGTACACAGAGCAGGAATGTCAGCCAATCCGGGTCGGTACACAGAGCAGGAACGTAAACAGGCAGAGTAGTCAGGCAGTCCGGGTCATACACAGGAATCATACGAATATAACAGAAGAAGCGCTAGCAATGGGAACACCACGAAAGGGCACTGCAGAATTGACAGGACTGAGTATTTAAGGGCTGTCACTGGGAGGAGCAACAACACGTTAGCCAATAAAAAGGTATCAGGAAGTAGCAAAGTGTCAAAATGTTGCCAGCATAGCACAGGCACCATGATAGCGACTGAGCTCAGAGTCCACAGGCCTTATATATCCTGCCTAGAAGTAGGAAGGAGGAGTCTCCCATGTCCCAAGGTATAAAGCTGGTGCGTGCGTCACTCCCACTGACGCGCGTCCAAACATGTCGCAACATCTGGAACAGATGCGTCAAACCCTGGATCACCTGGATGAAGTAACCCAGCTGCACCTCCCCGGGAAAGGACACGGCTGACCGCAAGAGGCACCAGATGTGGCCAAGCCGTGAGCAGAAAGAGACTCGGGTAGTGACGTAGGAGCGCCAGTCCTGGCCCCTGCCAGGCATCAGTGACCAGCAAAACTATGCCGGCCTTGAGGTATGGCAAGCTGTGACACTATCCCTCTCGCGAAACGGTGTCTAGTGACAGTTGCAGATTTTTGCTATAACATCAAAGAAATTGAGAAAACGCACTCCAATTTTACAAAGAAAGCATTAGGGAATCTGACTGGCAGCTTTTGGAACAAATATAACAGACGTGGTAATATGTTCATTTTAGTAGTGCTTATTCTGCCTATCCACGAGATGTGCAGGAGGTTCCATTTGAGAAGCTCTTTCTGTATTGCCAGAAGCGTTGGAGGAAAGTTCAAAGCGTAGGTGACATCCAAACGTGAAGGGAGAGCGATTCACAGATATTTAATGGCTTCTGTGGACCAATTGAAAGGGTGTGAAGATCTTAATTGAGAGAGAGAGACCAGTTTAAAGCTAGGGATTCTGATTTGTAAAAGTTTACTTTAAAATCCAAAAATGATGAAAACGTATCCAGTTCAGCCAGAAAGACCATGAGTGCTGTCTCGGAATCCATGGTTGAGAGCAAACATGGAAAGCTTAACCCCTTAAGGACCCATGACGGTCCTGGACCGTCATGGGTTGTTATCCCCTTAAGGACCCATGACTGTCCAGGACCGTCATGGCTTAAATGATAGCAGCGTGCCTCCGTGCACGCTGCTATCATTAATTCCAGGCTGAGACTGAGTGCTCCGAGACCGGGGCGTTCAGTCTCAGCCCTTCTTGCTTGTGCCAGTTGTTGTGATCGCCATAGCAGCGATCACATGTACCGGCATTCTGAGAAACAGAGGCAACATGCAAAGCATGCTGACTCTGAGTGTCTCCTCTGCCTCTGTCTTCCTTGCTATCAAAGTAAGGGAGAAAGAAGTAGAGAGGAGATACCTAGTGGTAAAAGAAAATACAGCAGCTGAGGGTATTAACCCTTTCACTGCTGGTGCAGGAGGCTGGCTAAATGCAGGTCAATTTTTGACCTGCAATGATATACTTTTTTTTTTTTTTTTTTTAAACACAACACACTTTTTTTTTTTTTGCAAAAAAAAATTGTATTTAAAAAAAACCCATATCATTAAACAATATTGGCAGTGTGATTGTTGTGGAGCCATGTAATACACTTATACACACCGCCAAATGTCAGGGATAAAAAAAAGTGTCAAAATAGGGTGGGAAAAAGGGACATGGGGATTTTCACCCAGGGGGGACAGTGGCCACTTTAAACTACGCATTTTGTAGGTATGACTGACCGGTCATACTTTTCATGCAGTCTCCATAAAAATGTAACCCTTTGTGCCCAATTGATCCCAAGAGAAAAAATAAAAATTGCGGGTTTTTTTTACTTTTTTTTTTTTTACTTTTTTTTTAAATTTTCATAAAGTAAATGGTGGGTTATCCATATATGTGGGATATCAAAAGAAAGCCCTATTTGTGCTTAAAAACAGTATATAATTTATGGGGGTGGAATAAAAGACTTAGAGGGAAAACACTGTTGAAAAAAGACATAGTCAAAAAAAGTCATAATTGCTCCGGTCCTTAAGGGAAAACTACCTCAGATTTTCCCGGTCCTTAAGGGGTTAAAGGTGGAAGAAGCCAACTTAACACCTGTGATAGAGACATAGAATCTTACGTGTTGAGCTAAAATCTCCATGACAAGGACAAAAAGAAGCGGAGATAATGAGCATCCCTGCTGGGTTCCGTCCGAGAAGGAGAAGGATCTGAAGATATGACCATTGATTTTCACTTGAGCATTTGACCAGAATATGAGCACATTTATTTTTAATTTCATTTTATTTCCTTCTATACATATTTATTTACACAAATATAGGAAGTTTAAAGGTTTTATTATCTGATACTTTAATAACTATATGGTCTATAGAAACATATTATGTTTTTTCACGAACTGATACCACCACTGTCACGAGTAAGAATTGTGAATATGAATTATTCTTGAAATATGCGGGCATTGACATTTGCAGGCAGTACGTTTGACATTTCACCTGTGATGATCGATACAAGTGAAAAAGGATGCACTGGTCAGTCCTTAGCCCCCCTTTTTCATTTAGTTTTCTTTTAGTTTCCTTTTATCACTGCACCATATGTACTTCTCTATTCATATTCCTTACATATCGATCCACAAGCTCAAGTTCTATGAACGCTACATACACAATTGTTAAAATATAGAGCAGTTATATCACAAACATTCACTTAGGACTCACTTTACTATCAAAATCTCTTTCACATCCTTCGAATAATTTCCACACTTAAATCTTTCTTCATTCCATTCATCACAAGTATACATCTCTAGTCCTGGACACACATTTATATATCTGTTTTCTATGTAGTTTTAAAATTATTTTACAAAGAGTAACCCTTTCAATGACGCTTTTAGCTTTGGAAGTCATCCCATCCACATTCAGTCCACATAACACATTCACCTCTACTATCTCACCCCATCCATTTGTTTTACACACAACACATTGGTTATTTTAAAATATATGTTTTAACAATAAATGTTTTATTCTTTTGTTTTAAGAATATACTTTTATGATACTGTGGATTCTTGCATTGTATAACTTTTTGTGATGTTACATGAATGATTACCACTTTCCTGAATGTAACAAAGAGTATAAATAACATAGTAACATAGTAAATTAGGTTGAAAAAAGACACAAGTCCATCAAGTTCAACCTTCGCCTCATACCTCAGTAACTGAGAATTTTATCGCTTTCCTGCTACCAATTAAATTAGTCTTTACCAGACCTTCCTGATCAGCCTACTGATAAACAGTATAACTCTGTATGTTCCCTTTTGAAAGAAATGTATCTAATCTTCTATTAAATGTATCCATTGTATCTGCCATAACTACCTCCCTGGGCAATGAATTCCACAATTTGACAGATCTTACCATAAAAAAAACCCTTCCTCTGCTGAAGTTTAAACCTCTTTTCCTCTAATCTCAAGGGGTGTCCCCTGGTCACCTGATCAGGCCTTGGAATAAATAGCTCACCGCAGAGATCCTTGTATTGACCTCTCATATACTTGTACAATGTGATAAGGTCTCCTCTTAGTCATCTTCTCTCTAGAGTAAATAAACCAAGTTTGTTTAGTCGTTCCTCATATGTCAAGTCCTCCATTCCCTTAATTAATTTTGTTGCTCTCCGCTGTACCCTCTCTAGTTCTAGTATATCCTTTTTCAGAACCGGTGCCCAAAATTGCACTGCATACTCAAGGTGAGGTCTTACCAATGATTTGTATAATGGCAAAATAATGTTATCCACTCTTGCTTCGATACCTCTTTTTATGCAAGACAGGACTTTGTTTGCCTTTGCTACTGCTGTTTGACACTGGTCACTGTTTCCAAGTTTGTAGTTGACAAGGATACCCAGGTCTTTTTCTAGCAATGAGTCACCTAAAATTATTCCATTAAGTTTATAAGTAGCCTTGGGATTGTTTCCTCCCAAATGCATGACTTTACACTTCCCCACATTAAACTTCATAATTCCACATGTTTGCCCAATCTGACATTGTACGTAAGTCCCTCTGTAGAGAGAAAATATCCTGTTCTGAATTAATGACTTGGCATAATTTAGTATCATCTGCAAATATTGATATTTTGCTATCTATATCTATTTCCAGGTCATTTATAAACATGTTAAAAAGCAGCGGACCCAATACTGAACCCTGAGGTACTCCACTCTCCACTTTAACTGTACTGGAGAATTTTCCATTTACAACCACACACTGTTCCCTATCCTTCAGCCAGTTTTGTATCCAATTGCAAAGGTTATCTCCTAGCCCTAATTTCCTTATTTTATACACTAGCCTTCTGTGTGGCACTGTATCAAATGCCTTTGCAAAGTCTAGATATACTACATCTACTGCCTTGCCATTGTCTAGGTTGCTGCTTACCTCCTCATAGAAGCTGAAAAGATTAGTTTGGCATGATCTGTTCTTCATAAAACCATGTTGATTAGTGCTAATGATTTTATTTTTTGTGTTGTAATCCTGAATATAGTCCCTTATTATCCCTTCTAACAGTTTTCCCACTACAGAGGTCAAACTCACTGGTCTATAATTCCCAGGTTCTGTTTTAGTTCCCTTCTTAAATAGAGGCACTATGTTAGCTCTTCGCCAATCCTGTGGCACTGAGTCTGTGGTAATAGAATCTTTAAAGAGTAAATATAGGGGTTTTGCTAACACTGCACTGAGTTCCTGAAGAACCCTTGTATGTATACCATCAGGACCCGGTGCTTTGTCGGTCTTAATTTTGTTCAGTCTTCCCATGACATCTCCTTGAGTTAACCCAATATCTATTAATTGTATTGTTTTATTTGTTACTTGCGGAGGCTCTTCTACCATTCCTTGCTCCCTTGTATATACTGATGCAAAGAAAGTGTTTAAAACATTGGCCTTTTCCTTATCCTCACTAACCAACTCACCCATCTCAGTTTTGAATGGTCCAATGCACTCCCTCTTAAGTTTTTTGCTATTTATATATTTGAAAAACATTTTTTGATTAGTCTTGCTTTCCCTTGCAATTCGAGTTTCATTATCTATTTTTGCTACCCTAATTGCCTTTTTGCAATCTTTGTTGCACTCCCTGTATTTTAAGAAAGATTGTTCAGTTCCTTCTGACTTAAATGATTTGAATGCGTTTTTTTTCCTTGCCATTTCCTTCTTTACATGTGCAGTTAACCACATTGGCTGTGACTTAATTCTTTTGCATTTGTTCCCCATTGGTATATACTGTTGGGTACATTTTTGCAACCTAAATTTGAATTCTGACCATTTTTCCTCAGTATTTTTGCCTTTAAATAAAATATCCCAGTCTATGTGTTGCATTGAAGTCCTTAACAATTTGAAGTTAGCTTTTTTAAAATTAAGAGTTTTGGTTGAACCTATACATTTTTGCTTTGCCAGACTGATCTCAAATGTAACCATGTTGTGATCACTGTTTCCCAAATGTTCTCTTACCTTAATATTGGATACCATTTCTGTGTTATTAGTGATCACTAGGTCCAATACATTGTTATTTCTTGTCGGCGCTTCCACCATTTGTGACATGTAGCTTTCACGAAGTGTGTTCAAAAACCTGCTACCCTTAGCACTCTGACAGGTCTCATTTTTCCAGTTGATATCTGGATAATTAAAATTTCCCATAATTATAGTATATCCAAACTGGGCAGCTTTCCTCATTTGCAATAGCAGTTAGGCCTCATCATTGTCATCGATATTTGGTGGTTTGTAGCATATGCCCACCAACAACTTTTTTTTACCTTTTACACCACATTTAGTCTCGATTTCTACCCACATGGACTCCACAATTTGGCCAGTTTCCTCACTAATATCACCTCACAAAACTGGATTTAGCTCTGTTTTCAAATATAAGCACACACCTCCACCTTTTCTATTAATTCTGTCTCTTCTAAACAGGGAATAGCCCTCTATATTTACAGCCCAGTCATGTGCATCATTCCACCATGTTTCTGTTATTCCAATTATGTCCAATTGCTCATTAACCGCCAGCAATTCTAGTTCTCCTATTTTATCTACCATACTTCTTGCATTTGCTAGCATACACTTAATTTTTAAGTCTTTACATATATTAATCCCTACATGCTTTTTTTCTACACCTTCATTTACTAGGAGTTCCTCCCTACTGACTAAATTTCTCCCCACCCTTTCTCCACCCCTGTGGTCATTTACTTGGACCCAGTTCCTATCTGCTCTATCTACCCCATTTTTTTCTATCTATATCCACCCCCCCTTTTCTAGTTTAAAAGCTCCTCCAAGCTTCCTAGCATTCTCTCCCCTAGCACAGAGGCTCCTCTACCATTTAGGTGCAATCCATCTCTTCCATATAGATTGTACCCAAGAGCAAAGTTTGCCCAGTGTTCTAAAAACCCAAAACCCTCCTTCCTACACCATTGCTTGAACCATGCATTAAGCTCCCTGGGCTCCCTCTGTCTACCTGCACTGGCGCATGGCACAGGTAGTATTTCAGAAAATACTACCTTAGAGGTCCTTGCCTTGAGCTTGCACCCTAAATCCCTGAAATCATTCTTTAGGGACCTCCATCTTCCTCCTATTTTGTCACTGGTTCCACTATGTACCAAGACAGCTGGATCACTTCCAGCCCCTCCCAATAATCTGTCAGCCCTGTCTGCAACATGCTGAACCCGAGCACCCGGGAGACAGCATACTGTTCGGCATTCACGTTCATGGCGGCAGATTACCCTATCTACCCTCCTAATAACAGATGTACTATTCTATGATGTAACCCCTTGATACCCCTGAGGAAGTGAAGGCAGAGTTCCATGATACACTTTGGGTCTCCATCAGCACTCCATCGGCGTGACTGAGTTGGGTCCCTCCCACTCCCCCTGTGAGAACCTGCCTCCATCTCCGGGTTACCATTCCATCATTTTGCCTACAGCGTAGCCTATACACGTGCATCTCGGTGCTGTCACATTTTGGCATTCATTACATCTTTGGAGAATTATCCACTTCTATTTGGAAGGATGACTATGTGTTCAGCACTCAACTAAGAATTACATCTTTGGGAAGCAGTGACCCTTCATGTACCAGTGGTAACAGGAGAGAAAGGACACAGCACCTTGGCTATAGGGACAGGGACCCCATATATGCTTAAATCCCAAGATGGGAATTATGTGAGTGCATTTTGATCATTGTTTTTATTTGTCTGCTCAATAAATTTATTACACTTAAGATATTTTTTACTTCTCTTCTCTTCCTGCTTTGCACTCTGAACATTTTAGAATATTTGCTTTAATTGATGGACAAAGCCATTTCAGGTTTGTGTCAATTGCATTCATCCCATCTTGTCATTTGTTCATCCTTCATTTATAAGAACTGTAAGGTACTGTATATATTTTTAGGTGTATACGGACAAATATATCCCTTTACAATTCCAAGAGAACATAGACATTCGACTCCTCTTGTATCAAGCTTTAGTGCAGTGTTTGGGTCATCTTTTTCTAGTGCTTTGTACCTTGTTCTTAGATGTTGCAGCATTG
The DNA here is from genome assembly GCA_037306005.1 of Rhinophrynus dorsalis. NCBI lineage: Eukaryota > Metazoa > Chordata > Amphibia > Anura > Rhinophrynidae > Rhinophrynus > Rhinophrynus dorsalis. The sequence continues at coordinate 177,100,437 of CM074724.1, read as the reverse complement.
TTTGTGTCACAGGATTTCCTTATTATGTCTAGAGCTAATGTTTCAGATATCAGACAGAATCTAAGACATTCCTTCAATCTTTCTGACCCTAATGATTTTGCATCTCCCGGATAGAATCCATTCAGTCTCCCGAGACAATTAGAAAAGTTGTTAACTAAAGAATCAAAGAATTGGTTCAACTTGATTTCATTAGAAAACTATCTAAAACATAAAATTATCCCCAGAGGTCTGAGGATTTTTAAACCTCCAGCTATAGACCTGCTTGAGGTAGAATTCTTAAAGCGGAACTACCACCCTATATAAAGTCACCCTCCAATAATTAGGCTTATGGCGATTAGCTTGTTAATAATGCTATTATGTCACACAAGTACCCAGTTCTGAAGTAATCCTTATTCTTCTGAGATCACAAGCCAGGCTTGTACGCAGACATCTTGGCTTAGAGACATCTGCATGCCTGCGCTGTCCGTCCCGGTCTCCTCTAGCAGTCACTGCATGGTGCCTTAAGGCACAGGAAGGGACTGACGGCACAGACACGCAGACGGCTCTAAAGCAAGAAGCCTGACCGTCAGTCTACGAAGAAAAAGGATTACTTCAGACCCTGGTACTTGTGTGAGATAATAGCACTATTAAGAAGCTAGTCACCATATGCCTAATAATTGGGGGGTAACTTATATAGGGTGGTAGTTCCGATTTAACTGAGTGGGACTCTTTGGAAAATTGTTATTTTAAATTAATCTCATTGCTTATCAAATATCAGTAAAACAGGATCAATACTTCTAAAATAGAGACTGAGGCCAGTTTTGTACTGAGCAAGATAAAATTAAACAAGGATCAAGTTAAAATTCAACATAATATGAACAAAAGGTTAATTACCCCTGAAAAGAACATTACATATGCCAAACAGAATAAGTTCAACAGGGATAAAAGATATTACGAACAGAAGAATAAACAGACTAATTTTGTTTCAACATAATATCAACCTCACACCAAATACAAAACATACAATTTCTATTTGCAATTTCACCCAAGAATGAACAGACACTATCACCAAACATACCATAACATTACATTTATACCCAACTAACATGATCTCCCAACAGATACAATTCATTCTACCAATCACCAATACTATTACCAAGGAGCAAGAGCAAAAAAATGGTGATCAAAGACAAATATACAACATCACAATTCACACAATCAGTCACATTTTTTAGGATATCATCCATATCAGAACAAACGACACAAACATCAAACGAAACAACCCCATCAGAATATCATCAAGAACAACAAAATCAGAACACAGCAATAAACATTCCTATTCAGAACAACAGAACACCTCCCAACCAGAATAAAGGTACACCTCAGGATGCCAGTCCCCCCAACATTCACCAGTTAGAATCATTTCCACTAATTCAGGAACCAATAGAAAACACCCAGAGAGATCATCAAAAGAGAACAAAAAGGCTTTTGTGTACAGAAGGGGTTGTAGAGGAAGAGGAAGAAGCTCTAGCCAAAATCGGCCAAGCAGCACTCAATATCAAACTATCTACAATTTAAGTGACTACTCTCTCTCACCCTCCTAAACACCTTTCCTGTCCAAAGGACTCTCTTTTGCAACTTCCAAAGGACCCAACAAATTGAATACATATATATATATATATATACTTGCAGACGTACACTGGGGTATCACTCAAATGTTTTTTTGCCACTAAACACACCAATGATTCCCCTAAGCTCCCCACTTACACCTTTTCTGACAAATATGCACTGAGGAATCTTGAATTGCTGTAAAAGGATAACATTGATTTGGAATCTTGTGAGGAGATCCATGGAAGTAAGAAATCAGGGTCTATGTTTTACCCCACAGGCTTCCAAAATGAGAACATAAAAGTTTTCGGCCAACTGGTAAATCAAGATATAGAAAGACTATCAAAATCACATAGCCCCAAATACAATTTAACTAAAAATTAAAATGCAACACTCATATCTCTTCAAAACAATAAAGAATTTGTGATAAGAAATGCAGACAAGGGGGGGGGGCTAAATGTATTCAAAACACTAAAGATAATATTCAGGAAGCTCCAAGACTTTTAAGTGACACCACAAACTACATTTCACTCCCGTGACCCCAGTACAGAATGAATTTCGGATATGAAGTCTTTACTCCAACCAGCATTAGATTTGGAGATCATCTCCAGACCTGAATATAACTACTTGTTCAGAGAATCACCCACTATTCCAATAGTCTATCATCTGCCCACACATGTAGCAGCATCACAATATTGAAGAACTATCATCCATTAGCCTCATCTCATCTTCATCATTCGTCTTCATCCCATATCATTTCATAAATCAATTACATTCATCTCATCTTGTCATTTGCTCATCATTCATTTATAAGAACTGTAAGGTACTGTATATCTTTTTATGTGTATACGGACAAATATATGCATTTCAATTGGTTCACTTTTGAATTCCAAGGGAAAATGGACATTTGACTCTTGCATCAAGCTTTTCCGTGGTGCTTGGTTTATCTTTTTCTAGACCCAGGTCCTGTAACAGTTTGAATTCTAGTCTGTATGCATAAAGGAGGCCAAAGACAGGAGCCCATCGAATGGGGGATTACATAGCCCAATATAAGTTAAGAAAATAAAAAGAATAGCAATTAAAATAATATATGCCCTGATGCACCTCGTTTTAGGTCACTTTTAAAACTAAGCATGTCTGGTGGGAGTTAAAGAGAGTCTCTACCTCTAGAGAACATTTTAAGGCAAGTGCCCTGCCCTCCCAGCCAGAAGATAATTTACCCAGTGGTTCTGGTGTTTCACACTGGACAAAAGAGAAAGCAAAATAAGTAAAACAAAACATGACCAAAGAGAGACCCCCCAGCAGGTAATGGTGTGTGTGTGCGTGTGTGTATGTGTGTGTAGGGGGGGCAACAGGACAGCAAGAGGAACCAATCTAGCCAAACCACCACAGACTTCAGAATGTGGCTGCTAGACAGACAGTCATTCATAAGAGGCAAATATAGTCAAGTTGATACCTTTATTGGCTAACTAAACAGATTTAGGATGCAAGCTATCAAGACTTCTTAGGCCTTGAAAGCTTGCATCCTAAATCTGTTTAGTTAGCCAATAAAGAAATCAACTTGACTATATTCTCCTGCTGTATTTCTATGGCTAACATGATACCAACTCTCACCAGTCATACATAAGGCAGGGCTTAAAAGTTGAAGTCCTTGCTACTAGTTAGACCTGAAAAGTTACTCTCCACTGCAAGCCATAACATACCAACCAGGGCTGAATTTCTACTCGTCAGGGCAAAATTTTCACTCGTCATTGGCTAGTGGCGAGTGGAAATTTTGAGCCCTACATAAGGACATACTCACAGGACCTCTGCACTCTGATAATTGGAATCCTCTTCAAGCTCCAATATGAAAAGAGAGAAAAAATAAAGCTATCCTCTAACAGACCCAGGTACCTTTAAAGTTTGCACCCTAGTCAATATTCATCAAGGAGGAACAGGTGTAGGAGCCCACCTAATGAAGGACTGAACAGCCACATGTAAGTTAAAAAAAAATATATAGCTCGCCAAGAGGCTGTTTGCCCTGACCATCTCCTCTGAGGCCACTTTAAAACCTATTTAAAAATATGAAGCCCTTTAGCTATCCCAGTACCCACAGTTAAATTAAACTGATTAACCCTTTAAATGGTAATGTCGAGGAATAAACAAGGAAACTGTATGCTTGCCCATATCAGCAATATAGGCAAGAGTACAGAAGACCAATAATAGCTCATAAAATATGAACCACTATTTTGTATACCTCGCATAAAAATATATAATACATTTGAGATTGTTTCATAAACTAGGTTAGATATACTACTTCACACTAAATAAATTGATTAAAATCAATTATGCATATTTATGCAAAAATATATACAGTTTAGTAAAATTATATATATATATATATATTTGAAATATGGTAAAATATAGATAGCAATATTAGAAATAGTGTTCAGTCTTTGCATATATGTAGCCAGAGGCTATTGGCTAGCAATATTTAAATACAGCAGCAAAGCTAGGGTTAATTGGCAGTTACAATTAATAATACAGTTTGTGCAACGTATATATAGATACCTGCTCCACCCCGTAAATAGCTATGTTAAATTTAAAGTGGTTGCTCCTTTGTTCTGTGAGAATTGCCTATTTTGTTTTTTGTTTTTGTTTTTTTTAATGTCACCAAACAAACTTTAAACCACCTGCAAAAATTATTTGGAGTAACTAGAAAATTATCTGGAAAATTAAATATTCCCGACTAGATAAATAGAATCTGAACTATACATCAGCTGTTTAAATATGTTGTATTATATATACACACATAGACTGGTATATACATCACAATATACTTCTTAGCAACAGATTAAATTCCCCACAATTATCAAAAGCATGTTTATGAATGTAACACCATGTAAGCTAGTCAAGGAAATAGCACAGCAAGGGTTAATCAAACCTATGGATTGCTACGCAGTATGTAAAACATTTACTGTAGACAGATGCAAATCCAATATGGTTAATGTTTTTTGTCAGGATTTTCACTACCAATTGGAATGATTATACCAACAGACAAACAGCAGCCACCGCAGAACAATTCACATACATGCAATTAGATAAACAACTGACATTAAACACAGGATTTATTAAAGACACCAAATATCAATAGAGAAACAAAGATGAACTTTCAGGATAGCAAGTTAACGATGAGACACCAAGGTAAAGGTACGGTCATTATCGATGACCATCTCAGAATCAAAAGACCTCATGCATTACATATATGTAATTGCTAGGACATGCCAAAATCATATACCATAGCACTCACATCCTTCTGCACAAGTGAAATATAGTTCTACAACATATCTATTAAAATTACTTCAATTTAAACAATTAACATATGATCCTGCACATACCATTCAATTATTCAGCAAGAAAACAAATCTATCAGAGCAAAGAAAGTTAAATTCTTAGATTAACTCTACAAATACCTTATTCATAGGTCTTATGCTGATACACACAACACTACATGTAACAACTTAAATAATATCTTGTATATAAATGTAGAATAAAACTTGCAAATTATAGTAGAAATTCCCTTTAGAGCGGTCACATATGCAGGAAGTTCACACCAATTCTGTCCCAAATTATTGGGTGATATTGGATCTCAGAGGTCATGAAGCGAGCTCCAGTGTGAAGAATGAGTCATACACGCTTCCCAGCAAATCTCATGTTTTATTTGTGTCCCCACCTCTGCCTGAACTGTGACCATTTCAGTTCAGTGCAGCAGAGGAGCTGAGCAGACCTGGGCTTGGCATAAAATTAGTGTTTCAAATATATGCAAAATGATGAATGAAACCCTACCTAAAAAAGGTTCAAGGCAATAATGCAGGTGTCAGATATTTATAACAAAGCTATATTCTTCAGCATTCTGACCCTGCTTCCAGGGTGGGACTCCTACACATTGCACAGCATGACATACTATGGTCTATATGACTGGGAGAATAAGGGCTCGATTTAAAGGCAGCCGTTAGTAAAAAAAAATCACTAACGGGCGCGTTAAGTGTCATGTTGCAGTTCAAAGATCCGTCTAAAGAACAGCTAACGGCAGTTGCAGAATCCTAACGGCCGATACACTTACGTGCATTCAGATGCATTCAACAACATACCCCAGAGCTATTCAAAGGCTTGCGGTACTGCCAACGGCTGAAAAAAAGACACACCTAACGGCTAAAAGTTAAGACCCACTTTTCTTAGCCGTTAGACACTTAACGGCCAAAACAAAACACCCATTACATAGGAAAATACACAAAATGCTTACAGCACAACCATGTAAATGGGAAAATTAACCCGTGCAATGCCAAAACAACACAAAAACATACACACACAACACAAATCACTGCACACACAACAACAACCAACACCACAGGGACAACGACACACAAAAAAACAACACAGCATGGCACGGAACAATGGGGGTTATCACACAAAGCGGACACCTGCAAATACCAGCTCACCTGGGCAACATCAACACGCGACCTGCACCCCACAACTGCACACCCGCAAATGGCACACACATAACAAGCACAACACACCACATCTTATAACACACACACACCTGCAAACACTTACCTGGACAAAAACAACACACCATTGGTTAGCACTCACCTCATCACCACACCTACACAACGCCCTAGCAAGTACTTAAAGGGACAACTCAACACACTCACTTGTGGCTTGATTTCCACTCAGGGAGGGAGAAAGAGAGATAGAGAGAGACAGACAGATAGAGAGAGAGAGATAGAGAGAGAGAGGTAGAGAGAGAAAGACAGATAGAGACAGAGAGAGCAAACAGTATGTTGAGTTACATATTTTTTGCGAAGGCTGTGGAGAAGGCGTGCAAGGGAGAGAGCTGGGGAACATCAGCAACCTCCAAGCACGCCTGATCAACAGCCTCCACCTGTTGCAAGTGAGGAGGCTCTGGCTCAGCAGCCACACAGGAGCCCATCCCCACCCGGAGAACACCTGCCTGCAGATGCACAGCTGCAGCAACAGGATGCTCACCATCAACAGGATGCTCCCCAGCTGCCACAGGGACCCCCTGCAGCAGCCCAGGATGCATAGACGACCACCAAGGCCCAGGGTATACCGCCCAAGGGTCTCTCTCTTTGGAATGACCGATGACGAGGTTATTGATCGCTACAGGTTGAGGACACACAGCATCATTGCCCTGTATGAGGTCATCAAGGATCAGGTGGATCCCATATGCACCCACAACCATGCTCTAACTGGCCTTCAAAAACTCCTGTGTGCCATACACTTCATGGCAAGTGGCGCCTTTCAGTCGACAGAGGGTTACGCATCTGGCATGTCCCAGGCCACATTCTCCAGGGTGCTGGCCCAGGTCTTGCCAGCCCTCAAAGGCAAGGCCAGTACCTACATACATTTCCCCATCACCGATATGGAGTGGACACATCTGAAGCAGGGCTTCTATGCAAGGGGAGGCATGCCCAGGGTCATGGGTGCAATAGATTGTACGTTCTAGTACGTTCACCACATAAAACATCATTCACACAATATGTGCTCCTTGTCACACCATGTCACTCACTTTCCACAGGTGATGCTGGCTATGGATGCAAGCCATGGCTCCTCACCCCGGTCGCCAATCCCCAAAACGATGCCCAGGAACGATATAACCAGGCTCATGCCAGAACACGGAATGCCATTGAGCGGACCTTCGGCCTCCTGAAGTCCTGATTCCGATGTCTGGACCAATCGGGGGGAGCACTGCAGTATGCACCAGGCAAGGTCTGCGACAACATCATGGCATGTGCCATCCTACATAATATCGCGGTGGACACCAGACTCATCGACGATGTCCATCCCCCACCCAGACCTGAAGACCCTGTGGATATCGTTGAGTGTGAGAAAACCCCAACAGGGATGCAGACAAGGGACAGATTGATCAGGGATCACTTCTGCTGTGAGTATAATACATGTATGCACACAATCCATGCATACACACCCACCACAACACACATGTTCTGTTTCACCCCACAGGATCAGTGACACAGCCCTGACACTGGCTGCAGTATGGACCACCAGCATCAACTATTCCGTGGACCAGTCAGATTGGGCCTAGAGATTCCGAATACATCTGACAACCTGTCTTCCATGTTGATACTGCTACCTCAAGGATATCATGCATGCCCCCCTGGAAACCAAGGTACAACACTTTAACCTTGTTCAGCATATCCCACAGCTCCCTAGGCACCAACTAAAGTGTTTTGCTAGGATCAGACCCATAGCAACCATGGTACCCCTGTAGCGAGGGAGTCTCATCCAAGCCAATGCATCGGATAGCACTCTGTCATACAAGGGGTTCAGGGGACATTCGAGGGGACATGGGACCAGTAGCTTGCTACAGCTGAAGAAAGCAGCAGAGGGGTGGATCTACAGTAATAGTGTGTTACACAACATGGAGCTCATGAAATGTGGATCACATCTCCATGGACACCATGCTGCCCTGTGTGTGTGTGTGTGTGCAGTGATATGTGCCCCAGAAAAAAATACACACGTTAACAAATATGTCCTACTAGCTCCATGAACCAAACATATTTGGCCTGTCTCTGACAGTGGCAGCCCAAATATATTGTTGTCAGGAAGCTATTAGGACATATTTGTTGATGTGTGTAACCATGTCAGGGGCAAATATCCCTAAGGAGGGTTAACATCCCCTTAGTTCCCCCCATGATGGTTCATAGACCAGTACACAACACATTACAAAGCAGTGGTTTGTGTAGACTTATGTAACGGGAAAGATTAAGAGGATCATGATGTTGTAGCTGTTGCATGACGATCACTTTCGAGGGTGATGTTCCAAATCCTGTCCTCTTGTCCCACAGGCATCCATAGCACGATCCATCCTTGAACAGAGGAGTTTCCATATGACTGGACTGAAGTCTGGACAACACTTCCATGAAGCTCACCCCTTGGTGTTTCAAGTGATTGTGTTGGTGATGCAATGTTTAATCTGATGTTCACAGCAACCTCTACTGGAACATTCACATATGGACACGAATTAATGTGTGTACTAACATCCAGGTATCAGACCTGTACAGTAAGACTGCTCATACACAGATGCCAAACTATGTGGACAACACATGAGCAGTTCACTAGCATTTCTAATGTATTCCTATTTAGTTCAGATGTACCGTTTTGTGTTCATACAAGTGTTTAATGCATATTGGCTAAATACACAAGAAACATCACTACTCAATCCGTGTCTGTATGAATGAATGTTGGATCAAACACCTGTCAATGTGGAACCATACCCAAGGCTAGAGTATCCCTCATACAAAGGAAGGCATGATTTACATCACAGGAGTCCACTAGTTGCCTGACCATGAGTGGACTTTGTGATGTATACATGCAATGACATGATGGCAGTGATACACTGATGTGTGTTGTGAGTGATTAGCTGGTGATACAGGGGACACACTTCCACTGTGATGTGATGTCCACAGTTTGTGTGTTGCTCAATATAATAAATGTCCTGAGATTGCTGTAGGTTGTCATATCTCAGTACATGGGCTACATCAACAAACAACCATGTGGACAAGTGTTATCACTGGGGAAGTGTGTTACAACCTTAGTTAAACAACAACACAACTTAAAGGGATAGTAAACCTTGAAAAGAAGTTTATTTCACATAGTAGCCCTTTAAAAAACATGAAAAATGATATAAGTCTTATCTACCAAACATATATGGTTTGGGAGATAAGACATATCATTTTACATGTTTTTTTCAGGGCTACAATATAGAATGAACTTATTTTCAAGGTTTACTATCCCTTTAATACATAAGCCAATGCTCAGCCTAAGGTTTCAATGTGCATGCTACACAATGAAATCTTAGGAAGATCATTGGGTTATCCAGTAAGTTAGGCTGTGATTCAAACTCCTGTTGTGCAACTGACTTGCTGGAGAACACAATGCTCACCCTAGGATCACAATGTGTAACACACACATTGAGATCCTAGGGTGTACATTGTGTTCCCCAGTAAGTCAGCTGCACAATAGAATTTTGATTTAAAGACCATATTGATGCATGTTCCATCTGTCCTGCTTGTTATTTCCCTGCTAAGTCGCATAGCTGTTTGTTTGGTTTTCCCCTCAAACACAACAATTGATGCAGACAAATGTTCAGTGTTGCACCAGTTGTTGTGCTAAGGGGTATGTTCTGATCAAATCTGACACACATCATGGCCATGTAACACTGTCATGTTATATGGCTACAGGGATGGGTTGCCAGGTGAATTTGGACAACGGTGTGGGTGTGTGTGAACCCATGTTGTAACATCACACAAACATTTCCCCCAGGCAGGAGTTGAGTTCACTGCATTGTTTGGCAATGCATTGCAGACAACCCTGCCACCAAATCTATAACTGAATACACAGCAGATCAGACAGGATTCAAAAGCACAATTTTTCTTTATTGAGGGGGCAGATGACAGGTTGGGCCTTTCATTTCTTTGTTTTGGGGGGGGGGGCCTTAGACTTGGTGCCAGAGGTGGATGCCCTGGCTGATTGCCTTGTCACCCTCTGTCCCCTAGGTGTGGCTTCTGGGGTAACACTGGAAGGGGTGGTGGGTGCAGTGGACCCCTCTGTGGAACGCAGGTTCTCCCTCTTCATCCTCAGGTTCTCCCTGCAGTTAATCTCTCGCAACTCCACGAGCACCTGTGCAAACATGTCCATCATCCCCGTATGGAGCTGGTGGAGTTGTGTGTTCCCCCTGGCAACCTCTGACTCCAGAGCTTGGATTCTGGTCTCCAACCTGTTCGTGTTCCTCCGGGATTCCCTCCGGTTCCTCGTGAGGTTGTCGTTGGTGGCGTGGGTTGCCCGGAGCTGTCCTCTTTGAAGGGCCATGCACTCAGCCTCCAGATCTGTGGTGCGTTGACTGCTGGAGATGGGAGTGCCCGGTGACACATGTGCTGTCTCCCCAGCTTCAGCTGTCTCCTCAGCCTCTGCTTCCCCAGCTTCAGCTGTCTCCTCAGCCTCTGCTTCCCCAGCTTCAGCTGTCTCCTCAGCCTCTGCTTCCCCAGCTTCAGCTGTCTCCTCAGCCTCTGCTTCCCCAGCTTCAGCTGTCTCCTCAGCCTCTGCTTCCCCAGCTTCAGCTGTCTCCTCAGCCTCTATCTCCCCAGCCTCTGCTGTCTCCTCTGCTGGTACTGGGTGTGCTGTGGCTGCTACTGCTGTTTCTGTCGGTGGAGTGGCTTGCACAGACGGTGTGTGAGTGCCCACCACATCAAGGGACCCACTGCCGCCCACTGATGTCTGTGCTGGTTGAGGTGGTGGGGTGAACAAGTCCCTCGGCTGAGGGCGCTGGGGCTCCCCAATCAGGCCCAGGTGTTGGTAGTCAAGTGGCCAAGGGTCATACCTTGGCCACTGGTAGGTGCTTGGCCCCCACTTGGGATCATACCTGGGGCCATGCTGGGGAGCCATCCAGGAGGGTAGATCCATCTCGGTGGAATATGGCCCATATTGGCTGGTGGCCACATTCCCGGGCAGCCATTGCCTCCCTGGTGGTGGTGGTGCTGCTGCTGGAGGGTAATAGCTCCCGTAGGTAGTGGGATGCATCCATCTCTCCCCCCTGAATCCAGCCGCTGTGCATTTGTGGAGCATCCTGTGGTGGTGCAGCCAGTTGAGGGGCAGCCAGTTGAGGGACAGCCAGTTGAGGGGCAGGCAGCCAGATGAGGGGCAGGCAGTTGAGAGGCAGGCAGTTGAGAGGCAGCCAGTGGTGATGCAGCCAGTTGGGGAGGAGGTGTGGTGGTTGTAGACGGTTCCCATTGGCTAGTCCCCTCCTCTGTATACTCCTCACTGGGTGGTGTGGTTGGCTCCTCCACGGGCTCCTGCTGCGATGGAGGCCCATAAGCTGTGTGGAGAATTGAGATTGTGTGATTAGTAAACGTAGCCATGATGGGATTAATGGGATACTAATACATGAAATGTGGAAAGGGAAATATATGTTGTGTGGTTTATCACCCTGAGTGAAACAAGGGTACTCCCACTGCTGGAGGGGGTTTTTGTTCAAAAAGTCTCCCAGCTCAGAATAGAATTGCTTTGGTGCTATATCCCAGTGGCCTGAAGTTCTACATTGGCACTGTTGCTACATTATCCTATGGGAATTTATGGCGTCTGGACGTAAGCTGTCCATAGGATGGTCTAGCAACATCGCCATTGTAGAGTTCCAGGCCACTGTGATATTGCCCCTGGAGTAGTCAACTATGAGCTGTGCTACTTTTTGAATGAAACACCTTTCAGCAGTGGGAATACCCTTGTTTTGCTCGGGGGATGAACCCTGCAATATATTTTTCTTTTCACATGTTAGGTATTACTATCCCTTTACCGGAATAGCAATGGTTAATTTCACCATGATGTAATATTGTAGGCATCGTAAGAGATAGATGTGGATCAATGTTAGTCCTATCCCTCCAAACCACATGGTTAGACAGATATTGCTCTATTTGACAGTCATTTTGACATGTTTGACAGTCATTTCACCATACGGAGGCTCTTCAGCAGAGCCTAAATTGCCCCATTCAGAGATGTAAACTTCATTGAAATGGTGCACAGAGTGTGCTTGCAAACCAGGCACACTTTGTTGACCATCTCAAAGATGTATTCATCTCTGAATGGGGCAATTTAGGCTCTGCTGAAGAGCCTCCGTGTGGTCTAATGACTGAAATCTCCAGCTGTCAAATAGAGCGATATCTGTCTAACCATGAGGGTTGGAGGGATAGGACTAACATCGATCCACATGCTGGTGAAATTAACAATTGCTATGCCATTACAGTTACATACAAGGAGAAATGGTCATATATGCATGTGGATATGTACCTTTCATATGGATATGAATATATCCTTTCCAGATATGAAGCCAGAGATCATTTCAGTAGGTGTGATTGCCTTACTGGCTATATATGTGCACCCATCAAAATATACATTGGATTGATATGATGGATATGAACATACCTTGTATATCCCATCTACGTAGAGTGGGATATACTAGGTATGTGTATTTGGATGGTATCAATGTAAGTTAGTTTCTGATGGATGCACATATCTGGCCAGTAGGGCAATCACAGGCAGTGAGATGATCTCTGGGTTCACATCGTGTTGTGACATATTTTGAGCCATTTGAAAGGTACATATCTGACCATTTTCCTTTGTGTGGATATCTTTTTTGAACAGATGTGCAGTGGGAATCAAGTGTTATTCAACCCTATCTTCTTAGCTGATCCCGTACAATGCACAATTTTTCATTAATTGACAGGTGACTCTCTGGTTGTCAGGATCATATCCTATGCATTGCATTGTAGGGCATGGGATACCACCCTGGCAATCAGAGATTGATGAACTGGACAGGATCCTGTCCATGTCATGTGTTCCAGTTGAATCCTGAAGGGCAACAATCACGTCAGTAGTGAGGGATATCTTTGATTGAGGCCTGTTTTTCTTTGAGTATGAGCCCATCCATCCTTCTGAGTGAGGCAACCGTACTCAATCCGAGATATCCATCATTCATGGCCTGTTGGTGACCAAGGTACAATGGTTGATATTTGGTTCCCATGTGTATCCTGCAAACAGTGGCTGGTGTACCATCCATCCATGGCATCAGCGCCCCTGAGGACCCATGTGGGAATCAGATGTGAGATATGTAATTTCAAGTTAGAGTAAATGATTGCAGACACAACACCAAGGCCTACTTTTTCCACCTTTAATTCTGGGGTATTGTTTGAGGCCTGCGTGTTGCACATACAAGCAGTTATTCTCAGTGACACTGTGATGTGTGACCTGCTCCATCCTTTTTGTGATTCAGTAAGCGGTGTTGTCGACATGATGGAGTGTACATGATGCTGACTTCTCCAGTGATCTCATTTCCCCATTTCCAGTGTTTTCTATGGAGTCTATACAATGGGACCTTAGCAACTTGATTCATGTTATTGCATATTCTCCATAGGCTAACACTGGTATTGGTGAAGTGAGGATGTGTAAGGGTGAATTTCTCTCCACCATCTGTTTGTCACCGCTTAGTGAATGTCCCCTGTGTAGCATGTGATCGTTGGCCTATTGACTTGATTGTTGTCTGGTTAACCCTTTGAGTCCCAGAGGGGTTGCCAAAGCATTGTTGATCGATGCATTGATGATCCCTCTAGCACTCAAGGGGTTAAGTTCTGACTTCCCAGTGGGGACATGGGTGACATTGTGTGTGAACAGTGATGATCTTTAACAGACAACATTTTGAACAGCATGGTTTGTGTATTGTGTGTGATGAGCACAGCGACAGGAGGGTTGAAGTAGGACTTGGACAGGTTTGTTCCAAGTTGGACCTTGATATTTGTCCTTGTGTTGTGTCCTGTTTTTAACCCTCAGGGTGCTGTGTTGGTGCAGTTGTGTGCATGAATGATGGGCATGTGTTGAGGTGTGACTGTGTGTGCAGCTGGTGTTGGCTGCTGTAGTGTGTTGTTCTGTAGTGTTGCACTTACCGGTAGTGTGGAGGCTCCTCTCATCCCCAGTGTCAGCTCCTCCAACAACCCCCTCGATCAGGGTTGGGGACATATTCTGCCGCACCATCTCCTCCCAGCCGCAGAAGGTGATAGGGACAGGTGGGCCACCTCCAGTGCCTCGGGCGTGCTTGGCGAGTTCTGAGAGCTTGTTCTTTACCACCCTCCGGCAGCCGCCCCATCTCTTTTTGATGGACTCCACGTCCCGCCTGCATGGAGCCACCGCGTTGACCCGGCTGCAGATCTGGTTCCAGGCTGCCTTCCTCCTCGCTGACAGGCCAGGGACCTTCGCTGTCGGGTGGAGAACACTCTGCCTCTCCAGGACAGCTTCCACAAGAGCCGTGTTCTCCTCCTCTGTATACTTGGGGTCTCTGATCCTGGCCTCATCACCTCCGGCATGGGATGACTCAGAGCCGGAGTGCCCTGCCTGGTCTGACCCTGACTGTGTGGGGTGCTCCCCAGCAACTACCCCTCGTCCCACTGCAGGTTCTGTCCCTGTCCTGCGTGTTCCTGCTCTTGTGGGCCGGGTCCCCCTCCGCCCTGCGGATCTCCCTCTCCCACCCCTGCTCTGCTGAGGGATCCCCTCCTGACCTTCCTCCTCCTCCACTACTCTCCCTATTCCTCTCTCCTGTCCTCCTCTCCTTGCCATCACTCACCCAGTCACACCCAGGCACTCCCACAGGCCCTCACAGACACACTCGATCCACTCACTCTCTGTCACACACTTTCACTCCCAGATTCACACTGTCAAAATAAAAGTAAAATGTGTAAGGTGTTATAAAAAAAAGGACTATGTGTATGTATGTGTATGTGTTTGTATGTGTGTATGTAATATGTGCAAAAGTGTAATATGTGTATAGTAAGTGCACTTCTCTCCAAACTCCAAACTCCAAAATCTCCTTCTACCTCCAATGAATGCTCCTTCCTCCCTCTCTCTGATCACTATCCTCCGCTCCTGGGTCCTGATATCTAGGTCTGAAGAACTCGATAACAGACAGTGTGTGACGGTTATTTTTGGGTATATATAGGTGTATTTGAAGTTTTTTGATACATTGGGGCTTTGTGATTGGCTGTGTGTTTGAATTTGTTTTGGCATCAATCATGGTTGCTTGACAACGGCAGCCGTTATATTAGATGTTGTTTTGAGCGCAGTTATCGTGTGATTTGTCCGCCCGTTGTGCATTAACATGAGCGACAACGGCTTTTGTGTTATGTGTTTTGTGTGTGCCTACGCTCGATAGCTATTCTTGTAGAGTACCTATTGAATCTGCCGTAACTCCTGTATTATTTGCGAGCGATGTGCCTTTTTCACTTAGCGGCTGGTTTAACGGCTGCCTTTAAATCTAGCCCTAGGTGTGTAACTAAGGCAGTAATCTTAGACATATTGAGGACTAGAACACAGTTTATCCCTGAAGTTATTGTGGGGGAATCCCTCCTGATAGAAATATATAATACTACTTGTGGGACTCCCTTGCATCTCACAGCCATCTGTAATCCCACTGCCTGCTTCTCCATTCAGCATTGTCATACAAGTATTCTGCCTACAAGATATGTATAGGCCCTGGTTCTAAGTAATCCCATAGATTAAAATTGCCTGTTTTGCCTGGGTGCTGGTGTATCGCATAAATGTATAATCCAAACATAAACAGAAGCACTCACTTGCTGGTCCTCTACTGTAGTTTGCAACTACAACATGGTGTTGAAGCAAACACACAACCCCTAGTGTCTGAATGTCCCTGAAGCCCAAAGGTATAGTGTTTGCTTCAATTTTGTCTCCTATACTTGCATTAATTTTGACTATTATTTCCATTGTGCTTGGTGGATTATTGCATGTTTGAATGGATATCTATCTGCATTGCATATGTAGTGCCGAATGATGCAATGCAGATAGATATCCATTCAAACATGCAATAATCCACCAAGCACAATGGAAATAATAGTCAAAATTAATGCAAGGATACAAGGAATCAGGATCTAGTGTGTCCAAAACATTGACTTAAAGGGATAGTAATGTTTCATAATAAAAGCAGCTCTAATTAATCATCATAGTATTTGGACTTTGCAGAGTATTATTTCAATTCTGTCAGAGTTGTAGTTCCAGAGTAATTCAATGACAAAGTTTCCCCCTCCCACCCCTTTTACTGATGTCACTGTTCTTCCAGAGCAGAAGGGAGGTGCCCAGGTAGACTGCAGAGAGGGACAATCTTCAATTAAGATAAGGGAAAAACCTGAAAAGATTGTCAAGGGGGGCAGGGATTTCATTGTTTTCATAGGAATAAGAGTGTCCCCTTCTGTTATCTGTCCAGTCTATGGACTGCATTCCACATCTGAGAAGAGATGGCTTACACTAGGTAAAAGGGGCGGGAGGGGGAAACTTTGCTTGTGAATATCTCATAAACCATAAAGGTTTGAGAGATAAGACTTATATCGTTCTTCATGTTTTTTTAATGCCTACAAAATAAAATAAAGTTAAAACGAAGTATTACTATCCCTTTAAGCCATAATCACATACCACTACCACCGGGTGATGCATGGACTTCACGGGAGCAAAAAAGCCTCAATCTAAGCCTCAGTGTTGTCTGCCAGAGGCAATACAAGCTACTTATGGTAAATACAACTGTACACAGTATACACTGTGATTCATTTAGAATTTTCCACTCAATTGCTGTTGAGTATGTACACATCATACTATGATTTTGTATTTATTATTATGGCAATTCATACTTTGTGTCTCTGGCCACATGTGATGAGAACAAACCTCTTGTTAATTATTTGATCTGTTGCCCATTTGCTACTGTATTTTATTTGTATGTGATATGTCATATTTGTTTCCGTTTATTGTCCTCCACTGCCGAGCTTGCTACATTTGTAGCTTTGCACTACCATATAAGGGTTGCTCATTCAGATAGTGGGGATGGAGATATGTCTTTATATAGTAGGTTGTCTTTAATCATACTTTATGGCCTGGGTATTCCCCTGTAATTGCCCAAAAAGGACTCACTGGTGTTGGACATTTTAGATGTTTCAGGACTTTATATACACCACCCCAGACACATATGTGAACTCCAGATATACATAACATACAACCAATCCTATATTTTGAAACTATATATCCAGCCCTATAGGTATATCTTCCGTAGCACTATGCGCTGCAATGTGCTCAAGGTCTTCTTTGAGCATTACCCATTAATTAACCTGGGGTATATTAATGAGGTACCACTATGGGATTATTTATGACTAGCTTATATATATAACTTGGAGGCAGAAAACATCAATTAAATAGATGAATGTAGTAGGAGGCAGAGGGGTTATAGATTGCTGTGTGATGCAAGGGAGTCCTGCAAGTAGCACTCTTTTATTCCTTTCAGAAAGGACACTCCGACAATTACTTTAGGGATGCAATGCGTTCCATTTCCCAACATGTTACAGATTACTGCTGGAGTTACATACTAAACAGTCCCAGTCAAATGGATCAGAGTCTGTCATGCTGTACAATGTATAGGAGTCCCGCTCAGGAAACAGGGTTGGAACGCCGAATAACATCACTTTCTTATAACTTTCTGATGCCTGAATTATTGCCTTGAACCTTTTTTTATTCTTTATTAATTTTTGACAGTTTTACAACAAGGTAACAACATAGGGAAACAATAAGGGTAATATAGGTATCTTAACAGAGTGGAAAGGAAGAGAGTGAAAAAAAAAAGAAAAAAAGAAAAAAAAAATTAATATAAGTCCCGAAGAACTAGTAAAGAGATGAAGGAGAAATTAGAGTAAGAGAATATGAGGGAATAAAGGAGAAAAAAGTAGAATAGTGGTAAATGGAACAGAATGTGTGGAGATATAGTGGAGTGAAACGGGAAGAGACGCAGGAGGGTGTGGATGGGATGGGGAGAAATGGGTATGGGAAAAGCAAGTAGGGTACAATATGATGGGAAGAAAGAAGAGAAAAGATGACAGGCTGGAAGGATGAGTGGATGAATGAAAGGATGGATGGATGGATGAGCACCCAATCAGTCACAACCCCCGACCCCAGAGAAAGAAAAGGGCTTACTCAGGTACCGGCGTCTGCAAGTTTCAATCGGAAAGCCTCACTCTCCAGGAACTCAGACCACCGGAGCCATCTGGTGTCGTGGGTCAGTCCCCTGCCCTCTGCTGTAAGAGGTAAGCCCTCCGCCGAACGTATTGCTTCAACCGAGGACACCCAGTCCCGAAAGGAGGGGGCATAGGTATGTTTCCAGTATCTGGGGATCACCACCTTTGCAGCGTTTATCAGACGCACCGTGAGGGAGCGGATGTACGAATGCACTGGATGAGGCGTGTGATGTAATAGAAGTGCCAAGGGATCATCTGGAAGCTCTGGATCTGCCACCTCATGAATCGTGTCTATCACCGCCGTCCAAAAAGGCCGGATTTTAGGGCAAGACCAAAAGATGTGCAAAAAATCCCCCATGTCCGATCTACATCTCCAACACCTGGCCGGGACAGACGAAAAACATTTATGTAGCACAGCCGGAACCCTATACCATCTGGTTAAAAGTTTATAGGCATTTTCCTGAATATGAGCAGATCGTGAACAGGTATGCGTGAGTAGCGCTATTCTGGTCCATTGTAAGTCTGTGAGAACATGATTACAATCACGTTCCCAACATCTAATAAAATAGGGTTTAGCTACGGAGACAGTTGAGAGAAGGATTCTGTGCATGGTAGAGACCAGTTTCCCAGGCACCGTAGCTTTAAGGCAAAGGGTTTCCAAGGGAGTCTGAGGGCAAGTCTGCACAGAAACATGCAACTGAGAGATAATGAAGTGAGTCAGCTGTGTATACAAGTAAGGGAGGGATGGATGACAAGGCCTACCTCTAGGAGGCAGTGTAAGGGCCGAAGTCGGATGGTGTCTGTGCCACAATTCTCAACTACATCCCCCAAACTGGGGTATCGGACAGTGTCTGAAAGCAGCCGCGTCAGTGGATTCCTAGTCAGCCCAGGGGGAAAATTAACATTATGTGTGAGGGATAACAGTGGGGAAGGGTGGCCGACTAACCCCGGTGTGGTGGAAAGACGCCTCCATAATCGTAAAGTATTCGGGACCGTTGGATGAGTGCGGTCCGTGCATAAGCCAGGGCTGCCAGGCACCCAGGCCACTACCGGAGAGGGCACTGCAAGGAACGCCTGCTCCAGATGGACCCACTGCTTTTCAGAAGGAATCGTCCACTCGAGCACTCTCGAAAGAGTAACTGCGTGATGATATTTTTCCATGTCCGGGAGACCCAAGCCCCCAAACTCCCTACGGCGGGTGAGGTACATGTATCCCAGCCTCCTACCCCCAGAGCCCCATATAAAACTCAACAGGAGTCTCCGTATATCACGGAAAAAGGAATGGGGGATATAGATAGGCAACGTTTGTAAAATGTATAAGTAACGCGGCAGAAAGTTCATTTTGATCACCGCTATCCTTCCGCACCAGGAGAGACGAACCTTAGACCATCTGTCGAGATCAGCTTTCAGTGTCGCCCGAAGCGGAATATAGTTAGCGTCAAATAGGGAGGCGGGGTCAGAAGTAAGGTGCACTCCTAAATATTTAACACAGTCTGAGGACCATCGAAATGGAAATGTAGACCGAAGAAGTACTACAGTAGGGGCATCCAAAGAAACATTCAGTGCAACTGACTTATCCATATTTATTTTAAAGTTTGAGATATTGCTGTATGCCGTAAATTCACGGATAAGAGCAGGAAGAGAGATCAGGGGTTGTGTCAAAATGAATAGTAGATCATCAGCAAAAGCAGAGACCTTGTACGAGTGAGTCAAAACAGTGAGGCCATGGATAGAGTCGTTGGAACGGATGGCGTTAAGAAATGGTTCCAGAGCTAGGACGAAGAGGAGGGGAGATAGGGGACAACCCTGCCTGGTACCATTCGACAAGGCAAATGGCTGCGACAAAGTTCCGTTAATCCTAACACGAGCAGTAGGTGCGGAGTATAAAGAATAGATCCAGCTAAGCATCTGGTTCCCAAAGCCAATGTGTCTCAAAACCTGTCCCAGAAAAGGCCAGCTCACTCTGTCGAATGCCTTCTCGGCATCGGTAGACAGGAGCAGCGCCGGGATCCCCCTGGTTCTCGCCGAGTGAATTAGATTGATGGCCTTCATAGTGTTGTCCCAGGCCTCACGGCCCGGTACGAACCCCACCTGGTCCGAGTGAATCAACTGGGGGAGAACCCCTCGGAGGCGGATACTCAATATCTTAGCAAAGAGCTTTAAATCAGTGTTCAAAAGAGAGATGGGACGATAGCTGGGACAAAGTTCTGGATCCTTGTCAGGTTTCGGAATTACTGTAATTACAGCATCTAGAGAATGTGCCGCGAAAGCCCCCCCAGGTCGGAGGGAGTTAACAGCATGTAGAAGTTGAGGTAGCAGAACTTCGTGAAAGGTCTTATAGTACGTTAAGGTAAGACCATCGGGCCCTGGACTTTTACCCGAAGGGGAAGACTTCAGGGCAAGCTGTAGCTCCCCAAGAGTGATTGGGGTCTCCAAAGAGGCTATAACTTCACAGGTACGTTTCTGAGGCATAAATCGGTCAAGGTACTCAGAGATCTCCGGAACCATGTCGCATAGTGTAGGGGCAGATGGGCCTCGTTCAATATTATAAAGATCTTGGTAATAAGAACGAAAAGATTCCGCTATCTCCTCCGTGAGATGCACCAGGGAGTGTGAAGTAGAACGAATTTTACAAATAAAGGATTGTTGCTGCCGACGCCTAAGCGCCCGGGCGAGAGGTCTGCCAGGTTTATTCCCGTGTGCATAATAAAAGCTACGAGTCAATTGACACGCCCACAGTCTCTGAGCGTTACAAAGTGACGCCAATTCAGCTCGCAGCCTCGTTAGATCCTGATAGAGCTCCGGAGAAAGATTCAGTTTGTGTCGAAGTTCGATGTCTGAAATCTGTTGTAGAAGCGTCATCGTCCGTGCCGCTCTGCGCCGTTTCTGATAAGTTCCCAGACTAATTAAATGACCTCAAATGACCGCCTTATGGGCCTCCCAAGTGACCTGAGGGGAGACTTCCTGCGAAACGTTTTCTGTGAAATAGACTTCCAGGGTCTTCTGAAGCCTAGCGCGATCTGAGAGATCAGCCAACAGGGCCTCGTTCAATCGCCAGGAAGTTTGTCGACAAGGGACAGATGGAATCCTAAGGCGCATAGACACTAATGCGTGGTCGCTCCACGTGATAGATCCGATTCTGGTCGATTGTAGACATTGAAGATGCCTGTGAGATAGAAAAAGACAGTCAATTCTAGAGTACCGTGTATGTGGCGGAGAGAAAAAAGTATAGTCCCGATCGGTCGGATGCTGAATCCTCCAGACATCTGACAGCTGTAATCTATGTAGGGCTGCTTTCACAGCCTTGATTTTGGTGAATTTGACTGCAGATGACCCCGACGAGGAATCCATCAGGGGATTCAACGTCAAGTTAAAATCTCCTCCCAGTATCACTATACCCTCCGCAAAGGACTCCAAGTCCCGTAGCACAGAACAGAGGAATAGATGTTGGTCCCTATTAGGAGCGTAGATGTTAGCTATTGTAATTTTCTCCGAACCTAGGGTGCCCTTCAAAAAGAGTGCCCGACCGTCATGGTCCGTCTATGTATCGGAGACCACCAGAGGTAGAGTTCGAGCCAGAAATATAGCTACACCTTTAGATTTTTGAAAAAGGGAATGGGAATAGTATGCCATTGGAAAAAAGGAATTGAAGCAGACAGGTGTCCGATCCCTGCGGAAGTGAGTCTCCTGTACTAGTCCAATATCGGCTCCACCAGTGCGCAGATCACGGAAAAGTCTGGATCTCTTCTCTGGAGAGTTCAGCCCCTTAGCGTTGATAGAAATCACCTGCAACGCAAAGTCGCCCATCTTCGGTGAGGGTGACGCAGTTGTTGTCACACCTGTTGCCATCAATCAGAGAAGGGGGAGCAACCAAACGGGCGCCCGGAAGTAGAGGGTGAGACAAGAGAGAGAAGGGGAAGGAAGAGAAAAGCAAAGGGAAAGAGGGGAGAAAGAGAAAAAAAAAAAAAAAGGGGGGGGAGGGGAAGAGGAGGGAGGGGAATAACAAGAGCGGAATAAGGGTAGAGGGTGGATAAACCCTGGTCCGCCTGTGTGTCAGAGAGATGCGAGGGCCTCAAATTAGAGGTCACAGCACACACCCCTGAAAATACAGAGACACAGATGCGGCTGGGGAACGAAGGAGTGGGGATGCAGAAGTGCTAAGGGTAGCTTTCTCAAACAACTCCACCCAGTGTGCATTCAGTGTAGAACGAGTTCCATAAACAAGCTTAGCAAACAACTATAAAGAAGATAACTTTGTTGACATATATCGTAATGGGGGTAAAAATAATAGTAGTAGACAGAACATCACTGTATATATGACAATAACTTCCTTCAATTTCGTTAGGAAATAAGGAGATAAAAAAAAAAAAAGGAAAGGGGGGGGAGGGGAAGGGAAGAAAGAAAAAAAAAAAAGGAAAGGGGGGGAGGGGAAGGGAAGAAAGAGAAAAAAAAAAAGGAAAGGGGGGAGGGGAGGGGAAGGGAAGAAAGAAAAAAAAAAGGAAAGGGGGGAGGGGAAGGGAAGAAAGAAAAAAAAAAAGGAAAGGGGGGGAGGGGAAGGGAAGAAAGAGAAAAAAAAAAAAAAAAAAAGGAAAGGGGGGGGAGGGGAAGGGAATAAAAAAAAAAATAAAAAAAAAAATAACCCGACGGAAGAAGAAGAAGAAGGGGCCCCCCCCCGACCCAGATCATGTCGGGCAGACCGGGGCGGTCTATCCACGGCAAGCCCAGAATGGATGGCCCACGGGAGACCCCAGAAGGTACGCACGAGGCCTCCACCCGGACAGGCCGCGAAGCCACCCCAGCAGCCCTAACATATATTTAAACCAAGATACAAATCGGGAGGAGGGGCCCAATCAACCCCCCCCAAGGAAGTCACCTCAATAAACATAAAAATGCGGTAAATAGTATTGG
This sequence comes from Rhinophrynus dorsalis, assembly GCA_037306005.1. Lineage (NCBI taxonomy): Eukaryota > Metazoa > Chordata > Amphibia > Anura > Rhinophrynidae > Rhinophrynus > Rhinophrynus dorsalis. Next base: position 177,077,326 of record CM074724.1, on the reverse strand, counting down.
GGAGATAGGGGTCTCCCCCCACCAGCTGAACAAAGTCGAGTGTCCGGCAGCACGCAAACCACAGCAGGTCCCGACGGAGGGCCCACGCGCCGCCCCGAGGGGCACGCGCGCAGGCCCCCCCCCCAAACCAACCGCGGACACGTACCCACAACCCCGGCCCAAACTCAACCTCAACCAGAATAAGCGGGGAGGAACCCCATGGAGACTCCTCTGTGAATAAATTATACTACACAGTAAACAATACAATCCCCACAAAAGGTCGTGAGCAAAGGTAAAGACGAACCACCATGGGACCAGATGGAGGAGTCAGGCACAGAGAGAAACATCCATCCGGTCCGACAATGAGCCCGTGCAACAATTCTCTACTTCACGTGAGCAGTCACCATTACATCCATTAAGTAACAATACAATAAAGTATAAGAACAAGAGGGCCCCCCCCAACCCCAAACAAGACTTAGTGTATGATCCTAGGTTCTCCATGGCGGGACCGGACGGAGGGGTCGAGAACAGTCACATTGACGCACTCAGAACCGTCCATCCGAACCGGCCATGAGCATGTATATAAGTCAGATAAATAAAGTAGCATAAAGGAACATAAGTATATAAAAAGGGATAAAAGAAAAAACCTGAATGTCTCCCAATAAAGGCGACTCTTCAAGAGTAACCAGGGAGTAAGTGATAGGAAGTTCAACAGTCCACTACATGAACCAGTCCCATCTTGATACAGGGTACTCAGGACGCCAAAGGGGGGCATCCACTGTGAGTAGTGACATGTAGTCCAGAAGCAAAGTTCAACCAGACAAGGCCAAGAACCAGTAGGTAAGCCTGACACCCGAAGAGTAGGGTGTAGCAGTTCCTGAGTTAGAGTCTCCGGGTGATGCCATGTCAAGGGACCACCATGTCTCCAGCTCCACCCGCATGATCTTGTTCTGGGCGTTGAGGCCTGCGGCGTCTCCTACGCTGTGGTCTGAGGGTCCACGGGAGACCCTGCAAGGCCAACATCTGTAAAGATGATTCTCCATCTACGAAGGCCTGCCAATCCTTCATATCCGGGGCCTCCAGTTGGAGAGAGGCACAGAAGTCCTGGACATCCCCTGGATGTTTGACAGTGAAAGTAGAGGTGTCACGTCTCACAGAAATCGACAGGGGGTATCCCCACCGGTAAGATATATCAGCTCTCCGGAGTACATCCATCAAAGGTTTGAGGAGTTTCCGCATCTGAAGGGTAGCCCAGGCCACATCTGGGAGGACCTGGATAGTAGAGCCCCCGAATTCCAAAGTGCGTCGTCTGCGCACCTCGCGTAGTATATCCTCTTTCAAACTGTAAGAGTGTAGGCAACAGATAATGTCTCTGGGAGAGCCTCCCGCCAGATCTTTAGGGCGTAAGGCTCTATGGGCTCAGTCAAGCTCCAAAGGCGCCGAGGAATCTCGGCCCAGAATATAGTTAAATAGATCCACCACCCGTTGGCGAACATCCTCCGCTCCCTCCTGCTCCGGCAGTCCCCGGATCCTCAGGTTGCTGCGTCTTCCGCGGTTATCTAGGTCAATAATATGGTAAGCCAGTTGAGAAGGTACCCGGGATTGCGTGTTGCATCTGCGATCAAGAGTTTGTAGCGAGGCGCGTAGGGCCACCTGTTCTTGTTCTAGCGTTAGCAATCGGGAACCATGTTGTTTGAGGTCCTCCCTTATTTCCGACAGCTCATCTCGGACCGCTGAGCGTACATGGTCCACTACCGACGCAATGTCCTTTTTCACCTGGTGAGTGAATGTCTCAAAGTCCGCCTTCGTGATGGACCCGGGAGTGGGACAGAGAGGCGCGTGTATTTGAGAGGACCTGTCATCGTCAATCTCCCCTTCCGACGAGTCTGGCGTCCGGCAGCTCGCAGGCGGACTAGGCGCCATCTTGTCAGGTCCCAGTTGTCTCGTCGGTAATGGGGTAAAGAAAGAGTTCAGAGGCTGTGGCCCCGGTCCCGGGTCCCTGGACGTACCAGGGGTCTTGGTGGTCTTTCTAGTCGCCTTTCCCATTGTGGCATTAAGAATAATCGTGTGTTTGCTGGTAGTTTCATGCACACGGGGCAGGAGCTAGCCTAACATGCGACTGTCTCCATTGAGCGCTCGCTCCGCCCCCGCCTTGAACCTTTTTTAGGTGGAGTTTCATTAATCATCTTGTAAATATTTGTATTGTCTGCACTGAAGGGAAATCTTATGAAGTGTGGGTGGTTACATGTTTACCGTATGACTAAATAATCAGCTATATACTCCTGGCAATCTTAAAGGGATAGTAATGTTTCACAAAAACAGCAGCTCCAATTAATCTTCATAGTATTTGAGCCATAGACAGTGTTATTTCAATACTTTCAGAGTTGTAGTTCAAGAGTAATTGAATGATAAAGTATCCCCTCCCACTCCTTTTACCTAGTGTAAGCCACCTCCCCTCAGATGTGGAATCTGGTCTCTTGACCAGACAGCTCACAGCAAGGGGCAATCTTCTTACTGTGAGAACAATGAAAACCCTGCCCCACTGACAGTTTTTTCAGCTTTTTCCCTTATCTTAATTGAAGATTATCTCTCTGCAATCTACCTGGGCACCTCCCTGCTGCTCTGAGCTGAGCAGTGTTACATCAGTAAAAGGGGAGAGAGGGGGAAACTTTATCATTCAATTACTCTTGAACTACAACTCTGACAGAATTGAAATAACACTCTCCATGGCCCAAATACTATGAAGATTAATTAGAGCTGCTTTTATTAAGAAACATCACTATCCCTGTAATGGCTATATAAGAGGCAACTACTCCTCAACAATTTATCAGTGCTTCTATGTAGCAATTAGAAGAACAAAATACATACAGGTTGCATAAGTTTTAATGTAAGGCTCTTTTTCACACAGTCTGGGGACTCCCTCGCATTGTGAAGGCCATTTTGACAGTGTTATTGATCTGTGTGTTTAAACACAAATGTCAACAAATCATTTATTAAAGATATGTGAGATAAGTTAGGTTAGGTGGGCATAGATCCCTAGAAATAGGGTGTTGCTTGCCATTCTCAACACCTACCTATAATAGGACTTGGCAATGTTCTCCTACAGTTCTAACGTGACATACAGTTCTAACATGACACTCAATTGTTGTACCATTCTCTCACAAATACTTTCTGAGTTAAACTCTACTATCACCAGTTTACCATGCAGACTAGACTTTTTACTTAAAACAGGTATTACTTTTGTTCCAAGTTCAATAGACACATACAGTCTTATGACCCTTTTACTTATTATATTTTATGGTCATCAAAGGTTTCCCTTACCCCAGCATTTAGTTTAGCATAGGGTCATTATTCTATTTAGCCTTAGCTTTAACTGTGACATGGCCATTTCACTTCATACTTTAGACTTTGTCTTCTGTCTACCTAGATGACACCTAGCCCTCATCTGGAATAGCAGGACAGGTGCCTTCCTGACTTATTTATGATGTTTCACAAACATGACTTTTTCCAGTGGATCTATTTTCCACTTATATGCTCTCATCCCCTCTATTCTCTTTATACATTTTTCCCCCACATCATCCTTTCCCTACATTCACACTGCATCCAATTTTATGAATGAAAGATAAGCACAACACATTGGATACATTTAATATTGTTGGATCTATCAATGTTGCACACAAGCTTCTGACTGAGAAATATCTGTAGACCAAATATAGAAACACACTTACATACTTCCTTATTTCACTTATTTCATACATTTCTGATTTGAACAAACGTTTGGCCGATTATTATACACATTCTCAGTTACAGACTGCAACCCGCTGCAATGTCTGCAGGATAAGTGGCAACTATCCCGCTATTGTGGATGCAGTCTATGTGTCAGCTGGGCAGACAGAAGATAAAAATAAACTTGTTGCAGTCAGAACTTAGGCTGAAATAAATGATGACTTCATACATGGCTTAGAACTGGGGTGACAAAAATACCTTTGATCGCAATAAAGTGTAGTAAGTGTTGGGCCATACGGCTGTTAGTGCCTGGTGAACCTCTCACTATGAACATCCCTGTTAACAGTGAGCAATGTAATCAGTATGGTAAGATAGTGATAATGTATGTTACAGGGTATGTTACAGGATGTATATTGTGGGAAGGTGATATACAACTGTATGTGGCCTTAGAACTGTAGGGGAACATTGCCAAGTCCTACTGTAGGTAGGCACTAACAGCCGTATACCCGACACGTACTACATTGCGATTAAAGGTGTTTTTTTTTCACCCCAGTTCTAAGCCATATATGAAGTCATCATTTATTTCAGCCTAAGTTCTTACTGCAACAAGTTTATTTTTATTTTCATTTTATTTCATAGTTATGCTCTGTCTTCTGTCTGCCCAGCTGACATCTAGTCCGCATCCACAATCACGGAATAGATGCCCTCTCTGTGAATTTTGTTCACCTATGTATATTACTTTTGCCAAAAATTCTTCCCATACAAATGTGTCTTCATTCCCTCAATTCGTTTCACATAGTGTCTTTCACATATACGCACCACATCCGTTTTTATGAATGAAAGATAAGCGCCACACACTGGATACATTTAATATAGTCAGATCAATTAATGTTGCACACAAGCTTCCCACTGAGAGGTATTTGTAGACCCCACATTACTCGACTGTAACCCATTAGCACCAGTTGTAACTTCAGCACCTTTTCCCTCAAATTAACTGAAGCTTTATAGATTTTCACACACATACATATCTTTCTATCTCAGCCCGATACAACGTCCATGTGAATAGCGCAGCAATGTACTTCTCTAACAATTTACAATACTTTTTGGTCAGATTAATATTTTCAGTTTTTATACCTTACACATGCAGTGAAGCGGCCACCCCCTCCCAAATAGAAAATGCAAAGAATCATGCGCATTTAGAGAAGAATAGCGAGAGCGCGTTTATCCTCAGATTACGAGACATGGCTGACATTTTTAGATTCGGGGGATATTTCATTGGCAAATTTAAGAAGAACCAGAGTGTTTCAGAGCATGAGTAAAATACCACTGTGCATAACTTAAATGCAAGCTTACAAGGCTTTAGTAAAAATGAAGTATTACTTTCCCTTTAAGTTTTCTTAACTCTTAATACTACCAAATAGTCCTCATAAATTCATCTAATTAATACTAAATACTATGTCCAGAAAAAAAAAACCTTGGTCTCCGGAAAGTAATGTATGTGAAAAACCTCCCAATTTCATATCAGTTACTAAACAGAATGACACTATTGTTCACTAGCAGTTGTCCGCAACATCCATAGATAAGAAATGGATGTGAAAAAAACCTCCCCTATAAAGAAATAACAAACTTTATCTTTATGTGTCTTCAGGGCCGGATTCACATCTCAGGTAGGCACAGAAATCTGAAGCGCCCCCCCCCCATTGGCCATCTCCACTGGACACCTCCACAATGCTCCAAATCTCCACATTTCCCCCCATAGCCATATTGCCCTCACATTGCCCCCATCAGCTCCATATTGCACTCATCAGCTCCAACTTGCACTCACATTGCCCCATCATCTCCACATTGCCACATCATATTCCCATTGCCCCCATCAGCTCCAACTTGCCCTCACATTGTCCCCATCATCTCCACATTGCCCCTTCATCTCCATATTGCCCCATCAGCACCACCTTGTCCTCACATTGCCCCCATCATCTCCACATTGCCCCCATCATCTTCACATTGCCCCCACTTTGCCCCCCATATCTATTTCCTACCTCCCTGGTGGTCCAGCGGCAGAAGAGGTCTGTGCCTCCTTCTGCACAGACCCATAGCTGCTGTTGCTCCCGCACAGTCTTCTCTTTAGGATTTTGTCATCTGCCAGTGTTCTGCATTACTAAAGAGCTGACGAGGGAGCAACAGCAGCTGTAGGTCTGTGCCGAAGAAAGCATAGACCTTACCATGCAGCGGGTTATTGTTGCCACTGTGCGCAGCTCTGTGAATGCAAATATAAAAAAAATATAAAAAAATGTTTAAAAAAATTGATTCCAATGACAGGCACCCCTCTGTGGGGTGCGCCTGTAGGCAGATGCCTACTCTGCCTTATGGCAAATCCGGCCCTGTGTGTCTTTTGTTTATAATATTTACAATCCAGCTATGAGTAAACCACCTTTATCAACATTTTGGATACCTTATTGCCTAACTAAATACACCATCTTTATTCCTTAACCTTCTGAGTGCCAGCGAGGTATCTAGTGCATTGCAGAGCGGTGCATTGGACACCTGTCACTCAGAGGGTTATACATTACTAAAGCAACTGACAAACTTTCAAAAGAATTACAAGAATGGAAAAATATTCCTCTAAACCTTAATTCCTCTAATTAACCTTATACAAATGGTCTCATCCCTCATATTCTTTACATTCTGCAAATGTTACCAGTCTACTTGTCAAATTAAGATGTGAAATCAATCAAGAAAAAAATTCCAAGGTTTACATTGGTAAATAACATGCCCTAAATCAGTATAATCAAATTATAAGGCACATGATGGCTTCAGCCTCCACATTATAAGACTTTCAATGTTGCAAGCCTAATGAGGTATACGAGGGATTGTGTTAACCAAACAAATGCACTGGTACAGGGATGAAAAATGTATATCCTTCACCAACCTCATATCTATTTCATCCTACACATCCACAGATTACACCACAATGTCTGACTAACCCACATTTTCAATAGCAGTAAAGCTTGGCAGTTCACCATATATCCATAAATGCAAATCAATTCTTACCATTCACTCAAAACCTAGATTTCCAGCATGGCAAATCAGACAAAATACTCTCAGAATGGTTAGATTTAGGGATTGAATCAATTAGTCACCGATTAATCCTGACTAATAAAATATATTCCTTTGAGGACCAGAAAACGAAACACTATATTCCCCCAAAACATATTTTCCCCTTTCTTTAAGCCAAAAACTACACAATCTATTCTCCCTCACATTAATGAGCAACTAATAAACAACCCCTTGGACTGCCTAACTAAACCACACAGACCTATAAAATTTAGCATAGTATATATAAACACAGACACAAACACATTTTCTGTCATTCTTTCATTATTATGACCAGAGTAATGATCTCAACAAATGATCAGAGATCCCTAATATTTCAATAAAAATTACCACCAAACTTCTAAAGATGAATATAAAGCTTTCCCCCCTTCTTAATTTCATGAACTATCTTATTATATCCTACACTTGTCATATGTGTTTCCAGGTCTAGCTAAATTAATATGCCTGTCCCACTGCTACGGCCCAAATGCACCTGATCTCTGGCTAACCTCCTCCACATCTTGCTCTTTTGCCCCAAAATCAAGCATTATTAGATTACATGCTCAGTATCTTCCCAACAAATTACATTTATCATTAAAATGTCTAATGCTAGTTGGCTGTGGTGCGCACAGGATGCATGGGCTTTCGCACCTACTATCCTTCATAATCCACAGTAATCCCTTTGAGGATTAACTTTATTTACATTTTGATTGCCAGCATCCAACTCAAATTTCCAGAGAAGTTCATTCTTAATGTGTAGCTGGTGTTTGGCAGTACCGGCTTTCGGGCCCTGCCTTGACATCTGACCTTGACTTCCAGTTGTGACTACAGTTACATGAGTGGTGGTGTGAATTGTGGCGATGCAGCATGGATAGGCTTGTGAAAATCAGTTCTTCAACCCAGACCGCTACTGCACTGTGGACCTGGAGGGAACTTAACACTAGTGTGACCCATCAAGGGCTGATAGAGCCACAAATCCAGTGAATAACAAGGTCAGATTATACGCACACCCCTTCCTCCTGCACTACAGGGACTCTTAAGTGTCCTTCAATATATTCCTCCAACCACTGGTTATGTCTGGAGGCTTACCTTTTTATTTCCTAGATCCTTGGTGGAGGTGTCCATTGATCTGTTGCCTCCTTTGTACCTCAACATGCGGGCTCTGTTGCAGATATAATATATGGGGAAATACAAGAGAAAAGGGTGCCCAATAGTGCAAATATAAATAGAGCAAATATAAACAGTAATTTACTCAAAATTATAGTGGTTGGGCAGTGGCATACACTATCTCCCAACAAAATTAGCCTGCAGAGAAAACAGTCCTGTCTCTGCTCAGGCAACATGGGGCAGGAAAAGAAAGTGCTGCTTTCAATCTTCTTATAAAATTGTTTTAATATAAAAAAAATACATATATGATATAATACCAAAAATAATAATAATATAACAATATTAGATTAAGAGCCACAGATTTACTTTCTGTAGTATACACTGCTTCTTCAGAATCAAATGGCTAGTAAACACAAAGAAGATCCAAAACCAATGCAGCACATACAGATGACAAGATTCAAATATCCCTCCCTATTCCCTATATTAGCTTAACAAAGATCATCCTCACATATTATAACTAACAGAACATATGAATATATGATTCTATTACTATCAGACAACAAAATGAAAATACCCTGATTTTCATGCTTTATTTTTAATTTTTCAAAAACCAGAAGTAGAAAGTACTAGATCTCAGATCGGAAGTGTTTAATAAAACCGTTATGAACCGGATGCATTTTTCACCATTGGGATCACGCAAGACATTACTATGATTTTATTAAAAAAACAGATGTTAAATATCTTTCCTGACCCCAATGGAAACACACAAATACAGGTCTTTTAATTTTGGAAAGTATCTGCACACTTTCTAAAACCAGAAGCGGCAGAATCTCGATCTCCATCCACAAGAGTATGTTTTCTCCCCAAACGGTAGTTCAGACAAGAACTTGTTTAGCTTTATTGGAAATCCCATGATTCCAAAGAAAGTCAGACCCACAAGGGTCCAGATCTCAAGCAGGAAGTACATTTATTATACTTCATAAATACAATAATTCCCAGGAGGAGTATCAATATTAAAAATAATAATAATAATAAAAAAAATATATATATATATATGTAAATGTATAATTCTATTACTATTTCTGATTTTCAGGTATTATTTTCAATTTTCTTATAAACCGGAAGTAAACAAATCTCGATCTTAAACCAGAAATATTAATAAAAACCTTTATAAACTAAAGGTATTTTCTATACTAAAATTTTATTACAGAAAAGTAGATCTAAATACCATTATTAACCCTTATAAGAGAACAAAGAGTCCAAATCTCATAGTATCTAAAGATATCCGCACCTCCCAAAAACCAAGTGGGGAAATCTCGATCTCCATCATTATCATTTTTATTTTCCCCTTGATGTGATTGAAAATAAAGTAAAAAGGATAGAAAATACAGAAACCACTAAAGAATGCTGGAAAATATTTTTAAAAAATTGAGTCATCTGAAACAAAATATTATACAGACAAAAAAACATTTTTGAAAGAGATCAAACCGAATATCAATACAAACAAGAAAGCTTAACTCTGGGTTATAATAGTCATAATAAGCCATTGAGAATATCCCATTATAATGAAAGAGGAGGGATTGATATGAGGAAAAAAATAAGAAAAACAAAAGAGAACATCATACAGGTATTTTTAAACTGAATTCAAAGACAGGTAGATTCCAAAATATTGTATGCTATCCAGTTGGGAGTATCTAAAACAGAATAACAAGGGTCAAATGAGGACATCCATTAGTTCTGTAAATTACAAAAATTTACAAGGGAAAAATACAAATCAAAAGGATGTCCCTGCAGTGGAAGAATTAGGTAGTCAAGGGGAAAATGAGGATAGACAAAATAATGATACTTTTTATAGAGAGATGTGAGAAGCCCCCCCAGAGGCTAAAAAAATTCTGTGGAGGAGCAGAAGGGTGCTGCTCCTAAACCCATTAAGTTTGAGACATATTGACATACAGATTACAGTTAAGAGATTCTGAGTAAAGATAAAGCTATTATGAATAATGCAGGAAATTACAACATAGGTGATATATATGGAGAGCATCGTCTACAACTTTTAGCAGCAGAAGGTGAGGGACAGCATGTTACTTTCACCCCATTCATAGTGGAAAGAAAAAAAAGAGGATTTTAGTCTTACGTGTTAAATCCTTTTCTCTTAGTCCATACAGGTTACTGGTAACTCTGGGAGGCGATCCGCCCCTTTAAGTAGGCAGGAACATTTCTCTAAATGTATGCAGGGGATGGAGCCTCCCTTCCCTCCTTAAGCTGCAGCTAGCCAACCAGCTCCAGAATGATTTGAGACACTAACTAATGACTAGATAGTAGAAGGGAAGAAGACTCCTGTGAGCATGACCCCGAAGGACTCCCACATACTGCCACAGGAGAGCCAAGCATGGTCCCTTGACAGGGTGGGAGACCAGTAACCTGTATGGACTAAGAGAAAAGGATTTAACAGGTAAGACTAAAATCCACTTTTCTCTGTCGTCCAATACAGGTTACTGGTAACTCTGGGATGTCCAACCATTGAGTTTCCCAGAGGCGGGAAGAAGGCAAGGACCAGGCGCAAGGCCCCCAAAGTCACCAGAACATCTATGAACCAACTGGTCAGAGATAGCCCAACAAACTGACGTGGCAACAGACACTAAACAGGGGCAAAAACACCCCAGGAACTGTTACACAGCACACTGAACTACAGCCAACAGGGCTCAACAGTAAGGAAGCACTAAGAACCTAAGAAGAAGATCCTAGACAGGCAAAACTGCCTCCAGGACCTTCGGCATCAGCCGAAGCCAGCACATCCACGTGGTAGTGCTTCGAAAAGGTGTGCACAGAGGACAAAGTGGCCACCCTGCACAGCTGATCAGGAGAAGTCTGATTCTTGTAGGCCCAAGAGGCCCCAATGGACCTGGTGGAATGAGCCGTGACCCGAAAGGGAACATGCTTATTCCTCAACTCGTAGGTCTGACAAATAGTGGACTTGATCCATGACGCAATAGTCACTTTGGATGCAGGTCTTCCTGCCCTAGGACCCTCAGGAATGACGAACAGAGCGTCAGACTTCCTGACAGATTCAGTGCGATGGACATAAAATTTGAGACAACGCACCACATCCAATAAGTGAAGATCTCTCTCCTTGTCAGAGGAGGGGTTAGGGCAGAAAGAGGGCACCACAATCTCCTGACTGATGTGGAACTCAGAAACCACCTTGGGCAAAAACTCCTTGGAGGTGCGAAGCACCACCTTATACTTATGAAACACCAGATATGATGGTTTACAGGAAAGAGCGTGCAACTCCGCAACCCGGCAAACAGATACGTTCGCTAGGAGAAACACTATCTTCCACGGCCTGAGACAAAGAGGAATAGTAGCCAAAGATTCAAAGGGAGGACGTTGAAGAACGCCCAAAACCAAATTAAGATCCCACTGAGGAGCGGGGCTCCGGAAGGCAGGACGAACATGAGCAACACCCTGGAAGAAAACCTTGACATCAGGAAGGATAGCAATACGCTTCTGGAAGAAGACAGAAAGCGCCGAAGTCTGAACCTTAAGAGAACTCAAACTAAGTCCCTTATCCACACCGTACTGCAAGAAGACCAGGACAGTAGGTAGATCAAAATCAAGGTACAGAACCTTATCAGCACACCAAGGCACAAAGGTTGACCAGAAACGGTGATAGATCTTGGAGGAAACAGGCTTACTGGCACTAAGCATAGTAGTCACCACAGCAGACGAAAAACCTTTCTTCCTTAAATCGAGGATTCAACCTCCAGGCCATCAAATTGAGCCGATGAACATTTTCCTTCCAAAGGTAACCCTGCAGAAGAAGATCCAGACGGGATGGGAGCGGAAAGGGCTCCGCCACAGATAGAGCCAGAAGCTCCGGATACCAGGATTGACGAGGCCAATTCGGAGCAATCACGATGACCGGACAACATTCCATCTTCAGTTTCTGCAACATCCTTATTAACATTGGAAGTGAAGGAACGATGTAGGCCAGAGGGAATGTCCAAAGGATGGACATTGCATCGACAGCTAGAGCCAGAGAGAGTCCTCCGCTAGCAGAACACCCGAACCTTCTTGTTGTGTCTCGTAGCCATCAGATCCATGTGGGGCATCCCCCACCTCTGAACAAGGAGTTGAAACACCTCGGGATGTAACTCCCACTCTTCGCTGTCCACTGTGTGATGACTGAGGAAGTCCGCCATGACGTTGTCTACGCCTCAAATGTGCACTGCGGAAATGGCAGGAACATGAACCTCTACCCAGGACAAAATGGCCTTGACCTCTAACCAAGCGGCGAGACTTCTTGTTCCGCTCTGTCTGTTGATGTAGGCCACTGCCGTGGCGTTGTAGGACTCCACTCGGACTGGACAGTCCTCCAGTTGAGATACCCAATGACGTAGAGCATGAAATATCGCCCGAAGTTCCAAGATGTTGATTGGGAGAAGGGACTCCTCCGTAGACCATTTCCCCGATCGCTGAGGCGACCCAGAACAGCTTCCTAGCCCGAGAGGCTGGCATCTGTCGTGACCATGGTCCAGTAGGGAATCAGAAAGGATCTTCCTTTCATCAGATTGGAAAGGTCCAGCCACCACTCCAAGCTCAGCTCCACATGAGGGGGAAGGGACACCGACAACCTGTGATAATCTGGTCGATCCTTGCACACCTGTATCACAAACCTCTGGAGTTCCCTGGTGTGCGCCATGGCGAATGGAACTGCTTCTATTGTGGAAATGAACTTCCCCACCAGAGAAGACAACCTTGGAACTGGGACCAGATCCTGAGACAGAATCGCTGAAACACTGTGGGCAATTTGATGGGCTACCTCGTCCGGTAGAAACACCATGCTCCTCTGAGTATCAAACAGAAGACCCAGGAAGATCAGTTGCTGGGATGGAACAAGATCCAACTTGTCCAAGTTGACAATCCATCCGTGATGGGTGAGGACTTGGATGCAGGTCTAAACCTGCTGATGAGGAAAGTCTGCAGCAAGTTGTCCATGTGAGGAGTCACTCGGATGCCGTCCCAATGGAGAACGGATATCAAGGCTCCTAGAACCCGTTGGAAAACCTGAGGAGCCGTCATCAGACAAAATGGAAGAGCTGAGAACTGAAAAAATCCTCTGTTGCAGGCAAACCGCAGGTACCACCTGCTCTCCTGATGAATTGGGATGTATAACTACGCATCCTGAAGGTCCAGAGAAGCAAGGAACTGCCCTGGAGACATGGCAGTGATCACAGTGCGCAGAGACTCCTGACGATAGTGAGTCTTGCTCACGAAGGAGTTTAGATCCTTCAAATCCAAAATAGGGTGACATCCGCCGTCCTTTTTGGCCCCAACAAAGTGGTTCGAGTAAAACCCCAAACTCCTGTCTGAAGGAGGCACTGGGTCCAGGACATCCTTGTCCAGAAGAGCCTGAACAGCGCCGTTGAACAGACGGAGTTTCTTGATGTCCTGAGGAGAAAGTGAAAGACGAAAGTGAAAAGGAGGAAGAGAATAGAAAGGTATCTTGTATCCATCTGACACCACCTGTAAAACCCATGGGTCCGTCACAGAATCCTCCCAAGTTCCGCGAAAGAGTCACAGACGACCACCCACAGTGGGATGCGGACCCGGGTTCGGCGAGTCATGCCGAAGCAGTCTTGGTAGCCTTGGGCTTGGAGGCAGCCTTAGGCTTCCATTGCTGTTTGGGCTTGGAGGAGGAACGCAGAGCTGATGGAACCGCCTGGTTCGTCAAACGTGTCTCACCCTGAAAGGAACAAAAGGACTGGTTAGGTTTAAATGGCAACTTCTTAAAGACCAAGGGTAGAAGAGTACTCTTACCCCCTGTGGCCTCGCTAATCAGTTCCTTAAGATCAGGCCCAAACAAGGAGGTACCATGAAAAGACAGAGAAAGCAAGACTTTCTTGGAAGCAGTGTCAGCAGACCAGATCTTGAGCCAAAGAGCACGTCTGGCTACCACAGAAGTAGTAGAAGCCCTCGCCATCATGAGGACGGCATCAAAAGCAGCAGCAGAGACATAGTGTTGCGCTTCAGAGATATTGGTGAGAAGACGCAATTTCTCCGAAGTAGGCGCATCCTGATAGACAGCCGTAGTGAGTTGTTCAGTCCAGACTGCAATAGCCCAGTTAACCCATGCAATAGCAAACGCTGGACGCATAGCGGTGCCAATAGAAGCAAAAATTGACTTGAAGGAAACCTCAAGTTTCTTGTCAGTCCAGTCATGCAGTGCAGAAGCATCAGAGACAGGTAAAGCTGTAGATTTAGACAATCTGGATATGGGTGCATCCACCTTAGGTGGAGAACCCATTTAGCTAGCTCAGCTTCAGAAAAGGGATAAAGCTTAGCAAATTTGCTGGACACAGAAGCAGACTTGTCCGGAGATTTGCACGCCTCAGAAACCAAATGGTCAAGAGTGGGGTTAGGAGGAAAATAAGTAAGGGGCTTAGCAGGCTCCTGAAAAACATCAGAGGATTCAGAAGGAACCTCCTGAACCAAGGGAATGTTGAGTGTGGTTAAAACAGCTCTGATCAGGCTCTCAGCAGAGGGTTCAGGATCAGCTTCAAATGGATCCCCAAGGGACCTAGAAGACTCCAAAACAGTACCATCCTCAACATCTGAATCCAGCAACAATTCCTCCTCAGAAGAATCTGACACATCAGGTGCCCCCTGCGGTTTAGACAGGGAAGATCTGATATTAGAGGGGGTCTGCCACATTTGAAGTGCCCCCTGAATCTGGGATGGAAAGAGTTGTAAAGTGGACCTAAGGTCCCTAATCACAGCCTTAAACTCTTGCACCCAAACTGGCTCAATAGCATGGCTGGAAGTCCCTGGGTTGCTGTCCGGAACCTCAGAACATGCTGGGCATAAATGACCATAGAACTCTCTAGGTAGTCCTGCTTCCACAAAAAAGCACCTGGATACTGAGCTAGCCACATTGAAGGGCATTTGTCAGTCATGGTAATCCGCCTAATGGTGGTATTCCATATCTGACACAAAATAAAAGAAACAAACTATAGAAGAATGTTCTCCACCTGGTGTTTTATCGCACTGAGGAACAAATCATTCTGGAGCTGGTTGGCTAGCTGCAGCCTAAGGAGGGACGGGAGGCTCCATCCCCTGCATACATTTAGAGAAATGTTCCTGCCTACTTAAAGGGGTAGATCGCCTCCCAGAGTTACCAGTAACCTGTATTGGATGACAGAGAAACAGACCAAGTGATATATACCAAAAAAAAAATAATAAAAGGATAAATGGTCCAAAAAACTTTTAATCACGGAGTAGAGATGTACAAATGCAGAAAGAAAGGATGTGCAACCTGTAAACACTATGCTTTTAGTAATTGTGTGTCTAAAGAAATATTTAAACTGAGGTGACTGGAAAAACATATAAAATGCAAAGTTTCATGAATTGTAATTCAGATTGTGGTATATTTGTTAACGTGCCTGTGGAAAACAATATTTGTGGTGCACTATGAGAAAAATGAAAGTGCGGATCACTAAATACTTACGGAATATAAGAAATATAATAGATAAGCATAGTGTTCAAAATATTTAATAGGACATGGTGAATGTCATCCCGATGAGCTGAAAGTAACTGTCATTAAGAAGATTCCTTTAGATAGACTAGGAAAACTTTGAGCCCATGTGGTCTAATTATAGCAGCTTTTTTATGATACAGCAGGTTTTATATATGTTGTTTCTATGGTGTCCATAATAACGGTTTTAAGCATTCTCCTTGGCAGAATATTATGTTGCTATTTCATAAATTGCAGTTCAGGATAGTTTTATGAGAAGGTATCTTGTATGGATGTATTATCAGATTTTTAGGGATTTTAAACATGTAGATTGTCTACATATATGTATTTACATGAATGTATATATATAAAATATATAATATTTTAATATTATTATTGTAATGCAAGTCCACTTAGAGAAAGTTGTAGTGTACAAAAACGAGATGGGAGATTTTGTATATCATTTTTGTCTGTGACGTTCTTGTATTATATATACAGTTAGGTGCGTGAATATTTGGACACTGACACAATTTTCAGAATTTTGGCTTTGTACGCCACCACAATAGATTTGAAATTAAACAACCAAGATGCAACTGAAGTGCAGACTTTCAGCTTTAAATCAAGGAGTTAAACAAAAATATTGTATGAAACGTTTAGGAATTGCAACCATTTTCATACAAGGTCCCCTTATTTCAGGGGCTCAAATGTAATTGAACAAATTAACACAATCATAAATAAAATGTTCATTTTTAATACTCTGTCGAGAATCCTTTGCAGGCAATGACTGCTTGAAGTCTGGAACGCATGGACATCACCAAACGCTGGGTTTCCTCCTCTGTGATGCTTTGCCAGGCCTTTACTGCAACTCTCTTCATTTGTTGTTTGTTCTGCCTTAAGTTTTGTCTTCAGCAAGACCATTGCAGAATATTCCACTTCTTTGCCTTAAAAAAACCCTGGGTTGCTTTTACAGTTTGTTTTGGGTCATTGTCCATTTGTAAAGTGAAGCACCGTCCAATCAACTTTTCTGATTTTGGCTGAATGTGAGCAGACAATATATCCCTATACACTTCAGAATTTATCCGGTGTCACAGCATCAATAAACATTAGTGACCCAGTGCCACTGGAAGCCATGCATGCCCATGCCATCACACTGCCTCCACCGTGTTTTACAGATGATGTGGTATGCTTTAGATTATGAAGCCTTCTTCATACTTTTTTCTTCCCATTATTCTGGTACAGATTGATCTGTCCAAAGAATGTTGTTGCAGAACTGGGCTGGCTTTTTTTAAATTTTTTTTTGGGTAAGTCTAATCTGGCCTTTTTGATGCTCATGAATGGTTTGCTCTTGTGAAGTTTTCTCTTTATGGTAGACTTGGATAATGATGTGCTTACCTCCTGGAGAGTGTTCTTCACCACTTGGTTGTATGTTGTGAAGGGGTTTTTCTTTACCACTGTTGTTTTCCGTGGACGTCCAGGCCTTTTTGTGTTGCAGAGCTCACCAATGTGTTCTTTTTTTTCTCAGAATGTACCAAACTGTTGATTTGGCCACTCCTAATGTTCCTGCTCTCTCTCTGATGGATTTCTTCTTTTTTTTTTGCAGCCTAAGGATGGCCCATTTCACTTGCACTGAGAGATCCTTTTAACCGCATGTTGTGGGTTCACAGCAGCAGCTTCCAAATGCAAATGGCACAACTCTAGACCTTTTACCTGCTTAATTGATGAAGAAATAATGAAGGAATAGCCCGCTCCTGTCCACGAAACAGCTTTTGAGTCAATTGTCCAATTACTTTTGGTCCCTTGAAAAAGAGGGGGCCACATATTAAAGAGCTGTAATTCCTAAACTCTTCCTCCAATTTAAAAGGATAGTAATACTTTGTTTTATCTTTATTTTATTTTGTAGGCATTAAAAAAAACATGAAGAACGATATAGGTCTTATGTCTCAAACCTTTATGGTTTGAGAGATATTCACAAGCAAAGTTTCCCCTCCCGCCCTTTTTACGTAGTGTAAGCCATCTCTTTTCAGATGTGTAATCCAGTCCATAGACCAGACAGATACCAGCAGGGGACAATCTTCTTCCTATGAAAACAATGAAATCCCTGCTCCCCTTGACAAGTTTTTCAGGTTTTTCCCTTATCTTAATTGAAGATTGTCCCTATCTGCAGTCTACCTGGGCACCTCCCTTCTGATCTGGATGAGCAGTGTTACATCAGTAAAACGGGTGGGAGGGGGGTACTTTGTCACTGAATTACTCTTGAACTACAAGTCTGACAGTATTGATATAACATTCTCCAAAGTCCAAATGCTATGTTGATTAATTAGAGCCACTTTTTTTTTAAATATTACTATCCTTTTAAGCCCTTATTCATTATTTAACTGTAACTTGAATTTATTTTGGTAATCAGCTGAAATAACAAAACTTGTGTCAGTGTCCAAATATTTACAGACCTAACTGTATATATTATGATTTAGTTCAGTTGGAATATGGAGGAGTCCAGATGGTGTCAGTATACAAGAGCTAACTGAGATAATGAGGGGCCTTGTTGCAATAGAGTATTTTAATAAAAGCCTCCAGAATACTTGGTCCCTCCTGTTTGGTGCCCAGATGACATACCGTGTGCCTGCCATATAGACTTAGCCTACCAGATGAAGTTAGGTATGCTTCGTGGATAATGAGAGTTTTCGACTCCATTATTAGCCCATGATTTGCCAGTTGGTTTAATAAGCGAACCCCTCAATTGGAAGAAACATCTAAGGTTGGAGCGGTTGCCTAACACTGACGGAATGCCAGTGTAAGAACGCAATTGAGTGTCACAGTGCCTACCTTAGTCCCAGCGTTTTCTGGCTGGGCACTGCTGGGGAACTAGGTCCGGGAGTGGTGCTCCGGCATCACTGCCCGCATCTCACCATGCCTGTGGCCAGGCCTCGTCTGGTGCCTCCCGCGGCCGGCCGTGTCCTTTTCCCAAGCAGTATGGCTGTTTGTGCTGACGCTTTTTGTGACACATAGTATCTTTCCACTGCGTCATATGCAGGCATGTGTCAGTTTGATTGACGCTAGTGCTCCTTATACCTGGGGCCACCTGAGACTCCTCCTTGCTACTTCCTGGGTGGATTTAAAAGGGCGATGGACAGTCAGTCCAGTCGCCTTTACGTTGGTGTTTGTTGCCATTTTGATAGTTCTCCTTTGGTGTTTGTGTATCACCTCTGCTTGTCTGACCATCCAATCTGGTGCAGACCTGTGACTCTGGCTGACTACCCTCTCCATGCATGACCTAGGCTTGTCTGACCATCCAATCTGGTGCTGACCTGTGGCTCTGTCTGAGTACCCGCTCCAGTAGTGACCCCTGGCTTGTCTGACTACCTGTTTGGCTTTACCTTTGGCTCGGCCATCCTGGCTGGCCTAACCCAGAGGGTACTTACCATGTCCGCTTATACAGACTGCAGGCGTGAGTCAGTGGGGGTCTCCTGGTGGCCTTCCCTAGTGGGAGATCTAGGTCCACGAGTACTGACTGCAGACGTGAGTCAGGAAAAAGTCTCCTGGTTACTTATTGTATGTGAGATCTCTAGATACTGCAGCTCTGTGACTTCTCTCATTCTCCCTGAGACTACCATTGGCCTTGGACTTAATCTCTGGCAGTGAGGTCTACTTGGAGGCCGTCTCCGATTTCTGATAGGAGTTCTGGCTTCTCCGATTACCCTCTGCACCTGCCATCTTTATCATTATGGGTATTTCTTATACTGCTCAATAAAGGTGATTTTACTACATACTGTACTGACTCCTGGTTTATTTTTGAGTATCTGTGACAAAACGTAAGGGCCATGTCTACAGACGGTACTAGTGATCCACCTTTTCAGAACATCCTGGACAGAATGGAGATTCAAGATCAACGTATTGATCAATTATCCTTGGCCATGCAGACCTTGCTTAATCGTACTGCACACCTTGAATACTTTAACCCACAACTGGTGGCCTCTTCCGCTCCTTCCCCGGCACCGGCGGTTCCCACCGCACTTGATGCAGGCGTGGTCAGAGGGTTATTGGGTTCCGCTCCCACAACATTATGGTGGGGATCCTGAATTATGCCGTGGGTTTCTGAACCAACTGGGCATATGCTTTGGAGATGATACCGCATGCCTTCCCTAACGAACGCAGTAGGGTTGGCTTTATGATATCGCTCCTTTCTGGCAAGGCATTGGCATGGACAAATCCTTTACAGAAGACTGACAAACCCATAATTTATAACTTTAAGGAATTTGTGGCCTCCTTCAAACGAGTTTTTGATGTGCCAGGTCACGTGACCTCAGCTTCTAATGACCCTCCGCAGGGGAACTTGAACAGTGGCGGAATACACTATCGAATTTTGCACCCTGGCAGCTGAGGTAGGCTGGAACAATGAGGCTCTGGTAGCTGCCTTTTTTCAAGGGCTGTATGACAATATTAAGAATTAGATTGCTGCCCATGAATGATTTGGATGAGCTAATATCATTTACCATCCTAATTGACACCAGGGTCAGGGAAAGACCCTCATTTAGGGAGCAACTGCGAAGGCCTCCGGCCAGATTGGCGCCTAAATTTTGGCACCCACCCTGTCCTCCCTCACCTCACATGCCTCCTAGTCTTGACTCTGGGGGTGGCGAACCTATGCAAGTTGGTGCACTCTGCTTTCTCTGGAGGAGAGCCTTCCAGAGGAGGGAGGGACTGTGTTTGTATTATGGGAGACCAGGTCACCTGTTGAGATCCTGCCCGGTACATCCAGGAAACGCTTGCACCTAAGATCCTGTCGGGGACAGATCTTAGGTGGCATTTCTCAGTCCCCAGGAATCCTTTAGGATATAAACCCATTCTGGAGGTGATCCTGTCTTGGGCTGAGCATTCTGTCTCAGTTCCAGCGTTGCTGGACTCTGGTGCCACTGGTTACTTTATTGATGCAGCGTTTGAGGCCAAAAATTCTATTCTGTTGCAGCCTCATTCCTCCCCTCTGGCCATTGAGGCCATCTATGGTAGACCCCTTCTACCCTCACACATTATGCAAGAAACCTCCTTGTTAACCCTACGGGTGGGGGCCCTCCACAAGGAGGTCCTGAAATTTCAGGTGATCTTCTGGTGGTCTACTCCAACCAGTGGCCAACGGGGAACGACCTTGCTCACATCATACTGTTTGTTGGTTCCCAGCACGTGGGCGCTGGTCTGCTCCATTGCCTCACAGTATTACACATTGAGATCTGTTGGTTCCCAGCGTGCGGACGCTGGTTCGCTCCTGACCCTCGTGGCTTACTACTCAGTTATACTGTTGATCCTCAGTGTGCTGTCCAGTCCTAGACAGCCTTACTCCACCTAACCCCAGGTATTGGGTTTCAGAATTACTGGTGTATTTGGGCTACGCTCTTACTTTACATCTTGACTGTCCTTTTCATCTGACAGCTATTGTGGCCACTCTGGTTGACACCTCCTCTTTGGGTTGCCCTGCCAGGTATATTGGTAAGGCCGGTAGAACCTTTATACATTCCATCTTAAGGTTGCCTTACCCGGTATTGGCAGGGCCGGTAGAACCTAGCCTCTCAGTGTTCCTTCAGGCTGCCTTACCCGGTATATTGGCAGGGCCGGTAGAGCCTGCATAGTCCTGACTATCGTCTGGCTGCCTTGCCCGGTATATTGGCAGGGCCGGTAGAGCCGGTACACTCCTGACTATTGTTAGGCTGCCATGCCCGGTATATTGGCAGGGCCGGTAGAGCCTGTACACTCCTGATTATTGTTTGGCTGCCTTGCTTGGTATATTGGCAGGGCCGGTAGAGCCACCTTTCTTTTGCTTGCCCAGGCTGCCCTGCCCGGTATATTGACAGGGCCGGTAGAGCCTGATTCTATATTGACATTTCTATTTGCCATTTTATGTATTGTATGTACGTGTATGAAATCCTATGGGATTTGCTTTAAACTTTTCAATAAAGTTGTGTTTTTACCTAACCTTACGTCTGAGAGTCTTAATAAACCGTGACAGTACGAAAGGGCCATGACCTCAGACAATAAGAGTGATGGTAATACACAGAATATCCATTGGAGGATGGATATGCATGAGCAACGTTTGGATCAGTTGGCGGTTGCAATCCAAACTATTCTCGAACGCACTGTGCTTGCTGATAAGTCTGGGTCTAGCCCGGTGATCTTGCCCAGTCAGACACTGGAGAGTGATACGATGCCCTCAGGGGCCGCAGTTAAAGGGTTAACTGCTTCTGCACCCTTGCCACTCCGTTATGACGGTGACCCTAATCTTTGTAGAGGGTTCATCAACCAACCTGAAATATTTATGGAATTGACGGCACATGTGTTTCCTAACGATCGTAGCAAGATTGGGTTCATGATATCCTTGCTGACTGGCAGAGCATTGGCTTGGGCTAATCCATTGTGGGAAAATGCTAAACCCTGCACTAAGAGTTTCAGAGAATTTGTGCAATCTTTTCGCAGAGTGTTTGAGCCGCCTGGTAGACCCACCTCTGCTGCAAAACGCCTTATGGAAATACAACAGGGCAGGAGTACGGTGGGCGACTATGCCATTGAATTTCGCACCTTGGCAGCAGAGGTAGGGTGGAATAATGAGGCATTGTTGGCAGCCTTTGCTCAGGGCCTGAGTGACCAGATTAAAGATGAGATTGCAGCAAAAGAATTGCCTATTGAATTAGATGACTATATTGAGTATGTCATACTAATTGACTCCAGGATACGTGAGAGACTATCTGCTAGAGATCGGAGGATACGGTCTAAAAATGGTGCGTCTAGCAGTACATTTTGCCCACCCATCCCTCCCATGACAGCTAAGCCTAGTGAAACTTTGCGGGAACCAGGTGAACAGATACAAGTAGGTTTCACTAGGTTAACCAAGGAGGAGAGATTATACCGCAGGAGACAAGGGTTGTGTCTATATTGCGGTAAGAATGGGCATTTGCTAAGATCTTGTCCGGTACGTCCGGGAAACGAACACACCTAGGGTACCTTGGGGGACAGGCCCTTGGTGGTGTCCAATCGTTCCCAGTGTTGGGCACACTGAAACCTACCTTACAGGTGGTATTGTCTTGGGCAGAACGCTCTGTGGAGGTTTTGGCCCTGGTTGATTCTGGTGCAGCCGGGTATTTTATGGATAATACCTTTGCTGAATTGCATGGGATCCCACGCATTGAAAGAGAAACCCCGCTTGCCATTGAAGCAATTGATGGCAGACCTTTGGAACCCGCTCATGTAACCTTCGAAACTATGCCATTATCCATGACTATTGGGGCTCTTCATAAAGAAGAGCAGCAGTTCCAACTTATTAACTCTCCTCACCATGCCGTAATATTGGGATTTCCCTGGTTACAGTTGCATAATCCGCAGTTTGATTGGCAAAAGTGAGAAATCTCCGCTTGGTCTCAATTTTGTATGGAAAAGTGCGTTACCCATCCAGTTAAGGTCTTGTGCACCTCCCCTTCACTACCGGATGAATACCAACAGTTTGGCGATGTTTTTAGTGAGGGAGAGGCTGGCACCTTACCTCAGCACAGACTGTATGATTGTAGCATTGTGTTACCTTCTGGAGTGGTGCCTCCTAGGGGTCGCACTTATCCATTGTCTTGTGAGGAAAACCAAGCTATGGAAGAATATATTTCTGACGCCCTTAAAGGGGAACTACCACCCCGCAATAACTTAAGCTTCACTGATTGCTCATCTGGCGACTAGCTGCTTAGTAGCGCTAGTCGCCAGAAATATTACCCGGTTCTGCAGATATCGCCGTTTTACCGATGGTGACAGGAGCAGGAAGCACGGACGTCTCTTCACAGTGACAGCGCAGGCGCACGGACGTCACTGTGAAGAGACGTCCGTGCTTCCTGCTCCTGTCACCATTGGTAAAACGGCAATATCTGCAGAACCAGGTAATTTCTGGCGACTAGCGCTACTAAGCAGCTAGTCGCCAGATGAGCAATCAGTGACGCTTAAGTTATTGCGGGGTGGTAGTTCCCCTTTAAAAGAGGGATCATAAGGAAATCTACCTCTCCGGCTGGGGCCGGGTTCTTTTATGTAAAAAAGAAAAAAATGGCGAACTGAGACCATGCATTGACTATTGTGGGTTAAATAAGCTTATGGCTAAGAACGCTTATCCGATACCACTCATCACTGAGCTTTTTGACAGACTCAAAGGTTCCTCGATTTTCACCAAATTGGACCTACGGGCTGCATACAACTTGATTCGTATCAGAGCCGGTGATGAGTGGAAAACTTCCTTTAATACAAGATCTGGGCACTATGAATATTTAGTCATGCCATTTGGTCTGTGTAATGCACCAGCAGTATTTCAGGAATTGATCAATGATATTCTCAGAGATATGTTACAGTCACGTGTCGTGGTTTACCTTGACAATATACTTATTCACTCTAAAGACTTGTCACAACACATCAAAGATGTGTCAGAAATATTGCTACGGTTACGCAAAAACAAATTATACTGTAAATTAGAGAAATGTGAGTTTCACAGAACCAGTGTGCCATTCTTGGGTTTCATTATTGGCAAAGAAGGCATTGCCATGGACAAAGAAAAGTTGACTGCAGTCTTACAATGGACTCGACCTAAGAGTCTCAAAGCTATTCAGCGATTTTTGGGCTTTGCTAACTATTATAGGAAGTTTATTAAGAATTTCTCTTCCATTGTTAAACCATTGTCTGACCTTACACACAAGGGCGCTAATCCATCCCTTTGGCCAGTGGCTGCAGAGGAGGCCTTTGAAAAACTGAAATTGGCTTTTGCTAATGCTCCTGTGTTATCCCACCCCAACCCATCACTCCCGTTCACCTTGGAGGTCGACGTCTCGGATATTGGGGTTGGGGCAGTGCTTTCTCAACGTCCTATTAAGGGTGGAAAACTTAGACCCTGTGGTTTTTTTTCCAAAAACCTGACTGGAGCGCAAAGCCATTATGAAATTGGGGACAGAGAATTATTGGCCATTATCCTCGCTCTTAAGGAATGGCGTCATTTACTTGAAGGCACAAAGAATCCTGTTTTGATCCTGACTGATCATAAAAATCTGACCTACCTTTCTGAGGCCAAGAGATTGTCCTCTCGCCAGGCCAGATGGGCATTATTCCTGTCCCCATTCAATTTCATTTTATCCTACTTGCCGGGGTCTAAGAATGTTAGGGCTGATGCACTGTCAAGACAATTTGAGGCCGAAATTGACAGAGAGGAGGCACCAGTACCTATCATTCAACCTGATCGAATATTGGCTACTATACGCACTAGTATCACTTCACCACTAGGGGAAGACATTTTGGCCTCTCAGGCCTCAGCGCCCCATGTTACCCCTGTGGGCAAGTGTTATGTCGCTGAACCATTTCGTACTCGCTTACTTGAAACTTACCATTCCTCTAAGGCCGCGGGACACATTGGCAGAGACCAATTGTTATGGTCCCTTTCTCATATATTTTGGTGGCCTTCTATGAGAGCAGATTGTGCCGATTTTACTAATGCCTGTGCCACCTGTGCCCGTGCGAAAACCCCTAGACACCTCCCTGTGGGCTTGCTTCAGCCGGTACCTAATGGTGAACGTCCTTGGTCTCATGTTTCTATTGATTTTATGGGAGAATTGCCCGTGTCTAGAGGGTATTCCTTTATACTAATGGTGGTGGACAGGTTTTATAAAATGGCTCATTTTGTGCCCCTCCATGGCCTTCCCTCGGTTAAAGAATTGGCAATGGTGTTTGCCAAGGAGGTATTTCGGTTGCATGGAGTTCCTAGAGTACTGGTGTCCGACAGGGGGAGCCAGTTTGTGTCCAGGTTCTGGAGGGCATTTTGCGAACAAATGGGCATACAACTATCATTTTCCTCTGCTTACCATCCCCAGACTAACGGAGCCGCTGAGCATGCCAACCAAGGGTTGGAACAGTTCCTGCGCTGTTTTGTTACTGACCATCATGACAATTGGGCCGACTTGTTGCCTTGGGCAGAGTTCGCCAGGAACTGTGCGGTCAACTCCTCATCCGGGAGCTCTCCGTTTCTGATTAATTACGGGTTTCAGCCCTGTCTGCTCCCGGATTCTTTTCAGACACAGCAGATTCCAGCTCTGGATGAGCATATTGAGCAACTCCGTTCCACATGGGCACAAGTTCAGAGGGCACTTGGTCAGTCATTTCAGCGCCATCAGCGCCATACTAATCGCAGAAGGCTTCCAGCGCTCTCCTTTCAGGTTGGAGACACAGTGTGGCTTTCTTCCAGGAACCTGAAGCTTCAGGTGCCATCCAGTAAGTTGGCTCCTAGGTTCATTGGCCCTTATAGAATTATTTGCAAGATTAATCCGGTTTCCTATGCTTTGGACATACCTGCGTCCATGAGCATTCATAACGTGTTCCATGTATCTCTCTTGAAACCTCTCATATGCAACCGTTATACTACTAACCCTGTGGTGCCAGGGCCTATCGAGGTTGAAGGTCAGGCGGAGTATGAAGTACAGAGTTTCACTGATTCCCGCAGGCTTAGAGGAAGGGTACAGTATTTGGTGCATTGGAAAGGTTATTTTCCTGAAGATCGATCTTGGGTGGATTGTAAGGACCTTCATGCACCCAAATTACAGCAGATCTTTCATTCCAAATACCCTCAGAAACCCAGACTCTATTCTAGGAGAGGGGGTCTTTGAAAGGGGGGTACTTTCACGGTGCCCGTGATTGCTGCTTTACTGTGTCTATCACCTATAGGGGGCTCCCATTGGCTGCTTGCCTTTAGCCCGCCTCATATTGCCTATTTAAACTTAGCTTGGGCACCCTTTAGTTGCCCTTTCGTGGTGTCTCTTACTCCTCCATTACCACCATGCTACAGAAGCTTCATTGGCCTCTCGGCTGTGTTCCTGAGTACCTGCATTCCTG
Source organism: Rhinophrynus dorsalis (assembly GCA_037306005.1). Taxonomy (NCBI): domain Eukaryota; kingdom Metazoa; phylum Chordata; class Amphibia; order Anura; family Rhinophrynidae; genus Rhinophrynus; species Rhinophrynus dorsalis. The sequence goes on along the minus strand of CM074724.1, from coordinate 177,051,033 downwards.
AGTTCGTGCTGTTCCAGTGTTGCTGTCTGCTGTGTCGGTTCCAGTCCCGTTCCGGTTGAGTTGCTGTTTCCTGCTCTGGTCTCCGTTATCGTTCCTGATCCGGTTGACGTCCCGGCTGGTTCCTGTCACTTCCTGAGCCTGGTTCCTACAGCGGTGACGACATCGTTCCTCGGTCGCTTGGCAACATTCCTGTCAGTTGGTTCCCAGCACACGGGCGCTGGTTCACTCCATTGCCTCACGGCATTACACATTAACCTCTATTGGCTCCCAGCGTGCGGACGCTGGTTCGCTCCCAAGCCTAGCGGCTATTATACAAGGGTGTTGGTTCCCAGCGTGCGGGCGCTGGTCTGCTCCATTGCTTCACAGCATTACACATTGACCTCTGTTGGCTCCCAGCGTGCGGACGCTGGTTCGCTCCCAAGCCTAGCGGCTATTATACAAGGGTGTTAGTTCCCAGCTCGCGGGCGCTGGTTCGCTCCATTGCCTCACGCCATTACACATTAACCTCTGTTGGCTCCCAGCGTGCGGACGCTGGTTCGCTTCCAAGCCTTGCGGCTATTAGACAAGTTGTTGGTTCCCAGCACGCGGTCGCTGGTTCGCTCCATTGCATCACAGCATTACACATTGAGATCCGTTGGCTCCCAGCGTGCGGACGCTGGTTTGCTCTTAAGCCTTGCGGCTACATCATACTGTTTGTTGGTTCCCAGCGCGCGGGCGCTGGTCTGCTCCATTGCCTCACAGTATTACACATTGAGATCTGTTGGTTCCCAGCGTGCGGACGCTGGTTCGCTCCTGACCCTCGTGGCTTACTACTCAGTTATACTGTTTATCCTCAGTGTGCTGTCCAGTCCTAGACAGCCTTACTCCATCTAAACCCAGGTATTGGGTTTCAGAATTACTGGTGTATTTGGGCTACGCTCTTACTTTACATCTTGACTGTCCTTTTCATCTGACAGCTATTGTGGCCACTCAGGTTGACACCTCCTCTTTGGGTTGCCCTGCCCGGTATATTGGTAAGGCCGGTAGAACCTTTATACATTCCATCTTAAGGTTGCCTTACCCGGTATTGGCAGGGCCGGTAGAACCTAGCCTCTCAGTGTTCCTTCAGGCTGCCTTGCCCGGTATATTGGCAGGGCCGGTAGAGTCTGTTTCAGCTGGTAATCCGTTAGGCTGCCTTGCCCGGTATATTGGCAGGGCCGGTAGAGCCGGTACACTCCTGACTATCGTTAGGCTGCCTTGCCCGGTATATTGGCAGGGCCGGTAGAGCCTGTACACTCCTGATTATTGTTTGGCTGCCTTGCCTGGTATATTGGCAGGGCCGGTAGAGCCACCTTTCTTTTGCTTGCCCAGGCTGCCCTGCCCGGTATATTGACAGGGCCGGTAGAGCCTGATTATATATTGCCATTTTATGTATTGTATGTACGTGTATGAAATCCTATGGGATTTGCTTTAAACTTTTCAATAAAGTTGCGTTTTTACCTAACCTTACGTCTGAGAGGCGTAATAAACCGTGACATGTTTACCCAGGGTTATTGTATCAGACACGGGGAGCCAGTTCGTGTTTAATTTCTGGAGATGCTTTTGCGCTCAGATGGGAATTCAGCTAGCATTCTCTTCCGCCTACCACCCACAGTCTAATGGTGCAGCACAAAGTTCGAACCAAGCCTTAGAACATTTTCTACGTTGATACGTTTCTTACCATTACAAGGATTGGGTTACCTTGTTACCTTGGGTGGAGTTTGCCCGGAATTGTGCTATGAACTCTTCCTAACAGAGTTCTCCGTTCCTTATCAATTATGGGTTCCAACCCTCTGTTCTTCCTGAGGCTTTCGATGCACAAGAAATGCCGGCTCTTGACCAGCATCTAAGGGCTCTCCGTTCCTCCTGGATGCGGGTACAGAATACCCTATATTCTGTACAACGACCAAAGCGACAGGCTGATTGTAGGCTCTTGCCTGCACTTATATTCCAAGTGGGGGAAAGAGTATGGCTGTCTTCCCGTAATCTCAAACTCCAAGTTCCCTGTAAGAAACTTGCTCCTCGGTTCATTGGTCCCTTCCGCGTCCTGCGGAAAATTAACCCTGTGGCATATGCTCTTGATCTGCCTCAATGAGCTTACACAATTTTTTTTATGTCTCCTTGCTCAAACCCTTGATTTGTAACCGTTACACCTCCTCTACAGTCCGGCCTGCACCCGTTAGGGTTGAGGATCATGAGGAGTATGTGGTACAGAGCATAATGGACTCTCGGTGGTTCAGGGGGCAAATACAGTATCAGATACATTGGAAAGGGTACAGTCCAGGGGAATACTCCTGGATACCGTCCAGAGATGTGCATGCTCCAATCTTGGTACGTAAATTTCATACTTGCTTTCCTGGGAAACCAAGACCCTGTCTGCGGAGGAAGGGTCTTGGGGGGGGGGGTACTGTCACAGTGCCTACCTTAGTCCCAGGGTCTTCTGGCTGGGCGCTAATGGGGAACTAGATCCGGGAGTGGTGCACCAGCATCACTGCCGTGTCTCTCCGTGCCTGCAGCCAGCCATGTCCTTTTCCCAAGCGGTGCGGCTGTTCGTGATGGCGCTGGTCGCGCTTACTATCGTTCCACTGCGTCATATGCAGGTGCTCGTCAGTTTGATTGATGCAAGTACTCCTTAAACCTGGGACCACCTGAGACTCCTCCTTGGGTGGATTTAAAAGGGCAATGGACAGTCAGCCCAACCACCCTTACACTGGTGTTTGTTGCAGTTTTGATAGTTCTCCTTTGGTGTTCGTGTATAACCTCGGCTTGTCTGACCATCCATTCTGGTGCTGACCTGTAGCTCTGTCTGACTACTCTCTCTTTATTATCCCCTGGTTGTTGGCCATCCAATCTGGTGCAGACCTGTGGCTCTGTGTTACAGTACCTAACGTCAAGCGACGCGATCTTGGTGCCGCTGGATAAGAAGCCTCCTAGCGATTGGCGCAGCAGCGTTCCAGGTGTCTTGCTGGGACCCTGGTCTGGGCGCAGTATGTGGTATCAGATGATACCGGTGTCCGAGGGCTGGGTGATAGTACTGCAGCATCGTTCACTGAGGTGGTGCGAGTTTCGGGCGCATCACCAAGATTTATAAAATATTGTCGATGAAATGACGCAGGATGCATGGGTGCATCAATTATGGGCGCGAAGCGGCAGAATGTCGCAGACCCTGATTTATGCTCTATCTCCATGCTCCTCCCTGCTACTTCCTGTTAATGGGTTTAAAGGGCAGACTGAAGTTTATACCAGTTGACCCTGCGTTGTTCATAGCATTTCTATTACCTGGGCTCTGTGTATGACCTGGCTAGACTTCCATCCAACCTGGTACTGACCTGTGGCTCTGTCCGACTACTCTTTTGCTTATCCCTATAGTGGACACCCAACCTGGTGCAGACCTGTGGCTCTGGTTGACTACCTGAACTGTGTATGACCTGGCTTGTCTGACTACCCTCTCTGGTGTCGACTTGAGGATCTGTCTGACAATTCTTACGTTTGTCCCTTATACCTAGCAGACACCCTATTTAGTGCAGACTTGGAGTTCTGGTAGACTAGCTCTGATACTGACTGCTTGCTTGGGTCAGTCATCCCTCCATACTGACTGCAGGCGTGGGTCACTTACTGCTTAATACTGACGGTAGGCGTGAGTCAGTGCTCCAGCTACGTTGGATCAAGATCCTGTATTCCTGTTCCCGTTCCTGCTCCCGTATAAGTGGCTGAGGCCTAGTCTCTAGCAGAGTGGTCTGGCTTGGCAGCCTACTATTCCTGATAGTAGTGCCCGCTGGCTTGTAACCCTCTGCTTGCTACTTGTGCATATAGTGTGCTCTACTTTTCTATTATTAATACATTTTGCATTTAACTATCCCATACTGACTCCTGAAAGTTTTTGGTGAATCTGTGACAGTACGTAAGGGTCATGAGTTCAGACGGTGATAGTAATGCAGTCTTTCAAAGCATCCTGGAAAGGATGGAGACACTGAGTCAAAGACTTGATCTGTTGTCTTTGGCCATGCAAACGGTTTCGCAGCACACTGCTAACCTCGAACAGATTTGTAACCAATTGGTGCCCACCCCCCCAGAGATCTCCCGGCACCAGTAGTTCCAACCTCTCCTGACGCAGGCATGGTCAAGAGGTTTATGGGTTATGCTCAGCTCCCACAGCGTTATGGTGGGGATCCAGATAGTTGCCGTGTCTTCCTTAACCAGATGGGTATATATTTTGAGTTAGTACCAGATGCCTTTCCTACTGAGCCCAATAAAGTTGGTTTCCTTACAACCCTCCTCACGGGCAGGGCACTGGCATGGGCCAGTCCGCTATGGGAGACAAATAAACCCATTGTTCACAATTTCTCAGAATTTAAACAAGTCTTTGACAGGCCAGGCCACGTGGTCTTGGCATCCAAGCACATTATGTCCCTGCGGCAGCGTAATCGTACGGTGGCCGACTATGTGGCAGAGTTTCATACCCAGGGAGCCGAAGTCGACTGGAATAATGAGGCCCTGATGTCCGTTTTTTTCAAGGGCTCAGTGACACTATGAAAAATGAGATCACGGTTCACGATCTACCTAACGATTTGGACAGGCTGATTGACTTTTGTATTCTAATGGATTCCAGAATCAGAGAACGACCCTCTTTTAAGGAGTACCTGCGGAGGTGCTCAAGTAAAGTACCTGCTCATTATTCCTAACCTATGCAGGTGGATGCCATTGTTAGGGGGAGACCCTCGGTAACTGAGAGCCTGCAGAGGCCTCAAGGGGAGATGTCTCCCCATTTTCCTCACTCTCCCTATCCTCCCATGTCTCCTGATCTAGTTTCTGAGAGTGGAGAACCTAGGATATTGGGTGTCCCCCGGCTTTCTAGGGAGGAGAGAGCCTTTCGGAGAAGGGAGGGTCTGTGTCTTTACTGTGGGAGGGCTGGTCATTTGTTGAGATCACGTCCAATTCGGCCTGAGAGATGCACGAATGTGAAGGGCGCTCGAAGACAGATGATGGGGGCATTTCATTGTCTCCAGACAAAGGCCTGTATTTATTGGGCAAACAAATCTGCCTCAGTTCCAACGTTACTGGACACAGGCGCTGCCAGCTGCTTTATGGATGCAGAATTTGCAGCCAGTAAGAATATTCCATTGTTGCCTCTTGCTTCCCCGTTGGCTGTAGAAGCCATTGATGGCAGACCATTACAGCCTTCACATATTACTCATGAGACCGCTCTGTTAACCCTGAGGGTGGGAGCCCTGCATATGGAAACCCTGTAGTTTCAGGTGATTAATTATCCACACCATGCCATGGTCCTGGGATTTCCTTAGGTACAAAAAAACAACCCCAGGATAGATTGGCACACTTGTGAGGTGGTGGTCTGGTCCCCACAATGCGAAAAGTCTTGTTTATCATGTCCTGTGAGAGTTACTCATGCCTTGACTCCACTCCTTCCAGGAGTATACGTCATTCATAGACGTTTTCAGCGAAAATCAAGCTGAGGTCCTTCCTCCTCATAGACCTTATGATTGTTGGAATTGTTGCCTGGTACTACACCTCCAAGGGGCCATACTTACCCCTTGCCTGTGGAGGAGAATAAGGCCATGGAGGAATACGTGTCTGATGCACTGGCCAGAGGAATCATTCGTAAATCCACATCTCCCGCTGGTGCTGGATTTTTTTTTTGTCATAAAAAAGGATGGAGAGTTACGTCCATGCATTGACTTTCATGGTCTGAACAAGATATTGGTGAAGAATGCATATCCTATTCCATTGACCACTGAACTCTTTGACCGGGTTAAAGGGTCAAAGATATTCATGAAACTCAATCTGAGAGTCGCATACAACTTGGTGCAGATTAAGGAAGGGCATGAGTGAAAGAAAGCGTTCATTACCCGGAGTGGGCACTATGAGTACTTGGTGATGCCCTTCGGATTGTGTAACGCCCCAGCTGTCTTCCAGGAGTTCATAAATGATGTGTTACGAGAACTCCTTCAAAGTTGCGTGGTTGTATGTTTGGATGACATCTTAATTCACTCTCCCACATTGGAGACTCATCAGTCTGATGTATCCAGAGTCCTGAGCCTATTACGTGAGAACAAGTTGTTTTGTAAACTTGAAAAATGTGAATTCCACAGATCTCAAGTTACATTCCTGGGCTATATAATTTCCTCTGCTGGGTTCGCCATGGACCCTCAAATTGTCCGCTGTTGTGAATTGGCCAGGTCCTAAGGGACTCAAAACAATCCAAAGGTTTCTGGGTTTCTCGAATTACTACAGAAAATTCATTAAGAATTTCTCTACTATTGTAAAACCCCTGATAGACATGACTTGTAAGGGGGCAAAAACCTCGGAGTGGTCACAACCGGCTATTCTGTTTTTTTAAAATCTCAAGGCAGCCTTCACGGCAGCCCCATACTGGCACATCCCAATCCCTCCCTGCCCTTTACCCTGGAGGTGGATGCATCAGAAATCGTATTGGGTGCTTTGCTGTCCCAGCTCTCAGCTCCTGGTGAGGCCCTTCGTCCATGTGGGTTCTTTTCTAGGAAACTGTCCAAAGCTGAAATGCTTTACCAGATTGAAGACAGAGAATTACTTGCTACTGTCCTGGCCTTGAAAGAATGGAGGCATCTGCTTGAAGGCATCAAAGCTTCCATCTTGATTTTAACCGACCACAAAAACCTAATTTACCTCTCTGAAGTCAAACGCTTGTCTCCCAGGCAGGCCAGATGGGCACTGTTTCTGTCTCGCTTTAATTTTGTGGTATCCTATCTTTCTGGCTCTAAAAACGTACGGGCAGATGCGTTATCCCACCTGTTTTGTAGCCCATCCAGAGAGGAAGTTCCACCTTCTCCGATCATTCCGGCTGATTGCATTCTCACTACAATTCGTACCTGTATTACTTCTCCTCTAGGAGAAGAGATTCTAGCAGCCCAAGACTCTGCTCCTCCTGATAAACCTGATGGTCATTGCTTTGTTCCTGCTCAGTTGTGCATTAAGTTGTTGGAAACATATCATGCCTCTAAAGTTGCTGGTCATATTGGTCGAGACCAACTGATATGGTCCGTGTCACAAGTATTTTGGTGGCCTAGTCTTCGGGCCAACTGTACCGCTTTTACCGCTGCATGTACGACTTGTGCTCAAACATCTATCCATTGACTTTATGGTCAAGCTTCCAAGTTCCATGGGGTATACAGTCATTCTAATGATTGTGGACAAGTTCCTAAAGCAATTGTGTCTGATAGAGGAAGCCAGTTTCTGTCCCGTTTCTGGAGGTGCTTCTGTACGCAAATGGGTATTCAATTGGCATTCTCTTCCTCGTATCATCTGCAGTCCAGCGGTGCGGCAGAGAGGTCTAATCAAGCCTTGGAACAGTTTCTCCGCTGCTATATCTCTGACCATCATGATAACATGACTACCTTGTTACCTTGGGTGGAGTTTGTCCGGAATACTGCTGTTAACTCTTCCACTAAGAGTTCCCCATTCTTGGTCAATTATGGGTTCCATCCCTCGGCTCTCCCAGAGATCTTCCAAGCACAAGAAATTCCAGCTCTGGACGAGCATTTAAGGGCGCTCCGTTCCTCGTGGGAACGGGTATAGCATACCCTACATGATTCTGTGCATCGACAGAAGAGGCAGGCTGATCATAGGCGACTGCCGGCACTTACCTTCCAAGTAGGAGACAGAGTGTGGTTGTCTTCCTGTAACTTGCACCTCCAGGTTCCGTGCAACAAATTGGCCACTCGATTAATTGGGGATTTCTGTGTATTGCGCAAAATTAACCCAGTGGCCTATGCCTTGGAGCTTCCTGCCAATATGCGCATTCATAATGTCTTTCATGTCTCACTGCTAAAGCCCTTGGTTTGCAACCGGTATTCCTCTGCTACTGTTCGTCCTGCTCCCGTGATAGTTGCAGATCAGGAGGAGTATGAGGTTCAGAGTATTCTGGACTCCTGTTTGGTTCGAGGGCACCTACAGTACTTCATTCATTGGAAGGGATATGGTCCTGAGGAATGCTCCTGGATTCCTGCTGCTGTTGTTCATGCTCCTGGGTTGGTGCACAGGTTCCATGCTAAATTCCCTGACAAACCCCTGTCAGCTCTGAGGAGGAGGGGCCTTTAAGGGGTGGGTACTGTTACAGTACCTAACATCCAGCTGCTCGCTCTTGGCACAGTTGGATAAGAAGCCTCCTGGAGACTGGCGCAGAAGTGTGCCGGGCGTCTTGTTGGGAGCCTGGTCTGGGTGCAGTATGTGGTATCAGATGACGCCTGTGTCCGCAGGCTGGGTGATAGTACCGCAGCATCGTTCACTGAGGTGACGCGAGGTTTGGACGCATCGCCAAGATGCGTCATTTACAAAATATTGTCGCTCAAATGACGCAAGACGCATGGGTGCATCAATTACGGGTGCGAAGAATCAGAATGTCGCAGACCCTGATTTATGCTCTATCTCCCTTTTGCTCCTCCCTGTTCATGGGTTTAAAGGGCAGACTGGAGTTTATACGAGTTGCCCTTGCGTTGTTGTTCATAGCAGTTCTATTACCTGGGCTCTGTGTATGACCTGGCTAGTCTTCCATCCAACCTGGTGCTGACTTGTGGCTCTGTCCGACTACTCTTTTGCTTATCCCTAAAGTGTACACCCAATCTGGTGCAGACCTGTGGCTCTGGCTGACTACCTGAACTGTCTATGACCTGGCTTGTCTGACTACCCTCTCTGATGCCGACTTGAGGCTCTGTCTGACTATTCTTACGTTTGTCCCTTATACCTAGCAGACACCCTATTTAGTGCGGACTTGGGGCTCTTGTAGACTAGCTCTGATACTGACTACAGGCGTGGGTCAGTCAACGCTCCATACTGACTGCAGGCGTGTGTCAGTCATCTCTCCATACTGACTGCAGGCGTGGGTCAGTTACCACTCCATACTGACAGTAGGCGTCAGTCAATACTCCAGCGACGTCGGATTAAGATCCTGTGTTCCTGTTCCCGGTCCTCCTCCTGGTTCCTGTAGAGACTACCAGTGGCTGAGGCCTAGTCTCTAGCAGAATGGTTTGGCTTGTCAGCCTACTATTCTTGATAGTAGTGCTTGCTGGCTTGTAACCCTCTGCTTGCTACTTGTGTATATAGTGTGCTCTACTTTTCTATTATTAATAAATATTGCATTTAATTATACCGAACTGACTCCTGAACGTTTTTGGTGAATCCGTGACACTATGGCTGGCTACCCACTACGTGTATGACCTTGGCTTGTCTGACCATCCAATCTGATGCTGACCTGTGGCTCTGGCTGACTACCTTCTCTGTGCATTACCTAGGCCTGTCTGACCATCCAATCTGGTGCGACCTGTGGCTCTGATTACACGCTCCGGTAGTGACCCCTTGCTTGTTTGATTACTGTTTACCTTTACCTTTGGCTTGGTCATCCTGGCTGGCCTAACCCAGAGGGTACTTACCTAGTCCGCTTATACTGACTGCAGACGTGAGTCAGTGGGAGTGTCCTGGTGGCCTTCCCTAGCGGGAGATCTAGGTCCACGAGTACTGACTGCAGGTGTGAGTCAGGAAAGAGTTTCCTGGGTACTTATTCTATGGGAGATCTCTAGATACTGCAGCTCTGTGACCTCTCTCGTTCTCCCTGAGACTACCATTGGCCTTGGGCTTAGTCTGTAGCAGTGAGGTCTACTTGGAGGCCGTCTCAGATTTCTGATAGGAGCTCTGGCTTCTCTGATTACCCTCTGCTCCTGCCATCTTTATCGTTACATGTATTTCCTATACTGCTTAATAAAGGTGATTTTACTATAAACCGTACTGACTCCTGGTTTATTTTTAAGTATCCGTGACACTGAGGTTGGAACAGAGCGACCTCTCTGATGGGAGGGAGATGAGCATTTATCCCTGGGAGGATCTTGTAAGTGTTTTTCTGTATTTTGTGAATGAGAATTTTATAAGAATAAACAATGCTTTTTTCTGCTAGATTGTGGTTTTATATGGACAAGGCCATATAGGAAACTGCACAAAGATAATCTGACTGTAGTTTGCTGGATACTTTCCAAACATCACCTCATCCTCATTATATGTCATCATCTTTCATTTGCATTTCATCTGTGAGTTTAAGGACTTGATTCAGTCCTGGTGGACTGATAGTGGACACAGTTAAGTGGGGAACTTATTCACATTGGTTTTGTGATTTAAATATATATATTGATGTATTGATATACATTGTACATTATAGTATATCTATCTATATTTTTTCTTTCTACTATTGAAGCTCCATGATAAGAGGATTTCAGTCTTACCTGTTAAATCCTTTTCTCTTAGTCCATATAGGTTACATGTAACTTTGGGAAGGCAGGAACAATTCTTGAAAAGAAGTGCTGGGTAGAGCCTTCCTTCTCTCCTTAGCTGGTTCCCAGCCAATACCCATCCAGTAAGATTTGAAACGCTACTATTGACTAGGTAGCAAGAAGAGAAAAGAAGACTCCTTTGAGCATGAACCCGAAAGGACTCCCATGTTCGGTCAGAGGATAACCAAGCATGGTCCCTTGACAGGGTGGGAGACCTGTAACCTATATGGACTAAGAGAAAAGGATTTAACAGGTAAGACTAACATTATCTTTTCTCTGTCCTCCAGTATAGGTTACAGGTACCTCTGGTATGTACCAACATTGAGTTTCCCAGAGGCAGCAATGAAGGCAAGGACCTGGTGCCAGTCCCCAAAGTCACCAGAGCATATATGTAATAATCTGATGATAAAACAGCCCTTATAAAGAATAGAGTGTCAACGGACGCAAAACTGGAGTAAAACACACCAGAAACTGACACAGCACACAGGAATAGGGGCTCAACAGTTAAGTAATACTGAGGAAAACCCTAGACAGACAAGACTGCCTCTAGGATCTTCCTACCAAGGCTGGCATCAGCCAATGCCAGGACATCAACACAGTAGTGTTTAGAGAAGGTGTGCACAGATGACCAAGTGGCTGCCTTGCACAACTGATCAGCTTTTGGACTGATTCTTATAGGCCCAAGAGGCCCCAATAGATCTAGTGGAATGAGCCGTGGCACGAAATGGAACAGGCTTCTTCCTAACTTTGTAAGCTTTACAAATAGTAGACTTAATTCAGGAGGCTATGGCAACCTTGGACGTCGGTTTACTTGCCTTAGGACCCTCAAGAATGACAAAGACTCAGTGTGGTGCAGATAGAACTTAAGGCAGTGCACCACATCCAATACGTGAAGATCCCTTTCCATGTCAGAAGAAGGGTCAGAACAGAATGAGGGCACAACAATTTCCTGATTAATGTGGAATTCAGAAACCACCTTCAGGAGAAGTGAGAAGAACCGCCTTGTCTTTGTGAAATAAAAAAAAAAAGGGGGTGGTATACAGGACAAGGCATGCAACTCAGAGACTCTGAGAACAGACACTATCTTCCAAGTCAGCAGGCAGAGAGGAACAGTACCCAAAGACTCAAAGGGAGGGAGCTGAAGGACTCCCAAAACCAAATTAAGATCCCATTGAGAAGCCGGACTCTTAAAGGCAGGACAAGCGTGAGCCACGCCTTGAAAGAAAAACATATCAGGAAGAATGGTAATGCATCTCTGAAAGAAAACAGAGATCACAGAATTTTGAACCTTTAAGGAACTCAGGCTGAGTCCCTTATCTACCCCGTCCAGCAAAAAGGACAGGACCGTGGGAAGGTCAACGTCTTGGGACGAAAGATCCTTATCAGCACACCAAGACAGAAAGGTAGACCAGAATCTGTGGTATGCCTTAGAGGATTCAGGTTTCCAAACACTAAGCATTGTAGCAACTACGCCTGAAGAGAAACCCTTCATCATCAATACTGAGGATTCAACCGCCATGCTGTCAAATCCAGATGGACCATGTCCTCCTTCCACAGATAACCCTACAGAAGAAGGTCCGGCCTGCGTGGAAGCTGAAAGGGCTCCGCCACCGAGAGATCCAGGAGCTCCGGAAACCATGCCTGATGAGGTCAGTACGGAGCGATCAGAATAACTGGAAAGTCCTCCAGACTTAGTTTCCCCCTGTGAAGCATGGGGATGGGAGAAAAAATGTACATTAGAGGAAAGTGACATGGAATCGACATGGCATCCACTGCCAGAGCTAGAGGGTACCTCCAGTGGAAGCAGAACAATGGAACCTTCCAGTAGTGGGGACTTGCATCAGGTCGATGCAAGTCCCCATTTTCTGACAATGATGTCGAACACCTCTCAATGCAGTTCCCACTGTCCCCTTTCCACTGTGTGACAACTTAACAAGTCTGCCAGAATGTTGTCTACACCAGGCATATGAACAGCAGAAATGGCAGGAACATGTTCTTCCACCCAAGACAAAATAGCTTTGACCTCCAACCAAGCTGTGAGACTTCTTGTTCCGCCTTGGTTGCTGATGTAAGCCACGGCTGTGGCATTATCGGACTTGACTCGAACAGGGCATCCTTCCAGCTTCAGTGTACAGTACCGGAGAGCATGAAATATTGCTCGAAAGCTCCAGAACCTTGATGGGAAGTAGAGACTCCTCCACAGACCACCGACCCTGGGCATTCAGGTGACCCAGGACCGCTCCCCCAGCCGGAGAGGCTGGCATCCATTGTCACTGTTGTCCAGAAGGATACCAGGAAGGGCCTGTCTTTCAGGAGGTTGCAGAGGTCTAGCCACCAGGACAGACTCAGCTCCACATGAAGAGGTAGAGAAACCAACATCTTCAGGAGATTCGTCTTGCCCTTGCAAACCTGGATCACGAACCTCTGAAGTTCTCTTGTGTGAGCCATTGCAAATGGAACTGCCTCCATGGTGGAGATGAATTTCCCCACTAGAGAGGTTAACTTCTTTGAAGGAACTGGATCACAAGCCAGGACTGCAGACACCTTGTGGGTGATCTGGTGAGCCACCTCATCTGTGAGAAACACCATGCCCTTCAGGATGACGAACAGAAGACCCAGAAAAACCAGCTGTTGAGGCGGAATCAAATCCGACATGTCCATGTTCAGAATTCACCCGTGATGGGTAAAAGCATGAATACAGTCCTGGACCTGCTGATGAAGGAGTTATGGAGAGGGGGCCTTCAAGAGCAAGTCGTCCATGTATAGAGTGACTCTGATGCCGTCCCTGTGCAGGATGGAGACTAAAGCACCCAGGGTACGATTGAAGAGCTGGGGGGGGGGTGTAGTCAGACCAAAGGGAAGAGAGGAAAACTGGAAGTGCCCTTGGTTGCAAGCAAACCTGTGGTACTGCCAGCTCTCCAGATGGATGGCTATATGCAGATAGTCATCCTGAAGGTCCAGAGAAGTGAGAAATTACCCAGGACACATGGCCACAATCACCATCTTTACAGACTCCTGGTGATAATGAGTTTTGACCACAAAGGAATTGAGATCCTTAAGGTCTAATATTGGATGGCAGCCACCGTCCTTCTTCGAAACCACAAACAGGTTGGAATAGAAACCAGAAACCCATTCCAGCTCAGGAACCGGTTCCAGGACCTCCTTGTCCAAAAATGTCTGGATGGCACAGTTGAAAAGACTGCGCTTCTCTAATCCTTGTGGAGTGTGAGAAGCAAAGAACCTGAAAGGAGGAAGAGAGGTAAAGGGAATCCTGTACCCCTCTGAGACAACCTGTAAAACCCACGGATCCGCCACGGTGTCTGTCCAGACACTGAGGAAATGGAGCAGACAGCCAGCCACTGGTGCGTAGGGTCTGGGGTTCAGCAAGTCATTTCAATTTAACATACAGAATATAACGGCTCTTAACTTCTTGATGTCTGGTTAATAATGCTGGTCTTCAACTCTCCACATGGGACAGTCACAATGAGCTGAACTGCTTAATAGGTGCAAGGTGGAAGCTTCGCCATACGCAGCCACAAACTCATCAAAATCATGAATGATGGGTTTATCATTCTCCCAAAGTTGATTGGCCCAAGCCAAGGCCTTGCCTGACAAATGTGATATCACCAATCCAACCTTACTGCGCTCATTTGGTACCATCTCCATATAAATACCCACTTGGTTCGATCTCTCTTCACTCGATATTTAAAAGGTTAATTTGTTTAAGAATGGTGGTTAGTTGGTTTTGAAAGTGTTTGCTGGGGGGGATGTTCCGGTGTGGAAGTCTTTATTTGGTATGTTAAGAGATGAGTATAGATAGTCGGGCCGTTTCCTCCCAACAAATATGTTGAAGATATGTACTCAAGGTATGTAATATAATGTTTTGTTTTTTTGTTTTTGATAAGGAATGAGGTTGGCTAGTTAACCCTGAATGGATGTGTGTACATATGTTTTATAGCTTTTTTTGTTCGGACTTTTACGTGTCATGTGACTGTGGATGGATTTAAATGTCCGTGACTTCAAGTGTTTGATCACTGGACAATTTGAATTTTTTTGGCTTGGTTTTTATTGGATCCCACAGGACACGATAGGTTGTTGAGGTTCTCTACCAGGTCCGCTTATAATGCTAGATTTTGATAGGTGGAATGCGATTTAAGAGAGGGCAGTAGTATTGTTGCATTCAGAGATCATGAGTAAGCGCTTTTAGCGCGAAATGTGTGGATCTGTTGGAGATGTGGATGTCTATCTAGCTGAAGTGCTTCGAATATACAAGTCTCTCCATGTTTAAAGACACGGCCAACAAGTATTTGAGGTATTTTAATTGTGATAATAAACTTGGATGTTTTTATGAACTGAGCTTTTCTGTCTTTTGAATAAGAGTGCAGGACATTCTTGTTCAGCAAGTCATACCAAAGAAGATTTGGATGTCTTAGGCTTGTTGGAGGACTGCTTGGGCCTCCAGTGCTATTTGGGCTTGAAAGAGGAAAGAGTAGCCTGGGGTAACCGCCTGAGATGTGGCACGCTCCTTAGCCTGAAAGGGACGAAAAAGCCAATTCTGTCTGACCAGAGGCTTCCTCTTGGAAACTAAGGGCAAGAGGGTGCTCTTGCCCCCAGTGACCTCACTGATGAGGTCCTTAAGCTTCAGCACAATAAGGACATTCCCAAAAAGGGCAATGAAAGTAAGGATTTCTTAGAGATGTTATCCGCTGACCAGATCTTATGCCAGAGAGCCTGTCTGGCAACCATGTATTAGGTAGTAACCATAGCAACCAAACGGATAGCATCAAAGATAGCTGAAGAAACATAAAGCTGAGCTTCAGAAATGTTGGCCAAAAGTGTAAGCGTTTTGCTTACCTGCCAAGATGGCCACTGGGCATCTGTGGGCAGCCGGTCTTGTGTGTACTGCCTCGCGGTTCTTTGCCGCGTCTGATTCCCTGATAGCCGGCTGCCCTGGTTTCCTGGCGGGCAGCCAGCTTCCTGCTTCCGTCTGTGCTGCAGAGGGTGTGCGTGTGTCAAGGGAATCCCCTGTGACTTCGCAACCCAGCTCTTAAAGCCATAGTACCCCAATTGCTCCACCTTCTGGAGGTGGAGCAATTGGTACTTAAACTGCCTGGACACAGCATCAGTTGCCCTTTCGTGGTGTACCAGTCCAGCTCTGTGTATTACTTGGTTTGTCTGACTACCCGATCTGGTGCTGACCTGTGGCTTTGTCTGACTATCTGCTTTATGTATGACCCTTGGCTTGCCAGACAACCATTCTGGTGCAGACCTGCGGCTCTGGCTGACTACCTGTTCCGTGTATGACCTGGCTTGTCTGACTAGCCACTCTGGTGTTGACCTGGGGCTCTGTCCACTCCGTATTCAGCATACCAACGTTTCAGTGAATATCCTATCTGGTGCAAACCTGTGGCTCTGGCTGACTATCCGCTCCATGTATGACCTGGCCTGTCTGACTATCCACTCTGGTGTTGACCTGGGGCTCTCTCCACTGCGTATTCAGCATATCAACTCTTCAGTGGATATCCTATCTGGTGCGAACCTGTGGCTCTGGCTGACTACCCGCTCTGTGTATGACCTGGTTGGTCCTACTATCCATTCCTTGTTAACTGGGAGTTTGTCTGGTGATCCTCTAGGTGTGGACCTAGGCTCAGATATTCCTTACTACTGCTGCCTACCGATTATGTCTGGTTTCAATACAGGTGCGGACCTGGGGTTCAGACAGTTATCCTTCCTGATTGTCTTTCCGTATAGTCTGGCATCCTCCAGGTGCGGACCTGTGGCTCTGCAGACTACGCATTTGTTTCAACTACTGGGTCAAACTGATCAAGTTTCTTACGGAGGTAATCTCCTAATCCCAAGAGGTGTTGCTAGTTCCGTTGAATACATATTCTTCTGGTTGCCGTTTTGCTGCTGAGACGTGCCTTACTGTTTTATTATTTGTGCTTAATAAAGTGATTGTTACCTACAAGTACCTGTCCTGTATTCACTTGTATGAACCGTTACAGTAAGAAAGGGCCATGTCTACAAACGGTACTGGTAACCCTTCTGCCCAGCACATCCTAGCCAGGGTGGAGGCTCAGGATCAACGTATTGATCAGATAACATCGGCACTGCAGACTCTGTTGAACCAAATTGCACACCTTGACCGTCCTTCTGGACAACCGGTGGCCTTTCCCGCTGTTAACCCGGCACCGGTAGTGCAAGTCGCTCCTGATGCAGGCATGATCAGGGGTTTTTCCAGTCGAGCTCCGCTGCCTGAGCGGTATGGGGAAGACCCAGTGCTGTGCTGTGGGTTCTTAAACCAAGTGGGTATTTATATGGAGATGGTACCAAATGCGTTCCCAAATGAGCGCAGTAAGGTTGGATTGTTGATATCACATTTGTCAGGCAAGGCCTTGGCTTGGGCGAGTCAACTTTGGGAGAAAGATAAACCCATCATTCATGATTTTGATGAGTTTGTGGCTGCATTTAAACTAGTGTTTGACATACCTGCCCGCTCTGCCTCTGCTGCCCAACAGTTAATGTCTATCCACCAGGGCAGTTGTACGGTGGCTGAATATGCTATCGATTTTCTCGCATTGGCAGCAGAGGTGAGCTGGAATGATGAGGCACTTGTAACCGCCTTTTCACAGAGGCTAAGTGATGTCATTAAGGATGAGACTGCGGCCAGAGAATTGCCTTCGAACCTAGACCAATTTAAATAGTTTATTATCCTAATTGATACTCGTATCAGAGAGAGACCTTCATTTAACGAGCGCCTGCAGAGGCCTCCAGCATGTTTGGCACCAACATTTAGCTGCCCACCCATTCCTCCCTCACCTCCCATGCCTTCTAGGTCCGACTTAGGAGGGGGGGAGCCTATGCAGTTGGGATTTACCCATCTTTCGGCTCAGGAAAAAGCATTCCGCAGACAGGAGGGGCTTTGCCTATATTGCGGTAAACCCGGACATTTGTTGGGTACTTGTCCCGTACGTCTGGGAAACGGGTGCACCTAGAGTTACGTAGGGGACAAACTCTAGGTGGTGTCTCTCAGTCCCCAGGAGATTTCCAAGAGAAGCCCATTCTGGAGGTCATCCTTTCTTGTGCCAATTCCTCCGTAATAACCCCGGCCTTAATCGATTCAGGAGGGGTGGGGTATTTCATTGATTAGGGATTTGTGGAGAAACACACCATTCCTGTACAGCCGCAGGCATCACCGTTGACTATTGAGGCAATAGACAGAGGGCCAATGCAACCGCCTCAGGTGACCCATGAGACCATTCCAGTAGCCCTGTTGGTTGGAGCCCTACATTATGAGACACTCCAGTTTCAGGTCATAAACTCTCCTTATCATGCGGTCATTCTGGGATTTCAGTGGCTCTAAAAACATAACCCCAGAATGGACTGGAGTAGTTGCGACATTTTATCTTGATCTCCACTTTGTACAGAGTCATGCCTGACTCTGCCTATCAGAGTTTCGGGGCTTGTCCTCTCCCTCCTCCGCTTTACCTGAGGAGTATCGAGCCTTCCGTGAGGTATTAAATAAGGTGCAGGCCACGACCATACCGCCTCATAGGTCATATGACTGCGCTATTGAATTGATGCCAGGGGCTATATCCCCCAAAGGGTTGTGTGTACCCCCTTTCCATGGCAGAGAATAAGGCCATGGAAGACTATGTGGCAGACGTTATCTCTAGAGGGATTAAGAAATCCACCTGCCTGGCAAGGGCGGGGTTCTTCTTTGTAAAGAAGAAGGATGGCGAATTAAGGCCATGTATTGATTTCCGTGGGCTCAATAAACTGTTTGACAGATTGCGAGGATCAACGGTCTTTACTAAGCTCTACCTACGATCCGCATATAATCTGGTGCGTATTAGAGAGGGCGATGAATGGAAGACAGCGTTCAACACCAAGAGTGGGCATTATGATCATTTGGCAATGCCCTTTGGTCTTTGCAACGCTCCCGCTGTCTTCTAGGAGTTCATTAATGATGTATTGTGGTATCTTTTGATGAGTTGTGTGGTCGTCTACCTGGATGACATTCTCATCCACTCCCAGAATATTGAACAACACCATACAGATATCACTATTAAGGGCCAATCATCTTTTCTGCAAGTTGAAAAAATTACCTCCCCTCTGGGGTCTGAGATATTGGCGGCTCAGGGTAGCCCTGGCCGAAAACCGCATGGGAGATGCTTTGTGCCTGAAGCCTTACAGGTCAAACAATTGGAGACCTACCACTCGTCTAAAGCAGATGGGCACATTGGTAGAGACCAATTGTTTTGGTCCCTATCATGACTGTTCTGGCGGCCCAGTATCCGTACAGATGTATCTGCGTTCGTAGCGGCATGTCAGACTTGTGCTAGAACAAAGACTCCTCAGCACCTTCCTGTGGCTCTCCTGCTTCCAGTACCTAATGAGGAACGCCCTTGGTCTCACATCTCTATTGATTTCATGGTAGAGTTACCACCATTCGACGGATTCACTGTCATTCTGATGATTGTGGACGGTTTTCGAAATTGTCTCATTTTGTACCGCTTTAAGAATTACGTACTGCCCAGCACTTGCCTAAGATCTTCGCCATAGAGGTCTACCGGCTCCATGGGCTGCACAAGGTGATTGTGTCTGACCGGGGAAGCCAGTTTGTGTCTCGGTTTTGAAGGGCCTTCTGTGCGCAAGTGGGCATCCAGCTCTCTTTCTCCTCCGCCTATCACCTACAGTCTAATGATGTGGCAGAGAGATCGAACCAGGCGTTGGAACAGTTCCTACGCTGTTATATCTTAGACCATCATGATGACTGGGCGAGCCTGTTACTGTGGGTGGAGTTTGCCCGAAATTGTGCCAGGAACTCTTCTGCTCAGAATTCTCCATTCATGATTAACTATGGCTTCCAGCCTTCGGTACGTCCTGAGTCATTTGAGGCACAAAATATTCCAGCTCTGGAGAAGCATTTAAGGGAACTCCTCTCCACATGGGTACGTGTACAAAGAACCCTGCAACAGTCCACCCAACAGCATAAGAGGCAGGCCATACGTATACGGTTACCAGCACCAGTATTTCAGGTGGGGGAGAGAGTTTGGTTGTCCACATGAAATATGAACCTACAAGTACCTTGTAGAAAACTGGCTCCCCGGTTCGTGGGTCCTTTCTGTGTCCTGCGTAGGATCAATCCTGTCACCTACACCTTAGAACTGCCAGCCAACATGCGGATTCATAATGTACTCCACATATCATTACTAAAACCCTTGGTCTGCAACCGGCATACCGGAGCTCCTGTACGCCCGGCTCCCGTGAGAGTTGCAGATCATGAGGAATTTGAAGTACAGAACATTCTCAATTCTCATAGGGTACGAGGTCATTTACAGTATTTTGTACACTGGAAAGGGTGTGTACCTGAGGAGCGTTCCTGGGTACGTCTACCAATATGAATGCTCCTGCTCTCATACAAAGATTCTATGCTCATTTTCCTTCTAAACCTCGACCTTTCCCGCAGGGGAGGGGGCGTTGAGAGGGAGGTACTGTAAGCGTTCCGCTTACCTGCTGAGATGGGCGCCATGCATCCATGGGTAGCCGGTCTCGTGTGTGCTGCCTCTAATTCCCTGATAGCCAGCTGCCCTGGTTTTCTGGCGGGCAGCCAGCTTCCTGCTTCCATCTGTGCTGCAGAGTGTGGGCACACGTCAAGGGAATCCCCTGTAACGTCGCAACCCGGCTCTTAAAATCATAGTACCCCAATTGCTCCACCTTCTGGAGGTGGAGCAATTGGTATTTAAACTGCCTGGACACCGCATCAGTTACCCTTTCATGGTGTTCCAGTGCAGTTGTGTCTCCTGAGCTCTGTGTATTACTTGGTTTATCTGACTACCCGATCTGGTGCTGACCTGTGGCTTTGTATGTCTATCCACTTTGTGTATGACCCTTGGCTTGTCCGAAAACCATTCTGGTGCAGACCTGCGGCTCTGGCTGACTACCTGTTCTGTGTATGACCTGGCTTGTCTGATTACCCACTCTGGTGTTGACCTGGGGCCCTGTCCACTGCGCATTCAGCATATCAACGCTTCAGTGGATATCCTACGGTAACGGTTTTCAGTACACTCAGAAGCAGACAGTTTGGTAAAACACAGTTTTATTGAAATCAGACAGAATAAAGTAACCCTCGCGGGTCCAGCAATAGTTAACAATCAATACTGACGCAGGACAGGTTTACAAAATAACATTAACCCACACGGATCCAGTATATATCTCAGAGGGCAGTACATATACTGACACAGGTCAGGAACAGTTTGTGTGAAACAGTGAAACACTGATGTGTAGGTGCTATTAGGCCTGGAGGCTGGGAGGCCCTAATAGCGAAGCCCAAGAAGCACTCTCTGCGGATGAGTGTGAAAATAGCGACTAGGCCCAGGAAGGGTGAGCGAGGCCCTGGATGGATCACGGACTACCGGCAGTACTGCAACCGGAGGAATAATGGAACGCCCAGGAATCAACACAGACTGTGACCCAAGGTAACGGTACCAGACAACAATTGTAACAACGCTAGGCAACTGCCGGGTGACAGAGCCGCCTGAGGCGACCAGGAGACCAACCTCAGTTAAGGAGTAGTGACAAGCCAGCGTATAGTGTGCCAATAGAATCGCTCCTACCCGGGTGAGCACCGGACAGCCCTGGTAATAGACGCTCAGGCTAGATGGCGACTGACAGGAGTGGAGACTAAATGAGGCGCCCAGGAGACCAACCTCAGTGGCAATGCAAATAACAAGCCAAGCGTATAGTGAGCAAACAAGATCTGCGTCAGCCCTGGGTATGGAGGAAAGAGGCAGCAAGGCACAAATGGGTTGCAGTCACGGAACGGTAAAGCAGTACACGAGGCAACCAACTGGGTCAGCACGCTCAGGACAGAGCACAGGAGATACTCTCTACCGGACACGGTAGTGCACTGGGCTTTAGGCACAAAGAGCAGGGACGGAAACCAATCCAGGTCGATGCACAGAACTGGAACGTCAGCCAGGCCGGGTCAGTACACGGAGCAGGAACGACAGCCAATCCAAGTCGGTACACAGAGCAGGAACATCAGCCAGGCCTGGTCTGTACATGGAGCAGGAACATCAGCCAATCGAAGTCGGTACACTGAGCAGGAATGTCAGCCAGGCCAAGTCGGTACACGGAGCAGGAACAGAATCAGAGAGAGTAGTCAGGCAGTCCGGGTCATACACAGGATTTCACACTATAACGACAGCAAGCTCTTAGCAACGGAAACACCACAAAAGGGCCCTGTAGAAATGACAGGACTCAGTACTTAAAGGCTATCACTGGGTGGAGCAATATCACGCTACCCAATAAGAAGGACTCAGGCGCAATGTTGTAAAATGTTGCCAGCAATACACAGGCACCGTGATACCTATCTGTTGAGAACCTGGGGCTCTGGCTGACTACCGGCTCCATGTATGACCTGGCTTGTCTGACTAACCATTCCTTGTTAACTGGGAGTTTGTCTGGTGATCCTCTAGGTGTGGACCTAGGCTCAGATATTCCTTACTACTGCTGCCTATCAATTTTGTCTGGTTTCCCTACAGGTGCGGACCTGGGGTTCAGACAGTTATCCTTCCTGATTGTCTTTCCGTTTAGTCTGGTATCCTCCAGGTGCAGACCTGTGGTTCTGCAGACTTCACATTTGTTTTAATTACTGGGTCATACTGATTGAGTTTCTTACGGAGGTAATCTAATCCCAAGAGGTGGCGCTAGTTCCGTTGAATATGTATTCCTCTGGTTGCCGTTTACTGCTGAGACGTGCCTTACTGTGTTATTATTTGTGCTTCATAAAGTGATTGTTACCTACAAGTACCTGTCCTGTATTCATTTCTACGAACCGTTACAAAAAACCGCAACAAGTCAGCGTAGGAGCACCCTGATGTACTGCTACAGTAAGCTGTTCAGTCCAGACAGCAATGGCCCTGTTTAACCAAGCAGTGGCAAATGAGGGTCGTAGGGATGTGCCTGAAGTAGCAAAGATAGCCTTCCTATCAGTCCAATCCTTAAGAATAGAAGTGTCTGCCACAGACAGAGCTGTGGATTTAGAAAGTCTATAAACAGGGGCATCCAACTTAGGGGGATGAGCCCACTGAGCCAGGGCCGCTTCAGAGAAGGGATATAGCTTAGCAAACTTCCTAGACAAAGTAGATTTCTTCTCAGGGTTTTTCCACTCATCAAGCACCAGCTGATCAAGGGTGGGATTAGGTGGAAAAAGGTACTCTGCTTCTTAGGTATGTGAAACACATCAGAAGGGTCCTTAGGAACTGCCAAAAATAGAGAATGTTCAGAGTATTGAGTACTGCCCTGATCAGACCCTCAGCTGAAGGTTTAGGGTCAGCCTCAAAGGATCCTCAATAGAGATGCACTGATACCATTTTTTTAAGACCGAGTACCAATACTTTTTTCAACTACTCGCCGATACCAATTACCGATACCTTTTTTTTGCGGTCATTTGCCAGTTTTCTAAGTACCTATATGCTTTAGGTACTTGGAAAACTGGCAAATGACTGGAAAAAAAATTATTGGTAATAGGTATTGGTGAGTACTTGAAATATACACACACACACACACACACACACACACACACACACACACACACACACACACATACATACACATACATACATACATACATACACCACCTCTTGACTCTTGATTTTCCCCTTTTGACTCTTTCTCCCCCTCTTGTTTCCCACCTTTTGCTTCATTCTCCCCCTCTTGAGCCCCCTTCTTTTGCCTTGGCTTTTTCTCTCCCTTTTGATCCCCCTTTCTCCCCCTCCTTCTCCTTGACTCACCCTTTTGCTTCTCTCTCCCTCCTGATCCACCCCTCCTTTTGCCTCTTCTTCTCCCTCTTGACTCCACTCTCTGCCTCTTTCACCACCCACTGCCTCATCTTGCCTCCCTTACTCTCCTCTGCTGGGTGCTCGCTGTTCTCTCGCGAGCCCCGGCAGAGGTCAGCGTCGGAGCGTTGCCATGGTAACCCGCGGCAACGCTCCAGGAGTGAGAGAGGAGACCGGGGAGCATTGTGAGCAGCTCCCCGGGCTCCCTCTCTGCAGCACCAACCCTGACACACGGTATCGGTGCTGGCATCGGCCGCATTTGTGCGAGTACAAGTACTCGCGCAAATGCTGGTATCGGCACAGATACTGATACCAGTATCGGTGCAACCCTAGTCCCCAAAGAACTGGGAGGAAACTTCCTCAGAACATTCACCCTCATCTGAGTCTACCAATAATTCCTCCTCAGAGAAATCAGACACATTAGGACCTGAATGAAGTAGGGGGCTGCCAAGTCTGGAAGTCCTCATGCAATTGTGTGGGAAGGAGTTGTAAAGTAGACCTTAACTCTTTAGTAGTAGCCTCAAACTCCTGCATCCACAGTGGCTCTAGTGCAAGGCTGGAGGTCCCTGGCGGAAAGGCAGAGGCAGCAGCGCATGAAGGACATAAATGACCTGAGTAATCTCTAGGAAGCCCTTCTAGACTTGAGGAGCAATGCGCAATAGGGGTCACAGACACCCCAGTATCCTTAGTCTTAGGCTTAGCCCCAAGTCCCAACGGGTCTGACATCCTAACAGGGTATAAACGTCTGAAAGTTTTAGGTAAAGCCCAGATAGTGTCTTAGATTAATACTTCACCCCAGAAATAGCGAATATACACTTAACTGGCAGGTGAAGGGTTAATCTGCTGAGAAGAGAAGGAGAGTTCAAGCCATGTGTAGGATACTTGTGAAGAGAAAGGAGAAAATGGCACCCGCAACGACAGCCAATCAGAAATGAGCGAGCAAAATGGGAGCTAGTGGCAAATGTAGCTTTCCTTCAAGTACCCCAAAAACAGTGCCTGGTGCCCCCTGAATCCCCCAAAAGACTCAGAACGTTAACTGGATGACAGGACAAGGATAGACAAACAGAATGAGCCATCTCTGAAGTCGCTGCATTGAGCTGATGCAGAGATATGTCCCAAAGTGTAAAGTCCCATAGAGCTGAACGGAGCATGGCGTCTATGCAGTAAAGTTCGCCTGGAACTCAAATAATGCAAAATAAGCAAAGTGAGTCTAAAAGTAGAAAAACACATAAGAATCAACCCCAACAGACATACATTTAAACCCAATGAGTGCAGGAGTATGTAGAAGGAACTCCAAAGGAGACCCCTGTGCGGTGGGGCAGAGTGGGACAAGTGGACCTCAGCACTCAAAGGGTTGCTCACCTTTTTAGCAGGTCTTCTGTCTTCAGATTACCATTTGTAAAGAAGAAGCCTCAATGGGCTTCTGATAGGGAAAAAACATGCTGCAAAAGATATTCCCCTCAGGGCTGGAAGGTCCACAGCAGCACCTGGGAACTGAGCACTTGACCATTGGGACGTCAGTAATGGCATTCGACTAATGGCGGGTATTCCTTATCCTATATAATAATTAGGTAAAACGTGTGTAACAATGCAGTCATGCGCAGTAGAGACTGCTGCGCGTGCTGCAGTTATGTGCAACAGAGACTGCCCGTGACAAGGCTGATACAGCCACGGCGAGGGCAGTCTCTACTGCACATGACTGCCCGCGACTGGCTGGCAGTGGCACTGTGGCCCGTGTAACGGGCTCTTCAACTAGTCTAACATAAACAATAAATATAACTAAAAACTAGAGATGTTCTCATGCCTTGATCAAGGAACAAATCTTCCTGGATGGAGATTGGCTTGGGACCAGCTAATGAGGAAAGGAAGGCTCCACCCTGCACTTCTTTTCAAGAACTGTTCCTGCCTATTTAAAGGGGCAGTCGCCTTCCCAAAGTTACCTGTAACCTATATTGGACAACAGAGAAATTATCTTGAGAGCAAAAAGTATACTATTACATGGAGCCGAATACACTATCTTATACACATACTTTGGTTTTTAGAGCAATCCCTTGTGTTTTTTATTCTCTGACGGTAGTTGGCTTGTGAGGGATGATGGGGTTTGCAGTCTGGCAGCAGCTGGAGGCCCTCTTGTTACCCAGTCCTTCATCCTGAGATTTGGCCAAAAACCCCAAGTGTCAGGATGAGACCTTTAGAGCAGGAGCACCTCTCAGTAGGTGAAACCTCAGGAATCAGTCCTGGGACCACTTCTCTTTTCCCTCTTCACCCTGTCACTTGGTGACTTCATCTCATCTCTTGGCTTTAATTACCTTCTTTATGCAGAAGACACACTTATCTCTCTCTTTCCCTGACCTTACTCCAGCTATACAGTCTCAAGTCACTCAGCTATTTCATTGTGGATGGCCCACTGCCATCTTAAACTTAATATGGCTAAGACAGAGCTGGTTGTGTTCCCTCCTAAAACCCATCCACCAACTCCCTTCTTCATCACAATAGACAACTCTGCCATACACTCGGTATCCAAAGCATGCTGTCTTGGGGTCATACTTGATTCTAAACTTTCTCCCCCCATAACCAAGCTGTCACCAGAACATGTCACTTCTTCCTAAAAAATATTGCCAGAATACATCCTTTCCTCTGCATGTCAACTGCAAAAACTCTATCTCAGGCACTCATTCGCTCTAGACTTGACTACTGCAACATTCTATTCTCTGGTCCTTCCTGCTTCTCATCTTTCTTGACTTCAATCTGTTATCAATTCAACCGCAAGAATCACATTTGCTCCCAGATACCTTCCCTCTCATCTCCTCCCTAAATTGGCTACCTATATAGTGTCATATTTCTTACAAGAGTCTCCTCCTCTCCTGTAAGTCTCTCTGTTCTTCAGCACCATCTTACATTTCTGCTCTTATCTCCCACTACACCCCTTCCCATCCCCTACGGTCTTCTCAAAGGTTCTTCCTGTCCTCTCCCTACAAAATTCAAGCCATCTCTTGGCTACAAGCTTTTTCACTGGCTGCCCCTCGACTTTTGGAATGCCCTACCCATCATCCATTCGCCAATCATCCACACTCATTACTTTCAAGCAGCTCTTTAAAACCCACCTGCTCAAGAAGGTATCTCAAAGCAATATCTTCCTCTTGCACACATCAGAATCCTTCTGCACTTCCTTCATCACACATTGTACTTGCATTTATAATCCTCCACTTACTGTCTCTGTATGTCATCATGAATTCTAATTAGATTGTAAGCTCCGTGGGGCAGGGTCCCTTTCCCAGTGTATGATTCCGTTGCTGCACTTTCCCCCATAAATAATGTAATGATCGCACTTCAGCTTAATGCTTTTAACCTAGTCCTCTATTTTTGTATTGTATTATTTCAACCTCTGTTTAGCTCTCTCTCTCTATATATATATGCACTATATAAATAAAGATACATATATACATACATATTGTGGACAAAACTGGTCCAGGGATTTTTCAGTAACTGGCCAGTAAAAACAAAAATGTAATCAGGGGCATAACAGAGGGTGCAGTTGTGCCAGGGTGTCACGGTAGCCAATAAAGATGCAATATAAGTACAGAGCGGATCCAGAACCACAGAAAGTGGTTCCTACCAGAAATAGAAGACTGCTCCGGAAGGTCTCAAATAGGAGGTAGTCAAGAGCCAGGGATATGACCTATCCAAATATATGTATCACGGTGCCCGTGCTATTCGGCAACATTCTGTCAGTCTACACTCCTGCTTAACACCTATTGGCTCAACTGTGATTGTCCTGCCCAGTATTGTCCTTAAATACTGGGTGCACTTTCGTGGTGTTCCAGTACCAGCGCTTGTTCCTGATTATTGTGTGTTCCCAGTGTAATCGACCCGGCCTGCCTGACTACTCTGCATCTCGTTTCCTGCCTGTGCACTGACCTGGACCACCTGACCATTCTGCTTCTCATCTCCTGTGTACCGACCCGGCTTGGCTGACGTTCCTGCTCCGTGTACCGACCCGGCTTGGCTGATGTTCCTGCTCCGTGTACCGACCCGGCTTGGTTGACGTTCCTGCTCTGTGTACCGACTTGGATTGGCTGACGTTCCTGCTTTGTGTACCGACTTGGATTGGCTGAGGTTCCTGCTCCGTGTACCGACTTGGATTGTTCTACGTTCCTGTTCTGTGTGAGTCTGCCCGGTTGGGCTGCTGCCTCCTCTGCACGCCCTGACTGGTCTCCGGTTGAGGGTAGTGCTTCACTCTCGCTGTCTGTGGACAGCTGTGCAGTTGGTCTCGGTTGCCTCCGTGTCGCCCCGGCGACATTCCTATTGGTCTGCCTTACGAACCATCCCAGGTTGGGTGCCTCTCAGGGCGAGTTGCTCAGATTCCGTTACTGCTACGGCAGTGCTCTGGCTGATCATATCTCCGTTAATGCCATGGCAGTGTCCAGCTGCCTAGTCTCCGTTACTGCCAAGGCAGTGTCCAGTTGCCTAGTCTCCGTTACTGCTACGGCAGTGCTCAAGTGGCTCAGTCTCCACTACTGCTACAGCAGTGCCCCTATTGCTCAGTCTCCGTTACTGCCACGGCAGCTCCTCAGTTGCTCTGTCTCCGTTAATGCCACGGCAGTATCCAGTTGACTAGTCTTCGCTACTGCTACGGCAGTGCTCACGTGGTTCAGTCTCCATTACTGCTACCTGCAGTGCTCAAGTTGCCTGGTCTCGGTTACTGCTACGGCAGTGTCTAAGTCACTCAGTCTCCGTTACTGCTACGGCAGTGCTCAAGTTGCTCAGCCTCTGTTACTGCTAAGGCAGTTCACAATTGTTTGGTATACATATTCTTGGGTGTTACTGGTACTACAGCTCTCACCTCTATTTGAGCTCCTTAAAAGGCCTTACCACACATGGGCCTGTCAACGTTCTCTGTCTGCTATTAACCCATGCAGTACCGATATACTGGGACTCACTCAAGATCTGCCTGACCTGTGTCAGTATAATGTTCTATGGACTCTTTACTTATACTGGACCTGTGTGGGCTTACCTCTGTATAACCTGTCTAGTGGCTGTACTATATTGAATGTATATTACAGGACCTGTAAGGGTTATTGTGATCTTAATTGTTTAATAAAACTGTGTTTTATCCAAACCTACTGTGTCTGTGTGTCGAACAAACCGTTACAATATGCCAGGAACAGGTGGTGAGTACTGGGGATAAGACCCAACCACTTACTAGTACCAAACAAGGTAGCAACAATTCCCACAGGCAACAGGAGTAGTACTAGACCAAAACCACAGGTCAGACCCAGAACGGAAGATCACGCAAGACCAGGGGTCATAGACGGAGTGGGTAGTCAGCCAGAGCTACATGTCTGCACCAGAATGGGTAGTCAGTCTAAGCCAAGGGTCATACACGGAGTGGATAGTCAGCCAGAGCCACAGATCAGCACCAGAATGGAATGGTCAGACAATGCCAGGGGTCATACATGGAGAGCAACACAGGAAACACGGAGACTACTGTACTGGACACTAATGTAAGGGTGAATGAGCCAGGTGTCCAGGCAGCCTTTTTGCAGGTAGGAAGAGGACGTGGAGCACACAATAAGGACCATGTCCCTTTAAGAGCAGTGCGCTCGTTACTGGAGGATTCCCCTGATAACGAGATCCCGTACGAGCTGCCGGCAGGAAGAGGAAGCCACAGATGCTGCTTTAACTGTCGTGAAGAGGCATCGAAGCGGCCGGCTTCCTAGCTGCTGGCCGCAAGGTATGTCACAGCTCCCCCTCATTGACTCATCCTCCGAGTAAAGGACCGCGGTTTTGAAGGAAATCGAGAGTGAAAATTACAGGTGATTCCTGGAGCATGCACATCCCTAGAAGGAATCCAAGAATGTTCTTCTGGACCGTAACCTTTCCAATGTACAAGATATTTCAACTGTCCTCTGACTTTACGAGAATCCAGAATATTCTGTACCTCATACGCCTCATGATCTCAAGTGCTGATAAGGGGCAGGACGGACAGGAGCAGATGTATACCGATTGCAAATCAGTGGCTTAAATAGAGACACATGAAACACATTATGAATACACATACTGGCAGGAAGATTTAGAGCATAAGCAACTGGACTGACTCTGCGAAGCACACGGAATGGACCAACAAAACAGGGGGCCAGTTTTTTTACTAGGTACCTGGAGGTTAAGGTTGCGGGAAGATAACCAAACTCTCTCTCCCACCTGGAAGGGTGGGGCTGGCAATCGCCTACGGTCTGCCTGCCTCTTTTGTTGTTGCGTGGAGCCATGTAGGGTATTCTAAACCCATACCCAAGTGGAATGGAGTTCCCTCAAATGCTCTTCCAGAGCCGGAATATTTTGTGCTTCAAAAGATTCAGGAAGTAAGGTTGAAAACCATAATTTATCAGGAACGGGAGAGTTGGATCCCCTTGTCAGTGTAGAAGGACCTCCAAAAATGAGAAATGGACTGGCTCCCCTGATCTGAGACTATGACCTTAGGCATCCCGTGGAGCTGAAAGATTTTTTTTCGCAAAAATCAAGGCCAATTCCTGAGCAGAAGGTAGTCTTTTGAGAGGCACAAAGTGGGCCATTTTCGAAACACGATCTACAATCACTAAAATGACCGTGTAACCCTCTAGGGTAAATTGCAAGATAGGATTCGGGTGGGATAATATCGGAGCTGCAGCAAATGCCGACTTAAGATTCTCAAAAACTTGGAGAGCACTGGGGGACCAGTCCGAAGCATTCGCCCCCTTGCGAGTCATGTCTGTAGGTGGTTTGACCACAGTAGAAAAGTTCCGTATGAACGTTCTATAGTAATTGGTAAAACCGAGAAATCGTTGTATAGACCTAAGCCCCACGGGGAGGGGAGATTTATGAAATTCGCATTTCTCCAGTTTACAGACTAAGTTATGCTTCCTTAAGAGTTGTAGCACCATGGACACATCAGAACGATGGGCCGCCAATGTTGCAGAGTGGATAAGAATGTCGTCCAGGTAGACAAGCATACAACATTGTAGTAAATTTCTCAGTACATCATTAATAAACTCCTGGAAGACAGCATATGCCAAAAGGCATGACCAAATATTCATAATGCCCACTCCGGATAATAAATACAGTCTTCCACTCGTGGTCCTCTTTGATCCTAATGAGATTGTAGGAGGCCCTTAGATCGAGTTTGGTAAAAACCTTCAAACCTTTCAGTCAATCAAACAACTCGGTAATCAAAGGAATAGGTAGGCATTCTTAACCATCAGCTTAATCAAACCTCTGAAGTCAATACACGTCCGGAGCTCCCCATCCTTCTTCTTGACAAATTAGAAACCAGCACCAGCTGGTGAGGTAGACTTTCAAATAACAACTCTGTACAAGGCATCAGACACTTACTCCTCCATGGCTTTATTTTCATCTATGGACAGCGGGTATACACGGCCTTTAGGAGGCATGGTACCAGGAATCAGGTCAATAGTATAGTCGTACGGCCTGTGAGGAGGTAATGTACCAGCCTGTACCTTGTTGAATATATCACGGAAAGGCAGGTACTCCTCAGGTAGAGTCGGGGAAGAAGCACACAGCACTCTCGCAGGACGCAGGAATCGGTACACTGGGAAGACCAGGACAAAATGTCACAAGTGTGCCAATCAATCCTAGGGTTATACGCCTGCAACCAAGGGAACTCAAGGACAATAGCATAATGTGGAGAACTGATCACCTGAAACTGCAGTCTCCCTGTGAAGTGCCCTTACCCTAAGAGACAAGGGAAGCGTCTCATGAGTAACGAGCGAGGGTTGCAGGGGCCTTCCATCTATGGCCTCAATAGCCAACGGGGACTGCAACGGAATGGAGTGTTTGGCAGCAAACTCAGCATCAATAAAATAACTGGCAGCACCCAAGTGTAGCAAGGCCAGGGCTACCACCGATGAATTAGCCCAAGAAAGGATAACCTCAAGAATAGGTTTACCCTGGTACAACCTCCAGGGACTGAGAAATTCCACCCAGGGTCTGTCCCTGACAGTACTCTAGGTGCGAGGGTTTCCTGGCCATATTGGGCACGACTGCGACAGGTGACCAGGTTTCCCACAATACATACAGAGGCCCTCCCTCCACCGGAAGGCTCTCTCCTCCACCGAGAGGCGAGTGAACCCTAGCTGCATCGGTTCACTGCCGACAGGGTCAGAGCCATGAGGCATGGGAGGAGAGGGAAGAATGGGTGGGTGAGCAAAGTTAGGTGCCAGGCAAGACGGAGGCCTACGCAGGTACTCCCTAAAAGATGCTCTCTCTCGGATCCTGGTATCAATCAGGATAGTAAAACGAAATTAAGTCGTCCAGATCCCTAAGCAGCTCACGGGCTGCAATTTCGTCCATTATGGTATCACACAGTCCTTGGGAAAAGGCAGCTACCAGTGCCTCATTGTTCCAACCTACCACTCTGCCACTGTTCGTGTACCCTAGCGGATGGTCATAAGGTTCTTGGCAGCAGAGGCCGCTCGGCCTGGAACATCGAACACTCGCCGAAAAGAGGCCACAAACGTAAACTTGTTTATAATGGGTTTGTCCATCTCCGATAATGGATTGGCCCACGCCAAAGCTTTGCCTGACAGGAGTGAAATCATAAAACCAACACTACTTTGCTCATTAGGGAAGGCTTTTGGTACCATCTCGAGGAATATGCTCATCTGGTTGAGGAACCCACGACACAGCTCTGGGTCACCCTCATAACACTGAAGGAGAGGAGCAGAACCGGATAACCCTCTGGCAACACTGGCTTCAGGAGCAGCAAGAGCAACCGGTGCCGGAGTAGGATCAGAGGAGGCCACCGGTTGCCGATCAGAATGGTCAAGGTGTGCGGTACGGGTTAGGAGGGTCTGTATGGCCAGAGATAATTGATCAATACTTTGATCTTGCATCTCCAACCTGGCCAAAAAGCTCTGCACAGAAGGGTTACCTGTACCGTCCGTACTCGTCCTGTCACGGTTTGTTAAGACTCTCAGACGCAGAGTTAGGTAAAAACACAACTTTATTGAAAAGTTAATGCAGCCCTGTAGGGTATCAGACACGTACACACAAATATCTTTATTAAACAGGAATACAATACAAATAATAGCAATATTGGCTCTACCGGCCCTGCCAATATACCAGGCAACGCAGCCAAGTAATGGGTACTCGTGAGGTGAGGCTCTACTGGCAAGGAAGCCACTAGACAGGAGGCTAAGACTGGCTCTACCGGCCTTGCCAATACCGGGTAAGGCAACCCAAGGAAACAGGACAGGTTCTACCGGCCTTACCATATACTGGGCAAGGCAGCCAATAGACAGGAGATAACACTGGCTCTACCGGCCTTGCCAATACCGGGAAAGGCAACCCAAGGAATAGGACAGGTTCTACCGGCCTTACCAATACCGACAAGGCAGCCCATAGACAGGAGATAATGGCAACCACTCGCCTAAGTGACTGGAAGGTGGAATAACAGTCACTATGATGACAATGAGGCTAAGTCAGTAAGTAGGCCGCCAGCAGCAGAGATAGTGATGGATGTGGAGCTACCCAGTGCCCTCACAGATGGAACGCCATAACACTATAGTAGCAACCAGGTGTGCAATACAGCCGGGTGGCTAGAGAAGCGAACCAGTACCCTGTACGTGGAACGCTAGCAATACTAAGACAGCCGGGTGGCTAGAGGAGCGAACCAGTACCCTGTACGTGGAACGCTAACAATACTGAGACAGCCGGGTGGCTAGAGGAGCGAACCAGTATGCTGTACGTGGAACACTAGCAATACTGAGACAGCTGGGTGGCTAGAGGAGCGAACCAGTACCCGGTACATGGAACGCTAACAATACTGAGACAGCCGGGTGGCTAGAGGAGCGAACCAGTACCCTGTAAGTGGAACGCTAACATAACTGAGACAGCTGGTGGTGAGAGGAGCGAACCAGTACCCTGTACGTGGAACGCTAACAATGCTGAGACAGCCGGGTGGTTAGAGGAGCGAACCAGTACCCTGTACGTGGAACGCTAACAATACTGAGACAGCCGGGTGGCTAGAGGAGAGAACTAGTACCCTGTACGTGGAAAGCTAACAATACTGAGACAGCCGGGTGGCTAGAGGAGCGAACCAGTATCCTGTACGTGGAACGGTAACATAACTGAGACAGCTGGGTGGCTAGAGGATTGAACCAGTACCCTGTACGTGGAACGCTAACAATACTGAGACAGCCGGGTGGCTAGAGGAGCGAACCAGTACCCAGTACGTGGAATGCTAACATACTGAGACAGCCGAGTGGCTAGAGGAGCGGACCAGTGCCCTATACGTGGAACGCTAACAATACTGAGACAGCCAGATGGCTAGAGGAGCGAACCAGTACCCTGTACGTGGAACGCTAACATGACTGAGACAGCCGAGAGGCTGTCAGGCAACCAGTACCCGCGTACTGAATAACCGGCAAGATAGAAATGTCGCCAAGGCGACTCTGGAACGTCAGGTGACTGAAGACGAACTGGACAGGAACCAGCAGATGGAAGCAGGAACCAGCATGCAGACAATCAACCGGAATCAGGAACAAGGGCGGCGACTGGCAGCAGGAAGCGGTGGTTCAACCGGATCAAACAGAGGCAGGAACTACTCGACTGGAAACACTGGAACAGGTAGAATACAGGTCGCAGGAACACAGCAGAGGCCCAGGATACTCAGGAAAAAGGTGTAGACTCAAACAGCATAGAGACAACACGAAAGGGCAACCAAAGGGTGCCCAGGCTAGGTTTAAATAGGCAATACAGGGCGGGCTGAAGGCAGCCAGCCAATGGAGAGCCCCCTACTGGTGATAGACACAAAAGGAGAGCAATCATGGGCACCATGATAGTACCTGAGAATAGTAATATATAAAAATATATCAGAAATATATGCGCAGCTAAATAGTCCCCTATGGCAGACTTCAAAAAGAAGAAGGGTAACAAAAAGACCAAAGATAATAGAGGTAATAGGTCTATAACTATGATAGGAATATATGGTCAATAGTATATCAAAATAAGTGATCTAATAGAAACAAACAGGATATGCAAAATAGTACATATGAAAAAAATATAATAAAAATTGACATATATAGATATATATATCCTGAAAACAGCCAGTGAGTCCCAGTGCCCAAAATAGGTAGAAAGTTCTTAACTTGGAACTATGATGAGATGGAAATGAAAGGATGATGGTAATAGGTTAATTCACAATGGAGATGTTGAACTCAATGATGATGTTAGTGACCAATGATGGATGAGGTTTAGACAGACAATAAGAGAAGTAATCCAAAGTTCTCCAATCGATCTTGGTGCAGCTCTTAGGAATGGTTGTCCTTGGAAACCTCAGATAGAAATCGAAAAAACTAGAAAAAAGAGCGCAACAACAAGAAATAGAGAGAGAACAGAAGGTCTTCTCTAAGTGTAGTATTTATTAGTAAATCTGTATAAAAATAAGTCTAAAAATAAATGAAATAAATTAAAATATGTAAATGAAATATAGTACCAAATAAAGTACAAAATAAAATATAGAATAAAATGAAATGAAAACCCCCCTCTCCCATTGCACTTACAAGCTGCACATCTTGTGCTTGAAGCGTCTCAGGGGTCCCAACCCCTATACTGCCACGTAACTGTGTCCTCTGGTTAGTGTGTTCTGTATCCTCGTTCAGTGTCCGTTTTATCTCCAAGTCTCACCAAGTGGGATATATAATGTGCTCTCAGTTTTTTACACAATGTATCCAGTCAAAATAGAAACATGGTAGCAGTTCCC
Source organism: Rhinophrynus dorsalis (assembly GCA_037306005.1). Classification (NCBI taxonomy): domain Eukaryota; kingdom Metazoa; phylum Chordata; class Amphibia; order Anura; family Rhinophrynidae; genus Rhinophrynus; species Rhinophrynus dorsalis. The sequence goes on along the minus strand of CM074724.1, from coordinate 177,016,108 downwards.
AGGTGTTTGGTAACAAATCCACGTGGAGCCGTAAGCGCGCTATGGACGTATTCTGACGAAGATCGTAGTTCACTAACGGATCCAGAAGAGACTCACAGGGGGCGGGGAGGGACCCGGTACTGAATGGCAATGGAGGGGGAGGAGAAAAAAACCCAACGCGTATCGTGGATGTAAACGATCCACTTCATCAGGGGAAAGACCGATAGGATGCCCTATGGGTCATATTTATAATGGCGCATGATCCTCTAAATAAAACATATGTATATAGATAATATAATTGGGAAACGGAATTGAATTGGAATAAATGATAGTTGTAAAAAGGAAATGGTGATATCGGATCAAACTGGTGGTGTATTATAAAATCATTATAAATAAAATGAAGTGTGAATGAAATGATGTTTCATACATATGATAAACTAATTTATATCACTAAGTGCAGTGTGAAAATAATTAGTGAACTATATATGAGAGATATCTGAGTGATAGATAAATAATTGTTGTAATTAAACCTATGTAAAGGTGTATACTTATTAATTACCCTTGTGAATTACCCAATAGTGTTGGTTGATATTATAAGATAAATAAAAATGTGCTATGAATGTGTTTCAGTGTGAATGATTAAGGAAAAATATATTAAAAATAAAGCAAACTGCTTATTTGTGGAGACAAAAGTTATATGCGCCAGCATAAATACAAAAGGTAATAAAAGGTAATAAAAAATCTCAATTAACATAGAAGATAGTAACTAATCTATGTTGTACATAATATGGTGTCACTAAGAAATAATGAAAGGGTGATATTGGAACAAATACATATGTAAGGGCTTAAAATCATTTAAACAGTTCCATAAGCTTGCTATATATGTTTCCCTAAACAACAAGTTATTTTATATTTTCAGATATATGTACAAAGGAAAACCAACAAATATACATAGGTACAAAACTATGATAGAATAGCACAAAAGATATACATATACACATATATACGCATGCCAATGATATGCATATAAACTGTGCACACATTACATGTATATGCCCATGCGCACACATACACCATAAAGTGAAAGTGATAATTAGCTATATCCAATAAAAACTATATAAGAATGAAATGATATATGATTAATAAATAATAATAATGACAGCCCCTTGATGGTGATAGAGGGAGGGGCTGAAAAGAAAAAAAGGAAAGTATAGCCATATACAACAATGATTAAATAAAAGTCTGAACTGTTGTGGTATAGTTATCAGTTATAAAAAAGCTAAAAAATCAAATTCCACATTTAGACCCTTAGGAACTAAGGTACTTAACGTGTGAATCCAAAAGGATTCTCTCTGTCTTAATTTTAACATACGGTCTCCACCTCTGTGGTTCAACAATACTTGTTCTATACCAATTATTTTTAAATTATTATGTTGGCAATTGTGTAAATTTTTACAGTGTTTTGAGAGGTTATGGGTTTCTAAACCATTTTTGATATTTTTGAGGTGTTCCGTAAATCTTGTCTTTAGTTTTCTTTTCGTTCTTCCCACATATTGAAGTCCACAATCACAAGTAATTAGATAAACTACAAATGTAGAGTGACAATTAATGAAACTCTTGATTTTGAATTCCCTATCTGTCACTGTACTCTTAAACTTTATTTGCCTAGGTTTGTCTAAATGTGCACACGTGGTACAACCCTTTGTGCCACACCTAAACATTCCCTTTAACTTAGGTAATGATATCTCTGACTTCTTCTTTTGTGATTGTAATTTAAAAGTAATATCGCTGGGAGAAATTTGATTACCAACATTTGAATTTTTCTTGAAAACTATTTTGGGGGTCTCACCTAATTCTTGTTTAAGAATAGGATCTTGCATTAAAATGTGCCAATGTTTTTTGATTATGTGTTTAATTTGTAGTGCCTTTTGATTATAAGTTGTAATAAAAAGTGGAACCTGAGGTTTTTGTGCTATTCTTTTATCTTTATATTGAATAAGATCTTTTCTATTGAGATTAGAAGATTTGATAAACGCTGTTTCTACTATTTTGCTCTCATAACCCTTTTCTAAAAACTTCTTCTTCAAAACATTGGATTCCTTAATAAAATCCTCTTCTGTGCTACAATTCCTTTTGATTCTCTGAAATTGACTATAGGGAATATTGTGTATCCAGTTTTTGTAGTGACCACTTTTAGCATGTAAATAATTGTTACTATCTACTGATTTGCGATAATTGGATGTGCATACTACTGAATCTACATGATAAAGGATAATGTCTAAAAATTCTATTCTTTCATCTTGTATATTACTAGTAAAACTGATATTTAAATCATTATCATTCATATATTGTGTAAATTTGAAAAATTCTTCCTTAGTACCTGCCCAAATTAAAATCAAATCGTCGATGTATCTCTTATAGAATTTTATGCAGTCTTTATAAGGATTTGAATCATTAAATATATAATTAGATTCCCATTGACTCATAAAAAGATTTGCATAAGATGGAGCAAATGTTGAACCCATTGCTACACCAGAAATTTGTAGATAAAATTTGTTATTGAAAAAGAAGTAATTATGATATAAGATAAAATCTATACATTGAATTAAAAAAGAGATTTGTTGTGGTGATAAAATTTTACTAGCTGTTAGAATTTGTTCAATGGCTCTTAATCCAGAGGAATGAGGTATATTGGTATATAAGCTGTTTACATCGCAAGTAATCCATTTATAATGTGGGTTCCATTGGAATTGTTCCATTTCTTTGAGTAAGTGTATAGTATCTTTTAAATATGATTTTGATCCCATTACAAATGGTTGGAGATATTCATCTATATATCTAGATAAATTGTTTGTAAGTGATTGGATCCCTGAAACTATAGGTCTTCCTGGTGGATTCGAGATTGATTTGTGTAATTTGGGCAAATGGTAAAAAATTGGTACAGTGGGAAATTCTTGATTTAAAAATTGAAATTCCTCCTTATTAATAAGACCTGTATGAAAAGCTGAATTTAGAAGTTCAGTAAGTTCTTTAAGGAAATCATTGGTAGGATCACCTTGGAGTAATTTATAGGTTTTTTCATCACTCAACAATCTGTTTGCTTCCTTAACATATTCTGTGGTGTCTTGAATGCATATACCTCCACCTTTGTCTGCTTGGCGTATAACTATATGGTTATTCTCACGAAGAGCAGACAAAGCTGTAATTTCATGTCTACTTAGATTATGATGTTTAACTGTGGCCTGCGAGCAAATGTTTCCTATATCTCTATTAATAAGGTCATTAAATACTCTGATATGATCACTCTGAGAGTTGATAGGCTAAAACGTGGACCTAGGTTTCAAGGAACTGTGAATGACATGTGAAAGGTGAGAATCATTAGAATCCTGTTGTAACGATTCCAATTGTCTTAAATTATATTTATCCATCATGGTATAATGTAAAGTAGGAGTTTTAATCTCCTTATGTTTGGTAGCAAAAAATCTTTTTAGAGTGATGGATCTGATATATTTGTTAATATCTATATACACATTAAAGCTATTTGGACTTTGACTTGGTGAAAAGGAGAGACCTTTTTGTAGTACCTTATGTTCTGCTGGTGTGAGGGTATAGTTGCTTAAATTGTATATGTTTGTAGTTTGATTTAATCTGTTTTGGCTATTTTTGTTAATGTTTCTTCCTCCTCTACATCCTCTTCTTGTACTAGTGGTCTTTTTTGGCCTTTGGAATTCTGTATTGGAGTTAGTAACATTGTTTGGTTTTGTATTTGTTTCGGAGAGTTCTGTGTCGTTCTTTGACTGGACTGTGATTGAGGTCGTGGATATCGGTTCTGTGTATTGTATTGTCTGTGTTTGAATGGATGTGGAGGATATTGAAACTTCTGATGAGGGTTTGGATATTGCGAATGATTGTGATGGTTGGAATAATAGTGCTGGTTGGAATAGTTGTGAGGGTGATATTTGTTCCGTTTCGGTGGGTAACTGCGATGTCCTAAAAAATGTTGTCGATATTGTGGATGATTATTGTATGGATGAGCAATATGTTTGGGTCTTGCCCCTTCTTGTGTATATTGTCTGTGCGTGGTGGATGCAATGCTGGTATACCTATTGGAAACAGGGATGTTTGGTATATGTTCCAAATGAATATGTTGATCTTCTTGAGTATTATTAGTCCCATTACTATCCATATTAATAGATGGAGAGAGAGTGTTAGAGGATATGCTTGGTTTATCAATGCGAGCCACATATGTGTGTGTCTTAGGTTTATGTTCATAATCTGTCTTGTCTCTTAAAAATTTCTTTTGTTTGGTGAATATGATATTTTGTTCCAATGTAGTTAGTCTCTTATTGATATTTTCCTGCAATTTTCTTTGTTCTTCTCCTAATGAAATGTTCTTAATTTTATCTTCCATTTCCTTTATTTCTTTTTTATGAATATCCAATCTATGTTCGTGATAGTTGATTAACAATCCTATCAACTTGAAAGAGCATTCTTCCAGAATGGAATCCCATTCCGTTAAGAATTCAATTTCATCTACCTCTATAGCGGGTGGTTTAAATATCCTGAGACCTCTGGGTATAATCTTGTGTTTTTTATAATTTTCTAAAGCTATTAGATCGAACCAATCCTTGGTTTCTTTTGTTAAACTTTTTTCATAGTTTCTTAACAAATTAAGAGCATCCTCTTTTGGTAATTTTCTATTAACACCTTCGGTAAGATCCAACCGTCTATTTCTATTGGATCTGATACTATTAAAATCTGCCATATTGGGCTATAGTGCAGCAAATATAAGTGCCAGGACCTAGTGAATGAGAATAGTAATATATAAAAATATATCAGAAATATATGCGCAGCTAAATAGTCCCCTATGGCAGACTTCAAAAAGAAGAAGGGTAACAAAAAGACCAAAGATAATAGAGGTAATAGGTCTATAACTATGATAGGAATATATGGTCAATAGTATATCAAAATAAGTGATCTAATAGAAACAAACAGGATATGCAAAATAGTACATATGAAAAAAAATATAATAAAAATTGACATATATAGATATATATATCCTGAAAACAGCCAGTGAGTCCCAGTGCCCAAAATAGGTAGAAAGTTCTTAACTTGGAACTATGATGAGATGGAAATGAAAGGATGATGGTAATAGGTTAATTCACAATGGAGATGTTGAACTCAATGATGATGTTAGTGACCAATGATGGATGAGGTTTAGACAGACAATAAGAGAAGTAATCCAAAGTTCTCCAATCGATCTTGGTGCAGCTCTTAGGAATGGTTGTCCTTGGAAACCTCAGATAGAAATCGAAAAAACTAGAAAAAAGAGCGCAACAACAAGAAATAGAGAGAGAACAGAAGGTCTTCTCTAAGTGTAGTATTTATTAGTAAATCTGTATAAAAATAAGTCTAAAAATAAATGAAATAAATTAAAATATGTAAATGAAATATAGTACCAAATAAAGTACAAAATAAAATATAGAATAAAATGAAATGAACCCACATTATAAATGGGTTACTTGCGATGTAAACAGCTTATATACCAATATACCTCATTCCTCTGGATTAAGAGCCATTGAACAAATTCTAACAGCTAGTAAAATTTTATCACCACAACAAATCTCTTTTTTAATTCAATGTATAGATTTTATCTTATATCATAATTACTTCTTTTTCAATAACAAATTTTATCTACAAATTTCTGGTGTAGCAATGGGTTCAACATTTGCTCCATCTTATGCAAATCTTTTTATGAGTCAATGGGAATCTAATTATATATTTAATGATTCAAATCCTTATAAAGACTGCATAAAATTCTATAAGAGATACATCGACAATTTGATTTTAATTTGGGCAGGTACTAAGGAAGAATTTTTCAAATTTACACAATATATGAATGATAATGATTTAAATATCAGTTTTACTAGTAATATACAAGATGAAAGAATAGAATTTTTAGACATTATCCTTTATCATGTAGATTCAGTAGTATGCACATCCAATTATCGCAAATCAGTAGATAGTAACAATTATTTACATGCTAAAAGTGGTCACTACAAAAACTGGATACACAATATTCCCTATAGTCAATTTCAGAGAATCAAAAGGAATTGTAGCACAGAAGAGGATTTTATTAAGGAATCCAATGTTTTGAAGAAGAAGTTTTTAGAAAAGGGTTATGAGAGCAAAATAGTAGAAACAGCGTTTATCAAATCTTCTAATCTCAATAGAAAAGATCTTATTCAATATAAAGATAAAAGAATAGCACAAAAACCTCAGGTTCCACTTTTTATTACAACTTATAATCAAAAGGCACTACAAATTAAACACATAATCAAAAAACATTGGCACATTTTAATGCAAGATCCTATTCTTAAACAAGAATTAGGTGAGACCCCCAAAATAGTTTTCAAGAAAAATTCAAATGTTGGTAATCAAATTTCTCCCAGCGATATTACTTTTAAATTACAATCACAAAAGAAGAAGTCAGAGATATCATTACCTAAGTTAAAGGGAATGTTTAGGTGTGGCACAAAGGGTTGTACCACGTGTGCACATTTAGACAAACCTAGGCAAATAAAGTTTAAGAGTACAGTGACAGATAGGGAATTCAAAATCAAGAGTTTCATTAATTGTCACTCTACATTTGTAGTTTATCTAATTACTTGTGATTGTGGACTTCAATATGTGGGAAGAACGAAAAGAAAACTAAAGACAAGATTTACGGAACACCTCAAAAATATCAAAAATGGTTTAGAAACCCATAACCTCTCAAAACACTGTAAAAATTTACACAATTGCCAACATAATAATTTAAAAATAATTGGTATAGAACAAGTATTGTTGAACCACAGAGGTGGAGACCGTATGTTAAAATTAAGACAGAGAGAATCCTTTTGGATTCACACGTTAAGTACCTTAGTTCCTAAGGGTCTAAATGTGGAATTTGATTTTTTAGCTTTTTTATAACTGATAACTATACCACAACAGTTCAGACTTTTATTTAATCATTGTTGTATATGGCTATACTTTCCTTTTTTTCTTTTCAGCCCCTCCCTCTATCACCATCAAGGGGCTGTCATTATTATTATTTATTAATCATATATCATTTCATTCTTATATAGTTTTTATTGGATATAGCTAATTATCACTTTCACTTTATGGTGTATGTGTGCGCATGGGCATATACATGTAATGTGTGCACAGTTTATATGCATATCATTGGCATGCGTATATATGTGTATATGTATATCTTTTGTGCTATTCTATCATAGTTTTGTACCTATGTATATTTGTTGGTTTTCCTTTGTACATATATCTGAAAATATAAAATAACTTGTTGTTTAGGGAAACATATATAGCAAGCTTATGGAACTGTTTAAATGATTTTAAGCCCTTACATATGTATTTGTTCCAATATCACCCTTTCATTATTTCTTAGTGACACCATATTATGTACAACATAGATTAGTTACTATCTTCTATGTTAATTGAGATTTTTTATTACCTTTTATTACCTTTTGTATTTATGCTGGCGCATATAACTTTTGTCTCCACAAATAAGCAGTTTGCTTTATTTTTAATATATTTTTCCTTAATCATTCACACTGAAACACATTCATAGCACATTTTTATTTATCTTATAATATCAACCAACACTATTGGGTAATTCACAAGGGTAATTAATAAGTATACACCTTTACATAGGTTTAATTACAACAATTATTTATCTATCACTCAGATATCTCTCATATATAGTTCACTAATTATTTTCACACTGCACTTAGTGATATAAATTAGTTTATCATATGTATGAAACATCATTTCATTCACACTTCATTTTATTTATAATGATTTTATAATACACCACCAGTTTGATCCGATATCACCATTTCCTTTTTACAACTATCATTTATTCCAATTCAATTCCGTTTCCCAATTATATTATCTATATACATATGTTTTATTTAGAGGATCATGCGCCATTATAAATATGACCCATAGGGCATCCTATCGGTCTTTCCCCTGATGAAGTGGATCGTTTACATCCACGATACGCGTTGGGTTTTTTTCTCCTCCCCCTCCATTGCCATTCAGTACCGGGTCCCTCCCCGCCCCCTGTGAGTCTCTTCTGGATCCGTTAGTGAACTACGATCTTCGTCAGAATACGTCCATAGCGCGCTTACGGCTCCACGTGGATTTGTTACCAAACACCTGGGAACTGCTACCATGTTTCTATTTTGACTGGATACATTGTGTAAAAAACTGAGAGCACATTATATATCCCACTTGGTGAGACTTGGAGATAAAACGGACACTGAACGAGGATACAGAACACACTAACCAGAGGACACAGTTACGTGGCAGTATAGGGGTTGGGACCCCTGAGACGCTTCAAGCACAAGATGTGCAGCTTGTAAGTGCAATGGGAGAGGGGGGTTTTCATTTCATTTTATTCTATATTTTATTTTGTACTTTATTTGGTACTATATTTCATTTACATATTTTAATTTATTTCATTTATTTTTAGACTTATTTTTATACAGATTTACTAATAAATACTACACTTAGAGAAGACCTTCTGTTCTCTCTCTATTTCTTGTTGTTGCGCTCTTTTTTCTAGTTTTTACCATGATAGTACCCCCCTCTCAAAGACCCCCTCTCCCAGAGGAGGGTCTAGGTTTCTGAGGGTATTTGGAATTAAAAATTTGCAGTAATTTGGGTGCATGAAGGTCCTTACTATCCACCTAGGATCGTTCTTCAGGACCATAGCCCTTCCAATGCACCAAATACTGCACCTTTCCTCTAAGCCTGCGGGAGTCAATGATACTCTGAACTTCGTACTCCTCCTGACCCTCCACTTCAATAGGCCCTGGCACCACAGTGTTAGTAGTATAGCGGTTGCATACGAGAGGTTTAAGGAGGGACACATGAAAGACATTATGAATTCGCATGGACGCAGGGATGTCCAATGCATACGATACTAGATTGATTCTGCGAATGACCCTGTAAGGACCAATGAATCGGGGAGCCAACTTATTAGATGGGACTTGAAGCTTAAGGTTCCTGGAGGACAGCCACACTCTATCCCCAACCTGAAAGGAAACCGCTGGCAATCTCCTGCGATTAGCATGACGTTGGAATGACTGACCCAGTGCCCTCTGTACCTGTGCCCATGTGGAGTGGAGCTGCTCAATATGCTCATCCAGAGCTGGAATTTGTTGTGCCTGAAAGGAGTCCGGGAGCAAACAGGGTTGGAACCCATAATTGATCAGAAACGGAGAGCTCCCTACTGATGAGTTAACTGCACAATTCCTGGCGAACTCTGCCCAGGGCAACAGGTTGGCCCAATTGTCATGATGGTCAGTAAAAAAACAGCGCAAGAACTGTTCCAAGCCTTGACTGGCACGCTCAACGGTAGGCGGAGGAAAAAGATAACTGTATGCCCATCCGTTCGCAAAATGCCCTCCAAAACCTGGACACGAACTGGCTCCCCCGGTCGGACACCAGCACTCTGGGTACACCATGCAACCGAAATACCTCTTTAGCGAATACCACCGCCAATTCTTTAGCAGAGGGAAGGCCACGGAGAGGCACGAAATGAGCCATTTTAGAAAACCTGTCCACTATCATGAGTATAAAGGAATACCCTCTAGACACTGGTAATTCTCCCATAAAATTGATGGAAACGTGAGACCAAGGGCGTTCACCATTAGGTACCGGCTGGAGTAAACCCACAGGGAGGTGTCTAGGGGTCTTAGCACGGGCACAAGTAGCACAGGCATTCGTAAAATCGGCACAATCTGCCCTCATAGAAGGCCACCAAAAAACTTGCGAGAGAGACCATAACAATTGGTCTCTGCCAATATGTCCTGCAGCCTTAGAGGAATGGTATGTCTCGAGTAACTACGTGCGAAATGGCACATCAACAAAATACTTGCCCATCAGGGTTTCAGGAGGAGAGGAGGCTTGGGAGGCCAAAATCTCTTCCCCTAATGGTGAGGTGATATTCGTGCGTATAGTATTCAGGCTGAATAATAGGTGCTGGTACCTCGTCTCTGTCAATTTCAGCCTCAAATTGTCTTGACAATGCGTCAGCCCTGACATTCTTAGACCCAGGTAAATAAGATACAATGAAGTTAAATCGAGACAAGAACAGTGCCCACCTAGCCTGGCGTGGTGATAACCTCTTTGCCTCAGAGAGATAAATTAAGTTCTTGTGATCGGTCAAAATTAAGACAGGGTTCTTCGAAAAACCCACAAGGTCTGAGAGTTCCTCCTTTAATGGGACGCTGAGAAAGTACTGCTCCAACCCCAATATCTGAGGCGTCCACCTTCAGTGTAAATGGAAGTGATGGATTGGGGTGAGATAACACAGGAGCGTTAATGAAAGCAGACTTCAATTTTTCAAAGGCCTCCACCACAGCCACTGACCATTGAGATGGATTAGCACCCTTGTGCGTAAGGTCAGTAAAAGGTTTTACAATAGTAGAGAAGTTCTTAATAAATTTCCTATAATAATTAGCGAAGCCCAGAAATCATTGAATGGCTTTCAGGCTCTTGGGGCGTGGCCATTGTAAAACTGCCGTTAGTTTCTCTTTGTCCATGGCAATGCCTTCTTTGCCAATTATAAATCCCAGAAATGGCACGCTAGTTCTGAGAAATTCACATTTTTCGAGTTTACAATATAATTTATTCTCTCGTAGGCGAAGCAACACCTCAGACACGTCCTTGACGTGTTGTGACATATTCTCAGAATGAATGAGAATGTCGTCAAGATAGACAACGACACAGGACTGCAACATATCTCTAAGAATGTCATTGATGAACTCTTGGAATACCGCAGGTGCGTTACACAGACCAAATGGCATGACTAAGTACTCGTAATGGTCGGATCTCGTGTTAAAGGCAGTTTTCCACTCATCACCAGCTCTGATCCGAATTAAATTGTATGCAGCACGTAGGTCCAATTTGGTGAAAATAGAAGAACCTTTGAGTCTGTAAAATAGCTCGGTGATGAGTGGTATTGGATAGGCATTCTTATATATTAACTTATTTAAGCCCCGGTAATCAATGCAAGGTCTCAGCTCGCCGTTTTTCTTTTTTACAAAGAAAAATACGGCCCCAGCCGGAGAACTGGATTTCCTTATGATGCCTCTTTCGAGGGCATCAGCGATATATTCTTCCATAGCTTGGTTCTCCTCACAAGATAATGGATATGTGCGTCCCCTAGGGGGCACCGACCCAGGAGGCAGTTTAATACAACAGTCATAAGATCTGTGCTGGGGTAGGGTGCCAGCTTCTCCCTTACTGAATACATCGCAAAACTGTTGGTATTCGTCTGGCAGAGCAGAGGAGGTACACAAGATCTTGACCGGGTGGGTTACGCAATGTTCCATGCAAGACTGAGACCAAGCGGATATTTCACATTTTTCCCAATCAAACTGTGGGTTATGCAACTGTAACCAGGGAAAACCCAGGATCACTGTGTGATGAGGAGAATTGATAAGCTGGAACTGCTGCTCCTCTTTGTGGAGAGCCCCAATAGACATGGACAACGGCATTGTTTCAAAAATCACCTGAGCAGGTTCCAGGGGTCTACCGTCATTTGCTTCAATAGCAAGTGGGGTCTCCCTCTCAATGCGTGGAACCCCGGGTAATTCAGCAAAGGTATTATCCATAAAATACCCAGCTGGTTATAATCAACCAGGGCCAAAACCTCCATTGAGCGTTTTGCCCAAGAAAGTACCACCTGTATGGTGGGTTTCAGTATACCACACTCTGGGGACGACTGAACACCACCTAGGGCCTGTCCCCCAAGGTACTCTAGGTGTGTTCGTTTCCCGGACGTACAGGACAAAATCTTAGTAGATGCCCATTTTTGCCACAATATAAACATAACCCATGTTTTCCTCCTTGGTTAGCCTAGTGAAGCCTAACTGCATAGGTTCACCTGGTTCTCGAGACAGTTCAATCTGCTTAGTAGCAAAGGGAGGGATGGGTGGGCAAAAAGTACTGCTAGACCCATTACTCTTTTGCTGCGACCTGGGGTCTTTGGCCATTAGTCTCTCACGAATCCGTGTGTCAATTAGAATGACATATTCAATATAGTCATCAAGATCAATGGGCAATTCTTTTGCAGTGATCTTGTCCTTAATTTGGTCACTTAGGCCCTGAGCAAAGGCTGCCAGTAATGCTTCATTGTTCCAACCTACCTCTGCTGCCAAGGTGTGAAATTCAATGGTGTAGTCACATACCGTACGCCTGCCCTGTTGTATTTCCATAAGGCGTTTAGCAGCAGAGGTGGTTCTACCAGGAGGCTCGAACACTCTCCGAAACGACTGCACGAATTCCCTGAAACTTCTTGTGCAGGGTTTCGCATTTTCCCATAACGGATTCGCCCATGCCAATGCTCTACCGGTCAGCAGGGATATCATAAAACCGACTTTACTGTGGTCACTGGGGAAGGCCTGAGCCGTCAATTCCATAAATATTTCAAGTTGGTTAATAAACCCTCTGCAAAGGTTAGGGTCACCATCGTATCTGAGTGGCAAAGGGGCGGAGGCAGTTAACCCCTTGACTGCGGCCCCTGAGGGCATGGTATCGTTCTCAGATGTCTGCCCAGAGGCAACCACAGGACTAAAGCCAGCCTTTTCAGAGAGGACCGTGCGTTCAAGAATAGTTTGGATCGCTACCGCTAGCTGATCCAATCGTTGCTCATGTGCATCCATTCTCCAATGGATGTTTTGTGTATTACCATCACTCTTATTGTCTGAGGTCATGGCCCTTTCGTACTGTCACGGTTTGTTAAGACTCTCAGACGCAGAGTTAGGTAAAAACACAACTTTATTGAAAAGTTAATGCAGCCCCGTAGGGTATCATACAAGTACACACATATATCTTTATTAGACAGGAATACAATACAAATAATAGCAATATTGGCTCTACTGGCCCTGCCAATATACCGGGCAAGGCAGCCAAGGAATGGGTACTCGTGAGGTGAGGCTCTACCGGCCTTGCCAAGATACCGGGCAAGGCAGCCACTAGACAGGAGGCTAAGACTGGTTCTACTGGCCTTGCCAATACCGGGTAAGGCAACCGAAGGAAACAGGACAGTTTCTACCGGCCTTACTATATACCAGGCAAGGCAGCCAATAGACAGGAGATAACACTGGCTCTACCGGCCTTGCCAATACCGGGTAAGGCAACCCAAGGAATAGGACAGGTTCTACCGGCCTTACCAATACCGGGCAAGGCAGCCCATAGACAGGAGATAATGGCAACCACTCGCCTAAGTGACTGGAAGGTGGAATAACAGTCACTATGATGACAATGAGGCTAAGTCAGTAAGTAGGCCGCCAGCAGCAGAGATAGTGATGGATGTGGAGCTAACCAGTGCCCTCACAGATGGAACGCCATAACACTATAGTAGCAACCAGGTGTGCATGGAGCGAACCAGTACCCAGTATGTGGAATGCAAACAATCCTGCAACACAGCCGGGTGGCTAGAGGAGCAAACCAGTACCCTGTACGTGGAACGCTAGCAAAACTGAGACAGCCGGGTGGCTAGAGGAGCGAACCAGTACCCTGTATGTGGAACGCTAACATAACTGAGACAGCTGGTGGTGAGAGGAGCGAACCAGTACCCTGTACATGGAACGCTAACAATGCTGAGACAGCCGGGTGGCTAGAGGAGCGAACCAGTACCCTGTACGTGGAACGCTAACAATGCTGAGACAGCTGGGTGGCTAGAGGAGCGAACCAGTACCCTGTACGTGGAACGCTAACATAACTGAGACAGCCGGGTGGCTACAGGAGTGAACCAGTACCCTGTACGTGGAACGCTAACAATACTGAGACAGCCGGGTGGCTAGAGGAGCGAACCAGTACCCAGTACGTGGAAAGCTAACATACAGACCCAGCCACTCACTAGTACCAGTGAGTTATGATGTGATTAACCCACACCAAACAGGGAAAACCAAAGAAGAAGAAAGAAGCTCCTCTGAGACCCTAGAAGGACTCCCACAACCAGACAGGCGAGACTAATAGAGGACCTTTCTCTGGGTGGGAGACCTACGTTCCTTATGGACTAAGAGAAAAGGATTTGACAGGTAAGACTAAAATCCTATTTTCTCTATCGTTCAATATGGGACACAGGTACCATGGGGATATTCGGTCAGTAAAAACTCAAAAACAGAGCAAAAACAAGATGATCCTATCTAAGTGTAGAATTTAATAAAATACAGATATAATAAAAAAAGTAATGCATTCACATGTGCCCTTCCTGGTCTTTATGCATATTGTGTCCTTCTGTACACTCCAGCAACAGTCCTGTTGCTGTTTAAGCTCAGGTGTATGTTATCTGGGGATCTGTAAGTCCGGTATAGTTGGAATGAAACCGTTCTAATAATAAGGAATTAATATGGAAAGTACTCCAAATTATACTTCACATGGTGAAGAGGTCAGTGGTGGGCATTCATAATTACCAGAGAAACAGGAGGTTTGAGAATGGGTAAAGGAACCTCACAGGGGGCATGGAAGGGAACCAAGACTATTGAGTGCTAATACAGGTAAAACCCTAATATACAGTCTGCTTCCTCAGCGGTAGATGTAAAAAAAATAAGTAACACTTTTTTTTTACATCTTCCCCTGAGGAAAACACGTGTATTTATAGGTCCCAAGTTCCTAAATGAGCTTGATCATATCAGTTAGCATACTTAACTACAATCCACTGTGTCCATAATCAATTAAAACAGAGAAACACTGTATGTGGGATAATTAGAAGTAATTAAAATGAACTGAAAAGCTAAGTATGCTAATTGACATGATCAAGCTCATTTAGTAAAGTGGAACCTATAAATACACAAGTGTTACATCTTTTTTTTACATCTACCCCTGTGGAAGCAGACTGTATGTCTGCCTAAACTTTAAGGTTTTATCTGTATTAGCACTATAGTCTTGGTTCACTTCCATGCCTCCTTGAGGTTCCTTTACCCATTCTCAAACCTCCTGTTTCTCTGGTAATTTTGGGCACCCACCAGTAACCTCTTCACAAGGCGAAGTACAGTTTGGAGTACTTTCCATCTTAACACCTCATTATTAAAACAGTTTTATTCCAACTACACCGGACTTACAGATAGCAGATCACACCCACCGGAGCTGCAACAGGACGGCATATTTGTCACGTAAAGAAGGAAACATTTAATGGCTGATAAGGGAAGGATCCCATTTATACACATAAAGCCCAAGAAGGGCACATGTAAGTGCATTACTTGTGTTTATTATATCTATGTTTTATTGAAGTCTACACTTAGATTGGATCTTCTTGTTTTTGCAATGTTTTTGAGTTTTCACAGATCCAATTTGCCCTGCACAGTGGGCAAGGCCACTGTTGATCTCATACTGCAGCATTTCAAGTTGAACACCTCTAAGTTTTCATCTGATTCCTATCTACAAACTGTTTCATCCTGACCATCTTCTCATCATTTTCAACATCACCCTCATTCTCATAACATTTATATCAAGACTGGTATTTAAGAATATATATTTTCTAGAACTTTTTATGAACATTGTGTCTCATCTTATGGCTTATTGAAATGTATTTATTTATTTATATATTTTACTATTTGTTTTATTGCTCTCCTTTTTTACAATAATCTATTACTTTAGATATGAGTTACGTTTTTAGGTGCGCTCCTCCTGGGGATATATATTTTTTTGTTTTTGTATACAATGGGGATATACCAAATGTTGGCTCCCAGAGGTGGCAAGAAGGAGAAAGGACCTCACGCCTGTCCCCATGAAACCCCTAAGACTATCCAGAACCAAAACAGAC
Organism: Rhinophrynus dorsalis; assembly: GCA_037306005.1. Taxonomy (NCBI): domain Eukaryota; kingdom Metazoa; phylum Chordata; class Amphibia; order Anura; family Rhinophrynidae; genus Rhinophrynus; species Rhinophrynus dorsalis. The sequence continues at coordinate 177,000,291 of CM074724.1, read as the reverse complement.
CAAACCAAGTGTCAAAGGACACTAAACAAGTTGTACAGCACACAAGAACAAGAGCCAACTGGCCTAAAACAGTTGAACAACAGTAAGGCACACGGAAAAATAGGTCCTTAGACAAGCAGAAATGCTTGAAGGACCTTCCTGCCAAAGCTGGCTTCAGTCACACGATAGTGATTAGCAAAAGTATGAAAGGAACCTCCCCTCAGATGTGGAATCTGGTCCACAGACCAGACAGCTCACAGCAAGGGACAATATTCTTATTGTGAGAACAATGAAAACCCTGCACACTTGACAGTTTTTTCATCTTTTTCCCTCATCTTAATTGAAGATTGTCCCTCTCTGAAATCTACCTGGTCACCTCCCTGCTGCTCTGAGCTGAGCAGTAAAGTGGGCGGGAGGGGGATACTTTATCATTCAATTACTCTTGAACTACAACTCTGACAGAATTGAAATAACACTCTCCAAGGCCCAAATACTGTGAAGATTAATTAGTGCTGCTTTTATTATGAAACATTACTATCCCTTTAAGGCACCGAACCACATCCAACAATTGGAGATCGCTTTCCCTGTTACACTTTGGGTCAGGACAAAATGAAGATACAACAATCCCCTGAAATTCTTCAGAGATTAGAAGAACAGCCTTGTCCTTATGAAAGACCAGAAAAGGTGGCTTGTAAGACAAAGCCAGCAACTCGGCAACCCTGCGGACTGAGAACACTATATTTTGAGAAGTGAAGTGGCGCCAGATTCGCAAGGATTCAATATCTCTCAACAGTAATACATCAAAATAAGTAGTTAACACACAATACTCTTTGTGCTCTATAATGTCTATCATGCGTGCAAACCAGGAACTCCTTTGATGTCCCCATGTAATAAGCAACAGCAAAGCATAGGTTGCAACAAGCAAGTAATTGACACAATGTATCTTGGTAAAAAAAACATCAATCTGGGGGGGCAGAGCAAACTGCCTTTGAAGACGGACGTGTTTTCAACTGCTTCGTAGCCGAGATACCATTTGCATAGTGTAACTGCCTGTATTTCATATTATTTTGCTACCTAATTCAAAGGGGACCTGCTCTGACCTTTTCTTGATGGCTGTCAAGGTTTGGCTGAGCTGTTCTAACTGCTTGATTCTACTGTCTGAGCTAAGCCGGTGCTCTGCTATCCATTACTGCGACCTTCCCTTTGGTGAATCAGGCTGAATCAGCTGACCTCTCTGTGTTTCTCACCTGACTGCTATCAGCCAACCCTCCCAGAGTATTTAAAGCAGCTTGGCTCTCTTTCTGATTGCCCTTGTGTCCAATTCTGGCTGCAAGCACGTATCCTGAATTGCTGATTATCTGTGCATAACCTTCCTCTGACGTCCCTTCTGGTTCCTGACTCCTGGACTTGTTCCTGACATTGTATTCCTGACCCCAGCTTGGCTGAGTTCCTGTCTTGGTTCCTGACCCTGGCTTGTCTTTTGGTTTACGCTTTTGCATCACGATTTTGCTTTGTTTGCTTGTGTTATTTTAATTAAGGTGTTTTGCACTTTATATTTTTGTGTCTGTCTGGTTCCTGGTTCCCAACAATGGCATACTCAATGCAGAACTCTGCCTACGAAGAGATGGAGGCTGTAATTCCTGAGCTTCTCTCTCCATGCTACCTCGACCGGATGCCACAGCCAAACAATATGCGGCAACTGCTCAGAATCAGATGGAGGGTGTTAGCCCTCCTCCTTTTATCTTTGCGAGAAGCCCCGACGGTGAGAAACTGGATTTATTTCTGTTCTCCGTTGCGTGCTACCTCTCCTCCATACCTCACGAACGGAGATATTTCGCATCTGCTGACTAAGGTGGAGCTCAAGGCCTTGGTGGGGAAGATTACAGAAGAGGTGCGCGAAGAAGTTGCAGGATTGTGCAGACATGGGGCAGCGAGGGCCATGTACGCTGACTCTGGAACACAATAGGGAAGTCATGGTACAGTCACGAGTGACTCTGGAGCTAATACTGTGCCAGCGGGATGAACCGCTGAATCACCTCCTGGACTACCCATGACCTCATTTGTGGGATGCGGAGAAGAAACTTCAATATTCAAGGTCTGCCTAAGTTTGTTCCTGGGATGGATTTGAAAATGCTCTTGCATCATGTTTCTGTTTTTGTTGCACTAATAAAGGTGTATTGCATTTTACCTTTTTGTGTCCTGTCTGGTTCCTGGTTTCTAACACTCTCATTATGTCTGACTCAACACGCCTTAATGATTGCCTTCAGATTATAGTCTGTAATTTCTTCCTCTTGTATGTCCCTTTTACTGCATGTTCATACCATGTTAATATATGAGTTAAGGATGATGCCTACTCTTTTTTGTATCTATGTCTATGATGTAATGTCTATATCATTCATATATTCTGTCTTATGTTATGGTTATGCTTTGCCATGAACATTGCATGCTCTTTGTTAACTCTGTGTATGTGGAGCTCTCTTACGCTATATAACCGCATTGTCCATCCATCAATAAAGCTTTTGGAAAATTAAAAAAAACAAAAAAAGAAAAAACAATCCGTTTAATGTATCCAATGTAAAAAAACACCTAAAGGGCTTATAGACAAAACTTTGAGACATTTAGAGTTTAGACTGTGAGACGTCTTCATGAGCTAGGTGTACACTGTCCAATCAATGCGTTTTGCGCATAATAACGCTTAGTCGTGACCTTACGAGGCGTTGTCTAACTGGACTCATACTGTGTGACCTTTCAACTGGGAGGTCCAGCATACCAAAGTGAGACAGTTCGCCCTGAGCTAGAGAACACTGATGGACTGAAGAGTTTCTTCCACAGTCCACCTGCCCTGGATCCCCAGGTGACCTAGTACTGCACCCCAGCAGCTCAGGCTGACATTCGTCATAAACAGAGTCCATTCTGGGATCAGGAGTGGCTTCCCCAGTTCCAGGTGGTGCCGTTGCAACCACCACTGCAGATCCTGTCTGGCATCCGGAGAAAGGGACATCTGCTGATCCAGAAAAGCCTAATTCCCATGCCACCTCTGGGGGACAAGTCTCTGAATCTCCCTGGTGTGCACCTGAGAGTAAGGAACCACTTCAAAGGTAGACACTAGGTGTTCCAGAACTCACATGTACTCCCTGACAGTGGCAGAAGGTCACTCCAGAGCCTGAGAAACATCCTGCAGTATCTTATCCTCCAGAAAAAGACCTTCCCCAGGCTGGTGTTGAACCCCATGCCTAGTAACATCAGCTTCTGGGATGGCACAGGAGAAGACTACGACTTGTTCAGAATACACCCATGGTGGACCAGGAATCAAGGACAGTCTTGGATGTGCTGGGCCAAGAGCTCCTCTGAAGGAGCCTTGATCAAAAGATCATCCAGATAAGGAGTGATGGAAATGACCTGGGTGTGAATAAAGGCCTTTAAGGCCCCCATGACCTTGGTAAACACCCGAGGAGCTGAAGCCAGGCCAAAAGACAAAGCGATTAACTGGTAGTGCGTCAAGCCTAAGGCAAAACACAGACAGTGTTGGCTGTCCGGGTGGATAGGGATGTGAAGGTTCACATTCTTAAGGTCCAGACATGCCGGATTCTCTCCTGGGCACATTGCTACAATGAGAGAATGAAAAGGAATCCATCTTGAAGTGTGCAGTCTCCACTTACATGTTGAGACACTTGAGGTCCAGAATGGCACAGCAGCCACTGTCCTTCTTCGGAACCACAAGGAGGTTGGAATAAAAACCTTAACCTTGTTCATGGGGAGGTACTGGAATCAGAAACTTTTTGTCCAGCAGAGACTGCAGTGCATCCTGGAAGAACTTCAACTTTGCTGGCACAGTAGGGACCTTGGACGGGTAGAAACGAAAAAGAGGAAAGCATTTGAAACCTAATCTGTATCCTTCTGAAATCACTTGCAAAACCCACTGGTCCAAGATAGAGGCTTCCCAGGGATCCCAAAGAAGGTGAAGACACCCGCCTATGGGAACCTGTGGACCAGGAGGATTACATGAGTCATGTGGAAGCTGGCCTGGCAGACTTCGTTCTTAAAGCTGTTCTCTTTGGATGCCACTGCTGCCTGAGCTTGGTTGGTGCAAATTGGAGGCCTGCAAAGTTTACCGCCTTTACACCTCCAGTTTCCTCGCCAGAGTAGGATGTTTGGTGGGCATCTGAGGCAACATGGTACTCTTCCCCCAATAGCATCACTAATGATCTGTTTTAGCTCAAGTCCAAAAAGGGACCTGTCTTGAAAGGGTAAGGAAGCTAGTTACATCTGGAAGATTGGTCCACAGACAGAAGAAGGCTGAGACTTTAGCAGACAGTCTGATCGCCTCAAAGAAGGACTCTGAACCATAAGTGTTGGCCTCCTTCATCTTGGCCAAAAAGACCAACAATTCCTCCTTGGAAGCATCTGCATGTACAGCTTCCACCATATGTTCACCCCCACACAGCAACAGCCCTGTTAACCAGACAGAGGCGCCCTGAGGATAGAATGAAGTTTCTTATCTGTCACATCTTTGAGCCCCAGTGCATCCACCAAAGGCAGAGCAGTGAACTTGGCTAGCCTGGAGATTGGGTGATCCACAGAAAGGGAAGAGGTGCACTTTCCCAAGGCTGCCTCTGAAAAGGTGTACAGCCTACAAAACCTCTTGGTAATAGACAAACTCTTATCAGGGGTCTTCCACTCATCCAGAAGTATCTGATCAAGAAAGGCATTGGGGTGAAAAACAGTAGAAGATTTCCTACGCCTCTGGAAAACATCTGATGAGAATGACCCCTCTTCAGGGGTGTCAGGGACCTGAAGAACCTCCGGAACAGCCCTGATAATCCCCTCAGCAGAGGGTGCGCCTCATACGAGTCCCCATAGGAGTAGGAAGAATCCATATCTTCATATTCCCATTCCTCACGGTTCCCCCCTCTGAAAATTCCTCCTCAGCAACAACGCTTTGACCCAAGCTGGCTCTTGTTCAGCGCTGGAGGGGCCTGGAGGAGTAGTGGAGGCCACAGCACAGGAGGGACAGAAAGATCCAAAATACACTCTAGGAAGCCCCATTTGACAAGAAGAACAGTAAGCACCCTCTGATCCTCCTGTTCTACACATCTGATTGTACTATTTAATACCTCTGTATGTCTATTCCCCAATTGTACAGCGCTGCGGAATTAGCTGGCGCTATATACATAAAGAATAATAATAACAATAATAATAATAATAAGCAAGGTGGGGTTAGAGATGCCCCAGAGTCCTTAGTCGTAGGTCTAGCACCAAATCCCTTAGGATCTGACACCCTGAGAGGAGTAGTGTCTTAAACACTAGTAAAAGTTCCCCAGGTCAATAATCCACCCATGAAAAACCCAGAAAGTACTTATCTGGTAGGCGAACAGTTAATCTAGAGAAGGAGAGCTATGAGAGTCTGCCTCTGCATAGGATAAGCCTGAGAGAAGTAAAATGGCTACTGCAAAACAGGCAGCCAATCTGAAGAAGGTATGCAAAACAGGAATTCTGGGTAATGTCTTCTCCGTTGTGTAACAATGCCTATAACTCTGTCCGTGGACCGCCAAGACACTCAGGATGTTAACCGGATGAAAGGGCATAGGAGTAGGGATGGGCAAAAATTATTTCCTCAAACCAAAATTGGCGAATAATGCATTTCACACTTGTCAAATAATTTCCTGTGAAAAGTTCAGTTTTTCTGCTTTTTACGCCTATCTCATTCCATTGAAATCAATGGCAAAATTGAATTTACACACAAAACATAGCAAATGTTATTTTATTTCCCAAAGGAATAGTATAAAAGGGGTATGAGAGTTCCTGTGTTGGTGTAGTATGGGGAAAGAATCAGTTGAACAGGGAATTTTTTTTTTGGGGGGGGGGGGGGTGTTTACTGAAATACACAATAAAACTTAAAGGGATAGTAATGTTTCATAATAAAAGCAGCTCCAATTAATCTTTGTAGTATTTGGGCCACGGAGAGTGTTATTTCAATATTGTCAGAGTGGTAGTTCAAGAGTACTTGAATCATAAAATATTCCCCCTCCCGCCCCTTTTACGGATGTAACACTGCTCACCCCAGAGCAGCAAGACTGTCCAGATGGAGCTCAGAGAGGGACAATCTTCAACTAGCATAAAGGAAAAACCTGTCAAAGGGGGTATGGTTTTCCTTATGTTCACAGTAAGAAGATTGTCCCTTGCTGTGAGCTGTCTGGTCTCAAGACCAGATTCCACATCTGAGGGATAGTGGCTTACACTAGGTAAAAGGGGTGGGAGGAGGAAACTTAAGCATTTAATTACTCTTGAACTACAACTCTGACAGTATTGATATAACACTCTCAAAGGCTCAAATAATATGAAGATTAATTGGAGATGCTGTTTTAGTGAAACATTACTATCCCTTTAAAAAGAAACAGACTTACATGGGTGAATAGTTTCTTCAAGTGCACAATGTAACCCCCAGCCAGGAAAGTTGTATACACTGCAATGTGTTTCACACTCTAATTGTACTTTATCAAGCAGAAAGAAGGATACAGTGTGCACTCTAAAGGTAACAGCTTTTTAAACCCTAAGGACTTCTATTGAATTGACTAATTAGTAAGATAAAATTAAGGTGTCCCAATTGAGTCAAAATCAGTATTTAGTATCAGGGATTTAGGGTGCAAACTCAAGGCAAGGACCTCTAAGGTACTGTTTTCTGAAACACTACCTGTGCCATGCGCCAATGCAGGTAGGCAGAGGGAGCTCAGGGAGCTTAATGCATGGCTCAAGCAATGGTGTAGGAAGGAGGGTTTTGTGTTTTTAGAACAATGGGCAGACTTTGCTCTTGGGTACAATCTATATGGAAGTGATGGATTGCACCTAAATGGTAGAGGAGCCTCTGTGCTAGGGGAGAGAATGCTAGGAAGCTTGGAGGAGCTTTTAAACTAGGAAAGGGGGAGAGGGTATAGATAGCAAAAATGGGGTAGATAGAGCAGATAGGAACCAGGTCCAAGTGAATGACCAAGAGGGTGGAGAAAGGGTGGGGATAAATTTAGTCAATAGGGAGGAACTCCTAGTAAATGAAGGTGTAAAAAAAAGGCATGTAGGGATTAATATATGTAAAGACTTCAAAATTAATTTATGCTAGCAAATGCAGGAAGTATGGTAGATAAAATAGGAGAACTAGAATTGCTGGAGGTTAATGAGCAATTGGACATAATTGGAATAACAGAAACATGGTGGAATGATGCACATGACTGGGCTGTAAATATAGAGGGCTATTCCCTGATTGGAAGAGACAGAATTAATAGAAAAGGGGGAGGTGTGTGCTTATATTTGAAAACAGAGCTAAATCCAGATTTGAGAGGTGATATTAGTGAGGAAACTGGCCAAATTGTGGAGTCCATGTGGGTAGAAATAGAGACTAAATGTGGTGTAAAAGGAAAAAAAAAAAAGGTGTTAGTGGGCATATGCTACAAACCACCAAATATCGATGACAATGTTGAGGCCCAACTGCTACTGCAAATGAGGAAAGCTGCCCAGCTTGGGCATACTATAATTATGGGAGATTTTAATTATCCAGATATCAACTGGAAAAATGAGACCTGTCAGAGTGCTAAGGGGGGCAGGTTTGTCAGCATGCTTCGGGAAAACTACATGTCACAAATGGTGGAAGTGCCGACAAGAAATAACAATGTATTGGACCTAGTGATAACTAATAACACAGAAATGGTATCCAATAAAGACTAATCCAAAAAAGTTTTTCAAATATATAAATAGCAAAAAACTTAAGAGGGAGTGCATTGGACCATTCAGAAATGAGATGGGTGAGTTGGTTAGTGAGGATAAGGAAAAGGCCGATGTTTTAAACACTTTCTTTGCATCAGTATATACAGGGGAGCAAGTAATCGTAGAAGAGCCTCCGCAAGTAACAAATAAAACAATACAATTAACAGATATTGGGTTAACGATGTCATGGGAAGACTGAACAAAATTAAGACCGACAAAGCACCGGGTCCTGATGGTATACATCCAAGGGTTCTTCAGGAACTTAGTGCAGTGTTAGCAAAACCCCTATATTTACTCTTTAAAGATTCTGTCACCACAGGCTCAGTGCCACAGGATTGGCGAAGAGCTGACATAGTGTCTCTATTTAAGAAGGGAACTAAAACAGAACCTGGGAATTATAGACCTGTGAGTTTGACCTCTGTAGTGGGAAAACTGCTAGAAGGGATAATAAGGGACTATATTCAGGATTACAAAACAAAAAATAAAATCATTAGCACAAATCAACATGGTTTTATGGAGAATAGATCATGCCAAACTAATCTTTTCAGCTTCTATGAGGAAATAAGCAGCAACCTTGCCAATGGCAAGGCAGTAGATGTAGTGTATCTAGACTTTGCAAAGGCATTTGATACAGTGCCACACAGAAGGCTGGTGTATAGAATAAGGAAATTGGGGCTAATAGATAACCTTTGCAATTGGATACAAAACTGGTTGAAGGATAGGGAACAGTGTGTGGCTGAAAATGGAAAATTCTTCAATACAGTTGAAGTGGAGAGTGGAAGACCTCAGGGTTCAGTATTAGGTCCGCTGCTTTTTAACATGTTTATAAATGACCTGGAAATAGATATAGAAAGCAAACTATCAATATTTGCAGATGATGCTAAATTATGCAAGGTCATTAATTCGGAACAGGATATTTTCTCTCTACAGAGGGACTTACATACAATGTCAGATTGGGCAAACAAATGGAATATGAAGTTTAATGTGGGGAAGTGTAAAGTCATGCATTTGGGAGGAAACAATCCCAAGGCTACTTATGAACTTAATGGAATCATTTTAGGGGGCTCATTGCTAGAGAAAGACCTAGAACTACAAACTTGGAAACAGTGTCAAACAACAGTAGCAAAGGCAAACAAAATCCTGTCTTGCATAAAAAGAGATATCGAAGCAAGAGTAGACAACATTATTTTGCAATTATACAAATCATTGGTAAGACCTCACCTTGAGTATGCAGTGCAATTTTGGGCACCGGTTCTGAAAAAGGATATACTAGAGAGGGTACAGCGAAGAGCAACAAAATTAATTAAGGAAATGGATGACTTGACATATGAGGAACGACTAGACAAACTTGGTTTATTTACTCTAGAGAAAAGACGACTAAGAGGAGACCTTATCACATTGTACAAGTATATGAGAGGTCAATACAAGGATCTCTGCAGTGAGCTATTTATTCCAAGGCCTGATGAGGTGACCAGGGGACATCCCTTGAGATTAGAGGAAAGGAGATTTAGACTTCAGCAGAGTAAGGGTTTTTTTACGGTAAGGTGTGTTAAGTTGTGGACTTCATTGCCCAAGGAGATGGGTATGGCAGATGCAATAGATACATTTAAGAGAAGATTAGATACATTTCTTTCAAAAGGAAACATACAGAGTTATACTGTTTATCAGTAGGCAGATCAGGAAGGTCTGATAAAGACTAACTTAACTGGTAGCAGGAAAGCTATAAAATTCTCCGTTACTGGGGTATGAGGAGAAGGTTAAACTTGATGGACTTGTGTCTTTATTCAACCTAATTTACTATGTTATGTATATGATATGAATAAGGTGTGCTTAAAACTATTGAGAAAGCTTTATTCTCATTCATATTTACAGTCTTTGACCATAAAGTTTTCTCTACCATATTAATTTTAAACTTTTTCTATTTAATTCTATTTTTGACACCTACTTTGTAAGGGTTCAATTTTGATTTGTCACGGAAGGGGTTAATATTTTAAAACTGCTTTCAGCTTTTTCACTGCCAGATGTAAACTGCCTTGCAAGGACACACAGCCCCCTTTAGTTTCTAAGGAAATAGCCAAGGTCATTAGGGGAGTACAGCAGGTTTGCTTCTAGCTGATATTAGAAATGTTACTGGAGGTCCTATTTACCATATCACAAGTGTTAGTTGTTTTTTTCCACATATAGTTAATATGTAATGTGCATGCACTCCTCTTCAATAAATGAACTTGTTCTTATTATGTTAATCCCACCCTTCTTTGTTTTTGTATAAAATATCTAAAAAGAGTTAAGTTTCTCCAAGTACTTGCTTGAATTCCTGATATGGAATTGTGGTGCGGTGTGTGAAACGCAAACCTCTTGGGATGTGTAGAAGCTGCATGCAGAAGAATCCAGGCACCTTTGAAGGGGGCAGAGTAGATGATCACCCTACAAATTAGGGGCCAGAGTAAATGATCACACCTTCAATTCAAAGGATGGGATTCTTAGTCAGGTAAGTTATTAACATTTTTTTTATGTACCTTATGTATGCATGTGATCACTTGCATCTGAGAATTTATTTGTAGGTGGCCTGAAGGACTCCGGTTAGAGTCCGGAGGTCACGGCATGGCGGAGAAAGCTCCGACCAATAGAGTCTTGGATTCAAGTCCCATAGACCCACACATGGAGAGGTCCAGAGAGATAAGAGATACAAATAAAAGGTCAGTAATTTGGCTAGAGGAACAGACCAGATCACTCATAGCCCTTCATATCAGGATTCAGGATATTGTTTTATATATACATATATGTGCATGAGTACAGTTGCATGATCTTATACTTTTGCTTGGCTTTATCACATTTTTCCCTTTCCCTTTTTGCCTTTGGTAAGTGGTCTTTATTATTTATTTGCTTGTTTGCTGCTAATCATATACTTACTCTACCTCATAATACATTTACAGTGGGTACAGGACAAAGTAAGCCTGGAAAGACACCTAAGGAATATGTAATTGAACAGGCTGGTTATTATTACACTGACCCGTTCTGGGACAGCCTCGCTGGGTGTACTGAGCGGTTACAGTCACATACTCTGTTCCCTAGGGACAGTGTGCATGGCTGCCCCGTGACCAGCTGGCAGTGGCACTGTGGCCCATGTAACGGGCTCTTCAACTAGTTAATGATAAAAGGTTTATGCCTGGTTGACCCAGAGTGGAAATTTTATGGCCCGGATACCCAATGGGACCCAAAGTATATGTCTGAATGTGGAAATGTGTGGGTTCAGTTGGCACCGTATGCAGGTTTGAATGTTGATGGTGGCACTCATACAGTTAAAAATAAGAACAAGGTTTCAGTGTAGAAAAGTGCTATGGTTAAAATCAAATAAATCCCACTGCTCCTCCGCCTCCTCCATATAGGTAAAATGCATTGTACCCATCCTTGAATAACAGGGATGAAGAGGAACTTTTTGCAGTTATAGCCTGTGTATGCTCCGAAAGCGTTCTGCTCCCAATTAGAATCCCTAGAGTAGATTTGCTTGCAGCAGGCTACGTGCAGTGGGGACTACTGTCTCTGGTGCCGGGACATCGGCAGCTACCGATATGTCTGATGGGTCAGCCGCTAACCTGAGGTGCCCAAATAAAAGGGAAGAGTTAGACCCACAAGCAACACAGATGAGATTAAAAAGGGAACAGCAAGACAGAGAGAAGGCAGACAAGTTGCAGGCAGAAAGAAGGATAGTGAGGAGGATGAAAATACAGCTGCTTTACATGTAACTAAAAATTTCCCTTTCATGACTGTTGGTAATCAGGTAATAAATAAATTACCTGATGTCCTGATCATGAATGCATGGGCCTTTTAAATCCCCTACAGCAGCAGTGAGATATTTAGGAAGTGTACAAAGGGACAGCAATTGACAGGATCTGACTATCCTAAACATGCAGATATCATTTGGGAAACAGAAATAGATGCTTTAAAAATAGAACATGATGCACCTACCAAGATAGAGGAAACCATTTGGGACAAACAGGTCTGGATTGATGAAATGTGGAAGGAAGTGCATTCATTTTTGGTGAAAGAGGGAAGTGACATTAAAAGATATCTCTAAGGCCGCAGCATGTAAACAGAAGGCTGGAGAAAGTGTGAATGAATTTTTAAAGAGATTCAGTGATAGCTGTACGGAGGATGGAGGTTTGGAAAAAGTGGATGTGGCTGAAGGAATGGGTTCACTGTATGTTCAATACTTGGTTAGTAATTTGAGACCTGAGGCTGGACAAACCATAAAGATGTGTGTTGATGACTGGCATAAATTAACCCCAAAAGCAATGGCTCCACTTAAAGGATGCGGCCGGTTGTTTTCTTCTTATAGGATCAACTCAGGGTTACACAGTGATAGGAGATTTTTCTGAGGTTACTGAATCTCTCTTCCAACAAACATACACCCCTTATTCACAGAAAGGATGTGGTTGGCAGAGAGGTCAAACATGATAGAGGTAATAAGGGAAGAAGCTGGGGACAAGGCAAAATCCGGGAGGGCACCCCACAAATAAAGGAGCTTGTTTTAATTGTGGAAAAATAGGCAATTTCGCAAGGGAATGTTGGGCCCCACCTAAACAAGAGGTAGAGGCTGCATTGCAGAATTGAGCCCCTTCATGTTTTGTAGCACAATTGTCAGATAAATGGGACAAATTACCAATGTGGTGCCTTACAATTGAAAGTGAAGTGTATGGGGGGGGGGGGCCTGGGCAGCCACTGACGGGGTTGGATGAGCTCCAGGGCCCTCATTCTTTTAATGCACTATCCCTTGTGTATTTTTTATGATTGATCTCCCGTAACGTGATATCTTTTGTCAGGGCAGAGAACGCTACACCCCATGCCACCTAAAAAGAAAGCCAGTGCTCCCAAACCATTTGGCGGCTCGATGACACACTTTCTTGGTGCATTTCCAAGACAGCCTGAAAAGGCGTAAACTTACCAGTGATTGCAGTAATGGACTCGGAGAGGGCAGTGGCTGATTCTCCCCGCTTGCAACTTACTCCGGACGCCTTAGCCTCCTTACCTACTAAGGAAGACATGAAGATTATTGCGGATGGCGTCACTTCTGCATTTCGGGTGGAGCTGGCGGATCTTCGGAGGGATATCCAGTCTATGTCCTCCAGAGTTGAATTGGTTGAGGAATCGCAGACGGACTTGGCGGCTTAGTTCCACAATTTGGAGCAATTCTATTTAGAACAACAGGACACTGTTTCTCAATTGCAATACCATCTGGACGATTTGGACAATCGGGGAAGCCGCAATAACCTGAAGGTGAAACAGGTCCCCGAATCTACACCCGTTAAGGACTTACCCAAATTCTTGCAGTCCGTCTTTGCTCAGATTCTGAACCGTGAAGATCCCTCCCCCATCATTATTGACCGAGCGCATAGGGCCCTGAAGCCCTGTGGCCTGCCTGGCAATCCGCCTAGAGATGTGGTGTGCAGGCTACACTACTTTCAAGATAAAATGGCTATTGTGGAGGCATGCCGGAATAGGGACTCTGTTACATACACAGGGGTCAACTTACAGATCTACCAGGATATCTCCCCTTATACTTTGTTTTTGAGGCGTCAAGTTAGGCCAATGACTGAACACTTAAGGAAGCTGGGTATCAAATATAAATGGGGATTCCTGTTCCTGCTAATGGCCCAACATGAGGGGCACTCGGCCACACTCCATACCATGGAGGAAGCTGTGGAATTTTGTACTGATTTGGGAATCCGCCTGCCAGACCCTGCGGAGAAAGAAGGGCTGGACACTGCTCCTCAGTTCGCAGAGAACCAATGGTGGCGGTGGCACTTGGTTGCTGAGAAACCTAAACGCCAGAAACGCAAAGACATGTTACAGGATGCTCATGGCATAGCTGCAATGGATGTCTCTTCTGGTGGTGATGGTATGGGCCACTGAACGTTGTTTGCTTATCGTTAGCTGTGGATGGCACCAAATTATAGGATGGATTAGCTACAATTCTACCATCGCCCCTGGACATTTTTTATGCTTGGGCCCTCGTGGGGTCTGCTGCTGCGGCACATGGCTTGTTCCCCTTTGCCTGGAGTTGAATTTGAACTTTTTGCTCTGTTTCCCACTGATGAGGCGGGAGAGACTGGAGGCGGCCTTTGCCAGGTTGCCCGGATGGGCTTTTCGTTTTATATTTCACTTTCTTTCTGTTTTCTGTCTAACGTGATTGGGGTGATGGTGATAGGCAGATATGTTAGGGGCTAGGGTTTGTCTGTGGAAACCTGCTGCTGGATTATCTAACAGGCTGTTAACTGAGGACGGCTCCCACAGCAGACTCTCCTGTTGCTACAGATGGGAGGGGGCTCTGCAAGGGGAAACTGTATGAGTTAACTGTTTTTGTTTATTGGGATGGTAAGGGATTGTGGTTACTTTCTTGCTTTATACCTGCTGCCTAGTATATTGTATGTGGGTGGTTGGGTTTGGGGGTGAGATATTTTATTGGTGTGGGTGCTCCTGGATCAGCGTGCTGGGGGGGCGTGGCTCCCTTGGGACTGGTGGTGGGGCGTGGACAGCCTAGGGCCGTTGTGCCTGAGCTCCTGTCTGGGGGGGGGGGGGTTGGCCCGCTCACAGAACCGCAGATCGCTGGTCATATATTGTTTATGGGGTATGTGAGTTGGGGGTCAATGGGTTTGTTTTTCCTTACGAGGGTATTGTTTAACTGCTTTGGTAGGGGGGCTGGGTAATGGGGTTTCCGTTGTACACGATTCTCTTCCCTACTGTGTTACATTGTGAATCATATTGTTTGTGGCACTATGAGGGCGTCTGTGCCCTTGCCGCACTGCCCCGATGCGCTCATGGTTGGACCATGTTGGTTCTCCTGGTATGCACAGCAGACTTCATGTATCTTGTTTATCTCACTTCTATTTTTCTTTCTTCTTTTTCTCTCTTTCTTTCTGCTCCTCTCTCTCTGCTGTCTCTTCCCCCTACTTCCTTTCCACCCTATTCATCCCTATGTTTTCCTTGTCTATTCTGGGCCTGGCTATGACCGGGGTAGGATGATTCATATTCTAGACTTGATCATTTCTATGTTAGTCCGTACCATTAATCTTTGGTTACAGATGCCTGGATTGCTCCGATCACTCTCTCAGACCACTACCCTGTTTTTATATCCCTCTCCTTCGCTGCTTTGGTTAGGCCTCAGGGGAGGTGGCGGCTGAACGATTCCCTTCTTAAGAGCGACAAGGTCCGGTTGCGGTTGAGGAAGGATCTAGAGGATTACTTTAGGCTCAATGTATCTCCAGACATGGCGGCACCCTTGGTGTGGGAGGCACACAAGTGCTGTATCCGTGGGACTTTTATTTCATTAGGCAGCTGGCAGAAAAAGAAAAGTATGAAGGAGATGGCAGATCTGCTTGCAGAGGTGCAGGTGCTGGAGCGCCAGCATAAATCGACATCTAATAGGGCTCTCTTGGCCCGTATGCTGAGTAAACAAGTGGAATTGACTGCTTTAATGAAAGCTCATACTGTTAAATCACACGTGGCACAGCTCCCAAAATTATCTACATGGTAGTAAATGTGGGAAGACTTTAGCGAGGTTAGTTAAAAAATCTAGGAGTTCTTCCCACATTCACTGTATTCACACCCCAGGAGGGGGCAAATCTTATGACTATGTGCGGAGTCTTTTGGATCCTTTTTTGAGCATTCTGACAATGGACCCTCTGGAGTGGATGCTATTCACGCTTTCCTTGCTGCGGCTAATATCCCGCGGCTGGCACAGGAGGACATGTTAGCTTTAGAGACCCCCATATCTGAGGCTGAAATCCTTTTGGCCCTGAAATCTACGCCTCTGGGTTGGAGCCCAGGTCCGGGTGGACTTTCGCCGCCCTTTTACAAAACTTTTTGAGATCTTCTTATACCTTGCTTGCAGGCAGTGTTTAATAGTGTTATGTCAGGGGAGCCGTGGACTGCGCAGTCGCTCTTGGCCTATATCTCTGTCTTGCCCAAACCTGGCTAGGACCCTTTGCACAGTGCAGTATTTATAGTCCGATCTCCCTCTTGAATAACGATTTGAAATTGTTTGCCAAGGTTCTAGCGGAGAGACTGAAGCCCCTGCTTGTGCGGATTGTACATCCGGATCAGGCGGGCTTTGTCCCAGGGAGGGAGACCAGGGATGATTTGATACGGTCCCTGTGCTTGATACATGCGGCGGACCTGTTGGAGGCCCCTACACATCTGCTATCGTTGGATGCGGAGAAGGCCATCAACAGGGTCAACTGGCAGTATATGGTGGCTGTACTGTGATGGTTGGGCATAGAGTAGGGATTTATGACTGGGATACTCTCTCTATATTCTACCCCTTCTGCACAAGCAGTTGCTAATGGCTTACTCTCTCCTTCTTTCCAGAATTCAAAACAGCACCCGTCAGGGTTGCCCCTTATCACCGATTATCTTTGTTTTGACGCTGGAACCTTTGATGGCAAGGATCAGGGCTGCCCATAAGATTGGGGCATTGAGTGTGGTGGTAGGGAAATGAAGCTTTCCTGCTTCGCTGATGACATTTTGGAGACTATTATGGACCCACACGCTTCCCTAACAACCCTTAATGACTTGCTTACCTCCTATGGAAATATCTCTGGCATGAAGATAAATTTCTCCAATTCGGAGATCATGCCGTTGCACATCTCACCCCAGCTACGTGAACCACTGATTAGGCAGTTTCCATACCAATGGAAGCTGACGGAGCTGAAGTATTTGGGAATTTATCTTAGTCCATCTCTGAAGGATGTGGCCTCGGTTAACTTGGCTAGACTTGAGGATACCCTTCAATTAGATATGGCATCTTGGAGGCCTATTTTTCTTACTTGGATGGGCAGGGTGAACTTAGCTAAGATGATTCTGCTCCCCAAGATTCTTTATACTTTCCGTTCTCTCCCAATACATCTTTCTATGGGTTAAATTAAATCTCTTCAGCGCATTATCACTAATTTTATCTGGCAGGGCAAAACGCAGAGGATTGGCCCGCCTGCCCTGTCTATTAAAGTGGGGGAAGGTGGTCTTGGAGCGCCGGACATTCTTCAGTACTGGAGGGCAGTCTCCTTGCACACTCTGGCGGATCTGTGTAGAATGCAGGAGTTGAAAGATTGGGTGACACGTCTCCGAAGCCTTTTAGGTCCTCACTGTGCACGACAACTTCTTTGGTCGTCCTCTGGCCGCTGTGTCCAGATTGTTCGATCGCATCCTGTTCTTTCCCACCTTCTGAGTATCTGGTCTAGGTGTAATTCCGTATAATCTTTATCTCCCTTTCCCTCTCCTCTACTCTATTTTGGGTAACCCAGATTTTGAACCTGGGTTGGGTGGACTTAACTTGCTTCATTGGAGGGTGACCGGGCTGATAGACCTGGACCACTTGCTGGTGGACGGCGGGTTGGCTCAGTTTCCTGTTTTATGCTGGGATTTCGGTATCCCCCGGTCAGAGTATTGGCACTATTTGCAGATTCGGCATCTTCTCTCCTCTTCGGTTATTCGGAGCTTTACTCCGCCGCCCCTTACTCCATTTGAAAAAAGTATCACCTCCCAGGTCCCGTTACACAGGGGACTGTCGCGTCTTTACGCCTTGTTCGTAAATTCTACTCCTGGGTCAATATGTGACTTCAGATCCGCCTGGGAGTCGGAACTGGCTGTCTCCTTCACAGACACTCAATGGCACCGGGCTTATGGAATGTGTCGTAAGCACATTCCGAGCGTGACTTTTAGACAAACTAATTACAAATGACAGTCCCGGTGGTATAGATCCCAGTACTTGTTGGCTAAATTTCAGAGGGAGGGAGTGGGTGTGTGTTGGAGCTGTGGTGCCCTGGAAGGTACCTTACTTCATGTGTGGTGGTCCTGCTCCTCGGTGTCTGGGTTTTGGAGGTTGGTTCACGCCCAGATTGAGTTGCTGTCTGGCCTAATCACCCTGTATACTCCTGAAGTGTTATTGCTTGGCTTGCTCCCAGAGCCTACAAGTGATGGTAACCCTTCGGCGGGCTCTGTGAAGAGCTGGACACTCTTGACTACGGCGGCTAGGATATGCATTCCGGGAAGGCGGAAGTCGACCATCTCGCCTACTCTGTCGGATTGGAATCTGTGGGTGCAGACTATTTTGAATATGGAGCAAATGTTTGCCTACTCTACTGGTACAATCAAGGCATTCCATGCCTCCTTTGACCCCTGGATTGGGTATCTGGGATTGAGTGACTCTTCTCCATACTAGGTGCAGTTGTTCATAGGGTTGGAGGTATATTCTTATCCTCCCCACTTTGATATGTCTGACCGAGGACTTCTCAGCAACCACAGTCGCGGGTATGGCCCATCTTCCCTTCCCCCCTCCTTTCCTCCTTCTCATACTTTTAATTTTACTTCCTTCTCCTCCTCTTCTACCTTCTTTCTTCATCTTTGCTGTCTTTATTCTTAAAGGGATAGTAATACTTCAATATTACTATTCCCCATATTGTAGATATTTGAAAAATAATTTAATTGCCCAGAGGTTCATCTCTCAAAACTTTATGGTTTGAGAGATAACCGAATGAAAAGCTCCCCCCTCCTTCCCCCTTCCCTGAATTCAGCATTGTACTGACTGCAGGGGAAGTCTGTAGTACAACAGGCTTGCGGCTCTGCAGCTGAGCCGAGATCTCTTTAGTGAAAAATAATTATTTCACTGAAACAGTCTTCTACATGTGCTTGGTTTGCAAGCACACGTAGAAGACCGTTTCAGTGAAATATTTTTTTTTACTAAAGCAACTTCGGCTCAGCTGCAGAGCCGCCTGATGAAAATCAGACCGGATATCCCTGTAGCCAGTACAACGTTGACTTCAGGGAAGGGGGAGGGAGGGGAGAACTTTTTCAAATATCTACAACATGGGGAATAGTAATATTAAAGTATTACTATCCCTTTAAGCACTCGTTATCTTACCATTTCTGTCTTTGTGTCCAGTCTTTCTACTCTTCTTGTCTGTTTTATTCTCCTGCTCTTACACTGCAGGAGATCAGTTCTACTGCCTGTTGCTCTGCTGCATCAGCTGATGCAGCTTATGTAATCTTCTAGAATTGTTTTCTCTATGGTGGGTTACTTCAGCTGCGGACCATATCGCACCCCACCATCTTATGAATGTTACATCTAATGCTACTTCTGATGATATGTATGCTCTCAGTTGTATTATTGGACATGAGAATGTTTTCCAACTATTGCAAACCATCTGCTTGGCACTTGTACTCTGCTTTTATTTAAAAAAAAAAAAAAATCAAAAAGAAAATGAAGTGTATGACTTTTGGTGGACACCAGTGCAACTAAATCTTCGATTTCTGGTAGGTTCTATACTGGCAATGTAACTACACATAGTGAATCCTCTGTGGGTGTTGAAGGGGTTAACATTTCATGTTCAATCACTCCAAATTTGTCAGTTCTGCTTGATGATAAACCACCTATACAGCACTCCTTTTTGATTATACCAAACTGCCCTGTAAATTTGTTAGGCTGAGACCTTATGTCTAAAATAAACCTGTCTATTCAAATTGATGCCAAGGGTGACCTTACTATATTGCATCATTATTCCATCTGCTTTTGGGTCTGTACTACCCAATGTTACATGTTCCCTGTTGCTGGAGTGTGACATGTTTGACATTTGTGATGCTCTATTTCAGAAGGCAAAGGCTCCAGAGCCAGTGATTACATGTACATTTGATGAACCCGTCAATGTCTTTGATTGTGATGCTGGTCCTAGAGATCATGTGGTTACAGGTTTGTGGCTCACCACATCTGCTGTGTACATTGTGACCTCAGAGGGAAGTTTGTTTCTCTGGGTAATGGGTGAGCATTTAACCCATCAACAGAAATTCATTCCAATTGACCCTTTACATACAGTGAGTATGTTTCATGACATTATTTCTGACACATCTGTAGAGTTACAAGACTTATCCTCTACACTGTTGGCAACCACAAACACTGACCCAGGACTCATTGACTGTACCCCATATCAAGCTACACTTAAGCCTGATGTAAGCCCTGTCTATAGTAAAGAGTACCCATTGCCTGCAGGCAAGGAGAAAGGCATTGGACCAGTTATACAGGAACTACTGTGCAAGAATATCATTACACCTACTTTGTCTCCATACAACACGCCCATTAACCCCATACCCAAACCCAACGGGTCGTGGAGGTTGACCAAAGATTTGAGGCCATTAATGCTATTGTTCAGCCACTAGCGCCTCTAGTGCCTGATGTTAATTCCATTTTGTCTGCTATTCCACCACATAGCACCACCTTTACAGTAATTGATTTGAATAATGCATTCTTTAGCATCCCGGTCCCCCCTGACATGCAAACACTGTTTGCATTCACATATAAAGGGAATCAGTATTAATGGAGACGTTTACCCCAGGGGCTATATGATTCTCCCACAGTTTTAAGAAAGACTGAGTCATGGAAACCACCTCCAGGGTCCACACTACTACAATATGTGGATGATTTGCTGCTCTGCAGTTCACACACTGAGGCCTGCAAGACAGACACACATAGCTTACTGAACCACCTCAGTTTTAAAGGACACAAAGTTTCACCCAGTAAGATAAAGTACTGTCTACCACAGGTCAAATATTTGGAGTTCCTCCCATCACATAGACAGAGACAGCTGTCACCAGAGCTTGTACAGACTATAGCTACCATAGCTAAGCCACAGACTAAAGGAGCAATGCTTTCTTTCTGTCACAGCAGTGACTTACCTCGAGGCCGGCAGCTGCTCGTGCCACGTCTCCTAATGTGGCTTACTTCCGCATTCCTTGCCCCTCGAGCAGGTGTGTGTCACAGGAAGTCTCTAGTGACACACACACCGCTTTTACCTCCCGGGGCTTGTTGTGTGCTCCTTCTCTCATCCGGGGCATGGTGTTTATTAGATGCCTGGACACCTGGCTCATTTTCCGTTATGTGGTGTCTAGTGCAGTAGTGTTCTAGTGTCCTGTGCTTGATCCTAGTATTGACCCATGCCTGGCTGACTACCCGCTCCGTGTATGACCCCTGGCGTAGTCTGACTATTTGTTCTGGTGCTGACCTGTGGCTATTGCTGACTATCTACTCCATGTATGACCCCTGGTTAAGTCTGACTATCCATTCTGGTGCAGACCTGTGGCTCTGGCTGACTACCCACTCCGTGCCTGACCCCTGGCGTAGTCTGACTATCCATTCTGGTGCTGACCTGTGGCTCTGGCTGACTGTCGACTCCGTGTATGATCCCTGGCTAAGTCTGACTATGTATTCTGGAGTAGATTTGTGGCTCCAGCCTAAAACTACCCCTGTTGCCTTTGGGCCTTGTTGCTACCTGGTCCTGTCCTATGTTTGGCTGGGGCATATCCCCAGTTCTTGGCTAGCTCCATTTTGAGACCCTCCTGAGCAGTCTCCTATTTCTGGTAGGAACCACTTGCTCTGGTTCTAGGTCCATTCTCACTCCAGGTTTTTTGTCTGCTTTGCTATTTATTTTTACCTGTGCTTATTAATAAAGGTGGAGTTTTATTACTATACTTGTTTTTTGCATCTTCAACAACTACCGTGGCACTTTCCTTGGAATGGTTGCTTATTGCACACAATGGATATATGACTGTTCTCACTATGACCACATACTGAGACAGTGTACTTTACAATATGCACCACACCGTGTTGGTTGGACTGTTGAAATGGTTGATGCTTATACTGCCATGAGGAGTACACTATGTTCTGCTCCTGCTCTATGATTACCAAACTATACATTGCCTTTTCATCTTTACTGTACAGAAGGAGAGTACACAATGTCTAGCCCCAAGACCATGCTAGCCCAAGACCATGGCTGTGGTATGAGACCAGTGGCCTACTTTTCTAAGGTTTTACCATCAGTGGTTCAGGGTATGCCAGCCTGTCCAAAGTCAGTGGCTGCATGTGCTATGTCTGTGGAAGTTGCCCAGAAGATAGTCTTGGCACATTGTTTGATCTTACACACTACAAATCAGGTGTTGCACATTTTGAATAACATCACTACCCAACACATGACAGCTCAACACAGGTCTGGGTATGAAACTGTCCTAACATCCACACAGAATCTTTCACTTCAGTATTACCCATCACACTGAGGCCCTGCTGTACTCCTACACAGACTGCTTAAACATCAATCACCTGACATTACAAAGCCTCATGACTGTCTGCAACATATTGCTCTAGACACTTCTCCCAGGACTGATTTACAAAGAACTCCACTGACATATGATGAGAACGTTTTTGTTGATGGCTCCTGCGCCAAACCAGCTGATGGAGGCTATTACACTGGTTATGCAATTGTACAGCTGCCAGATTTGGTCCTGAAAGCGTACTCTGTACCTTTTGTTTTTGCTCAGGCAACAGAGCAGATTGCCTTAACTCAAGCATGTAAACTCTTTGCTGATCAGGATGTGAGTATTTGCGCTGACTCTAGGTATGCTTATGGGGTAGTGCATGATTTTGGTGTAATTTGGAGGAATAGAGGTTTTGTCACTGCAGATGGTAAGGGTATTTCCCATGCCCAGCTTGTTAGTGACCTTTTGGAAGCTATCCTCCTGCCCCAGAGTTTAGTTATTGTTAAATGTAAAGGTCATGCCTCTGAACCATCAGAAGTCACACAGGGCAATAATCTCGCTGATGCCACAGCTAAACAAGTGGCTTTAAACTCTCCATTGCACCGATTACAATACTACATATGCCTGCCAGCTGTCTATGGTGATGGTTCCCCCTCAAGACTATGCTGCAATTCAAGCAATGGCTACCGATTCTGACCTGTCTTACTGCAAAGCACAAGGTCTGTCCATCAATTCTGATAATCTTTGGACAGACAAGGAAGGAAGGATAGGCATACCTGCATCCAATGCACACTTGTTTATTTCACATTTTCATTCATTTGGACACATAGACAGGAAGCAAAAGTGTCAGGATCTGAAGAAATGTTTTGTGATCGATGGTGTGAGTGAGCTGTGTGACAGACAATTGTCTACATGTTTAACATGTGCCAGAAATAACCCCACATTGTCAGCAAAGTTGAACATGAACATTTGCCCCCCCCCACCCCAGATGGTCCAATGCAAAATTGATTTTACACACAGGACAAATTCAAAGGTTTTCCAATATCTATTAGTAATTGTGGAACAGTTTTCCAAATGGGTTGAGGTTTTTCCTGTGGCCAAGGAAAATGCTCACACCGTAGCAAACATTTTGTGTAATGAAATAATCCCTAGATTTGGATGTCCACTAGTAATAAACAGTGATAAGGGAACCCCTTGTACGGCACAGATTACACAAGCAATCTGCAGGAGATTGTGTATTGGTTAGAAATTCCACATCCCATAGCATCCTCAAACTAGTGGCCAAGTGGAAAAAGCCAACCGTACCATCAAAGACAAGTTAAGAGAGGGGACAAATGGTACATTTACCAATTGGCCAGAATACTTACCAGCAATTGTAGCTGAAATGCTTAGGACCCCCAATAAGACTACAGGGTTGTCTCCTTTTGAGGTACTGATGGGAAGACCTTTCCCAACCCCATGGGCTATGTCCCATGGCCCCCCTAAGGATCTAGGGGATTTGCAAGAAATTCAAAATGAATATATAAATAATCTTGTAAATAAAATGAACAGCATCTATGGTGATGTTAGTCTCTCTCTTCCTTTGCCTACAGGTAAACCAACACATCCTTACAGACCAGGTGACTCCGTATTGATCAAGCAGCTATTTAAAGACAAGACCTTGGATCCACCTTTTGGACCTCCAACAATTGTTGTAGCAGTCACCAGAACAGCCATCCTCACAGACAGCTCACCAACATGGATCCATGCGAGCAGACTGACAAGGAACCAGACAGCAGTGGACAAGACAACACAGCCTTGCTGACGGATGTCTCTGAGAGGCCGAAATACAGCTTAATGGCTAAACTCCAAATTGCTGACAGAATCTTTGTTATGGGCTTTTGTGTTGTGGGGGTGCTGCTTCTCTTCTCGGGCAGCCCCTGCAGGACAACAAACCCAACCTTTCCTGCTGACCTAAGACTGACTCACTAACCTCACCCAGATATCGCAGAGCAGTGACCCCCAAACAAACAATTCCCAACTTACCAGTAATGCTGATGAAATGGAAACCCCAAGTGTCTGGGTAATAATGGCCAAGGATATTATGAATGTTAGTGACTTTTGTCTTTCCAGTATGACCAGTGTAACTAACATTCTAACTTTCTGCCTCATTAGTATACCCGTCCCATTCCAGGAATTTGCACGGACTAATTTTTGCTGATTCCTTCAATATTAACCCTTTGGTTCTTGCCTTTAACGCAGGTTTAAACAATTATGTAAGACACCTTGGTCTCATTGGTACGCCTGTGCCTTATAATGATAGATGGCCAAATGTTACTTCCATCAAAACAATCAATATTGCTAGCGCTGACACCTGTTTCATTATGGTTAATTGCACCAGGAAGGATATTGGTAAGCACTGCCTATCACTAAATAATAATACATCTTGCACAAATATTCACAAGTTACCTTACAGGCACAAACACATTAAACTTGCTAAGGGATGGTTCTTTTCCTGTGGTACACATCTTATTCCTATGTCCCTGGTACTGCCACAGGTGGGCCATGTGCAATTAGACTCAGTATGATACTACCCTCTCACCCTCATGCAGACGCTATCCAGACCCGACATAAACATAGAGATAGAATACAGGTCCCAGAAGAATGTACACCTGCCATTACCCTGTTGTCTAAGGCAGAATATGTTTTCCTCGCTGTATCCATGGTGGGGGTACCTGGCTTAGCACTTTATAATACAAAAGTTATTAACTCCTTAGCTTGTGCCTTAATTAAATCAATTAATCATACTTCCCAAGCCATAGAAGCTTTACTAACTGACATACAGGGTGTTAAAGATGCAAACCTTCAAAATCGTGCAGCTATTGACTATCGCCTGCTCAAACACAACCATCGTTGTGAAGAATTTAAGGGTATGTGTTGTTTTAATTTGTCCGATCATTCCATATCTGTGCATGAGCATATACAGGGCCTGAATAAGATAGTTAAGGATTTACAGCAAGATACATGGGGAAACGGATGGTGGGATTGGTTGTGGTCAGGCAATTGATTTTTGCAATATTTGTTGTCATTGCCATTTTTTGTCACTCTCTGCTTATTTCTCCACTGTTGCCCTCCTGTGTGTTCCTGTTTTTGCTTCCTTGTCCCCTTTTTTCTGTGCATAATTTTTTTCATCTTTCTGAACCAGCCAGCTGTCACAGCTTACCTTGGTTCCAGCGCCGCCGCTTCAGGCGACACTTGAAATGACGCTTCGCTGTCAGCAGCCATCCATGACCGCACGGACTGATGCAGGAATATGGCAGTCGGACGCATCAGTGCTATATGCGTCATCTGCAGGTGCGAGGCTTCAGCATGTAGCAGGCCTCTGTTTTACGTGTTTGCTTCCTGTTTGCTCCTCCTACCTACTTCCTCCCTCTGAGCTGCTCCTCCTACCTACATCCTGAGGAGGGGTTTAAAGGGCAGACTGAGTCCTGACTCAGTTGCCCTTGCGTTGTTGTACAAACAGTTCTGTTTAGTTTGGGCTCTGTGTATGACCTGGCTTTGTCTTACCATCCAATCTGGTGCTGACCTGTGGCTCTGTCTGACTACTCTCTTGCCTGCTCCCATTGTGTAATGGACACCCAATATGGTGCAGACCTGTGGCTCTGGTTAAGATCTTACTCATTGACTGCAGGCGTGAGTGAGGATTATTCTGGTGTCTCTGAGGAAGGAGACGGCTGTCTCCTTACTGACTGCAGGCTTGAGTCTGTATTTCTCACTTACCATATCACCTTTAGGGAGATCACTAGATCTACCTGCTGACTGTAGGCGTGAGTCAGTCTCTTACTGGGATTCCTGCTGGGCCTCCGTTATATAGAGACTCCAGAGGCTTGTGCCGGTCTCATAAAGAGTGTTCCAACTTTTGGCAGACTCCTATTTCTGATAGAGTCGTTGGCCTGTAGAAGGACCTCTATTCATTGTTCTGTGATTTGCTGTATTTAGATTTATTCAATAAAGATTGTTTTACTATACCGTACTGACTCCTGGTTTATTCCTGGGAACTGTGACACCAGCGCTATCCATGCTCATCCACATGCTTTTTATAGTGATGTCCCTTTTGATAATCCCGCTTGTGCTGGAATAAAGCTGCAATTAACCTAAGGTGGAAGCCATGTTCCTGATGCCATCTAGCTCATCAGAACAAAAGGAGGGAACTTTAAGGGTTAGGTTTGATTTGTCACTGAAAGGGTTAATATTTTAAAACTGCTTTTTAGCTTTTTCACTGCCAGGTGTAAACTGCCTTGCAAGGACACACAGCCCCTTTAGTTTCTAAGGAAATAGCCAAGGTCATTAGGGGAGTACAGCAGGTTTGCTTCTAGCTGATATTAAAAATGTTACAGGAGGTCCTATTTACCATATCACAAGTGTTGTTTTTTTCCACAGATAGTTAATGTGTAATGCGCATGCACTCCCCTTCAGCAAATGAACTTGTTCTTATTATGTTAAGCCCGTCCCCTTTTTTGTTTTTGTATAAAATATCTGCCTTTTGCGCTAAATAAACAGCAGCTTCCCTGAATAGATATGAGTTTTGTGACTTTACTAAAGGGTTGTTTCTCCAAGTACTTGCTTGAATTCCTGATATGGAATTGTGATGCAGTGTGGGAAACGGAAACCTCCCGGGAGGTGTAGAAGCTGCATGAAGAAGAATCCAGGCAGCTTTAAAGGAGGCAGAATAGATGATCACCCCTAAAATTAGGGGGCATAGAAAATGATCACCCCTTCATACTTTATTATCCCTACCTAAAGCTATTTTTTGTCTTTATTTCTATTTTTATTTCTATTGAAATGTTGTATATATTTATACCTTGTTTTTATTTTTACTATAGTAGTTATACTTCTATTCTGAATCATTCTGTTCTCACCACTTATACAATTTATAGAACTATCCTTATTATAATCCTTTTTAAATTTGCTTTTATTAACCTTTTTATCTCTATTTCTATTATTATTTTTATTTTATATTTGTTTTTACTGGACCGTACATTTCTTTGTATAACCCTGATCAATTATTTTACTTTAAACAGAAAAACATTATCTTTAAATTGTTATCTATAGCGGTAATTTCATCAACAGCACTGGAAATCTCCCCAGTGAAGAAAAGCGCTTTTTAACTGGCCCACTTGTAGGAGCATTACTAATAGAAGCAACAGAAATTGAAACATCACAAACAGTGTCAGTCATATCTCTTCCTATCAATTTAGATCGGTCCATATGCATAACCACAAACACATCTTGACACAACTTGGTCTGTTCATATCCCTTATCTAAAAATCTTTTCAATAACAACAAGGTTTGTTTACAAAAATCCATATTAGAACAACTGCGTCTATGGCGTGTCATGCTTTGCTTTCCTAGGTAGTTTGGTCCTGGGTTGCTTAGGTAGGATTTTTTCCTCTGCCCCCTGCTCCTATTGGCTAGTTTAGATTTAAATTGCTGGGAGGATTTTTTCTCTTTGCCCAATTATTCAAGCTTGTTTGCTAGATTCTCTGCCACGTTATTAATTTTTCGACTTCTGGTTTCTGACCTCGGCTTACCTTTAGACTTCGATTTTTTGCCTGCCCTGTGTTGCTCTTGACGCTCCGAACTGACCTCGGTCTGCCTTCGACTTCCATCCTGCCTTACCTCTTCTGTGTCGGTCGCCCTGGTCCTCCTCTGGGTTACTTTGGATCGCTCTTTCGGTCCTGGTCTCCTCCGCATTCCGACGCTGTGTCTGACGGGCTGTTGGTCTGTCTCTCCAGCCGGGCGCTTCCTGTGCTCTCCCCTTCTGTGCGGCCCGGCTTTAGTGTAGCTGCTAGACCGCTCTCCTATCGCTCACGGTCCCGTTGTCTCTACACTCCTCGGCTTTTGGCGCCTGCTATCTTGCCTGCCTTGGCCCTGTGTCGGACGGGATAACCGGTTGCTTGCTTCGGCCGGGGATCCCGTTCTGAAATTGGGCTTCCGCTTGTCCAGGCTCGAGGGTTGTGGCGGGGGGAGTTAGTCACAGTTGCAGCACACTGATTTCTGGCCTGTATCGTTGGCAGGTCTTCTTTCTTCAGCTGGGCTGTAGCCAGGGGTCCCGTGCCATTTTCTCCCGTGAGTCCCTGTGTACTGTCAGACACTTGCCCGTGTTCCCGGCTGGGTTCATGGGCCGTTGGGTTCAGCGGTCCTACTCCGCATTGTCGGCTCCTTGTGGTGAGACCAGGTAAGTGCAGGCAGATCTAGCTCAGTGTTCTGGACATGGCTCGCTGGAGGTTTTGTGCTTTGGTCCTTGTCCTCCTTGGTCAGTTGGTGTGGGTCTTGTTGGCTACCCCTGTGTGCTCGCTCCCCCTGTCAGTATCATCTCTACTCAGAGTTCCTCCTTGGTGCCCTAGTTTAGTTTCCTGACCCCTGTCTCAGCCTTGTTCACAGTTGTCCCTCCTGTCCTCTGCTGTCTCTTCTGCCCTCTGGATCCTCCTTCCTACCCAGGGGTCCCCTTTGTACAGTGTACCCTTTTTCCCATCCTGGTCAGGGTCCCGGCTCAACCGGGATCGGACATCTGGCTTCGCGGCCAGCACCTTTAACCTGGCTACGGCCGCAGCAAGGGATTAGGGTAGCTGTCACCGTTCCCGAGCTACGTTCTCAAGCATCGTACCCCAGCAACTGGCGGGACTTCCTGGGGGGAATCGTGACAGAATAATCGGGCCAAAATTATGGATCCGGCAGAACTGGCTAGGTTGGTTTCTAGGCAGGACCAACAGGAACAGATCCTTTCTTCTCACGAAAGCCATCTTCATAGTCTAGAGAAGAAGATGGACGTTATGCTAGAAATGATCAGAGGTCTTACTTCATCGGTGACACCCGGAACAACTTCCACGCCAGCACCAGCTCAACCAGCAGAAAGTACTTTGGGCACGGGAACAGCCTCCAGTCCAATTAAACAACCGCTTCCAGAAAAGTATTCGGGCAGTCCTGCTGAGTGTAGAGGATTCATCAATCAGTGCCTACTACATTTTAACACATTTCCTCATTGTTTCAACTCTCATGCTACTAGAGTCTCATTCGTATAGTCTTTACTGAAAGATCAAGCCTTGGCCTGGGCTTCTCCGCTCATAGAACAAAACTCTCCATTACTTCAGAATTCTGAAGAATTCCTTTGTACCTTTCGCTTGGTGTTTGACATGCCGGGTAGGAAGCCGGCAGCTGAAGCCTCCATTCTTGAATTAAGACAAGGAACGAAGACAGTGGGTCAATACGCCATTGAATTCCGTACTATGGCATATGAGACTAACCGGAATCAGGAGGCACTTATAGCTGCTTTTCGCCGAGGACTCGGAGAAAAGATTAAGGATGCCCTCACTTTCAAAGAGATTCCTAACACGCTGGAAGAGTTTATTGCCCTTTATTTAGACCTAGACCGACGCATCATGGAGAGACAGGCAGAGAGAGAGGCCAGCAGATTTATGAGAAAACCCTTTTCTACTCTGCCTGAACCGACTATTTAAGATGAACCGATGGAAGTAGGAGGAATTTCCAAACTTTCCAACACAGAAAAACAGAGACTCCGGTCTATGGGACTTTGTCTTTATTGCGGCGCAAAGGGACATTTTCTTCGTCAGTGTCCCACCCGACCCACCCTTCCTAGGTCGGGAAACGCCTCCACTTAGGGGTTGCAGGAGGTAAACCCCTAAGTGCTCTTCCTCACCTCCCCAGTGATTGTAATCAGGTGCTGGTTCCTGTACACCTGTAATGGCCCTCCGGCAATTGTATTGTACCAGCTTTCTTGGATTCTGGTGCTGCCGGCACTTTTGTGGACTTTGCTTGGGCAAGGGAACGAGGGATTCCTCTATGCCCTAAGACCAGCCCTTTACTCATTTCAGCAGTTGATGGAAGACCTATTGGCGAAGGATTGGTAATCCAAGAAACATGGCCTATTCATATGACTACGGGTATCCTTCACACGGAAATCATTATTTTTGATGTCATTACTACCCCTCATACTCCTATTATATTAGGATTACCATGGCTTCGTAAACACAACCCTGACTTGGATTGGCGCTCTGGACAAATCCAACATTGGAGTATGGCATGTTTTGATAATTGCATCCAACATATCAGAAAACAGGTGCCTATTAACGCTCTGGAAACTACTGGAAAAAAGCTCCCCGATCCATACATTTCCTTTACTGATGTCTTTTCATCAGTTCAGCCTTCTATACTGCCACCTCACAGACCATCAGATTGTTCCATTGATCTGCTTCCAGGAACTATTCCCCCGAAAGGTCGATCCTTTTTGTTGTCCCGCCCTGAAAATCAAGCTCTTGCCGAGTATATTCGGGTGAATCTGGCCAGGGGCTTTATTCGTCCTTCCTCCTCCCCTGCTGGGGCAGGACACTTTTTTGTTAAAAAGAAAGATGGGTCCTTACGGCCCTGTATTGATTACAGAGGCTTAAATAAAATAACTATGAAGAATGAGTACCCTTTGCCACTCATTGCCGAACTCTTAGATCAACTGCGGGAGGCCCGTATATTCACGAAATTGGACCTACAGGAAGCCTACAACCTCATCCGCATCAAGTCTGGTGACGAATGGAAAACGGCTTTTAATTCACAATATGGTCATTATGAATACCTGGTAATGCCATTTGGACTTTCCAACGCCCCAGCCGTTTTCCAGGGTTTTATTAATGAGGTATTTAGAGATATGTTACTCTCTCATGTCATTGTTTATCTTGATGATATCCTAATCTATTCCACCACGCTGGATATACACCGAAAGCATGTTCAGGCCGTCTTGCAACGCCTTCGTGAAAACTCACTGTTTGCAAAATTAGAGAAATGTGAATTCGAACAAACTCGCCTGTCATTTTTGGGATACATCATTTCCGGCAAGGGGATCGAAATGGACCCAGCCAAGGTTCAAGCAGTCACGCTATGGCCTCTCCCCACTGATGTCAAGGTGATCCGGAGATTTGTGGGATTCGCAAATTATTATAGAAAATTTATTCATCGTTTTTCCCAGATCATTGCACCAATTACGGCCTTGACTAAAACTGGAGCTAATCCTCGTCAATGGCCCTCTTCAGCTATTCAAGCTTTTGACACCCTAAAGAAGGCCTTCACTTCTGCTCCCATCCTACGATTTCCGGATCCATCGAAACAGTTTGTTTTGGAGGTCAACGCCTCTGAACAAGCAGCAGGGGCAGTGCTATCTCAACGTCACCCTACATCGGCCAATCTGCATCCTTGTTCCTTCTTCTCCAAACGTTTCTCTAGTGCTGAGTGCAACTATGATGTTGGAAATCGAGAGTTGTTGGCCATCAAGCTAGCATTAGAAGAATGGAGACACTTATTGGAAGGAACATTGTTGCCAGTTCTTATCCTTACCGATCATAAAAATCTCCAGTTTCTTGAATCGGCCAAATGCCTTAACCCTAGGCAAGCTAGATGGGCCTTGTTTTTCACACGTTTCAATTTCATTATTTCTTATCGTCCAGGATCAAAAAATGTCAAAGCTGATGCCCTTTCCAGACAATTTGAGCGTCCAGCACCACTTACTCCTGAACCTATTCTTCCGTCTACTTGTTTTGTTAATACTTTGTCATCTAAGACTTTGGATCAGATTAAGAGTCTTCAGGGTCCTTTGGCCCCTTTCCAGCCTCAACACACCTGGTTTGTTCCCCCTAGGTTTTGGGTAGAAATCTTGCAGTGGTTTCACACTTCTCCAGCTGTGGGACATCCAGGCATAAAGAAAACCATGGAATTAATCCTCCGTCAATTCTGGTGGCCATGTCTGAAAGTTGATGTTAAAGACTTCATTGGTGCATGTACTAGTTGTGCCCAACATAAGACGCCTCATCAACGACCTGCTGGATTTTTATGTCCTTTACCCATCCCATCATCACCATGGACCCATTTAGCCATGGACTTTGTGGTTGATCTTCCCTTATCTAAAGGATGTACTACTATTTTAGTAATAGTTGACCGTTTTTCCAAACAAGGCCATTTTATTCCTCTCCCGAAACTTCCTTCATCAGCAGAATTAGTGTCCGTATTTCTTAAAGAAATTTTTTGTCTGCATGGTACCCCTACTCACATAGTTTCTGATCGGGGAGCTCAGTTCGTTTCTAAGTTTTGGCAAGCATTTTGTTCTCGACTGAACATTTCTCTTCAATATTCATCAGCCTACCATCCACAAACCAACGGCCAGTCTGAACGAACCAACCAATCTCTGGAATTATTTCTTTGTCAATATATGAATCCCTCCTGTTCAGACTGGTTTGACCTGTTGCCATTTGAAGAATTTGCATTTAATAATCGTTACCATGAATCCCTTCATTGTTCTCCATTCTTTGCTGCTTTGGGTTACCATCCTAATCCTATTCCATGTGGAACCCCGGTGGGAGTTCCTGCGGCTGATGCCATGGTTGACAAACTCCAGACTTTATGGACTTCGGTTCACTCTCGCCTCTCAGCTTCCTCTGCAGTTCACAAATGGGCAGCTGATCGTAGGCGCTCTCGGGGCCCACGTTTTAAACCTGGGGACAAAGTTTGGTTATCAACAAAACATCTTCGTCTCCGAGTCCCCTCTCTGAAGTTTGCGCCTCGCTTTGTGGGTCCTTTTAAGATTTCTCAAAGAATATCTCCTGTTTCTTTTAAATTGATTCTGCCATCCCATTGGAGCATCTGTAATACCTTCCATATTTCTTTATTGAAACCTGTGATTCAAAACCGATTTTCCACAGCATCCACTCCTCCTCCACCAATTTTGGTCAATGGTGAACAGGAATTTGAGATCAAGCGCATTTTGGATTCCTGGAAAGTCCGTCGATCCTTGCAGTATTTGGTGGATTGGAAAGGGTATGGTCCAGAGGAACGGTCCTGGGTACCTGCCCGTGATGTCCATGCTCCTGCTCTCACGGCAGCCTTTCATCGGGCTTTCCCTCATAAACCTGGTCGACCGGTGGGCTCCCCTTTGGGAGAGGGGTAGTGTCATGCTTTGCTTTCCTAGGTAGTTTGGTCCTGGGTTGCTTAGGTAGGATTTTTTCCTCTGCCCCCTGCTCCTATTGGCTAGTTTAGATTTAAATTGCTGGGAGGATTTTTTCTCTTTGCCCGATTATTCAAGCTTGTTTGCTAGATTCTCTGCCACGTTATTATTTTTTCGACTTCTGGTTTCTGACCTCGGCTTACCTTTAGACTTCGATTTTTTGCCTGCCCTGTGTTGCTCTTGACGCTCCGAACTGACCTCGGTCTGCCTTCGACTTCCATCCTGCCTTACCTCTTCTGTGTCGGTCGCCCTGGTCCTCCTCTGGGTTACTTCGGATCGCTCTTTCGGTCCTGGTCTCCTCCGCATTCCGACGCTGTGTCTGACGGGCTGTTGGTCTGTCTCTCCAGCCGGGCGCTTCCTGTGCTCTCCCCTTCTGCGCGGCCCGGCTTTAGTGTAGCTGCTAGACTGCTCTCCTATCGCTCACGGTCCCGTTGTCTCTACACTCCTAAGCTTTTGGCGCCTGCTATCTTGCCTGCCTTGGCCCTGTGTCGGATGGGATAACCGGTTGCTTGATTCGGCCGGGGATCCTGTTCTGAAATTGGGCTTCCGCTTGTCCAGGCTCGAGAGTTGTGGCGGGGGGAGTTAGTCACAGTTGCAGCACACTGATTTCTGGCCTGTATCGTTGGCAGGTCTTCTTTCTTCAGCTGGGCTGTAGCCAGGGGTCCCGTGCCATTTTCTCCCGTGAGTCCCTGTGTACTGTCAGACACTTGCCCGTGTTCCCGGCTGGGTTCATGGGCCGTTGGGTTCAGCGGTCCTACTCCGCATTGTCGGCTCCTTGTGGTGAGACCAGGTAAGTGCGGGCAGATCTAGCTCAGAGTTCTGGACAAGGCTCGCTGGAGGTTTTGTGCTTTGGTCCTTGTCCTCCTTGGTCAGTTGGTGTGGGTCTTGTTGGCTACCCCTGTGGGCTCGCTCCCCCTGTCAGTATCATCTCTACTCAGAGTTCCTCCTTGGTGCCCTAGTTTAGTTTCCTGACCCCTGTCTCAGCCTTGTTCCCAGTTGT
Organism: Rhinophrynus dorsalis; assembly: GCA_037306005.1. Taxonomy (NCBI): domain Eukaryota; kingdom Metazoa; phylum Chordata; class Amphibia; order Anura; family Rhinophrynidae; genus Rhinophrynus; species Rhinophrynus dorsalis. The sequence continues at coordinate 176,966,452 of CM074724.1, read as the reverse complement.
CCCTCCTGTCCTCTGCTGCAGCGTTGGGTCTGCTGTCTCTTCTGCCCTCTGGATCCTCCTTCCTACCCAGGGGTCCCCTTCATACAGTGTACCCTTTTTCCCATCCTGGTCAGGGTCCCGGCTCAACCGGGATCGAACATCTGGCTTCGCAGCCAGCACCTTTAACCCGGCTACGGCCGCAGCAAGGGATTAGGGTAACTGTCACCGTTCCCGAGCTACGTTCTCAAGCATCGCACCCCAGCAACTGGCGGGACTTCCTGGGGGGAATCGTGACATGGCGCATGAATTGGCCCCTAGGCATGTTGTCTAACCATACTTTCTGATGGTAACTTTCATAAGGAATATAGGTATTTTGACCAACTCCCTTAAAGTGAGTTTTAGTCAGAACTTTCTTATTTTGAACAAACAAAAACAAATCCAGAAAAACAATACTTGTATAACTAGATTCATATGCAGAGGTGAGTCCATATACATTCTTGTTAAGTTATTGAATAAATTCTTTCAAACAAGGACTCTCCCCCACTCCAAATCATGGTGACATCATCTATATACCTTTTGTACAACTTCAGGTGAGGGGAAAGCGATTATTGGGCCACACGCATTCATCCTCCCAGATCCCCAAAAATAAATTAGCAAAGCTGGGGGTGAAGTGCGTGACCATCATACTTGAAATAGTTTTTATTCAAAATAAATCTGACACTCTCCAAAATAAAGTTCCTATGCTTTTTTTTTTTTTTAAAAATAATTTTTTCAAAAGAAGACTCTACTCCATGTAGCCCATCAGAATGCTAGATATTGGTATAAAGGTCATATATGTGCCGTAACCAGCAGATCTCCATCTTCCCACTCAATATCTTGAAATACATTAATAATATCTCTGGTGTCTTTACGATAAGACTTAACCTCTGGAACCATAACTTGTAAGAAAAGATTCACGTACAGTGACAGGTTTTGACTAACAGACCCTCTACCCAATACAATGAGGCGACCAGGTGGGTCTTCTGCACCCGTATATCTTGGGTAGATGGTAAAATGTCGCTGTACGTGGATCCTTAACGTACAAGAAATAAAACTCATCTTTACAAATAATATCTTTGTTTAGAGCCTTTGTTAAAAGAGAATGCAATTCCTTTTGGAAAAGAGGCGTAGGGTAAGAGGAAAGTGGTTTATAAAACTCTTTATCTGATAACATAGTGCAGTTTTCATATAGTCATCATAATTTTGGAAGACCACTCCACCTCCTTTATCTGCTCCTTGAATCACCAAGGACTTATCTTGAATCACATATTGTAATGCTTTTCTCTCACAATGACTAAGATTGTCACAATTATTCCTGAAATCGATATTTTTTATTTTGAAACAGGGTTAAGTGAGGCCCTTTATGACTTTATGATTGGATAAAAGATCAATCTATTTTTAAGGTTAATATTGAAAGATAAAGCATTGCCCTCTATCATATTATTTAAATCTGACATAGTTAAGATATCAATATTTGTGAGATTTAAATCCCAAATGTTACCTGCTTAACCTTGGATCTCAGGATGTAAAGCAAAGTATCTCAGCAGATATTTTGCTAATAAACTTTTCTAAGTCCACAAGTAGATTCAATTTAAGCCCCTAGATAGATAGATCAGACCCAAAGTTAAATATACATCTGATAAATTATAAATTCCTAAATCTCTAAGTAGTTTTTGAGGTAAATTCTTAAAAAATGGACTCTAATTTTCTTTTTAAATATCGTACTCCTCTGAGTCCACAGAGATTTTCCCTTCCTCTGCCTCAGCTATTGCTCTTCTTTTCATCCCGTCTTGGTTGGCTCATCTCCAAAAAAGAAGCAAACTGTGAGGGAGCACAATGCGGGGCAGGCAAAGCTGAGGAAGGTGTCACAAGATCATCAGTATCATAATCAGCTAATACTTGATGACTATTATGGCAAAACCTATTTAATTCTAAATGCTTTTTTCTGTTTCGGAGGTGGTTTATTAGAATTCTCACTTACTTTAAAATGACCTCTTGAACTATTAGTTGCAGTGCTTCCTAACAACCTGCTTCTTACTTGGGGAAAAGAGTTTCCTAGCTCAACTACTAAACCATTAATACTTTTCTTCTCGTTATCTTTATTACATTTTTTAAAACACCTAACTTGTCTTATTTTTATGAATAGGGTGTTCTAAGGGCCTCGGTGTGAATCTTTGTTCTCTATTTTTCTATGTTTTGATGTTTATTTGTTCTCTTTTTGACCACACTGCATTTGCACCTTCCCTATAGTCTTTCACATCTCATAATAATTAAAACTATCAAATTCTCTTTTTCTAATATCATTTGTACTTCATTAATTTCCCCTTCCAATCTACTCAACTGAGATTTTTTATATTATAAATTGCATAAGTTTAAAAGAGCAATTGTCCAAAATTGAGGACCACTCCCTTTTAAAGGTATCATCTTTAACTTCAAATGTAGGTAATTTATTAAGACGCAAGCCTCTTTGAATAATATTATTTTTCACATAATGTTATAATCCCATAATTTCCAACCAACATCTTAATTCTTTTGTGATTAATGTTTTTTAAATATTAATTGCCATTTGAATATTCACTTTAACTGTGTTGACTCCTCAGTTGGAAAAGTACTAAAAATAGAATCCAATTTGGCAGTCCAATCCAGTCTCTGTTTATCAAATTTTTATTTAAAATTTGATCTGTTCACTGCCCCAGGAGCAGCCATATCCTCTTATACAGAAAGAAACACAAGCGACATATAACTTTACTTATACAAGTAGGTGAAGGCACTTCAGCAATTAATTCGGATCAAGGAACAATTTAGTTAAATCTCGTAATATAAATGGAGGGCAATGATCCTGCAGCTTTGACTCCTACAGGGATCTACCGATATTCCCATTCAAAAATCCACACACAAAATCTCGTATAGTGGAGTCGGTGCTGACTCTTGTGCCTCTCCAAAAAGGCCCTTAAGTACAAAGAAATATATACAAATATATTGTTGTAAAACAAACCATAAAAAAAAATATCAAACTCATGAATAAGTAGAAAAAAAATTATTTATTGGATATATATATAAACATATATATCGGTAAGAATAATTTATCCCGACAGCCACTCCAGACACTTCTCTGTCCATGAGAGTGATGATTAAAGGGATATGTGATCAAGCAACTGACACCAAATCCATGTATTGGGAATTTTGAAAAAATGTTAAATAGGAGAGAGGCCTACTGGATGTTCATGTTGGGAACTCTTAGTACTGGAGTTGGCATCCTTCCAATAAATAAGTCTGTTTTTGATTGTAATAAAGAAGCAAGTTTGAAGTATAGATTCTTAAAATGCTGTTTGGGTTAATATGCACACCTTTAAGACAGGTATTTTGTGAGGAGACTCCAAGAAAATGGCTAGGGAGTTTTTCTCCATACTGACTTTTGACTCAATTGGGAAACCTTAATTTTGTTTTGCTAATTAGCCAATTGAATAGAAGTCCTTAGGGTTTAAAAAATGGTTATCTTTAGAGTGCACACTGTATCCTTCTTTCTGCTTGATAATGCACGATTAGTGTGTGAAACACGTTGCAGTGTATACAACTTTCCCGGCTGGGGCTTACATTGTGCACTTGGAGAAACTATTGACCCATGTGTTTCTTTTTAAGATGTATTACCTTTTAAGTTTTATTGTGTTTTTCAATATGATTTTATTAAACTGGCTGTGGGATAAGTTATACTTACCCGTATATGTGTTTTTATAATATACATATATATATATACACACACACACAATAAATTATTTTGGTATCATTTTTTATGGTTTGTTTTAGAACAATATATTTGTATAGGAGGGCCCTCCTTTTATATTGCGAGATTTAACCACATTGTTCCTTGATCAGAATTGGTTGCTGAAGTGCCTTCACCTATTCATATAAGTACAGTTATAGAAGAAATGGTAGGTTACTTACAAAGGCTGGAAGGTGTGTTTTGATGTGATGCTGTCAGATGGGTTCCACAAGACCTCCTTATCACTAAAAGCAAAACCTTAAGCGTGCAGCAGTATTTTCCTATTGAGTAAAATATGGGTACTCCCACTGCCGTAAGATTTATATTTCTAGAGTTATTACAGTTTAATGGTGGCTTGGTCCAGATAACCTCAGAAAACAGCGCAAACACAAAAGAATAAAAAGAAAAAGGAATCTAAGTGTAGTAGTCTTTAATAATAACACACATAAACAGTAAAAGAAATGCACTTACAATAGCCCTTCTTGGGCTTTATGCTTTGTACACAGGTCCTTCCCCTGATAGCCATGAACTGTGTCCTCCGTTGCTCCTATGCTCCACAGTCTCCTTTGAAATCTCCGTGTATTCTATGCAAAATTTGATGACTTGCTGAGAAGATGTAGTTTAGGCAAAAAGAAGAAAAAATCTTTAGCGTTGATTCTATTACCCAGCGTGTGTGAAGTTCGTGAGTATTAACGCTGGTTAGAATGGAGATATCGCATTCAAGTTTTGTTGGACCCGCCAGAAACCTTGTGGCGGCTGTGACATCGAGATCCCAGTACTGAAGATGAGGGACAGGGGCGGAGTGGTGGATCTCACAGGGGGCGTGGGAGGGACCTGATAGGTGCAGATTGGGTCAGGGTATGGAAGCCCGAACGTTTTCGCAGGCGTACAGTCTGCTTCTTCACGGGGCAAAAAGAACTGTCAGACTGGATTGAGGAATATTTATAGTGTCTCAAAATTAGCTGATGATTAATTACAAAAACAAATAAGAAAAAAAATAAAATTATTTCTCAAAGCCTAAGTATCTCAAAAATCTAAAATATGTACTAAAATGTTTTATTTTTATAATTATTTTTTATTGTAAAAAGGATGCAAAATCAAAGTCTACATTTAACCCATTTGGATGTAAAGTATGTAATTCATGTATCCAATAGGATTCCCTTTGTCTAAGTTGTCTATCCCCTCCTCTGTGTCCTATTTTTACTTGTTCGATAACCAAAACTTCTATATTTTTATGTTCGCAATGGTGCACTTGTTTGAAATGATTTGATAAACTATGACTCTCAAGTCCTTTTTTAATATTGTAAAGATGTTCGTTAAATCTAGTTTTTAGTTTACGTTTAGTCTGCCCCACATATTGTAATTTACACGAACATGTGATTAAGTACACTATGTAGGTGCTTAAACAAGATATAAATTCCTTAATGGTAGATTCTTTTTTAGTTTTGGTTGAGCAAAAATGAGTATTTTTTGCTTTTTTTAGACATATGCAAACCTTACAATTGGTCTTTCCACATTTATGCATGCCTCGTCTTTCCAAAAAATTATTTTTTGGAGATGCCCGTTTATGGTGTATATCACTGGGAGCTATGTAACTTGATATATTTCTATTTTTTTTGTAGATAATTTTGGGATGGTTACCCATAAGAGGTCCCAAAATTGAATCCTCTTTCAGTACATGCCAATGTTTTTTTAGGATATGTTCTATTTATTTTGATTGACTGTTATAAACTGTGGTGAAGGCTGGTATTTTATTGTTGAATGTTTTATTCCCTGTTTTGTATTGTAGAAGATCATCTCTGTTTAGTTGTTTGGTTTTTTCCAGAGCTTCTTCCACAATTTGTGGATTGTATTTTTTGTTCTTAAATTTCTTTTTCAGAATATTGGATTCTTCTAAGAAATCTTTGTTATTCGAACAATTCCGTTTTATTCTTTGGAACTGACCGTATGGAATGTTATTAATCCACTTTTTATTGTGGCCACTAGAGGCGTGTAAATATTTGTTACCATCTACCTTTTTCCTAAAATTATGTGATTGAATTTCCAATTCTCATTTGTTACCAATTTGATGGACATACATATATACTCTGTTTCCTTTTATTAGTTCTGTTTTTTTGGGCTATTAGGTAGTGAGCGCTATTTTGTGTTTAGAATTTGTTTTATTCTAGAATTATTACAGTTTAAACCCATGTGTTTTTACATTAGCAGTACCCTCTAGTGGTCAAATCTGAAATAGTTTTTCTGTTAAATTCTAATGGAGAGGAAAGTCAGGAACATCAGAGACATACAGTTCTCCATAGAATGTGATAGAAACTCGCTGTCACTTCCTGTCAGTTAGAACTATCAGGAAGTAAAGGACAGTAAATTCACTTCCTGATTATTTGAACTTCTATAAATTTTGAATAAAACATCTGTCAGCAGTGACAATGATTTTGTTTTATTCAGCAGGAAAAGCTCTATAAAATATGTATTTTCATAAAAAAAAGGTTATTGCTCCTTTATGTTAGTTTAAGAGTCACTCCTTTCCTCTTTTGAATTATATTTGGGTCTGTAGGTTTTTCCTACCTGGGATGTCAGTATGGAGTCAGATTACCAAGACTATAACAAATTATGCTTTCTGATCCATGATGTATAATTAGTCAAAAAGCATTGCCAGCCACCAGTAAATCACAAGACCAGCTCTTGCTAGGGAATGTCTCAGGAGACCTGCTGCTCACAATGTTCACCTAGCTCTTTAAGTGCCAGACATATTTACAAAGCATAGGAAAGCACTACAAAGGCCCAGGAAGTTAAAAGGTGGGAGATAAGATGTTTGAGTGCATGGGAGTCACTGAGTTGAGTAGCCAGATGCTACATAAACACTACTGAAAAGTAGAAGGGGAACACAATGCAACACTTCAGCAAAGGGGTTGGCTTATTAATTTACCTGTCAGCACCTATAAACATTTAATATGATAAGTACTACTACTGCTCCATCTCTCTGTTTGTCTAAATGAAGGCTCCATGAAGGCAAATAGTGACAAACAGCTGTGCAAGAGCTTTTAGAATTACATAGTAACATAGTAAATTAGGTCGAATAAAGTCCATCAAGTTCAAGCTTCTCCTCATACTCCAGTAACTAAGAATTTTATAGCTTTACTGCTACCAATTAAGTTAGTCTTTATCAGACCTTCCTGATCTGCCTACTGATAAACAGTATAACTCTGTATGCTCCCTTTTGAAAGAAATGTATCTAATCTTCTCTTAAATGTATCTATTGTATCTGCCATAACCACCTCCTTGGGCAATGAATTCCACAATTTAACACACCTTACTGTAAAAAACCCCTTCCTCTGCTGTAGTTTAAACCTCCTTTTCTCTAATCTCAAGGGGTGTCCCCTGGTCACCTGATCAGGCCTTGGAATAAATAGCTCACTGCAGAGATCCTTGTATTGACCTCTCCTATACAATGTGATAAGGTTTCCATTTAGTCGTCTTTTCTCTAGAGTAAATAAACCAAGTTTGTCTAGTCCTTCCTCATATGTCAAGTCCTCCATTCCCTTAATTAATTGTGTTGCTCTTCGCTGTACCCTCTCTAGTTCTAGTATATCCCATTTCAGAACCGGTGCCAAAAATTGCACTACATACTCAAGGTGAGGTCTTACCAATGAATTTTATATTGGCAAAATAATGTTATCCACTCTTGCTTTGATACTTCTTTTTATGCAAGACAGAATTTTGTTTGCCTTTGCTACTGCTGTTTGACACTGGTCACTGTTTCCAAGTTTGTAGTTGACAAGGATACCCAGGTCTTTCTCTAGCAATGAGTCCCCTAAAATGATTCCATTAAGTTCATAAGTAGCCTTGGGATTGTTTCCTCCCAAATGCATGATTTTACACTTCCCCACATTAAACTTCATATTCCATTTGTTTGCCCAATCTGACATTGTATGTAAGTCCCTCTGTAGAGAGAAAATATCCTGTTCCGAATTAATGACCTTGCATAATTTAGCATCATCTGCAAATATTTATATTTTGCTTTCTATATCTATTTCCAGGTCATTTATAAACATGTTAAAAAGCAGCGGACCTAATACTGAACCCTGAGGTCCTCCACTCTCCACTTCAACTGTATTGGAGAATTTTCCATTTACAGCCACACACTGTTCCCTATCCTTCAACCAGTTTTGTATCCAATTGCAAAGGTTATCTCCTAGCCCCAATTTCCTTATTTTATACACCAGCCTTCTGTGTGGCACTGTATCAAATGCCTTTGCAAAGTCTAGATAAACTACATCTACTGCCTTGCCATTGTCAAGGTTGCTGCTTATTTCCTCATAGAAGCTGAAAAGATTAGTTTGGCATGATCTATTCTCCATAAAACCATGTTGATTTGTGCTAATGATTTTATTTTTTGTTTTGTAATCCTGAATATAGTCCCTTATTATCCCTTCTAGCAGTTTTCCCACTATAGAGGTCAAACTCACAGGTCTATAATTCCCAGGTTCTGTTTTAGTTCCCTTCTTAAATAGAGGCACTATGTTAGCTCTTCGCCAATCCTGTGGCACTGAGCCTGTGGTGATAGAATCTTTAAAAAGTAAATACAGGGGTTTTGCTAACACTGCACTAAGCTCATGAAGAACCCTTGGATGTATACCATCAGGACCCGGTGCTTTGTGGGTCTTAATTTTGTTTAGTCTTCCCATGACATCTTCTTGAGTTAACCTAATATCTGATAATTGTATTGTTTTATTTGTTACTTGTTGAGGATCTTCTACCATTCCTTGCTCCCTTGTATATACTGATGCAAAGAAAATGTTTAAAACATCGGCCTTTTCATTATCCTCACTAATCAACTCACCCATCTCATTTTTGAATGGTCCAATGCACTTTTTTGCTATTTATATATTTGAAAAACTTTTTTGGATTAGTCTTGCTTTTCCTTGCAATTCGAGTTTCATTATCTATTTTTGCTATCCTAATTGCCTTTTTGCAATATTTGTTGCACTCCCTGTATTTTAAGAAAGATTGTTCAGTTCCTTCAGACTTAAATAATTTGAATGCATTTTTTTCCTTGCCATTTCCTTCTTTACATGTGCAGTTAACCACATTGGCTGTGACTTAATTCTTTTGCATTTGTTCCCCATTGGAATATCCTGTTGGGTACATTTCTGCAACCTAAATTTGAATTCTGACTATTTTTCCTCAGTATTCTTGCCTTTAAATAAAATATCCCAGTGTATGTGTTGCATTGAAGCCTTTAACAATTTGAAGTTAGCTTTTTTTAAAATTAAGAGTTTTGGTTGAACCTATACAGTTTTGCTTTGCCAGACTAATCTCAAATGTAACCATGTTGTGATCACGGTTTCCCTAATGTTCTCTTACCTTAATATTGGATATCATTTCTGTGTTATTAGTTATCACTAGGTCCAATACATTGTTATTTCTTGTCAGCACTTCCACCATTTGTGACATGTAGTTTTCCCGAAGCATGGTGACAAACCTGCCTCCCTTAGCACTCTGACAGGTCTCATTTTTCCAGTTGATATCTGGATAATTAAAATCTCCCATAATTATAGTATGCCCAAGCTGGGCAGCTTTCCTCATTTGCAATAGCAGTTGGGCCTCAACATTGTCATCGATATTTGGTGGTTTGTAGCATATGCCCACCAAAACCTTTTTTTTTTTTCCTTTTACACCACATTTAGTCTAGATTTCTACCCACATGGACTCCACAATTTGGCCAGTTTCCTCACTAATATCACCTCTCAAAGCTGGATTTAGCTCTGTTTTCAAATATAAGCACACACCTCCCCCTTTTCTATTAATTCTGTCTCTACTAATCAGGGAATAGCCCTCTATATGTACAGCCCAGTCATGTGCATCACTGCACCATGTTTCTGTTATATCAATTATGTCCAATTGCTCATTAACCGCCAGCAATTCTAGTTCTCCTATTTTATCCACCATACTTCTTGCATTTGCTAGCATACAATTCATTTTGAAGTCTTTACATATATTACTCCCTACATGTCTTTTTTCTATACCTTCATTTGCTATGAGTTCCTCCCTATTGACTACATTTATCCCCACCCTTACTCCACCCTCCTGATCATTTACTTGGACCTGGTTCCTATCTGCTCTATCTACCCCATTTTTGCTATCTATACCCCCCTTTCCTAGTTTAAAAGCCCCTACAAGCTTCCTAGCATTCTCTCCCCTAGCACAGAGGCTCCTCTACCATTTAGGTGCAATCCATCACTTCCATATAGATTGTACCCAAGAGCAAAGTCTGCCCAGTGTTCTAAAAACACAAAACCCTCCTTCCTACACCATTGCTTGAGCCATGCATTAAGCTCCCTGAGCTCCCTCTGCCTACCTGCACTGGCGCATGGCACAGGTAGTATTTCAGAAAACACTACCTTAGAGGTCCTTGCCTTGAGCTTGCAACTTAAATCCCTGAAATCATTCTTTAGGGACCTCCATCTTCCTCCTACTTTGTCATTGGTACCAATATGTACCAAGACAGCTGGATCGCTTCCAGCCTCTTCCAATAATCTGTCTGCCCTGTCCGCAATATGCTGAACCCGAACATACTGTTCGCCATTCACGTTCCTGGCATCAGATTACCCTATCTACCCTCCTAATAATAGAGTCCCCAATTACCACCACCTGCCTTGGTTTCTGCCTACTCTGCATCCCATCTAGCCCGGAAGGAGGACTGTTCCCCTGGCTGCTAGAGGAATTAGCCCTCTCCAATGTTGCCAATTCTGAGCTATCCTCATCAACATCTTCACACAATCTTGCAAATCTGTTGGACTGAGTTAACTCAGAACTGGCCTTCCTCTGCCCACTACCTCCCCTTCTTACTGTTACCCAGCTGCCTACCTCTAGCTCCTCATCTACAACTCCACCCTCTTCACCACTAATCCCACATACTACCTGCTCTGTGAGTTCTAAACTCCTTTCCAGGTTTCCAATGTCCCACAATGTTGCAATATTTCTTTCCAAATCCAATTTCTTAGACTCTAAAAATAAAATATGCTCACACTTGGCACAGCGGTATGACCCCTGGAACAATTGCTCCAAGTGTTCAAACATGTGACAAGATGTGCACTGCGTGAGATTAGCTAACCTGCTATCACTCATGCTTGGTTTTACAATTGAAATAGCTTTATATTATCCTCTAATGCTCACTCTAAGGTAAGTAACCAACTCCAAATGTGAATACAATAAATCCTTTGAAATGACAGTCACCTCAGAGCACTGCTGATTTCCAACTCCTGCTTCTATTCTAACTCTTCACTTGAATGCAGTCACTTGAAAAAGCAGTCTCAAAGAGCCAGCTACAAAGAGCTTATGGACTGTACTTATAGAAACACTGCAGTCAGGTGAATTCCCTTAGCAATCACCCCTAATCACACAGGCACGCAGACGTCACTATGCAAAGATGTCTGCACTGTTTCCTGGCTGTCAGTCCCGGAAGCAGTAGGAATTCTCAATAACGCAGTAATAATTCTTCGACTAGCATTATTGAGCAGCTAGTCACCAGATGGGTAATTATTTGGAGGCAAGTTTAGAAGGGGTGGTAGCTCCGCTTTAAGCCTGTGTGTTTAAGAGAAAAAAAGGTTTTCTTATACTAGGTGTTTTATAGTTGATATGTAATTCTATGCCAAAGGATTTGTAATTCTTCTCCTCAAGGGAGTCATCCTATCACACATCCCATCCTTGTATTATCTATGAGGAGAGGTCTTCTCCTATTCTTCAAACAATGCCTTATTCATACTACAAGATCTGAAAAAGTATACAATGGTTCTAACATTTTACAATGTTTTCTTATCTGAACATAGATGCCAATTATTACTGGATAAAATGTTTTCTTTAAAATATTCACCTACCAATCTGCAGTGTCCTAGCACCATCATCTTGTGTCAAATTTGTTTTTAGAAAGATAGGTAATTTTAAAGTTAAGAAAACTTTATCTTCTGTTTAAAGGGACAGTAATGTCCCAGAAAAACTCTCTATAGTTTTGTAGTGCTTAAAAATGAACCTATATGCAACAAATCCTACCTCTCTTTGAATTCATATTCAAAGATCCCCCCTCCCTCACCTTTCCCTGATGTCAGCACTGTGCTGACTGCAGGGGAATCTGTCTGGGGACCAACTGGCGGCTCTGCAGCAGAGCCAAAACCGCGTTATTGGAAAATAATTACTTCATTGGAAAGGTCTATAAAGTGTGCCTGGTTTGCAAGAACACTTTGTAGACCATTCTAATGAAGTAATTCGTTTAAAATAATGCAATTTCGGCTCTTCTGAAGAGCCTCCTCGTGTCGGCCAACATGGATCTCCTGTTCTCACAACAACTCTTAACTAGAAAGGGTTAACACTCCAGGTCCCCAATATAGAAAGATCCCGCGCACTGTTTGTAAACACAGATTTGTACTCTTCCTTTATCAGTCAAATACACTCTAATCAATATACACAAAAAACATAGATAAAATATAGCAAGGAATATCCAATATTATAATAGTCCATAGACCAAAATAAAACTCCAATTTTTCTATCCTCCAATGTAATACCTCTCAATGGGTATCAGTGCTGCTTCAACCCAGGAATCCTACTCCATAAATAAAACATGTATCTAAAGTCTAGAAGCGCACACGAACACCATCTAAAGATCCCATTCAATTATTTTAAAATACTCGTTAGAAACGCTCACCAGACCGATATCGTATTCAGGTCTCCAACTATCTCCCAGCACAAGAGCCCTTTCCCGTGTGTCCAATCTTCCACTTATAGGTCTTTATAGCTCTTTAGTTATTCCTCCACGAGCGCTCTCCTGGTTCAACTTCTTTTAATCCAATCCTTTAGCATCTGTTCTCTGTACCGCTAAATCCCAGGAGTGGTATTGCACTACGGGCGGTCCTTCGCTGGAAGATTCCCTTATACGATAACCGGTCTTGTTTAACAACACTAAAAACTAATTTCACCAACGCGTATCGCGGCTACACTGGCCGCTTCGTCAGGGCTTACAGACTCTATGATCACACAGTTTAAATACTCTCTATTAACCCTATCATTCATCCCATATGTTCATACCCACTTCTCTATATTAACCCTAAGTATTCCCTACTCTCCATATATACATTCCACTACATCTAATATACCTTGTCTTCAGACCATTCTATTATATTATTAACCATAAAAACACCAAAAGAATTTTTTATTTATTAGTTTTAAGTATAAAAACACAATAAAATCTATCCAACAATTTCTTTAATACTCCACTGCATTTCCATCCCATATTTCTTAAAGGTATAGTCACCACAATGCCTTAACTTTCTAGGAAGGCTACCAAATCAATATCTACATTTAAACCTCCTGGTTCTAATGTTTCTAATTCTTTTATCCACTTTGTTTCTAACTTCCTTAGTGCCAACAATCTATTCCCACCTCTCCTATTTACAGGGACCTGTTCAATAACTTGCACTTGCATTCCTTTATTGGACCCCTTATGTTGTTCTTTAATATGTTTAGATAAACTATGATTCTCAAATCCTATCGCCACATTTCTCAGGTGCTCACTAAACCGAATTTTTAGTTTCCTACTCGTTCTTCCTATGTATTGAATTCCACAAATACAAGTCACCATATATACTACATATTCGCTGTTACAATTGAACTGGCCTTTTACAGGGTAGGATTTCCTAGTAACTGCAGAAACAATCTTTTTAGTAGTACCCCCTCCCTTAGGAATATGTTCACACGTTGTACAGTTCTTTCTACCACATCCATATGTACCTTTTGATTTCAACCACATATTATTATTCCTATGTTGAATTGAATTTTTTCTTTTTATAATATCACTTGGTGCTATAATTTGTTTCACTGATTTATTTCGTTTAAATGATATTTTAGGTTTTTCTTCAAGTGCTGGACCTAATATGGGATCATTCTTAATAAGATACCAATATTTGTTTAGTATATGGGTGATATTTCCTGCACACTCATTATATACCGTTGTAAAATAGGGTTGCCAATCTTCATTAGATTGTTTCTGATCTCTATATACTAATAAATCACGTCTCTCTAATCCTTTAACCCTTTCATAGGCATCTTTCAATAGTTCTTCCTCATATCCCTTTTCTTTAAACTTATTTATGATTACTTGAGTTTCCTTTTCAAAATCATCCTCCTTAGTACAATTTCGTTTCACCCTCTGTAGTTGACCATACGGGATATTTCTAATCCACCTTTTATGATGACCACTTGTAGCATGTAGATAACCATTGCTATCCACTGTTTTCCTAAAATTTTTTACTGCAATCCGGTTATTTTGATGATACAAAATGATATCCAGAAATTCAATTTGTACTTCACTACTCTTCATTGTAAACTGAAGTCCCATATTATTTCCATTAATGTATTCAGTAAAGTACTGCAAAGATTCCTGGGTACCTTCCCATATGATAATGATATCATCAATAAATCTTTTATAGACCCTGAGATTGTGGCTATAAGGGTTGGTGGTGGACCAGATATACTTGTCCTCCCATCCTCCCATATATAAGTTTGCATAACTGGGTGCAAAATTGCACCCCATTGCTGTCCTTTGTTTTTGTAAAAAGTATTTTTCACCAAACAAAAAATAATTATGCGTAAGTACAAATCTTATTCCCTCAGTTATGAACTCTTTCTGAGATTTGGACAGAATACCATCCTTATCCATATGATTACGGATGGTTTCTACTCCTTTATCATGTGGAATGTTTGTATACAATGAGGTTACATCACATGTAACCCATATATAGTTATTTTTCCATTCCATATCCTCCAATAGACCTATAACTTGTATGGTGTCCTTCACATATGATGGTAATAAATTTACCAGGGGCTGTAGAAATATATCTATATATTCTGACAGGTTCACAGACATAGACCCAATCCCTGAAATTATCGGTCTACCTGGTGGGTCCTGCAGACTCTTATGTAACTTGGGGAGATGATAAAAGACTGATGTTTTTGGATGTTCCACCCACAGAAACTTATACTCTTCCTCTGTAATCACATTTAGATCTCTATACTTATATAGTAATCCTTTAAGCTCCATTAAAAAGTTTTGTACTGGATTTGATGTCAATTTTTGATATACATTCTCATCACTTAGCAATCTCTCTGCTTCCTTTACATAATCCAGTCTATCCTGTATACATATCCCCCCACCTTTGTCTGCCTGTCTAATAATTATCTGTTCCTCATCCCTCAGTCTCTTTAATGCCTCCCTTTCTCCCTTAGTTAGATTTGATGTAACATACTTCTTTTTTTCACACATTTTATCTAACTCTTTTTCCACCACATTTTGGAATACTTTTATATATTCACCTTGTCCATATATCGGATAAAAAGTAGATTTTTTCACTTTTCCACTATTTATAGCTTTTGACTCCTCCATTTTTTCATCACTAACATCCTCCAAATCTCCTAATCTCCGAATATTATATAGATCCGCTACACTATATTTCGGTACATTTTGTACCCCTCCTGCATTTTTATTCAGAAAAAATCTCTTCAATGTGAGAGAACGAATATACTTCTCCATATCTATATATATTTGGAACTTATCGGGTCCTGAGTTCGGTGCAAACGATAATCCTTTCTTTAATATACTTACTTCATCACTTGTCAGATCTCTTTTGGATAAATTAAAAATCCCTTCATCTATTGTATTTCTATTGATTCCCTCCTCGGTAATTTGGTGTCTCTTATTTCTCCCTTTTCCTCCTCTACATCCTCTTCTGATCTTTGGTCTCTCTTTCTCCTTGCCTGTGGAGTTACTACCTGTTCTTTGTACTTCTGTTGTTTCCACAGTCCTTGTTCCAAAAAAGGAGACTGTAACATCACAGATCCTCTAGCCGACATTGATGTGCCTTCCCCACTATCTTCTATTGATCCATCTTCTATATTAAATTTAGTCTCCCTATTCTCCTCTCTTTTCTGTTCTATCTGTTTCTCCTCTTCTTTCTGCTCCATCTCTACCTTTTTTCCCTCTTTTACCTGATTATAAATACTCCCTAAAGGATAATAGGTAATATTTTCATATAACCCTGTCCTGACATTCTTCGGAAATTTAACCCAATCCTTCTTAGTCCGCCCACTATTTAAGTTCTTTTGAAATCTTCTATTATCCTCTTTAACTCTATATTGTGATCCCATTCCTATCCTACCTCTATTTTCATCTAGCTTTCTCTCTTGATAGTCTGTTTGATCCCTAATAAATTTTTTTCTTTTCGTAATTATTATGTTTTGTTCTAAATCTTTCATTTTTTTATTCATACTTGTTTCTAACTTTATAAATTCTTCCGTCTTTTTAAAACCTTTTAGTTGTTTTTCAATCACTTCAATTTCTTTCTTTGTTTTTTCAATCCTGCTCTCTCTATATTTAACTAATAGAGACATCAAATCTTTGGAACAATTCTCCAGAATATTTTCCCAGTCCGTTGTGAATTCAATATCTTCTACCTCAAAGGTAGGTATCTTATATACTCGTAAGCCTCTTGGTATGATATTATGGGTCTTATAATTATCTAATGCTATTAGATCATACCAATCTTTGGCTTCTATAATTAGTAATTTTTCCAATTTTTTCAATAACCCAACTGGGTCTTTTCTCGTGATTTGTTCCTTAGCTCCATCCATATCAATAAAATTCAATGCTCTCACTCTATTTTGTCTCAACTGTTGATACTCCATCTTTATGCTTTCAAATTTGCTGCAGGTTTCAAGGATAAATAGAAATCTCACAACAACTCTTAACTAGAAAGGGTTAACACTCCAGGTCCCCAATATAGAAAGATCCCGCGCACTGTTTGTAAACACAGATTTGTACTCTTCCTTTATCAGTCAAATACACTCTAATCAATATACACAAAAAACATAGATAAAATATAGCAAGGAATATCCAATATTATAATAGTCCATAGACCAAAATAAAACTCCAATTTTTCTATCCTCCAATGTAATACCTCTCAATGGGTATCAGTGCTGCTTCAACCCAGGAATCCTACTCCATAAATAAAACATGTATCTAAAGTCTAGAAGCGCACACGAACACCATCTAAAGATCCCATTCAATTATTTTAAAATACTCGTTAGAAACGCTCACCAGACCGATATCGTATTCAGGTCTCCAACTATCTCCCAGCACAAGAGCCCTTTCCCGTGTGTCCAATCTTCCACTTATAGGTCTTTATAGCTCTTTAGTTATTCCTCCACGAGCGCTCTCCTGGTTCAACTTCTTTTAATCCAATCCTTTAGCATCTGTTCTCTGTACCGCTAAATCCCAGGAGTGGTATTGCACTACGGGCGGTCCTTCGCTGGAAGATTCCCGTATACGATAACCGGTCTTGTTTAACAACACTAAAAACTAATTTCACCAACGCGTATCGCGGCTACACTGGCCGCTTCGTCAGGGCTTACAGACTCTATGATCACACAGTTTAAATACTCTCTATTAACCCTATCATTCATCCCATATGTTCATACCCACTTCTCTATATTAACCCTAAGTATTCCCTACTCTCCATATATACATTCCACTACATCTAATATACCTTGTCTTCAGACCATTCTATTATATTATTAACCATAAAAACACCAAAAGAATTTTTTGGTGTTTTTATGGTTAATAATATAATAGAATGGTCTGAAGACAAGGTATATTAGATGTAGTGGAATGTATATATGGAGAGTAGGGAATACTTAGGGTTAATATAGAGAAGTGGGTATGAACATATGGGATGAATGATAGGGTTAATAGAGAGTATTTAAACTGTGTGATCATAGAGTCTGTAAGCCCTGACGAAGCGGCCAGTGTAGCCGCGATACGCGTTGGTGAAATTAGTTTTTAGTGTTGTTAAACAAGACCGGTTATCGTATACGGGAATCTTCCAGCGAAGGACCGCCCGTAGTGCAATACCACTCCTGGGATTTAGCGGTACAGAGAACAGATGCTAAAGGATTGGATTAAAAGAAGTTGAACCAGGAGAGCGCTCGTGGAGGAATAACTAAAGAGCTATAAAGACCTATAAGTGGAAGATTGGACACACGGGAAAGGGCTCTTGTGCTGGGAGATAGTTGGAGACCTGAATACGATATCGGTCTGGTGAGCGTTTCTAACGAGTATTTTAAAATAATTGAATGGGATCTTTAGATGGTGTTCGTGTGCGCTTCTAGACTTTAGATACATGTTTTATTTATGGAGTAGGATTCCTGGGTTGAAGCAGCACTGATACCCATTGAGAGGTATTACATTGGAGGATAGAAAAATTGGAGTTTTATTTTGGTCTATGGACTATTATAATATTGGATATTCCTTGCTATATTTTATCTATGTTTTTTGTGTATATTGATTAGAGTGTATTTGACTGATAAAGGAAGAGTACAAATCTGTGTTTACAAACAGTGCGCGGGATCTTTCTATATTGGGGACCTGGAGTGTTAACCCTTTCTAGTTAAGAGTTGTTGTGAGATTTCTATTTATCCTTGAAACCTGCAGCAAATTTGAAAGCATAAAGATGGAGTATCAACAGTTGAGACAAAATAGAGTGAGAGCATTGAATTTTATTGATATGGATGGAGCTAAGGAACAAATCACGAGAAAAGACCCAGTTGGGTTATTGAAAAAATTGGAAAAATTACTAATTATAGAAGCCAAAGATTGGTATGATCTAATAGCATTAGATAATTATAAGACCCATAATATCATACCAAGAGGCTTACGAGTATATAAGATACCTACCTTTGAGGTAGAAGATATTGAATTCACAACGGACTGGGAAAATATTCTGGAGAATTGTTCCAAAGATTTGATGTCTCTATTAGTTAAATATAGAGAGAGCAAGATTGAAAAAACAAAGAAAGAAATTGAAGTGATTGAAAAACAACTAAAAGGTTTTAAAAAGACGGAAGAATTTATAAAGTTAGAAACAAGTATGAATAAAAAAATGAAAGATTTAGAACAAAACATAATAATTACGAAAAGAAAAAAATTTATTAGGGATCAAACAGACTATCAAGAGAGAAAGCTAGATGAAAATAGAGGTAGGATAGGAATGGGATCACAATATAGAGTTAAAGAGGATAATAGAAGATTTCAAAAGAACTTAAATAGTGGGCGGACTAAGAAGGATTGGGTTAAATTTCCGAAGAATGTCAGGACAGGGTTATATGAAAATATTACCTATTATCCTTTAGGGAGTATTTATAATCAGGTAAAAGAGGGAAAAAAGGTAGAGATGGAGCAGAAAGAAGAGGAGAAACAGATAGAACAGAAAAGAGAGGAGAATAGGGAGACTAAATTTAATATAGAAGATGGATCAATAGAAGATAGTGGGGAAGGCACATCAATGTCGGCTAGAGGATCTGTGATGTTACAGTCTCCTTTTTTGGAACAAGGACTGTGGAAACAACAGAAGTACAAAGAACAGGTAGTAACTCCACAGGCAAGGAGAAAGAGAGACCAAAGATCAGAAGAGGATGTAGAGGAGGAAAAGGGAGAAATAAGAGACACCAAATTACCGAGGAGGGAATCAATAGAAATACAATAGATGAAGGGATTTTTAATTTATCCAAAAGAGATCTGACAAGTGATGAAGTAAGTATATTAAAGAAAGGATTATCGTTTGCACCGAACTCAGGACCCGATAAGTTCCAAATATATATAGATATGGAGAAGTATATTCGTTCTCTCACATTGAAGAGATTTTTTCTGAATAAAAATGCAGGAGGGGTACAAAATGTACCGAAATATAGTGTAGCGGATCTATATAATATTCGGAGATTAGGAGATTTGGAGGATGTTAGTGATGAAAAAATGGAGGAGTCAAAAGCTATAAATAGTGGAAAAGTGAAAAAATCTACTTTTTATCCGATATATGGACAAGGTGAATATATAAAAGTATTCCAAAATGTGGTGGAAAAAGAGTTAGATAAAATGTGTGAAAAAAAGAAGTATGTTACATCAAATCTAACTAAGGGAGAAAGGGAGGCATTAAAGAGACTGAGGGATGAGGAACAGATAATTATTAGACAGGCAGACAAAGGTGGGGGGATATGTATACAGGATAGACTGGATTATGTAAAGGAAGCAGAGAGATTGCTAAGTGATGAGAATGTATATCAAAAATTGACATCAAATCCAGTACAAAACTTTTTAATGGAGCTTAAAGGATTACTATATAAGTATAGAGATCTAAATGTGATTACAGAGGAAGAGTATAAGTTTCTGTGGGTGGAACATCCAAAAACATCAGTCTTTTATCATCTCCCCAAGTTACATAAGAGTCTGCAGGACCCACCAGGTAGACCGATAATTTCAGGGATTGGGTCTATGTCTGTGAACCTGTCAGAATATATAGATATATTTCTACAGCCCCTGGTAAATTTATTACCATCATATGTGAAGGACACCATACAAGTTATAGGTCTATTGGAGGATATGGAATGGAAAAATAACTATATATGGGTTACATGTGATGTAACCTCATTGTATACAAACATTCCACATGATAAAGGAGTAGAAACCATCCGTAATCATATGGATAAGGATGGTATTCTGTCCAAATCTCAGAAAGAGTTCATAACTGAGGGAATAAGATTTGTACTTACGCATAATTATTTTTTGTTTGGTGAAAAATACTTTTTACAAAAACAAAGGACAGCAATGGGGTGCAATTTTGCACCCAGTTATGCAAACTTATATATGGGAGGATGGGAGGACAAGTATATCTGGTCCACCACCAACCCTTATAGCCACAATCTCAGGGTCTATAAAAGATTTATTGATGATATCATTATCATATGGGAAGGTACCCAGGAATCTTTGCAGTACTTTACTGAATACATTAATGGAAATAATATGGGACTTCAGTTTACAATGAAGAGTAGTGAAGTACAAATTGAATTTCTGGATATCATTTTGTATCATCAAAATAACCGGATTGCAGTAAAAAATTTTAGGAAAACAGTGGATAGCAATGGTTATCTACATGCTACAAGTGGTCATCATAAAAGGTGGATTAGAAATATCCCGTATGGTCAACTACAGAGGGTGAAACGAAATTGTACTAAGGAGGATGATTTTGAAAAGGAAACTCAAGTAATCATAAATAAGTTTAAAGAAAAGGGATATGAGGAAGAACTATTGAAAGATGCCTATGAAAGGGTTAAAGGATTAGAGAGACGTGATTTATTAGTATATAGAGATCAGAAACAATCTAATGAAGATTGGCAACCCTATTTTACAACGGTATATAATGAGTGTGCAGGAAATATCACCCATATACTAAACAAATATTGGTATCTTATTAAGAATGATCCCATATTAGGTCCAGCACTTGAAGAAAAACCTAAAATATCATTTAAACGAAATAAATCAGTGAAACAAATTATAGCACCAAGTGATATTATAAAAAGAAAAAATTCAATTCAACATAGGAATAATAATATGTGGTTGAAATCAAAAGGTACATATGGATGTGGTAGAAAGAACTGTACAACGTGTGAACATATTCCTAAGGGAGGGGGTACTACTAAAAAGATTGTTTCTGCAGTTACTAGGAAATCCTACCCTGTAAAAGGCCAGTTCAATTGTAACAGCGAATATGTAGTATATATGGTGACTTGTATTTGTGGAATTCAATACATAGGAAGAACGAGTAGGAAACTAAAAATTCGGTTTAGTGAGCACCTGAGAAATGTGGCGATAGGATTTGAGAATCATAGTTTATCTAAACATATTAAAGAACAACATAAGGGGTCCAATAAAGGAATGCAAGTGCAAGTTATTGAACAGGTCCCTGTAAATAGGAGAGGTGGGAATAGATTGTTGGCACTAAGGAAGTTAGAAACAAAGTGGATAAAAGAATTAGAAACATTAGAACCAGGAGGTTTAAATGTAGATATTGATTTGGTAGCCTTCCTAGAAAGTTAAGGCATTGTGGTGACTATACCTTTAAGAAATATGGGATGGAAATGCAGTGGAGTATTAAAGAAATTGTTGGATAGATTTTATTGTGTTTTTATACTTAAAACTAATAAATAAAAAATTCTTTTGGTGTTTTTATGGTTAATAATATAATAGAATGGTCTGAAGACAAGGTATATTAGATGTAGTGGAATGTATATATGGAGAGTAGGGAATACTTAGGGTTAATATAGAGAAGTGGGTATGAACATATGGGATGAATGATAGGGTTAATAGAGAGTATTTAAACTGTGTGATCATAGAGTCTGTAAGCCCTGACGAAGCGGCCAGTGTAGCCGCGATACGCGTTGGTGAAATTAGTTTTTAGTGTTGTTAAACAAGACCGGTTATCGTATACGGGAATCTTCCAGCGAAGGACCGCCCGTAGTGCAATACCACTCCTGGGATTTAGCGGTACAGAGAACAGATGCTAAAGGATTGGATTAAAAGAAGTTGAACCAGGAGAGCGCTCGTGGAGGAATAACTAAAGAGCTATAAAGACCTATAAGTGGAAGATTGGACACACGGGAAAGGGCTCTTGTGCTGGGAGATAGTTGGAGACCTGAATACGATATCGGTCTGGTGAGCGTTTCTAACGAGTATTTTAAAATAATTGAATGGGATCTTTAGATGGTGTTCGTGTGCGCTTCTAGACTTTAGATACATGGATCTCCTGTTGTCAGTTTTACAGCTGACATCAAGGAAGGGGAGGGAGGGGGGAACTTTGAATATGAATATCTCTCAAACCACAGCGGTTTGAGAGATATGATTTGTTGCATATAGATTATATTTTTTTAGCACTACAAAACAATAAAAACATTTTCTGGGACATTACTGTCCCTTTAACCAATCAGAAGCTCTCTAGAAACTTTGTTACAACTCATAGTTCTACTCTTTGTTCTTGAAACAGGTGATTTTCCCAGGCAACTAGAGACCCGTCATTCCACACGGATCAAGACTCAATCTAAGGATTGGTAAATATATGTTTTCTTGTAATTAATCCTGTAAAATTTCTAAGAATTATCATCACTCGATATATTTGGGATAGTCCAGCAAACATTCTTAGTAGTCATGGCCACCCTAGGGGAATTGTCACAGAAGACTGCAGTACTAGCATACTGCATATTCTTTCTTTAAAGGAGCAGTAAACTTTTTTATGAAAAAATATATATTGTAGGGATTTTCCTATTGAGTAAAATAAGGGTACTCCCACTGCCGAGAGATTTATATTTCCAGAGTTATTACAGTTTAAACCCATGTTTTTTTACATTAGCAATGCCCTCTAGTGGTCAAATTCTAATTAGATTTCCTGTTAGATTCTAATGGAGAGGAAAGTCAGAAAAGTCAGAGACATATAGTTCTCCATAGAATGTGATGGAAACTGCCTGTCACTTCCTGTCAGTTAGAACTAACAGGAAGTAAACAGAGTAAATTCACTTCCTGATTATTTAAACTGCTATAAATTTTGAATAAAACATCTGACAGCGATGGGAGTGACCTTGTTTTATTCAGCGGGAAATTCTCTGTAAAATATGTGTTTTTATAAAAGAAAGTTTACTGCTCCTTTAAACATATACTTAAATTTATATAGCATAATTTATTTACCAATGTCAGAGTTGTGGGTGACAGTGTGATAGCAATATAGATCTATTTAGGGTTCACAAGAGTTAATCTAAGGGTTTGACTCTCTCTTTTGTTAGATTTTGTTTAGCAAAAATTAATGACATGCAAAGCTACATATTTTCTTGTGTGTATAAATATGCCTACAGCTGCAGTGGGATGTGATTGACATGCCATGGTAATTGTAAGTATGTGATGCATGTGGGTTGTTGTTTCTGAGAAGGTCATTGATACTTCTGTGATCTTGGTGTTTCACTGTTAACCCCCTTGCTGTTTGCTACCTTGGAAATTTCTCTTTGTTTCTCATTTGGTGTGTTCTTTTAAGAGATTCTTTGATTCATGTATTGCTAATCTTATCATAGGATCAGATTGTATTGCAATGTTTGTTGGTATAGTCACTACAATTTGGATGAAAATGTTGACAGGCAAATAAACATCCAACATCTTGGATTTGCATTCACAGTTCTTTTGTATTGTGTAGCTATCCGTAGGTTTGTTAACCCTTGCAGTGCTGCTTCTTGTATAGCTTACATTTAGAACCATAATAGCTTACATGGTTTTGCATATATAATCATCATATGCTTATGATTATTGAGGGGAATTTAATCTGTTGCTAAGAAATATATATTTACAATTGTGTGCATATCCAGAGAGTAAGCATACTGAAAAAACAGCAGATAAATAGCAAAAATATCTAATCTGGAACATTTTGTCTTCCAGATGATTTTCTAATTTCTGCAAATACTTTTGTATGTGGTTTAAAAGTTTGTTTGGTGACATTTTGCCATAGTGGGCAGATCTCACAAAACAAAGGAGCTAAATGTAACATAACTATATAAAGGGTGGGGCAGGTAAACATTTGCTGCAGACAATTAACCCTTGCTATGCTGCTGTGTTCAAATATTGCTAACCATAGCCTCTGAATTCATATATGTAAGAACTGGACATATATATCCTGGGAATTTCATATTACTCTACTGTTTGTTATATTGTATTTCAATTTTATATTTATCCTAATGCAGGCATATATGAGAGACATATTGATGTGCTGCATTCCTGTATCCACTAATACTTAAATTTTGTACTGATTATTATTCTATATATTACATTTTATTTTATATCTAAATAAGATTGTATATATTTTTGCACAAATATGCATAATTTATTTTAATCAATTTACTGTGAAGTAGCAAATCAAACCTAGTTTGTGAAATTATCTCAAATTAATTTATTTAGTATTATATATTTTTATGGAGGTGTACAAAATAGTGGTTCAAATATTATGAGCTACTGTGGGTATCCTGTACTCTATTCTTGCCTATATGTGGATAGATGCAAGTATACAGTTTCTCATGTATTCCCTGACACCACCCTTGCACAAAAGTTCCTGCAATAGGAATGGTTCATATTCCTAGATCCTCTACTCTTGCTCCCAGCCTTCCTCACAATCCTAGAATCCCCTGTTGCATGCAAAAATGTGGTGCAGGCTCCAAAGAGGCAAAGAAATAGTCAAACTTAGGTGGGCTCTCCCTACAAGTGGAAGCCTCCCTCAGGAAACAGATTATCCCAGGAAGCGGCCCACCAGCCCACACTTATAACAGGCCAGGGGGCAATTGCCCCCCTGCACCCAGGGCCAGCCCACCCCTGCTCATGGTTTATCTAACGATCATTGCCTGATTGCGTACAGTTATTCCTGACGGCAGGTACACTTCCCACTTTGCGCATTCTGCATTTCAGGCATAAAATAATGAGGAAAAAAACAATGTAACTTCACAAGTACACAATCTTACTTTTTTGTAAGTAAAGTGGAGAATCAGCATTTTAAGGAACACTGTCACATATAACTAACATTTACTAGTGCTAAAACACAATAAAATTTACGTACAGCACCTGTACAGCTCACAAAACTGGGAGTTTTCAGCCAAAAGTGATGAGATTCAACTGTAACAGAAAATAAATATTCTCCTGGCTAGAAGGCTGGGTGATAAGACAAGATTGCATAGAAGATATGAAAGAATAACTACAGACCCATAAAGCTTGATTAGCATTATTCTGCACACAATGTTGACTGTGCATTAGTACAAAGAACAAGTATATTTAAAGAAACATGACTTACCCAAGCCTTCTGAGACCTTCTCAAACTGGCTAAGTGTTGCTACTGCATTCTCACAAAGAAATGATTCATCTTCTGGAGTCAACTAAATAAAATAGAGAACTAAAAGTAACTAATATTGTTCACATTATTATGTTTTTAAAATAACATGTCAGTAAAAAATTGGCATAACAATTACAGGCATTAATAAAAAGAAATGTATTCTGTTAATAACAAAATCAGCAGCATCAAATAAGAGATAACTTGCCTTTCTCATATGTCCACATGGAACACAGGTACCATGGGATTAAGTCCCTCCTCCTGGAGGGTAGGGCTCATCACAAAAAGATAGCCCTTGGGGTGGAGACTCCCTCCTCTTCTTCTAGCTCAAGCCCCCTGCATACTAACTTCCAGAATTCATATTTCTCTGTCGTCCAATAAAGCTTACAGGTACCATGGGGAGGCAACAGCTCCTCTCAGTAGGCTGGAACAATTCTTCAAAGAAGTGCAGGGGGGAGCCTCCCTCTCCTCCATAGCAGGCTACCCAGCCACTCCCCTCCAGTTAAGATTTGTTCCATCATCCTGGTAGGAAGGCTGTAAACAGTTCTGTTTCGTTTTAGTTATTTTATTATTTTTTGTAGATATGGAGTATCTAAATTCCCCCATTAGTTGGATTACCATTACTGACTTCCCCTGGTGGATTGCCCAGTTTACAAGAGCTGGTTGTGGACCTTTTCAGCCCTGGAAGAGAACCGTGTAACCCATCTCTCTCTCTCCAGAGGGAGTCTCTCTGAGGCTTCTTCCTTACAATGGTAATCTGAAGAAAGAAGACCTGCAAAAAAGGTGAGCAACCCTTTGAGTGCCATGGTCCACTTGTCCCACAGCTCCCTTCCGTACAAGGGTTTCTTTGGAGTTCTTTATAACTCATGCACTCATGTTGGGTACTTTTAATCTCTGTTCTGGGGGTCTTTGGAGCATTTTGGTGGTAATTAACCCCTTCCCTGCCAGTCTTGGTCAGTTGAGGGACTTTTTTTCTCACTTTTCCCTTGTTTATTTTATATGTACTCATGTTTACTGGTGTTCTATATGTGTTCTTACACTTTTTGGACACTTTTTATTTCAGACGTTATTTTTGAATTCTGCACCTTTGAAGCGGAACTATAAACCTATAAAAAGTTGCCACCCAATAAATAGGCATATGGAGACTAGCTTCTTAATAGTGCTATTATCTTCCACAAGTACCACGTTTTGAAGTAATCCTTTTTCTTCACAGACTGATGGCTAGGCTTCTTGCTGTAGAGCAGTCTGTGAGCCTGCTCAGTCAATCCCTTCCGGTGCCTTTCGGCTCCATGAAATGCCTCGTAGAGGAGACCGGGACGGACAGCCCAGGCGCACAGACGTCGCTGAGCAAGATGCCTGAGTCCAAGCCAGGCTGCCGGTCTCTGAAAAAACAGGATTACATCAAAACACAGTACCTGTGGAAGATATTAGCAGTATTAAGAAGCTGGTCACCATATGCATAATAATTGAGTGGTGAGTTTTTATAGGGTGGTAGTTCCACGTTAAGAGTGCTAGTTACCGCATAGCCTCAATGCTCCATTGATCTGTATGGGACAGACAGTTTGGGACATATCTCTGCAACCGTTCTATGTACCGAGTTGAGAGAAGGCTCAATCGTCTTGTCTCCCCTTATATAACTATCCGGTAGACATTTTCAGTGTCTTGGGGGGCTTCGGTTCTACATTTGGCACTCTGTACTGGGGAAACTACATTTCCCATAGACACCCACTTTGCGGGCTGTTTTCTGATTGGATCCCTATGCAGTCGCCATTTGTGTTTCTCACTGCACGAGTATCATATGCAGGGCTTAGTCGCCTCAGCTCTCCTCCTCAAATTAACCCTTCGCTTGCCAGATAAGTGCATTTTAGGCTTTCTGTGGTGAAATCTTTACTGTAGGTGACAGTATTTGGGTCTTCCATTACTGTATTGACACTTTTCTCCTGATAGAATGTAGGATCCACTTGAACATGGGGTTAGGTCTAACGCTAAGGACTCAGGGGCGTCTTTGACCCCTCTCATGTATTGCTCCTCATGCCAGTCAGGGTTTCCCATGGGTTACTCTGGTCTTGTATGCATTGTGGCCCCTGCGTCCCCGTCTGGGCCTTCCAGCCATGATCAAGAGCCACCTTGGGTAAAGGATATAAAGTCCTCTATGGCACAGTTACCTCTTTCTATTCAGGGGGTTCTTCAGTCATGAAGGCCCCCCACTTCCTTCCGGTTTGTGGCCCCTAAGGCTCCTGGTATTCCTGATCTATCTGATTCTTCTTTGGGGGATTCAGATGAGGACTCTGAGAATAGTGTGTGTGTTCTGAAAGGGCTTCCTCCGAATTTCATGTTAACTCCTTTGAATCTGACCCTGAACCCTCTGCTGAGGGTCTCATTAAGGTGGTGTTAACTACTTTAAACATTCCATGTACTCCTGTAGAGCCTCAGGCTACTTCTGACATCTTTCAGAGGTGCAAGAGTCCTTTACTGTTTACCCACTCTGGATCAAATTATATTGGATGAGTGAAAAACTCCCGACAAGCATCAAGCTCTTTCTAAGAGATTTTCTAAGCTGTATCCCTTTTCTGAAGCTGCTTTGGCTCAATGGGGTACTCCTCCTCAGCTTGATTCCCCCATTTCCAGGCTAAGCCCACTGCCTTGGCAGTTGTGGACACTTCAGCTCTAAAGGACCTGACAGACAGAAAGCTTGAAGACATTTTGAAGGCTAATTTTACTGCCATTGGTGCATCCTTGAGACCCATCTTGGCTTCTGCATGGGTCAACAGGGCAATTGCTGTTTGGACACAGCTGACTGCTGCTATCCACAAGGGTGCTCAGAAAGCTGACCTTTTATCCCTTTTTGCCAACATTTCTGATGCTCGGCACTACTTTACTGATGATCTCTTTGACGCTGTTTAGCTTGAAGCTAAGGCCTCTGCCTTTTCTATGACTGCTAGCTGCATGCTGTGGCTGAAGATCTGGTCTGCAGGCTTGATCTCTAAGAAATCACCGATTTCTCTTCCCTTTCAGGGTACCTCTCTTCTCGGCCCTGTACTGAAGAATCTCATCAGTGAGGCCACTGGGGGCAAGAGCACGTTGTTGCCTCAGATTCCTAAATGCAACCCTCAAGCGAAGAGACATTGTCTTTTTCTTTTTTCAAAAGCTTTATTGAAAAGCATAGAGCAAATAAGAGAGTGAAGAAAAACAACACCAGAAAACATAGATTCTGATACATCAGCTGGTATAAAATAAGCTCATACATCAAAGGAAAGGGTAGAACAGGTAACAGATAAGAGGTCACATGGACCATCCCAAAGCAGCTAACTCACAGTCCTCCCCTGGTATGCAAAGTAGCACATAAAGAAGCCTCTGTACATAGTGGAGAGCGACACAGCAAATAAAAGAAAAAGGTCTCAGCAGTGACCAAAAGGGGCAAGAGCAAGACTTAACGATAGAGGAAAGGGAGATAAGGAGGGGAGAAAGAGGTAAGGATCGAAGGAGTGGAGAAAAAGGGAAAGAGAAGGGGAAAAGGAAGAGAGGGGGAAGGTAGGGGGAAGATGGAAGGTGGGGAGTGTCAAGCTCAACACCCCACCAGGGTGCCTATTAGAGTGATCTAGAGGAGGGCCAAGGAAAGGGAGAAGAGGAGGCGTGTCCAGTGCCTACGAGGCAAAGCAAGAGCTTTCCCAAATGGACCTGGTCTCTCTATAAGACTGTAAACTGTAAAATGTCGCAAGGCATGCAATTTTTCCATATCTCTAAAGTTGTTGACTCGGGCTTTCCATCTCACCATTGAGGGTGACAGTGTCTGCTTCCAGTGGGAGGAGAGATTCAAGCGGGCGGCAGTAAGCAGAAAGTGAAGAAGGGAGAACCGCTTAGGCGTCAGTACAGAGTGGTAGGAAAACAAGTACAACAAAGGGTCTAAGGGCACTGGGAATCCCAAAACAGTCTCCAACGCCCCACTGATCAAAGACCAATATGATTGAATCATGCTACACTGCCACCAGATGTGTGACATTGTGCCTCTCTCCAGACCGCACCTCGAGCACTTGTCATGTGAATCCGGGAACATCTTAGATAAACGTACTGGTGTAAGGTACCATCTAAAGAGAAGTTTATAGAAGCCCTCCTGGGAGGGAACATCTCTCGGAAGGAAAGGAGACTGAGCAAAAATAGTAAGCTAAACCCCCGGTTCAGATAGCAAAGGGATCTGTAGGTCACTGGACCACTCTAATGCGAAGGAAGGGAGACATACTGGGTCGCGTGCCAACAAGAAGTGGTACAGCTTGGAAAGCGTCTTCTCCCCATTTGCTGGAGAAGACAGAAAGGTTTCGAACCGAGTCAGTGCTCGAGCCGGGCAGCCTCCCACCAACACCCTCAACACATAATGTCTGACTTGGATATACCTCCATTGATCATTTCCAGATAGCTTACCCGGTACACATAATTCGGCGAGCGTCACAGGTCTCGAGCTGGTCACCAGATGCCGAATCTGTACCAATCCGGCGTCAGACCATCTCCGAAAAGCTCAAGCTTCCAAACCCGGAGGAAAGTCTGGGTTGCCCATATAGACAGGAGGGGGGAAGGATAAGGGACCCACCCCTTTGCCTCGCTATGTTGGTGCCACACAGACAGAACCGGACCTAAAACAGGTAAACGGAGGATAGCTTTAGGAAGCCGCGATCTGGGAAGTAAAAGTATCTGCAACAGGCTCAGCCGTGGGTGCACCTGTAGTTCCACACCAAGCCAAGCAGTTTTCGGTATACTTTGGGACAGGTCAACCAATCTGGTAAGTAAGGACGCATCTTGGTATTTCATAAGATCCGGGAGACCCAGACCACCCATCTTCCTTGGAGCCGACAAAAGTGCTCTAGCGCACCTACGTTTTTTCCCGTTCCAAACAAATGAGGTCATCAACTTTTGAGCCTTCATCAGAAGGGCACGGGGGAGAGGTAGTGGCAACGTCAGCAGCAGATACAAAATTCTGGGTATAAACAGCATTTTCAATATATTAAGTCTACCGAACCAGGAGATCAGAGGATTACGCCGGTGCTCCATATCAGAGGCAAGCCTGGTCAAGAGTGGAGGAAAATTCAGCTTGAACAAATCCACGGGTCTTCTCGGAAGTTTAACTCCCAGATATGTTATTGATTCCTGAGCCCACAGAAACGGGAGGGTAGACTGCAAAACCGTAACGTGAACTGAAGGCACAGTAAGATTGAGCACCTCAGACTTAGACTCATTCACCTGCAAGCCCGACAATCTACCATAAGCAAGAAGCAGATCCATCACTGCCGGTAAAGAGGTAGCCAGCTCCGTCAGAGACAGCAAGATATCATCCGCAAAACCAGACACCAAGAAATCACTCCCCAGTCCCAGGACACCTCTAATAGCCGGAGTAAGCCTGAACGCATTCAAAAGGGGTTCAAGTGCAAGGATGTACAGGAGAGGGGGCAACCCTGTCTCGTCCCATTGGATATGGGAAAGGAGTCTGACAGTACACTGTTCACTTTGACTCGTGCCGTGGGGTTCTGGTATAAGGCCATGATGCGGTGAAAGCAAAGAGGCCCCATTCCCGAGGACGATAGTACACCACGTAGAAAAGGCCAGTGGACACGGTCAAAATCCCTTTCGGAGTCCAGAGACAGCAGGACCGCAGGAAGATTACAGGCATGAACCCTGTGTATCAAAGAGACCAGTTTGGTAGTATGATCTTTAGCTTGGTGACCTTTCACAAAACCCGCCTGGTCCTGGTGAATTAAGTCTGGTAGGAGGGGTTGGAGCCGATGCGCCAAGAATTTGGCATCAATTTTTAGATCCACATTAAGTAAACAGATTGGACGGTAACTTGAGCAAAGTGACGGATCCTTACCGTCCTTGTGAATGACCACGATATGAGCATTAAAACTAAGAAGCAACTCTGGAAGGAGGATGTCCTTGAATTTCTTATAGTAAGATACCGTGAAGCCGTCAGGACCAGGGCTCTTTCCCGACGCCATGGATCGCAGCGCCTCTTGCAGCTCCTCCACAGTAAAATCAGTCTCAAGAAGAGATATAGCCTCCGCCGAAAAGTGGTTCAGAAAAGCCTCAATCTCCCCGCTGATGATGGCTTTCTCCATATCATGTGGGCTGCGCAGGTTGTAGAACGAAAAGCAGCCGCTATTTGATCAGACTTCAATTTGGTGGAGCCCCCAGGGTCCTTGATTTGACGAATAGTGAACATATGCTGTCTACGACGAACAAGACCCGCCAGAAGTTTACCACTCTTTTTATCATAAAGATAGGCCTTATATTTAAGCCATTGATATGATTTAACTGCTTTAGCCTTTAAGGATAATACAATCTCCCGACGAATCTTTGCAAGGTCCCTACCCTCAGCTTCAGACAAATGTACCTTGTGTTTCAGTTCCAAAACTTTCAATCTACCAAGGAGATCCACAAAATGCTCCTTCCGGGCTGCTTCCACCAGGCTCCACATTTAATGAATTCACCCCTAAGCACGGCTTTATGCACCTCCCACACCGTGGGGGAGGATACCCCACAATCTTTATGGAAAGCGAAGTAATCCGAAAGGTGTCCCGAGATCTCCCGGACCACCACATTGTCCTCCAAAAGCAACTCATTGAGCCGCCAAGGGGCACGCTGACGACCCTCTCCCGGTAGGCACACAGTGATATAGATAGGACTATGGTCCGACCACTTAATATTGCCAATTGATGGAGAGGACACATATTGCAAAGTGTGCTGGTCACACAAAAAATAAGTCAATTCATGAGTACTTTGTATGAGCAGAGGAGAAATAGGAATAGTCCTTCCCCAACGGATTTTCTATACGCCAAACATCAAATAAGTGGTGCGATGCTAACAAGTTGCAGAAACGAGCAAGCACCGTGCGTGAGTATGAGGAGGTAGGAGGGTTATAATCCATTAAGGGATCAATAGCAAAATTGAAATCACCTCCCACTAGAAGCAGTCCCTGGCAAAATACATCCATCTGTTGCAAAAGATCTACAAGAAACTGAACCTGGCCCTCATTCGGGAAATAGACATTCACCAGCATGATCAACACACCACACAGCCTCCCCTTCACCATCAGAAATCTACCAGCAGAGTCGGCCAGAACATCGATCGACTCCCAAGGCAGCGACCTGTGTAGTAAAGTTGCAACTCCCTTAACCCTGGCAGATGCAGAGGAATACCACTGCTGGGGAAAATGCACTCTACTAAGTATCGGATGCACATCTCTTTTGAAATGTGTCTCCTGGACAAAAAGAATCAGTATGAGCTCACGAACTGCATCCCTAAGCAGCATACTCCATTTTTCTGGAACATTCAGTCCACAAGCATTTATAAAGCAACACCGCACAGTGTTAGGTGGTAGAATTAGCAGGCAGCATGTAGCAATACACCCCCCACCGGGTAGAGGGAAGGAAAAAAAAAAATCACGGGTGGGTAGAAGAGGTAGAGGGAATGAGAGAGAAAGATAGAGAAAGCGTACAGTGAGGAGATAGACAAGAAAGAGAAGGAGGAAGAAGGAAAGGGTAAATTGTGTCTGCGCAAGCTAGGGGTAGGCCTGGACAGACACAAGAAAACACAGAGACTATTTGGATAAATTTAGAATATGGGAATAAGATGGTCACTCATATAGGTGTGATCTATAGACCCCCAGGACAAACAGAGGAGTTGGATCAACTGCTGGTCAAGGGACTAACTAAGATGACTGTGAAAGGTGAGGTTATAATTATGGGGGACTTTAATCTTCCAGATGTGGACTGGAAAAATCAAGCAGCAGGTTCAGCCAGGAGTAGAGATATCCTAAATTCTTTACAAGGATTAGCTCTTAGTCAATTAGTAGAAGAGCCAACTAGGAAGGAAGCCATACTAGATTTATTATTTACTAATGGAGACTTGGTATCAGATGTAGCTGTAGGAGAGTGTTTGGGCTCCAGTGATCATCATTCTGTGTGGTTTAATATAAAGACAGTGGCTGAGTTGCACCACACAAAAACAAAGGTTCTAGACTTTAGAAAGGCTGATTTTTCTAAAATGGAAACATTTTTATGTCAGTCTTTAACAACTTGGAGATCTTTAGATGGAGTCCAGGAGAAATGGGATTATCTGAAATGTGTTTTACTAAACGCAACAGAACATTGCATTAGACATGTCAGCAAGGGTAAAAGAAAAAGAAAACCACTG
Source organism: Rhinophrynus dorsalis (assembly GCA_037306005.1). Lineage (NCBI taxonomy): Eukaryota > Metazoa > Chordata > Amphibia > Anura > Rhinophrynidae > Rhinophrynus > Rhinophrynus dorsalis. The sequence continues at coordinate 176,932,723 of CM074724.1, read as the reverse complement.
TGGTACTCAGCAGAAATGGCAAATATAGTAAAAGAGAAAAAAGAAGCATTTAAGAAATATAAGCAGACGCAGAAGGAAGAAGATAGGTATCGGTACAAAACTAGGCTGAAGGAGGCCAAATGTACTTAGATGTGCCAAAGCACACACAGAGGAAAAAATTGCCCAGTCAATAAAAAAGGGGTATAAAACATTTTTTAGATATATAAGTGAAAGGAGGAAAACGAAACAAGGAATAGTTAGACTAAAAACAAAAGATGGAAATATATATATTTCTGTTCAGTTTTTACAGAGGAAGATGAAAGGAAGGGACCTCTGTTAGAAAAAAGAAATGGCAAGACACGGGAAACATGTATGTTTACAGAGGAAGAAGTTCTACTTCAACTTTCTAAGGTAAAAACAGATAAATCAGTGGGTCCAGATGGGATACACCCAAAGTTATTAAAAGAACTTAAGTGTGTTCTGGCAAAACCTTTAACAGAATTATTCAATCAGTCACTAGCAACAGGAATAGTTCCAGAAGATTGGAAGGCAGCAAATGTAGTATCGCTTCATAAAAAAGGTAACAGGGAAGAGTCTGGTAACTACAGACCAGTAAGTCTTACATCAGTAGTGGGACAATTAATGGAGAGTATGTTAAAGGAAAGAATTGTTGAATATCTGAATATGAATGGCTTGCAAGATACCAAACAGCATGGGTTTACAGCAGGGAGATCTTGTCAAACTAACCTCATAGATTTTTTTGACTGGGTAACTAAAATAATAGAGCAAGGGGGAGCAGTAGATATAGCTTATCTAGATTTCAGTAAAGCATTTGACACTGTCCCTCATAGAAGACTACTGATAGAAAATAGTAATCAGGCTACTCAAGGGTTAATACTACACAGTTCGTCTCAATTGAGGTGTTTGGCACGCCCAAGGTGGTGATATATCTGCAGATGGTAATGCTCAGGAGGCTGATGACTGCACACTCAGTACTGCCTTACATGATATTGGCGCATAGCCCCCATGGGCGTAGCGCTACAGGCCACAATAGGAGTTAGTGCTAGAGTCGTAGCCCCCACGGGCGTCCCAAATGGAGACTGCTAGGATGCGAGAACTGGCCAATAGCCCCCACGGGCGTATACCGGAGGAACTTGACAGAGCTTAAGCCAAAAGCCTCCACGGGCGTAATGTCGAGGCTGCTGTATAGTTGTAGATGGCCAATAGCCCCCACGGGCGTTACCGGAGGCCACTCGGTGCTGCACAGGAGATGAACCAATAGCCCCCACGGGCGTAAACCAGAGACAACTCTGAAGCCTATAGAGCCTCACCGGACGCAACGAGCAATACCGACTACTCTGCTAGATAGAGGAATAGCTGCCGACTAAATAGGAGCACAAGTGGCCAGCTCGACAGTAGTAGTGGTAACCAGGAGTAGGCTCTGTATGAAGTGGAATGGTTCACAAGAAGTATGCCAGCACTGATCGGGTTAAGCAGCTAGTTTAAATCCAGCTTACATCGGAAAGAGTAATGCTCTGCAAGTATCGAGAAAGCTCAAAGCGGAGGCACAGTTCAGCAGTCGGTAACCGAGACTCAGCACAGGATGCTACCCAGGAGGAGAACAGTAGCGAAGTACACAGTCCGGTAAACAGCCTCAGCGAAAGTCAGAATGTCGCCACGGCGACAGTGGTGCAGGAAGCAGCATACACAGGACTCAGGAACAAGCCGGTTCAGTTGGACCGGATCGGTACACGGGAAAGGTTCTGCAGACAAGCCGGGTCAATCACAAGCAGGAACATCAGCCGGGCAGGGTCAGTACACGGAGGAGATTCGCAGACAAGCCGGGTCAATCACAAGCAGGAAAGTCATCCGGGCCGGATCGGTACACCAAACAGGAACACAGGAGCGTAGTCAGGACAGGCCAAGTCGGTACACGGGAATCAGGATCCAAAGAGAACAGCAACAGCAACACTGGCTCAGGAACACCACAAAAGGGCAAGTGACAGGTGTCAATGGCTGGGTATAAAAAGGTGACCGGGGGCGGGCCAAACCTCCTCAGCCAATAGGATAGCAACACAAAAGATACTGACAGAAAAGGGATCACGGGCACCGTGATAAGGTGGTAGTCAATGGAGAATATTCGGAGGAAAGGAGTGTTACTAGTGGAGTACCTCAGGGATCTGTACTGGGGCCCATTCTTTTTAATATTTTTATTAGTGATATTGCAAAAGGTCTTCAAGGAAAGGTATGCCTTTTTGCAGATGATACAAAGATCTGCAATAGGGTAGACATTCCAGGGGGAATAAGCCAAATGGCGAATGATTTAGGTAAACTAGAAGAATGGTCAAGAGTGTGGCAGATGCACTTAAACATCGATAAATGTAAAATAATGCACTTGGAACAGAAAAATCCAAAGGAAAAATATACTATTAAGTATATTAAGGGGTTTAGGAGTAATTATTTCTAATGATTTAAAGGTAAGAAGGCAATGTAATAAAGCGGTGGGGAATGCAAGCAGGGCACTGGGTTGTATAGCTAGGGGCATTAGTAGCAGAAAAAGGGAAGTAGTCATGCCACTCTACAGATCTCTAGTTAGACCTCACCTAGAATATTGTGTACAGTACTGGAGACCCCATCTCCAGAAGGATATTGATACTCTAGAGAAAATTCAAAGAAGGGCTACTAAAATGGTGACTGGTCTACAGGAAAAGAAATATCAGGATAGACTAAATGATCTGAATATGTATAGCTTGGAGGAGAGAAGAGAGAGAAGGGATATGATAGAAACATTCAAATACATGAAGGGATTCAACAAAGTACAGGATGGAAGTATATTTCAGAAGAGTAAAAACGTTAGGACAAGAGGCCATAGTCTAAAACTAGAGGGACACAGGTTTAGACGTAATGTAACAAAGTTTTACTTTACTGAGAGGGTAGTAGACAAGTGGAATAGCATACCAGCAGAAGTGGTGGAAGTTAATACAGTGACAGAATTTAAGCATGCATGGGATAGGCATAAGGCGGTCCTTAACATAAGAAAAGGCCAAGGACCAAAAGAGGTTTGAGGTTGTGTTTTTTTTATTTGTTTTTGTTTTACAGTAGGAAAATGGGCAGACTAGATGGGCCGAATGGTTCTTATCTGCCGTCAAATTCTATGTTTCTATGTAAGAGAGAACAATGGTCTCTCAAACGCTGAGCGTGTGTGACATATAGATGGTATAGAATAGGCTAAGTAAGCTGAGATACCTCCTAACACTGGAATGAGAAGATCAGTCTCCTCCAACAAGAAATTGGGGAGCAAGATGCTGGAGTGCGACGCTAGGGATCGTAGCTTGGGTACGGTGGTTGCCTACCCGGGGTCTTGCTGCGGCTGTGCCGTATAAAGGTGCTGGCCGCAAAGCCAGATTGGTCCCCTTCGGTTGAGCCAAAGGAGACCCGCGATGACCCCGTGTAGCCAAACAACTACTACCCCAATCCCCAGGGAGGATAATACTCCAAAAAGAAGGGTACTCACTCAGGCCAGATGGAATCCCCAGCAATGTACAAGAAAGTATCAGGAAACTCAGGAAGCCAGGAGAGTAGTCAGGAAACAGGCCAGGTCATACACAAATTCCGGATATCAGAGGACTTGGAGCAGGAGAGTAGTCAGGAAGCAGGTCAGGTCATACACAAATTCAGGAAAATATCAAGGACTTGAGCAGGAGAGTAGTTAGGAAGCAGGCCAGGTCATACACAAATTCAGGAAAATATCTAGGACTTGAGCAGGAGAGTAGTCAGGAAGCAGGTCAGGTCATACACAAATTCAGGAAAATATCAAGGACTTGAGCAGGAGAGTAGTTAGGAAGCAGGCCAGGTCATACACAAATTCAGGAAAATATCTAGGACTTGAGCAGGAGAGTAGTCAGGAAGCAGGCCAGGTCATAAACAAATTCAGGAAAATATCTAGGACTTGAGCAGGAGAGTAGTCAGGAAGCAGGCCAGGTCATACACAAATTCAGGAAAATATCTAGGACTTGAGCAGGAGAGTAGTCAGGAAGCAGGCCAGGTCATACACAAATTCAGGAAAATATCTAGGACTTGAGCAGGAGAGTAGTCAGGAAGCAGGCCAGGTCATACACAAATTCACCACAGAATGCTGAAAACACTACTGAACTAGACGCTATACTAACGCGTCTGAGTACCGGGAACTAACCTACTTGAAGCCGAAAAACCGGAAGTGACGCGAACACCCGGCAGCAGAATACACAAACCGTTGCTAGGAAGCCCGTCGCATCCGGCAAAGAAGGAAGCCGCCGACAAAAGAAGAAGATGGCAGACGAGAAACATCCGAACAGAGAGGCAGACGTGACAGCGTGAAACTGGGTAATACCAGTGATACAGACATGTGATTGCAATGAACTTTCAATAAATTGAACCAATAACAATGATTGCAGTAACTAGGGGTCAACGACGCTGCAATTCACAGCGGACGCCCCGGCAACGAATTCATTCACGACTCATCCACAGGAGCTCAACAGAATACCACAGCTGGGGCCATTAAATGCCAATATCTAGCAACATCAAAACATCAACCTGAAGTGCCCGACACTAACATACAGGCTGCAGTCGTCGCCAGAGGGAGAGGGCACAACCGACAGAAAATGAGGTTCCATCGTGGGTCCCAAGCTCCACTCCGACGCCGCACACAGCAACCACATCACCTAGGTCACCCTAAGAAGCCACCCCCCGTCCCCAGGGGCAAGGGACCCCTGCATATAGATAAACTAGGCGTTCATGGCGCCCCTGTGTCAAGCTAGGCAGCTGCCTCCGAGCACCGCCGGAGGGAGGAGAGGAAATCAAGGGAACACTAGGTCCCATAGTGGACTCCCAGCCTCCACACCGGCCGTGAACAGATCCACCTCAACCCACACCCTGCTCCCTGAAACCAAGAGATTTAACAGGTATAGAGGACCTCCCCCCGCCCCCCCCCCCACCACAATCCAACCCTCAGCAACATCTTCAATCCCACTTAGTATAAGTCTCCGGCAAGGAAAGAGACCACTACAGGCCCACCCAGACCTCCGCTTCATCTATAGTGCGGATATAAGCGGTGACCTCCCCCTTCTGAGATTGCAGATGAAATGGAAAGCCCCATCTGTATTTAACTCCATTCTGTACCAAATGCTCAGTAAGGGGCTTCAACTCCCTGAACTGCTGAAGGGTGTATGGAGATAGGTCATTATAGATCTGTATGACCACTCCAGCATGGGTTAAGGTCTCCAACTCCCTACTGCGTCTCAGGATAAGATCTTTGTCCTTATTGTGATGGACACAACAAACAACATCACGAGGTTGCTGATTGGGGCCACTGCGAGGCCGCAACGCCCTGTGTACTCTGTCCAAGTGAACTGTACAGTTCTCCGGCTTATGAAGCAGGCCCCCAAAGATGTCTTGCAGTGTAGACTCCAGTTCAGTATTGGATACGGATTCAGGTAAGCCCTTAATGCGGATGTTGCACCGCCGTCCGCTGTTGTCAAGGTCATTGATCTTGTATTGTAGAGTGGAGATCAAATCCCGCTGTTCAAGAACTAGCTGCTCCAGGTCATGTAACTGCTCCTGGCAGGAACCACCTTCCGATTCAAGCGAAGTCACTCTCTGGCCCAGACGCGACACCTATAATATCAGACAAATCCTTTTTAAAGGTCTCTTTGAGATCCGCAAACATTTCCAGAAGATCCGAACGGGTCGGTAGGTCACTCAACCCCGCTGGTGGGGCCGCGTCAGTCATGGTGCCCTGGGTGGCCATCACTACTTGCCGATGAGCCTGGGTCTGGCAGTAAGAACCGTCAAGGCGGGAGGAGGTAGTCCTCAGAGTAGGTTTTGGTGTGCGGTCCTGCAGTGACGCAGCACAGGCCATCTCCACACGGACCCCAGCCGACACCCGGGAATCCGTTCGTTGACAGGATGGCATAGAACAAGCCCCCGTAGCAATCAGAGAGCGGTAGAAGGGAATCTTGTGGGTTAGAGGACCATAAACAATGAAAATCACAGTCCGATCACGGAGCAGATCTAAAACACGACCATCTTTGTCGAGCGATGGCTCCGCCCCCCCCCCCCCCAACATTTTCTTTTTCATCCTAAACAAAGCAAAGCATTTAGAGTGAACCCGGTGGCGTCTCAGGCCCAAGCAGCAGTGGAGGTCCAAACACACCTCCACCAAACCTTCTTCAGGCTCTGTCACGGATCAGTGGGTATTACAGGTGGTTTCCGAAGGTTACAGGATTCCCTTCAAATTCCTGCCCGCCTTCAGGTTCTTCCTTTCTCGCTCCCCTCAGGGACAGGAAAAGCTCAGGCTTTTCAATGGGGCAGTCCAGTCTCTCTTGGACAAGGGGGTACTGGCACCGGTTCCACAGCCGGAGAGAGGTGCAGGCTTTTATTCCAACCTAGGAAAAATAATAATAGAAATAGAGGGAGCGCTCACTGTGTAAAGGTACTGCTAGGTATGGATAAAGTATATAACACCTGTGGTAACTGGTAAAACAATATAACTATATAATCCTGAACAGACAGAAGATGACAGAACAAAGCATATAATGTGCCACAATCAATAAATATACCAACATAAAGTGAGGAAAAAAGGTAAAAAATGGAACCTAATAGGTGAAATAGTTCATACAGAACAAACAGTGCCAATAATGATGATCCGCAAGAGGAGAGAAAGTGACCTGTTCAGAAAAAAGTTCATATGAGGAGAATAGTTCCAATGAGGATGATCGATGATGGTATGAATGGAGATGGAGATGAGTATGGAGACAATGGAATGGAGGATGGCAATATTGAGTGGATGGTGTATTCTCATATGACTGTGACCTCTCTAATCTTCCGTGCTGCTGTCAAATGCTCGGATTCTCCTCGAGCCAGTACATGTAAAAACAAAAAGAAGGAAGGGAAGACAGCGCCCCAGAAATCTAAGAGTAGTTCGTTATAACGGACTACTCTTAGATTTCTGGGGCGCTGTCTTCCCTTCCTTCTTTTTATTCCAACCTGTTTGTCGCTCTTTGTTACGCTCTATCCTGGACCTCAAGGTTCTCAACAAGTTCATGGTCAAGACATGATACAAGATGGAGTCTTTGTGTTCTGTCATTGCAGCAATGTATCTAGGGGAATTCCTAGCATCTCTGGATCTTAAGAATGCATACGTGGACATTCCTGTCCACCCAGACAGTCATAAGTACCTCAGGTTTGCCTGCAACATGGGTCATTTCAGTTCACTGCTCTCTCCTTCAAGCTCACCACAGCTCCTCAGGTGTTCAATCGAGTTTTGAGTGCATTTGCCTTCCTGCACACCAAGGGGATTCAAGTGACACCTTACATGGATGACCTACTCCTCAAGGCACCTTCCAGGGATTTTCTGAACCGCCAAGTCCAGGAATGTACTCAGATCCTCCTCCAGCATGGTTGGATTCTGAACATGAACAAGTCTGCTCCGGTTCCCTCCCAGAACCTGGTATTCCTCAGCTTCTGGTTGAGTATGGTTTATCTGATGGAGGATTTGATTCAGAAGCTCACCTCCAAGGTGTCTTCTGCACTGTCATTGATGGCAGCTTCAGCAAAGAAGTTCTCCTCTCTGGTGGGAAAGAGGATATCCACCATGGAAGCAGTGCCATTTGCCATGGCCCATGCCAGGAAGCTTCAGAGATTTTTGATCCAGACTTGCAGGGGGGACCTGGACCTTCTGGATCATCCTATCTCCCTACCTGAGGAAGTGGAACAGAGCCTTCACTGGTGGCTGAAATTCTCCAACCTGGAGAAAAGGAGGTCTTTCGTGATTCCATTCTGGACCATTGTGACTACAGGCGACAGCCTACTCGTTTGGGGCACAGTCTTGGGTCACCTGAGTGTGTAGGGCCCTTGGTCAACGGAGGAGACCCTTCTTCCCATCAACATATTGGAGCTCAGGGCAATATCTCCTACTTTGATTTATTGTCCTCTGTACAAGTTCAGTCTGACAATGCCACGACTGTGGATTACATCAACAAGCAAGGAGGCACCAGAAGTCCTGCTGCCTGGTTCGAGGTCAAGGCTATTTCGGCCTGGGCAGAAGGCCATATGCCTGCTATCTCCGCCGGGCACATCCCGGTCGTAGAAAACATCCTAGCAGACTTTCTCAGTCGCCACGCGGTGGACCCCGGGGAGTGAGAGCTTCAACCAGGAGTGTTCAGTCTCCTGGTGCATTAGTGGGGTCTTCCAGCAGTGGACCTGATGGCCACCAGGGACAACCGGAAGGTTCAGATGTTTTGTCCAAGCTGGAGGGATCCCCTTGCGTTTGTGGTGGATGCTCTGTCGATTCCATGATGATTTCATCTGGCATACATCTTTCCTCCACTTCCTCTCCTGTCCAGATTTATGGTCTATGGACCAGCGCTGTCCATAGGATGGTGTAACAACAGCGCCACTGCACAATTTCAGGCCATTGTGATATTGCAACTAAAAAAATTAAACTTTGAGCTGTAATAACATTTGAATAAAACACCTTTCAGCAGTGAGAGTACCCTTTTTTTTACTCACGGGGATAAACACTACAATATATATTTTTTTACATATTAAGTATTACTATCCCTTTAAGTGTTTTGGGGGGGTTTATTTTCACTCTCCACTATTTGTCCTTTATTTTTCTGCTCTCCTTAGATGTTCCATGGAGGTTTAGGGGGTTTGGCAACTTTGTCACTTTAGACCAATTTTAGTGCAAGGGCCCCTTTAAGAACTGGAGCCCGCTGGCCGCAATCTTTGCTCCATTGACTGCTATGGGAAAAACTTCTATAGGCTATATCGCTGCAACCGTTAAAGATGCAACAGTCAGAGAGTGCTCTAGCTTCTCGTCTGCTCATGTCCTATCAACCCGTCCACTTTCTGAGTGTCCAAGGGGCTTGTGATAATCCACAAATGAAGCACTAATATCTTTGCCTCTGCCTGGGTTAACAGGGCAGTTCTCATTTGGGGTGAGCAACTTTCACATGCTATCTGTGCTGATGTGGCCAATGAAGACTTACTGGTCCTCATGGCTAACATCAAGGAGGCCAACCAGGGTGAAATGTTGACCCCCCCCAAAAAAAAAAAATCCTTACAAACAGGATTAGAATGCAGTCACCACACAATTTGTTTAACCTTTTTTTTTGGGTGTGCGCACTCCTCTCATTTGTAAAAGGTTAAAATTGGAGATACCAATGAAAACCCATTATTCATTAAAAAAAGTACAAACGTTATCCTGACAGACTATTAATACAGCCTCTCACTGCCACTTCATTCATTGCTCTTGGCTCACTTGATAGGGCCAGATAGTAATATAATTTACAACATTTCTTTACTATAACAAATGTCATTTTATTGGCTATGTCTGACTCTCAGAAACAAAGTTCTGGGTTATTTGCCTAGTCTCCAAAGGCTTTGGAGACTAGGCAAATAACCCAGAACTTTGTTGCTGAGAGTCACACATATTCAGGTTCTGTTTCAGCCACCGGTGGCAGCTTTCTAATCTCCTCAGACAGCCGATTGAGTGCAATTTTGAGCTACACAGAGCATCAACAGACATCTTACCAAGTCTGCTCCCATAGGTGCAAACTTAGTAAAAGAGGATTTTAGTCTTACCTGTTAAATCCTTTTCTCTTAGTCCATACAGGTTACTGGTAACTCTGGAAGGAGATCCGCCCCTTTAAGTAGGCAGGAACATTTCTCTAAATGTATGCAGGGGGTGGAGCCTCCCTTCCCTCCTTGGCTGCAGCTAGCCAACCAGTTCCAGAATGATTTGAGACACTAACTAGGACTAGATAGTAGAAGGGAAGAAGACTCCTGTGAGCATGACCCCGAAGGACCACCACGGTCTGCCACAGGAGAGCCAAGCATGGTCTCTTAACAGGGTGGGAGACCAGTAACCTGTATGGACTAAGAGAAAAGGATTTAACAGGTAACACTAAAATCCTCTTTTCTCTGTCGTCCAATACAGGTTACTGATAACTCTGGGATGTCCAACAATTGAGTTTCCCAGAGGCGGGAAGAAGGCAAGGACCAGGCGCAAGGCCTCCAAAGTCAGTGCAGCTATGGACCAACAAAACTGACGTGTCAACGGACACCGAACAGGGGTAAAACACCCCAGGAACTGATACACAGCACACTGAACTAGAGCCAAGATGGCTCAACAGTAAGGAAGCACCAAGAACCTAAGAAGAAGATCCTAGACAGGCAAAAGTCAGCACATCCACACACTAGTGCTTCGAAAAGGCGTGCACAGAGGACCAAGTGGCCGTCCTGCCCAGCTGATCCGCAGAAGCCTGATTCTTATAGGCCCAAGAGGCCCTAATGGACCTGGTGGAATGAGCTGTGACCCGAAAGGGAACGTGTTTATTCCTCAACTCGTAGGCCCTACGAATAATGGAATTGATCCATGACGCAATAGTCACTTTGGACGAAGGACTTCCTGCCCTAGGACCCTCAGGAATGACGAACAGAGCGTCTGATTTCCTGACAGATTCGGTGCAATGAACATACAACTTGAGACAACGCACCACATCCAACAAGTGGAGATCTATCTCTCCTTGTCAGAGGAAGGGTTAGGGCAGAAAAAGGGCACCACAATCTCCTGATTGATGTGAAACTCTGAGACCACCTTAGGTCACTGTGTGACAACTGAGGAAGTCTGCCATGACGTTGTCTACACCTGGAATGTGCACTGCGGATATGGCAGAAACATGATCTTCTGCCCAGCACAAAATAGCCTTGACCACTAACCAAGCAGCGAGACTTCTTGTTCCGCCTTGCTTGTTGATGTAGGCCACTGCCGTGGCATTGTCGGACTCCACTCGGACTGGACAGTCCTCCAGCTGAGACATCCAATGACGCAGGGCATGGAATATCGCCCGAAGTTCCAAGATGTTGATCCGAAGGAGGGATTCCTCTATGGACCATTTCCCCTGAGCGCTGATTCAACCCAGGACAGCTCCCCAGCCCGAGAGGCTGGCATCCATCGTCACCGTGGTCCAGTAGGGAATCAGAAAGGATGTCCCCTTGAGCAGGTTGGAAAGGTCCAGCCATCACTCCAAGCTCAGTTCCACATGAAGAGGAAGGGAAACGGACATCCTCTGATGATCTGGTCGAGTCTTGCACACCTGGATCACAAACCTCTGGAGTTCTCTGGTGTGCGCCATGGCGAATGGGACCGCTTCTATCGTGGATATGAACTTACCCACCAGAGAAGACAGCCTCTGAGCTGGAACCGGATCCTGAGACAGAATCGCTGAAACCCTGTGGGCGATCTGGTGAGCCACCTCATCCGGGAGGAACACCATACTCCTCTGAGTATCAAAGAGAAGACCCAGGAAGACCAGTTGCTGGGATGGGACAAGATCCGACTTGTCCAAGTTGACGATCCATCCGTGATGGGTGAGAGTCTGGATGCAAGTCTGAACCTGCTGGTGAAGAAGGTCCGCAGAGGTGGCTTTCAAAAGCAAGTCGTCTATGTAAGGAGTCACTCTGATGCTGTCCCGGTGTAGGACGGATATCAAGGCCCCCAAAACCCGTTGGAACACCTGAGGAGCCGTCGTCAGACCAAATGGAAGAGCTGAGAACTGAAAATGCCCTCTGTCGCAGGCAAACTGAAGGTACTGCCTGCTCTCCGGATGAATTAAGATGTGTAAATAAACATCCTGTAGATCCAGAGACGCAAGAAACTCCCCCGGAGACATGGCAGCAATCACTGTACAGAGATTCCTGGCGATAGTGAGTCCTGATCACGAAGGAGTTTAGATCCTTCAAATCCAAAATAGGGTGACACCCTCCATCCTTTTTGGCGACCACAAAGAGGTTTGAATAGTACCCCGAACCCCTGTGTGGAAGGGGCACCGGCTCCAGGACATCCTTGTCCAGTAGAGCCTGAACAGCGCCGTCAAACAGACGACGTTTCTCGGTACCCTAAGGAGTATGAGAAAGATGAAAGTGAAGGGGAGGAAGAGAATAGAAAGGGATCCTGTATCCATCTTTCACCACCTGTAAAACCCATGGGTCCGACACAGAATCCACCCAAATGCTGTGAAAGAGTCCGAACCATTCTCAATATCTGAATCCAACAGCAGTTCCTCCTCAGAGGAATCTGGCACATCAGATGCCCCCTGAGGTTTAGGCAGGGAAGATCTGATAGTAGAGGGGGTCTGCCATGTCTGTAGGGCCCCCTGTATCTGGGATGGAAAGAGCTGTAATGTGGACCTAAGGTCCCTAGTCGCAGCCTTAAACTCTTGCACCCAAACTGGATCAATATCATGGCTGGTGGTCCCTGGGTTGCTGTCAGGAACTTCAGAACATGCTGGGCATAAGTGACCAGAGAACTCTCTAAGCAGCCCTGAGTGACAGGAAGAGCAATGCGCAATGGGGGATACTGAGACCCCAGCCTCCTCAGTCTTAGGTCTAGCCCCTAGCTCCAGCGGTATAGACATACTCACAGTGTCAAAATAACCAACTGTACAGTAAATCACCCAATTACAGTGTGTAAGATTAAAATTTCACCCCAGAAATGCTAAATACAGACCTATCTGGCAGGCGAAGGGTTAATCCACAGAGGAGAGAAGGAGAGTTCAAGCCCTGCGTAGGATACTCGCTAGAAACGCTCACAAAATGGCTGCCGCGACGGGAGCCAATCAGAATTTAGGCGCGAAGCAAGTGCTCATGGGAAACGTAGTTTTTCCCAAAAAAGGAGTATCTTTTTCATTCCCCCCCACCAACAGAAGCGCAGAGGCCGCAGACCTCACAAGCCTCTTGAGTGTGCCTGTCAGGGAAATCCAGGCAAGCCAGGCAGCCCAAGCCCCCATCTCTAAAGGCTAAGCCTGACTAGCAGAACGGTACTGCATAGATTTCAAATCTCTTCCTCCATATCGGTTCTTTTTGTCAAGGGTTCTGAAAGAGGCAGACAAATCATGGCTGTTCCAGGAGGTAGTGGACTCACTTCTAGAAAAACAGGTTGTGGTACCAGTTACAACCCTGAGGGCTCTTCAGATTTCTATTCCAACCTGTTTGTGGTTCCAAAGGAGGACAGCGGCTGACTCCCCATTCTGAACCTCAAATGCCTCAACAGGTATGTGGTCGCTAAGCTCTTCAAGATGGAATCTTTGCATTTTGTCAAAGCAGCCATGTGTCTGGGGGAGTATCTGTCCTCTCTGGACCTTCAGGATTTGTACTTAGATGTTCCTATTCACCCGGTCAGCCAACACTACCTGCATTTTGCTTTTAGTTCCAATCATTACCAGCTCACAGCACTGCCATTTGGCCTGGCTTTAGAGCCACGCATCTTCACAAAGATCATGATGGCCCCGGCGGCCTTCATCCATGCTCAAGGCATCTCTCGGACACCGTGTCAGGATGACCTTCTGATCAAGGTCCCTTCAAAGGAGCTACTAGCCGGTCATGTTCCGGACTGCACCACCATTCTAGTCCATCACGGGTGTATTCTGAATCTGCAGAAGGTCTTCCGCCCAGAAGAGATTTTGCTTGTGTCTCAGGGTGTATCACAGGCACTGGAGTGGTCCTCGGCCACTATCAAGGATTACATGAGCATGCTGGGTTGGCTGGTGTTGATCCTGGATGTGGTCCCTTACTCTCAGGTCCACACAAGGGAGCTGCAGAGCAGAGGCCTATGTTCTGGCCATCTCAGCCATTCACATTATGGGGGTAGTAAACATTCTGGTGGACCTTCTCAGTCGCCAACAAGTAGATCCAGGAAATTGGGAGCTCAATCCGGAGCTTTTACCTGACTGTCCAACAGCGGGGGTACCAACAATAGACCTCATGGCAACCAGGACGAATAGGAAGGTTCCAACGTTCTGCTCCCAAATGGGGAGATTCTTATTCACTACAGAGGCAATGTTGATTTCATGTAGATTTCACCTCTCCTATGTGTTTTATCCCATTCCTCTCATCCCCAGGGTAATCTGGAAGACCAGGATGGACGGGGTGTCTGTCATTCTGATTGCTCCTTACAGGCACCAACGGGTCTAGTTTGTTGACCTGGTTAGTCTCACGGTTCAGGATCCAATTCGCCTCCCTTACAGGACAGATCTGTTACTCCAGGGTCACCTGCGGCACAAGCATGTGGAAAAACTGGTACAGGCCCGTAACTGGTCTTTTCCAGGGCATACTATCTTTTATAAATGGTGTGCAGACAAGAATAAGTCTCCACAGACCTTTGACCTTCCCTTAGTGTTGTCTTTCCTCCAGGATGGGGTGAACAATGGACTCAGCTCGAGTTCCCTTAAGATTCAGATCTCAGCGCTCTCTGTGCTTTTTCAGAGATGTATTGACTTCATTCTAGATGTAAATGTTTTTCTTCAAGGGGTGGCTCATGCCTTCCCTTCCTTCAAGGATCCCACTCCCCCTGATTCTGGATGTGTTGCAGGGGCCACCCTTTGAGCCTCTTGCTTCTGTCTCTTTGTGCCAATTGATGTTCAAGATAGTTTTCCTCTTGGCATTGGTCTCTGTGCGGCACGTCGCTGAGTCACAATCTCTGCCTTGTAAACCTCCTTTTCCAGGTGATCCTTCAGGATAAGGCGGCACTTTGTATCTCCCAGGAGTTTCTTGCCAATCAGGAGAATGCTGTGCCCGCCACCTGTCCTGACCCTATGTTTGATAAGGAGAGAGATATCCTTTTGTTGGACGTGGTGTGTTGCCTTAAGTTTTATGCGCCCGTACTAAGACTTTTTGTAAGGCTAACCCTCAGTTTGTCATCCCTTAGGGTACCAGAGTTGGTCAGGCTGCATCCAAGGTCTCCATTGCCTCTTGGATCAAGGCTACTATATGCCAATTGTATGAGATCCAGAAGAAGTATTTTCCCTTAAAGATCACAGAGCACTCCACCAAGTCTGTGGGTGCTTCTTGGGCCTATAAGAAATAGGCCTCAGCTGAACAGCTATGCAAGGCAGCAACTTGGTCCTCCTTGCATACTTTCACAAAACACTACCGTGTCAATGTCCTGGCCTCGCGTGAGGCCAGCTTTGGCCTGAAGGTCCTGCAGTCAGTTCTGCCTGTTTAAGGAACCTGCTTTTTTCTGCCAGTTGTTCAGGGATTTCAGAGCCCTGTTGGCTCTTGTTTTAGTGTGCTGTGTAAGTTCAGTGTCAGTTGACACTTGTTGCTTGGGTTATTCAGATACTGTATAGTCCTAGCAAACTCCAGTATCATGGGGAAATGTGTGAGGTCCTTTATCTTTTGCAAGCCACTTGAAGCCTAGCTTTGGTATATCCCCAAGGTACTATCACTGTGCCCGTGCTCATGGCCGCAGGTGGCGACATTATTATTATTATTCCTGATTCACTGCCTCTCTCTTATTGGTCTTGTGATCCTGCCTACGCCCAGGGAATGCCTTTATATACTCTGTCATGTCTATACTTAGGTGCCCTTTCGTGGTGTACCTGTTCCTGACGTTTGTTCCTGTTTTGCTCTGATTGTGTATGACCTGGCCTGCCTGACAACGTTCCTGCACATCCTGTGTTGCTGCTCCGTTGCTGACTGATCTGGCTGAGAACCCGCTCCGTTGCTGACTAATCTGGCTGAGCACCCGCTCTGTTGCTAACTGATCTGGCTGAGAACCCGCTCTGTTGCTGACTGATCTGGCTGAGAACCCGCTCCGTTGCTGACTGATCTGGCTGATTACCTGCTCCGTTGCCGACTGTACCGGCTGAGTACCTGCTCCGTTGCTATCTATGCCTGGCTGAACCCGCTCTGCTGCCTTCCTGTTGCGCTTGTCAGTATAGCGCCACGTGGCGCTTCCATTCTCTTGCTGACCGTAGGCTAAGCATTCATGCTATAGCCGCTTACTGTATAACCGCTGCAGGAGGTGTGCACATGCAAAGTACCGGTTCTGTGCTGTATAGCACTGACTGAATTACTGTGATCTCCATTTGTGTGTTCCTCCGCTTTCATAGCTGGGCTCACTCCCTGTGGGAGTTGCAGACTTCTCTCTGGGCATTTCCTCTTGACCCTTTCAGTACCTAGATCCTCTAGGTAGGGTCAGTGCTCCATTCCCTTCTGCAGTAGCCTCCTGGCTCTAGAGCCAGCTGTTGCGTTTCATCACACGTTACTGGTGTGCGGGACACCAGTTGCCTTCATATAGTGTGTCTTGATCCACCCCTAGCGCTCTAGGATTTTCCTACTAAGCGGTTACCTTAGTCCTACTGTGACCCTAGTCCCTAGGGTCTTTGTTGCCTTGTTACCATTGGGTTCAGTACCTCCCAGGTGTCTGTGTCTCGTGCCAGTTACCTCTACTGGACTCCTAGTGTTCTAGGGTCCTGCCACCAGTACCTGGGCTGCGTAGCCTCCGCTAGCCCCTAGTCCTCTAGGGTTTGGTTGCGTATTGTATCGTGTGCCTCCAGTCATTTGGGTTCAAGTCCAGAACTCTCTCCAGCCAGCTGCTGCCTCCATCTCTGTCTATATAACAAGAGACTGGTTGTTATTGCTATATATGTTCTGTTATTGTGGGCTTATGGGCCTAACCTACTGTATGTACTTTATCCTAATAAAGTCATTTTAACCTTACCAGTCGGGTCTGAGTGTTCATCAAAAAACCGTGACAGTTACCTGTGTTCCATATTGGATGTAGGAGAAAATAGAATTTTCGTGTTCTTACCTGCTTAAACCTTTTCTCTTTAGTCCACATGGAACACAAGTCTCCCACCCAGAGAAAGGGACCTTTGTGGAATTGCTTTCCTGTGCAGATGATTCCTGTTAGAAGCTCTCTCTCAGGGGATTTTCTTCTTCTATTCCCCATTTAATTTTCTTTGTGTGTCTTAGGTCACATGATTTCTGGAAGTTAGTAGACGGGGGGGGGGGTTGAGCTGTAGAAAGTGGAGGGAATCCCCACCCCATAGACCCTGCCTTTTATGATGTGCCCTGGCATCAGGCAGAATGGACTCAAACCCATGGTACCATATGGACTAAAGAGAAGAGGATTTACCAGTAAGAACACTAAAATCCTACAAACTTTTCCAGAATGTGGTGCTATTACTACTTTAAAAATACTAAATGCCTTTGGAAAACATGGAATGTTTTAATAAATTCCATACTATATTACACACTTACTGCCCTGGAAATAAAAATAGTACTACAATGGTGTGGATTGACACAGAACAGGGGAGGCTAGGAGCACAAAAAGAGGATTTTTATATTTGCCAATAAATCCTTTTCTTGCAGTCGAATTAAGGAATGCAGGGACCAATGGGGTATTAAGACATACCTAGGAGGTAGGGCACTGTGTTGAAACTCCTCCTACATTCTGCCCTTTATACCCCTCCACATAGCTAGCTAGTTAATTTTATATTTTGCAAAACAGAGAGGAGTTAAGGAAACTATGACAAACGAGCCAAGAAAATGGCAGGGCATTCTGAGCCATAAGGGTTTTGTCGGGGTGGAGTACACTGTGTCCCTCAATTCAACTAAGAGAAAAGGATTTATCTGGAAATATAAAAATACTTGTTTCTCTAGCATCAATTGAGGGATGCAGGGACTAATATTGCAAAGCAGTCCCAAAAATGCAGGAAAAGAGAGAAAACTAGAGAACAGTATGCAATACTTTGCAACTGAAAGTATAAAATTTGATAGTAATCAAGATGGAGACTATTGGGCTAAGGAGGGAGGCCATGGGAAGTTAATTTTTGTCTTTCAGAGATAATTTTTCTCTATGGCTGCCCATCTCCAGATCGGCGGTCGTTAAATGGTTAAGGAATCTGACCACATTTAAGGTATGAAGATGATCCTCTTTATGACTGCATGGATTAGGACATAAAGAAGGAAGAACCAAATCATGATTGATATAGAAGGAGAAAACCACTTTTAATGGTTTTTAGGCTGAATTCCAGGAGCAGTCTATAAAACCACATTATCCTGATGAAAGAGATGAATAGAGATTTGCAAGAAAAGGCTTCAAGTTCTGAGACTTGACTTGTTGAAGAAATAGTGAGGAAAACAATTTTACATGCAAGATGTTTAACAGAGGCTGAAGACAGGGTTCAAAGGGTGCTCAATAAAGAGGAACAATGGGAGTTTCTCCTAACAAAGTTCTCTTGTCCCTTACAGGTATGTACAAGCCAGTCCTGTTGTGTGGCAGAGCAATTCTCATACTGTCTCCCCTCACAATTTTAACCCCTTGTGTGGTATGTAGAAGCCAGACCTGTTGTGTGGAAGAGAAATTCTCATACTGTCTCCCCTCACAATTTTAATCCCTTGTGTTGTATGTACTAACCAGGGCTATTTAACTGGAACGTCAAATCCTATGCAATCTCCCTGTTCAAGTTTAACCTCTTATGGTATGTACTAACAATTAGCTATATATAACACCCTTTTCCAGTCTCCAAATTGCTTACCTTCCCCATCGCTCTCCTATATCTCTGTGTCTGTTTCTTACCAGATATTTTAATGGTGTCACAGCTGATTGCACTCAGGGCGAGTCCAGTGCAAAACAATTTGTAATTTGGAATGCCCTCAGTCAGTCAGTCTTCCTAGCGGCTCCATCATCAAGTATATATTTAGAGCCCAGTTAGGGGTGACATTATGCCGGGGTGGCATTTGCCAGGGGTATTACCACCTTATCTAAGTAACACCTTATCAAAGTATGGAGAGTTAAACAAGAGAATTGAACAGGATGTGGACAGGAAAGAAACACAGCAGCTGCAGCACTCCTACTGATGACCACAGGCAAGTAAACAAAAAGGAAAAAGTGAAATTGGAGAGAAAAGATTAAATATTACAAGTATAAAATTATTTTAATCATAGCTGGTTTCGGTCTACCTGTATGTACCCTGCAAGCCTGGTCATATGCATGCCAACATGAACATATTACTTCTATCTGTTCTAACCACTCCACTATTAATACAGATTTCCTGTTATCCCTGCAACCATGCCCCGCGCCATAACACATTAATACACCAGGGACTTCTGCATACATGCTCACTTCCCTCTGAATGCTGGTGGAGAGTATTAAAAACAAGCTCAACCAGACCCAGCAATTATAGCAACAGACGCACCTTCTCACTATATGCTCACCGAAAACAAATCACTAAATTTTTATGCATTCTATTACTTGCCTTGGCAAATGACATAGAAACCAACCCTGGCCCTCAAATAGCAATAAATGGCAGCCTCACCTTTAAAAAGGGTCTTTCTTCTGTGCACTACAACATACTCAGTATGCTGCCCAAAATGGATGAACTAAAAGCATGGTGTTATGCATACAAACCTAAAATTCTTATTCTTACTGAATCCTGGTTATCCCCAAAAATGCCTGATACTGCTGTTGCCATAAATGGATACTCATGCTTTAGAAAAGACTGTGCAAAGCGAGGAAGAGGGGTAATCATATATATATACAGCAATCAGTAAACTTTACACTTCTAAATGACTCTCTTAACTCTGATTTGTATGAATACATTGCTGGCAAAATTAGTCTTCCATACTCAAAACAAGTCATAATTGTTGGCATCTGCAGACCTCCAAATACCCCAGCACACTCCCTGTCAGACATAGCTCAACACATAAAGGAGACTGCCACACAAAACAAGAAAAGCGGGCTGATGGTTCTTGGAGACTTCAATATTAATTGGCTAGACTCCAGGAATGAAAAATGTTGTTCATTGTTTAAAACATTGAACTTATCACATCTAATATCCTCCCCTACTCGCATAAATCTTAAAACATCCAACCATTCTATGCTAGACTGGATCCTTTCATCCTGCACAAGAAAAATCCAAGATTCAGGTGTATTAGCAAACGTGTTTAGCGATCACTCCATAGTTTACTGTGTCCGCAAAATAAAACAAGTAAAGTTCCAAAGTCATGCTCACAAGATCATTTAGAAAATGTAATCTTCGGTCCTTCCTAAATGATTTAAGAAATTGCTCATGGCATAGAATACATCTAATACCAGACCTAGACTCAGCGATTGAATATTTTAACAGGGAATTCTTACAGGTCTGTAATACCCATGCCCCACTAAGGATGGTCAGGGTTAGGGGGGCACATCTACCCTGGGTCTCAGCTGACTTGATTCAATTACACAGTTTCAGAAATGCCTTATGGACAAAATTTAAACAAACCGGATTGTCTGCATACAGACAATTAAGGCATACATGTACAAAACAAACAAAATTAGCAAAAGCACAATATTTTACTGACAACTTAAACAGTAACATTTCAAAGCCAGACAACTTTTGGAAGGTTATCAAAAACCTCTACAACCCTCCTAGTCATTCCACCCATCAACTACAACCGTAGACAAAGAAACAATTCAGTGCCCCACAGCCATAGCCAATGAATTTAACAGCTACTTTGTTGGATGTACCCCCACCATGATTACACAAAACAAAGATAACTCAGAAGTTCAGCCATCTACAGAACACTCACTGGCACCTGTTGCCTGGTCCAATTATGAAAATGAATTCAATTTCATGCCAGTAAATGAAAGCGAAATATATGATCACCTCCTCAACCCAAAAATGAAATTCCAATCTAGCCCTGACAAACTACCAGCAATGCTATTAAAGCTCAGTGCCATGGTAATGGCCAAACCGATTGCATCTTTAATTACTGCCTCTTTGGAAACAGGGTATATGCCCAAATCCTGGAAGGTCAACAACTCTACACAGACAAGCAGGCACTGGAAAATCAACTGCTTATTAATTTCCACTCCAATAGTGTGGTGCACTCCAGGTTTAAAATATCTAATCAAACAAACCAGTTCTCCCTGGAAAGAAGAAAGAAACGAGAGACTAAAAGAAAATCCTTCTATATCTTTCCAGAGGAGACCAAAAAAGAAACCTAATTAAGGAGGCCCTCAAAAATAAGCAAATAATAAACAATTACTAATTTTATTGATACAAATACAGATACAATCAACAAAATTAAAAACAATTAAAAAACACATATATTGAGAGGATCAAGGATTGTTCCGGTAATTATACCAAAAAAATATAATACATCATAAACACATCACTTATTTATGACCCTTCATATCAATAATCAATACTCCTCTGGATGGAAAAATAATCCCAATAAGGATGATAGTATACTACAATATTAAAGTGACCAAGTGCATAACCTCCTAACAAAAATAATACCTAGCATATTATCAAAGATTCAACACCTAAAGTGTATCTAAAAGTGAAATAATTTATTCAAGAAGTATACTCATCCTCCAAGTATAAAACGGGATCCCATCCAGATAGAGGCTGAAAAGAATAAAGCCGGAGCAAATTCAAAAAACCCCTCAACCATTCATCCCTATGCGTGTAACCGTAAACGGCTTCATCAGGGAAAACAAACCAGGTAACGGCTGCCAATATTTGAATGTAACAGGAACCAATGGGAGATGCTCTCATCAAACACCTGATCCTATACAGCGCATGCGCCGTACTCGTAAGATCTCAAAAAGACGAGACTTATGCACAGGAACCATTATCAGGCACCCACATAATCCCAAGCATAAATATGATCCTCATACCAAAATATATATATAATGGAAGAAGAACCATAAATAAATAAATAATATGCAACAGCGCATGCGCCATATACCAAACATATCGTTGTTCATATGTAAACACAATGTTTTATATTCATCCCCCACATGTATAATAGCACATGCGCCATAACGTTGTTTATGCGCAAGCGCAGTATTTTATATTCATCTCCCACTCAGTACCGGATATGACGAGCCATATTATGAATATTCATCAGCACATGCGTCTTATCGTCATTTACACGCAAGCGCAGTATCGATAATTCATATTTCACACAATACCGGATATGACAAACCGCAAGTGATATGTAAAAGCGCGCCTGCGCCATATTCAACCATTATACGCAGGCGCACATTTACTCTTTATCTTCCACATGATATATAAAGGTAAGTACAAATACACAACATGACAAAACATATATTTATCATCTTTTAGTTGGACCTACTATTAAAAAAGATCACATAAATGTACATTGCTTGTTAACATCCCCATACATATACATAAAGGATCAAACCACATTACTGGCAATAACTCCCATTGGCACCTGTACACCCAAATATATAAATGCATCATATAATTATCCCTCAATACAAATATTTTCACAGAAATACTAACCAAGGTATTTAAACTTGAAAATACTGTTCAAAATATGTTAACCCATCAATGAGGATACACTTATTTCCAATCATATGTTATTAAACACTTAATGTCGATCAAAAATTACATTAAATTCCCATTATGATCCAATCTCACTTGAACCAATATAGTCTATGGAGAAAACTTTTTTAGGATTGGAGTCCTCTATAAATAGGAAAAATCTCTCTATTTTCTTTAAAGCCAAAGTCCTCCATAAATGAGAGAAGATCCTTTAAACTCCATCAAGCTCAGTAGATGTCATCCGTCACTTATGATATCTTCTTCACAAATTCCTTCTATTTGAAATCCTCTCAAAGGAAAAACTTTATTGAAACATATTTCCACTTCACAGGAAAAACTCCAATCCAAAGATGAACATATTGCCACTTCACAGGAAAAACTCCAGTCCAAAAAATAGACCAATCATTATTGATGGCTCCTAAATTGTCCGCCCTTATCAACCTAAAAAAGGGAGAGAAAGAACAATCAGTTATCTACTAGTGGATAAAACTGTTAAAACACATATCCTCATTCATACCATGAGGATAAAGTGATTGTAACATAAAAATCCACCACGATTCTCTTTTGAGTAACAAATTATTAAGGTTACCTCCCCGAATTGTGAGACCAACTTTTTCCAATCCATAGACTGACAGGTTATCAACTGATCCACCGTGGACCTGCAAAAAATGAAATAGCAGACTTGTAAGGGTAATCCCTTTTTCCCTGTCCGCGTGAGCATTGCGGATCAAAGACAAATGTTTCTGTATACGACTCTTTAGCATCTGAGTCGTTTGACCCACATAAAACTGCCCATACGGACAGAGAATGGCATAGATACAATTCCTGGTACGACAATTCACAAATTGCCTCAACATCAAGTCTTTCCCTTTCACCGGACTTGCTATACATTTTGTAGTCTTCATATATTTACAAATATTACAACTTCCACAGGCAAAACTACCCACAATTTTATTGCCCCCAAACATGTCTCAGTTCTGGCCGAAAATGGCTATGTACCAAGAGATCCGATAAATTGCGACCCCTTCTCGCAATGAGACAGGGTTTTTCCGAAAGATATTTCTCCAGAGTGACATCACTATGCAAAATATGCCAGTGTTTCTGAAAGATCTTTGTAATATTCAACCATTGAACATTATAAGTAGCAATTGGTTGTATTAACTGCTTAGATTGCTTATTGTTCTTCTTACCTGTAATCAAAAGATCCTTTCTCTGAGTAGCAACAGCTCTGTTATATCCTCTCTCTACACATGCTTGCAGATAACTTCTATCCAACAACCTCATCCTTAAGTCCTGTGCGTGATATCTGAAAGAATCTGTCATTGAGCAGTTGCGTTTAACTCGTAAATACTGTCCAATCGGTATCGCTTTCTTAACATGTCTGGGATGGGCACTGGAAAAATGCAACATGGAGTTAACCGATGTATCCTTGCGATATAAGGAGGTCTGAAGTGGAGTTCTTGGATTTATTGATTAGTATTGATCAAGATTGTTATATTCAGACCTCCTTATATCGCAAGGATACATTGGTTAACTCCATGTTGCATTTTTCCCGATTGGACAGTATTTACGAGTTAAACGCAACTGCTCAATGACAGATTCTTTCAGATATCACGCACAGGACTTAAGGATGAGTTTGTTGGATAGAGGATATCCACAAGCGTGTGTGAAGAGAGGATATAACAGAGCTGTTGCTACTCAGAGAAAGGATCTTTTGATTACAGGTAAGAAGAACAATAAGCAATCTAAGCAGTTAATACAACCAATTGCTACTTATAATGTTCAATGGTCGAATATTACAAAGATCTTTCAGAAACACTGGCATATTTTGGTAGTGATGTCACTCTGGAGAAATATCTTTCGGAAAAACCCTGTCACATTGCGAGAAGGGGTCGCAATTTATCGGATCTCTTGGTACATAGCCATTTTCGGCCAGAACTGAGACATGTTGGGGGCAATAAAATTGTGGGTAGTTTTGCCTGTGGAAGTTGTAATATTTGTAAATATATGAAGACTACAAAATGTATAGCAAGTCCGGTGAAAGGGAAAGACTTGATGTTGAGGCAATTTGTGAATTGTCGTACCAGGAATTGTATCTATGCCATTCTCTGTCCGTGTGGGCAGTTTTATGTGGGTCAAACGACTCAGATGCTAAAGAGTCGTATACAGAAACATTTGTCTTTGATCCGCAGTGCTCACGCGGACAGGGAAAAAGGGATTACCCTTACAAGTGTGGCATTTCATTTTTTGCAGGTCCACGGTGGATCAGTTGATAACCTGTCAGTCTATCGATTGGAAAAAGTTGGTCTCACAATTCGGGGAGGTAACCTTAATAATTTGTTACTCAAAAGAGAATTGTGGTGGATTTTTATGTTACAATCACTTTATCCTCATGGTACGAATGAGGATATGTGTTTTAACAGTTTTTTCCACTAGTAGATAACTGATTGTTCTTTCTCTCCCTTTTTTAGGTTGATAAGGGCGGACAATTTAGGAGTCATCAATAATGATTGGTCTATTTTTTGGATTGGAGTTTTTCCTGTGAAGTGGCAATATGTTCATCTTTGGATTGGAGTTTTTCCTGTGAAGTGGAAATATGTTTCAATAAAGTTTTTCCTTTGAGAGGATTTCAAATAGAAGGAATTTGTGAAGAAGATATCATAAGTGACGGATGACATCTACTGAGCTTGATGGAGTTTAAAGGATCTTCTCTCATTTATGGAGGACTTTGGCTTTAAAGAAAATAGAGAGATTTTTCCTATTTATAGAGGACTCCAATCCTAAAAAAGGTTTCTCCATAGACTATATTGGTTCAAGTGAGATTGGATCATAATGGGAATTTAATGTAATTTTTGATCAACATTAAGTGTTTAATAACATATGATTGGAAATAAGTGTATCCTCATTGATGGGTTAACATATTTTGAACAGTATTTTCAAGTTTAAATACCTTGGTTAGTATTTCTGTGAAAATATTTGTATTGAGGAATAATTATATGATGCATTTATATATTTGGGTGTACAGGTGCCAGTGGAAGTTATTGCCAGTAATGTGGTTTGATCCTTTATGTATATGTATGGGGATGTTAACAAGCAATGTACATTTATGTGATCTTTTTTTAATAGTTGGTCCAACTAAAAGATGATAAATATATGTTTTGTCATGTTGTGGATTTGTACTTACCTTTATATATCATGTGGAAGATAAAGAGTAAATGTGCGCCTGCGTATAATGGTTGAATATGGCGCAGGCGCGCTTTTACATACCACTTGCGGTTTGTCATATCCGGTATTGTGTGGAATATGAATTCTCGATACTGCGCTTGCGTGTAAACGACGATAAGACGCATGTGCTGATGAATATTCATAATATGGCTTGTCATATCCGGTACTGCGTGGGAGATGAATATAAAATACTGCGCTTGCGCATAAACAACGTTATGGCGCATGCGCTATTATACATGTGGGGGATGAATATAAAACATTGTGTTTACATATGAACAACGATATGTTTGGTATATGGCGCATGCGCTGTTGCATATTATTTATTTATTTATGGTTCTTCTTCCATTATATATATATTTTGGTATGAGGATCATATTTATGCTTGGGATTATGTGGGTGCCTGATAATGGTTCCTGTGCATAAGTCTCGTCTTTTTGAGATCTTACGAGTACGGCGCATGCGCTGTATAGGATCAGGTGTTTGATGAGAGCATCTCCCATTGGTTCCTGTTACTTTCAAATATTGGCAGCCGTTACCTGGTTTGTATCCCCTGATGAAGCAGTTTACGGCGACACTCGTAGGGATGAATGGTTGAGGGGTTTTTTGAATTTGCTCCGGCTTTATTCTTTTCAGTCTTTATCTGGATGGGATCCCGTTTTATACTTGGAGGATGAGTATACTTCTTGAATAAATTATTTCACTTTTAGATACACTTTAGGTGTTGAATCTTTGATAATATGCTAGGTATTATTTTTGTTAGGAGGTTATGCACTTGGTCACTTTAATATTGTAGTATACGATCATCCTTATTGGGATTATTTTTCCATCCAGAGGAGTAATGATTATTGATATGAAGGGTCATAAATAAGTGATGTGTTTATGATGTATTATATATATATATTTTTTTTTTAATATTTTTATTGAAGACATTTTTCACAATATCAACAAATCAAAAAGTCAAAGCACAAGGACATTGTGTAATTAATAAGATAGTAATAAAATACAGCGATCATAATTTCACAGAACGAAATTATCTTGAAAAGACCACTCCTGAACAACAAATAGTCAGTAGTAACATACATAATATTCAGTAATCACAATGCCCCTGTGAAGTATGTACCAAATAGTGCAGATACAAAGCAAACAGAAAGAGAAAAACAAGGGATTGGAGGGGGTGACATGAGACACAAAAGGGGACAAAAGGGTAGAATATTCCATGGACCAACGATGACCCATCAAAATTAACCTGAGCAACCGCCCTTGGACCACATAGTCCAGACTAGGTTATAGAACTCAAGTCTGAAAGTGGAAGCAAAATATAATTTCTCCATTCCTAAATTATAAGACACTAGCTGGTGCAGCTCCGCACAAGTAGGTATATCCCTAGTCTTCCATGCCCTTGCCAGGAGAGTCTTTGCCGCAAGCAATATCTGTCCAGACAGAAACCTCACCGGGCTTGTTAGCGGACTCGGGAAAATATGCAACAATGCCACTTCTGGTGTCTTAGGCAATTCCAGTTTATCAAAAACCATATCCCAATAAGAACATAATTGGGGGCAGGTCCACCAAATATGCAACATGGATCCCACCTCCGAGTTACATCTCCAGCACAAATTTGATGCAGTTGGATAGATGCGAGTCAAGCGGGCAGGTACTAAATACCATCTGTACAAGACTTTCCTGGAAAGCTCCAAATGATTGGTACAATGCGAAAGAGCATTAGAGATAGAGAATGCTTTCTGCCACTGGCTCACCGTCAGGCTGTACCCCAATTCTTGTTCCCATTTCAACATAAAGGAAAGCTTCGCCGGGTAGTCATTAGAAATCAGAATCCTGTAACAAATAGACAGTGAACCCGTAGTGAGCAGAGGTGCCATGCATAACCTAACTAAACAATGCAATAAAGGAGGTGCCAGAGACCATGTTGCAGGGGACATTGATAATACATGTCTAAGTTGTAGAAATTTATAAAAGTCAGTCCGTGGGAGATCGAAACTTGACTGTATATCACTATACGACTTCAACAAACCACCTGAAATTAACTGACTTAAGTTCCTAATCCCCGCCGCACTCCAAGAACTAAAACTGGATCCCGGAATCACATAGTCCATAGCCCGCAAGGGAGTCGCCGGGGTGAACTGTCGTAACTCAGGAACCTTTCGGGCGTATACATCCCAGGAAGAGAACGATAGTTTTGTACTTGACAAAATAGTAGATGTGGTCGGCCGCCATCTTGTAGGTAACCACAAAAGATCACACACTCTATGTGGGGAGAACTGCGAGTCCTCCAGATCCACCCATGCTACCTCTCCTGGATTAACATGAAATTGGATCGTCTGGGACATCCTGGCTGCCCTGTAATAGAACAGGAACGATGGAACCCCCAGACCCCCAGATCTAGCCGGAGCAAGAAGCCATCGATTGGAGACTCTGGAACGGTGAGTGCCGTGAATGAAACGCAGAACCTCAGACTGCACATCATGTAGAAAAGCATGAGAAATTTGAATGGGAAGGGTCCTAAACAGATAAAGAAACTTGGGTAAAACAGACATTTTTACTGCAGCAATGCGACCAAGCTAAGACAACATCAGAGGGGACCACTCCCTGAGATCTTGTCGAACCGAACCCCACACCCGTTTCAGATTAACAGGAGCAAGAGTTGTAGAATCTCGAGTAATATGGATACCTAAATAGGAGAGACTATCCGTCCTCCATTCAAATGGGTAAGTAGTCTGCAAATGAGTAAGAGTTGAAGCATCCACATGAATCGGTAGTACTTGGGTTTTTTCCCTGTTAACCTTATGATAAGATACCCTACCATACGAGGCCAAAGCCTCCAATAAGCACGGTAGGGAATTAACTGGTTGAGTGAGGGTAATCAATATGTCATCCACAAACAGACCCAACTTTACCTCCAAATGCCCAAATTTACATCCAGAGATCAGGGGATCGGAACGGATCAATTCGGCAAGTGGCTCCAAAGCCAAAATGTAAAGAATAGGCGAGAGGGGACACCCTTGTCTTGAGCCATTGGATATGGCAAAAGGCTCTGATAAGAAGCCTGCATAAGTGACCCTAGCTGAAGGTGATGAATATAAAGAGAATACAGCTTTAATAAATTCCGGGGGGAAACCAAATGTAACTAAAACTTCGCGCAGGAGCCCCCAGTGTAAACGGTCAAATGCCTTCTCCGCGTCAACCGCTAGGAGAAGGCTCTGAGTTTTCTTGGCCACCAATTTCTCTATAACGTTGACGACTTTCCTCGTACTGTCCGAGGCCTGACGACCTCGAACAAAGCCAACTTGATCGTAATGTAGCAACGAAGGCAAGATGTCTCGCAGTCTGTTAGCCAATAATTTTGCATATAATTTGACGTCTGTGTTCAATAAGGAAATTGGCCTAAAGTTAGGGCAGTGGGTAGGGGGTTTACCAGGCTTAGGTTGAGTGGAAATATGGGCAGAAAGCATAGAAGACGGAAAGGAACCTCCCTCACTACAAGAGAGAAAGAGCTCCTCCAAATGCGGTAAGAGGATTCCACTAAAGGATTTATAGTAAGAGTTAGAAAACCCGTCCGGTCCCGGGGCTTTATCATTTGGCAAGGACATGATAAGGGATTTAATTTCCTCCGCAGTTATAGATGCGGTGAGCAGGTCAGATTGAGCAGAGGAAAGACTTGGCAGTCGTATACTACCTAGAAAAGAGTCAATATCCTGACGAGACGGTTGGAAAGTATGTGGATCCAAGCGGAGATTATAAAGAGAGGCATAGTACTGGGCAAAGGCCTCCTGGATTTGGGCAGGGTTTACATTTTTCGTTCCTGACACAGAGAAAATATGTGGGATAGCTCTCCTAGCCTCCCGCTTCCGGAGCCTCCTTGCCAAAAGGGTACACGCCTTATTACCCAGCGTATAGTATCGTTGTTGCAGCTTTTTAAGCATAAGTTGGGCATGGAAAAGTTGCAGGTCTGAAATTTCCCGCTTGGTTTCCAAAATACTCCTCCCTCTCGCTGTAGTACAGTGAGCCTTTTGTAAAGTTTCCAAAGTGGCTAAATGCTTGGCTAATTGATCCAGTCTCGCCGTCCGTCTCCTCTTCTCCCTAGCTGCGTAAGCTATACAATGACCCCTCATAACTGCCTTATGAGCTTCCCACAATGTTACCGGAGATACATCAGGGACCGCATTCAACGTAAAATATTCGACCAGAAGTGTCTCCAGGTGTGACCTAACCTTAGCGTTCGCCAAGAAATGGTCATTGATCCGCTAAGACCCTCGACCGGAGCAACTAAATTGTTCAACCAAATCCAGGAGGATCGGAGCATGGTCCGACCATTGTATACTACCTATAGAGCAAGACCTGACCCTTTGTAATGTTTGTTTGTCAAGACAGAAATAACCTTGAATAGGATCCATGCACTTGCTAGTAGAAGGAATAGTCTCTTTCAGTAACATGGTAAGCCCTCCAGACATCATACAAACGGAATTCCTTCAAAGCCTGCGAAAGTATCCGACTCTGTGACAACAATGACCTTAGGTGAGCCCCAGAGGGCGAAGAAGAGGTATCCACCACAGGGTCAAGCAATGTGTTGAAATCTCCACAAAGGACCAACGAGCACTTCAACACATTCTCCACCTTAGTTAAGGTACGTCTAATGTATTATATTTTTTTGGTATAATTACCGGAGCAATCATTGATCCTCTCAATATATGTGTTTTTAAATTGGTTTTAATTTTGTTGATTGTATCTGTATTTGTATCAATAAAATTAGTAATTGTTTATTATTTGCTTATTTTTGAGTGCCTCCTTAATTAGGTTTCTTTTTTGGTTTCCTCTGGAAAGATATAGAGGGATTTTCTTTTAGTCTCTCAAATCCTGGAAGGTGGCTAGAGTTGTGCCTATCCACAAAAGTGGGGATAAAAATGTAGTATTAAACTACACACTAACATCCCTACTCCCCACTTTATCGAAAAGGCTAGAGAAATGTGTACACGTGCAACTATAAAAATATTACCAACAGACCAGTTTTTTCACCCCACTTCAATCAGGCTTTCGACCAAATCAGTCAACAGTCACGGCCCTCCTAAAAGTAACAAACGATATCCGGATGGGCATGGAAAATGGTGACCTCAAAGGAGCCATTTTCCTAGATTTTGCCAAGGCCTTTGACATAGTAGACCATAATATTCTTATAAACAAACTCCAAAGATCAGGACTGGGTAATAATTCTCTAAACTGATTCTGATCCTATTTATCAGACAGAATGCAGTATGTATCAGTTGCCGGCAATGACTCCCTTCCGCTCAAAGTAAAAAGTGGAGTTCCTCAAGGCTCCATTCTTGGCCCTCTTCTATTTTCTCTTTTTATAAATGATCTGCCCAAGGTTTGCAAATCATCTTAAGTACACATGTATGCAGACGACACCATACTCTATGCTAAAAACTCAAACATATCACACCTTGAAGTCATATTACATAATTTCTGCGAGGTTGAAAGATGGATAGCAAGGAACAAACTGTTCTTAAACACAGACAAAACTGTCACAATGATATCTGGCATAATGCACAACCTGCATAATCTCGGCAATACCCACCCATCCACTGTAACGAAGTCTAATCGTAAACTGGCCCCAGTGGACTCCTACAAATATCTTGGTATGTGGCTTGACTTCAACCTCACTTTTGGTCATCATACTGACAAATTAACCTCCAAGTTTTAGCCCAAAATCAGTACTCTTTTTAGACACAAATTATGTTAGAAAATGTATTGTGGAACAGATGTTGCTGCCTGTCATAGACTATGGTGATGTAGTTTATGCCCCAGCGCCAGAAATCCATCTTAGTAAACTTGACACCCTGTATAATTCAATATGCAGCTTTAGCCTCCAATGTAATTACACTACTCATCACTGTTATATGCTAAAAGAACTAAATTGGTTAACACTCAAATCTAGACGTTCCCTTCACCTTTCTTGTTTAGTACACAACCACTTCTCTGGAAAACTACCAGACTACCTGAGCAGTATGCTCACTCCTGCTCTCCATACTAACTATAACCGCCGCTCCACTCGATACGTATACCACAATACAAGAAAGAAGCAGGAAGACCTGCCTTCTCCTTCAGAGCTCCAAAGGCCTGGAAAAATCTGCCTGAAATAATCAAATCTGCTCCCAGTCTAAAATCCTTAAAAGTAAATGCTTCTTTATATTTAAAAACAGAGTGTAACTGTATATAATTTTAATATTCCATATGCAAGTATGTATATTAATATGTGTATGTATATATAATAACATGTAATGTATAATGTTTCTCAATTTGTGAAAGTATGCAACCCTTAACTGAAAACTATCCAAGACATACTTGAAAACGAGAGAAATCTCAATGTATTCTTCCTGGTAAAACATTTTCTAAACATATAAAATAAGTAAATAAATAAATAAATAAATAAATAATACCCTGTAGAAGGTCTGAACTTCAGGAGTCCCAACAAAATGGATAAAGTTGAAATTTGGGCCTTAATAGAGTTTGTTCAGCTTGCAAAACATCCATAAGATTGGTCATTACTAACCCTTTAAAATGACCTAAGTAAAGTTTATTTTATATGGTAGATTTTACAGAAATAAAGTATTTCGAGAAAAGAGGATTTTAGTTTTACCTGTTAAATCCTTTTCTCTTAGTCCATACAGGTTACTGGTAACTCTGGAAGAAACATTTCTCTAAATGTATGCAGGGGGTGCAGGCTCCCTTCCCTCCTTGGCTGCAGCTAGCCAACCAGTTCCAGAATGATTTGTGACACTAACTAGGACTAGATAGTAGAAGGGAAGAAGACTCCTGTGAGCATGACCCCAAAGGACCCCCACGGTCTGCCACAGGAGAGCCAAGCATGGTCTCTTGACAGGGTGGGAGACCAGTAACCTGTATGGACTAAGAGAAAAGGATTTAACAGGTAAGACTAAAATCCTCTTTTCTCTGTCGTCCAATACAGGTTACTGATAACTCTGGGATGTCCAACCATTGAGTTCCCCAGAGGAGAGAAGAAGGCAAGGACCAGGCTATAGACACCCAAAGTCACCAGTGCAGCTATGGACCAACAAGTCAGAGATAGCCCAACAAAACTGAAGTGTCAACGGACACTGAACAGGGGTAAAAACACCCAAGGAACTGATACACAGCACAGTGAACTAGAGCCAACAGGGCTCAACAGTAAGGAAGCACCAAGAACCTAAGAAGAAGATCCTAGACAAGCAAAACTGCCTCCAGAACATTCCTCCCAAAGCTGGCATCAGCCGAAGCCAGCACATCCACAAGGTAGTGCTTCAAAAAGGTGTGCACAGAGGACCAAGTGGCCGCCCGGCACAGCTGATCAGCAGAAGCCTGATTCCTATAGGCCCAAGAGGCCCCAATGGACCTGGTGGAATGAGCTGTGACCCAAAAGGGAACATGCTTATTCCTCAATTTGAAGGCCTGACGAATAGTTGACTTGATCCATGACGCAATAGTCACCTTGGACGCCGGTCTACCTGCCCTAGGACCCTCAGGAATAAAGAACAGAGCGTATGATTTCCTGACAGATTCGGTGCGATGGACATAAAACTTGAGACAACAAACCATATCCAACAAGTGGAGATCTCTCTCCTTGTCAGAGGAGGGGTTAGGGCAGAAAGAGGGCACCAAAATCTCCTGATTGATGTGAAACTCGGAGACCACCTTAGGTAGAAACTCCTTGGAGGTGCAAAGCACCGCCTTATCCTTGTGAAACACCAGATATGGTGGTCTACAGGAAAGAGCTTGCAACTCCGCAACACGGCGAACAGACACGATTGCCAGGAAAAAGGCCATTTTCCACGTCAAGAGACATAGAGGAATAGTAGCCAAAGATTCAAAGGGAGGGCATTGAAGAACGCCAAAACCAAATTAAGATCCCACTGAGGAGCGGGACTCCAGAAGGCAGGACGAACATGAGCAACGCCCTGGAAGAAAACCTTGACATCAGGAAGGACAGCGATACGCTGCTGAAAGAAGACAGAAAGTGCAGAAGTCTGAACCTTGAAAGAACTCAAACTGAGTCCCTTATCCACACCGTCCTGCAGAAAGGCCAGGACAGTAGGTAGATTAAAACCAAGGGACAGATCCATGTCAGCACACCAAGACACAAAAGTCGACCAGACATGGTGATAGATCTTGGAAGAAACAGGCTTACGGGCACAAAGCATAGTAGTCACCACAGCAGAAGAAAAACCTTTCTTCTTTAAAATTGAGGATTCAACCTCCAGGCCATCAAATTGAGCCAATGAACATCTTCCTTCCACAGGTAACCCTGCAGAAGAAGATCCGGACGGGAGGAGAGTGGAAAGGGCTCAGCTACAGATAGAGCCAGAAGCTCCGGAAACCAGGACTGACAAGGCCAATACGGGACAATCAGGATGACTGGACAACGTTCCATCTTCAATTTACATAACACCGTTGTCAACATGGGAAGGGGAGGAAAGATGTAGGCCAGAAGGAATATCCAAGGGATGGACATCGTATCTACAGCTAGGGCTAGAGAGTCTCTCCACCAACAGCAGAACACCGGAACTTTCCTGTTGTGCCTTGTCACCATCAGGTGCACGTGGGGGCATCCCCCACCCCTGAACAACGAGCTGGAACACCTGGGGATGTAACTCCCACACTCCGCTATCCACTGTGTGACGACTTAGGAAGTCTGCCATGACATTGTCTACGCCTGGAATGTGCACTTCGGATATGGCAGGAACATGATCTTCTGCCCAGGACAAAATAGCCTTGACCTCTTGTTCTGCCTTGCTTGTTGATGTAGGCCAGTGCCGTGGCATTGTCGGACTCCACTCGGACTGTGCAGTCTTCCAGCTGAGACACCCAGTGACGCAGGGCATGAAATATCGCCCGAAGCTCCAAGATGTTGATCAGAAGGAGGAACTCCTCCATGGACCAATTCCCCTGAGCGCTGAATCGACCCAGGACAGCTTCCCAGCCCGAGAGGCTGGTGTCCGTCGTCACCGTGGTCCAGTAGGGAATCAGAAAGGATCTCCCCTTCAGCAGGTTGGAAAGGTACAGCCACCACACCAAGCTCAGTTCCACATGAAGAGGAAGGGAAACTGACATCCTCTGATGATCGAGTCTTGCACACCTGGATCACAAACCTCTGGAGTTCCCTGGTGTTTGCCATGGTGAATGGGACCGCTTCTATCGTGGATATGAACTTCCCCACCAGAGAAGACAGCCTCTGAACTAGAACCGGATCCTGAGACAGAATCACTGAAACCCTGTGGGTGATCTGGTGAGCCACCTCGTCCGGGAGGAACACCATGCTCCTCTGAGTATCAAAGAGAAGACCCAGGAAGACCAGCTGCTGGGATGGAACAAGATCCGATTTGTCTAAGCTGACAATCCATCTGTGATAAGTGAGAGCTTGGATGCAGGTCTGAACTTGCTGATGAAGAAGGTCCGCTGAGGTGGCTTTCAAAAGCAAGTCGTCCATGTAAGGAGTCACTCTGATGCTGTCCTGGTGGAGGATGGATATCAAGGCCCCCAGAACCCGTTGGAACACCTGAGGAGATGTCGTCAGACCAAATGGAAGAGCTGAGAACTGAAAATGCCCTCTGTCGCAGGTAAACCGAAGGTACTGCCTGCTCTCCGGATGAACTGAGATGTGTAAATAAGCATCCTGTAGATCCAGAGAAGCAAGGAACTCCCCCGGAGACATGGCAGCAATCCCTGTACGCAGAGATTCCTGGCAATAATGAATCCAAAATAGGGCGATATCCGCCGTCCTTTTTGGCGACCACAAAGAGGTTCAAATAGAACCCCGAACCCCTGTCTGGAAGAGGCACCGGCTCCAGGACATCCATGTCTAGTAGAGCCTGAACAGCGCCGTCAAGCAGACAAAGTTTCTCGGTACCCTAAGGAGTATGAGAAAGACGAAAGCGAAGGGGAGGAAGAGAATAAAAAAAAGACCCTGTATCCATCTTTCACCACCTGTAAAACCCATGGGTCCAACACAGAATCCTCCCAAATGCTGTGAAAGAGTCGCAGATGACCATCCACAGCAGGGTGTGGACCTGGGTTCGGCGAGTCATGCCAAAGCAGTCTTGGAAGCCTTGGGATTGGAGGAGATCTTGGGCTTCCATTGCTGTTTGGGCTTGGAGGAGGTACGCGGAGCTGAGGGAACCACCTGGTTCGCCGGACGTGTCTTATTCTGAAAGTAACGAAAATACCGGTTACGCTTAAGCGGCAATTTCTTCTTACCCCCAGTGGCCTCGCTGATCAATTCTTTAAGATCAGGCCCAAACAATGAGGTACCCTGAAAGGGCAGAGAAAGCAAGGCTTTCTTGGAAGCAGTGTCAGCAGACCAGATCTTGAGCCAAAGGGCTCGCCTGGCCACCACAGACGTAGTAGAAATCCTAGCCATCATGCGGACGGCAACAAAGGTGGCAGTAGAAACATAGTGTTGCGCTTCAGAGATATTGGCAAGAAGACGCAATTTCTCCTCAGTAGGCGCATCCTGACAGCTGTAGTGAGTTGCTCAGTTCAGACTGCAATAGCCCGGCTGACCATGCAATAGCAAACGCTGGGAGCACAGCGGTACCAACAGTGGCAAAAATGAACTTGAGAGAAATCTCAAGATTCTTGTCAGTTCCGTCTTTCAGAGCAAAAGCATCAGAGACTGGCAAGGCAGTAGACTTAGATAACCTGGAGATAGGTGCATCCACCTTGGGGAGATTAACCCACTTAGCAAGCGCAGCTTCAGAAAAGGGGTAAAGCTGGAGGTCCCTGTCAGGAACATGCTGGGCATAAGTGACCAGAGAACTCTCTAGGTAGCCTGGAGTGACAGGAAGGGCAATGCGCAATGGGGGATACTGAGACCCCAGCCTCCTTAGTCTTAGGTCTAGCTCCTAGCTCCAGAAGTACAGGCATACTCACAGTGTCAAAATAACCAACTGTACAGTAAATCACCCAATTACAGTGTGTAAGATTAAAATTTCACCCCAGAAATGCTAAATACAGACTTATCTGGCAGGTGAAGGGTTAATCTGCAGAGGAGAGAAGGAGAGTCCAAGCCCTGCGTAGGATACTCGCTAGAAAAGCTCACAAAATGGCTGCCACAACGGGAGCCAATCAGAATTTAGGCACGAAGCAAGTGCTCATGGGAAATGTAGTTTTTCCCAAAAAAGTATCCTTAACAGTGCCCGAAGCCCCCTGAGCCCCCCGACACACTTGAACTATAAACCGGATGATAGAACAAGGGTAGACAAATAAAATGAGCCATCTCTGAAGTTGCTAGGTTAAACGGTTGCAGAGATACATCCCAAACAGTGTAGTCCCATAAAGGTGAATGGAGCAATGGCATCTATGAGGTAAAGCGCGCCTTAAAGGTGCAGTACACGATTTTTACCCAAATTAAAGTAAACCACGAAAAGGTGGAAAACATCAAGGGAACATGTGCAGACACTTAGAAAACACTAGTCCAGTAGGAAAAGTGCCATAAAACCCCCCAATAAAATGCCAAACCAGCAGTGAAAGGGTTAAGTTACCACATAACCCTGCTCCAAACATCCAACAGACATACAGATATACCCAATGAGTGCTGGAGTGTACAATAGGAACTCCAGAATACACCCCTGTGTGGAGGGGCACTGTGGGACAAGTGGACCTTCAGCACTCAAAGGGTAGCTCACTTTTCCTGCAGATCTTCTGTCTTCAGATTACCATGCAGCAAGAAGTACCTCAGTGGGTAACTCCTGAGGAAGCATTTGGAATAAAGATTTTCCCCCTCAGGGCTTAAGATCCACAACAAAGCACCTGGATACTGAGCTAGCCGCATTGAAGGGCATTTGTCAGTCATGGTAATCCGCCTAATGGTGGTATTCCATATCTGACAGAAAATAAAAAAGAAACTAAAACTATAGCAGAACTGTTCTCCACCTGGTATTGTCGCAGCAAAGGAACAAATCATTTTGGCGCTGGTTGGCTAGCTGCAGCCAAGGAGGGAAGGGAGGCTCCACCCCCTGCATACACTTAGAGAAATGTTCCTGCCTACTTAAAGGGGCGGATCGCCTCCCAGAGTTACCAGTAACCTGTATTGAACGACAGAGAAAGTCCTATCTCTCAAACCTTTATGGTTTGAGAGATATCCTCAGCTAAAGTTCCCCTTCTCCTTATATCAGCTGTAAAGCTGACAGAAGGAGATCAGTGTCGGCCGACACGAGAAGGAAAATAATTACTTTATTGGAACGGCCTACAAAGTGTGTTCGCAAACCAGGCACACTTTGTAGACTTTTTCAGTGAAGTAGCTATTTTCCAGTAACACAATTTCAGCTGTGCTCTAGAGCTGCCGGATGGTCCCCAGATCAGGATCTCCTGCTGTCAACAGAGCGCTGACGTCAGGAGAAGGGGAGGGAGGGGAAACTTTAGCGGAGGATATCTCTCAAACCATAAATGTTTGCGAGATAGGACTTTCTCGAAATACTTTATTTCTGTAAAATCTACCATATAAAATAAACTTTATTTTGTGCATTACTAACCCTTTAAATCTTAACCCCTTAAGGACCAGCGGTCCCGGGGTGTGCGGTCCTTTAAGGACCAGATAGGAAAACTTTGACGTGCCGTCCCACGTGACAGATCACGTGGGGGGGCACGCCGAATGGGGGACTGAAAGAGATCGCTCCGTTCTTGGAGCGATCAACTTCAGTCCCCGGTATTAGAAGCGCGGCGAGTAAAAGTACGTGACGTGCCATGACCATCACTGGTCCTTAAGTGCCAGACCAGCGTGACAGTCCTGCCACGTCAATGGTCCTTAAGGGGTTAAAGGATCAAGTTCACTTGATCACAATAGGTAAAGTGGGTTTTCTAAATTCTAGCAGACACAGGCTTCTGAGGTCCCAGTGTAATCTGGATAACTTAGAAACTGAATATTTTATATTTCAATAAACTGACCTCAAGATCCATGATATCAAGGCAAATAACACAGAAATGGTATCCAATATTAAGGTAAGAGAACATTTGGGAAACAGTGATCACAACATGGTTACATTTGAGATCAGTCTGGCAAAGCAAAAATGTATAGGTTCAACCAAAACTCTTAATTTTAAAAAAGCGAACTTCAAATTGTTAAGGGCCTCAATGCAACACATAGACTGGGATATTTTATTTAAAGGCAAAAATACTGAGGAAAAATGGTCAGAATTCAAATTTAGGTTGCAGAAATGTACCCAACAGTATATACCAATGGGGAACAAGTGCAAAAGAATTAAGTCACAGCCAGTGTGGTTAACTGCACATGTAAAGAAGGAAATGGCAAGGAAAAAAAACGCATTCAAATCATTTAAGTCAGAAGGAACTGAACAATCTTTCTTAAAATACAGGGAGTGCAACAAAGATTGCAAAAAGGCAATTAGGGTAGCAAAAATAGATAATGAAACTCGAATTGCAAGGGAAAGCAAGACTAATCCAAAAAAGTTTTTCAAATATATAAATAGCAAAAAACTTAAGAGGGAGTGCATTGGACCATTCAAAAATGAGATGGGTGAGTTGGTTAGTGAGGATAAGGAAAAGGACGATGTTTTAAACACTTTCTTTGCATCAGTATATACAAGGGAGCAAAGAATGGTAGAAGAGCCTCCGCAAGTAACAAACAAAACAATTAATAGATATTGGGTTAACTCAAGGAGATGTCATGGGAAGACTGAACAAAATTAAGACCGACAAAGCACCGGGTCCTGATGGTATACATCCAAGGGTTCTTCAGGAATTCAGTGCAGTGTTAGCAAAACCCCTATATTTACTCTTTAAAGATTCTATTACCACAGGCTCAGTGCCACAGGATTGGCGAAGAGCTAACATAGTGCCTCTATTTAAGAAGAGAACTAAAACAGAACCTGGGTATTATAGACCTGTGAGTTTGACCTCTGTAGTGGGAAAACTATTAGAAGGGATAATAAGGGACTATATTCAGGATTACAACACAAAAAATAAGATCATTAGCACGAATCAACATTGTTTTATGAAGAATAGATCATGCCAAACTAATCTTTTCAGCTTCTATAAGGAGGTAAGCAGCAACCTTGACAATGGCAAGGCAGTAGATGTAGTATATCTAGACTTTGCAAAGGCATTTGATACAGTACCACACAGAAGGCTGGTGTATAAAATAAGGAAATTGGGGCTAGGAGATAACCTTTGCAATTGGATACAAAACTGGCTGAAGGATAGGGAAGTGTGTGTGGTTGTAAATGGAAAATTCTCCAGTACAGTTAAAGTGGAGAGTGGAGTACCTCAGGGTTCAGTATTGGGTCCGCTGCTTTTTAACATGTTTATAAATGACCTGGAAATAGATATAGAAAGCAAAATATCAATATTTGCAGATGATACTAAATTATGCAAAGTCATTAATTCAGAACAGGATATTTTCTCTCTACAGAGGGACTTACATACAATGTCAGATTGGGCAAACATGTGAAGTTTAATGTGGGGAAGTGTAAAGTCATGCATTTGGGAGGAAACAATCCCAAGGCTACTTATAAACTTAATGGAATAATTTTAGGTGACTCGTTGCTAGAAAAAGACCTGGGTATCCTTGTCAACTACAAACTTGGAAACAGTGACCAGTGTGAAACAGCAGTAGCAAAGGCAAACAAAGTCCTGTCTTGCATAAAAAAAGGTATTGAAGCAAGAGTGGATAACATTATTTTGCCATTATACAAATCATTGGTAAGACCTCACCTTGAGTATGCAGTGCAATTTTGGGCCCCGGTTCTGAAAAAGGATATACTAGAACTAGAGAGGGTACAGCGGAGAGCAACAAAATTAATTAAGGGAATGGAGGACTTGACATATGAGGAACGACTAAACAAACTTGGTTTATTTACTCTAGAGAGAAGATGACTAAGAGGAGACCTTATCACATTGTACAAGTATATGAGAGGTCAATACAAGGATCTCTGCGGTGAGCTATTTATTCCAAGGCCTGATCAGGTGACCAGGGGACACCCCTTGAGATTAGAGGAAAGGAGGTTTAAACTTCAGCAGAGGAAGGATTTTTTTACGGTAAGGTCTGTCAAATTGTGGAATTCATTGCCCAGGGAGGTAGTTATGGCAGATACAGTGGATACATTTAAGAGATGATTAGATACATTTCTTTCAAAAGGGAACATACAGAGTTATACTGTTTATCAGTAGGCTGATCAGGAAGGTCTGATAAAGACTAATTTTATTGGTAACAGGAAAGCGATAAAATTCTCAGTTACTGAGGTATGAGGCGAAGGTTGAACTTGATGGACTTGTGTCTTTTTTCAACCTAATTTACTATGTTACTATGTAAAGTATCAAATTGGACCTTGAGTGAGCAGATCCAGAAGCAGAGGAAAACTGCAAGAATCGTCTATGGGCATTCCCTTATTGGCCAGAATGGAGCGATTGGTAGTGCATCTCAGATAGTAGTCTAGTAATCATGGCAAATGTATGAAACAAGTACACCAGGGAATCACTACATAATCTACTGCCTCTGACTCTAGGCCTATTGTTTTTGCACCAAACTTTGGATGCTTTGTGTTGATTTAAAAGGCCATCAGGTCTATCTCTGTCACTTCCCAATAATCTGATTCAATTCCCATTCTCCTGGATCCAGGGTCAGTCTGCTAGATAATCTTCTTCCTGATTGTCTACTCCTGTTATGTAAACAGCTGATACATTGGAATGTTGTTTCGCCGATAGTAGGATTCTTGTTACTTCTTCCCAGGTGGTTTTCTTCGTTGTGCACCCTTGATGGCTCATAAACAACCCCTGTAGGAAAGGGACCAACTGGGACAAGTGGACCATGGCACTCAAAGGGTTACTCGTAGTCTGGCTGGTAAGATGGGGGAACTAGAAATGACTGTAGTATATGAGCAGTATGATCTAACTGGTGTGTCTGAAACCTGGTTAGATGTTATCTATGACTTGGCAGTCAATCTAGAGGGTTATTAACTTTTTAGGAGGCATAAGGTTAATAAAAGGGGAGGGGGAAGCCTACAAGTAAAGCATGCCTTAAAACCAAGTATAAGGGAAGATAAAAATGAAGGGTCTAGTGAATATGCAAAGGCCCTGTGGGTTGAAATCCAACTGGATGTTAAAAAGGAGTTAATTGGGATTTGCTCCAAGCCCCAAATAGTAGTAGTAGTTTGAGGAAGCCCAATTGTTACTGCACATGGAAAAGGCTACTCAGTCAGGAAATGTAATAATGGGGGATTTCAACCATCCTGAAATTAACTGGAGAAATATGATTTCCAGCACAACAAAGGGAAATTATTTTATAAGTATGATTAATGACAATTTTACATCCTAACTAGTAGAGAAGCCAACTAGAAACAATGCCTTGCTTGACCTAGTGCTCTCAAACAATTCTGACATGATAAACAGTATACAGGTAAAGGAACATTTAGGCAGTAATGAACACAACATGGTATACTTTAACGTTTGTTACGAGAAGCCCAATAGCAAAGATTTAAACAAAACATAAAATTTTAGAAAGGACAATATTACAAAGCTACAAGCATATACTGCTTTTAGTTTTGTAAAAATTACTCATTTTAAAAGGATATTAAGTGGGATGTAATTTTCAAAGATAAAAATGCACAAAAATCATGGAATTTGTTTAAAATGCCATACACAGAGCCCAAGAATAGAACTGCTAGGAACAACAACGCAAGGGCAACTGAGTCAGACTCAGGCTGCCCTGTAAACCCCTCCTGAGGAAGTAGGTAGGAGGAGCAGGCTCAGAAGAAGGAAGTAGGTAGGAGGAGACTACAGGAAGCATGGCATAAAACAGAGGCCTGCTTCACTCTAAAGCCTCGTGCCTGCAGAGGACACGTGGAATGACGCCGAGCGTCACTGGAAACAAGGTAAGCTGTGACACAAGAGGAGTAAATTAAGTCGGATGTGGCTTAATAATGAAGTTTGCAGGAAATGAAAAATAAGAAGCAGGCTTTTAAAGTGTTTAAGTCAAACATTTCAGATTCATCATTTAAAAAAATATAAAGAATGTAATAAAATCTGCAAAGCAGAAATTAGGATAGATAAAATTGAAAATGAGAGAAATATTGCAAAAAGAGAGTAAGAAAAATCCTAAACAATTCTACAAGTATATTAATAACAAAAATATTAAGGTTGATATTTGTCCTCTTAAGACTGAGACAGGTGAATTGAATACAGAGGATATGGCTTAAAGGGATAGTAATACTTCGTTTTAAATTTATTTTATTTTGTAGGCATTAAAAAAACATGAAGAATGATATAAGTCTTCTCTCTCAAACCTTTATGGTTTAAGAGATATTTATAAGCAAAGTTTCCCCTCCCCACCCCTTTCGCCTAGGGTAAGCCATCTCTTCTGAGATGTGGAATGCAGTCCATAGATTGGAAAGATAACGGCAGGGGACAATCTTCTTCATATGAAAACAATGAAAGCCCTGCCGCCCTATCACGGTGCCCGTGATTGGTGCTATCCAGTGTCTATCACCTGCAGGGGGCTCCCATTGGCTGCCTGCTGTCAGCCCGCCTCACATTGCCTTTTTAAACTCAGTCCGGGCACCCTCTGGTTGCCCTTTCGTGGTGTCTCTGACAGTATCTT
Source organism: Rhinophrynus dorsalis (assembly GCA_037306005.1). Classification (NCBI taxonomy): domain Eukaryota; kingdom Metazoa; phylum Chordata; class Amphibia; order Anura; family Rhinophrynidae; genus Rhinophrynus; species Rhinophrynus dorsalis. The sequence continues at coordinate 176,889,736 of CM074724.1, read as the reverse complement.
TTCTGTCCTGCCTGCCATGCTGATTGGGCCTGAGTTCCTGAGTCTACCTGTTCCTGTGTACCTGCATGCTTGTCGTTCCAGTCGGTTCCGGTTGTTCTCCGTGGTTGCTGATGTTCCGGTCGTCTGTCAGTTCAGCGGTGCTCGTTCCGGTTGATCCTCTGCCTGGTCTCAGTGGTTCCCTGTCTGCAGTCGCTGAGGCGACATTGCTCTCATTTCGCTCCGGCGATATTCCTACTGTGGTTCCAGCGTGCGGACGCTGGTTTACGCCATTAAACCTTGTGGCCTATATTACTGTTGGTTCCAGCGTGCGGACGCTGGTTTACTCCATTATACCTTGTGGCCTATACACTGTTGGGTCCAGCGTGCGGACACTGGTTTACTCCATTCAACCTGGTGACTCAGACTACTGTTGGTCCCAGTGTGCGGACGCTGGTTTACACCATTAAACCTGGTGGCTCATACTACTGTTGGTCCCAGCGTGCGGACGCTGGTTTACTCCATTAACCTTGTACCATTACTCCTGTTGGTTTACTCCAGTACGCCTTGCGGTTCACATTCCTGTCAGTTGGTCCCAGCGTGAGGACGCTGGTTTGCTCCCTGACTGTAGTCAGGTACTTTGAGGTCCGAATTGCTGTCCAGTCCCTATGCAGTTGTCTTGTAGTTCTCTGGCATGAGACTTCTGCTTGAGCGAGACCGCTTATCCTAGTTGCTACCTCTTCCACCCTACTGTCATTGTCACCTGACAGTCAGTTGGTTCCAGGAAGGTCTCCTCTCTTGGGCTGCCCTGCCCGGTATTGGTAAGGCCGGTAGAACCTATTCACATTGCCATCCTTTAGGTTGCCTTACCCGGTATTGGCAGGGCCGGTAGAGCCTACTCACAGCCTTCCCTCAGGCTGCCTTGCCCGGTATTGGTAAGGCCGGTAGAACCGGTACGTTACCATCTCACGGTTGCCTTACCCGGTATTGGCAAGGCCGGTAGAACCTATTCATATGGTCATTTGCTTATTTGTATTGTTTGTATGTGTATGATAGCCCTATGGGATTGCCTTAACTTTTCAATAAAGTTATGTTTTTACCTAAACCTTAAGCCTGAGAGTCTTAACTAACCGTGACACCCCCTTGACAAGCTTTTCAGGTTTTTCCCTTATCTTAATTGAAGATTGTCCCTCTGTGCAATCTACCTGGGCACCTCCCTTCTGTTTTGGCTGAGGAGTGTTACATCAGTAAAAGGGGCGGGAGGGGGACACTTTGTCATTGAATTACTCCTGAACTAAAACTCTGATAGAATTGAAATAACACTCTTCAAAGTCCAAATACTATGATGATTAATTAGAGCTGCTTTTATTATGACACATTACTATCCCTTTAAACCTCAAACACATGGGCCTAGATTCACTAAAGGTCAATGTTGTGGAGATATGATTTTGTAGATGTGTTCGAAAGACTTCAACATTTCGATGTACACACACATCAACATATTCACTAAAATGTTCGGATGCAAGAGGTGAGGTGGAGAAGGTCCCTAGTAGAATACAGAATTGTTGAACTGCTGTTGATGTGAAACGGATATTCTCCCTTCACACATCACCAATGCTATGACAATTCTGAAGTTGAAAAGCATTATCTCTGCTTCCCCACTTGGTCAGTAGAGGAGTGAACATCATGCTTTAAGCAACATGGACAGCATCACTCCCTTATACCTTTGAGTGCCATAGCGATGTGCATTGCTCACCCCAATGGCACTCAAAGGGTTAAAAAAAAAGTACACCAAACACTACACAAGTATCCCCATAACTCTGCATCACATATAATATATGTAGTGCACTCCCAAGGAAACAAGGCTGTGGGTCAGCAGCATCTATCGGGATTTTTGGTTACCACTTGCCCCTCAGCCTTGTTCCTGTGCCCAGTGGTAGCCATAGAACCCCATATACACTGTTTGGCCCCCAGACTTGTTCCCTTACCTACTGGAAGCCACCGATCCCCATGTACACTGTCTGACACTTACCAGTCTTTTCACCTTGCCCTCTGCTAGCCACAAATCCCCATGTGTACTGCCTGGGCAAGGGAAGAAGGCTAGGGGGTGTTAGGCAGTGTATGTGGGGCTAACATACAAAGGTGTTGTTCCGCATGCTGCACAACACTCAATACATCCAACATGCTGCCCCTCTCTTGTTCAATTCGACATACACTGTCCCCTTCTGACATACACTGCCCTCCCCCTTCTGAAATCCGACATACAGTGTCCCCCTCCAATACACACTGCCCCCCTTCTGGAATCCGACATACAGTGTCCCCCTCTGACAAACTACCCCTTTTGTTGAATCCGACATGCTGCGCCCTTTTTCAGTCCTACATACAGTCCACAGTTAACCCTTTGCGTGTCAGAGAGGTAAGAACACATAATAGGCAAGATATGCTGCTGCATACCGCTTGTCTTTATTTGTATAAAACATGCTTATGGCTTAAAATTTTAAATCAGACCTCGTGGGGGGCATCGAGACCCCTCCTTATGCCCCCCCGGCATTGATCACCTATCCAGTAATGTAGGTGATCACTGCGGCGAACCATTCACTCATTAAAAGCACAATGCTTTTAAAAAATTAATCAATCACCCAGTCATTCACAAACTGGGTGATCAATGCCAGGGGGGGCATCAGGAGGGGTCCCAATTCCCCCCGCGAGGTACGCTTTCTAGTTTTAAACCATGTTTTATACACATAAAGGTAAGAGGTATGCAGCCACATACCTTGCCTGTTAACCCAAAGCAATGTGTTGCATACCTCTCTGGTATGCAAAGGGTTACCTGTGGGCTACATGTGGGAATGAAAAAGGGGGCAGCATGTTGGTGTGTCAGAAGGGGACACTGTATGTCAGATTCCAGAAGGGGGGGCAGTGTACTTCGGGATCTGTGGCTACCAGTGGTCAATGGAACAAGTGTGAGGGCCAAGCAGTGTATATGGGATTCTATGGATACCACTGGGCAAGGGAACAAGGCTGGGAGCAAGTGGAAACCACAAATCCCCATAGATACTGCCTGACCCCCAAACTTGTTCCCTTGGGAGTCCACATTATGTATCATACATGATACAGAACTAAGGGGATAATTGTGTAGTGCTTGGTATACTTTTTTAAAGGGATTGTAATGTCCCAAAAGTATCTTCTAAATGGTAGCTGCACTAAAAAAACATTTAATGCCCTTAATCCTTTCTCTTAAACCGTTATGGTTTGAGAGATATAATAAAATAAAGACCTCCGCTCCCTCTCCATTCTCATGCGCCCGCTGTACAGCGGACGTCATGAGATCCTGCTTCTGGGACCAGACGGCGGCTCTTTAGGAGTGCTGTCATCTAGATATCTAAGTATAATTACTTCATCGGAATGGTCTACAACATGTGCTTGCAAGCCAGGCACACGTTGTAGACCATACCGATGAAGTAATTATACTTAGATATCCCGATGACAGCGGCTCCTAAAGAGCCGTCTACAGTCGGGCAACTGGATTCTGCCTCTGACAGCTTTACAGCTCGTCAGGCAGAAAGGGGAGGGAAAGGAGGACTTTATTTTCTTATTAAGCGCATTAAGTGTTTTTTTAGTGCAGCTACCATTTAGAAGATACTTTTTTGGGACTTTACTATTCCTTTAACCCTTTGAGTGTCACAGGGGTAAGCAATGCACATGTCTATGGCACTCAAAGGTATAACAGAGTTATGCTGTCCATGGTGCTGAAAGCATTCTGTTTACTCCACTACTGGCCAGGTAGGGAAGCAGCAAGAATGTTCTTCAACTTCAGAATTCTCGTAGTGTTGATGATGTGTGATGTGAGGAGATCCCTTCCACATCGACAACAGTTCACAACCCTCCCGGCTTGTGATTGTCATATTAAAATATCAACACACCCCCTTGTATACTATAATGGCTCATTATGCTGCATTTCCATATGAAAATAGGTAATTGTTGATGTGATGAGTGAAACCTGGCGGATGGATGTTGATGTGGGCAGATATTTGTCGGACTGATGGTGATGTGATCTCTATGACACTTTAGTGAATACTGGAAAATGTTATTGTGAATAAAGCACCTGGACCTGATGATATACACCCAAGAGTACTTAAAGAGATAGTAATGTTTCATAATAAAAGCAGCTCTAATTAATCATCATAGTATTTGGACCTTGGAGAGTGTTATTTCAATTCTGTCAGAGTTATAGTTCAATAGTAATTCAATGACAAAATATCCCCCTCCCACCCCTTTTACTGATGTAACACTGCTCAGCCAGAGCAGAAGGGAAGTGCCCAGGTAGATTGCAGAGACGGACAATCTTCAATTAAGATGAGGGAAAAAGCTGAAAAACTTGTCAAGGGGGGCAGGGCTTTCATTGTTCTCATAGGAAGAAGATTGTCCCCTTCTGTTATCTGTCTGGTCTTACAACCAGATTCCACATCTGAGAAGAGATGGCTTACACTAGGTAATAGGGGTGGGAGGGGGAAACTTTATCATTCAATTACTCTTGAACCACAACTCTGACAGTATTGATATAACGCTCTCCATGGCCCAAATACTATGAAGATTAATTGGAGCTGCTGTTTTTGTGAAACATTACTATCCCTTTAAAGAACTTAGTTCAGTAATAGCGAGGCCATTATTCTTAATATGTATTGATTGACTATCAGGGATAGTATCCTGTGATTGGAGGAAAGCTGATGTAAATTATAGACCTGTGTCACGGACTCAATAACGACAAGCGGACCAGTACTGTAGGTAACACAATCTTTATTAAGATATGCACGTACAGAAAGAAAGGCAACAGCAAGACCACAATATAATATAGCAGACTTAAGGATGGCTTGTGCTGCTATGGAGGTACCGAGCTGAGCTCCAGAAGACAGGATGGAGATAAGCTACCTCAGGTCCACACCTGAGGATCTACACAGGTCCGCACCTGTACCGACAAGGTTCCTTAGAAAGGCTACAGCGCTACAGGTCCGCACCTGAACAGACAAGGTACAAGAGAAAGGCTACTGCGTACAGGTCCGCACCTGAACAGCCAAGGATCCAGAAAAGGCTACTGCGCTACAGGTCCACACCGGAACACCGCAGTAAATGGACAGGGACAAGGAGACGTCTGCCAGAGCCACCAGGCGTACTCAACCAGTTATCCACTGGAGCGTTGGTATGCTGGGTGCGCAGTGGACATTCCCAGATAGCACCAAAGTGGGTAGTCAGACCAATAGGAACACCCACGGAGCAAATACGTAAACTAGAGCTGCAGGTCATACCAGATAGGTATTGGACTAGCCAGGGTCATACACAGAGCGGGTAGTCGGACAGAGCCGCAGGTCAGTACCAAGACGGATAGTCAGCCAGGCCAAAGGTCTTACACAGAGGAGTTAGTCTACCAGAGCCGCAGGTCCACACCAGAAAGAATGTCAGCCAAGCCGGGGTAATACACAGAGCGGGTAGTCAGACAAACCAAAGGCTGGCACCAGAACGGGTAGTCAGACAAACCAAGTTAAGCACAAATGCAAGCCAACTGCACTAGACACCACGAAAGGGCAAATGAGTTAGTGTCCAGGCAGTTTAAGTACTCTAAGCTCCACCCCTGGAAGGTGGAGCACTGTCTCTTTAAGAGCCGCACACGTCAGTCAAGGAATCCCCAGTGACGCGCGCCTGACTCAGCCGCCCAGCAGAGGGAGCCAAAGCAATGCGCAGGAACCCACACGCACAGCCCAGGAACAGCATTTGGAACGCCAAGGGGACAGGCTGCCGAACGGAGCACTAGAGCAGCCAGTTCCCTGGTAAAGGTAAGCGTGAACGCTTACAACCTGTGAGCTTGACTTTCACAGTGGGTGAATTATTAGAAGGGTTACTGACAGTATTCAGAACTATGTGAAGACCAACAATATTAGGAGCCAGCATGGTTTTATGAAGAATAGATCATGTCAGACAATTTACTTGCATTTTACGAATGGGTAAGTAGTAATTTGAACAAGGCAATTGCCGTTTATGTAGTAGTATACTTGGATTTTACAAAAGCCTTTGATACAGTGCCTCATAACAGGTTACTGCATAAATTAAAAGGCTTTGGTTTGTGAGGTCATATCCATAAATGGATTGAGAAATGGTTAAATGATAGATGGCAGAGATTTGTTGTACATGGAACCTTTTCAAGTTGGTCTAAAGTTGTAAGTGGGGTGCCACAGGGTCCAGTCCTGGGCCCAAAGCTTGTTAATTTGTTCATTACTGATCTTGAAGTGAGAACTTAAAGTAGTGTCTCAATCTTTGGTGATGGCACTGTGTAAGGCAACACATGCAGAGCTGGATATTTTGTATCTACAGAAAAATTCAGATAAACTGAATGAATGAGCAGAAAAGTGGCAGATGATATTTAATGTAGATTAGTGTAAGGTTATGCATGTGGGCTGTAGAAACAAACATGCTAAATATACACTAAGTGGGTAACAACTTGAGGAATGCTAATTAGAGAAAGATTTAGGAGTACTAAGACGATGGATTTCACAACAGTGTGCAGGGTCACTCAGTTGCTGCAAGAGCAAATAGGGTACTATCCTGCATAAAAAGAGGTATAGATGCACATGGTGCTAATATAATTCTACCTCTATATAAATCCTTGTTAAGTTCTCATCTAGAATATGGAATGCAGTTTTGGGCATCAGTGTTTAAAAAAGAGGATTTTAGTATTTTCTGTTAAAACCTTTTCTCTTAGTCCATATAGCTTACAGGTACCATGGGGAGGTGACAGCTCCTCTCAGTAGGCTGGAACAATTATTCAAAGAAGTGCAGGGCGGAGCCTCCTCATCCTCCATAGCTGGCTAGCTAGCCACTCCTTTTCAGATAGATTTAAGACAATAAACCAACTGAACTAGATTGCAAGAAGGAAGAGAGGAATACTCCTGTGAGCAGGAACCCAATTGGACTCCCACATTTATCCACAGGAGACCAAGCACGGTCCCTCTCAGGGCAGCGCTTGGGACTGCTTTGACCCCTTGGTAGGTATTTCTTCAGACCCGTCATGCTTCTGAATCAAAATGGGGTTCAGTTGATAGAGCTCTATCTTACCCAGAACGCCATATATCTAAACCTCCAACCCAACTTTGCCCTCTTTCACTTTGCTATTCCCTCCTACAGGACCCACCTAAGACTCTCGTGCCATATTTTTTGGAAGCCTGGAGTAGGGAGTTGTCTTTAACTATAGACAGATCCCATTGGTCTCAGATTTTACACTGCAATTTAGGGAACACTCTGGATTCTGCTTCTAGACTCCTTCATCATAAAGTCATATCCTGCTGGTACATGACACCCCTTTGCATTCTCCCATTTTCGCCGTCGACGTCTAATCTTTTTTGGAGATGCTGGACGGAGGTTGGTTCTAAGCCTCACATGTGGTGGCCATGCCACTTGATCACCCCATTCTGGTTGCTAATACTTGACAATATTTTTGCCATGCTCCAGGTTAAAGTCCCTTATGATCCATTGATAGTTTTTTTTTTTCACACAAAGGACACCTCAAACTAAAGATACCATTTCATAAGTGGGTTGACATTTGCCACCTTCTCTCACTAGCGAAGTCAGTCATTCCCATGTATTGGAAAAAAGACACTCATCCTCCTGCATCACTCTGGTTCTCCAAAATTGGAACACTCTATTAACTTAGAAAAGCTTCATGAGATTACATTCAACACGATTCCTAGTTTTACATGACTATGGGGCTGGTGGACAGCATTCCTTCAAGCCGGTGACTTGTAGTTTTAAACTCTTTTTCAGACACTTTTAGTCTATTCAGTGTTCTTGCTTTCGAGCTACCGCTTCCATTTTCACTGCTATTAACAGATGTAAAATTTCTCGTTATCCTATCCCAGGGCCTTTTTTGTATGTATGTATGTGTTACGGTTGGCAAGCAAAACCAGGAGTCAGACGGTATAGTTAATAGAACCTTTATTATGAGAATAATGACAGTAATGCAATACATAATTAAACACACAGTGGGTGATTGAAATGGCGAGCACTGTATCAGGAATAGCAGTCTCCCAATCTCTGCACCACACTGTCCGAGACTAGGCCTCAGCCCACTGGAGTCCCGTGGTAAGGTAACGCCTAAGAGATACTGACTCAGCCTGCAGTCAGTAGCTAGGAGTCTGCTAGAGCCCCAGGTCAATACTAGGAAGGATGTCTGAATAACAGAACCAATAAACTGAGCGAACAGACACAGCCTTCTAGTAAGCACCAGATAGGATAGTCAGATGAGCCAGTTATATACGGAGCAGGTAGTCAGCCAGAGCCACAGGTTTGCACCAGAGAGGATATCCACTGAAGCGATGGAATGCTGGATGCGCAGTGGATAGAGCCCCAGGTCAACTCCAGAGTGGGTAGCCAGACAAGCCTAGGTCATACACGGAGCAGGTAGTCAGCTAGAGCCACAGGTTTGCACCAGAAAGGATATCTGAGCCAAATCGGAACGCCAAGGAGAATAGTCAGACAGAGCCACAGGTCAACACCAGAATGGATGGACAGACAAGCCGGATCATACACAGGAATCAGGAATACTAGAAAATGAACTGCTTAGAACAACAATGTAAGGGTGACTGAGTCAGGACTCAGTCTGTCCTTTAAACCCCTCCACAGGAAGTAGGTAAGAGAAGCAGCTAGAGGGAGGAAGTAGTTAGGAGGAGACTACAGGAAACAAACACACATAAAACAGAGGCCTGCAGCATGCTTGAAGCCTCTTGCCTGCAGATGACGTGTGGAAAGACGCAGAGTGTCACTGAACTGGTGGCGCTGGAAACAAGGTACTGTGACAGTATGTAGATCTTTATTTATATGGCGTCACACAGTGTATGCAGTGCCTTACAATAGACATATGTTACAATACGAGGGGATAAAATAAGTGCCACATTCATAGAAACAATAGGAGAGAGGTCCCTGTCCCAAGGAGCTTAGTCTAAATGGGTAATAGGAGACAGACAACAGAGTATGAGGGTGTCAAGTGCTGATATTACAAGTGCTGAGTTTGGTCAAAAATAGTACATGGTCCTAGTGCTCCAGAAGATAAGATTTCAGGGTAGACTTAAAGACAGAAGGGGATTGTTCAAGACGTAGGGAGAGGGGTATGGTGTTCCAAAGGTAGGGAGCCGAAATGAAAAAGGTTTGAGACAAGAAGTGCGTTGTGTGCCCAGCAAAGGAGACATCCAAGAACATAAGAGGAGCTGAGGGAAGAGATGTAAGGAGGGGTAGCAGTGTGGAGAAAATTAAAGAAGTAGGACTTTGTAAATGATGCGTTGCTGAATAGGGAGCCATGACATGTCTAAGAATTATGTGAGCAGGTTCAGTTTTTGGGAAGAGTGTGGTGATTCGTGCATCAGAGTTTAAAACAGATTTCATAGGTGAAAGATGAGTAGCAGGGAGGCGAGTTAGTAGGATATTGCAATAGTCTAAGTGGGACAGAATGAGGGCATGTATAAGAGTTTTAGTCGTTTGTTGGGAGAGGAACGGGCGGATTTTAGCAATGTTGCGGAGAAAGAAGTGAGATATTCTAGCCACGGAGTCAATGTGAGGGGAGAAGGAAAGATAGGAATCAAATATGGCCCCAAGGCAGCGTGCTGAACTGACCGGATCAATGTCAATTCCATCAACTTGTAATGGTGAAGGGAAAATGAGCAGTTCAGTTTTGGACATGTTTATCGTCAGCTCATGGTGTGCCATCCAGGTGAATATGGCCAAGTGGCAGTCTGAAATTTCTAACTGGATTTGAGGTGAAAGATCAGGAATGGAGATGTAAATTTGGGTATTATCAACATATAGATGGTACTTGAAGCCAAACAAATTAATACGTTCACCCAATGAAAGGGTGTAAAGTGAGAAAAAACAGTGGACCCAGAACAGAGCCTTGAAGCACACCCACAGACAGAGGGACTGTGGTGCAGGTGTAATTGCCAGAGGACACAAAAAAGGAATGTTTTGCGAGATAAGAGGAGAGCCATGAAGCAGCTTGATTTTGGAAACCAAGATTATGGAGAATTTGAGCAAGAAGAGAATGGTTAACGGTGTCAAAGACAGAGGATAAGTTGAGTAGTATAAGTAAAGAAAACTTCAGTTGAGTGATCATACCGGAAACGAGAAAGGAAGAGAGACTCTCTCTTTCTTCCGTCCTCCTCCCCCCTCCTCCTCTCCTTGCATGTATCCATTGATTTGGCTTCATAATCTTTTCCACCTCCTGTTTTCCTTACTATTGGGACGCTCAGAGAATTGGGAGACTTCATTGCTTGGCATGTCTGTAAGGCAGATAACAAAGCATTCTCCCAGCTACCCATAAAAATTGTTTTTGCTATATAGACATGTATGTTGACTAAATGGGCATATTTTCTTTATTTTCCTTTATGTTATAGCATTCTTTACATTTCAATAAAGCTTTATTAAAAATGTAAAAATAAAAAAATAATGTCCCTTTGTTTTGATGGGTGTCATATTTCTCCAGTTAATTTCAGGATAGTTGAAATCTCCCATTATGATTACAGTTCATGAACAAGAAGTCTTTTCCATTTGAAGTAACAGCTGGGCTTTCTCAAACTCTCCAATATTTGGCGGCTTGTAGCAAATCCCCATTAACATATTTTTATGAGTGCTCCAGTGTGTATTTCAACCTTACAGGGCCTCTGCATTCTCACTGGACCCTTCATTTATATCTTCCATTATACTAATATGCATACCCCCTCCCCCTTTATTAATCCTATCCCTCCTAAAAAGTGTATAACTCTCTAGATTGACTGCCAAGTCATATGTATCACCTAACCAGGTTTGAGACATACCAATTAGATCATACTGCTCATACACTGCAATCATTTATAGTTCCCCCATCTTACCAGCCAAACTGTGAGCATTTATACATTTTATCTTATTACCATTCTGAAAAATTAAATTCTTTGAAATCTGTATTTGTCTTTTATCAGACTGAAGCATTGGTACTTCCCTATTTTCCCCATTTGCCCATTTTCCCCTCTCCACCCCCATGCTCCTACTCTAATGCCATTTCCTAAATTATACTACCTTCCCCCCTTTTCTAGCTTAACGTCTTCTACAGCCCTCTAACTATTCTAACACCTAGCACCATGGCCCCCTTTCCACTAAGGTGTAATCTATCTCGACTATAAAAACTGCCCCAAGGGAAAAGAACACCTATTGTCTAGAAACCCAAACCTCTCCCTGCTTACAACAAGTCTTCAGCCACGCATTTAACTCCCTAATTGCCTGTTGTTTTTCTGATGTAGCAAGTGGCACAGGTAGTATTTCAGAAAATTCTACCTTAGAGGTCCTTTGCTTAAGCTTATAACCTAAATCTCTGAAATCCTTCTTAACAGATCTCCATTTTCCACTGACTTTCTCATTGTACCATGACAGCCAGGTCATGCCCAGGCCCTCTCAACAATCTATCAACCCGATCAGCCACATGTTGAACCCGAGCACCCGGAGACAACAAACTTGTAACTATCCCCTTCTTTCCTGCCTCATTCCGCTAAGTTTTTATTTATCACCCTCTCTATTTTGGTTCTCCTCCTTGCTTGGAGTCTCCCCCATCACTAGTAAACCCCAGCCAGGTGCCTCCTCTGTCTCCTGCTTCTGCATACCATCCTGTCACAATTGCTCTCAACCTATGCTCCTGCTCTTACATCACAACTGGTTTGAATTTCATGCTTATACCTACCTTCTCTGCAAATATATGCTTAGTGTCTTCATGCCCTACTTGCTTAGTGTGTTTCTTGGTCTTGTATTCCCTGCAGTATACCAGTGAATAATCCGACTTGTTCCTGATTCAGCTTCTGCCTCCTGATTTGGCACTCCGTTTGATCTGAACCTCTGGCTCCTGAGCCCCTACTTGTTACTGACTCTGCTTCTGCCTAGTCTCTCAGGCTAGAATATTGATCTTTCCGTTTTTTGACTCAAGCTTGTCCCTGACCTCGCTCTGGTTCCTTTACATGAATGACTCTCTGGTGCAGACCTTTTGCTTTTGATTGACCATTGATCCTGAATTTCTCCTGATTCAGCTAGAATCCTGATTAGAGGCTCTAATTACCTGATTACATGTGTCTAACTCTGGCTTTCTCATGATCATCAGATGAGTCCCTCTCTCTCGGCATTCCATCATCTGCCCTGGTAGTGGCTTAGAGTCTGGCTGCTAGGCAACTAGCCTTGTCAGTTTTAAAAGGACCCTACTCCTTTTCCTAATCTGCTGCTCTAATTCCTACTCAGCCCTGAAGATATTTTAGAAGCAGACTCCAGATTTGTCCAGTCTGGTTTCCAGTCTGCCTGAGGTTGTGTGGATCTGACTAGCCACATTTTGGGATCCTTCCAGTTTTTTCCTCTCAGGAGGAACCTCTAAGAAACCTCAACAGTTTGTGTGTGTTTACCCTGGTCCGTATCCAGATCCACCAAGGCTAGATATCTGGCATTTCAGTCAGCATATTTATCATGGAGTAAGGACACAGCAAGATCACACTCACTCAATTATTCTCTCCCAAGCTTTTAACAGGTTGCTCGGCTCCCTAGAAATCATATTAAAATCCCTTAGCTTCATTTACTATTATGTCATCATTCTGATAAAGCTTTTTGTGATTTCACCATTGTCTATCCACCCATGTTTACTTCTAAGTTGTCATTTTCCAATCTGGAAAACTTTCTGACATTAGCATGTCTCAATAGTAAATCATTCCCCCATCCTCCTCCTCCTTTCAGACAACATGCCAATCTTTAACTCTTTGCAGAGGTAAAAGGATTCACTACTTTCTTACCTCCTTCACAGAGGTCAAAGGTCTTAGACCTCTACCTGACTCCGTTTGCAGGGGCCGAAAGTTTTCCTTAAATCTCACTGGATTCTTTACAGGGACCTGAAACTGTCTTACCTTTTTCCTAGAGGCTGAAGGATTTTGCCATGATAATACCTTCTTCAAAGGCTGAAGGTTTAGTTGACCATTTACTCATCCTCACTAGTGATTACAATTATTACTTCCTTGCCTTCTCCTAAAAGATCAAAGTCAGTGATATACCTTTCTTTGACAAGGCCAAGGGTTAGATACATCGTAACCTCACTTGAGGCCAAAGGATCAGTGTGTAGCCGTATCACTTTGCAGCTTTAGCTTTAGTGTATTTGCCTTATCCCATAGAAGTAATCACTTGAACCTTAATGCCTTTACCTGTCCCTTGTACCTTAGCCCCACACTGGACTTTCATTACAAGTTGACTTTTTGCTCTACCCCTCAATAGTCATCTCCATTAGTCTTTCAGTTTACAAATCCTAGAAATCAGAGAATGGACCATCCCCAAACTTATGGCTGAACTAACCTGAAGGTAAATTCTATAACCAGCATCAGCTAGGAAAGCTGAACTCTTCTGCCTCCTGTCCCCCTTCCTGATATCCTGATGCCTCAAACACCCCAGCCCATATGGTCCATTCCTACATCCACAGAGACATTGTAAAGGAGAAGGACATAAACTTTGTTTCCCTTCTAATAGCCTCACAGAACTTAACAGAAATGAAACTGTAAGCTACATTAACGTGTCTATCAAACTGAAGTCCAAAGACCCTAGACTATCCAAAAGTTTTCCATCCCTGAATTTGTTTTGGAATTTAGTATATTTAGAGATATACTATGCTCAGTTCTCCCTCACAGTAGAAAATAGATGGACCATTACCTCATAGTGGACCTCGCTTACAAATATCCACATTCTATGATTATCATAGGTCCTTTTCAGCCAAAGGAACAGCAGAAATAGCCCCATTAGCTGTTTTGCAGGCATTTTGCAGAACTCAAAGCTCCAGTATACCAACAATGTCAATCTGCTAACCATTCTCTGAACCTCTGCCCTTCTGTCCCACCTACCACCAACAGCAGCCCAAGTCTGACAGCACCCCAATCCTCAACCCCCTCCCTCCCTATGACAAGTTAGGTCAACCCACCCATTACCTGGGTAACTCTCCTATCTGCAATAATTTTAACACATGGATGTTTCTACAGTGCCTGTCGATTGTTACACATATACTCCCTCTGCTGCAAAGCCCATTCCCATAATATTTGTTTCTGTAATACACCCCACAATAAATGTCTAGAATCAGTCAACCTAGTCATCCTGCAGTCTCTTTTTCCATCCCACTCACATATTAAACTTATACATTATCTTATTACAGTTTTCTCAGAAGGTTTTCATACTTGTACTGCTGCATCTTTTTCATCATATCATGAATGTCCCAATCTCATTTTGCCCTAATCGAACTGAATACAGTTAATTCCCTTTTTGGCTAGTGAATTAGAGAAAAATGTCCTCATTTTTCCACTTCCATCTTCCCCATTTCCAGTATGGTGAATCAACCCCTTAGGTATTGCCGCTAAAAAATGTTTCACCAGGAAAAGACTAATCATTGATTTTTCCTCCCTCTTCAAGAACCCCTAATGTACATAAGAGGAATTATACAATACACAGACAACGCTATCACCCACATGAGACAAGCAAAATTGTGTTGCTGGCTATGTAAAACATACATGGCAGATGCTTTCAAACTGTTTCCCAGCCATTCCTCACTCTGGCACCTCCAAATGACTCAAACAATATTACTTCATGATCCGAATAGTGTTCAGTTTTAAACATAGCCTCAAAATGTTTAACATATTCGCCTACATCCTTTGCTAGCTCCTCTTCAATCACTGCCAAATCACCCTGCATTACCTAGATGACTTTCTACTTATAGCACCCTTCCATCACTCTCAATCTAGTCTAAATAAACTATTCTCCCTGTTCAACAGTCTAATCATCCCCTTGGAGGTCAACAAAATTAGCAGTCCAGCTACATCCATCAAGTTTTTAGTGATCATTCTAGACTACTCCAAGCTAGAAGCCAGCCTGCCCATTAACAAACTCCTGCATATCCCATCCCTTATTAGTCACTTCACTACCAAATCCACCTTTTCCAAAACACAGCTTCAATAAGTAGTAGGCCATCTCAATGTCATTATGAGAATCATTCCACAAGGTAGCTTGTTCATTTCCCATCGCCTCCTCTTCCTTTACTCCACCCAAGATTCTCTCTCTAAGATACAGATAGACCAAATCAGCCAAATCAGATCTGACAATGTGGGCAAAGTTCCTCCAGCAATGGATTGGTCACTCTATGTTCCCTCCCTCCCCTTCTCCATCTTCCCCCAAAGTCTTCTCAGAGGCCTCAGCGAGACATAGTTTTGTGGCTACATTTTCCTCTTCTTCCCACCCTTATTGAGCTGTACCCCACAGTAGCAGTAGCAGCTCTTTAAGGTCACTCCCATGAATGACAATTTAGCTATATCCCACCTAACCTCTAAAGGCAGATCCCCCTTCCTATTCTGAAATTAACATGGTTGTTATTGTATTCCAAATTCTATATACATAGCACTTTTCTTCCACATTTACTTAAAGCAGAACTACCACCTATTTTAAACTTTACGGCAAATAATTACCCATCTGGCGACTAGTTGCTAAGTAGTGCTAGTCGCCAGAATAATTACCTGGTTAATGAGAATGATACCCTACTCCAGGGCTGACAGGCAATAGAGAGCACAGACATCTTTCCATAGTGACGTCTGCGCGCCTGCACTGTCAGTCTCTTTTGGAACCGAACAGCTCCCAGCAACGCCTCCTAGAACCAGCTGGGACTAACAGCGCAGGCGCATAGATGTCACTATGGAAGGGTATCACTCTCATTAACCAAGTAATTATTCTGGCGACTAGCACTACTGAGCAGCTAGTCGCCAGATGGGTAATTATTTGCCATAAAGTTTAAAATAGGTGGCAGTTCTACTTTAACCTAGCAGCTGACACACTGTTTCATTTTAAGTTCCAGTATTTCTTTTTAGCTACCATCAGCCAATCCTCAACCTTCCTCTCAGTTTCCAGGACCTGATCATGAACTGAATACCTTTCCCTCCAAATCAAACATCTTCCATTGAGATCTGGCTCCAAATACTCAGAAACTGTAAGCCAAAGCCTGGTGATTTTCAAGAACTTTATTCTGCAAACCAAACTGTTATATGCCCCTACTCCATCCCTGTGATCTTATCAGTTACCTCCTTCTGTCACTCATTACTCAAACTTCCCTATTCACATTTAAACTCTCTCAGGTTTACAGCATTACATCGTCCTTTCACTTCCTAACCAGCCTCTGACTCTCTCATCATACAATATCAAACTCTTTCTCAAAGGTTTAGCTAAGCTCCTTCAACACTCTCCTAACTTGTCACCAGGATCACTTATGCCTATCTACAGCTCACTGCAAAACAGACCAGTCAGGCTTAGGAATGATAGATGGTGACTGTTCTCTTCCCTCAAACTTCTTACTTTTTTTTTACTGGCAGTCAAACCAGATTATAACCCTCTCTTGCCGACAGCAGATGGCCTTCTACTACCTTCAAAAAGCTTATCAGAATTTTAATCTCTCCTTTAGGTAACAATCCCGCATACTATTCCAGTCATTCTTTCAGTATCGGAGCCACATCTGAGAGGTTAGGCAGATGGTACTCCTAATGCTTCAAATGATACATCTCTGACCCCAAGCGCAAAGTTCTATTAGCGCTTTCCTCCTTAAAGGGATAGTAATACTTAATTTTTCAAAAGCTGCATCTTCTAGCCCTTAAAAAATAAATTAAATGCCCCCAGTGTCATCTCTCAAACTTTTATGGTTTGAGAGATAATCGCTGTCAAAGTTCCCCCCTGCCTGACGTCAGCGCTCTAGCTGACTGCAGGGGAATCTGGTCCCGGGACCTGTGGAGGCTCTTCAGCAGAGCAGAGATCGCATTAATGAAAAATAAATTCTTCACTGAAACGGTCTTCTACGTCTGCTTGGTTTGACAGCACACGTAGAAGACTGTTTCAGTGAAGGATTTATTTTTTCATTAACACAATCTCTGCTCTGCTGCAGAGCCTCTGGCTGGTCCCAGGACCAGATTCCCCTGCAGTCAGCTAGAGCTCTGATGTCAAGCAGGGGGGAACTTTGACAACGATTATCTCTCAAACCATAAAGGGGATGGAACGCGGGGCCTGAAGCGCCACAGTGTTCGCCTTGTTTGGGACGAAAAAGACAATGCCTTTTTTGCCTGAGAGTTACGTTTAGGAACCTGAGGCAACAACGTGCTCTTACTACCAGTGGCCTCACGGATGAGTGTCTTCAATTCAGGGCCAAAAAGAGAGGAACCCTAAAAGGGAAGAGAAATCAGTGATTTCTTAGAGATCAAGTCAGCAGACCAGATCTTCAGCCACAGCACCTAGCAGTCACAGAAAAGGCAGCTAAGATAAGCTAAGGAGCTTCAAGCCTAAAAGCATCAGTAACATAGTGCTGCACCTCAGAAATGTTGGACAAATGGGATAAAAGGTCAGCTTTTGGCACACCTTTGTGGACAGCAGCAGTTAGTTGTTCAGTCTAAATAACAATTCCCTATTGACCCAGACAGAAGCCAGGGTGGGTCTCAAGGACACATCAATGGCAGTGAAATTAGCCTTCAAGGCAGCTTCAAGCTTTCTCTCAGTTACACCCTTAAGAGCTGAAGCATCCGCAACTGCCAAAGCAGTGGATTTAGAGAGCCTGGAAATGGGAGAATCAACCTGTGGAGGAGTAACCCATTGCCCTAAGGCAGCTTCAGAATAGGGATACAGCTTAGAGTATCTCTTAGACAAAGCCAGATGCTTGTCAGGAGTTTTCCACTCATCCAAAATAATTTCATCCAGAGATGGATTAAGCGGAAAAACAGTACAGAACTTCCTGCTGAGAAAAGGCCAGTTGAGAAGCATCTTGTTATACCAGCTGACCAGTTTTCCCCAGACTTGACAGATAGAAAAATGGTACTTTGTGGACTGCAGAGCAACAAGTGATGGTTTCTCCATTTTGGCTTTATTTTTGTTAAATAAATCATGACACGGTGTAATATGTCATGTGTTGTTGTTCATCTGAGGTTGTATTTACCTAATTTTTAAACCTACTAAGGAACAGATGATTATTATTATGTCCTGATATGTAAAACCATAGAATTCAAAGAGCGTGTCCTTTCTTTTTCACACTACTGTATATACACAGCAAACAATCTGTATTAGCAGTCACATTACAACTTAAATTAATAAAAAAAATTTATTTGAGAGGATGCTGTGCATCATTCATGTATGCCTTGATGGTAAGGTCTCTCCCACATCTCATCGGTTGTGTAAATCTAATAATTTGTTCAATGCTGCCAGTGGAAGGTGCTGGGTGCTTCATCCCACAGTGGTTATCAATAGGGTGGGCCCATATTTTTACATCCATGCAATAGTTAGAAAATATATAAAAAATACATAGGTCCTGGAGATGCTTGTCAGAGGGAGGCACTATGTCCCACATATGGTGGTCCTGTCCGTCCATAGTGGGTTTCTGGTGCCTGATACATGATGCTTTAGGGCATATCCTATCCAGTACACTGCCTCAAGACTTGACACTATTCCTATTTTCTGTTTTCTGACGGGTGAGCCTCCCCACTACCTCGTATAAGACACCGCTTTTTCATCTCCTGAATGCTGCGAGATATTTGATACTGAAATATTGGAAAAACCCAACTGTCCTGACATTGCTAGAATGGAGGGAGGGGGTCCATCGTCTACATGGTTTGGAGAAAACACATGCAACGGCAGTGGGCTCCTCGCCTTTATGTGCAGAGGTGTGTGCACATTGGACTGCCTGGGATGGTGCGTCTCCTGCATAAATCCCTGCTTTACCACACGGGTGTTTCTCTTACTTGTAGTGTACTTCATTGCAAGTTTCTTTACTTGTACGTTCTTGGCATTGGTGGACACACCCAGTTATTTTCTTTGCCAGGCAATGTATACTCAGTCATACCGGGAGCCTCACATCTTGGGGATCAGATGCGCTACCCTACCCCTCCTCCCCTCCCTGTCAATTAAACAATCAGTACCTTTGCCTGAATTGTCCAGAAGACAGATTAACTCTTTACTGGCCATATGTAATCACAGCCTTGTTATTGTGCTAACATTTTATCATCAGGATTGATCTAATTGGTATTAAATCATTTATCTATATGTCTAGTTATGTTGCTGTTACAAAGAAGCATAGTTTTACAACATATATTTCTTAAAAAGGAGACTAAAACATTTCTCAATCTATATATTACTAAAATTCCATATTATATATTTTCATCTTCAATGACATTCCAGCTATATGAATATTCCCTGGGGTTATTACTTCTACATATGTCATATTTTCATAATACTAATTATGATTTTTATCTTTATCTTAATTTTCTCATTTCTAAACTGAACTTCACATCAAATATCTTAGAAGAATCTCAAAAGAATCTCATATTTTCAACTCTGGAGAACCGGGACAAAACTCATATTGTTTGTCAGATCTTCATTATATGTACCACATTTTACTGTTTATAGCGTTGTCTAAATTAATCCAAAATGTTCAACATACAAGTAATCTAAACCCTAACATATAACAGAGTTCTAAATGCATGTTAATATAACAATATTATTAATTATAAATACAAACTAAGGTCCCCTTTCTATATAGCATTGTGATAAGTTAAGCAGTAAAAAATAAACAGAATATAAGTGAAGATAAATATATCTCCCTTAAACTGTGATCTACTGAATACAATACAATACCATATCTATCTAAGTTATCCTTAGTCTGTATTAAAAGATGACATTATGTAAAAGTAAATTTCAATAACTATCATGCAGTTCACATCATGAAGCCTATTATCTTACGGTAAACCAGCCAACCCAAAAAAGGCAGGGTTTATTACAATCCCACCTAGGTTTACTGAGTGATTACCACACACCAGAAACACCCCAATGCGTTCACATGTGTTATATTAATTTTTCATAAATTATAATCCGCGTATTAGACAATGTGAAAAACAATAAAGGGGGACGGATAGAGCAGTCTTCATTACAAGGTAATAGGACTGAATATTGTGCACTTCGTTTAACCCTAACTCGTATATTCTCAATAACTTCAATTTTAGTGAAGGACTATACTCAATAAGTGACAGCATAAGCTTTATTTAGCCCTATTGGCTCTCTCGTGGATACAGTAAATATCCAGTACACTTCTTGATATGAAAGCATACTGGGTAAATCTCCTCCTCTTACTGGCTTAATAATCCTTTCCAAACCCTGCACTGTAAAGCCTTCCAATTCCGAATCATGTTTTGTACAAAAATGGTATGTAACACCCATTCTAAGATCTTTACATTTGATATTGCTTATATGTTCTCTGACACGTTCTCTTAGGCTTTGAGTAGTTTTTCCTAAATATTGGATTCTGCACAACTTACAAGTTATTAAATATACCACAAAATGTGTGGCACAGTTAATACACTGTTTTATTTCATAATCTTTCCCTGTAACTGTGGAGTGAAACTTCTTTGAAGGCACTATCCATTGACAACAGCCACACTGTGTATGTCCACACCTAAAGGTCCCTACTGTATCGAGCCAAATCCTAAATTTATTTCTTTCCGGTGTGTACATACTCGGGGATAGTTTTTTTTGCCAAAGTAGGAGGAGATTTTTTTAAATAAACCTACATCCTCTTTCTATAATAGGTTGTAAACCTCTATCACCCATTAATATCGGTAGGTGTTTTTTTAATAATTCCAACTATTTTATTAAATTCAACAACTGTAAGTTGTCACAAATGTGACTTCAAATACAATTCTCTGGTCTCTGAAGTTTGGTTTGTTGTGAGCGCTCTCGTACTGTGCCTTCACGTCTGTTGGATCTTGCTGAGAAAGAAAAGTACGGTTGCTACTAGCTGGCAATATCAAATACTGGCTATATAAAATATACAACAAGCCACTCACCCCGTAGCTTCTATGTTGGCGATCCAAAGCAGCCCTCGTCAATCTCAGCACGATCCAACAGACGTGAAGGCACAGTACGAGAGTGCTCACGGACCACCCAAACTTCAGAGACCAGAGAATTCCTCCATAAAATAAGTATTTATTTCTTCAATTTAAAAGCATAAGGACATATAAGGAAACATAAGGATATACACTGGAACAGACACGATCCACCTAACTCGTTTCGTGAAACAAAAGGTTCACTTAATTATAGGCTCTAGTACTGTGCCTTCACAAATGTGACTTTTCCATTCTTATCTTTATCATCCATTTTAGAACCATCTCGTGACTTTAGTAATACCTCTCTACTCTTTTCTCTCAAGATGTGTTCTGCTCTGTCCAGCATCCACTTTGGGTACCTGCGTGACAGTAGCCTTTCTTGTAAATCACTGCAAGCTCATCAAAGAGTGCATCAGTGGAACAGTTCCTTTTCAACCTTAGGAACTGTCCCACCAGCACACTCCTTATCGTATGATGAGGATGACAGCTATCGGCTCTTAAAATTATATTTGATGCAGTCAGTTTCCGATAGACATTAGTCTTTCCTGTTGACAAGCAAGAACTTATTATCACGGTGCCCGTACTATTTTGGCGACATTCTGTCAGTTTCCACTCCTGCTTACTCCTATTGGCTGAACTGACTTTGTCCCGCCCAGTATTTGTCCTTAAATACTGGGTTTTGTCACTACTCCAGGGCCCTTTTGTGGTGTTTCCATTACCAGCGCTTGTTCCTGTTTTCGTGTGATCTCTGTGTACCGAACCAGACTGCCTGACTACTCTGCACTCGTTCCTGCCTGTGTACCGACCCAGACTGCCTGACTATTCTGCATCTCGTTCCTGCTCTGTGTACCGACCCGGCCGACGTTCCTGCTCTGTGTACTGACTCGGATTGGCTGACGTTCCTGCTCTGTGTACCGACCCGGCCTGGCTGAGGTTCCTGCTCTGTGTACCGACTTGGATTGGCTGACGTTCCTGCTCTGTTTACCGACCTGGCCCAGTTGGGCTTCATTGGCCATGTGTCTATCCTGCTTACGGTCCCATCCGGTCCTCGATTGGGGTTGTTACCCAGGATCCTCTCTGTCTCCGGACAGTGTCCTTGTGACCGCTATCGTTTGCAGTCTAGTCTCAGTTACCTGTCGGTGTCACCCAGGCAACATTGCTGGTGTGTTCCTTCCATCCGTGCACCACGTTGCGCTTGACCTTTCTTCCTGCCATACACGCTGAGGCTGGTCTTACCCAGGGCGCCTCAGGCAGTTCACCTGATCGGGCAGTCGACTTAGGTCTGAGCGTTGTTAACCCCTTCGGGGTAGGTGCCAGTTCCACCAGCTATTTATCCGAGCAGTCACCTGTTGGGTGCCTCTCCAGGCTTGCTGCCAGTGTTCCGCTACTGCTACGGCAGTTCACAAGTTGTTCTGGTCTCAGTTGTCTATTGAGGCGTTACTCGATATTGTGCGCTCTCTGCAGAGTGAGAGTCTTTAAGGGCCTCGCACTATTAGGGCCTGTCAGTCCTCCTGGCCTAATAGTAATCCATTCTGTGCTGCCTAGTTTGAGTACCACATGAAAGTTACCTGACTTGTGTCAGTATATTGTGTTGCTGTACTTTACATATACTGGACCCGTGTGGGTATATATTACTGTAACCTGTCCTGTGTCAGTACTATATTGGGTCATATATTACTGGACCCATGAGGGTTATTGTTTTCTGCAACTGTTCAATAAAACTGTGTTTTATCTAAACCTACTGTGTCTGAGTGTCAAACTAACTGTTACACTTATATTTAAATCCAAAAAATTGATGCTATAACTGTGACTATATAATGTGAATTTTAAATTATAAGTGTTGTCGTTAAGATATTCCAAAAATGATGATCCTGTTGGTGACTGTTCACCAGACCAAATTATAAGTAAATCATCTATATATCTTTTAAAGTAAAAGATCTGTGATTTAAAGGGGTTACTATCTCCAGAGATGTGGGACTCCTCCCATCAACCCATGAATAGGTTGGCATATGACGAGGCAAATGTTTCCCCCATCGAAGTCCCACATCTCTGGAGATAGTACACACTATCAAATAAAAAATTATTGTGTGTAATAATGATAAGTAAAAATCACAAAATGATTACATATAATGACGATACTTGTGTAAGTGATATTTTACCGCTTCTAATCCAAGATTATGAGGGATGCGAGAAGAAAGAGAAACTACATCACAACGTATCCACGTATACTCCGATTTCCATTCAATAATCTCATTTCTGTAGGACCAGTTTCATGTCTCACAAATAAGAATCAAGTCTCAACACTAGGGGCTGAAAACAGTCATCAACATATTGGCTGAGTTTTTCACTCATGGAGTCAATCCCTGCCACAATGGGTCGACCCTCTGGACTCTTTAGTGACTTGTGGATCTTCGGAAGATGATGAAATATGGGAGTAATCAGAGAGACCACCTTCAACCATTCACTTTCTTGTTGAGTGAAAAAGCCTTTCGAAGATCCAAAGTCAACCAGAGAGTCCAGAAGATTCTTACATTCCACAGTGGGATTCCTATTCAATACTATATATATATAGCGGTATTACTCAGCTGTCGTTGAGCCTCCCTGAAATAAGCTTCTGTATCCAAAAACACTACTGATACCCCTTTATCAGCTTGTTTTATAGTGATATCATCATCATTGGACAACAACTTGATAGTATCTCTCTCAAGGGTCGTCAAATTGCCCCTAAAATGGGATCCTCTATCAACATCTGCGAGACCAAGTCTTTCTCCACTTGATCTTGAAACACATCAAATACATTAGTCCTTGTCTGTACTGGATAAAAATCAGTATTTTAAGGTTTCCTTACTGGGACCCGAGATACTCCATCGCCTCCAGCACTGGACAAACTAGTGTCTGCCGCTAAAGGCAAGATAACATCACAATGTTCCTCCAGGAAAGTCTAATTCTCCACTCAGAATTTGCCCCGTCATATGCCAACCTATTCATGAGTCCCACATCTCTGGAGATAGTAACCCCTTTAAATCACAGATCTTTTACTTTAAAAGATATATAGATGATTTACTTATAATTTGGTCTGGTGACCAGTCACAAATAGGATCATAATTTTTGGATTATCTTAAAGACAACACTTATATTTAAAATTCACATTATATCATCACAGTTACAACATCACTTTTTTTGTTTTAAATATAAGTTCTTGCTCGTTAACAGGAAAGATAATGACTAATGTCTATCGGAACCAGACTGTGTCAAATACAATTTTAAGAGCAGATAGCGGTCATCCTCGTCTTACGGTAAGGAGTGTGCTGATGGGAGTTGAGAAGGAACTGTTCCACTGACGCACTCGTTGATGAGGCTTGCAGTGATTTACGAGAAAGGCTACTGTCACACGGGTACCCAAGGTGGATGCTGGATAGAGCAGAAAGCATCTCGAGAAAAGAATAGAGAGGTATTACTGAAGTCACAAGAATATTCTAAAATGGATGATAAAGATAAAAATGGAAAAGTCATATTTGTGACAACTTACAGATGTGAATATTAATGGGTGATAGAGGTTTACAACCCATTATAGAAAGAGGATGTAGGTTTATTAAAAAAAAATCTCCCACTTTGGCAAAAAAACTATCACCAAGTATGTACACACTGGAAAGAAATAAATCTAGGATTTGGCTCGATACAGTAGGGACCTTTAGGTGTGGACATACACGATGTGGCGGTTGTCGATGGATAGTGCCTTCAAAGAAGTTTCACTCCACAGTTACAGGGAAAGATTATGAAATAAAACAGTATATTAACTGTGCCATATGTTTTGTGTTATATTTAATAACTTGTAAGTTGTGCAGAATACAATATTTATGAAAAACTACTCGTATCCTAAGACAACTTGTCAGAGGACACATAAGCAATATCAGATGTAAAGATCTTAGAACGGGTGTTGAATACCATTTTTGTACAAAACATGATTTGGAATTGAAAGGCTTTACAGTGCAGGGTTTGGAAAGGATTATTAAACCAGTAAGAGGAGGAGATTTACCCAGTATAATTTCATATTAAGAAGTGTACTGTGTATATACTCTATCCACAAGAGCCAATGGGGCTAAATAAAGCTTATGATGTCACTGTCACGGATACCCAGAAAAGTTCAGGAGTCAGTACGGTATAGTTAATGCAATTTTATTGACAAAATAAACAAAGAAAATATATACATACAAAGGAACATGCAAAGGGTTAAAGCCAGAAACCCTGCTATCAGAAATAATAGGATGCAAGGCTAAACCTCAGTGCCAGAGACTAGGCCTTAGCCACTGGTAGTCTCAATCAGGAGCCAGGAACAGGAACACAGGATCTTGATCCGACGTAGCGGGCATACTGGCTCAAGCCTGCAGTCAGTAGGGAGCAATATCTGACTCACACCTGCAGTCAAAATGGAGCGAACTCTGACTCACACCTGCAGTCAGAATGAAGCGAACTCTGACTCACGCCTGCAGTCAGAATGAAGCGAACTCTGACTCACGCCTGCAGTCAGAAACAGAGCTAGTCTACCAGAGCCCCCAGTCTGCACTAGATTGGGTGTCTGCTAGGTACAAGGAACAAACGTAAGAGTAGTCAGACAGAGCCATAAGTCATCACCAGAGGGGCTAGTCAGACAAGCCAGGTCATACACAGTTCAGGTAGTCAGCCAGAGCCACAGGTCTGCACCAGGTTGGGTGCCCACTATAGGGATAAGCAAAAGAATAGTCAGACAGAGCCACAAGTCAGCACCAGGTTGGATGAAAGACTAGCCAGGTCATACACAGCCCAAGGTAATAGAACTGCTATGAACAACAACACAAGGGCAGCTGAGTCAGGACTCAGACTGCCCTTTAAACCCCTCCACAGGAAGTAGGTAGGAGGAGCAGCTAAGAGGGAGGAAGTAGGTAGGAGGAGACTACAGGAAGCAAACACATAAAACAGAGGGCTGCTGCATGCTTGCAGCCTCGCACCTGTAGATGACGCTGAAACCAAGGTAAGCTGTAACAGTCACTTATTGTGCATAGTCCTTCACTAAAATTGAAGTTATTGTGAATATATGAGTTAGGGTTAAGCGAAGTGCATAATATTCAGTTCTATTACCTTGTAATGAAGACTGCTCTGTCCGTTCCCCTTTATTATTTTTCACACTGTCTAATGCACGGATTATAATTTATGAAAAATTAATATAACACATGTGAATGTATCAGGATGTTTCTGGTGTGTGGTAATCACTCAGTAAACCTAGGTGGGATTGTACTAAACCCTGCCTTTTATGGGTTGGCTGGTTTACCAGAAGATAATAGGCTTCATGATGTGAACTGCATGATAATTATTGAAATTTATTTTTACATAATGTTATCTTTTAATACAGACTAAAGATAACCTGGAGATAGATGTGGTATTGTATTCAGTAGATCACAGTCTAGTGGAGATATATTTATCTCCACTTATATTCTGTTTATTTTTCACTGCTTAACTTATCACAATGCTATATAGAAAGGGGACCTTAGTTTGTATTTATAATTAATAATATTGTTATATTAACATGCATTTAGAACTCTGTTATATGTTAGGGTTTAGATTACTTGTATGTTGAACATTTTGGATTAATTGAGACAAACTATATACAGTAAAATGTGGTACATATAATGAAGATCTGACAGACAATATGAGTGTTGTCCCGGTTCTCCAGAGTTGAAAATATGAGATTCTTTTGAGATTCTTCTAAGATATTTGATGTGAGGTTCAGTTTAGAAATGAGAAAATTAAGATAAAAAGTCCCACTCTGGCACTCAAAGGGTAAAAGTGCAGCAGCAGCAGAGATCGGTAATGCTTTGAGTGCCATGAAGCTATTGTGGCACTCAAAGGCTGCTGTACTACAATGGCGCCCGCTTTTGGTACCTGAATTCCTTACAGGCATAAGGAAAAGATGCATGCTTTGTGAAACCGATGCCAGCACCACTGCTATTACCCACAGCAGACGGTGCAGGCATCGGACTTCAATGCCTCCCTCCCTCCTCCGTTCCAATGTTGTGCCCTAGCAAATTGGATGCTCCGTAACCCTGTGAGTGCCAGAGGAGAAGGCAATGCTGTGGTTGCCACTCTGGCACTCAAAGGGTTACAGGGAACTTGTGCAATGAAGCGCTAACCCTTTGAGTGCCATGGACCAAATGTGGCACCCAAAGGATGTTCAGGGGGAATGCCTGCCTTCTCTCCCCGCCCGCTGTTGGGACTGACTGTGCCAACGGTGTAACCCTTAGAGTGCCAGAGTAGAAGGCATTGCGATGTGTCCCACTCTGGCACTCAAAGGGTAAAAGTGCAGCAGCAGCAGAGCTCGGTAACGCTTTGAGTGCCATGAAGCTAGTGTGGCACTCAAAGGCTGCTGTACTACAATGCTGCCCGCTTTTGGTACCCGAATTCCTTACAGCCATAAGAAAACGGGTGTACACTGTGTGTAGGCATGAAAAGATGCCTGCTTTGTGAAACCGATGCCAGCACCACTTCTATTACCCACAGCAGACGGTGCAGGCATCGGACTTCAATGCCTCCCTCCCTCCTCCGTTCCAATGTTGTGCCCTAGCAAATTGGATGCTCCGTAACCCTGTGAGTGCCAGAGGAGAAGAAAATGCTGTGGTTGCCACTCTGGCACTCAAAGGGTTACAGGGAACTTGTGCAATGAAGCGCTAACCCTTTGAGTGCCATGGACCAAATGTGGCACCCAAAGGATGTTCAGGGGGAATGCCTGCCTTCTCTCCCCGCCCGCTCTTGGGACTGATTGTGCCAACGGTGTAATCCTTAGAGTGCCAGAGTAGAAGGCATTGCGATGTGTCCCACTCTGGCACTCAAAGGGTAAAAGTGCAGCAGCAGCAGAGCTCGGTAACGCTTTGAGTGCCATGAAGCTAGTGTGGCACTCAAAGGCTGTTGTACTACAATGCCGCCCGCTTTGGTACCCGAATTCCTTACAGCCATAAGGAAACGGGTGTACACTGTGTGTAGGCATGAAAAGATGTCTGCTTTGTGAAACCGATGCCAGCACCACTGCTATTACCCACAGCAGACGGTGCAGGCATCGGTGCCGAGATCAGTAACACTTTGCGTGCCAGAGGAGATCGCAATGTGCTGTAAGCCACTCTGGCACGCAAAGGTTCAAGTTGTACAAGTTATACACCTCACAAACCCTTTCAGTGCCATCAACCAAGTAAACTAAGTAAACCAGTAAAGTTATTCAATGAATACTTACCAGCAAAGATCTGCACTCCTGTTCCAGTCAGCTTTCTAGTACCGGCAAAGATCTGCACTCCTGTTCCAGTCAGCTTTCTAGTACCGGCAAAGATCTGCACTCCTGTTCCAGTCAGTTTTCTAGTAATTGTCAAAGAAAGAAGTTCCGTCATTCTTATCAAACGGGATTGTGACATGTAAAGGGGGCTGGGTTTACCCTTTGAGGTGTGTAAACTTAACACTTTTGTCTCTTAATGCACATCATACAGTCGTACGACAAGGGGGATACAAGACCTTCTGCTGTGACATCAGAAAAAGGTGTGGGAAGGGGAGACTTTAATTCTAAATTACCGATCAACGAGACTGTTCTCACCACTTCCAAAGGTAACACTCTATATAACTTTACTATAGAAACTGAATTAAGGTTTG
The DNA here is from genome assembly GCA_037306005.1 of Rhinophrynus dorsalis. Taxonomy (NCBI): domain Eukaryota; kingdom Metazoa; phylum Chordata; class Amphibia; order Anura; family Rhinophrynidae; genus Rhinophrynus; species Rhinophrynus dorsalis. Next base: position 176,861,150 of record CM074724.1, on the reverse strand, counting down.
TAAAAATGAAGTATTACTATCCCTTTAACTTATCACAATGCTAAATAGAAAGGGACCCTGAGTTTGTATTTTTAATGAATAATATTGTTATATTAACGCACATTTAGAACTCTGAGATATGTTAGGGTTTAGATTACTTGTATGTTGAACATTTTGGAGTAATTGAGACAACGCTATAAACAGTAAAATATAGTTCATAAAATGAAGACCGGACAGACGATATGAGTGTTGTCCCGGTTCTCCAGAGTTGAAAATATGAGATTCTTTTGAGATTCTTCTAAGATATTTGATGTGAGGTTCAGTTTAGAAATGAGAAAATTAAGATAAAAATCATAATTGTTATTATGAAAATATGACATATGTAGATGTAATAACCCCAGGGAATATTCATATAGCTGGAATGTCATGTGAAGAGAAAAATATATAATATGGAATTTTAGTAATGTATAGATTGAGAAATGTTTTTTTTCTCCATTTTATGTAATATATGTTGTAAAAATATGCCTCTTTGTAACAGCGACATAACTAGACATATAGATAAAGGATTTAATACTAATTAGATCAATCCTGATAAAATGTTAGAACAATAACAAGGCTATGATTACATATGGCCAGTAAAGAGTTAATCTGTCTTTTGTACAATTCAGTCAAAGGTACTGATTGTTTAATTGACAGATACTGTTGATTGGTCTATTTGAATTGGAGCCGTTAGTATTCACTGTATAAAGAGAGCATCCTTGTATATGTGAATTTAGTCTATGAGTAAGCACATTGTGCGAAACACGTGAGACTGTGGCCTTCGGATGTCTTGTGCTCCATTTGTTGAAATAAAGAAAGTGGTTTTTATGAAGAATAACTGAGTGCCATGGAAATTCATTCTCCTTGCTTAGAACATTGGATGCGTCGGCTCATCGTTCCGCTTTGCACTGTGTTGTTCATTCTATATCGGTAAGTGAAAGAATTTTTACTGTGTCCCAGTCTGGTGCTGCTGATAATGAACAATGAAGAAAGTATCCATTCTTGGATGGATCAAGTAAGTTAATCACCGGCTAAGCCAACCAGGAAACATAAACCTATGTCCTTATTCTTAAGGACAAGTGACTACATTATTAAATGTTACAGAAAAGGAGTGTGCTCCATGGATGCCATAAACGAATTGTCACACACCAAATACGTTCAGGGCAAAGTGCAACAACTAAATGCATTTACACATACCACCTAAGAGAGAAGAAAAGAATGAAATGACATAACAAATTTAATAAAAATAAAAAAAATCACTTATTACAAAAACCTATTGATTCATTTTAATAATAAAGTCCATTGAATAATAGTTACAAAAAACATGAAATTCATGGTTAAGTCCATTACGTGTTAAGGTCCCATAGGTGTGGATTAATCTGGCTTCCCATTGTAATTGAATTTTTCACAGTTTACCTGTACGGGATGTGGATATGTGTCATGCCCCCTCTAGCTCCTACCTCCATGTCCCAGCTATCCACCGCTGCTGGGGGCTTCCCGGATGCTCCGTGATCGTGGAGTAGGCCGAGCCGTGGCCTCGAGTAGCGGCGTCTACCTGCAATCGCGATGGCGCTGTAGGCCTAAGCCATGGCCTAAAGTTTAAGGAGTCTCCAGGGAAGGTATCCACAGGGTGCCCAGATCAAACCATGGTGTTGTACACCTGTAGGGGGGAGGTGAAGCCTGCCTCTCCCATCAACTGTCCACCAATAGTGTGTCTCCAGGTAAACAGTGAGGCAGGTGATGTGGTTGCACACCCCTCTGTTGGCCAATCCATTGAGAGGTTTGTTCAGCAGAGGGGAGGGGTGAAAACCCATGACACTATAAAAACCCCTCAGGCTGTGTCCACTTTGCTTCAGTGTTCCAGAACTTTGGTTCCTGTGTGCTCTAAGCTTCCAGTGCTCAGTGCCTCCTTCCTTGATTTGCTACAGACCCTCTGCTGGATTTCCCATTGCCTGACCTTCTGCTTGCCTTCTGGACTTTCCTGCTGCCTGTTTCCTGACCTTGGCTAGTTTTACAGATTCTGCTTGACTGCTGCCTGCCCTGATCTTCTGAACTGTTCCTGACTACGCTTTGCTTAACCTTTGCATGCCCGTGCTGTCATTCTTACCTAAGTGTTCTACCTGTATCCCTCCGTGGATCACCTGGTAAGGGTGTCTGGCAAGAGATAGCATTCCCTGCTCCTACACTCCAACCATAACAAGCCTGACATTATGTTTTACCAGTAAGTATGTGCTCATCCCAATGGGACGTGGAAGCAAGTGGGTGCCACTCTCACATTTCCCTACTGGATCAGATTGCTTATGCCAGTCTCCTAAATTCGTCCCCCTTCTATAGCAAACTAACTATTTGTCCCAATTTCTTATCTCCTGCTAAAATATGCCAATTTCTTTTAAAAATCTGTTTAATGGCTGGGAACGATGAAGCACCTAGCAGAGCAACTTGAGGATTCATTCAGTCAAGACCAGCGTTGCAATGTGTTTGAGACTGCAACAATGAGGCAGAACAGGAGTACAGCTGTGGGCAATATTAAGGCTGACAGCGTTTAACGCCAGTCTCTGTAGAAGGAATACCTTATCCTATAGTAAAAGTTTTGGTTGTTACGATGCGGCAACAGCCATAGGCATAATGGAACATATGATTAGACTTACACCGTCGTGGCATTGCAGAGGATACCTAACCACTGATGCAATGTGGCAGACACCTTACCATCAAGGCATACATCATGATACACAGTATCCACTCATCTGATTTATTAATTACCAGTTTTTATTTATTCGGCTATCTCCATATTCATTTAAGTTGTAATGTGACTGCTAATACAGATGGAATGGAGCAGCATAGAGAAGCGGCTATATGTTAAAATTGGATCTTTTTATTCTTGGACTTAAGAAATGGTGACTTTGGCAATTATATTGCTAGCAGTGCTCACCCGTCTATGATAATGTCTTGGGTGATACTATCAATACAAGTAAAGGTGAAGGAATATATTTTATCTATTTATCTTATTGCCATGCGTAGGTTGGTACTCTGCTTTCAGCCAGCAGACACAATCATGGGTTGTTGTATTTGAACCAGTTGCTTGGCAACCAATCGGTACCTCACATGATGTCATCATCCGATACACAGGAAACTTTGCATTCTGATGTCCCCTGGACACAAGGATGATGTGAGGTGAGGATAGTTTAATTGATGCTTAGCTCTTTGCTGTACATATATTATATATACAATCATGTGAAAAAGAAAGTACACCCTCTTTGAATTCTAGGGTTTTACATATCAGGACATAATAACAATCAACTGTTCCTTAGCAGGTGTAAAATGAGGTAAATACAACCTCAAAGGAGCAACAACACATAACATATTATACAGTGCCATGATTTACTTAACAAAAATAAAGCCAAAATGGAGAAGCCATGTGTAAAAAACTAAGTACACCCTTACTGCTTTCATATGAATTAAGATGCTAAGTAGCACGCAGGTGCTGCTAATCAAATGCCCTCGATTAATTGATCATCAGCAAGTGCGACCACCGCTGTAAAAGCCGAAATTTTAGCAGTCTGCCAGTCTGGAGCATTCATGTGTGTGTTAGCACAATGCCAAGGAGGAAAGACATCAGCAATGCTCTTAGAGAAGCAAGTGTTGCTGCCCATCAATCTGGGAAGGGTTATAAGGCCATTTCCAAACAATTTAAAGTCCGTCATTCTACAGTGAGAAAGATTATTCAAAAGTGGAAAACATTTAAGACAGTTGCCAATCTTCCCAGGAGTGGATGTCCCAGAAAATTCACCCCAAGGTCAGACCGTGCAATGCTCAGAGAAGGCAAAAAATCCAAGAGTTACATCTCACACTCTACAGGCCTCCGTTAGCATGTTAAATGTTAAAGTTCATGACAGTACAGTACACACCTTATACCAACTGTCAAGCATGGTGGTGGATGGATGATGATTTGGGCTTGTTTTGCAACCACGGGACCTGAGAACCTTGGAGTCATTGAGTCGACCACTAACTCCTCTGTATACCAAAGTATTCTAGGGTCAAATGTGAGGTCATCTGTCCGACAGCTAAAGCTTGGACAAAATTGGGTAATACAAGAGGACAATCATCCCAAGCACACCAGCAAATCTACAAGAGAATGGCTGAAAACGAAAAGAATCAAGGTGTTGCAATGGCCCAGTCAAAGTCCAGACCTCAACCCGACTGAAATGCTGTGGTGGGACCTTAAGAGAGCTGTGCATAAACAAATGCCCGCAAACTTCAATGAACTGAAGAAACTTTGTAAAGAAGAGTGGGCCAAAATTCCTCCACAATTTTGTGAAAGACTGAAAAGAAAAAAATTACTTCGAGTTATTGCTGCTAAAGGTGATTCTACAAGCTATTGAATCATAAGGTGTACTTAGTGTTTCACACATGGCTTCTCCATTTTGGCTTTATTTAAATAAATAATGACACAGTGTAATATGTCATGTGTTTTTTTTTTATCTGAGGTTGTATTTACCTAAGTTTTAGATGCACATCCCAAATTGAATTTGTAGAAAGAATAATAAAGGGCAGCACCCGTGGGATTTTTCAAGTGGTACTTTATTACAATAAAGTACCACTTGAAAAGTCCCACGGGTGCTGCCCTGCATTATCCTTATATATCTATATATATATATAAAAGAGAAAGGCTCATTGCATAATTTATGTCTCCTCAGGAGACACACACACCCATGGGTGGCAATAAGGAGGGGTTACTGTTCCCATTGGGTGATTCGATGGGGGTGTGATTTTCACACCAATTGCAGTGGCCGAAGGGAGTTGGCCCACCCCCACTATGCAGCACGCCCACCACTATCAAAGTCAGAAAAAAACAATATGGCCGCCACTTGCTCCTACACCACAGACAAACACACATATGCCCCACTCACACAGCAACAAACTCACACACATACCCCACTCACACAGCACCACACACACACATGCCCCACTCACACACACACAGGCCCCACTCACACACACAAAAGCCAGAAAGAAATATGGCTGACACACAGTCACTCACCCTGACTCCCAGTGGCCTCAGAAGGACCTGTACTACAGCCATTGAGGAACAAAATGGCACTCAAAGGGTTAAGGTAGGTCCTCATTGCTCAATTATTTCTTCACTGTCATCATTTGCCATACAACACAGAGGAAAGGCAGGCATCAGGTACACACTTAACCCACTGACTTCCACAGGGTTGTGTATCAAGTTTTAGCCCTCAGTGAGTGTGTTCAAACCCCTCACACTGTAAACTTGCATTTCCCTCCCACTTCTCCTCCTTCCCCAGCCTATTACTAACACTTTTCCCACATTTCTCTTAAGCCCCGCCCCCACTCATGATTAAGCCCCGCCCACTTTTAACCCAAATTGCCCCATTTGTCTCTCCACATCAGCACCACATAACTCCCCTCCAGAGACAACACAAATCAAAGTTCCCAGGTATGAACACACTTCCCACTGCTATTTAACTCTGACATGCCTCTCTATAACTTAACCATTTGAGTGCCAGAGGGGTGCACAACTCATGCGTGCATGTGTTTCTTCGCATATATGTTGCGTGTGTGTGTGTACATCTCTGCTACATATTTGTGTGCATCTCCGGTGTGTGTGTGTGCATGTCTTTTGCATGTCTCTGCTGCTCACTGTGTGTATGTGTCTGCCTGTGTGTTGCATATATCTGTGTTTATCAGTGTGTCTACATTTCACACACACACACACACACACACACACACACACACACACGTGTGTGCCCAACGGTCATAACATGACGGCCAACACCGTCCCACATAGTGTATAAGCTCCCAACATGTGTCACTTGACCCTTTCACTGCCAGAGGACTATACAACTCATTACACAGTAATGTGTTGCGTACCTCTCTCACACTCAGAGTTAAAGTGCTACACTCCAACCAACTGCTACACTATGTCTGTATAATGCAGTAACCCTACAGCCCTGTATTTCATGTCTACTTCACTGTCTATGTATAATCATTTCTCCCCCTCACCCATTACTTTACTGTAACACTTCACTGTCCCTCTTCTCCTCAATCTCTCATCTCCTCCTCCCTTGTCATCCCCACTCACCTATCCCCTAGCCATTCATCCATAGTCCCAATCTCGCCATTTTACTCCCACATCACTATTACATTATCTATCACTGCATCTGTCACTTAACCCTCTGTCTGCCAACCTATTTCTTCAAATGTACTGCAGTATCCACTGCTGTAATCTAAATTATTCCTTTCCTCACAAACATCTTCTCACTGTGACCTTCACCAAGTACATAGCACACTCACTTCAACTGTAAGGATACAAGACCTTATTCATCAAGTAACACAGCACACTCACTTCAACTGTAATGATACAGGGCCTTATTCATCAAGTAACACAGCACACTCACTTCAACTGTAAGGATACAGGGCCTTATTCATCAAGTAACACAGCACACTCACTTCAACTGTAAGGATACAGGGCCTTATTCATCAAGTAACACAGCACACTCACTTCAACTGTAAGGATACAGACCCTTATTCACCAAGTAACATAGCACACTCACTACAACTGTAAGGATACAGGGCCTTATTCATGAAGTAATACAGCACACTCACTTCAACTGTAAGGATACAGGACCTTATTATCAAGTAACACAGCACACTCACTTCAACTGTAAGGATACAGGGCCTTATTCACCAAGTAACATAGCACACTCACTTCAACTGTAAGGATACAGGGCCTTATTCATCAAACTGAAGAGCTGCAATTAAAACATTTTTTACAACTCTTATCAGCATATCTACATCACCACTGCGTCTGTCACACACTGTCTACATATGTGACATACGTCATGTATGTGTGTCTCTCTGTATGTATGCGTTTCACAGTGTGTGACACGCTCTGTCTCTTTAAGTGCGTGTCTGTAACACTGCATATTTCTGTTTCACACAATGTCTCTCTGTGTAAATAATATGACGGGCAACGCCGTCCCACATTGCTAGTATATATATATATATATATATATATATATATATATATACTAGTTGAACAGCCCGTTACACGGGCCACAGTGTCACAGCCACCCGGTCGCAGGGAAGTCACGTGCAGAGGAGACTGCCTGCGCCACGACTGATACAGAGCTGGACGCTCCTTCGAAGCGCCCAGCTCTGTATCAGCCGCGTCGCGGGCAGTCTCTACTGCACATGAGTGCAGCAGTGTGTACTGTGCATGTCGCAGCGTTACACACAATTTAGCAAATTATTATATAGGATATAATCCCAGTCCAGGTTTTGGTAAGCACACCCAAAGAAAGAAAACATTTAAAAATTTAAAATTGCTGGAGTGCAACCAATTTTGACCACACACACACACGGAGTACTGTGCAAAAGTCTTAAGCAGGTGTGAAAAAATCTGTACATTAAGAATGCTTTTCAAAAATAGACAACTTAAAAGTTTATACTGATTTTAGAAAAATCTAAAATCAATATTTGGTGTAACCACAGTTTGCCTTCAAAGCAACATCAATTATTCTAGGTACACTTGGCACAAAGTCAGGGATTTTGTAGGCATATAGTCAGGTGTATGATTAAACAATTATACCAAACAGGTGTTAATGATCATCAATTTAATATGTAGGTTGAAACACAATAATGAAATGAAACAAAAACAGATGTGTAGGAGGAATAAAACTGGGTGAGGAGCAGCCAAAATCAGTTAACAAGGTGAGATTGCTGAAGACAGTTTAATGTCTACAGTCATATATCATTGCAACACTGAGCATAACAACAAGACGTAAGGTAATTATACTGCATCAGCAAGTTCTCTCACAGGCAGAAATATCAAGGAAGACAGCGGTTTCCAGATAGGCTGTCCAATCGCTTTTGAAGAAGCACAAAGAAGCAAGCAGCGTTCAGGACTGTAGATGCAGTGGGTGGCCAAGGAAACCTAGTGCAATCAGAAGATGTCCAGCAGTGCCAGCAGCTCAGAATTGGCAGAAAACAGTGGGACCCTGGTACACCCATCTACTGTTCAGAGAAGTTTGGTCAGAAGTGGTCTTCATGGAAGACTTGCAGCCAAAAAGCCATACCTCCAACATGGAAATAAGGCCAAGCGATTCAACTATGCACCAAACACAGGAACTGGGGTGCAGAAAAATGGCAGTAGGTGTTCTGGACTGAGGAGTCAAAATTTGAAATAATTGGATATAGCAGAAGGCAGTGTGTTCACCGGAGGGCTGGAGAGCGGTACAAGAATGAGGGTCTGCAGGCAACAGTGAAGCATGGTAGGGGTTTCTTGCAAGTTTGTGGTTGCATTTCTGCAAATGGAGTTGGGGACTTGGTCAGAATTAATGGTATCCTCAATGCTGAGAAGTACAGGCAGATACTTATCCATCATGCAGTACCATCTGAAAGGTATCTAATTTTTTTCTGCAGCATAACTATATTCAAGGTAAAGAAGTACAAGAAGTCCTGGAAGTGATGGTATGAAGCAACTGAGGCTGCCTAAATCCACAAAAGTACTGTGGTTAGTTATCCAAGATGTTTGGAGCAACCCACCTTCCAAGTTCCTTAACAAACTGTGTGCAAGTGCACCTAGAAGAAATGATGCTGTTTTGAAGGCAAAGGGTAGTTACACCAAATACTGATTTAGATTTTTCTTCTGTTCAGTCACTATCATTTTCTTAATTGAAAAATAAACTATTATCACTTCTAGTTTTGAAAGGAAGAAATGTACCTTCTTGATTTTTCCTTTTCTTCTGTGTCCCATCCACGGCCATTAACTCCAATGAGACACACCAAAGCCTTGAATTAAGGGAGGGTTAGAGTACTGAAAATATATGTCCGAAAGAAGTCAGTGTATATAATGAGCCCATATACATGAAACCTATGAATAAGTAAACATTATAGAGATACCCTCAGAAAATATAGATATATATATACACACTTACATATGTACACACACACACACACATATATATAAAAATAAATAAATATTCACAATTTTGTCACTACTGATTTTGAAGACCTGTGAGTGCTTTGTTCTCCTTGGACTTGTATCTCTGCTTTAACATTAGCACCCAGGCATATATCTATATTATTAAATGAGAGTGCCTCTGTATGGATACATATTACATATACACATATACATATGCAATGATTGGAAAAGTCTTACCATCCTGGAATGGTAGCTGCCTTCAGAACTTTTGTTGCAGCAAAAGACTGCACATCTAATCGGTAATGTTTAATGAAAATTGGTATAGATGACCAAGTTGCAGCTTTACATAATTCTTCTGCTGTTGCGGAGTTCTTTTCCACCCAGGATGTTGCCATTGCCCGTGTAGAATGGGTTTTGATAATTTACGGGGGATCTTTTCCTACTTAAATGTATGTTTCTCTGATGCATTGTGTTATCCAGCAAGCAATGGATGTTTTGATGCTGGATGGCCTTTGAATTTTCCTTGGAAATGCACAAACAAGGATTCTGATTTGCGAAACAATGCTGTATTCTTTAAATATTCTGACATGCGGCTTAACAGATCCAGCTTATGTAAACGTTCTTCTTCCTTGTCTTTTGGATTAGGATAAAATGCTGGAAGAATTATTTCCTGGTTGAGGTGGAAAGAAGATACTACTTTTGTTCTGAAGTTGTTTCTTGTTCTAAGGACTATTTTATCCTTATGGAATCTGATATAAGTTTTCTTAGATGAAAGAGCCTGTAACTCACTTACCCTTCTTGCTGAGGTGATAGCGACTAAGAAGGCTGTCTTTAACGTAAAGAATTTAGTTGATCTTTCTTTTAATGGTTCAAACTTTCTGGAAGATGTTAGCTGATTGAGAACTAAATTTAAATCCCATGGAGGGATTTTTTTTTTCAACTGCTTTCTTATTTTTTCAACTACTTTTTTTACCAAATCTTCATCGGCAAACTGTTTTGCCACACATGCCAATATTGCTGACACCTGCACTCTTAGGGATGATGGTCTTAAACCTTGCTCATGAACTTTTTGAAGGAAGCTTAGCAATTGAGCGGTGGAAGTGGAAAACCTATCTAACCCTTTTTCTACACATCATATGGAAAATACTTTCCAGATCCTATTGTAAACAGTGAAGGTAGATGATTTCCTTGCAGACAACATGGTGTTGATTACAGGACCTGTTAAACCCCTGAGCCTTAAGGAGTTCCTTTCAGCCTCCAGGCTGTGAGCTTCAAAAAACCTGGATCCTGGTGCCAAATTAGTCCCTGGCATAACAGATCCGGTCTTATAGGCAGTGGCCATGGACTGTCTATGGACATGTTCACCAGGTCCGAATACCAGACCCTTCTTGCCCAATTTGGAGCTATGAGAATGACATCCAGTCTCTTGCATCTTATCTTCTTCAGGGCACTTAGAATCATAGGTATTGGTGGAAATATGTAGGCCAGTTTGAAGTTCCATGGTTGCGTCATTGCATCTATTGCCATTGCCTGTGGTTGATTGAGTCTTGCAAAAAACTTTTGGCATTTCATATTCTCAGATGTTGCCATCAGATCGATTACTGGAGGACGCCATCTCAGTGTAATTTGATTGAAAACTTCTGTGTTCAGGGACTATTCCCCTGGATCCATTCCGATATGACTCAAGTAGTCCGCTAGATAGTTTTGGCTTCCCGGAATGTGTATTGTTGATAGAGCTATTAGGTTTTTGTCTGTCCATAATATTATTCTTCTTGCTTCTGCATTTAAGGGTGGGCTTCTTGTACCACCCTGGTTCTTTATGTATAGAACAGCTATCATGCTGTCCCAACACTATCTGTACTGCCTTGTGCTTGATTAAGGTCTTGAAAGGTGCGTTCCTCTTTGGACCATGTTCCCTGAACAAATTTGTTCTTGGAACATCCTCCCCATCCTGTCAGACTTGTATCTGTTATTATCTTCTGCCATTCCAAGATCTCTATTGACAGACCTTTGAAGAGATTTTTCTGATTCGTCCACCAAGTTAGCTCTTTTTTCACTTTTATAGGTAATGGGATTTCTTGGAGTAGATTGAGTGAATTCTTTTTCCACTGTCTCAGAAACCATCTTTGGAGTGGCCGCATGTGAACTTTCGACCAAGGAGATACTTGGACTGATGATACCATATGACACAGTGCTGCCATGTAATCCTGGGCTCTGTGCTTTTTCAATTTTGCAAATAGTCTTATTTTGCTTGTTATCAATCAGATCCTGTTAGGGGACAGAGACATTGTGTTCCTGATTGTGCCCAGTGTCAATACTATGAATTGTAGTCGCCGGGTTGGAGATAGCGGACTCTTTTTAAGTTGATAATCCAACCTAGATCTGCAGATGGGATGTTGTCATGATCATTTGCTGATGTACCTGGGTACTGGAGTTTGCTATTAACAGTAGATTGTCCAGATATGGACAATACACCCTTCAATCTCAGTGGTTCTAGAGCAGCTGATAGAACTTTGGAAAATATTCTTGGAGCTGAGGTTAGCCCAAATGGTAGCACCTTAAACTGCCAGTGCCGCTCCTTGTAGCAAAATCCGAGATACCTCCTGAAATCTTGTGCTATTGGGATGTGATAATACGCATCCTGTAGATCTATTGTTAGGAGATAGGATTCTGGAAGAATTGCCTGGATCACCCTGGCCACTGTCTCCATTTTGAAGGTTTGATGCTTCAATAAGGCATTCAGCAGCTTTAAATCTAGTATCGGACGGTATCTGCCTGTGGTCTTGTTGACCAGGAAGATTACAGAGTACCATCCTTTCCCTTTTTCCTCCCAAGGCACTGGATCTATAACTTCCTTCAGGTATAGATCTAAAATAGACTTTTCTAAATCCAATGCTCTTACTTCTTTTTACTGAATGTTGGACTTCTTGAATATATTTGCATGAGGTCTGTTTTGAAAAATCAGCAGGCACCCCACCTGTAAAATATGATGTGTCCAATTGTCCTTGTTGGTTAAATTTTTTCATTACGAGATGTACAGTGAAAATCGACCTCCCACTGGTACCTGAGGCAGGATCTGCTGGTCCTCAAGGAAATTCTTTTTTTAAATTGATTTTTTCGAAACCCATCCTTTCTGAATGCGGCTTTGGACTGTTGCACTGAAGCTTGTTTCCTTGCTTCATAGTTCCTTAATGGCTGATATCGCTTGTCACTCCGAAAGGATTGTATCCTATTTCTGAAGGATGAATGTACAGGAGGCAATCTGCGCTTTCTGTCCTGGGGAAGAAAGGAGCTGTTTCCCCCTGTAACTCTTTTAATTATTTAATCTAACTGTTCTCCAAATAGAAGAGAGACTGTGAAAGGAAGTGAAACTAATTTACTTTTGGATGACACATCAGCACCCCAGGTTCTCAACCAAAGGGATCTTCTGGCTGTTATGGATAGAGAAGAGGATCTTGCTGCTAGCCTGATAGAATCTAACATAGCATCGCAATGTTCAAGTTTTGTCCAATTAAAGAGAATTGCATTTTAAGGCATTCTCAATTCTTCTATCCATCACATCTTTTAAGGAAGACCCATCTTCCATAGGGATGGTCGTTCTTCTTGCAATTTGGGCAATTGACACGTCTATCTTCAGGGAGGCAACCCATGCTAAGGTATCCTCTAGCCCATTAAGTTTTTATTAATTCAGATACTTGAATGATGCACCAGGAATACAAGCAATTCCCTCTTGTTCCCCATGATGGCAGTATCCAATATACCTTGCTGTTTCTGTTCTTCGACCAGGTCAAGTGTTTTCCTCATTAACTTTAGTTTTATTTTGTCTAGATTGAATGTGACTCCATCTTCTTCCTGAATTTCACCCTCCTCCTCAGAAGAGTATTGGGATAATACCTCCATGAAACTTGCTTCTTCAAAATCACCTATTCTAGATTGAGTACCTTCTTCACAGTCTTCAGCCCTTTGACTTTTTCTTGGTTGGGCTTGTATACTTGCAAAGGTCTCCTGCATTGATATTTTCATCCAGGATAGAAAATCTTGCAGCTGATTGGGAATTTCTGTGCCTGTAGCCTTTTTCAGACATTCTAAACACAATTTTGACTCCAGAGGAATAACGGCATCACATCGTGCACAAGTTTTGGACTTGTGAGTGACATCTTTTTTCTTTCTCCTTTTCTTTTAATTCCGCTGTTGGTTTATCTTTAGAGGAAGTGGATTTTGGAGTAGCAGCCATACTAACACTTAAAATATAACTTTTAATAGGATATGCTAAAAAATTCTAACAGTATTCCACTACGTACAAACTTAAATATAAGGATCTGAACACAGATGCAAGCAGCCTCTTATATAGAATGTAGTAATTGGCTTCCGTTCCAGCGTGTAACGCAGAGGCCCAACGGAAATAACAGACAGAGGTTATAAATAAAAGAGGACATACTATGCCCTCAGATGAGTGAATATTTCCTCTGTGTCAGGCATTATGGAACAATCTCCACTGAATCTTTCCTCCATTCAGCGTTCCATGCCGCAGTCTGACTTCCTGCAACCCTGCTGGGGCGGAAGCACGTCATCCTGAGCTTGCTCCTGTATCCGGACATGAAGTGTTGCTCAAGGAAGGAGGAAGAGAATCCTACCGGGCCAGCAGATATCACAAAGCCCACTCTTCAGGAAAAAATGCCCTGGCGGGGATGGCATTATAATGCGGCCATTTCTAGGTAAGTGATCCACGTGATGGGAAAACATATTTTAATTCAGCAACTTTTACAGAACTCCAGCGGATGCGCCGTTCCTTCACCATCTGTAGGATCAAAAGACTGGAGGGAAAAGAAGTGGATAACCTTAAGTAGTTTTTAATTGGTCCTACATCTGGCTGAAGGGGAGAAGACAAGTACCCATTGGAGTTAATGGCCGTGGATGGGACACAGAAGAAAGTATTCTTACTTTACAGCATTTTTTCACACGTCCCTAAGACTTTTGCACAGTACGGTGTGTATTATATATATATCGTCAAATTTTTTTTGGAAGGAGTTAAAATAGATACAATGCAAAATACACTGCCAGAGTTACCGTCTCTCCTAGTTTCCGTAATGCAGTCAAGACTTCCCCTTTTTGCTGTGTGTAGAGATCTCGTTCCAATTTACCCACCATTAAATCCCGGTCCATCTGAGGAAAAAGATCAAATATCTTTAAAGGAATAATGCTGTTACTTGCCATATAATCTTCATACATTGACAGAAATAGGCGTACCTCAGCTAATCGGGTCCGAAGCTGCCCAGGCTGCTTCTTCGCAAACATCCTAAGAACCTCTGGAGTCTTAAAGGCTTGGCTAATTGCTGCCTGTATTGCCTAGTGATAAATAATTGCAAGAAATATACAAATAATTCAGAATCTTGAATGCAAAATTATTAGAAGCATAGTGGGATGCATGCACTAAGGCCCATAAGCAAGCTTTTAACCAAAAAATAGTATTAAAATAATTAACTACAAATAAAAGAAAAAAGATGACTACTTCCAGGCACTCTCACCTATATTAAATATATATCAATACCTAACAGGCACAACATCTAATCAAAATCAGATATGAATGTCCTACAAAAATGCATAATGTATAAAAATTAACTTTTCTTAAAAATTGTTTAAAAAAAAAGAGAAAAAAGAAAGCGCAATCTAATCCAAAGCAGCAGTCTAACAAACAATAAGGAATATCTACAGGCATTAAACACGGAGTCCCACTATATCTCAGGAGCCAGAAAAGTACTTTTAGATTTAAAGGGATATTCTGGGCTTCAAATGAGACACACTGCAGTAGTATTAGTTACACTCTAAGTAGAGAAAAATAACCCAAATTTATAAGGTCCACTAGTGAATTTAACAGCTATGCACCATCTGTGGAATGCAAATGGAGTAGCTAAGTTAAAAAATGTCAGTGTAGCATCGAGTAACATATAACGAAATTGCCCTGTAATGGGCAATAACACAAAAGCAGAGTAGTTAGTAATTTGCTTAGTCTAGCAAAGTCGATTCTCTCCATCTAGTCACAACCTGGAATTAACTAGTTCTATAATAGTAACCACAACCGCAAACTGTCCATGATCACCAGACAGTTGCCGTTCACGGTGTTTGCTGTTTGCAGGGACACAAACAGTCTGCAAGTTACAGCCGACCATTGTGTAAACCTCTCACCAATGCCACAATAGGACTACTCCAGCGGTTAACGTACTATAATATAGTAATAAGTGAACCTACCCTTACATGAAAAGACTAATATCCCACATACTATAAATAACCTATTTCTACAAAATAGACATAAATTGCCAATACAATTCTAAATCCCTAAACTCGGTCAGACTGCTGTGTTGAATCACCTAAAACATTTTGTCCACTAATTGGACTTCATCAAAGGTAAAACGCAGAATACTGATCAAACAGAAGTTTAAATACCTGATAGTTACAAAAATTATCCAATCAGCTTTCTTCTCCTTTCTCAGTATGACGATACTGCTTTGAATTATATCTCTTTATCAGTATCCACAAAGAGACAATAGCGAAAAGTTAAAGAAAAAAGGAAAAGGATGGCTACATGGGGGAAGAAAGATACAGTGAGGGAAAAAATTATTTGATCCCCTGCTGATTTTGTACATTTACACACTGACAAAGAAACGATCAGACAATAATTTTAATGGTAGGTTTATTTGAACAGTGAGAGACAGAATAACAACAAAAAAATCCTGAAAAACGCATTTCAAAAAAGTTATAAATTGATTTGCATTTTACTGAGTGAAATAAGTATTTGACCATCTATCAGCAAGATTTCTAGCTCCCAGGTGTCTTTTATACAGGAAACAAACTGAGATTAGGATCACTATCTTAAAGGGAGTGCTTCTAATCTCAACTTCTTACCTATATAAAAGACAAATGTCCACAGAAGCAATCAATCAGATTCCAAACTCTCCACCATGGCCAAGACCAAAGAGCTGTCCAAGGATGTCAGGGACAAGATTGTAGACCTACACAAGGCTGGAATGGGCTACAAGACCATCGACAAGCAGCTTGGTGAGAAGGTGACAACAGTTGGTGTGATTATTCGCAAATGGGAGAAACACAAAATAACTGTCAATCTCCCTCGGTCTGGGGCTCCATGCAATGATCATGAGAACGGTGAAGAATCCATCCAGAACTACACGGGAGGATCTTGTCAATGATCTCAAGGAAGCTGGGACCATAGTCACCAAGAAAACAATTGGTAACACACTACACCTGCAAGGTCCCCCGGCTCAAAAACGGACATGTACAGGCCCGTCCGAAGTTTGCCAATGAACAGCTGAATGATTCAGAGTAGAACTGGGTGAAAGTGTTGTGGTCAGATGAGAGCAAAATCGAGCTCTTTGGCATCAACTCAACTGTGTTGAGTTGTTTGGAGGAGGAGGAATGCTGCCTATGACCCCAAGAACACCATCCACACTGTCAAACATGGAGGTGGAAACATTATGTTTTGGGGGTGTTTTTCTGCTAAGGGGACAGGACAACTTCACAGCATCAAAGGGACGATGCGATGAGAACCTGCTTACCTCAGTCAGGGCATTGAAAATGAGTCATGGATGGGTATTCCAGCATGACAATGATCCAAAACACACGGCCAAGGCAACAGGAGTGGCTCAGGAAGAAGCACATTAAGGTCCTGGAGTGGCCTAGCCAGTCTCCAGACCTTAATCCGATAGAAAATCTGTGGAGGGAGCTGAAGGGTCGAGTTGCCAAACGTCAGCCTGGAAACCTTAATGACTTTGAGAGGATCTGCAAAGAGGAGTGGGACAAAATCCCTCCTGGGATGTGTGCAAACCTGGTGGCCAACTACAAGAAACGTCTGACCTCTGTGATTGCCAACAAGGGTTTTGCCACCAAGTACTAAGTCATGTTTTGTAAAGGGGTCAAATACTTATTTCACTCAGTAAAATGCAAATCAATGTATAACTTTTTTGAAATGCGTTTTTCAGGATTTTTTTGTTGCTTTTCTGTCTCTCACTGTTCAAATAAACCTACCATTAAAATTATGGACTGATCATTTCGTTGTCAGTGGGCAAAAGTACAAAATCAGCAGGGGATCAAATAATTTTTTCCCTAACTGTAAAGGGTACTGTCCTTATGTAATGTAGGTAATGCGAGAAGTCAAGGGGTGTTGATGTGAAACAACACATTATAAACTCATCAAAACTGACCCAATAGGGTTCAAATCTAATAGAGAGATGTTAACAATAAAATATTTATTTTTTCCATTACGCAGTGATCCTTTCCTCTCTTCTTGATTGGCATCTCAATGAATCCAGTAAAATTTGGTTTCATTTAGAGCATTCTTTCTTCCCATCATTTGATCCAAGGCACGAATTCTTGATACCTAAGAGTATTAGACATACTATTCCGTGCCCTCACCCCATTCTGAAAACAGTGAATGACTATTAGAATAAGCTAACAGTTCAGGCAACTTAATCCCACTCCCCTTACCCTACTCGTTACTATTTTCCAATACCCCAACCACAGTGTCCCTTCCCTCATAACAATTTCCTAGCTGGAAAAAAATCCCGAGATTCTTTTTAGAGACTTGCAAACCAAAGACGGTATTAAACATTTTCAGGAAGTACAAACAAGATACTCTCTTCTGGAGATACCTGTGGATCAAACACTTTCTTTCACAAAGGGAGGTCTCCTCTAGTCGCGCACACCCAGAAACAGACTTTGAGGGTCTTCTCAGACCTTCACAACACCAATGTGACGGTTTTATAGGTACGGTTTACAAGATTCTGTCAAAACCTGAGACGCTAGAGAAACCTCTTTAAGATAAAGCGTGGGAGGAAGAGCTAGGAGAGATAGTAGACTTCCACGCTTGGCAAAGTATCTGGAGGGAGACCTTACGTTCCTCGATATCCGCTCAAATGATTGAAATGTACTTCAAATTACTCTCCAGGTGGTATCTCACCTCAGTCCGCTTTCACGCTATATCGACACAAACCTCTTCAACTTGCTGGAGGTGCAAGACACAAAGAGGGACATTAGTGCACATTTGGTGGGAATGCCCTTTAATCAAGCCATTTTGGACTAGGTGTCTCTGCCATCTGGATCTACTTTTGAGAGTAAATCTTAATTGCAGCCCCTGGACTATTCTCCTCTACAAGGACCTACCCCGAGTCTCTCTCCCACAAAAGATTTTATTGATGGCCATGCTTAATGAGGATAAGGTACTTATACCCATGCGGTGGAAGTCCACATCCCCACCTACTGTCAAGGATTGGACAATTAAGGTTGAAGAGCAGCGTCTACTCTCGCGTCTGACATGGCTAAGCAGAGGCCTTGATCCAATGGCTATGGTGAGATCGAGAAAATTGACTTGATTAGCATCAATATGAAACATAAGGTGCAAGTTGAAATCATTATTATTTAATTTCTGAATGAATTCCTCAAACAGATGTTGACTACCATCCCAGAGTATTAAAATATTGTTAATGTAACGTAAATATAAAATAATATAACTGGTGTATTTATCATTTTGGTCCGCAAGGATATGCCTGTGCTCCCACCAGCCCAGATATAAATTGGCAAAGGTGGGAGCACAGGCACTGCCCATCATAGTGCCCTGCAATTGCAAATAAAACTGATCATTAAATGTGAAAAAATTATGTGGGAGTATAAACCTCAGCAAATGAACATAAAAATGATTTTGATCTTTCAGTGTAGAGGCCTGCATGTTCAGAAAAAACCTGACCGCCTCACACCGCACATCATATTTAATACTTGTATACAGTGACTGTGTCTGCTGTTGCCAAAAAGATAGAATCAGTAATTTGCAAATCCTGTAATTTAGATAACACATCCATTGTATCCCTTGTGTATGAGGGCAATGAGGTAACAAAATCCCTCAAACACAGGTCCAAGTATTGACTAGTTCTTTCTGTAAGACATCCTATTCCAGATATTATTGGTCTTTCACTTGGTCTACTAGGATTTTTATGAACCTTGGGCAACATATAAAATGTTGCTACTTTTGGGTCAGAGACGGTAAGGAACGTATACTCTTTTGGACTAATTAGTCCCTCTGACTTAGCTTCATCTATTAATCGTTGGTATTGAATCAGAAATTGTTGTATGGGATTGCCTATAAGTTGTTTGTAACAGGCCTTTTCATGTAACTGCCCACGTATTCCTGCATGTACATCTCCCTAGGCCATATCACAACATTTCCTCCCTTATCTGATTCCTTAAACAAAACTTAGTCATATTTTTATAAATGTTGGATAACTCATTGGACACAAATTCATTTTAAATATATATAGGGGGTGTAAAAGAGGACTTATTTTTAATCTGTTGTTTCCATCCCGAAACATCTGTATTATTTTCCTCCAAAACATCTTCCAAGATGGCAAGTTTTTCCACATCAACAGAATCCTTCTGTTCATTATGATCTTTATTTTGAAAAAACTTTTTTAAAAGTAATTTTCTTGCATACAAATGTAAGTCTTTAATTAATGTAAATGTATAAACTGGAGAATGGGGGGAAAAGATAACCCCCTTTTCCAATACTGCTGTTTGGGTATCTGTAAGTGTTCTATTAGAGAGATTAATTACTCTCAATTTGTTTGTGTCTGTTCTCAACAATATTTTGTCTTTTTGAGCTCTCGTGACATAATTGTATTGAACGTTTTTCTCTATGTTTGACTCCCCCTTCCTTGTTTTGGATTTTTCACATTTTTTTTTTTTTATTTCTCCTCTTTTTGTGTGATCCTTTGAACCCCAAAAACGATCAGTATAATTACTCTTTGATTCTTGTTCCGAAGATTCCATTTCTGATGTAGTCATATCTGATTCTTCAGTCCCTATCCTTCTAATATGTCCCCACCTTCTATTAGAATAATCATTCAAATCTCTCAAAAAATGTTTGTAGGGCTGCAACAACTAATCGATAAAATCGATAAAAATCGATAATGAGAATCGTTGCCAACGATTCTCATTATCAATTAGTTGTGCAGCGATTAGTTGTGCCGCCCAGCAGCCCCCCAGCCGCCGTATGTTCTGAAAGGCTGAGCACCTTAATCTCTGCCAGATGCTGCTGTCTTCTTACTGCCCGCACTTATGACATCCGGAGCGCAACCACGCCAAACGCGGAGACGCCGTGTGGAGCATGCAGGTATTTTCTTCCTCTGTTCTGAGGCCAGTTTAAAACTGGCGCCCAGACAGAGGAAGAAAGCCCCTGCACGCTCCATGCGGTGTCTCCGCGTTTGGCGGGAAAGAGTGAAAAAGAGGTACGGGGAGAGACATACATGGGGGAAGAAAGTGAGGCACAAGGGCAGGGAGAGAAAAAGAGGCACAAGGAGGACAGAGAGAAGCACATGGGGGAGAAAGAGGCACATGGGGGAGAAAGAGGCACAAGGAGGGGAAAGAGGCACAAGGAGGACAGAGAGAAGCACATGGGGGAGAAAGAGGCACAAGGAGGACAGAGAGAAGCACATGGGGGAGAAAGAGGCACAAGGAGGACAGAGAGAGAGAAGCACATGGGGGAGAAAGAGGCACATGGGGGACAGAGAGAGAGAGAAGCACATGGGGGAGAAAGAGGCACATGGGGGACAGAGGGAGAGAAGCACATGGGGGAGAAAGAGGCACATGGGGGGCAGAGAGAGAGAAGCACATGGGGGAGAAAGAGACAAATGGGGGGCAGAGAGAGAGAGAAGCACATGGGGGAGAAAGAGGCACATGGGGGACAGAGAGAGAGAAGCACATGGGGGAGAAAGAGGCACATGGGGGGCAGAGAGAGAGAAGCACATGGGGGAGAAAGAGGCACAAGGGGGGCAGAGAGACCTCATAGACCCCATAGTAAATAATAACAATGACACATATTAATGTGTAAAGTTTTTTTATTCTGCTGTTTGTTTTTAACATTAAATCAGTTTAAATAATGAAAAATTAGCATATTGGTTTTTTATCCGATTAATCGAAAAAATAATCAGCCCACTAATCGATTATCAAAATAATCGTTAGTTGCAGCCCTAAATGTTTGTTTCTTTTTTGTAATGATAGTTTGTTCAAACTTATCCACTTTATTCGTCATCTGTTTATAAGCTTCCTCTATTGCATTACTATATTGAAACTTCTTCAATTTGCTATCAATTTCATCTATTTCTTTTTACTAATTGTCAAGACGTAATTTATCATGCTCTATTAATAGCAACATTTCGAGCAAGCGTTCAAAATGTGTTCCCGTTTTTGAGAGAATTCAGGGTCTTCAATGGGGAAAGATGGAAAAATCTGAACTCGTAAGCCACGTGGTACCATTTCTTTATTTATATACACCTGCGTATTATACACAGGTGCGTATTATACCTGAGATTTTATGGTAGTTGCATTTTTACTACAAGCCACCACCCTTTTGTACAATAACATATACGATTAGGGGTATCAGCGTTGAATAATAGTAGGCAGTGCTGGCAGTATTCCTAAACCTCTCTCTTTTGTATTGGATTCTTTCCAAGGTGTTCCTAGGTTTCTCTTAGGAGTAACACGCCTGTAATTACACCTAAATATGGCATTGTTCGATATTTCAGCAAATATAATGAATAGGAACTTAGAACAACTATAAATCTGATGGAAATCTATTTGACAAACACAGAATCAATAGAGTATCAAATCAACGTATCATAATCTGTTTAAAGATCTTCACAAATTATTAATAAAACAATCTAAAATTTGGTAGAATCGGAACCCGTTTGAGAGCTATATTAATAAAGAAATGGCACCACGTGGCTTACAAGTTCAGATTTTTCCAACTTTCCCCATTGAAGACCCTGAAGTCTCTCGAAAATGGGAATACATTTTGAACACTTGCTCGAAAGAATTGATGTTGCTATTACGTCTTGACAATTTGCAAAAAGAAATAGATGAAATTGATAGAAAATTCAAGAAGTTTCAAGACTTAAAGTTGATAAATTTACATTAATTAAAGACTTACATTTGTATGCAAGAAAATTACTTTTAAAAAAGTTTTTTCAAAATAAAGATCATAATGAACAGAAGGATTCTGTTGATGTGGAAACACCTGCCATCTTAGAAGATCTGTTGCAGGAAAATAATACATTTGTTTCAGGATGGAAACAACAGATTAAAAATAAGTCATCTTTTACACCCCCTATACATATTTCTCCTGAAATAAAGGTGTTTGTGAAGCTAGTAAAAAATGAATTTGTGTCCAATGATTTATCCAACATTTATAAAAATATGACTAATCAAGAGACTCTAGCAATAAAATAATTACAAGGATGGGATGATGTTGTCACAGTACCTTGTTTCCAGCGATGCAGCTTCAGCAACGCTCGGCGTCTTTCCACGTGTCATCTGCAGGCAAGAGGCTTAAAACATGCTGCAGGCCTCTGTTTTATGTGTGTTTGTTTCCTGTAGTCTCCTCCTACCTACTTCCTCCCTCTAGCTGCTGCTCCTCCTACCTACTTCCTGTGGAGGGGTTTAAAGGGCAGACGGAGTCCTGACTCAGTCACTCTTACGTTGTTGTTCTGAGCAGTTCATTTTCTAGTATTCTTGATTCCTGTGTATGATACGGCTTGTCTGTCCATCCATTCTGGTGTTAACCTGTGGCTGTCTGACTATTGTCCTTGGCGTTCCGATTTGGCTCAGATATCCTCTCTGGTGCAAACATGTGGGTCTGGCTGACTACCCGCTCCGTGTATGACCTAGGCTTGTCCGACTACCCACTCTGATGTTGACCTGGGGCTCTATCCACTGCGCATCCAGCATACATACGCTCCAGTGGATATCCTCTCTGGTGCAAACCTGTGGCTCTGGCTGACTACCCGCTCCGTGTATGACCTAGGCTTGTCTGACTACCCACTCTGGTGTTGACCTGGGGCTCTATCCACTGCACATCCAGCATTCCAACGATTCAGTGGATATCCTTTCTGGTGCAAACCTGTGGCTCTGGCTGACTACCCGCTCCGTGTATGACTTTGGCTCATCTGACTATCCTATCTGGTGCTTACTAGAAGGCCCTGTTTGTTCACTCAGTTTGTCGGTTCCGTTATTCAGACATCCTTACTAGTACTGACCTGGGGCTCTAGCAGACTCCTAGCTACTGACTGCAGGCTGAGTCAGTATCTCTTGGGCGTTACCTTACCAAGAGACTCCAGTGGGCTGAAGCCTAGTCTCGGACAGTGTGGTGCAGAGATTGGGAGACTGCTATTCCTGATACAGTGCTCGCCGTTTCAGTCACCCACTGTGTGTTTATTTATATATTACTGTTATTATTCTCATAATAAAGGTTCTATTAATATTAACTATACCATCTGACTCCTGGTTTTGCTTGCCAGCCGTAACAGATGTTTTGTTTAAGGAATCAGATAAAGTATGAAATGTTGTGATATGGCCTAGGGAGATGTACATGCAGGAAGCAAATGGACAGTTACATGACAAGGCCTGTTACAAACAACTTTTAGGCAATCCCACACAACAACTTCTGATTCAATACCAACGATTAATAGATGAAGCTAAGTCGGAGGGACTAATCAGTCCAAAAGAGTACAAGTTTGTTACCATCTCTGACCCAAAAGTAGCAACATTTTATATACTGCCCGAGGTTCATAAAAATCCTAGTAGACCAAGTGGAAGACCAATAATATCTGGAATAGGATGTCTTACAGAAAGAGCTAGTCAATACTTGGATCTGTGTTTGAGGGATTTTATTACCTCATTGCCCTCATACACAAAGGATAGAATGGATGTGTTATCTAAATTACAGGATTTGCAAATTACGGATTCTATCTTTTTTTGGCAACGGCAAAAGTACAGTCACTGTACACAAGTATTAAAAAGGATGTGGGGTGTGAGGTGGTCAGGTTTTTTCTGAACATGCAGGCCTCTACACTGAAAGATCAAAATAATTTTATGTTCATTTGCTGAGGTTTATTCTCACACATAATTTTTTCACATTTAAAGATCAGTTTTATTTGGAATTGCGGGGTACCATGATAGGCAGTGCCTGTGCTCCCACATTTGCTAATTTATATCTGGGCTGGTGGGAGCACAGGCATGTCTTTGCAGACCAAAATGATAAATATACCAATTGTATTGTTTTATACTTACGTTACATTGACGATATTTTAATACTCTGGGATGGTAGTTAACATCTATTTAAAGGGATAGTAATACTTAAAATGTAAAAAAAAATATGTTGTAGGGTTTATCCCCCTGAGTAAAACAAGAGTACTCCCACTGCTGAGAGGTCTTTCACTCAAAAGTTATTAATTTTCAAAGTTGAATTTTTTAGGTGCAATATCACAGTGGCCTGAAATTGTACAGTGGCGCTGTTGCTACACCATCCTATGGAGATTTATGGTCAACTGACCAGAGTTGTCCATAGGATCATGTAGCAACAGCGCCACTGTACAATTTCAGGCCACTGTGATATTGCACCTAAAAAATTCAACTTTGAAAATTAATAACTTTTGAATAAAACACCTCTCAGCAGTGGGAGTACTCTTGTTTTACTCAGGGGGATAAACCCTACAACATATTTTTTTTTACATTTTAAGTATTACTATCCCTTTAAGGAATTCATTCAGAAATAAAATAATAATGATTTCAACTTGCATCTTACATTTCATATTGATGCTAATCAAGTCAATTTTCTTGATTTCACCATAGCCAGAGGTTTAGATAATATGATTGTCACCAATTTATACAGAAAAGACACTGACACAAATTCTGTTTTACATTATGACAGCTTCCATCCGACTAGTGTGAAAAACATACCTACAGGAGAGTTTTTACATCTATTTAGGAACTGTACGACTTTTGAATCCTTTAAAAATCAAAGTATGGATATGTGTTATAGACTATTAGTAAGAGGATATAGTAATACATCCATTAAAAAGGCATACCAAAGGGCGATTGTAACTGAAAGAGCTAGTTTACTAATCCCAAAAAAGCGAGAGAAACCATCTGAGACAGTAAGATTTATTACGGACTATAGAGGTGACACTACAAAAATTAGGACTATCCTTAATACATATACTCATGTCCTCCACAGCGACATACAGATGGCACAGTTTGTAAGCAAATCAATACCAGTAACATTTAAGAGAAGTCCAAAATTATGTGATAAATTGGTTAAAAGTCATTTGGTTAAAAACAAAAGAAATCTAACTATTAAAGGGTCATTTTCATGTTATAAATGTGGCACTTGCCAATATAGGATACGAAAAAAATCTAATTATAGATCGGTTTGGAAACATCCATACCATAAAGGACTACATAAATTGTAGAACACAAGCTGTGATTTACTGTGTTTCATATCAATGTCCTAAATTATATGTATGGATGACCAAGAGAACATTGCATGAGAGGATTTGCGAACATATTAGGGATATCAGGAATGCAGATAAAGATTTATTGGCTAAAAAAAACAAATATCTCCTGTGGCCAAACATTTCTATATTGTACACAACGGACTTATTAATAATTTTGCATGTTGGGTATTAGATAAAATATTGTTTGGAATCAGAGGTGGGAATATTGTAAGAGCCTTACAACAAATGGAATGCCAGTGGATCTTTAATCTTAACTCATTACAACCTAATGGTATAAATGAGAACTTGAACTATGGGGTGTTTTTGCGAGATAATATTTACAATTTGAATACAAAAATAAATATTTTATTATTAACATCTCTCTATTAGATTTGAACCCTATCGGGGCAGTTTTGATGAGTTTATTATTTCACATCAACACCCCTTGAGTTTTCACATTACCTACATTACATAAGGACGGTACCCTTTATCTTTCTTTCCCATGTAGCCATCCTTTTCCTTTTTTCTTTAACTTTTCGCTATTGTCTCTTTGTGGATACTGATAAAGAGATATAATTCAAAGCAGTATCATCATACTGAGACAGGACACGAAAGCTGATTGGATAATTCTTGTAACTACCAGGTATTTAAATTTCTGTTTGATCAGTATTCTGAGTTTTACCTTTGATGAAGTCCAATTAGTGGACGAATCGCATTAGCCGATTCAACGCAGCAGTCTGACCGAGTTTAGGGATTTAGAATTGTATTGGCAATTTATGTCTATTTTGTAGAAATAGGTTATTTATAGTATGTGGGATATTAGTCTTTTCATGTAAGGTTATATTCACTTATTACTATATTATAGTACGTTAACCGCCGGAGAAGTCCTATTGTGGCATTGCTGAGAGGTTTACACAATGGTCGGCTGTAACTTGCAGACTGTTTGTGTCCCTGCAAACACTGTGAAAGGCAACTGTCTGGCGATTATGGACAGTTTGTGGTTGTGGTTACTATTATAGAACTAGTTAATTCCAGGCTGTGGCTAGATGGAGTGAACTGACTTTGCTAGACTAATCAAGTGACTACTTTTTAATAACTACTCTGCTTTTGTATTACTGCCCATTACATGGCAATTTGTTATATGTTACTGGATGCTACACTGAGGTTTTTTTAACTTAGCAAGTCCATATGCATTCAGACATTTGGTTTAGACATTTAACGGTGATCCACTGTATCCAGTGTGTCAAGAATGTACTTATTCTACACAGGAATAGCGGGTTTCTTTATGTGTAGCTTGTCTATTTACATGCTTGCCAGCGGTAGTGTTACCTTTACTTAACCCGTTGACGTAGTCCATTTGTGTGTATGGCTGAAGGGTTAATGCAGCAGCCGACTTTGTACCTATGTCGAGTGCCTGTGTTCCTGTTAATAGCAAACACAGTTAATGGCACCTGTCTTTGTACCACAGATGGTGCATAGCTGTTAAATTCACTAGTGGACCTTATAAATCCAGGTTATTTTTCTCTACTTAGAGTGTAACGACTACTACTACAGTGTGTCTCATTTGAAGCCCAGAATATCCCTTTAAATCTAAAAGTACTTTTCTGGCTCCTGAGATATAGTGGGACTCCATGTTTAATGCCTGGAGATATCCCTTATTGTTTGTTAAACTGCTCCGTTGGATTAGATTGCGCTTTCTTTTTTCTCTTTTTTTAAAAATTTTTAAGAAAAGTTAATTTTTATACATTATGTACTGGAAGTAGTCTTCTTTTTCCTTTTCTTTGTAGTTAGTTGCATTTTTACTAAAGGGCACCACCCTTTCATAGAATAACATATACGATTAGGGGTATCGCCGTTGAATAATAGTAGGCAGTGCTGGTAGTATTCCTAAACATTTTGCTTTTGTATTAAAATAATTAATTTGGCCCTGCCTTGCACCTTTGCAACAAGTACCTTGTTTATCAACATAACAATGGAGCCCTCTGTATATATGGTGAGAGAAAAGTGTTCAGCATCTTAAAATGTACCTAATTATTATTTTTCTATTAACCCCTCTTTGTTTCAAGAGGGGCCCCCCACTGAATTAAAGCTCTTAAGATGTTTGGTTAACAAAGTTCTAAGTAAATATTTGCCCCCTCGCACATGCTCCTCATCTCACCTACCAACAATCAACTTTTCCATTGCAAAGGAGTCTAATACACTGCAAAATAATGTTGTACATCCAAGGATAATCAATATGTTAATCTTCATGATTGCTACCACAAAAGACACACACAATTTTTCTTACTTCTCATACATTTTCCTACAGATCTACACAGAGAACCAAATGTTCAAAGGGATTCCCTGCCCACACCATACCCAGAGTTTTGGTGCTGAAAAAAAAAAGGCAAATGCCAAAGGGTGTGAAAATTGTGTTATCAAAGGAGGCCTAAAGGAAAAGGAAATGATAAGTAAAAATTCTGTCTTTACTTCAGGGTCTCCTGTAGCACACACCCACTAAGACAAACCACTGAGCTAAAGCATGGGAGCAACTAGGGTCTCCAGAACTTTAAAGCCCAAATTACACTTCCCTGAAGTCTGAAATTTGAGTCTTTAGAAATTGAGGAAAGTAAGTATACTTTGCCAGGGGGTGGCTTTTAATTTTCTTGGGAGGATCCTTTCTCTGATAAATATAAGCTTCCAAAAGAGCTGAACACAGTCTTCAAATACTGGGCCCAAGAGCAAGTTTTGACACTGTCCCCAACACATTTATTCTCATCCCCACTCTGACACCTGTCACAAAATTCACAAGTGTAATACAGGCCATATCAATACTCTGATAATATCACATGGAAATTTAGTTCACAAACTAACACACTCATGCACTTTGATGGCTATAAATGCTGTAAGGATATACACCATAGTTTTATTAGGTATACCAGGGGTAGGCTTAGTTTGTGCTGCTTCCTTTTGCTCGCTAGTATGCACAATAGTGAATTGAACAATTACCATTAACAACGTGAGCAGCTTCTTCTTTCCTGAAGACCTGGACCCCCAGAGTGGAGTCAGGTATTACTCTCCACATCATGCAGAAAAAAGACAAAAAAGGAGAAGGCGCACACAATTCCTAGTGTCAACTGCTGATTCAGGAATATATTGCACCTCCACCACTTTTTACATGTTCTCCATTACCGTTCCAAGTAACACCTCTCACTGTGTGCGCACTGCACTCACCTTTTGGTGAGGCAGGACCAGCCTCAAAGTGTACGCCTTCACTGGATAACCCAAGTATCGGCTTCTTTATGCAGATAGATCTCCACCTCTCCAAACCTGGATTCAACTCTTCCAAACACCACCACCCTTTCTTTTGGTCTTCACTTGGCCCTCTATCTAGGGGGTCTAGTCTGACCTATTTTAGGACTGGGTAAATCCATGGCTGGAGGCTAATTAGCGACACTTATCAAATATTGATTATCTTTTACCTGGGATTATCCAGTGTATAAAAATCATATATATTAAAATAACTGGTAAGATACATCCAGCTTCAATACAGATACAAATAACAAAGTAAAATATATTTAAAATATAATTTGAGTATGGGATGTTAACCACTCTCCCACAGCCAGGGAGAACAGGATGGTCGCTTGCCTTCACTGAGGTGAAATTTGAGGTGACAAAAGGGTAGGAGATGAGGAGGCCCGTTTGGCTAAGAATCTCACTTCTAACCCTTTTTTGTTCAATGCGTTTGGAAAAGCCATGCCTTGAGACTCAGTGGTAAGCTCCTATTTGAATTATCCTCCTGGCTGCTAATACTCACTGGAACATGAGAGAGGTGGATAGCAATTTCCAAAGGCAGAGAAGAAAAAAAGAGAACAATTGGCTTGCTGGAAACAAAAACTGAAACAGTAAAGAACATAAGAGCATTGCTGCACTGATAAGTGGTGCACTTAACAGGAGGTAAGAGAGTGAGAAGGGATGCTGCCATCTGCATAGAATGACTTTGTTTTGCTACTGACAAATATATATGTATACTAGCACAGACATGCACAGAAACACACGACACACAAAGAACCCCCCACCCTTTCTTGCCTACTCCACTGAGGCAGCATCAATGTGTGCATTAGTAATTCATAACAGCATGCATCTTTGAAGATACTTAATGTTTGCCAACCATTTCCATAATGTTGTCTCATCCCATTCTCCAGAGTCTCCAGTTTGTTATGCTTTATCCTCATGAGCTGGGTGCACCATGAGGTAAAGGGTTGGGAGAGGCCCACAGGCACTTCGGCCTTTATGGGGGACTAGTCAAGGAAAGAAAATGACGAGCGTGTAAGTTAAAGTTGGGGACCATGTGATGATGTGGGGAGATGGTTGGAAGATCCTGTACATGGCTTACTGAGGACAAAGTCCAAAAGTGACTGGAAAAGGTTATGGTGAATAAAGCACCTGGACCTCATGGTATATAACCAATAGTACTTAAGGAACTTAGTTCAGTAATAGCAAGACTATTATACGTAAATGGATAGTAATACCTGAAAATAAGTTTATTTTATATTGTAGCCCTTAAAAAACCATGAAAGATGATATAAGTCTTATCTCCCAAACCTTTATGGTTTGGGAGATATTCATATGTAAAATATAGCATAGTTCACTTTTCCTTGCTGTTTCAGCTAAGTCTGTCATCTAGCGGACAGATTTGGAATTAGGTCCACATAGCAACCGGCAGCTCTTTAGCAGTGCCGGGATCACGATCTTTGAAAAGAACTACTTCACTGGAACTTTGTACAAAGTGTGCCTGGCTTGAAAGCACAATTTGTAGACCATTCCAATTAAGACATTCTTTTTAAAGATCATGATCTCAGAACTTCTGGAGAGGCACTGCTGGGCGGGCGACCGGATTCCAAATCTGAAGGGTGGAGCAAAGACATCACTCCAGGGGAAACTTTACTTCTGAATATCTCCCAAACCATAAAGGTTTGGGAGATAAGACTTATATCATTTTTCATGGTTTTTTAAGGGCTACAATATAAAATAAACTTATTTTCAGGTATTACTATCCCTTTAATATTCATTGATTCACTTTCATCAGGCATAGTGCCCTATGATTGGAGGAAAGCTGATGTAGTTAAATTGTTCAAAAAGGGGGCATTATCCAAACCAGGAAATTATAGACCTTTGAGCTTGACTTCCACAGTGGGTATGATACTTGAAGGGTTACTAACTGACACTATTCAGAACTATGTGAAGACAAACAACAATATTAGTAGGAGTCAGCCAAGGTTTCATGAAGAATAGATCATGTCAGACTAATTTATTTGCATTTTACTGAAGAGTAAGTAGTAATTTGGACAAGGAAATTGCTCTTGATGTAGTATACTTAGATTCTGCAAAACCATTTGATACAGTGCCTCACAATAGGTTACTGCATAAATTAAAAGGCTTCGGTTTGGCCGGTGTTATCTGTACATGGATTGAGAACTAGTTAAATGACAGATGGCAGAGAGTTGTTGTAAATGGAACCTTTTCAAGTTGGTCTAAAAGAGGATTTTAATCTTACCTGTTAAATCCTTTTCTGTTAGTCCATATAGCTTGCAGGTACCATTGGGAGAAGACAGCTCCTCCTGGTAGGCTGGAACAATTCTTCCAGTGATATTGCAGGGGCGGAGCCTCCCTCTCCTCCTAGCAGGCTAGCCAGCTAATCCCCTCCAGTTAGATTTGTGACACTGAACCTACTGAGCTAGATAGCGAGAAGATGAAGAGGAAAATGCCTGTGAGCATGGACCCAAGAGGACTCCCACGTCCAGCCACAGGAAGCCAATCATGGTTAATTTCACTGGATGGGAGACCTATAAGCTATTTAGACTAAGAGAAAAGGATTTAACAGGTAAGACGAAAATCCTATTTTCTCTGTCCTCCAATATAGCTTACAGGTACCATGGGGATGTACCAACATAGAGTTCCAGGGTGGGAAAATAAAGGAAAGGACCAAGCGCCAGTCCCCATGATACCAGAGCTCCCATGGACTATCCAGATATGGAACAGGGCTCAAAAGGATAAAGGAACTATAAGGCACAGGAAGTAAATTCCTAGACAGGCAAAACTGCCTCCAGGACTTTCCTGCCGAAGCCAGAACATCAACACGGTAGTATTTGGAAAATGCGTGCACAGAAGACCAAATGGCCGCCTTGCACAACTGATCAGCAGAGGCCTGATTCTTATAGGCCCAAGAGGCCCCAACAGAATAGTGTAAGCCTTACGAATAGTGGGCTTAATCCAGGATGCAATAGTCACATTGGATGCTGCCTTCCCAGCCCTGGGACCCTCAGGGATGACAAAAAGTGCATCAGTCTGCAGTGCACATAGAACTTAAGGCAGCACACCACATTCAACAAGTGGAGATCCCTCTCCTTGTCAGATGTAGGACCAGGACAAAAGGAAAGCACAACAATCTCCTGATTAATGTGAAACTCAGAGACCACCTTAGGAAGAAATTCCTGGGAGGTACGGAGAACAGCCTTATCCTTGGGGAACATCAGTTTGCAGGACAGAGCCTGAAACGCAGCCACTCTGTGGACAGACGTAAGGGAATGGTAGCCATGGACTTAAAAGGAGGCAGATGCAAGACACCCAAAACAAGGTTAAAGTCCCACTGAGGAGAAGGAGCCTTAAAGGGATAGTAATACTTCATTTTGACCTAATCCGATATCGTTGTCCTTAAAAAAATAAATCTAACCATCCATGTCTCTCTGCTCAAAGTTGTCTATTTACTTTGCAAAAAGCATTTTAATTTTCCCCCTCCCGCCCCTTTTCAATACATCACCGCTCTGTCTCTGAGATCTGGATTCTGGTCCTGGGACCGGACAGATTGCCTAGAGGGACAAACTTCATCAGCCTTATAGCTGTAAGCCATGCCCTCTGTGTGCGCTGTCGTCACCTAGAAGACTCTATAATCCAGTCCGTTTCAGACGGATCTTTTTGCTGTCACGTGATAATGTAATGTTGTACACTACATCGAGGAGCCAATAGTTGAAGACTAGCTACCGCGCATTGATCCCTACTGTCAGCCAATTAGAAAATAGCTTGACGGGAGGGGAGGCTCTTTACTACGTCAGTGGTGATGAAAGGAGCTACTCCCTAGTGTGGCAGTGTGTGGAGCGTGCACAAAGGACAGCTACAGATGGGAATGTGCGCCTCCAGGGGATTTTCAAAGATGGCCGACCGATAACCAAAAAAAACAAACTTTAAAGTTAAAAATCTCTTAAGTTATAGCTTTCAATGAGAATTCAATAGCACAGCGCTTCGAGATAGACATCAACAATCAAAAATAGCTTCTCTGTTATGAAAGTATTACTATCGCTTTAAAAGCAGGTAAAGCATGAGCGACACCTTGAAAGAAGACCTTGACATCTTCCTTCCACAGGTATCCCTGGCGAAAGAGATCCGAACTGCGTGGGAGTGGAAATGGCTCCTGCACAGAAATAGCTAGTAGTTTCGGAAACCAAGGCTGTCTGGACCAACACGGAGCAATCAGGATGGTGGGAGTTCCGTCCATCCAAATCTTCCACAGTACCCTGGGTAAGAGAGGAAGAGGAGGAAAGATGTATGCCAGATGAAATGCCCATGGAATTGACAGAGCATCCACCACAAACGCTAGGGGATCCCTCCAGCCAGCAGATCTATCATGGGAAGACCCCAAATCTGCACCAGGAGATTGAACACTTCTGGATGACGCTCCCACTCGCCCGGATTCACCGTGTGTCGACTGAGGAAGTCTGCTAGGATGTTTTCTACGCCTGGAATGTGCAACGCTGAGATAGCAGGTACATGATCTTCTGCCCAGGTTAAAATACCTTTGACTTCTAAGCAAGCAAGGGGACTTCTGGTACCTCCTTGCTAGTTGATGTAAGCCATGGCCGTGGTGTTGTCGGACTGGACTCGAACTGGAAGATGGGATGGGAAGAATAATCTCCTCCTCTGACCATTGGCCCTGACACAAGACTGCTCCCCAACCGTGCAAGATGGCATCCGTCGTCACTGTGGTCCAGTAAGGGATCACAAACGGCCCCCTTTTTCGCCAGATTGGAGACATCCAACCACCAGTGAAGGCTCTGAGCTATTTCCAAAGGACGGGAGACAGGTTGATCCAGGAGATCTGTGTTCCCTCTGCAAACATGGATCACAAATCTCTGCAGTTCTCTGGCATGAGCCATGGTAAATGGAACCGCTGGTGTAAATCATCTTCCCCACCAGTGAGGAGAACTTCCTAGTTTGAGCTAATGTCCAAGATAGGACTGAAGAAACCTTGGAGGCGAGCTGTTGAATTGAGTCCTCCATCAGGTAAACCATACTCTGCAGAGCATCGAAGCAGAGACCGAGGAACACCAGATTCTGCGTGGGCATCGGAGCTGACTTGTCCATATTCATAATCCATACATGGTGGAGGAGAATCTGTGCACAGTCTTTGACTTGGTGATCCAGGAGGTCCCTGGAGGGTGCCTTAAGGAGAAGGTCGTCCATGTAAGGCTTCACCTGAATACCCTTGGTGTGCAGGAAGGCAATCAGTGCATCCAGAACTCAATTGAACACCTGAGGAGCTGTTGTGAGCCCAAAGGGGAGAGCAATGAACTGGAAGAGACCCAGTTTGCAGGCAAACCTGAGGTACTGTTGACCTTCTGGATGTCCAGATAGGAATCTTTAAGCTCCAAAGATGCCAGAAATTCCCCTGGACACATCATTGCGATGACTGAGTGCAAGAACTCCATCTTGAAATGGGTCTTTACCACAAACTTGTTGAGGGCCTTGAGGTCCAGGATCAGGCGGCAGCCCAAATCCATCTTGGGAACGACCAAGAGGCTGGAATAATAGCCGAGACCTCTCTACTGTTGGGGGACTGATGCCAGAACACCCTTGTCCAAGAGAGACTGGACCGCCCCATTGAAAAGCCTGAGCCTTTCTTGTCCCTGAGGGGAGCGAGAAGGGAAGAACCTGAAGGGGGGTAGGGATTTTAAGGGAATCCTGTAACCTTCTGAGAGCACTTGCAATACCCACTGACCTGCAACAGAGCCTGTCCAAACACTCAAAAAGGTGACCTTCCCCACTGGTCACAGACCAGGGTTTGGCGAGTCATGCTGAAGGTTTGTTGGATTTGGTGGAGGTATGTTTCGACCTCCACTGCTGCTTGGGCTTTGGGGTGGAACGCGGGGCCTGAGGCACCACCGGGTTTGCCCTAAACGTTTTGCCTTGTTTGGGATGAAAAAGACGATGCCTTTTCGTCTGAGGAGTACGTTTAGGAGCTTGAGGCAGTAATGTACTCTTACACCCAGTGGTAATCAGTGATTTCTTAGAGATCAAGTCAGCAGACCAGATCTTCAGCCACAGTATGCGTCTAGCAGTCACAGAAAAAGCAGATGCTTTGGCTTCAAGCCGAAAAGCATCCAAAAGAGCATCAATAACACAATGCTGAGTTTCAGAAATGTTGGCCAAAAGTGACAGAACGTCAGCTTTAGAGGCACCTTTGTGTACAGCAGTAGTCAGTTGTTCTGTAACAGTTTGTTTGACTCACAGACACAGGGTTAGGATAAAAAACACAGTTTTATTGAATACAATAAGAACCCTCACAGGTCCTGTAATATATACAGTATAGTACAGACACACGACAGGTAATTTATTCAAAGCTCACACAGGTCCAGCACAAATATGGGAGACAGACAGTCTGTACTGACACAGGTCAGGCTGAGAAGTAGGTTCCCATGATTCTGGCACTGCAGGAGTTAAAGTTCAATACTGATGGTAAACAGTCCCATCTGTGAAGGTACTGAAATGATCATTTAACATGCCAAGGTCCGCACACATCCGTGAGCTACTAGTACACTGAAACAAGAGAGCACTACCGGAGCAATCACAGAGGCAACACTTGCAACTGGTATGACAGTAGCGGAGGACTAGGCCTATGGCACTGTATCGGAGCAATCACGGAGGCATCACTTGCAACCGGTATGACAGTAGCGGAGGACAAGCCAATGGCACTTGACCAGAGAAGTAACGGAGGCAACACTTACAACCGGTATGACAATAGCGGAGGACAAGCCAATAGCACTTGAACGGAGCAGTAACGGAGGCAACACTTGCAACCGGTATGACAATAGCGGAGGACAAGCCAATGGCACTTGCCCAGAGCAATAACGGAGGCAACACTTGCAACCGATATGACAATAGTGGAGGACTAGTCCAGAGGCGCTCCATCGGAGCAATACTGAGACAACACTTGGCAACCTGCCGGAGCAGAGGTGCAGTACAAGCCAAAGGCACCGGATGTAAGAATGTCGCAGAGGCGACAAGGACCAGGGAAGCAGGAATGAAGATCAGCCAGGTCAGTGCACAGGAACAGGAACGTCAGCCAGGCTGGGTCGGTACACAGGAGCAGAAACGGCAGCCAGTCCGGGTTGGTACACAGGAGCAGGAACGTCAGCCAGGACTGGTCGATACACAGGAGCAGACACTGAAGAATAGTCAGGTAATCCGGGTCGGTACACAGGAGCAGGAACTGGAGCGTAGTCAGGCAGGCCAAGTCGGTACACTGGAAACTTCTTGAGCAGTAGTTAGCACTGGTACAGGAACACCACGAAAGGGTACCATGTGGGTGCAGGAGCCCAGAATATAAAGGCCATACTGAGCGGGCTCAACACAGGGCAACCAATGGAAGCGTAACACAGGATAACTGACAGGAAAACATAAACAAGGGATCACGGGCACCATGATAGTACCCCCCTCTCAAAGACCCCCTCTCCTGGAAGAGGAACCTGGCTTCTGAGGATATTTAGAGTGAAAATTGTGCAGTAATCTAGGAGCATGAAGGTCCTTCTGATCAACCCAGGAACGTTCCTCAGGACCATAGCCTTTCCAGTGGACCAAGTACTGCAATTTTCCTCTAAATCTGAGTGAATCAATAATGCGTTGGACCTCGTACTCTTCCTGACCCTTCACCTCTACCGGGCCAGGAACCACAGGAGTGGTAGTGTAACGGTTTCATACCAGAGGTTTCAAGAGAGATACATGGAACACATTATGAATGAGCATAGATGCAGGGAGATCCAAGGCATATGAGACAGGGTTAATTTTACAGATCACCCTGAATGGGCCAATAAACCGGGGAGCCAGTTTGTTAGATGGAACTTGCAACTTGAGGTTTCTGGAGGATAGCCGTACCTTGTCCCCAACCTGGAAGGAGACCGCTGGCAGCCGTCTACGATTGGCGTGGCGTTGATGATGCTGAAATGACTGACTGAGGGTCCTCTGAACCTGTGCCCAAGTGGAGCGGAGTTGCTCTATGTGCTCGTCCAGAGCTGGTATCTGTTGTGACTGGAAGGAGTCTGGGAGCAAACAAGGCTGGAACCCATAGTTGATGAGAAACGGGGAGCTCCTGGGTGATGAATTAACCGCACAGTTCCTGGCGAACTCTGCCCACGGCAACAGGTCTGCCCAGTTATCATGATGATCTGTGATAAAACAGCGCAGGAACTGCTCCAGTCCCTGATTGGAACACTCAGCGGCCCCATTGGTCTGGGGATGGTAGGCAGACGAGAAGGACAGTTGAATGCCCATCTGTTCACAAAATGCTCTCCAAAATCTGGACACGAACTGGCTCCCGCGGTCGGATACCAGAACTCTAGGTACCCCATGCAACCGAAACACCTCTTTAGCGAAAACAACAGCCAACTCCTGGGCAGAGGGAAGGCCAGGGAGGGGCACGAAATGAGCCATTTTAGAAAACCTGTCAACCACCATCAGGATGAATGAATACCCTCTAGACACTGGCAATTCTCCCAGGAAATCAATGGACACATGGGACCAGGGACGTTCACCATTAGGCACTGGCTGGAGTAAACCCACAGGGAGGTGTCTAGGGGTCTTGGCATGAGCAGGAGGTGGCACAGGCTGCGGTAAATGCAGAACAGTCAGCCCTCAGGGAGGGCCACCAGAAAACTTGTGAGAGAGACCATATTAATTGATCCCTCCCAATATACCCAGCAGCCTTAGATGAGTGGTATGTTTCAAGTAATCGGGTACGAAATGGCTCATCAACAAAACACTTGCCCACTGGGGTTTCCGGAGGGGCCGTAGCCTGGGTGGTCAGAATCTCTTCCCCCAGTGGCGAAGTGATACTAGTACATAGGGTAGCCAGGATGCGGTCAGGCTGTATAATGGGTACTGGGACCTCGTCCCTATCGGTCTCAGGTTCAAATTGTCTAGACAGGGCATCAGCCCTAACATTCTTGGAACCCGGCAAATATGATACTATGAAGTTTAATCGGGACAGAAACAGAGCCCATCTGGCCTGACGAGAGGACAATCTCTTAGCCTCTGAAAGATAGGTCAAGTTTTTGTGGTCAGTGAGGATTAGCACAGGACTTCTGGTACCCTCCAGCCATTCCTTCAGGGCAAGAATGATAGCCAGCAGTTCTCTGTCACCTATCTCATAATGAATTTGGGCACTCAACAACTTCTTAGAGAAAAACCCACATGGTCTGAGAGTGCCCCCTGCCACCGGGCGTTGAGATAGAACTGCTCCTACCCCAATCTCTAAGGCATCGAACTCCAGTGTAAATGGAAGAGACGGGTTTGGGTGGGATAGTACAGGAGCAGTAGCGAAAGCGGATTTCAGTGTCTCAAATGCATGCTCGGCTGCCTCAGACCACTGGGAAGGATTAGCATCCTTGTGCGTGAGGTCAGACAGTGGCTTCACAATAGTAGGGAAATTCTTGATAAACTTTCTGTAATAATTGGCGAACCCCAAAAAGCGCTGGATCGCCTTTAACCCTTTGGGCCGTGGCCATTGTAATACAGCCACGAGTTTCTCCTGATCCATAGCGATACCTTCCTTAGCGATCACGAAACCCAAAAAGGGCACTCTGGATCTGTGAAACTCGCATTTTTTCCATTTACAGAATAGTTTATTTTTGTGCAAGTAGAGCAACACCTCGGACACATCCTTGATGTGTTGGGACAAATTGGCCGAGTGTACAAGTATATCATCAAGGTAGACTACAACACGGGACTGTAGCATATCACGGAGGATATCATTAATAAATTCTTTAAAGACCGCAGGTGCGTTACAGACACCAAATGGCATAACTAGATATTCATAATGCCCGGATCTGGTATTAAATGCAGTTTTCCACTCATCCCCAGCTTTTATCCTGATCAGGTTATAGGCCGCACGTAGGTCTAATTTCGTAAAAATGGAGGAACCTTTTAACCTGTCAAATAGTTCGGTGATGAGTGGTATCGGATAGGCATTAACTTATTTAGACTACGGTAATCAATACACGGCCTTAACTCGCCATTCTTCTTTTTAACAAAAAAGAACCCAGCGCCAGCAGGCGAGGTAGATTTCCTAATGATCCCTCTCTTGAGGGCATCCTCAATGTATTCTTCTATAGCACGATTCTCTTCGCGCGATAGTGGGTACGTGCATCCCCTAGGGGGCACCACCCCTGGGGGCAAATTAATGGCACAATCGTATGACCTGTGCTGGGGCAAGGTGCCAGCCTCTCCCTTACTAAAAACGTCACTGAATTGTTGGTATTCATCTGGCAAGGAGGGAGAGGCACACAGGATCTTGACAGGATGAGACACACAATGTTTCATGCAATACTGAGACCAAGCAGCAATTTTACAACTCTACCAATCAAACTGGGGGTTATGCAGGTGCAACCAAGGGAACCCCAGAATGACTGCATGGTGAGGGGAATGGATTATCTGGAACTGCTGTTCCTCTCTGCGAAGGGCCCCAATCGTCATAGATAGCGCAATGTTTTTCATAGTAATCTGAGCTGGTTCTAATGGTCTGCCATCAATGACTTCAATGGCTAAGGGCGATTCCCTTTTAACCAGCGGAATCTTATGAAGCGCAGCAAAGGAACTATCCATGAAATAACCGGCCGCACCGGAATCAATCAGGGCCAGAACCTCCCCCGAGTGTTCTGCCCAAGAAAATACCACCTGAATCGTGGGTTTCTGCATGATTGGGTCTGGGGACGGTTGAACACCACCTAGGGCCTGTCCCCCAAGGTACCCTAGGTGCGTTCGTTTCCCGGACGTATGGGGCAGGTTCACAACAAATTCCCAGCTTTACCACAGTACAAACATAACCCCTGCCTCCTGCGGTGTGCCCGTTCCTCCTTGGTTAATCTGGTAAACCCTATTTGCAGAGGTTCACAGGATTCTTGTTTAAGATCAAGAGGTTTAGGCAAAGAGGGAGGGGTGGGTGGGCACAACAGACTACTATGCCCACTGCTTTTAGGCCGTAGCCTACGGTCTTTAGCCACAAGTCTCTCACGGATCCGAGTGTCAATCAGAATGGCATAGTCAATATATTCATCCAAATCAGTAGGCAATTCTCTTGCTGCGGTCTCATCTTTGATATGGTCAGCCAAACCTTGGGCAAATGCTGCCACCAATACCTCTTTATTCCAACCTACCTCTGCTGCTAATGTGCGAAATTCTATGGCATAGTTGCCCACCGTACGATTGCCCTGTTGTATCTCTAACAGACATTTAGCAGCAGAGGCGGTTCTACCAGGAACGTCAAATACTCTCTGAAATGTTTGCACACATTCCCTGAAATTCCTGGTGCAAGGTTTAGCATTCTCCCATAAGGGATTGGCCCATGCCAGGGCTCTGCCGGTCAGTAAAGATATCATAAACCCAACTTTACTACGGTCATTGGGAAAGGCATGAGAGGTTAATTCAAGAAATATCTCAAGTTGGTTAATAAACCCTTTGCATAGATTGGGTTCACCATCGTATCTGAGTGGCAACGGAGC
This sequence comes from Rhinophrynus dorsalis, assembly GCA_037306005.1. Classification (NCBI taxonomy): domain Eukaryota; kingdom Metazoa; phylum Chordata; class Amphibia; order Anura; family Rhinophrynidae; genus Rhinophrynus; species Rhinophrynus dorsalis. The sequence goes on along the minus strand of CM074724.1, from coordinate 176,821,053 downwards.
AGAAGCGGTTAACCCTTTGACTGAGGCCACAGAAGTCACGGACTGACTCTCCGAAACTGGGGAGACCACCGGATTAGGAACAGGCTTATCAAGGTGCACTGTACGTTCAAGAATAGTTTGTATGGCCAATGCCAACTGATCCAAACGCTGCTCATGTACATCCATTCTCCAATGGATGTTCTGTGTATTACCTTCACCTTTACTGTCTGAGGTCATGGCCCTTTCGTACTGTAACGGTTTGTTTGACTCACAGACACAGGGTTAGGATAAAAAACACAGTTTTACTGAATACAATAATACAATAAGAACCCTCACAGGTCCTGTAATATACACAGTATAATACAGACACACAACAGGTAATTTATTCAAAGCTCACACAGGTCCAGCACAAATATGGGAGACAGACAGTCTGTACTGACACAGGTCAGGCTGAGAAGTAGGTTCCCAGGATTCCGGCACTGCAGGAGTTAAAGTTCATTACTGATGGTAAACAGTCCCATCTGTGAAGGTACTTAAATGATCTTTTAACACGCCAAGGTCCGCACACATCCGTGAGCTACTAGTACACTGAAACAAGAGAGCACTACCGGAGCAATCACAGAGGCAACACTTGCAACCGGTATGACAATAGCGGAGGACAAGCCAATGGAACTTGACCAGAGCAGTAACGGAGGCAACACTTGCAATCGGTATGACAATAGCGGAGGACAAGCCAATGGACTTTACTGGAGCAGTAATGGAGGCAACACTTGCAACCGGTATGACCATAGCGGAGGACTAGGCCAGAGGCGCTCCATCGGAACAATACTGAGACAACACTTGGCAACCTGCCGGAGCAGAGGTGCAGTACAAGCCAAAGGCACCGGATGTAAGAATGTCGCAGAGGCGACAAGGACCAGGGAAGGAGGAACGAAGATCAGCCGGGTCGGTGCACAGGAACGTCAGCCAGGCTGGGTTGGTACACAGGAGCAGAAACGGCAGCCAGTCCGGGTTGGTACACAGGAGCAGGAACGTCAGCCAGGCCGGGTCGATACACAGGAGCAGACACTGAAGAATAGTCAGGCAATCCGGGTCGGTACACAGGAGCAGGAACTGGAGAGTAGTCAGGCAGGCCAAGTCGGTACACTGGAAACTTCTTGAGCAGTAGTTAGCACTGGTACAGGAACACCACGAAAGGGCACCGTGTGGGTGCAGAATATAAAGGCCATACTGGGCGGGCTCAACACAGGGCAACCAATGGAAGCGTAACACAGGATAACTGACAGGAAAACATAAACAAGGGATCACGGGCACCGTGATATGTTCAGTCCAAACGGCAACAGCCCTATTGACCCATGCAGAAGCCATGGTGGGCTGCATGGATGCACCTATAGCCATGAAGTTAGCCTTCAGAACAGCGTCAAGTTTTCTGTCAGTCACGTCTTTGAGAGAAGAAGCATCCGCCACAGCCAAGACTGTGGACTTAGAGAGCCTAGAAATGGGGAATCAATCTGAGGTGGAGTAGTCCACAGAGTCAGGGCAGCTTCAGAAAAGGGATAAAGTTTTGATAACCTTAGGAATTTAGATTACTGCATAAATTAAGAGGCTTCGGTTTGGGTTGTGTTATCTGTACATGGATTGAGAACTGGATAAATGATAGAGAATTGTTGTAAATGGAACCTTTTCAAATTGGTCTAAAGTTATAAGTGGGGTTCTGCAGGGTTCAGTCCTGGGCCCAATGCTTTTTAATTTGTTTATTAATGATCTAGAAGTGGGAATTGAAAGTAGCATCTCAATCTTTGATGATGACACTAAGCTGTGTAAGGAAATACATACAGAGCTGGATGTTTTCTTTCTGCAGAAGAATTTAGATAAACTGAGTGAATGGGCAGAAAAGTGGCAGATGACATTTAATGTAGATAAATATAAGGTTATGCATTTGGGCTGTAGAAACAAACTTGCTACACTTAATACACTAATGGGAAACAACTTGGGGAATCCTCATTAGAGAAAGATTTAGGAGTGCTGATAGACGATAGACTTCACAGCAGTGTGCAGAGTCACTCAGCTGCTGCAAGCGCAAATAGGGTACTAGTCTGCATAAAAAGAGGTATAGATGCAAGGGATGCTAATATTATCCTATCTCCTTGGTTAGGCCTCATCTAAAATAAGGAGTACAATTTTGGGTGCCTGTTCTAAAAAAAGACATTGTTGAACTGGAAAAAAGCAATGGATGCCTATCTAGCACAGAACAATATTGAAAATTAGGACAGATGGCTTCAAAGCTGATAGGATGTTGAGCCAGGGAATTATCTGACTGCCATTTGGAGTCAGGAAGGAAATTTTTTTTTTCCTCCACTTGGGGCTAGATTGGAAATGTCTCCAGATGGCTTTTTTTTGCCTTCCTCTGGATCAACAGGGGTGTTTCTGGCATGGGCTGGACTTGATGGACGCATGTCTTTTTTCAGCCACATCAACTATGTTACTATGTTATGTTACTATGTAACCTTTTAGACAGAGAAAGACGCTTATCAGGAGTCTTCCACTCATCCAGAATAATCTGACCCAGAGTGGGATTAGGCAGAAAAACAGTGCTCGACTTCTTAGGCTTTTGAAAGACATCAGAAGTAGCCTGTTGCTCTACATGAGTAGAGAAAACATTTAAAGTGTTCAATACCGCATTAATGACCCCCAGCAGATGGTTCAGGGTCAGCTTCAAAAGGGTCACCATAAAAGTGTGCAGAAGAAGCCCCTTCAGAACAGACACCATCCTCAGAATCCCCATCTGATTCCTCAAAGGAAGAATCAGATAAATCAGGAATGCCAGGAGCCTTAAGGGCTACAGACCCGAAGGAGGTAGGGGGTCTCCATGACTGAAGAACCCCCTGAATAGAGAAAGGAAACTGTGCATAGAGGACTTTAAGTCCTTGACCCAATGTGGCTCTTGATTATGGCTGGTAGGCCCTGGCAGAGACGCGGGGGCCACAAGTGGGGTACAAATACCCAGAAAACTCCACAAGAAGCCCTGAATTGCATGAGGAACAGTAGGTGAGGGGGTCTGAGGCGCCCCTGAGTCCTTAGCCTTAGGCCTAGCCCCATGTCCAAGTGGATCCGTCATCCTAACGGGAGAAAAGTGTCAAGACAGCAATGGAAGACCCAAATACTGTTACCCAGATTAAGGATTTCAACCCTGAAAGCCTAAAATGTACTTATCTGGCGAGCAAAGGGAATATAGACACCCATATCTAAATAAAAATAATAAAAGAACTAAAACTAAGCAGAACTGTTCACAACCTTCTTGCCAGAACGAGATACAAATCTTAACTGCAGAGGAGTAGCGGGAGGCTCCAACCCTGCAATTTCATTGGAAGAATTATTCCAACCTACTAGGAGGAGCTGTCACCTCCCCATGGTACCTGTAAGCTATACTGGACAACGGAGAAAGTTATATGTGGGTGCCACATGGTTTAATCCTGAGCCAAATGGTTTGTAATTTGTTTATTAATGATTTCGAAGTGGAATTTAAAGTAGCATCCCAGCCTTTTGCCGATGACAGTAAGCTGTGTGAGGAAACACACACACAGCGCAATATTTTTTCTCTGCAGGAGGATTTAGATAAAGTGAGTGAATGGGCAGAAAAGTGGCAGATGACATTTAATGTAGATAATTGTAAGGTTATGCATTTAGGTTGTAGAAACAAACATGCTACAAATACACTAAATGGGAAACAACTTGGGGAATCATCATTAGACAGAGAGATTTAGGAGTACTGATAGATCATTTGCGATGGTATTGGACAAGGTTCGACAGAAAATGGCTGTCCTGAGCTAGAAGACTCCAGTATAAATTAAAAGCTTGAATAGAATTGGATGTGGCTTTGTCGCGGACCCACTCTTCTCAGGGCCTAGTCAATGGATACGTTCCATGAGAAAGCTCTTGCCAGGAGTGTCTGGGAAGAGTTGTTTGGGCAGCCATTTGTCCACCACCAAAACCACATCTGTTTAACCATTTCCAGTATGCCCACCAGTTGTAGGTTGTTACGTCTACTGCGATTTTCAAAATCATCAATTTTATACGTGTAAGATTGAGACAGATTTTCCAGCTTGGTAAGCCTGGTTTGCAGCACTGAAATGTCGTTTTTGCAATCGGTAGTGCCCAACTCCACCTCGTCCAGGCGTTCTCTGTGACCTTTTTCCTCGGATAATACCATGTCAATGGAGGCAGTTATAGTGGAGAACTTTTCCTCAACGATCTGTAATAGGATTGCCACCACTGCTTTTGTTGCGTCCTCTGGAGTTGAAGACACGTGAGAGACGGTCACATCTGGAGATGGGGGAGGACTGTTGGCGGTCTGAGAGGGCGTACCGTGCTTTGAATAGCTCTTGTGTTCAGATTCCTCTGTACTCCAGAGACTCCTGAGCTTATCCCCCCTCGGGGACTGACATATTTCTCCATAGTCAGAGGAAGTATCAACAAGCTGGCAAAGTCAGAGGTGAGGGTGGTAGATGGTATAGTCTGGTGGTGGACTGGTAGCAAGTAGAGGATGAGAGGGTTTAAAAAGACTGCATACCTTCAGGCATATAGTAATGGGCTTGGGCCATCTCTTGGGCCATCTTCTCCTGGCAGGAAGCAATTTAAGCAATACTTAGCATTGTCACAGCCCCTAGGGGCATGGAAGACAATCAGAGTGGAGCACTGATGGTGTCCCTGGGAGGCTTGCATTGGCCCTATAAGAGTAACAGCAGAGGCAATAATGTCAGGCCCAGCACTGGTGGCTCACAGCCAGCAGAATCGAAGGTGCAGTCGCACTCCTCTCACAGTGTGGGGCAGTACTTTGCCCAATCCTGCAGAGAGTGAGGGGAGTCAGGCCGCCTTGGAAGGGATGGACATCTGGAGTCCCGGGGATGCGCAACACAGTCAATCAGCGGGGGTAGGCACGGTGAGGTGAAGTGCACAAAAGTAAGTGGGATAACAATGAGGCAGGTGGTTGGCACAATAACAAGGCCCACTGAGGAGCTCCTCTGCGATGCGTCCACTTACCATGCCGCCAGACCAGAAGTCCTATATACATCTTTATATCAAACATAATTTAGAGGAAGAGACAGAGACCCAAATTCAATTTACCCTCGCTCATGCTGGAACAGAGAACCTCTTAAATTACCATATTAATGAGAGATAGGTAGACTTTCAAACTCAAAACTGGCAAATCCCCTGGCCCAGATGGGCTTCCAGCAGAATATTACAAAACTCTGAAACCTGATATTTTAATGCTTTACTGATAAATAGTCCTCCACAATCTGGAGAGAGACACACATCTAGTCTTCTTCTACCACCCCATCTTCTTACTGAATGTTGATTTTAAATTACTAAATACAATTTTGATAACAGTCTGAAATCTATAATGCCTGCTATTATTTCTGAAGACCAAATGGAAATCAGGCATTCCATAACAAATGTGGGAGAAGCAATTGCAGCTATAATTCCAACCAGGGATTCCTTAAGAGAGCTCAAACATGCTCTTTAGTCTTGATGCAGATAAGTCCTTTGACAACATTTCATGGAGGTACTTATTCAAGCTTTTGGACTTAGAAAAATTTGGCCCTCAGTTCAGAGTATATAAAATCTATTCATTGTACACCAAATGGCATCAATTACCACCAATAATATCAACTCTATCCCTTTACCTCTTCAAAGGGGTACAAGACAGATCTGCCCGCTATCTCCCTTATTGTTTAACTTTCCACTAGACCCCTTTGCTGAAGAAGTTTAATATTAATTCATAGTAATGGAGAAACAACAGATTAAAGAAACCAGTTTCTCTGACGACATGCTGTTTTTCATCAGTAATTCTTAATTAGCCAGCCAAAAAATATTACGTATTTTGGAGGCTTTTGGTAAAGTTTGGAAATTACATTTCAATTTTGAAACATCGGTGGCATTCTGGCTGGCAAACAGTCACATACCTTAATCCCTTCTTCAAACAACATTAAAGTGGTAGCGAGAAATGATATAATACCGGGCAATATATTTAACTAGGGATATATAGATATTGCATGAAGCAAACCTTCCTAAAGTAAATGAAAGTAAGCATGAGAACTTTCTAAACACCCTATTACATTTGTAGGAAGAATACACCTAATAAAAATGGTCACATTACCACGCTTCTTTTATACAGTACAAATTATTCCCTACTATATGCATCTACTTCCAAGACCCCTTTGCATAGTTTAACCAACCCCTAATAATTAACACAATTAAGGCATGGCAAACTTCAAGATACATTCTCTAAAGAAAAAGATCAGAAAACTTAGACTGAAAGAATTATTTAATGATAAAGAAAACAATGAATCATCCCCAATCAAAGAACTAGATCGCCACTACAATTACCACCACCAGAAATCCACCCTGCGCTGGACAAGTATATATACAGAGCTTCAGAAGTCACATCAACTATACTTGACAATCAATACAAACTAGCACACAACCAAACCAAGGAACAAAAACAATAAAGTCGCTAAAGGACAAAAAGAAACATAGTCATTAAACTGGCAGATAGTGGTGGCGCGGTAGTGATCATGAACACAACTGACTATATAGTAGTGGCCCACAGGCAAACTATGGATGAAAGATACTGGAGCAGAATATAAGATCCCACATCTAAATACACAAGAGTTTAAAAAATCATGAACGGACTCCATTCTAAAAGTAGAGACAAACTGGAGGCCCTCATTCCAGGAGACCGAAGGGTGAGATGCTTCTATATGCTTCCTAAAATACACAAGCAAGGGAATCCTGGAAGGTGGATAACATCTGGAACATGCAGACTCACAGAATACATCTCTGGATGGGCGGAGAGTATTCTCAAACCACTGGTTAAAAAAAACAAAACAAAAAAAACTCAGCTACATAGGATACAACCAACCTCTTAAACATACTGCATGACCTTAGCAATCCCTAGGGAAACTATTCTTGCCACTATGGATGTGGAATCACTCTACACCAGCATTCCATGTGAAGAGGGCATTGCAGCCTATAAAGCATTCCTGAAGCAAGAGGGCTTACGCATAGAACCTGTAACACAGCTAATACACTTTTCACTTAAAATTATTTCACATTTGTGCCAGAACTATATATACAAAATACTAGAACTGCCAGGGGAATGTGAATGGCACCACAACTGGCAACCTAATCAGGGCAAAATTGGAAGAGAAGTCCAAATAAAGCTTCTGGTCTACCTCTGATACACAGATGATATCCAAATAATTTGGATAGACAGCAAAAATTAAAGGGATAGTAATGTTTCAAATTAAAAGCAGCTCCAATCAGTCTTCACAGTATTTGGGCCATGGAGAGAGTTATTAAAATACTGTCAGAGTTGTAGTACAAGAGTTATTGAATGATAAAGTATTCCCCATACGCCCCTTTTACCTAGTGTAAGCCAACTCCCCTCAGATGTGGAATCTGGTCCGCAGATCAGACAGCTCACAGCAAGGGACAATCTTCTTACTGTGAGAAAAATGAAAACCCTGTCCCCTTGAAAGGTTTTTCAGGTTTTTCCCTATGCTAATTGAAGAGTGTCCCTCTCTGCAAGCCATCTGGACACCACCTTTCTATTCTGAGGTGAGCAGTGTTACATCAGTAAAAGGGAAGGGAGGGGATACTTTATCATTCAATTGTTCTTGAACTACAACTCTGACAGAATTGAAATAACACTCTCCATGGAGCTGCTTTTATTTTGAAACATTACTATCCCTTTAATTTTTGCATTTCACAGAAATTACAATGCATTTCATTCCATCATTAACCTCAAACTCAGCCATTCACCATACAAATGAACTTTCTGGATACTACAATCAGTATTAGTAACAACTCCATCCACACATCTCTGTACCGCAACCAACAGGCAGGCCTAATTATTTCAGAAATTAAAGTTTCCATCCCAGACACATAAAAAACTCTTTTGTTTACAGCCAGGTCCTAAGGTATAACCACATATGGTCTGAGACTTCTGACAGAGATCAACATCTTAAAAATCTGAAGAGAGATTTTAGCAGTCATGGATATAATGCCAACATCCAAATTCAAAGAGCCACCAGTGAACCCAGAAGAAATCTCCTGGAATACAAACAACAACAGGAAGACAACAGCGTGCCATTAGGAGTCACTTATAACACACAGCTTGAAGTACTGTGCAAAATCCTCAAGAGCTCCAAATAAAAGTACATACTGATGGCAGTTTAAAAAGAATATTCTCAAGCCCTCCACTCATCCCCTATAAAGGGCACCCACCAACCTGAAGCAACTGGTGGTTAAGAATGCAACAGAAGATGGTACTTCTCCCTGTCTACAAAAGACATGTGGAACCTGTACACACATATGTATCACAGGTTGATACCACATTATCACCAAAACCACAATATCAATGGAAAATTGTCCTGTGGCTCATCTAATGTTGTTTACCTCATCATGCATGTGAAATGTACCCAAACAGAGCTATATGTAGATGAGAAAGGACAGACACTAAGAAAAAGGATGAATTCTCATAGGTCCAGTGTAAACAACAAAAGAGACACCCCAGTGGGTCAACATTTTTGCATAACTGGCCACAGCATTAAAGATCTCAAAGTGACTGTACTGACAGGACATTTTAGTACACGGAGAGACAGAAAGATCTGGGAGTGCAAATTGCTAACCAAGTTTTACACTGTGAAATGCCACATAATCCTACAAAATAAGAGGATTTTAGTCTTACCTGTTAAATCCTTTTCTCTTAGTCCATACAGGTTACTGGTTACTTTGAATAGGCGATCCACCCCTTTAAGTAGGCAGGAACAATTCTAGAAATGACTGCAGGGGGTGGAGCCTACGTTCTCTCCTTGGCTGCAGCTAGCCAACCAGCTCCAGAAAGATTTGAGACACTAACTATGACTAGATAGTGGAAGGAAAGAAGACTCCTTTGAGCGTGACCCTGAAAGACACCCACTGTCTGCCACAGGAGAGCCAAGCATGGTCTCTTGACAGGGAGACCAGTAACCTGTAACTAAGAGAAAAGGATTTAACAGGTAAGACTAAAATCCTCTTTTCTCTGTCGTCCAATACAGGTTACTGGTAACTTTGGGATGTCCAATCATTGAGTTTCCCAGAGGCAAGAAGTAAGGCAAGGACCAGGCGCAAGGCCCCCAAAGTCACCAGAGTAGATATGAACCATCAGATCAGAGATTGCCCAACAAAACAATGAAATGTCAACAGACACTAAACAGGGGTAACAACACCCCAAACTGTTACAAAGCACACTGAACTAGAGCCAACAGGGCTCAAAAGTGAAGGAAACACCAAGAACCGAAGAAGATCCTAGACAGACAAGACTGCCTCCAGGATTTTCCTCCCAAAGCTGGCATCAGCTGATGCCAATACATCAACACGGTAATGCTTCGAAAAGGTGTGCACAGACAACCAGGACGCAGCCTTGAACAACTGATCAGCAGAGGCCTGATTCTTGTAAGCCCAAGAGGCCCCAATAGATCGAGTAGAATGAGCCGTGACCCTGAAAGGGACAGGATTCTTCCTCAGCTCATAAGCCTTAAGAATAGTGGACTTGATCCAAGAAGCAGTAGTCACTTTGGATGCATGGCTTCCTACCTTGGGACCCTCAGGAATGACAAACAGCGTGTCCGATTGCCTGATAGACTCAATGCGATGTACATAAAACTTGAGACAATGCACCACATCTAATACATGGAGATCCCTCTCCTTGTCAGAGGTGGTGTCAGGGCAGAAAGAGGGCACCACAATCTCCTGATTGATGTGGAACTCCAAAACCACCTTGGGAAGGAACCCCTGAGAGGTGCGGAGCACTGCCTTGTCCTTGTGAAACACCAAAAATGGTGGTCTACAGGACAGAGCATGCAACTCCGCCACATGGCGAACAGACACGATCGCCAGGAGAAAGGCCATTTTCCACGTCAGAAGGCGTAGAGGAATAGTAGCCAAGGACTCAAAGGCAGGGCGCTGAAGAACACCCAGAACCATATTAAGATCCCACTGAGGAGCAGGAGCCTTAAAGAGAGGACGAGTATGAGCAACTCGCTGGAAAAACACCTTGACATCAGGAAGGATAGCAATGCACCTCTGAAAGAAAACAGAGAGAGAGCAGAAGTCTGAACCTTAAGGGAACTCAAACTGAGGCCCTTATCCACACTGTCCTGCAAGAAGGCCAAGACTGTGGGCAGATCAAATTCCTGAGACAAGTCCCTATTGGTGCACCAAGATAGGAAGGTCGACCAGACACGATGGTAGGCCTTTGAGGAGACTGGCTTGAGAGAACTAAGCATGGTAGCCACCACACCGGAAGAAAACCCTTTCTTCCTCAATATTGAGGATTCACTTTCCAAGCCGTCAAAGCTAGACGATGAACGTCCTCTTTCCACAGGTAACCCTGGAAGAGAAGATCCAGACTAGAGGGGAGTCGTAACAGCTCCGCCACTGACAGATCCAGAAGCTCCAGAAACCAAGCCTGCCGAGGCCAGTACGGAGCAACCAGAATGACTGGACATCTCTCCAGTCTCAATTTCCATAACACCCTGTGCAACATAGGAAGGGGAGGGAAGATGTAAGCCAGAGGAAATAACCACGGAATGGACATTGCATCCACTGCCAAAGACAGAGGATCCCTCCAGCGAGAGCAGAACCTTGGAACCTTCCTGTTGTGTCTTGTCGCCATCAGGTCGATGCAAGGAAGACCCCAATTCTGAACAATGAGGTTGAACATCTCTGGATGCAGTTCCCACTCTCCGCTGTCCACTGTGACACTGAGGAAGCCGACATGACGTGGTCTACGCCTGGAATGTGCACTGTGGATATGGCAGGAACGTGTTCTTCTGCCCAGGACAAAATAGTCTTGACCTCTGACCAAGCGGCGAGACTTCTTGTTCTGCCCTGCTTGTTGATGTAAGCCACAGCCATGGCATTGTCGGACTGAACCCGGACTGGGCATTCTTCCAGCTGGGGCATCCAGTGACGAAGGGCATGAAATATCGCCCGAAGTTCCAATACATTGATGGGAAGGAGAGATTCCTCCGGAGACCACCGTCCCTGAGCACTTAGGTGACCCAGGACCGCTCCCCAGCCGGAGAGGCTGGCATCCATCGTCACCATGGTCCAGAAGGATATTAGGAAGGACTTGCTCTTCAGTAGATTGGAGAGGTCGAGCCACCACAACAAACTCAGTTCCACATGAAGAGGGGGGGATCCTGACATCTGCAGAAGGTCCGTCTGACCCTTGCATACCTGGATCACAAACCGCTGGAGCTCCGTGGTGTGAGCCATGGAAAAGGGGACTGCTTCCATGGTGGAGATGAATTTCCCCACCAGAGAGGATAGAGTCTTGGCTGGAACTGGATCTTGAGCTAGAACAGCCGAAACCCTGTGTGCGATCTGGCGAGCCACATCCTCCGTGAGAAACACCATGCTCTGCTGAGTGTCAAAGATAAGGCCCGGGAAAAGATCCGACTTGTCCAAGCTGATGATCCACCCATGATGGGTGGGAGAGTGAATGCAGTTCTGAACCTGCTGACAAAGAAGTTGGGCAGAGGGGGCTTTCAGAAGCAGGTTGTCCATGTATGGAGTAACTCTGATGCCATCCCGGTGGAAGACAGACACTAAGGCTCCCAGGACACTGTTGAAGACCTGAGGCACTGTAGTCAGACCAAAGGGAAGAGCTGAGAACTGAAAATGCCCTTTGTCGCAGGCAAATCTGAGATACGGCCGGCTCTCTGGATGAATGGCGATATGTAAATACGCGTCCTGAAGGTCCAGAGAAGCAAGAAATTCCCCCGGAATCAGAGGAGAAATCACCCTCCTTAGGGACTCCTGGTGATAATGAGACCAGATCAGAAAGGAATTGAGATCCTTTAGGTCCAAAACTGGACGACAACCGCCGTCCTTCTTGGACACTACGAAGAGGTCTGAGTAAAAACCTGTACCTCTGCCCTGAACTGGAACAGGTTCCAGAACATCCTTGTCCAGAAGAGACTGGATAGCGACGTTGAAGAAACTGAGTTTTCCCACGCCCTGGGGCGTATGAGAGGGGAAAAAGCAAAAAGGAGGAAGAGAAGTGAAAGGGATCCTGTAGCCTTCTGCCACTACTTGTAAAACCCACGGGTCCACCACTGAATCCTCCCAAACGCTGTGATAGTGATGAAGACTGCCACCCACAGCTGAACGGGGACCCGGGTTCGGTGAGTCATGCCAGAGAAGTCTACAAAGCCTTGGGCTTGGAGGAGACCTTGGGCTTCCATTGATGTTTGGGCTTGGAGGAGGCACATGGAGCTGAAGGAACCCCCTGGTTCGCCAGACGTGTCTGAAAGGGACAAAAAAACCTGTTACATTTGAGAGGAGGTTTCTTCCTGGGGACCAAGGGCAGATGAGTACTCTTACCCCCAGTGGCCTCACTGATCAGATTCTTAACATCTGGCCCAAATAAGGATGTACCCTGAAAAGGCAAGGACAGCAAGGCTTTCTTAGAAGCGGTGTCAGCAATCCAGATCTTGAGCCAAAGAGCTCGTCTGGAAACCACAGACATGGTGGAAACCCTTGCCACCAGACGGATAGCATCAAATAAGGCTGTAACTGTTTTCAAGACGCTCAGACCAGCAGGTAAAATAAAACACAGTTTTATTAGATAAAAGGAATGACAAAGAACGTCCTCTACAGGCGTTATCAGGAACAGCTAGCAATAGTAATAACAGAAAATATGAGAACAGACAAGAATAGTACTTTGCTGATAGAAAAAAGTAATCAGGCTACTCAAGGGTTAATACTACACAGTCTGTCTCAATAGAGGAGTTTGGCACGCCCAAGGTGGTGATATATCTGCAGATGGTAATGCTCAGGAGGCTGATGACTGCACACTCAGTACTGCCTTAGATGATATTGGCGCATAGCCCCCACGGGCGTAGCGCTACAGGCCACAATAGGAGTTAGTGCTAGAGTCGGTATCCCCCACGGGCGTCCCAAATGGAGACTGCTAGGATGCGAGAACTGGCCAATAGCCCCCACGGGCGTATACCGGAGGAACTTGACAGAGCTGAAGCCAAAAGCCCCCACGGGCTTAATGTCGAGACTGCTGTATAGTTGGAGATGGCCAATAGCCCCCACGGGCATTACCGGAGGCCACTCAGTGCTGCACAGGAGATGAACCAATAGCCCCCACGGGCGTAAACCGGAGACAACTCTGAAGCCTACAGCGCATCACCAGACACAACGAGCAATACCGACTACTCTGCTAGATAGAGGAATAGCTGCCGACTAAATAGGAGCACAAGCGGCCAGCTCGATTGTAGTAGTGGTAACCAGGAGTAGGCTCAGTATGAAGTGGAATGGTTCACAAGAAGTATGCCAGCACTGATCGGGTTAAGCAGCTCGTTTAAATCCAGCTTAGATCGGAAAGAGTAATGCTCTGCAAGTATCGAGTCGGCTCAAAGCGGAGGCACAGTTCAGCAGTCGGTAACCGAGACTCAGCACGGGATGCTACCCAGGAGGAGAACAGTAGCGAGGTACAGAGTCTGGTAAACAGCCTCAGCGGAAGTCAGAATGTCACCACGGCGACAGTGGTGCAGGAAGTAGAATACACAGGACTCAGGAACAAGCCGGTTCAGTCGGACCGAATCGGTACACGGAGGAGATTCGCAGACAAGCCGGGTCAATCACAAGCAGGAACGTCAGCTGGGCCGGGTCGGTACACGTAGGAGATTCGCAGACAAGCCGGGTCAATCACAAGCAGAACGTCAGCCAGGTAGGGTCAGTACACGTAGGAGATTCGCAGACAAGCCGGGTCAATCACAAGCAGAACGTCAGCCAGGTAGGGTCAGTACACGTAGGAGATTCGCAGACAAGCCGGGTCAATCACAAGCAGGAACGTCAGCCGGGCCGGATCGGTACACCAAACAGGAACACAGGTGCGTAGTCAGGACAGGCCAAGTCGGTACACGGGAATCAGGATCCAAAGAGAACAGCAACACTGGCTCAGGAACACCACGAAAGGGCAAGTGACTGGGTATAAAAAGGTCACCAGGGGGGGCCAAACCTCCTCAGCCAATAGGATAGCAACATAAGAGATACTGATAGAAAAGGGATCACGGGCACCGTGATAAAGGCAGCAGAAACATAGTGCTGGGCCTCAGATATGTTGGCAAGAAGCCGCAACATATCCGAAGATAAATCACCCTGATGTACAGTCCAGGCCGCAATAGCCCAGTTAACCCATGCCGCAGTGAATGCTGGACGCATGGCAGTACCAGCAGTGGCAAAAATGGACTTGAGGGAAACCTCAAGCTTCTTGTCAGTCCAGTCCTTCAGAGAGGATGCATCAGAAACTGGTAAGGCGGTAGACTTAGATAGCCTTGAGACAGAAGCATCCACCTTAGGGAGATGAACCCATTGTGCAAGTGCCACCTCAGAAGAGGGGTAAAGCTTAGCAAACTTCTTGGAGACAGAAGGTCCAGAGTGGGGTCAGATGGTAAACAAGTATGGGGCTTTATAGGCTCATGGAATACATCAGAGGGATCTGAGGAAACCTCTTAGCGTGTTTAAGACGGCTCTGAGCAGGACCTCAGCTGAGGGTTCTTATCCTATCACCACCTTGGGCGTGTCAAACTCCACAACAGAGACAGACTGCTTATTGCATTTAACCCTTAATGTACTTCACTACTATGTACCTGTCCTGAGACAGTATATGTGATACACTGGTTCTGTATACTGGGCCTGTGGTCATGGCCCGTTACAGTACGAAAGGGCCATGACCTCAGACAGTAAAGGTGAAAGTAACACACAAAACATCCACTGGAGAATGGATGTCCACGAGCAGCGCCTAGACCAATTGGCACTGGCATTACAAACCTTACTTGAGCGAACGGTACACCTTGACAAACCTAATCAGAATCCGGTGGTCTCCCCAGTTCCGACACCGGATAATCTGCCTGTAGCCCCTAATACAACTACCAGAGGCTTAGCGGCGCCGTTACCATTGAGATATGATGGCGAACCTTCACAGTGCAGGGGCTTTATTAATCAGTTGGAGATATTTTTGGAGCTGACGCCCCAGGCATTTCCTAACGACCGGAGTAAGGTCGGATTTACAATATCGCTATTGACAGGCAAGGCACTGGCTTGGGCGAACCCCTTGTGGGAAAATGCCAAACCCTGCACTCTGAACTTTAACGAGTTTGTAAGGAAGTTCCGCAGAGTGTTCGAGGTTCCTGGCAGGGCTGCCTCTGCTGCCAAAAGGTTAATGGAGATACAGCAGGGCGAGCGTACTCTGGGCGACTATGCTATTGAATTTCGGACCTTGGCAGCAGAGGTGGGATGGAACAATGAGGCTTTAGTTGCAGCCTTTGCTCAGGGTCTATCCGGATCCATTAAGGATGAAATAGCTGCCCGAGATGTACCTAGTGATCTGGATGAGTACATCCTGACTCCCGCATTCGTGAGAGACGGTTTGCAAAAAGGGCGAGATCCATAAACTATGGTCATGGCAGTCTTTTTAACCCACCCTCACCACCCATTCCTCCTGAACTTTCAACCGAGGCTGGAGAACCAATGCAGCTTGGGTTCACCAGACTTACTAAGGAGGAGAGGGCGTACCGTAGGAAGCAAGGCCTATGCTTATACTGTGGCAAACCTGGACACCTTTTACGCACTTGTCCGGTACGGCCGGGAAACGGACGCACCTAGGGTACCTTGGGGGACAGGCCTTAGGTGGTGTACAGCAGTCCCTAGATTCAAGTACAATGAAACCCACCATCCAGGTGGTATTCTCTTGGGCAGACGTGTTCGTGGAGGTCATGGCACACTGGTGGATTCTGGTGCAGCTGGGTACTTTATGGACCAATCCTTTGTCGAACTGCACAGTATTCCGTTATGTAAAAGAGAATCTCCCTTGGCAATTGAAGATATTGATGGCAGACCCTTGGAACCTGCATTTATTACCATGGAAACGATTCCTATCACTATGTCGGTTGGGGCTCTCCACAAAGTACGTTTCCAAATAATTCGTTCTCCTCACCATGCAGTCATTCTGGGATTTCCATGGCTACTCTTACATAATCCTCAGTTTGATTGGCAGAGATGTGAGGTTAAATCTTGGTCTGAGTATTATGTTAAGATTTTGTGTACCTCTCCCTCTGTGCCAGCTGAATATCGGGAATTCAGTGACGTATTCAGCAAGGGAGAGGCCAGCGCATTGCCCGAGCATAGACCCTATGATTGCCCTATTGATCTGCCCTCGGGTGTGGTGCCCCCTAGGGGTCGCACTTATCCACTGTCGTGTGATGAAAACAGGGCTATGGAGGACTACATTGAGGACGCCCTCAAGCGAGGGATTATTCGCAAGTCTACCTCTCCGGCTGGTGCCGGGTTCTTCTTTGTGAAGAAGAAAAATGGCAACTTAGACCATGTATTGATTACCGGGGGCTGAATAAGCTGATGCCTAAGAATGCCTACCCTATTCCACTCGTTACTGAATTATTTGACAGGTTAAAGGGCTCTTCCATCTTCACTAAACTTGATTTGCGGGCTGCTTACAACCTGAACAGAATTAAGGCTGGAGACGAGTGGAAGATGGCATTTAATACTAGAATAGGGCACTACGAATATCTGGTGATGCCATTTGGCCTATGCAATGCACCTGCGATGTTCCAGGAATTTATTAATGACATCCTGCGTGACATGCTTCAGTCCTGTGTGGTGGTATATCTAGATGATATATTGATTCACTCTGCCAACCTCACCCAGCATGTTAAGGATGTCTCTGAAGTCTTGCTTCGACTTCGCAAAAATAAACTGTTCTGTAAACTAGAGAAATGCGAATTTCATACGTCTCAAGTACCATTTTTGGGGTTCGTAATTTCTAAAGATGGCATTGCTATGGACCAAGATAAGTTGGCAGCAGTCCTGCAGTGGCCTCGCCCTAAGGGGTTAAAAGCTATTCAGCGTTTTTTGGGCTTTGCCAACTATTATAGGATGTTTATCCAGAACTTTTCCACTATTGTGAAACCTTTGTCTGATTTGACACATAAGGGCGCTACTCCCTCTCAGTGGTCCAAGGCAGCTGAAAATGCGTTTGAGACCTTGAAATCTGCCTCTGCTCCAGTGCTGTCCCACCCCAATCCCTCCCTGCCATTTACCCTGGAAGTTGACACCTCGGAGGTTGGGGTTGGAGCAGTGCTCTCCCAGTGTCCTGTGGGAGGTGGCACCTTGAGACCCTGTGGGTTCTTCTCTAAGAAACTTTCCAGTGCACAGAGCCACTATGAGATTGGCGACAGGGAGCTACTGGCTATTATTCTGGCACTTGGAGAATGGCACCATCTATTGGAAGGTACTAGGACCCCAGTATTAGTCCTTACTGATCACAAGAATTTGATATATCTCTCTGAAGCTAAGAGACTGTCCTCACAACAAGCTAGGTGGGCTCTCTTTTTGTCCCGGTTTAATTTTCTAGTGTCCTACCTCCCGGGCTCTAAGAATGTTAGGGCAGATGCTCTGTCCAGACAGTTTGCGTCGGACTCAGAGGGAGGAAGAACCAGTACCTATCATTCAGCCAGATCGTATCCTGGCTACTATTCGTACTAGTATAACTTCGCCACTGGGGGAGGAGATTTTGGCCTCTCAATCAAGGGCTCCGCCAGAAACCCCAGTTGGCAAGTGTTTTGTGGATGAGCCATTCCGTACCCGTCTATTGGAGACATACCATTCATCTAAAGCGGCTGGGCATATCGGGAGGGATCAACTCATATGGTCTCTATCACAGTTATTCCATGGGCAGAGTTTGCCACGAATTGTGCAGTTAATTCATCATCCAGGAGCTCCCCGTTTCTAATTAATTACGGGTTCCAGCCGTGCCTGCTCCCGGACTCATTTCAGTAACAACAGATTCCTGCCCTGGATGAGCATATGGAGCAACTTCGCTCCACTTGGGCACAGGTTCAGAGGGCCCTCAGTCAGTCATTCCAGCGACATCAGCGGCATGCCAATCGAGACGGCTACCAGCGGTCTCATTCCAGGTTGGGGACAGAGTATGGCTCTCCTCCAGAAACCTCAATCTGCAGGTACTCTCCAATAAGTTGGCTCCCCGGTTCATTGGTCCCTTTAAAATCATCCGCAAGGTCAATCCTGTCACTTATGCATTGGAACATCCAGCCTCTATGCATATTCATAATGTGTTCCATGTGTCTCTTTTGAAACCCTTGGTTTGCAACCGCTACACTACCACTCCGGTGATTCCTGGGCCGGTGGACGTTCAGGGCCAAGAGGAGTACAAGGTCCAGAGCATCACTGATTCTAGGAAACTTAGAGGGAAGTTGCAATATTTGGTCCACTGGAAGGGTTATGGCCCTGAGGAACGTTCTTGGGTAGACCAGAAGGACCTCCATGCGCCTAGACTTTTGCGCAACTTCCACTCTAAATATCCTCAGAAACCAAGACCTCCTGCAGGGACAGGGGGTCTTTGAGAGGGGGTTATTATCACAGTGCCTGTGATCCTCCTCTGTCACTCTCGCTTGTGGTATGCTCTGATTGGCTGAGTTGGTTTGGCCCGCCCCTGGTGACCTTTTTATGCCGTGACACCTGTCAGATGCCCTTTCGTGGTGTTTCAGAGCCAGTGTTGCTGTTGCTGAGTTCCTGTGTTCCGGATTCTTGTGTACCGATTTGGCCTGTTCTGACTACGCTCCTGTGTTCCTGCTCGTGATTGACCCGGCTTGTCTGAGAACCACCTCCGTGATCTGACCCGGCTTGGCTGATGTTCCTGCTCGTGATTGACCTGGCTTGGCTGAGTACCACCTCTGTGATCCGACCCGGCCTGGCTGACTTCCCGCTCCATGACCCGAACCGGCCTGTTCCAGTGACCTGCTTGTTCCTGCTTCCTGCTCCGGTTGTCGCCGCTGCGACATTCTGACTTCCGTTGCTGCTGCCTGCCAGGCTGATTGTGTGACCTCCTTCACTCTTGCAGTGCCTTGTCCCCAGTGCTGAGTCTCCGTGCTCACTTGCAGAGCTGTGCTTCCGTTACTGAGCCTCCGTGGTACTTGCAGAGCTATTCCACTATACTGAGCCTTCGATCCTTAAAGCTGCATATTAACCCTTGCTGTGCTGCCACCTCCCTAGCTGAGCCTTCTCACTCCTGTACAGAGCCTAAGCTATATTGCACTACTTCTGCTGAGCCGGCCGAGTATATATATGGGTTGGTCGGCGGCTCATCCTGTCAAACCGCAGAGTAGCCGCGTTAGTTAACGCTCCCGGTAGGGCGCCATTGGCTCTTGCTCTTTCGTTTGTTCTCCGGTTTGCGCCCGTAGGGGCTAAAGGCTCAAGCTATTGCAGCAAAGGGTAGGCTCTAGTGGGAGGCTATTGGCTTCTCTGCTTGCAGCATAGTTGTTACGCCCGTGGGGGCTACTGGCTCAAACTATCTCTGTTCAGTTGGTCTCCGTTAGTACGCCCATGGGGGCTATTAGCCAGCTCTTGCAGTGTATGCTAGTACCGTTGTTACGCCCGTGGGGGCTACCGACTCACGCACTTGCAGATTAAGTTGTATCCGTGGCTACGCCAATGGGGGCTATTCTGGGCAACTTGTCTGCTGATTCTTCCTCTGGTCACGTATTTCCTAGCAGCTTCCCTGTCTTAAGAACTCTCAGTGTTGCACCATCTACACTTACAGCTATCCTATCATCACCTTGGGCGTGCCAAACTGCACAACAGAGACGGACTGCTTATTGCATTTAACCCTCAATGTACTTCACTACTATGTGTCTGTCCTGAGACAGTATATGTGATACTCTGGTTCTGTATACTGGGCCTGTGGGGGCATATCTGTCCATATTTTGCTATTATTTTGTGTTGCCTGTAGAGGGCGATCGTTAACCTTACTTTTCATTTAATCAAACTGTGTTTTATTTTACTAACTGGTCTGAGTATCTTAAAAAACCGTTACAGTTCTGGATCAACTTCAAAGGGATCCCCAAAAAATCGAGAGGAGCCCACAGCAGGACATTCCTCAACATCTGAATCCATCAACAGTTCCTCTTCAGAGGAATCTGAAACGTCAGGTACTCCTTGCGGTTTGGGCAGGGAAGATCTGACTGAGGAAGGGGTCTGCCAGGAATGGAAGACCCCCTGTAACTGGGATGGAAAGAGTTGCAACGTAGACCTGAGGTCCCTGTTAGCAGCCTTGAACTCTTGTACCCAAACTGGCTCTAATGCATGACTGGAGGTCCCTGGGATAGACTCAGAACATGTAATCAGACCCAGAAAACACTGAACCCAGTAGGGAACGTGCCAATAACCACCCGAAAAGATGCCAACCAGTAGTTAAAGGGTTAATTTACCACATAAGGTTGCTCCAAAGACTGACAGACATAACAGAAAGACCCAGTGAGTGCAGAAGTGTGCAATAAGAACTCCCAGGAATAACCCCTGTGCGGAGAGGCACTGTGGGACAAGTGGACCTGCAACACTCAAAGGGTTGCTCACCTTTCCTGCAGATCTTCTGTCTTCAGATTACTATGTAGTAAGTAGTAACCTCAGTGGGTAACTCCTGGGGAAGCACTTGGAATCAAGATTTTCCCCCTCAGGGCTTAAGGTCCACAAAAAGCACCTGGATACTGAGCTAGCCACATCTAAGGGCATTGTCATACCTGGGAAATTTCCACTGACGTCCACCCGGAGAGGGGAGTCCTCTGGTGCAGCAAGGGGTGAGAATAATGATGCGAATCGCATCAAAAAGGGTGGGACTTGATGCGTGTGGGGGTGGAGGGCTTAAAGGTGTGAGGCAGATCTCAAATAAGGCTGTGGAAGGAGTTACAATGAGGGAAACAGCAGGAGTGGGTAGAGTTTCAATAGAAACTCCCCACATCCGGAGGAATTGGCCTCTGCCCCGGACACCCGGTAAAGCAGTGTCAAAACCAGAGTCTCCGGGGCAAATCCGGAGAGTTCCCAGGTATGGGCATTGTTAGTTATGGTAATCCGCCTAATGGTGGTATTCCATATCTAACAGAAAAATAAAAAAGTTTCTAAAACTATAACAGAACTGTTCTCTTGCCTGTGTTATCTTCACCAAGGAACAAATCCTTCAGGAGCTGGTTGGCTAGCTGCAGCCAAGCAGGGAAAGTAGGCTCCACCCCCTGCAGTAATTTCTAGAATTGTTCCTGCCTACTTAAAGGGGCGGATCGCCTACCCAAAGTTACCAGTAACCTGTATTGGACGACATAGAAAAACATATTTTGGTCCCTTTGGGTGCCAGGAGGCTCTGGCGAAATGGAGAATTCAATGGAGCATCCAAAAGGTAATTAATCTTGTTTGCATCTTCTATTCCACTTCAAAGAGACTTTACTAAAGCCTAAATACTACTGATAAGTAGTAGAATTCACATGTTAAAGTAATGCACGAGTTTTAAAGTCCTGTATTGTGCTTTCAGCTTTCATTTTTCTCATTCCCTATTTAAGGGAATGGAGGACTGTACACCTTACAAACTTGGCTTATTTACTCTAGAGAAAAGAAGACTAAGAGGAGATCTTATCACGTTTTACAAGTATATGAGAGGGCAATACAAGGATCTCTGTGGTGAGCTATTCATTCCAAGACCTGGTCAGGGGACACCCCTGGAGATTAGAGGAAAGGAGGCTTAGACTGCAGCAGAGGAACATTTTTTTTACCGTAAGGTCTGTTAAATTGTGGAATTCCTTGCCCGAAGAGGTGGCTATGGCAGATACAATGGATATATTTAAGAGAAGATTAGATACATTTCTTTCAAAAGGCAACATACAGGGTTATACTGTATATTAGTAGGCAAGTCAGGAAGGTCTGATAAAGTCAAACTTATTTGGCAGCAGGAAAGCTATACAGTTCTCATGTCACTAGGGTATGAGACAAAGGTTGAACTTGTGCCTTTATTCAACCTAAGTTACTATGTATTCCTGATGATGATATCTAGTTGAAAGCTTGCATCGTAGAGCTACTCAGTCAATAAAGGTATAATTTTTACTCTACTAGTCTCCTGCATTTTCTGTAGCTAACATTGTACCACACTTTACCCAGAACCAGAAATTTTTCACTCTTTCTACCTTCCCTTGATAACCCAGACTTTCAGAATGGGACAGTGGACACCAGATTCACACAATATAAGAGAAGGGGGCTAGGAAGGTGGGTCATCTCCATGACCCTGTGTCAGGCTCCCTTTATACCTTCCCTGACCTGCAGACAAAATTTCACCTTCCTTCAGGCCATATATTTATATGCCTCTAAGGTGCCTGTACACCTTACAAACTTCTTCAGTCGGACCTGGATTATACCCAGTAGCAGGGTGGTCTCACATCTCACAGTAGACAATATCCTAGATAGCCTTCAATGTAGACTTTGCTCTACCCAGCTTCATATTTCAATGAGCTTCAATACAGACTCCTGCCTCCACTAATTGCCCACTGAATTGGTCTGTTGTCCACTTTTGCCCCAAATGTAATGAACCCCCGGGCCTCCTTGGCTCCCGTGCTATGGAGTTGGCCATCAATCCCAGTGGAAGACTCCTCTTTCTTGTTGGGTATATCCCCATCTATAACAAAGTAATTCTGTCAAATTAATAGATATCTTTCTGCTGCTGACTATAAAGTGCATAGTGACTAATTGGACCACCGGTGTCATTCAGCAGTTGCCTCTCTGAACTGCAAAACTAAATCAATTTATGAAGTTTTTCTGGCTTCTTGCTCTGCAAAACAGGGAGGTACTGGGACAGAAGTTTATGCTGATCTGGGAGCCCTTTAGTCAAACCATTCCCACGGACACACAATAAACCTAAACACGAGTTTGATATATTTCCTGGCTGGAAGCCAGAGCTTTAGGACCGGGGGATGGGGAGACCTCCTTTCGAAATGGTTCTAGTGATGGGTTGAGGGGGGCCAACGCAAGAGTAATTCAGGGAGACAGGCGGTCTGATTTAATATTATTACAATTGTGTGACATTTTTCTTAACAATGCAGTTGTGGCTTAGCTTTCTATGGTGAAAGGGCCCTCCTCCACAACGTTTCCTCACTTTCGTGGTTGGTGGGGGATGAGATTGTTGGGTCCAATGAATACTGTGTTCCTTTGTTGTTTAATGTTGAGGTTTTATTTGTGGTGTAAAATGACATCCACTGCTCTTTGCCGGGGAACTGCCCCCTATTCCTACCTTGTCTCACCTTCAATGATGAAGTATTGTCATATTTCTTCTGTTATTTCTGATGTATGGGGACTTTTGTCCCAACCTGATGCTGAGCAGTTGTGTACTGATTGGCATTCTTTTTTCTGACTCGTTGTTTGTTCAACTCCTATTGCACTTAGTATCTTGGTAATCTTATTATTTGTACAATTATGGCAAGTAACGGTTTTATGTCCGTTTGATATTCTGTATTCCAGCTGTCAATAAAATAGTTAAAAAAAAAAAAAAATGGACTAGTGAAGTAATGGATAGGAAATCTAATCTTTCATGGATGTGTTGCTCAAGAAAGCCCATCAAACAGAGTGAAAGCCAGGCTACCAAACCACAAAAATGTGGCCGACAGACAGAGAAGTAGGGATATATTCACAGGGCCTGTGCACTCAGGAGAGCCTCATCATTCTTCAGGCTCTGTTAACAAGTAATTAAGCTTTACAGAAAACGGAGGAAAAAGGCTGAAAAAACACACTATCCTCCACAGACTCTGGCCCTAAAAGCCTGTGCACTGGTAACTCCTTCCTAACAAGGCCAGAAATAGGAGCCTGTCAAAAGGGGGATTATAAAGGCGCATAACCTAACAACATGCTATACAAAAGAAAGCCAAGAGAAACTTTGCCCTTGCATCCTCCTGTAATGAGGTCACTTTTAAAACTGGGCATGTATATGCAGGAGTAAAGTGGAGGGGTCTCTGCCTCAGAGTCCTTTATGTTTAAGTGCCCTGCCATCCTGTAGAAGGGAACTTTACCCCATGGTTCCTGTGTTCAACACAGGATGTAACAGAAGTAAGAATAATAAATACCCCCCTCCACCCCAGCCGGATCAATTCTGGAGTTACACTCCTCTTCAAAGATATCTTAAAAACTCACATCATTGTCCCTCAGGTATGGTATATTGTCCTGGACATCAAAAGACAACATAAAAGTAAACAATCCCAAATTAATTCCAAAAGCATACTGTTGTGATTGATCTCCAGCACAACTTGGAACATAATAATCTCACCAGTTGCATTCCGCTGAGCTCATCTATCAAAGTCATGTTTCCAGACATGATCTTCTTCAATGAATCATTAAACTCACTCAGCTGCTCTAATGTTTCTTTCTTGGTTTCCTCATACTCATCAATGTCCAACTCCTCTCTGAAGGAAAACAAAAAATAATCTTAAATATAAATGAGACAAAAATTATGACCATCCTCCAAAATATGTATGCTATAATTTATAGTTCGATATAAAGATTTACATGAATATTCCTTGCGTTTTATATGGACTAAACATGCTATTAGAGTAGCTACCTAAGACCTTTTCTAAAGGCTAGTTTTGACGTAGTTCAGTTTAAACAGATACCTACCCTTGTTCAAGATATGTTATTTGTAGCTCTGCTTTATCTAATATAGATAAACAAAAGGGGGTTACAAAATACTAAGGAATGCAGAACTATAACATAAAAATGAACTAAATAAACATATAAAACTAACCTGCATTCTTCCAGATCTTGAAGTTGCTGCATTAACCGGTCCAGTTGTTCTTCCAAATTCTGTCGCAGTTTGCTGGTCTCGGTCTTTCCTCTTGAAGCCATTTAGAATATTTGTTCTAAAACGTAAAAACTAAACTCTCAGGAGACAACTTCATAAAGTTCACATTACTTTTGTGCAATTTACTTACAAACGAAACTAACATAATTAACAAGGTGTCATTTCTTTTTTAGTTCACAAACTCCAAGACAAACGCAGAAGGAATCCAAAAAGCGGGTCTTAAGTTTGCCTTGGAGTAAGGTCAGGGGAGGAAGGACTGGCAATTTCTGGCCTGGGGGAAGGGGGGGGGGCAAGTGTAATCAAGTGGCAAATTTCCTAGATCTCTCCACTCAAGGCCACTGCCTTCTGTTATCTTATAATAGGCAAGGCTTACAACTGTAGTGGTGCTACATTATTGATACCACAGAGCTTACAATTTAAAAGGAGCTACACTAGTGATACCGCATAGCTTACAGCAAAAATAGTGCTACCACAGGGCGTACCACGGAGATGGAGCTATACTTGTGATACTGCAGAACTTACAAATTAAATTGAACACCAATGATTCCACCGAGCTTGCAAATGAAATAAAGCTACACCAGTGAAACCACAGAGCTTAGAGCTGAAATGGAGGTACCCCAGTGAAAACACAGAGCTTACAATTGAAATAGAGTTATACTAGTGATAGCACTGAGCTAACAACTGGGAGAAGAGCAGGGAAAATGGAGAGAGAAAGGGCAATGGGGGAGAGGTCAAGGCAAAGAGGAAAAAAAAGGGAGGGCACAACAGAGCACCTTTTGACGCAGTGCGGCTTGGTGTATTATAGAAAGTATAAGAAAATAGGTGGATGGTAGAAAATGATGCCCCCGTTGATGGGGCTTTTTTTTTTTTTTTTTTTTTTTATAAATTCAAATTTTATTGAGGTTTTATCTGAAAGTTTAACAAGACAGAACATCACAGAAGACTAGAAAACCGGGAATACAAGACAAAGGGAAATACATGGCATGGATAAACCCGCAGTAAATGCTCAGCACATGTGTTGATAGATACGATATACTTTACATGAAGTAAAACACAATGTAGCACAACAACGAAGCATAAATTCGAAGAAAAGAAGCATAACAAAAAACACCATTACGTGTAGGAGACGAACCAGAACGGAAAGACAGACAAAAAGAGCGCATTAGACAGACAATAATCAACAAAAGGAACACATGGAAGGAGAAAAAAAAAAAAAAAAAAAAAAAAAAAGGGGAGGGGAGGGGAAGGGACAACTGACTCAGTTAAGGAGCTGCATAGTCCAAAAGTGACTGTATCTGCGGGTCCGCCAGAAATTGCAGCCATGAAAACCAGGTGTCAAGATAGCTGCCACCCTGCAAGTCCGCTCGGGAGACAAGTTCCTCTAAAGATCGAGCTCTCTCCACACTCTGGACCCACTCACGTATAGTAGGGGGCGTAGACTCACCCCAATGTAAGGGAATGAGAACCTTAGCCTCATTCAGCAGGTGTTTGACAATCGATCTCTTATAACTAGAAAGCGGCGCAGAAGTGTGATGTAGTAGTAGAGACACAGGCAGAAATGGGGCAGGGGTATCCGAAAACCTGCAAATAATCGAGTGGACACGCGACCAGAACGGAGTAAGAGCAGTGCAGTCCCACCAAATGTGGAGTAAAGTACCGGGCTAAGACTTACATCTCCAACACAACTCCGACACATCCGGGGAGAAGCGATGAAGCAAATCAGGCGTCAGATACCAGTGGGTAAGTCGTTTATAGGACATTTCCTGAGTCTTAGCACTTAAGGAACATATGGGTTAAGAGAAAGATCTTCTCCCATTGCGAGACACTCAAGGAAATTTGCAAAGCAGATTCCCATTTCCTCACGAAAGATGGCATGGAGGAGTCCCCTTGAGAGCGTAGAAAGTTGCACAAGAAGGATATGCACCGTGAAGGCAACGACCCACCTCGACACAGTTCCTCAAACGGAGTGGTCAGACGCAGTAGGTCGCGCCTACCCGGTAGAGATCTCACAAAGTAACTCAATTGGGTATGATGAAAATAATCAAGAGGCGTAGGTGGCCGATGGGGCAGAAGCTCCAGAATGGGTTTGACTTTAGCATCTGGGGTCAAGAAATCCGAAATAACGACTGGGCTATCAAGGGAGGAGGTCAGAAAGTCACCTGGACCAGTTCCCGGAACTAAATCTGGATTATGGCGCAGAGGTGTCAAGGGCGATGGATAGGAAAACAAGTGGAGTTGTTTAGAGGTAGAGAAAAACACAGAAAGGGTTGCCCACGTCAAAGGATGACCAGTTGAAAGGTGCCTGGCATGGTGCGGCTTCAACCATGGAAGCACACGTAATGGGGTCCGAATATCGGAGGCCTCCACATCGATCCAAGCCTTATGCGGGGGATGAAAGGTCCATTCCAGAAGGCGAAGCAGGTGGCAAGCACGGTAATACAGTTTGGAACAAGGCAAAGCCAAACCTCCCCGCAATTTGGAACGTGTCAAGAGTTCGAAGCGTAACCTAGGTCTCCTTTGAGCCCAGACAAATCCCAAGAACATTGTTTTAAGAGAGGAGAAAAAAGCCAACGGCAGTTTAATGGGCAGTGTCTGAAACAGATAAAGCAATCTGGGAAGAACATTCATCTTCAGCGCACTAACTCTACCAGTCCACGAGATATGCAAGGGAGACCAGGCCGCGAAATCACGTTGTAACACATGAAGAAATGGGGGGAAGTTACGGAGGTACAGGCGTTCAGGATCTCCCGTTAACCATATCCCCAAATATTTAAGTCCATTCCTACACCATTTGAAGGGGAATGCCGCGGATAGATGAGCCACTTCTGATAGTGGGAGATTAATATTCAAAATTTCGGGTTTTTAAAAATTAATTTTAAGATTCGCAAGGGATCCATAAATTTCAAATTCTTTCAGAAGGACCGGCAGGGAAAGCCTAGGCTTAGTGAGGACAAATAATAGATAGTCAGCAAACCCCAGTATCTTGTGATGGACACCGCGAACCGACAGACCCCCAATATCTGGATTCTGTCGGATCGCCTCCATGAAAGGTTCAAGTGAAAGAATAAACAACAAGGGGGATAGAGGACAGCCCTGTATCGTACCATTAGAGATCCCAAAGGAGTCCAAAAGGGCTCCATTGATCCGTATCCTGGCAGAGGGACGAGAGTATAAGGAAGAGATCCACGCTAACATATGAGGACGAAAGCCCACCTGGGTCAAACCTTCCAGTAAAAAGGACCAATCCAGGAGGTCAAAAGCCTTCTCGGTGTCGGTTGACAGTAGGATAGAGTGGAGGTGGTCCGGGCTCGATGAATCAGGGTGATTGCCCGTATCGTACAGTCCCTGGACTCCCAACCTGGGACAAATCCTGCCTTGTCAGAGTGGATCAAGGATGGCATGAGTGGGCCAATACGATTGGCCAAGAGTTTGGAAAAAAGTTTTAAGTCCACATTAAGAAGGGATATCGGCCTGTAACTGCCGCAATGTTCTGGATCTTTCCCCTCCTTTGGAATAAAAGAGATCGTGGCCAAGAGAGTATGAGGATGTATGGAATAGCCATCCAGGACGGCGTTAAAAGCCCTCACCAAGTGAGGACCAAGAACCTCTCTACACACCTTGTAGTACGAGACAGGAAGGCCATCCGGACCCGGGCACTTCCCCGATTTAGCATTCTTCAAAGCCAGGGAAAGCTCCGTGTCAGAAATCGGGCGATCTCCGAGTCAGCGGCAGACAATTTTCACTTCAGATGGTGACGTAAGTAAAAAGAAACCCGTTGTTGAAGTTGATCCGTACGAGAGGGGTCAGAGGAGGTCGTTGAGTGATTATACAAAGTAGAGTAGAAGGAAACAAACTTCTTGGCGATATCAGAAGGAAGCCTCTTGACAGAACCCCCTGGAGAGCGGATTTTAGAGAAGTAAGAGAGCTGTTTGCGCTTACGAAGTGAGTTAGCGGCAAAATAATCATGCAGAAGAGATTTAGTAGAAGAGAGGACAGTCGGATCCAAGAGCAGGGAGATGTTAAGTCTCCAGGACGACAGGGTTGGCCGAATCAGCAGAGATGAGAGGCGCATCGTCAGGGGAGCATGATCTGACCAAGTCATCGATTCATAACGGGACTCCTGCAGGAGCAGCAGGTGATCGTGAGAAATAAAAAAATTGTCAATACGGGAATATCTAGTGTGGGGCATAGAATAAAAACTGTAGTTCCTATCATCAGGGTGTAGAGCCCTCCAGCAATCCACCAGTTGATTATCATGGAGCAACTTCCTGATCCTCAGTAAGACATGAGCCGGGGTACTGCTAGAGCCCACCGATGTGTCTAGGGAAGGATCCAAAGGGAGATTAAAGTCTCCGCCCAGGATTTGATTAAAGTCTCCGCTAACTCAACAAAAGGGACCTGTTTAGAAATGAGAATCACAGTACCTTTAGATTTAGAGTGAGAGTCTGAGCTGAGAAAGCAGTGAGGGAAGTCACGGGAAACCATACTGGGTGGAGAGGGACCTCGAAAATGAGTTTCCTGAACAAAGGCCACTGAAACACGCTGTTTCCGCAGGTCGCGCGTAAGAAGTGACCTCTTTTCAGGGGTATTGAGACCCTTGACATTAAGTGTCAGAACCCTGAAATCAGCTGAAACAAAGGGGGAGCCCGCAGACATGTTCAGGCACAGACTTTACGGGAAAAAAAAGGGGGGGGAGTAAGAGGAAGAGAGAGAGGGGTAACACACAAAAGGGAAAGACAAACGACAAAAAAGAAGGGAGAAATAACAAAAGAGGAAGACAAAAAGAAAAGAGGGGCAAAACACAGAAGGAAGGACAAACAACAAAAAAGAAAGGACAAATAAGACAAGAAGAAGACACAGAGAAAGCAGGATAACACACAGAAGGGAAGACAAACAACAGAAAGGAAAGACACAACAAGAAAAATGTAGTTGTACGTATACACTGAGGTCCAATCGGACAATGAAGGTAGTCCCAAACCCAGGGCTATGTTCACACCAATACAAAAATGGCCTTGGTATATAGGGAAATGTCAACCGAGGGAGAGGAACAAGGACTTCAAAAGGGAGTCAAAGGAGTACAGAGGACCACACCGAAAAAGCGAGATCCGCTGCCCCCCCATCTACAAATGAATGCAGTAATAAATATACCAATA
The DNA here is from genome assembly GCA_037306005.1 of Rhinophrynus dorsalis. Taxonomy (NCBI): domain Eukaryota; kingdom Metazoa; phylum Chordata; class Amphibia; order Anura; family Rhinophrynidae; genus Rhinophrynus; species Rhinophrynus dorsalis. Next base: position 176,791,167 of record CM074724.1, on the reverse strand, counting down.
CAACTGGGTGTAACATAGCAATTAAGAAACCAAACAGCCACTAAGCAGGTCACAAGCCCAAACCAAGGGTGGGCGGTCCCCGCGAAGTCGCAGTGGGCTCACCCTCCCGAGGCCCAAGCAAAGCACCTGCACCTAAGTCTATATGTCAGCGAGAATATCGCACAGTGCACCCTCTCACCCCTATCACAGCCGGGGAGCCGGGACCGGCGGAAAGCGACCCCAACAACCAGGCCTACCCTCCAACTGACCACCAGCCCCCCTAGTGCGATCGAGCAGAGGAAGGGCATCACAAACAAATGATCAAAATACCTGATAGGGCAAGTCCAGGCTGGGAGCGCGGACAATGATCCATATCCCCAGACCCCTTGTCTCCACCAAACCCGCACTCCCCACCAGAGAATCCAATGACCCTCCAACGGAGAGCGCAAAGGTGGAGAAGCACAGGTCACAGCCTAGACCCGCCCAAAGCAAAACCATGTATTGTAAACATTGCCCCCCACCTCTGAAACAGATTTTTAGACCATATAGTAGAACCAATCACTCCCCACTAAAGGGAATCGCGGCAACACACCCCGGAGCAGGACCCCCCGTATGAAAAGTCCCCCCCCGGGTACCCACCGCTACTCCCCAGCAAGTAAGAGGGCGCCCCCAAAACAAAAGCAATCCTTCCCAAGGCCTCCCAAACACCAGCAGAGTCACCCGTAGCTATAAGCCGAGGCAACCCAAATATAAGCAGGGACACCCGGGAGGTGTTGGCAAAGGAAAGCAGGGAGAGATAGGCAACACAAGCACAACCATGAAGTCGGGGTAGGAAAAAGTAGGGAAGAAAGTGAGCAGAAAGGAATGGGGAGGGAAGGCCAGAGAAACAAGGGCAGAAGGGACACCCCGAATAGAGTAAAAAGCCCTTTATTATAAAGAACGTGACAGGAATAAAGCTCTACTGGGAAGGGAAGGGTGCAGGCGCAAAGGGAAGTACAGGACAGGTGCAAAACTACAAAATATAGCATTAATATGTGTTACGGTTTTTAGGACACTCAGACCAGTAGGTGAAAATAAAACACATTTTATTGTAAAGTAAAATAATGCACAGGTTCGCCCTCTAGTGGCGGTAGGTAATACACAGATCGTGCAAACTGAGATATTACAATAGTAATAGCACAATGGATATACATGCAAGACAATAAGCAATAGGGTGGTATGAACCCCCAAGGGGTTAATGACTTGATAACAGTCCGTCTCAGATGTGGAGGTTTGGCACGCCCTGGGTATTAAAAGGCTGTGCTGGATAGACAAAGTTCATCAAGTACTGAAGACCGAACTGCCTCGCCAAAGTGTTTGGATATTAAGCAGAATAGGAATCAACTTAGTCCCCACGGGCGTAGCTACTGGAACTGCTTTGGTTTGTGCAAGTGCAAATAGCCCCCACGGGCGTAACGGAACCAGCCGGCAATGCAAGAGCTTATCAGCCCCCTCAGATTTCGCTTAATGCTGGAATATGTATGCAAGAGCCACTAGCCCCCTCGGGCGTAGTACCGGATAAGCTAACACTGAAGCCTTAAACTGCCACCACTCTGTATAACGACACCGGAGAGCCTTAGGCGCCCAAACGGCCCAAACAATGTGACTACTCTGCAATGGATGACTAGAGCTGCCGACGGTGAGCAGCCAACTCAGCAGCAGTATCACGGGTAACGAGGCTCGTACTGGAGGTAGAGAGAGTGAGATCAAGGCAGCACTGCTAGAGTTAAAAAGCACGTTTACTCGAGGCTTCAGAGCTACTGGAAGGCTCTGCAATGAGAGGAAGGCATACAGATACAGACACAGCTCTGCACGGGTAGCGAGGCACTGCACTAATCGTGGGTAACACCAGGCAAGGCAGTCACACTGAAGCTGGCAACAGAGACTGATAATGTCGCGGCGGCGACAACTGGAACGCAGGTCACTGGAACAAGCTGGACGTCGATCTTCGGAGCAGGAAGTCAGCCGGGCCGAGTCGGAGCACGTAGGAGGTAGTCATACAAGCCTGGTCATACACTAGCAGGAACGTCAGTCTAGCCGGGTCAGGATCCAAGGGTGGTACGCAGACGAGCCGGGTCATACACAAGCAGGAACACTGGAGAATAGTCAGGACAAGCCGAATCGGTACACAGGAACTCAGAACACAGGAACACAGCAACAGCACACTGGCTCAGAAACACCACGAAAGGGCATCCTTTTGGAGGGCACTCAGACTCCAGTACTAATTCTTACTGACCATAAGAATTTAACCTATCTCTCCGAAGCCAAAAGACTGTCTTCTCGACAAGCTAGGTGGGCCCTGTTTTTGTCCCGATTTAATTTTCTAGTGTCATATCTCCCTGGCTCGAAGAATATCAAGGCTGATGCGTTGTCACGTCAGTTCGCTTCTCACACTGAGAGGGAGGAAGACCCGGTACCCATCATTTAGCCAGATCATATCCTGGCTACTATCCGTACCACCATAACCTCGCCTCTGGGGGAGGAGATACTGGCATCACAATCAAGGGCACCTCCTGAAACCCCAGTGGGGAAGTGTTTCGTGGATGAGTCATTCCGTGTCCGTCTGTTGGAAACTTATCACGCTTCTAAAGCGGCTGGGCATATTGGTAGGGACCAACTAGTATGGTCTCTCTCGCAGTTATTTTGGTGGCCTACCCTGAGAATATGTCACCCAAAACTTTCCCCCACAGTGGAAAATACAATGCATAAGGTAGTTAACAATTCCTCGGGTCAACAGAGACAGGGGACAAAAATATTGAACAATAGGAGTGAGCAAAATACATAAATGATGGAGCACCTAAGCTCCCAAGGTGTTCCTGCTGAGATAAGCTGTACCAGCCCAAAAGGAAGTGGTAGTGGGTAAGTGGCCTCACAGTTACTCTTCAATTTCTACCCCACTCCTAAAACTCGGCTCAACCAAAGATTGAGTGTCCCTTGGAGGGGCAGAATCTCTTACAGCCCGTCGGACACGGGCCCGAACTGGATAGCGTTGCTCCGGGAGAGACCAGTCTCTAATCCGCAAATCCGGAATCCCTAGCTGGTCCAGAAAGGCCGGAAGGTCATGGTAATATTGCAAGATAGGTGTAGAATCAGGCAAAAAGACCTTCAGACCGAAAGGAAAGTTCCAAACATATTGGATATTCCGTTGTTGCAACATACTAGTCAGGGGCCTCACGGCCCGGCGAGCCTGAAGAGTTAAGTCCGATAGGTCTTGAAAAAAGGTAATCTCAGAACCCTCGTGAAGCCAGGTTCCTAGGGAGCGAACCCTCCGCATGATCTCCTCCTTCAGCTGGAAATCCACTAGGCAGCATATAATGTCCCTGGGGGGACCCCCATCCATGCTTCTCGGTCGTAACGCCCTGTGGGCCCTGTCCATGCGGATGGTAGCATCAGTAGGGCGACCAAGTATCTAATTGAAGATGCTGGTCAAAAGGGAAACAGCGTCCTCCTCCGCCGAGTTATTCGGCTCTGGAACACCGCTCACTCTGATGTTATGGCGTCGGCCACGATTATCCAGATCTTCCAATCTGCGCCTAAATTCCGCCAGGTACAGAAAGTGCTGCGTAGAGGTTTGAGCAAGATGGGTGATTTTACGGGTATGCTGTGAGAACACCTCTTCTTGCTTCGCCACTCTGCTCTCAAGGCCCCTCAGGTCGGTGCGCAGCTTGGCCACCTCGTCCTGTACCGTGTGCTTTAATTCCAGAAGCAATTTATTGAAATCCGATTTCCACGGGGCGGAGGAGAAGATGTTGTGGGTAGTATTAGATACAGAGGGTCCCGGCGAGGGTGCGTCACCAAGCCGTAGGTCAGGGACCTCCTCTCCAGAGGAATGCGAGCAAGATGCCGATCCGGCTCTGAGGTCGTCGCTCGCCTGGGAGTCGGCTGAGGCCTGCGAGTGGAAAAAGTCTCTCAGGGAACCCGCAGTAGGTTTGTCCCTACCACCTGGGGTTGAAGAACCCAAGGTGCCACGTTTGGTGCGGCCCATAGTGCAAAACACCAGTCAGGTAGCTTACTAAACTAGGGAAGGCAGCAGAGCTCCTAAATTAAGCCGCCATTCTCTCCGACGGTCAGCCACGCCCCCCCGATGGGGCTTTTTATGGTAATGTTTTTTTTTTTCTTTTTTGTTGCTGCTACTTGAGGGAGGTGATGTAATGGGGACTTAATTGTGCAGGAAGGGGTTTTATAATGAGGGCTTCTGCAAGGAGGACATTTGATAATGTTCTTTTTTTTGCTGTGGCACGTGTTATATTTGATGTTGGGGAGTATTCTTTTGATGTGGTGTATGGCTGAGAAGTCACATTATATTCACAAAAGAAAAACTGGTCTTTATATAAAAGCAAAAACTAAAGCAACTGAATTCCTTCCGTGACAAAGTGGGCACACTGACCCTAAACCATGTCACTGTGATTAATACAGTTTGGACCCAGGAAAGACTGATCCATAACCATGACACTGCCATTAGTACACTTTGGTCCTTGGAAGGACTGACCCATAAAATGTTACAGCTATTAGTACACCTTGGAAAGACTGACCTATAAACATGTTTACAATGAGGGACAGAAATTAACAGATGGGCATAGAGCAAAAAGGGGCAACTGAGAGGTACAGGAGCAAAATTAGGCTGACTAAACTGTCAATGGTATACCTGTGAGTACCTTTGACCAGTGTAGGCGAGCCAGACGAACTTCTCAGAGTTCCAGAATGTTGATGGACAGGGGACTCCCCAGACCACCAGCCCGTTGTCACAAGGTTCCACTCTGGGATCAAGAAGGGTCTCCTCTGATTCAGATGTGGGAGGTGAAGCACCAACAAAGGTCCTCCTGTGTTTGATAAGAGAGATGATCTGGCTATGGGACCATGTCCTGAGTATGTCCCATTGAAGCTCCCTTGTATGGAACGGCGTACAGGGGACTGCTTCCAGGGCAAACACGGGATGATCTAGGACTCGCGTTTAGTCACATTTAGCTGAGGGCCAATCCAGTGCCCATGACACATCCTGAGACAGGAGTTGGATCTTCTCCTCTATGAGAAGCACCTTCCTCTGGAGGGTGTTGAATCATGCTTTGGTTATCTGGGTGGATCAGGACATGCAGATCTGCTTAACAAAACTTTAAGATGTTTCATGGCACTGACTTTGCACAACTTAGGCTCTTTATAAATTATTTACTGTGTGTCCCCTGTCCTAACCAGAATTCTGGCACTGTATTCAACACTTGACACCTATGTACTCTGAATGTCTCCCATTACCACTTTAGATTGTAAGCTTTCAGCAGGAACCTCACTTCCAGCGTTTCACTTTGCAAAGCACTTGTAACCCTGTATTGTCAAAACCATTCAATTTTAAAGCGATGCGTACACTTGTGGGATATATAAATAAACATACTCATTCATCCTGAAGATTCAGGGAGGATAGGAACCCCCCAAGGACAGCACTGAGATGACAGAATGCAAAGATTCCATCTTGAAGCATGTAGCAACCATGTGCCAGTTAAAACACTTCAGGTACAATATAGGAAGGCAGATTCCATCCTTTTTGGTACCACAAAAAAGGTGGGGATAAAAAGCTGGAAAAGAGCTCTTGGGCTGGGAATGGTACCAGAAACGGTTTTTCCATTAGAGTGGAGACCTCATCTGTGAAAATATGCTCTCTCTCTCTCTCTGGAGCCCGCTGAATCTTTGACAAAAAGAAGAGATAGGGAAGGAGGGACTTGAAATCTACGTGGTTCCCTTCTGATACAACCCACAAAACTCACTCTTCCTTTAAGCAGGATGCCCAGGCAACTCAAAAAAGGTTGAGACAACCATGGATAAGGCCTCCACGAGTCATGGCGGTTTGCTTGCTAGACTTTTGCAGAAGATTTGTTGTGCTGCCAAGTCTGTCTGGCTTTGCTGTGGGGCATGCTTGGGAGACTTGATGGCTCTGTGCCTCTGCAAGGAAGGGGGGGGGGACTAAAACCCACATGCCTTCCTTGCCAGAAAGGTTGGCTTGATGGAAATCTGAGGCAACAGGGTGCCTTTTCCACCAGTAGCATCATTAATTATCTGCATCAGGTCAGGTCCAAACAAGACCTTACCCTGAAAAGGCAAAGACAACATTAGCTTCTTGGAAGATTTGTCCGTGGACCAAGTTTTGAACCACAGGGTACCACACATGGAAACAGAGAAGGCTGAGAATTTGCCTAAAAACCTAGCCATATCAAACAGTGATTCGGTAATATAGGCTTTAACTTCCATGACGTTAGCTAACAAAATAAGCATGTCCTCTATAGACATGATCCAAGCAGAGGTAAAAATAAGTCTCATTGCTGACCCAGTGGCTGCAAAGTTGGCCTTAAGTAGGGAATCAAGCCGCTTATCAGCCTGATCCTTCAGCCCAGTGGCATCTGCCAGGGGAAGGGCTATGTTCTTGCCAGTTGTGAAATAGGAGGGTCAAGAGCTGGGTGAGAAGCCCACTGTGCCAGCTCCTCAGACATAAGGGGTACAACGTAGATACATGTAGACTGAGGAAGAGTCTCTTATATGGAGTTTTCCATTCTTCAACGATGATTTGGTTAAGAGCGTTTTTGGAGAGAAGCACAGGAGAGTTTTTCTTGCCTCTGGAGAATATTCAGAGAAGTGGACCCCCCATCAGAGGCCTCAGAGACCAGAAGCATCTCCAACACCATTTTGATGAGCACCTCAACAGCGGGGACACAGTCAGACTCATAAGAATGTCCAAAGGACAAGGAACAGTCCATATCCTGATTATCTTCTGAATCCAACGCCTCCTCAGAATACCCCAATAACTCGAGTATGACACTTAAAAACAGGTTCAACCTGTTTGATAGTGTGTAAGGGTTTTCATGAATGAAGAACCCCCTGAACAGAAAATGGAATAGCTGCCACAGATGATAACAGGGTTTTAACCGAAGCAGGTTCTTGGTCAATGCTGGAGGGCCCAGGAGAGTGGTAGAGGCCACATTACATGAGTGACAGAGACCTAGCATGGCATGAGGAACAATGAGTAAGGGAAGCCCCTGAGTACTTAAGTCCTGGATTTCCCCATACATACCTCCCAAGTGTTCCTCTTTAGGAGGGAGAGTCCTTCTTTGAGACCCAAATTCCTCTGTCCCTATTTTCCTCCCTGATGTCCCTCTTTTAGAAGATCAGACTGTGTGGTATGTACATAAGTGTATCTCCACAGCAATAAAACACAAATTTATTTTTTGTATAAACTTCAGTATATGTGTTTATAAATTAGTCTGTTTTGTTCTTGTTCTAAATCATTTATTTGGTTACACAAAGAGAAGTCAATAGGTCATGAAAAAAAATTATTGGTAATACCTCGCCTACAAGCCACGCCCTCTAACACACAGGTGTCCCTCTCTGGCCATTTGAAATGCTGGGAGGTATACCAATATGTCCCTTAGGGTCAGACATGTCGAGAAGAAAGTGTCTAAAACTAGATAAAACTACTTTAAAAAAATCCACAGTTTAATGAAAGCCCCCAGAAAGACCCAAATAGTACTTAAAGTGTTAGTAATGTCCACAAAAAAGTTTTTTTGCATTTAGAAGAGCGTAAAAAGCTGAGCTGAATGCAAAAAAACAGATATCTCTATGGTTTAAGAGATACAGGCGTTTAAAGTTTGATCTCTCCTACTGAAAGCTGTAAAGCTGTAAGCAGGAGATCTGTGTCGGTCGACATGGAGGTGCTTGAGAAGTGCAGAGATCTCGTTATTTACCACAAATGCCTTCATTGGAATGGTCTAAAACGTGTGACTGGTTTTCAAGCACTCATTTTAGACCATTCCAATGAAGGGATACGTGGTACATAACGAGATCGCAGCTCTGCTCAAGCGCCTCTGTGTCGGCCGATACAGATCTCCTGCTGACAGCTTTACAGCTGTCAGTAGGAGAGATCAAACTTTACATGCCTGTATCTCTTAAACCATAGCGGGTTGATAGATACATTTTTTTGCATTTAGCTCAGCTTTTTAAGCTCTTCTAAATGCAAAAAACATTTTTGTGGACATTACTAACACTTTAACTGGTATACTAAGGCTTAAACTAGAGAGGAGAGCAGGAGAGTCAGCCTCTGCATAGGATAATTAAGGAAGAAGTAAGATGACTACTTGAAAGGGCAGCAGCCAAGATGACAAAATATCGGGAACTGGGTGACTACGAAAAATAGTCTTCTCCCTTGCTTGTTGCCTGGCAACATGTGTCTCTCCAGCCTGAGGCAATGGTGGACAGTCACAAAGTGACTTTCTGGTCTGAGTGGCAGTGGAAACGTATTCCGAATGGAGAGGGAAACCAGATTGGAGAATCATGCTCTCCTAGTCCTAGAGGGGGCAATCATTATGACCATTGGACCGGCCATCCAAATCTTCCGAAGAACCCTGGGGATGAGAGGAATTGGAGGGAAGATGTGAATTGACAAGGCATCCATGGCAAAGGCCAGAGGGTCCCCTCAACAAGAACAAAACACTGGAACTTTCTTGCTGGCCATCAGATCTATCTGAGGAAGACCCCCCCACTGCACCAACAGGTCAAAAATGTCTGGGTGGAGTTCCCACTCTCCAGGGTCCACTGTTAGCTGACTAAGGAAGTCTGCCAGGACATTGTCAAACCCTGGAATGTGCACAGCGGAGATAGAAGGAACATGATCTTTTGCCCAAGCCAAAATAGACTACCTCTGACCAAGCAGGAGTGCTTCTTGAGCCTCCTTGCATACTGGATGACCCCTCAGCTGAAGGGACCAGTACACAAGTGTGTGCCGGATCGCTCTGAGCTCCAGAACATTGATGGACTGAAGGGACTCCTCAAAGGTTCATCTGCCCCTGATCCCTAAGTGACCCAGAACCACACCACAGCCCATCAGCCTGGTATCTGTTGTGACAAAGATCCACTCAGGGATCACAAACAGTTTCCTCTGCTCCAGGTTGTTCGTGTTCAACCACCAATGGAGATCCTGTTGGACTTTCAGAGTAAGGGAGACCCTCAGATCCAGGAGATCTGGATTCCAGTGCCAAGAGCGGATGAAGAGTCTCTGGAGCTCCCTGGTGTGGGCCATAGAGTAAGGTACTGCCTCCATGGTGGACACCATGCATGTGTCATGAACGTCCGGATCAGAGCCGTGTGCCACTCCAGAGCCTGGGCCACCATATGCATAATCTGCTGAATGGAGTCCTATATCAGAAAGACTTTCCCCTTACCGGTATCAAACCTGAGTCCAAGGACGACCAATTCCTGAGATGGAACCAGAGAAGACTTTGACATGTTGAGAATTCATCCATGGTGGTACAGGATTTCCCTTGATGGAGCCTTCAGCAAAAGGTCGACCATGTAAGCAGCCACCTGAATCCCTCGGGTGTGAATGAAGGCAGTCAGAGCCCCCAGAAATCTGACAAAGACCCAAGGAGCAAGGTAAGCCCAAAGGGCAGAGCGGTGAACTTGTAGTGCTCCGATCCGCAGGCAATACAGAGGTACTTCTAACTGTCCAGGTGAATAGGGATGCGTACGAGTCCTGCAAATCCAGAGACACAAGGAATTCTCCTGGGCATATAGCTGCGATGAAAGAGCGCAATAACTCAATTTTGAAGCAAGCATTCTCCAGAAAACAACGGAGATCCTTGAGGTCCAGAATAGGGTGGCTGCACCCATCCCTCTTGGACACCAAACAGGTTTGAATAAAAACCTGAACCTCTCTCTCTTGGAGTGGAACAGGTACAAAAAAACCCTTGTTCAGAAAAGACTGAACTGCTTCGTTGAAGAGACTCAACTTTTCCTGACCTAAGAGAACCGTGGACTGATAGAACCTGAAGGGAGTAAGGGACTTGAAACCTATTCTGTACCCTTCCAAAACCACCTGCGAAACTCACTGGTCCACAATGGACTCTGCCCATGCATTGTAAAAATGGAGCAGACGCCCACCCACAGGTATCTGCGGACCAGGATTCTGCAAGTCATGAGGAGGCAGACTTGCCAGACTAGGGTTTCGCAGCGGCGTGCTTGGAGTGCCACTGCTGCCTGGGCTTGGTGGAGGGGCATGGGATGAAAGCCTGAGACATTATCAGATTCAGCCTTTTTGCCTCTGTTTGGCAGTAAGAAATCAACGCTGTTTCCTTGCCAAGTTGGGGCATTTGGAGACCTGAGGTAACAGGGCGCTCTTGCCCCCAGTAGCTTCACTGATGACCTGCTTTAACTCAGGACCAAAAAGAGACTTGCCCTGACAGGGGCGAGAAACCAGTGACTTCTTAGATGAAAGGTCTGCAGCACAAATCTTGAGCCACAAGATGTGTCATCCCTTCAAAGAAAAGGCAGAGGCCTTGGCAGATAACTTGACAGCATCAAAAAGAGTATCTGAGACATATATCTGAGCCTCAGACATGTTGGCCAAGAGGGCTAAAAGATCCTCCTTAGGGATGCCATCTCTGACAGCCTCAGTAAGTTGTTCGCCCCATATGGCAATATCCCTGGTGACCCAGGAAGAGGCCAGAATAGGCCTAAATGCAGCGCCAATGGTCGCAAAATTGGACTTGAGGATAGCTTCAAGTTTCCTATTGATCATGTCCTTAAGAGCCATAGCATCAGCCAAGGGCAGAGCAGTAGATTAAGAGAGCCTGGATGTAGGGGGATCAAAGAAGGAGGATATCATTTGCCCATGTATTTTGGCAACATTTTGACACTAGATGCCTGATGCTTTCTTATTGGCTAAGTGTTATGGCTCCACCCAGTGGTAGCCTTTAAGTACTGTGCTCTGTCACTATTGCAGGGCCCTTTCGTGGTGTTTCCATTGCTTTGTGATGCTGCCGTTATCGTGTGATTTCCAGTGTATGACCCGGACTGCCTGACTACTCTCTCTCTGATCCTGTTCCTGCTCCGTGTACCGACCCGGCCTGGCTGAAGTTCCTGCTCCGTGATTCGACTTGGATTGGCTGACGTTCCTGCTCTGTGTACCAACCCGGACTGGCTGACGTTCCTGCTCCGTGATTCGACTTGGATTGGCTGACGTTCCTGCTCCGTGTACCGACCCGGCCTGGCTGACGTTCCTGCTCCATGTACCGACCCGGCCTGGCTGACGTTCCTGCTCCGTGTACCGACCCGGCCTGGCTGACGTTCCTACTCTGTGAATCGACTTGGATTGGCTAATGTTCCTGCTCCCGTGCCTCCAGTCCGTTGTACTACCATGTCCGGTAGTGAGTTACTACTATGCTCTGCCTTGAGCGTACTGGCCCAGTTGGTTGCCTCGTGTACTGCATTACCGTTCCGTGACTGCGACCCATTAGTGCCTTGCTGCCTCCTTGCTCCATACCCAGGGTTACGCTCAGCTCATTGCACCCTATACGCTTGGTTTATTATCAGTTGTCACTGGGGTTGGTCTCACGGGCGCCTCAGTTAATCTCCGTTCCTGTTTACCGTTTAACAACCAAGCGCCCGTTACTAGGGCCTTCCGGTACTCACCCGGGTAGGAGCTTTACTATTGGCACTACATACGCTGGTTTGTCAATCCACCATATCCAGGTTGGTCTCTTGGGCGCCTCAGTCGGCTCTGTCACCTGGCAGTTGCCATCAAGCCTGGCGTATTAACATCATTGTCCGGTACTGTTACCGTGGGTTGCAGTGTGTGTATATACCGGGCGTTCAGTTGTTCCTTCGGTTGCAGTATCACTATAATCTATGTTTCCTCCAGGGCCTCGTTCAACCTTCCTGGGCTAGTCGCTATTTTGGCACTTATCAGCATCTGAGTGCTTCCTGGGCCTCGCTATTAGGGCCTCCCAGTCTCCTGGCCTAATAGCATTAACCATTTGTGTCTCACTGAATCACACGAACTGTTCCCGACCTGTGTCAGTATATTTACTACTTGTGATATATGTATACTGGACCCGTGTGGGCTATTGTGTTTTAGTAACCTGTCCTGTGTCAGTTCCGTTTGTACTATTACTGGACCCGCGAGGGTTACTTTATTCTGCTAATTCAATAAAACTGTGTTTTACCAAATTGCCTGTCTCTGAGTGTACTGAAAACCGTTACAGTGGAGAAGCCCACTGCACCAAAGCTGCCTCTGAGAAGGGGTACAGCTTACAGAATGTCTTAGATATAGGCAGCTGTCTATCAGACATCTTAAACTCATCCAAGATACCTTGGTCCAGGGTGGCATTAAGTGGAAAGACTGTTGAAGACATTTACGTCTCTGAAACACATCAGAAGAAGATGGACCCTCCTGAGGGGTGTCATTGACCTGAAGAGTCAGAAAGACAGCCTTAATGAGTCAGCAGAGGGATTAGGGTCAGCCTCAAAGGGTCACTGAAGGTATATGCAGAATCCCCTTCCTCACACTCCCCTTCCTCCAAATCATCCCCATATGAGTCCTCCTCAGAGGATTCTGTGAGCACAAGTGTACCTGGGGCCTTAGGGTCCACAAATCGCAAGGTAGTAGGGGGTTTCCATGAATGTAGAACCCACTGGAGAGATAGGGGGAGCTGTGCCATAGTAGACTTTAAGTCTTTAAGCCAGACTGGCTCTTGTTCAAGGTTGGAGGTCCCCGGTGGTGTAGTGGGGGCCACAGGGCATGAGGGGCATAGAGGTCCTGAATACTCTCTTGGGAGCCCCACTTGGCATGAGGAACAATAAGCAAGGAGGGTCAGAGACACCCCGAGTCCTTTTCCTTAGATCTAGCCCTATGTCCCTTTGGATCCGACATCCTAACAGGAGCAGTGTCTAAAACAGTATAAAACACCAAATACTGCATCCCAGAATAATAAATCACCTCAGAAAAGCCCAAAAAGGTGGTTATTTGGCGGGCGAAGGGTTAATCTGAGAATTAGAGCAAGAAGAGGCAACCTCAGAGTAGGATAAGCAAAAAGGAATAAAATTGAATCTGTAAAACCATCAGCCAATCTGAAAGAAGCCTGGGAAACTCACATCATCCCCAAACAACCATAGTAATCTCCACCAGCTGGAGAGCAAAGTTGGCCTACATCTACCAAATGTTTTGAAACAACCCGGTTTTCACGCACAATGAAAAGGTTGTTGATTTGTTTGACTTAATTGCATCATAGCTAAGAACACTAATTTGTAATTGCTGACAATTGTGCTTTTATCCCCTTCAATTATAGAGAGGTCTTCAAATTGATGAAAATTAATGCATTGAGGACTTGAAGATTCCTGGAGTTAAAAGTCTAATTTACACTGTTTTTATCACACAAAACATGGCCAGATCCCTTATTCTCACTGTTTGGAAGTCCCCTGCACCTCCCATTCTGGCTCAGTGGCGCTCTAGAGCTAGTGGGGTGAGCAGGAAGGAGAGATATTTGTCTATCTGTCATGCCTCCCTTAGTGATTTTCATAAACGTTAGGACTAATGGCTTAAGTCTTATCTGGGCCTCTTGGATGTACGGTGGTGGTAAGGTTGTGGCACTCGACTACCTTTATTTAAATTTGCTATTGCTAGGCTCTTGGCTGCTTTGTTTGCTGCACCATGGCTTGTTAAGATCCCTTTTTAATTCTTGCTCCATCTCCTCATTAAGCCATAATGCCAGCACTGCCCTAACTTCTTATCTCCTGGTCTCACAATCCTCTTTTTCTTTGCCTCAGTAGTCCTACATGCCTGGAAACAGCTCTCTGAAGAGGCTGGTGAAGGACTAGCATATGAGAAAGACAATTTCCGACAACATAGGCTGAGAAGCAGGATGGTCGTACAGGCTGGGTCAGTAACAGATAAGCAGGGTACTATATCAGGCAACTGGAGAACAGTTGATAAACTGAGCTGGGTCATAAGGGAGAACACACTAAGCTAGGTACAGGATCAAGAAACAAGAGAGACGCCGGAAAACAAGGCCAAGGTCAGCAACTAGGAAATCAATTCAAGAACAAGATACAAGTACGCAGGAACAGAATGGAACTGCACAAACACAGACTGAAAGTCTAAGATCACGAGTTAGTACTGGAAAAGTGGCACTAGATAAAGGTTCCAGAACAAGGCGACCAAATAAGACCAGGCATGGAATGGTAAAGATGACAGGAAAGATGGACAGACAGTGACACAGACTTACCACCTTTCTCAAACAAAAACAAAGAACAGGGCGCAGACCCTCTAAGAGTAGACCTGTTGGGCAATTTGGTACTATTGCCCCCCAGTTTCCCCGCTTCTCACCAGATTCCAGCAGTTTTAGAGAATCACGGAGTTCACAGCAAAGCCAATAGATTCCAGTAATCTCTTTAATTTGTAAAATCAGGCTATCCAACGCATTTCATGTTGTCAGACACTTCATCAGGGATAACATTTGTACAACATTTACACATATAAATACATTTTTTAGGGGGACCATCCTTAGCGAGATGTTCAGACCTCAGATCCTCTCCGGGACAACTTCCATGTCTATGCTCCAGGTCTGCGCATGCGCATTAGCCATTTGGTATTGCTACTTTCTGAGTTTCAGTTTTGTGCTCTTCAACAATGCAACGCATAGCTATTCCTACTTTCTTGTTGGGATAGAACAAAAATATATACATTTTTTAAGGTGCACTTTCCAATTTATTTCATTATTTGTTCTTATTATTTAGAACATATTTTTATTTTTTATTTTATGCACATATATAAGACTAGTTGAACAGCCCGTTACACGGGCCACAGTGCCTCTGGCAGCCGCTCCTTCGGAGCGCCCAGCTCTGTACCACAGAGCGGCAATTGGAACGTGAAAGTTATAGATGCCTTCCGGAGCGACTATGGGAACGTGATAATACCAGACGCCCCAGGAGCTGTCCCACCCACCCTCCCGGTATCCTCCAACCCTCCTGATCCTGAAGTACCCATGGAAATTGGAGGTGTTTCCAAACTTTCGAATACTGAAAGACTTCAACGTCGTTCTTTGGGGCTATGTCTTTACTGCGGAAAGAAGGGACATTTTCTCTGCCAGTGTCCTACTAGACCCCCGTTGCCTCAGCAGGGAAACGCCTCGACTTAGGGGTGGTAGGAGGTAAATCCCTAAGTCTGACTGAGTACCTCCCTCTTGATCCAGCTAAGATGATGATTCCTATCTGTCTCAAATGGTCTACTAAAATCATTCACACCTCAGCATTTATTGACTCTGGAGCTGCAGGTATTTTCCTTGACCAAACTTGGGCCAGGTCACACCTGATCCCGTGTCACCCTAAGATCAATCCTATGCTAATTTCCACTATTGATGGTAGCCCCTTGGGACAAGGATTGGTGTTGGAAGAATCTGCACCTATCCAACTTCTTACGGGGATTCTACATTCAGAAGAATTAACATTTGATATTATCACTACCCCTCGTACCCCAGTTATCCTGGGGCTACCATGGCTCAAGAAACATAATCCTGAAATCAATTGGCGCACTGGACAGATTTGTGCCTGGAGTCCCTTTTGTTTTCGGTCCTGTTTACAACGTGTATTACCAGATTCCCAAACTATCGCCAGCACTTCTATGGACAATACTACAGGTATTCCAGAACCTTACATCTCATTTCAGGATGTTTTTTCCTCTGGCCAGATTAAACAACTTCCACCTCATCGCCCATCTGACTGTGCCATTGACTTACTCCCAGGGACTATTCCCCCTAAGGGACGTACATTTTTGCTTTCCACACCAGAAAATCAAGCCCTGTGTACTTATATTCAAGATAACCTCTCTAGAGGTTTCATCCGTCCCTCATCCTCCCCGGCGGGGGCAGGATTCTTTTTTGTAAAGAAGAAAGATAAATCTCTTCGGCCCTGTATTGATTATAGAGGCCTAAATAAAATTACTATAAAGAACAGTTACCCTCTTCCATTGATAACGGAACTTCTGGACCAATTAAAAGATGCCGTAATTTTTTCCAAGATCGATCTGCAGGAGGCTTACAATCTGATTCGAATTAGACCAGGGGATGAATGGAAAACGGCCTTTAATACTAGATATGGCCATTACGAATATCTGGTGATGCCCTTTGGGCTTTGTAACGCCCCAGCAGTGTTTCAAGGGTTCATCAACGATGTATTTAGAGACATGCTATTGTCCCACGTCATCATCTACTTAGACGATATTCTGGTATATTCTTCTAGTTTGAAACTCCACAGAATTCACGTCAAGGCGGTACTTACCCGCTTGAGGGAACATCATCTATTTGCCAAATTGGACAAATGCGAATTTGAACAAAAACAACTTTCATTTCTGGGCTACATCATTTCCAGTCAAGGGATTGAGATGGATCCTGAAAAAGTCCAGGCAGTTGCTCAATGGCCCATTCCTTTGGATACTCGAGCAATCCAAAGATTTATAGGATTTGCCAATTATTACAGAAAATTTATTAGAAATTTCTCTCGTATCATTTCCCCTATTACCGCTTTGACAAAAACCGGAGCGGATCCGAAGCATTGGCCTGCCGCAGCTATCCAAGCTTTTGAAACCTTAAAGAAAGCCTTTACGACGGCCCCTATCCTACGGTTTCCAGAACCAGCAAAGCAATTCATTCTGGAGGTGGATGCCTCAGAACAAGGAGCAGGAGCTGTTTTATCGCAACGGCATCCTACTACGAATAAGATTCACCCCTGTTCATTATTTTCAAGAAAATTTTCCGAGGCGGAACGCAATTATGATGTGGGGAACAGGGAGCTTCTGGCGATAAAATTGGCTTTAGAAGAATGGAGACATTTGCTGGAGGGTTCCACCTTGCCTGTTCTTATTCTTACCGATCATAAGAATCTCCAGTTTTTAGAATCAGCCAAACGGCTTAATCCTAGGCAGGCACGCTGGGCATTATTCTTTACTCGTTTTAACTTTATCATCTCTTATCGCCCAGGGTCTAAAAATGTGAAAGCGGACGCCCTCTCTCGGCAATTTGAGCCTAGCCCTCCATCGGTTCCAGAACCCATTCTCCCTCCAGCTTGTTTTTTGGCAGCCTTGTCCTCCTCTACCTTGGAAAAGATCCAAGCTCTCCAAAAGACTAGAGTTCCATCTCAACCTAAGAATACTTTGTTTGTTCCCCCTCATTTTCGGGTGGAACTCCTCGGATGGGCGCATGCATCAATAACTTCTGGTCACCCTGGAATCAAGAAAACCACAGATTTGTTATTACGTCAATTCTGGTGGCCTTCTATGCATACGGATGTGCATGATTTTGTTATGGCTTGCCAGAGTTGTGCTCGTCATAAGACTCCTAAACAGCGTCCTTCTGGATTATTATGTCCCTTGCCTATACCTTCTTCACCATGGATTCATCTAGCTATGGACTTTGTGGTAGACCTTCCTTTGTCTAAAGGTTGTACGACTATCCTGGTCGTGGTGGACCGATTTTCTAAGCAGGGTCATTTCATTGCCCTTCCTAAATTACCTTCGGCCCCTGAATTGGTTACCATTTTTCTGAAACAAATTTTCCGTCTTCATGGATCTCCATCACACATTGTCTCGGATCGCGGAGTACAGTTTGTCTCCCGATTTTGGCGGGCATTCTGTGCTCGTCTTGGTATTACATTACAATTTTCTACAGCCTATCATCCACAAACTAATGGGAAGTGCGAACGCACAAATCAAACTTTGGAACTTTTTCTCAGACAATTCATGACGACCAGCTTTTCTAATTGGGTGGACTTGCTACCGTTTGCTGAATTTGCTTTTAATAACCGACTTCATGACTCCCTGCAATGCTCCCCCTTTTTTGCAGCCCTTGGATATAATCCTCAATCGATTCCTTGGGGACCACCAAGCAACGTTCCTGCTGCTGACCTTAGGGTTGACGACCTTCAAGCATTATGGTCTTCTATTCAAACACGGCTAAACCAAGCGTCTGCTAGACAGAAACTAGCAGCAGACCGACTGAGGATCCCGGGTCCAAAGTTTCAGCCGGGTGACATGGTCTGGCTTTCTACCAGAAATCTCCATCTGAAGATTCCCTCATTAAAATTTGGACCCCGGTTTGTAGGACCCTACAAAATCATCCGTTGTATTTCCCCCGTTACTATGGCATAGGCGTTACCCTCCAACTGGCGGATACCTAATACCTTCCATGTATCATTGTTGAAACGTGCTGTGCAGAATCGCTATTCCATTCCCACTCCTCCTCCTCCTCCGGTACGCATCCAAGGAGAACTTGAATATGAAGTTTGCTGCATCTTGGATTCCCGCAGGGTACGGCGATCCATTCAATATTTGGTAGATTGGAAGGGCTATGGTCCTGAAGATCCTTCATGGGTTCCTGCTCGGGATGTCCATGCTCCAGCCTTGATTTCTGCTTTTCACCGGGCACATCCCAACAAACCTGGTCGCCCTGAGGGCTCTTCCTTGGGGGGGGGGGGTAGTGTAAGGATTTAGATACCTGTCATCGGCACTCCTTTTCGCTGATTGGCTCCTCCTGAGTTTTTAGTCCAGTCAGCCCCTGGTGCCTTGCTCGATTATTCGTGCTGTTTCTATGTTTCCTGAGCTGAGTTCCGGTCTCTCGATCATCTGCTGGTTAGCCTCTGCTTCTGCTGTTCCGGCTTCTGGACGCCTCTGGATCATCGGCCCGTTCCGGACTGCTCCACCTGGCCCTGTGATGTCCCAGACGCTCCCGGTAAGACCTTGGCTTGTTATCATTCTTTGTTGCCCCTTCTCCTTGACTCCGGTGGCTCCTGTTCTGTAGCCGGGTCTTACCTCCCGGGTGGTTCTGACCTGCACTATCTTGGTGTTTCCTGCATAGCGCCACCCTTTTCCTCGCCCCGTGATCGGTGGAGGTTTTTCCTATGCAGCTCTCCTGAGCACTGCTGCTCCAGCCGCCGAGCGGGTAGTGGTTTTGGGCTTGCTCTTTTCCCCTGGAGTTCCCGGATCCTTTTGGCCAGCAGGTGCAGTTTGTTGCGCCTCTGCTCTTGTGGGCCGGTTGAGATTCGCCCACTCATTCTCAGGGAGCGTTCTCCTCTTCTCGGCCCGGAGCTTCAGTGGTTTATTGTTGGGTCTGTCCGCGACCCCTCGGTCTGGGATCTTATTCCTGCCGATATGTGCCCCTGGGCCTAGCGCCTGTCTGGTCATTAGAGTCTGCTTCTCCTGGGAACTTGCCTCTATTACCCCGTGGGTTGGCTTTGGGAGACTCAGGATCTCCATCCTGTGGGTTAGGTGTTAGGGGACTTGTGGTGCTGTTCTCCTAGTTCTATTTTTCTGGTGCTCCTGCTTTGTGGCAGTAGGTCTCAGAATTCTGGTAAAGGTTTTGACCGGGTAGCAGGGTTTTCAGTATCCTCTGAGAGTAGTTGAGGGGTCCTGGTTGGTAACAGGTTTGGGCTCGGGGTTGTTCCTTCAGCTCCGCCTCTGCTCTGGGTGTCTCTCTCCAGGACAGCGTCTGGTCTCTCTCCTGTTCCTCGCTGCAGTTTTGGCAAGTCTGCATCTACTCATATTCGCTGGAGATCTCCTGAGTTTCTGCATGTGGATCCAGATAAAGACAGGTCTAGGGTGTACAGTTAGCTTGTATCCTCATCCTGGTCTGGGTCCCGGCTCAACTGGGATCGGACATCTGGCTTCGCGGCCAGCACCTTTAATTCGGCCTTGGCCGCAGCAAGGGGATACAGGTAACTGTCTCCGCTCCCGAGCTTCGTACTCCAGCATCGCTCTCCAGCTTCTCCCTGGACCTTCCGACATCATCGTGACAGTCTCTTTCTAATGTCAGAGGCCTGGCAAATAGTTGACTTGATCCAGGAGGTCATGGTCACATCAAATGCTTCTTACCCCACTCATTAGCCCTTAGGGTAACAAAAAAGGCAATCCAATTTGCAAAAAGGATCAGTGTGATGAACCTAGTATTTTAGTCACCTAACCACGTCCAAGCAGTAAAGCTTGTGTTCTTGCCTGATAGATGGGGCCAAAACAAAGAACAAACAACTCTCTGATTTTCATATCAAACAGAAGAAAGTTAGAAACCCAAAGACAGTATGAAGAACAAATTTGTCTGCATGGAAAATATAACATTTAGAAGTAAAAAAAAAAAAAAAGGCGTGACATAGGCTGTAGCTCAGCCACATGCCGGACAGACATGATCTCCAGAAGAAAAGCAATGAAAAGACACAGAAGCCAAAGACTCCTTGTGATGTGTCCCAAGGAAAAGATCTAAGCCCCAAGGAGGACTAGAAAACCAAATGACATGAGCTACTC
This sequence comes from Rhinophrynus dorsalis, assembly GCA_037306005.1. Taxonomy (NCBI): domain Eukaryota; kingdom Metazoa; phylum Chordata; class Amphibia; order Anura; family Rhinophrynidae; genus Rhinophrynus; species Rhinophrynus dorsalis. The sequence goes on along the minus strand of CM074724.1, from coordinate 176,771,060 downwards.
CTTGCACAAAAGTTGGAACATTTGGCAGCAAAGCCAAAATCTGGACTTTGATAGTAGAATAAGTCCTTTATGGAGACCATCCTAGAGAAAGAACTGGAAGGCTAAAAAGGCACAGTCATGAGCCCTGTTCCTCAAACCATTTGAAGAACAATGACCAAATCCCAGAATATGCCTTAGATGAAACCAGCTCAATGGCCTCTAGCATGGTCACTATAATCCAGTTTCATAATACAGGCTTCAAGAGCCAAGCTGTCAAAAGTCAGTCTCTCCACATCTGGATGACACAGAGGACCCAGAGTCAAGATGTCTGAAAGAAGAGAAAGACAATCTGACATGTCAGCCAGAGTAATCAGATCTGAGGCCAGTAAGTGCAACATGAATCTGTGCGCCCGAACCATCCTTACCTTCCTTAATACTATGGGAATCAGAGGGAGCACAGGAAACACATACGACAGTAAAATGCCACAGAATGCCTATTACATCCACATCAAGCACAAGAGGATCAAGAGACCTGGAACAACATAGAGCGTAGCACATAGCGTTTCAACTTGGACGCCATCAGGTCCATCACTGGTAGACGCCATAGCTAAAAGATTGCTCCAGTTCCCATTCTCTGAACTGAAGGGTGAGAAAGTGTAACACCACTATCTCAGCAACCAGGATGTGAACACCCGAGAAAGCCAGGACAAGAGCTTCCGCCCAGACAAGAATCAGGCAAACCAGTGACCATGTGTAACGGTTTTCAAGACACTCAGACCAGCCGGTAAAATAAAACACAGTTTTATTAAATAAAAAGAAAAGAACGCCCTCTATAGGCGACAATAGAAATAGCGAACATAGTCAGAGTTGCATACAGGTAAGCAGTTGAACACAATGGACACTATAACATATCACTGTGAGGTACACAGTAGCCAGGCTACTCAAGGGTTAAATAACAATAAGTCAGTCTCAATTGTGGAGTTTGGCACGCCCAAGATGGTGATAAAGCTGTAGATGGTAGTGCACAGAAGGCTAAATGCACAGTCAGTACTGTCTTGGATTATAACGGTGCATAGTCCCCACGGGCGTAGCAATGAAGACTACAATATCTGCAAGTGCTTGAATCGGTAGCCCCCACGGGCGTAGCAATGAAGACCACAATATCTGCTAGTGCTTGAGTCGGTAGCCCCCACGGGCGTCACTACTGAGAATGCTATAATGCAAGAGCTTGCCTTTAGCCCCCACGGGCGTAAAGAACGGAAACCAGAGATATGGTGAATTAAGCCTGTAGCCCCCACGGGCGTAAAGAATGGAAACCAGAGATATGGTGAATTAAGCCTGTAGCCCCCACGGGCATATACCGGAGAAACCTGCAAGAGCTTCAGCCAATAGCTCCCACGGGTGTAATACCGGGACTGCTGTAACCGTAGAGATGGTCAATAGCCCCACGGGCATACACCGGAGACCACTCAGTACTGCACGAGAGGTGAGCCACCAGCCCCCACGGGCGTATACTGGAGACAATGCTAGAGCCAATAGCGCCACACCGGACGCGGTAAGTGATACCGACTACTCTGCTAGGTGGATGTTTGAGCTGCCGTCCAACTCAAGCATACAAGCAGCCAGCTCGGCAGAAGTAGCAGTTAGACAGGAATAGGCTCAGCAACAAAGTAAAGACTCACAAGAGGTATACCAGCACAGAATGGGTTAAGCAGCTCGTAGACCAATGCTTAGCAAAAATAGAGAAATGCTCTGTAAGTATCAGGAAGGCTCAGTACGGTAGAACAGCTCTGCAATCGGTAACGGAGACTCAGCACAGGAGGCACTATACAGAAGCAGTACTGTGGTAGGAGACAATCAGTCCGGTACTCGGCCCTGGCAGAAGTCAGAATGTCGCCACGGCGACAGTAGAGCAGGAAGCAGTCAACGCAGGTCACTGGAACAAGCTGGTTCGGGTCACGGAGAAGGAAGTCAGCCAGGCCGGATTGGTACACGGAGGTGGTTCTCAGACAAGCCGGATCAGTCACAAACAGGAACGTCAGCCAGGGCGGGTCGGATCATGGAACAGGAACACAGGAGCATAGTCAGGACAGGCCAATTCGGTACACAGGAATCTGAAGACAGCAACAGCAACACTGGCTCAGGAACACCATGAAAGGGCAAGTGACAGGTGTCAATGGCTGGGTATAAAAAGGTCACCGGGGGCGGGCCAAACCTGCTCAGCCAATAGGAGAGCACCACAAGCGAGAGTGACAGAAAGGGATCACGGGCACCGTGATAGTACCCCCCTCTCAAAGATCCCCTCTCCCTGCCTGAGGTCTTGGTTTGTGGGGATATTTAGAGTGGAAGCTGCGCAAAAGCCTAGGCGCATGGAGGTCCTTCTGATCCACCCAATAACGTTCCTCCGGACCATAACCCTTCCAATGGACCAAATATTGCAACTTCCCCCTAAATCTCATAGAATCAATGATACTCTGGACTTCGTACTCCTCCTGGCCCTAAACGTCCACTGGTCCAGGAATCACTGGAGTGGTAGTGTAGCGGTTGCAAATCAAGGGTTTCAAGAGAGATACATGGAACACATTATGTATACGCACAGAGGCTGGGAGTTCCAATGCGTATGAGACCGGATTGACCTTACGGATAACTTTGAACGGGCCAATGGACCGGGGAGACAACTTATTAGAGGGCACCTGCAAATTGAGGTTTCTGGAGGAGAGCCATACCCTATCCTCTACCTGAAATGAGACCGCTGGTAGCCGTCTGCGATTAGCGTGCCGCTGATGTCGCTGAAATGACTGACTGAGGGTCCTCTGAACCTGAGCCCATGTGGAACGAAGTTGCGCCATATGCTCATCCAGGGCAGGAATCTGTTGTGACTGAAAAGAGTCTGGGAGCAGGCATGGCTGGAACCCGTAATTAATGAGAAACGGAGAGCTCCCGGACGATGAACTAACCGCACAATTCCTGGCAAACATGACAACAGGTCGGCCCAATTATCATAATGATCAGTAACAAAGCAACGCAGGAACTGTTCAAGTCCCTGATTGGCATGCTCAGCGGCCCCATTGGTCTGGGGATGTTAGGCGGAGGAAAAGGACAATTGGATGCCCATCTGGCCAGAAAATGCCCTCCAAAACCTGGACACTAACTGGCTCCCACGGTCAGACACCACCACTCTGGGTACCCTGTGCAAGCGAAACACTTCTTTGGCAAATATGATAGCCAATTCCTGGGCTGACGGAAGGCCAGTGAGAGGCACGAAATGAGCCATTTTCGAGAACCTATCAACCACCATTGGGATAAATGTATACCCCCTAGATGCAGGCAACTCCCCCAGAAAGTCAATAGATATGTGGGACCATGGACGTTCGCCATTAGGTACAGGCTGGAGTAGGCCCACTGGGAAATGCCTGGGGGTCTTAGCACGAGCACAGGTGGAACAGGCTGCGGTAAAAGCGGAGCAATCGGCTCTGAGGGAGGGCCACCAAAACAACTGTGATAGAGACCATATCAGTTGATCCCTTCCAATATGCCCAGCAGCCTCAGAGGCATGGTATGTCTCCAACAATCGGGTTTGAAACGGCTCATCCACAAAACACTTGACCACTGGGGTATCTGGGGGAGCCCTAGCTTGAGAAGCCAAAATTTCTTCCCCCAGTGGCAAAGTGATGCTAGTGCGCACTGTTGCTAGGATACGGTCAGGCTGAAAAATGGGTACCGGGTCTTCATCCCTCTCAATGTCCGATGCGAACTGTCTGGACAGAGCATCTGCCCTAACATTCTTTGAGCCTGGTAGGTAGGACACTACAAAATAGAACCAAGACAGAAAAAGTGCCCACCTAGCCTGTCGAGAGGATAGTCGCTTAGCTTCCAAGAGATAAGTAAAATTTTTGTGGTCAGTTAGGATTAGCACCGGGGTTCTGGTACCTTCCAATAGGTGACGCCACTCTTTGAGAGCAAGAATAATAGCCAGAAGCTCTCTGTCACCAATCTCATAGTGGCTTTGGGCAATGGAGAGTTTTTTAGAAAAGAACCCACAGGGTCTCAGAGCGCCACCTCCCACAGGACGTTGGGACAGCACTGCCCCAACCCCGACTTCAGAGGCATCCATCTCCAGGGTGAATGGCAGGGCGGGATTGGGGTGGGACAGCACTGGAGCTGAAGCAAAGGCAGATTTCAGAGCCTCAAGGCAGATTCAGCTGCCTCGGACCATTGAGAGAGATCAGCACCCTTATGAGTTAAGTCAGACAGTGGTTTCACAATGGTAGAGAAGTTATGGATAAACTTTCTATAATAATTGGCAAAGCCCAAAAAATGCTGGATGGCCTTTAACCCCTTGGGACGAGGCTACTGTAAGACTGCTGCCAACTTTTCTTGGTCCACAGCAATGCCATCTTTAGAAATCGCAGCAGGACCTCAGAAACATCCCTGATATGCTGGGTAAGATTAGCAGAGTGAATCAATGTATCGTCAAGATATACCACCACACAGGACTGGAGCATATCACGCAGGATGTCATTAATAAATTCTTGGAACACCGCAGGTGCATTGCATAAGCCGAATGGCATCACCAGATATTCATAGTGCCCATTTCTGGTATTAAAAGCCATCTTCCACTTATCACCAGCCTTAATCCTGATCAGGTTATATGCCGCCCGCAAATCAAGTTTAGTAAAAATGGAAGAGCCCTTTAACCTGTCAAATAACTCCGTAATGAGAGGAATAGGGTAGGCATTCTTAGGCAACAGTTTGTTTAGTCCCCGGTAATCAATACATGGTCTAAGCTCGCCATTTTTTTTTTTTTCACAAAAAAGAACCCAGCCCCAGCCGGGGAAGTAGACTTGTGGATAATCCCCCTCCTCAATGTAATCCTACATAGCCCTGTTCTCCTCACAGGACAATGGATAAGTGCGACCCCTAGGAGGCACCACACCCGAGGGCAGATCAATAGTGCAATCATAGGGTCTGTGCTGGGGCAATGCGCTAGCCTCCCCCTTGCTGAATACGTCACTGAATTCTTGGTATTCAGCTGGCACAGTAATGAAGGTACAGAGAATCTTAACCGGATGTGATATACAGTTTCTGGCACAATGCTCAGACTAAGATTTCACTTCACATTTCTTCCAGTCAAACTGGGGATTATGTAAGAGTAGCCATGGAAACCCCAGAATGACCGCATGATGAGGAGATCGAATAATTTGAAAACGTACCTCCTCATTGTGGAGGGCCCCAATAGACATAGTAATAAGAGTAGTCTTCCTGGTAATAAATGCTGGTTCCAAAGGTCTGCCATCAATGGCCTCAATAGCCAGGGGAGACTCTCTATTGAGTAAAGGGATCTTGTGTAATTCGGCAAAGGATTGGTCCATAAAGAACCCAGCAGCACCGGAGTCCACCAATGCCCTGGCTTCCACGGACAGGTTTGCCCAAGAAAATACCACCTGGATGGTGGGTTTCAGTGAACTTGTGTCTAGGAACTGTTGTACACCACCTAGGGCCTGTCCCCCAAGGTACCCTAGGTGCGTCCGTTTCCCGGCCGTACCGGACAAGTGCGTAATAGGTGCCCAGCCTTACCACAATACAAACATAGGCCCTGTTTTTTACGGTATGCCCTCTCCTCCTTAGTAAGTCTAGTAAACCCAAGCTGCATTGGTTCTCCAGTCTTCGTTCAGGAGGAATGGGCGGTGAGGGTGGGTTTAAAAGACTACCGTGCCCATAGTTTCTGGACCTTGCCCTTTTTGCCAACCGTCTCCCACGGATGCGAGAATCGATAAGCATGACATAGTCAATGTACTCATCCAGATCACTAGGTACATCTCTGGCAGCTATTTCATCCTTAATGGATTCAGGTAGACCCTGAGCAAAGGCTGCCACTAACGCCTCATTGTTCCATCCCATCTCTGCTGCCAAGGTCCGAAATTCGATGGCGTAATCGCCCAAGGTACGGTCGCCCTGCTGTATCTCCATTAAACTTTTGGCAGCAGAGGCAGCTCTGCCAGGAACCTCAAACACTCTGCGGAACTGCTTTACAAACTCATTAAAGTTCAGCGTACAGGGTTTGGCATTTTCCCACAGGGGGTTAGCCCATGCCAGTGCTTTGCCCGTCAATAGTGACATAATAAATCCGACCTTGCTTCTATCATTCGGAAATGCTTGGGGCGTGAGTTCCAAGAATATCTCCAACTGATTAATGAAGCCTCTGCATTGGGTAGGTTCGCCATCATATCTCAATGGTAATGGCGGTGCTGCCGATAGGCCTCTTGAATGTGTAGTGGAAACTACAGACAAATTATCCGGTGTCGAAACTGGGGGGACCACCGGATTCAGGTTAGGTTTATCAAGATGTACCGTACGCTCAAGTAAAGTTTTCAACGCCAGTGCCAACTGATCTAGGCGCTGCTCATGAACATCCATTCTCCAGTGGATGTTCTGTGTATTACCTTCAACCTTGCTGTCTGAGGTCATGACCCTTTATCACGGTCCCTGTGATTCCCTGTCAATCTTTGCTGTGTTACATGTGCATTGGAGGAAGCTGATTGGCCCGCCCAGGATGTTCCTTTATATACTGGGTTTTGGGCACTTGTCAGTTGCCCTTTCGTGGTGTTCCTGAGCCTGCGCCTTGTTGCTGTGTTTCTGCATTCCTATGTACAGACTCGGCTAGTCTGACCATTCCGTTGTTCCTGCTCCGTGATTGACCCGGTTCTGGCTGACGTTCCTGCTCCGTGATTGACCCGGCTCTGGCTGACGTTCCTGCTCCGTGATTGACCCGGCTCTGGCTGACGTTCCTGCTCCGAGTACTGACCCGGTTCCGGTTGGAGTCCTGCGCTGTGTTTGTTCCTGAGTTCCTGTGTGATCCTGGTCACCGGCTAGCGACATTCTGAACTGTGTTTGTGTTGCTCTGGCTAATCCTCTCAGTCTACTGGGCCGTTGCCTGAGCCTGTTCCATAGCACTGCTGAGCTGTAGTCTCCTTACCGAACCTGTATTAACCCTTGCTGTGCCGGTTGCCTCCGATATCTGAGCCTATTCTCTTTCACTTGCCAAGCCACTGTATTCCGTTTGAGCCTGTTAACACTTATTGAGCCTGTGCCTTTCTGACCTTGCCTATCTATTTGCACTAGCAGAGCTGTTGTTCTCTCCGGTGCCCGTTAGAACAGCGACCGCGCCGGTTGGCGTTGGTACCTCCATTGGCTCTTGCTGTAAGTGCTCCGAATGACACCGGAGGGGTGTCCCGGTTCGGTCACTAAGTGCTCAATGTGTTAGCCATCTACCGTATCACCATTTACGTTGGCTCATTATCGCTTGTGCAGTGATTGCTCCGCTCTGGCACCCAAGGGGTGTGTACGGCTCTTCTCCCGTTGGCATACGCAGGGTTATATCAGTGACAATATTGAGGGCGATTCAGGTTCTGGTCCGTTTACTCTTGCAGTGGCTTTACTCCAGATTATTCCACTAAGGTGGTATAGGCTCAGCCCTGGGCATTCGCTGGTCAATCTGGGCGTTCATGTGCAAAGGTATCTGAGAGTGATTAGTTTAGTCACACAACACACCCTTCTCTGCACCATCAAGAGACTGATATCAACTTCTGGGCGTTGGCCAATCAGTTTATTTAACAGTCTATTTCTCCACATTTAACCCTGTATATTTGCTTACCTGAGATGTTTAACTCTGCTATACTCATTTGGGCCTGTATCTCACCTTTACCATTCCTGGCCCCCAGGGGCGCTGTTCATTCATTTTTATTTCAATAAAACTGTGTTTTTACTATACCAGTGTCTGAGTGTCAGAAAACCGTAACACCCTTTCGTACTGTAATGGTTTTCAAGACACTCAGACCAGCCGGTAAAATAAAACACAGTTTTATTAAATAAAAAGAAAAAGAAAAGAACGCCCTCTATAGGCGACAATAGAAATAGCGAACACAGTCAGAGTTGCATACAGGTAAGCAGTTGAACACAATGGACACTATAACATATTACTGTGAGGTACACAGTAGCCAGGCTACTCAAGGGTTAAATAACAATACGTCAGTCTCAATTGTGGAGTTTGGCACGCCCAAGATGGTGATAAAACTGTAGATGGTAGTGCACAGAAGGCTAAATGCACAGTCAGTACTGCCTTGGATTATAACGGTGCATAGCCCCCACACAGCACCACAATATCTGCAAGTTCTTGAATCGGTAGCCCCCACGGACGTAGCAATGAAGACCACAATACCTGCTAGTGCTTGAGTCGGTAGCCCCCACGGGCATAATACGGGACTGCTGTAACCGTAGAGATGATCAATAGCCCCGTGGGCGTACACCGGAGACCACTCAGTACTGCACGAGAGGTGAGCCACCAGCCCCCACGGGCGTATACTGGAGACAATGCTAGAGCCAATAGCGCCACACCGGACGCGGTAAGCGATACCAACTACTCTGCTAGGTGCATGTTTGAGCTGCCGTCCAACTCAAGCATACAAGCAGCCAGCTTGGCAGAAGTAGCAGTTAGACAGGAATAGGCTCTGCAATAAACGTAAAGGCTCACAAGAGGTATACCAGCACAGAATGGGTTAAGCAGCTCGTAGACTAAAGCTTAGCGAAAATAGAGAAATGCTCTGCAAGTATCCGGAAGGCTCAGTACGGTACCACAGCTCTGCAATCGGTAACGGAGACTCAGCACAGGAGGCACTATACAGAAGCAGGACTGTGGCAGGAGACAATCAGTCCGGTACTCGGCCCTGGCGGAAGTCAGAATGTTGCCACGGCGACAGTAGAGCAGGAAGCAGTCAAATCAGGTCACTGGAACAAGCCGGTTCGGGTCACGGAGAAGGAAGTCAGCCAGGCCGGATCGGTACACGGAGGTGGTTCTCAGACAAGCCAGATCAGTCACAAGCAGGAACGTCAGCCAGGCCGGGTCGGTAAACGGAGGTGGTTCTCAGACAAACCGGATCAGTCACAAACAGGAACGTCAGCCAGGCCGGGTCGGATCACGGAACAGGAACACAGGAGCGTAGTCAGGACAGGCCAATTCGATACACAGGAATCAGGATCAACTGAAGACAGCAACAGCAACACTGGCTCAGGAACACCACGAAAGGGAAAGTGACAGGTGTCAATGGCTGGGTATAAAAAGGTCACCGGGGGCGGGCCAAACCTGCTCAGCCAATAGGAGAGCACCACAAGCGAGAGTGCAGAAAGGGATCACGGGCACCTGTTACGGTTTTCTAACACTCTGACCACGGTATAAAGTAAAAACACAGTTTTATTGAAAAAATTATCATAGAACAGTGCCCCTAGGGGCCAGTACAGGTATAATCAGTATTGGCAAAGTACAGACCAAGTAAAGGTAGTGCAATACATAAATGGATATTTATATAGACTGGGGATAACCACACAGGGTTAGAGAGGAGCAACTGAAGCAACTCAGTCCTAGATTGGCCAATGCCCAGGATATGATAACAGTCTCTCGATGGTGAGAAAGGAATATAGTGTCTGCACTGAATCACTCTCAAGGTAGTTAAATGGAGCACACCTATAGCCCAGAGCTGAGCCGATACCACCACCGTGGGATTAGAAGGAACGCTACTGCTAGAGCTGAAGAAACCAGAACCTGAATCGCCCTTAATGTAAACGGTAGACGGTTACTGCACAAGCTATAGTAAGCCGGAGCACTGGGAAGTGCAGGAGATAACGTACACCCTGAGCGTTTGTGAACCAGAGCCAGGACACCCTTCCGGTGTCGCGCAGAATCCACACTGCAAGAGCGGACAGACTACCAGCGCGGTCACGGTGCACACCGAACACCGGAACTGACAGTGCTCTGCAAGTGATGGTTTGGCTAGGTCTTACAGGCTCAAATCGTAGCAGGCTCTAAGGGTAACCAGAGGCTTGGCAAGCGTATATGAGGCACGTAACCAGAGACTACAGGCACTGCACGGGATAATCTGGTTCGGTACAGGAGAGAACAGCTCAGCAGACAGTGGAATGATAAAGCAACCTCAGGCAACAGCTCGTAGAGAGAGAGGATCAGCGAGTTACCAGTCCGTTAAGAATGTCGCCGGAGCGACCGGAGCTACTCAGGAACACTGGAACAGCACACAGGACTGGAACGTCAACCGGAACCGGATCGATATGGTAGCGGGAACATCAGCCGGAAAACGTGTCAAACACGGAGCAGAGTCGTCAGCCAGAACCGGGTCAATCACGGAGCAGGGTCGTCAGCCAGAACCGGGTCAATCACGGAACAGGATCAGAAGAGTAGTCAGACAAGCCGGGTCGGTACACAGGAGACTCAGGAACTCAGCAACGAGGCGCAGGATCAGGAACACCACGAAAGGGCGACTGACAAGTGCCCAAGAGCCAGTAGAAAAAGGAACATCCTGGGCGGGCCACTCAGCCTCCTCCAATGCACAGGTAACACAGTTAAGATTGACAGGGAATCACGGGGACCGTGATAGCACCGTGATACCATGCAACCTCACTTCTGACTCCTCCTTGGTGGGAGATATACAACACTGTATTGGCATTGTCGGACTGATTGTAGGGACAGAATGTTACTATGTATGTTACTATGTAGAACTGAATACCAAGGGGAACCCCATTTCCACAACTTGTTGAACCCATCTGTCTGATACATTTTTGCCAGACCTCTCAGAAATTCTCTAGCCTGTCCTCTACTGGAGATCAGGTTCACCTTTCACTGAAAGCTCTTTGAGAACTGGTTCTTCCTCTGCAACTCTTTTCTGGTTCCACCTCTGGCGAGCTTATTTTCTTCTAGTTGTACCTCCTGGCCTCCCGAAAAGACTGTCTCCTATATGCTGAAGATCTAAGTGGTGAACCTCTGTTCTTACTTTGCTGGGGAAGAAATGCACTCTTGCCTCCTGAGGATTTACAAATAATATCCTCTAATTGATCACCAAATAAAAATAGCACCCAGGAAAGGGAGTCCAGCTTGTTCTTAGTAGAAGCGTCTTTCTCGCAAGCCTTAATCCAAAGAGCCCTTCTAACCGAGGCCCTGGCCAGAAGTTTTATAGTATTGAGAGACGAATCGCATAAAAATGTACAGCTTCTTTAATAGAAGAAACAAAAAGCACAACAATGGGCACCCCAATAGTGCCTGTTAAACTTTTAGGCACCAATGTTATTAATAGTAAGAAGAGTGGTACCCACACTTTGAAGTGGCTGGTATACGGCTTATGTCAAAACCAGCATAAACACATGGAGGGAAATTTAACCTGTCCCAGCTCAGGATTCAACCCAGGAGATCTCCACAGGGAATATCATAGAAAAGATCAGCTGTTCCAGACTAAGGGCTCGATTCAAATGTTGGCGTTAAAACCAACGTGAAGAAAAAAACTGCCTTAGCTCGTTAAGCAAGACCAGGTAACGTGAGATTCAAATCTTCCTTACCCAGAAAGCCTAACGAGCGATAACCAACAAAATACATGTTAACCTTTAACCTGCGTCGCATAGAAAATCTTACCTAAAAACACACGATAAAAATGTTACCTAGCACCACAGCCAATCACAGCACTGCAAAGTATCAAGTTCAGTCAGAAAATCCAAAACCCACGTCTCCAGTTCTGAACAGCTTTCTCTGTGCTTCCCTACCCAGCCACTAGGGGAACACAGAGATGGCTTTCAGCACCATGGACAGCTTTGAATGCCATAGGGATGTGCACTGCTCACCCCTGTGGCATTCAAAGGGTTAAAATCAATAAAAGTAGTACACCAAGCACTACACAATGCCCCCTTCCACATCCCCCCCTTAGTATGTCACATATATTGCATATATGTGACATACTAACCCCATCCACATCCACCTCATGGACTTCCATGTAGTGGACAAATCTGTCTTGTATTCCACAATTAACCCTTTGAGTACCAGAGAGGTAGGAAAGCATTGCTTAGCATGTTTCCTACCCCTCTGGTACCCAAAGGGTTAATAGGCAAGGTATGGACTACATATCTTGCCTATACATATATATGTGTGTGTTTGTGTGTGTTTTAAACTTTTGTTTTATTAAAATACTATGATTAGACAGTTTAAATTAGATCTCATTCATTTTTAACCCCCTACCTCCTGTGTCCCCTTGCTATTAGTACTTTTGCTCCACTCTCCTTCAAACTGAGAGTGGAGCAAAAGTACTAAAAGCAAAGGGACACAGTAAGTAGGGCATTATGAATGGATGAGATCTAAATTAACCCTTTGAGTACCAGAGTGGTACGCAACACATTGCAAAGCAATGCGTTGAGTACCACTCTGGCACTCAAAGGGTTAAATACAACTGAGGGAGCAGGCTGCACTGTGACTGTACAATGTTGTACAACGCCTTGTGAAAAGGGACGAATTGCACAAGGCAACGCCAGGCAGCTGGGCACAATGCCAATGCGAAAGGAGAGGTATTGGAGGAAGCAGGCAGCAAATACAAGCCTACCACCCGCTTCCTCCGATGTCTCTGTCCGCTCCTCCCGCTTTCTCCAATAGCTCACTAGCCCAGGCTTTTCTTATGCTGCGGGCTTCACAGCCGCCCGCAGCAATGGAATAAAGAATAAATAAAGAATGTATAAATGAAGCTGAGGGAAGCGCTGCAGTCACAGTGCAGCCTGCTCCCTCAGTTGTATTTAACCCTTTGAGTGCCAGAGTGGTACTCAACGAATTGCTTTGCAATGCGTTGCGTACCACTCTGGCACTCAAAGGGTTAATTTAGATCTCATCCATTCATAATGCCCTACTTACTGTGTCCCTTTGCTTTTAGTACTTTTGCTCCACTCTCAGTTTGAAGGAGAGTGGAGCAAAAGTACTAATAGCAAGGGGACACAGGAGGTAGGGGGTTAAAAATGAATGAGATCTAATTTAAACTGTCTAATCATAGTATTTTAATAAAACAAAAGTTTAAAACACACACAAACACACACATATATATATATAGGCAAGGTATGTAGTCCATACCTTGCCTATTAACCCTTTGGGTACCAGAGGGGTAGGAAACATGCTAAGCAATGCTTTCCTACCTCTCTGGTACTCAAAGGGTTAATTGTGGAATACAAGACAGATTTGTCCACTACATGGAAGTCCATGAGGTGGTTGTGGATGGGGTTAGTATGTCACATATATGCAATATATGTGACATACTAAGGGGGGGATGTGGAAGGGGGCATTGTGTAGTGCTTGGTGTACTAGTTTTATTGATTTTAACCCTTTGAATGCCACAGGGGTGAGCAGTGCACATCCCTATGGCATTCAAAGCTGTCCATGGTGCTGAAAGCCATCTCTGTGTTCCCCTAGTGGCTGGGTAGGGAAGAGCACAGAGAATGCTGTTCAGAACTGGAGACGTGGATTTTTACTCTTCCTCCAGTGCTCTTCTCCAAAAAATATAGGCATTAGATTTCTGGAGAGAAATGTTGCAATTTAACGCGAGTTAGCCCAACATTTGAATAGCTTTTGGCGTCGCTTGTACATTATCCTCAATGGGTGAGATCTTGCCGTTCTGGCGACGGGCGATGTCTGTTTCAGAACTGGCATCGCTTGTTTCTAGTAGAACATTTGCATTGCTCAGTTGACTTTAAAACCAGCGTCTCCAGTTTTTTCTGGCGATGCCAACATTTGAATCGAGCCCTAAGTCTTAATAAAATTTAATAATGTATAAAAGGGTAAATGACCTCACAAGTTTAGATATCAAACTATAATTTAATTTGTAAGATCAAAACTAAAAAAGCATTTTATTATCCTCTAGAAGATCCTTAAATAATGAAAAGTGTATAAAAATCTAAATATATTAAAAAAAATTAGCACATAAGAGATTTAGAATCTAAGTCCATATAATTTATATCGTAGAATTCAGATTGCATTTATAATTCTTAAAATTAGACTGTTTCGAAAGAAGAACAACAGACAATGTTTAAAAAAAATCTTTATGATTTAATTTAATCACATTTTATAGTGTTAAAGCGAGATACCCAACTCCAAGCCTCGTTTTCACAGAGCATATGATGTATGGGCTCCTATAGTAATATAACTAAAAAAGATATTTCCTATATTCTCGGTAAAAATACCTATGATGGTAACCAAAAAAACAAATGGCGGCGAGTGGCTAGTCCACTTAAAGCCGCATAAGGGGCACTGCTCTCCCTCCCCCACCCCCGCAATGGTGTCACCCCCACTTGCACGTAGGCAGCCAGGCCAAGAACAATGGAGGGCTGCAGACGTGCGGCGGGAAAGATGCTGGGGGAGGGGAGAGGGGTGGCCTCTCACCTGGGCAGGTAGGGGGGTGGCAATAAGGGGAGGGCTGTATAGTATAAAAAGTTGCCAGAACTAACGTCAAGTACTAACCTTATTTTCTTTGTTTCACTGCAGGTTCATGATGGAGCATTGCCGCCAGATCCGCCGCCCGCTGCGCTTTCGGGATTATGAAGAGATGTTCCTGGAGGACTTGAAGCGCCGCAGAGGGAACCGCCGGAGACCCGGACACAGCCCGCAGCTAAGTGCCACTTCCCTGTCTCAGCCCATACCCCCTTCCCCTGCTCCTTCTCTGTCCTCTCCCTCCCTTCCTCTGCCTACCACGGGTCCCTCTTCCACCTTGGGGTTTCTTTCTGGGCCCAGCCTCTCGCCTGCTCCCTCAACTTCCCCTCCCAGTGCGGCTGCTGCCTTTCAGCTCCACGCCGGAGCTGATTCTGGCACTGCGCTAGACCTCTCTTCCAGGTCTAGCAGGCCAAGTCTCGCGTCTCGCGAGATTTCGCATTGTAGCATGGCCGCGGCTGCTAACGATGCCGGAGGCCATGTGGGAACAGCGGAGGGGTTCCGGGTGCCGCAGTTTAGCAGGGGGGCGGGTGCGGATGCCCCACTAGGCCACCAGGGGGTTCGTTATTTGGAGGCAGCAGGGGGGAGCACCTCGGCTGGGGGGCAACAGGGGAGCTGTAGAAGGGTTCCTCTGTTAAGGGAAGCACCAGAGGTGGGTGGGGGAAGGCAGGGGGGAGGGGGGGTGGTAGGTAACTTGCAGGGGGCAGACATCCATAGAGAGAAGAGGGCAACTATACCACCACCAGGCTGGGCATGGGGGTTGGGCATGGATGGGGGGCCCATCTTGTACCCCCTGAGCGCTCCTACAAATTTTTATGGCCATAGTGATGCAGCTAGTCAGGATGCAAATATATCATCTAATGTTGCTTCTGTTACAGGTTGCCGTGGGGCACGTGAGGTTGCGCAGCCGCCTGAGGATGTCGCGGATGGAAGGAATGGACAGGACAAGCATCAAGGAGCGGAGCAGGAGACCGGTAGTAGCGGCTTGTCATCTTCTGGTGAGTCCTCCGGCTCTGACTCTGAGACGGACACGGACGTGTCCACCTCACACTCGGAAAAGGGGAAAATGTTTAAGCTTATGAAAAAGTATTATAGAAATGTTACTGGGGGTAGAGGTCACAGAGAGGGGGGTAGGAGAAAGAAGGGCTGATCACGGTCATACACTGCGAGATTTGAGACAGAGGAGGTTAACATAGCCCACGGGTGCGAAATATCTGCCCCATTTGATCATGTAGGCAGGAGATTGCGCAGGCGGATTGTAGCGGGTAAATTCGTGGATGTGTTTGAGTTGTCCAGGGAAGCTGTTGAGGCTAGGGAAGGGGGTAGACGTAAGGGCAAGGAGAAGGTGGCGTGGCCACGGACAGTAACTGAGTGACAGAGGGTTTTTGGAGTGTACGCTAGCTTGTTTACTGACCGTTTTCCGGCGCAACGGGCTAATGTGTTTAAGTATATTGACTTAATTTTAGACACACACGCGAGTTTTGGGGGGACTGCATGGGCTGATTATGACCACGCGTTCAGGAAAAAGCTTGCCGCAAGCAAGACCCTGACGTTTGGTCATAGGGACATGGATATATGGGCTCGGCTGGTTACTCATACTAGAGGGCCGCAGAAGGGGGTAGAATACCCAGGGGCAAGAGGGGGCGGTGGTAGTTTAGGTGTGAGGGGTGCCTGTTTTGCCTACAATGAGAGGAAGTGTGTGAGGGGTGTGGCGTGTAAGTACAAGCATTGCTGCTCAGGCTGCGGTGGGGGCCACACTATCGCAGACTGTAGCAGGCAGAAAGGCGCGGCCCCCAAGCATAGTTCCTTTCGTGGTAGGGATGGAGCGGGCGCCAACACCCATCAACCTCAGCAGGTTAAGTGAGTGGCTGGCAGTTTACCCGGATGCGGCCGCGGCAGAGTTTTTGTTAAAAGGTTTTCAGTTTGGTTTTGTTATTCCAGTTCAGGGACAGGTTTTACCGGGAAGGGCGGGGAGGAACATGCATTCAGCTTATGAGCATCTAGAGATTGTGGGGGAGAAGTTAAAGAAGGAGCTGTTAGCAGGGAGAATGGCAGGCCCCTTTACGGTAGCGCCCGTAGAGGGCTTAGTGGTTTCACCAATGGGGGTGGTTCCTAAGAAGGAAGCAGGGAAGTTCAGGCTGATTCAGCATTTGTCTTACCCGGAGGGGGCCTCGGTCAATGACGCCATTGGGAAAGAGAATTGCAGGGTGCAGTATCAGTCATTTGATCAAGCGCTCAATTTGATTAAAGCTTCTGGGCCGTGTTCCCTTATGGCTAAGATTGATGTTGAATCAGCTTTCAGGTTGTTGCCCATTCATCCCAGCAGTTTTAAGTTCATGGGGCTGAAATGGGAGGGTCAATTTTATGTGGACAAATGTCTCCCAATGGGGTGCTCCATCTCTTGCGCCTACTTTGAGGCTTTTAGTTCATTTTTGCACTGGGCAGTAGCCCAGTCAGTGACGGCGGGAGAGGTTGCACACTATTTGGATGATTTTTTGTTCATTGGCTCGCCAGAGGGGAGAGAGTGTCAGGAGTTACTGGATGCAGCAGCCAGGGTTTTTGAGGAGCTGGGGGTTCCGGTAGCTCAGGATAAGACAGTGGGCCCTTCCACTTGCCTGACGTTTCTGGGTATAGAAATAGACTCAGTGGCGCAAGTGGTGAGGCTGCCCAAGGACAAGGTGGAGAGGGCTAGGGCGCAGGTAGCCTGGGCACGTCAGCAGGAGAAAGTTACATTGCAGCAGTTGCAGTCTTTGTTGGGCCTGTTAAACTTTGCTTGTAGGGTTATACCTATGGGGCGAGTGTTCAGCCGCCGGTTGCAGTTGGCAACGGTAGGGGTCAAGAAAGCGCATTATAGAATCCGTTTGTCCAGACAGCTGAAGGAGGATTTGAGTGTCTGGGAGCAATTTTTAAGGGACTTTAACGGTACACGTTTGTGGATGGGGCCTACGCAGAGTAATAGTGAATTGCAATTGTTTACGGATGCTGCGGGAGCAGTGGGGTTTGGGGCGTATCTAGCAGGGAAATGGTGCGCGGGTGTTTGGCCACCCACGTGGCATGCGCAGGGGTTGACAAGGAATCTGGCTTTCTTAGAGCTTTTTCCTATAGTGGTAGCTTTGGAGCTATGGCATGATGCCCTGCAAGATAGAGCTGTGGTTTTTTGGACAGACAATATGGCGGTGGTGTACGCAGTTAACCAGCTGACATCCGCCTCAAGAACAGTGCTGAACTTGTTGCGTTATTTGGTGCTACAGTGTATGCGGTTTAATATATTGTTTAAAGCGAAGCACGTACCTGGGGTGCGGAATGGCATAGCGGATGCGCTGTCCAGGCAAAGGTGGGATCAATTTTTTAGGTTGGCACCAGAGGCGGATGCTAATGGTTCTGTTTGTCCATCTAACCTTTGGCAGTTGGCAGCATCCTCCTAGAAGATTTAGTCCGAAACTCTGTGGCACCTAGAACTTGGGAAGCTTACGGCAGGTCTTGGAGGCAGTGGAGTGAGTTCGTCAGGCGGCCAGAAGTGGCGAAGCTGTCAGGAAGGGAGAGAATACTGGCATATTTAGGGGAGTTGAGAGAGAGTGGGTGTTCTAAGGGGGTAGAAGCGGGGAGGTTGGCCGCTCTTTCTTTTCACTTTAGACTGGCGGAGGTGGAGGACTTGACAGACAGATTTGTGGTAAGGAAGATAGTGAAGGGCTGGGGTAGGCAGGAAGTGCGGAAGAAGGACAGGCGCAGGCCAGTAGACGCGCGCAGGCTGACGGCATTGTTGGGGGCGTTAGAGCAGGTTTGTGCGAGTTCCTACGAAGTGAAGTTGTTTGGTGTAGCATTTGTGTTGGCTTTCCATGGTGCTTTCCACGTAGGCGAGTTAGTAGCGCCATCAAAGAAAGGGGGGGGCAGGGCTGCAGGCTAACCAGGTGGAATGTGAAGAGGACCTGGTTAGGTGTTGGCTGGCAAAGTCCAAGACTGACCAAGAAGCTAAGGGGCAGTGGGTGTTATTGCGGGCGATCAGGTCGGAGGTTTGCCCGGTGCGCTGGGTGAGGCAGTACGCATTGGCAAGGCCGCCAGGGGCGGGCCCCTTTTTGCAGCACTTAGATGGGTCAGCGTTATCTTTGTTTCAGTTTAAAGCGGTATTCAAGAGGGCGTTATCGGAGATAGGCGTGGACCCATCGCACTATGGGACACATTCGTTCAGGATTGGGGCCGCCACGGAGGCGGCAGCACAGGGCGGGACTGAGGAGGCAATTAAAAAGGTGGGTAGATGGCGATCCTCGGCGTATAGGACTTACGTGCGCTTGTAAGGGTTCTTAGTTACATGGCTAGAGGCGTAGGCGTGGGTATACAGGTGTGCGTATATTGTGTGTGCTGTTGGTGACAGGGTTGTCTTGTCTGTTTAGGTAAAGAGGATAGAGTCGTGCAAGCCTGGATTCTAGGTCATTCATTCGTGTTTTGGGCTGGAAGACAGGCGGCCGGCAGCAAGGATGGTGCACAGCTTGGACTGCCAAGGAACAGCGTAGAAATGCGATGGCTGGGTCATCGGGTCTACGGTGGTCCGGTATGTGGCGTAAGTTGCTGGAGGCGCAGGCCAGGTGGGGGGAGCCGGACATGGTAGTCATGCACGCAGGGGGGAATGATCTTACTTCCCTTAAGTCCATGCAGTTGATAATGGATATTCAGGACACGTGCAGGACGATTTTGTCACGCTTTCCCCAGGTGGTGCTTGGTTGGTCTAGCATTGTGCCAAGGTCTCAGTGGGCGGGAGCCAGATCCCCCCGGGCCATTGACACGCATAGGAAAAAGGTGAACAGGGCCATCGCACGATTTATGCAGTCCATTGGGGGTTTTACCATTGCGCATGGGAAGCTGGTGGCGAACGACACTAGTCTTTACCGGGCAGATGGTGTGCAATTATCCGCTACAGGGATAGATATTTTTAATTCGGCAATTTCACTAGAGTTGTCCAAGGTGTTGGGGTCACGGTTGTTGGGGAAAAAATAGGTCCCGTAACACTGGTATGCTATTTTTTGGGTGGCGGAATGTAGCTCTCCTGGGCACCGTGCCGGTGTGGCATGCTGAAGGTTAAGATAAGAATCAGGGCACTGGCTGTGCGGCTGGTGTGGCCTGAAGGGGAAAGGCGTTGCCAGGTGACAACACCAGGTACAAAGTGGTGAGGCACCGCAGGGGGTGGGGACTCTGGACTAAGAACGTCTGGTACATGGCCTTCCCACCTAGGTGCCTGCCCTGGATGGGAGGCGCAGGGGCGCTGGTCCCAGGCCAGGACGCCATGGTCCAGGAGCGCTACATTATGAGGGTGGGTCCAGGGGCTTAAATAGTTAAATAGGCCTTAAATAAACCGTGACCTCCATTTTCCCACAAATTGTTGTCTGTGTCGTTATTTTTATAAGTTTTATATAGGCAGGGTGTGATGTGTGTGTTTGGTTTAGGGTGAAAAATAGGGAAAGGGGGGAAGCGGTAGGGCATGTGCTCCTTACAAATGGCGGCGAGTGGCTAGTCCACTTAAAGCCGCATAAGGGGCACTGCTCTCCCTTTCCCCCCCCCGCAATGGTGTCAGCCCCGCTTGCACGTAGGCAGCCAGGCCAAGAACAATGGAGGGCTGCAGACGTGCGGCGGGAAAGGTGCTGGGGGAGGGGAGAGGGGTGGCCTCTCACCTGGGCAGGTAGGGGGGTGGCAATAAGGGGAGGGCTGTATAGTATAAAAAGTTGCCAGAACTAACGCCAAGTACTAACCTTATTTTCTTTGTTCCCTCCCTCCCTCCCTAGATAAAGGTCATGTGAAATTCTTGGATCCCAAGAGGAGGT
Source organism: Rhinophrynus dorsalis (assembly GCA_037306005.1). NCBI lineage: Eukaryota > Metazoa > Chordata > Amphibia > Anura > Rhinophrynidae > Rhinophrynus > Rhinophrynus dorsalis. Next base: position 176,750,987 of record CM074724.1, on the reverse strand, counting down.
CGCGGATAGGTCAAAAGGAATATTCCCGGCAGCTGCAGAATTACGTATGGCCGATAATGTACCTCTCCTGGGCACCGTGCCGGTGTGGCATGCCGAAGGTTAAGATAAGAATCAGGGCACTGGCTGTGCGGCTGGTGTGGCCTGAAGGGGAAAGGCGTTGCCAGGTGACAACACCAGGTACAAAGTGGTGAGGCACCGCAGGGGGTGGGGACTCTGGACTAAGAACGTCTGGTACATGGCCTTCCCACCTAGGTGCCTGCCCTGGATGGGAGGCGCAGGGGCGCTGGTCCCAGGCCAGGACGCCATGGTCCAGGAGCGCTACATTATGAGGGTGGGTCCAGGGGCTTAAATAGTTAAATAGGCCTTAAATAAACCGTGACCTCCATTTTACCACAAATTGTTGTCTGTGTCGTTATTTTTATAAGTTTTATATAGGCAGGGTGTGATGTGTGTGTTTGGTTTAGGGTGAAAAATAGGGAAAGGGGGGAAGCGGTAGGGCATGTGCTCCTTACAAATGGCGGCGAGTGGCTAGTCCACTTAAAGCCGCATAAGGGGCACTGCTCTCCCTTTCCCCCCCCCGCAATGGTGTCAGCCCCGCTTGCACGTAGGCAGCCAGGCCAAGAACAATGGAGGGCTGCAGACGTGCGGCGGGAAAGGTGCTGGGGGAGGGGAGAGGGGTGGCCTCTCACCTGGGCAGGTAGGGGGGTGGCAATAAGGGGAGGGCTGTATAGTATAAAAAGTTGCCAGAACTAACGCCAAGTACTAACCTTATTTTCTTTGTTCCCTCCCTCCCTCCCTAGATAAAGGTCATGTGAAATTCTTGGATCCCAAGAGGAGGTCGCGGATAGGTCAAAAGGAATATTCCCGGCAGCTGCAGAATTACGTATGGCCGATAATGTACCTCTCCTGGGCACCGTGCCGGTGTGGCATGCCGAAGGTTAAGATAAGAATCAGGGCACTGGTTGTGCGGCTGGTGTGGCCTGAAGGGGAAAGGCGTTGCCAGGTGACAACACCAGGTACAAAGTGGTGAGGCACCGCAGGGGGTGGGGACTCTGGACTAAGAACGTCTGGTACATGGCCTTCCCACCTAGGTGCCTGCCCTGGATGGGAGGCGCAGGGGCGCTGGTCCCAGGCCAGGACGCCATGGTCCAGGAGCGCTACATTATGAGGGTGGGTCCAGGGGCTTAAATAGTTAAATAGGCCTTAAATAAACCGTGACCTCCATTTTCCCACAAATTGTTGTCTGTGTTGTTATTTTTATAAGTTTTATCTAGGCAGGGTGTGATGTGTGTGTTTGGTTTGGGGTGAAAAATGGGGAAAGGGGGGAAGCGGTAGGGCATGTGCTCCTTATGTCCTCCTGTAAAAGTGATCATCAAATAACAGTTCCGCTTAAAACAGGTTCCAGTTCTTTTGATCCTCATGCCGAAATAACACATATCAGAACAATAAAGAGGTCAATCTTATACTTAAAAATCAACATACACTTCCCAACTACACACATGCCTCTAAACATTTAGAAGCAAACCAGATTCCCATTATAATTTACACCTATTACAGGGGACATTTTCGTCCGCTTATTTGCATCTAGAAAAAACAATCCCCCAAACCATAAACCCAATAAACAAAAGTTCCGCTCCACTATGGATTAATCTTGTAATACGGATCTCAACAAAGGATCTATATGACATGACAAGTCCTAAAGAACATCATTAAAGATTCCCATCAAATAATTCTCAAAAACCATAGGGTCAACATACTCAATAAGTGATTCAATGTATTCAACACCAAACAAATAAATATTTTGTGCCCTATACAAAATTTAAAATAAAATAGCGATTAAACTAATTTACACCAACCTACCATTATAAATAATCTCTAATATAGTGTTATTTTCATCCAAGTATATATTACTTACGCCTAAACCATATTTAAATATTAATGAAATACAATTAAAGTGACATGAAAATATGAATGTTTACTAAATTTCAGCTTAGATGTGAATTTGTAATTTATTTGATGTTCTTCAATTTAAATAAATTGCCTACTATATGAATGGTAATCTTCTATGAATTTATTACTACCATTTAACTTGCTATTTATCATCTTAAAGGGATAGTAATACGTAAAATGTAAAAAAAAAATGTTGTAGGGTTTATCCCCCTGAGTAAAACAAGGGTACTCCCACTGCTAAAAGGTGTTTCATTCAAAAGTTATTAATTTTCAAAGTTGAATTTTTTAGGTGCAATATCACAGTGGTCTGAAATTGTACAGTGGTGCTGTTGATACACGATCCTATGGACAGCTCTGGTCCCGGGACCATAAATCTCCATAGGATGGTGTAGCAACAGCGCCACTGTACAATTTCAGGCCACTGTGATATTGCACCTAAAAAATTCAACTTTGAAAATTAATAACTTTTGAATGAAACACCTTTCAGCAATGGGAGTACTCTTGTTTTACTCAGGGGGATAACCCCTACAACATATATTTTTTTCATTTTAAGTATTACTATCCCTTTAAGTTTAACCCCCTGATCACCAGAGGGCACTGAACGCACCGCTACACAATGCGCCCCATGCCCCCCAGGCACCCAAAGAGGCCAAATATACTCCTACCTATATTTTTAATTCCCAAAACAATGTTCAATGTGAAACTTTACTCTAAAATAATATATATACTTCAAATGGGATGTGTTGAATACATCATCATTATATAATGTCCATATGAACTTTTATTTTTAATTACATATAGTCTGTAATAATTCAGACAAATATATCTATAATAAAACTCAGATATATACTTTGATTTTATTTACTTTTAATATCCCTTATATTTTAAGATAGTATCAAATGAGAATTAAAATGAAGAAAAAAAAATTTTTCAATTAGACCACAACCACAAAAAACTTACCATGCAATGTCACTGGCTTCATTGAGACCTCTAGGTACCATAGTGTCCAGATGGAATATCCAATATGACTCCTGCATTGTAAGTTTTGTAATGGGATCTTGTCCTTTTTCACAAGCGACATGTTCAATAGGAAGAACTTTAAGTCCGTTATAATCTTTATTATGGTGTGTAGAAAAATGGCGGGATACACTATGTAGTTGATGACCTCTTGTAATATTATAACGGTGTTGACAAATTCTAGCTTTAAAGCTCTGGGTGGTCCTGCCCACATATTGTAGCCCACAGGGGCAAGTAAGTAAACAAATTATTGATTTAGTGTTGCAATTCATATATGAATTAAACCTAAATTTTTCCCCCGTCGATGCTGACACAAACTGATCTGTTCTATTAATCAACAATGGGTAGGTCAAACAAGGCAAAGAAGGACACTTAAATACTCCTCTTAAAGGCTTGGAATCAGGTATCACGAGTGGCTTAGAGTCATTGTTTCAAAACATTGGTGCAATCCCCCTCTCTCGTCTACAGTCTTTTGACTTACTACTAAAGCGACTAGGTGCCAAAATATTTTTCAAATTTAATAGAAGCCACTTCCCTAAGTTCCGTAAGACAACTCTTTAAGGTGCGAAATTTGCATGTCATGGCAGTAGCAGACTTCTGGTTCTGCCTTATTGTGGAAAATTGCTTCTTCAGGGCTCTGTCTGCCCTTTTAACCATGAGGTCTCTTAAAGTGGCTAAATTCTCCTATAAGATGGTTGTCCTGGGGGCTACTTGAGCTAATGCTGAGTCAACTTTTTTATCTGAAAAAGGATACATTTTGAGAGAGGGCCCTGAAATAGCAGAGCTCTTATCACCATTATTCCATTCCTGAATGGAATGATGTACTGGAAAAATTGGGGCTGCTTTCTTATACCCCACAAAGGCCATATCCATAATGTCTAACTCCTCCTGTGTTTCTGTTAGGCCATTGTTTTCCTCAGGGACTTGATTAATCCTTCTAATTTATCCAAACTGAAAGCACCTGAGTTTTCCACTAATTCCCCTTCTTCAGTGGAAGAAACAGCATACCTTCATATTCTTCCTCCAGAAGGGTAGAAGGACATTCACCTGGGTCTAATGCTCACTACTTTTTTCTTGCAGTCTCTCGCATAGCTGTAGACGTCTCCTGCATGGATGTTTTCATGCAGCCAAAAAAATAAATAAATCTTTGAACTGGGAAGGAATCTCATTATCAGCAACTTTCCACATACAATCCATGCATAGCTTGGAGGCATCTGCTGGGGATAACTTACAATCACAACAAAGCTTTATTGAAGGTAGAATGTACAAACAGGGCACAAAAGTAGTAAGCATAGTTACAGTATGAGGAGTATACAAATGATACATAAAGTGACAAGTGAATAGTCTGAACAGGACACAGTAAAATATGCCAACAAAAAATATGTGCATTGAAGGTTCACACTATCTATAGAGAATAATGAAGAGGTAATATGTAGCAACGCGCTTAGAGTGAAGTATAAGAGAAGAAAGAAGCAGAGAAAAGAAGAGAGTGTAGAACTGGAAAGGAATATAAGTGCGGATGAGGTGGGGAGGAGGAGGGTGTGGGGAGAGACTGTTTGACTGAGTGAACAGGCTACAAGAACAGGCTGTTTTATGCGTCCTGCAACCTCCCAGGCATAGTTGGGAGCAAGCCAGAGCTAACAGTGCAGTTATCAGTAGGGGTCAACAGGGAGCGTCAGGAGTCAGCTGAGGACAACAAGGTTGACAATGGGCCTTACAGAAAGTTACAATCCATAAAGAATTAATCAAGCTAACTGTGGTCATCAGAGGTTGCTGCTATCACCTGGGGTTGCATGGAAGAGGGTCTGGAGAGCCACTTCCCCAACACTGGTTGTAGGCGAGCAGGGTGTCATGGAGTATAGCATGCATCTGGCCATGTAACACAAGAATTGAACCTTCCTCTCCCACACCAAGAGGAAGGAATAGGAGTTGATTTCCAGAGAGCTGGAATGGAGGAGCGGGCCTCCAGAAACATGTAATGTATCAAATGGTATCCAGTGGGAGAAGAGCTGGGAGGTGAGATAACAAGAAGCCAAAATACCGGGTCAAGTGGGATTAAGGCAGAAGTGATATGTTCTATCTCTGAGAGAACAGCTGTCCAAAATGGTGAGATAAGGTGGCATTCCAGCCAAATATGAAACATTGTACCAACTTCTAGAACATACATTGCCAGCAAAGAGGATAACTGGTTGTGTAAAAGTTAGGAAGGTGTTGAGGAGTTCTATACCAATGAGTTCATAGTTTGCTTCCCTCAAGGCTGAATTTGTAAACAACCTTAAATTTTGGTTAAAGATTGATGACCAGGTAGAATCAGACAGCGAGACCTGCATCTCATGGTCACAAGAATGACTAAAGGAGAGGTAGCCAAAGTTGTTTAAGGAAACAAGATATCAGCCAAGTAAGAACCTCTGATCTCTCCTCTGGGGTCAGCCTACAAGATGTGTAGAGAATTGCAAAGGGGAAGGGGGACAAGAAGTGCTTCACTTGAGCATACTGTCAAAGGTATACTTGGCGAAATTGAAAATTGTGAGTAAGGTAGTCAAAGGACCCAGTATGTGAATCAAGAATTAAGGTCTCCAAGGTGTGTAACCCGGCAATCTTCCATACTAAGTAACAAGCCCACTCTAGTCCTGGAGGAAAAGCAGATTTCTCTAAGACAGAGATGCACGGAGAAGGATATGGTACCAGATGATATAAAGTTCATCTTTGCCCAGACCAGTAAGGTGTGGCCCAGCACACAATGGGTTTTAATAGAGCCCAGGAAGGTCGTTGGGTCTACCCATATCAATGCTGCCAGGGAACCCAGCCAATCGGGAGAGAGGGAATCAAACATAGAGGGTTCCATTGACAGGTCTCTAACTCGGATGAGCGTTAGAGTCATATAGTACTTTGAAAGGTCCAGCATTCCCAGCCCAAGCCTCATGAGGCTCCCTTGATTGTATGTCAAGGCATAAGTGGGGCCATTTGAATGACCACAAAAAATTGTTAAAGAAATGTTTGCAAGTACACTTTGTAGACCGTTCCAGTGAAGGATTTCTGTTTCAATAACGTGATCTCGGCTCTGCTTAAGAGCCTCCACTCGTCCAGGGACCGGATTTCCCTGCAGTCAGCTTGAGCGCTGACTTCAGGGAAAGGGGAGGGAGGTTGAAAATAGATGTCTTACCAGCTTGAAAATAGCTTGAAAATAGATGTCTTACCATAAAAAAACAGATGTGTCTATAGGAATCCGTCCCATTTTGGGACTGACAGGCAGGTTAGTGCAGTCTGTGCGCCTGCGCTGTCAGTCACTTCCGGTGACCATATGGTGCAAAGCAGTCTACTCAGTGGAGAACGGGACTGACGGTGCAGGCCCACAGACAAGATGTCTGCACTCTAGCTTGGGTTCCAGTCTCTAAATGGGACAGATTCCTGTAGACACATCTATTTTTTTTACAGTAAGACATCTATTTTCAAGCTAGTCGCCATGCATTTAATGAATACATGGTGACTTGCTATTATCTGAAAGTTCCGTTTTAAGGAGTTACTGCAACCTTGAAATAGCCGGCCAGGAATTGCCTAAGGCATGGTCTGAAAAAAGTAAAGTATTTTGGATAAAATAGACATTTTAATCAGATTTATTCCTAGAGATGTATAGGGTATTCCAACATTTTACATTTTCTGCAATGTCGGTCAGCAATAAGTAAAAGTTAATGGAGGGAATAAGCAGAGAAAGATAGACATTGTGTAAAATCTTTACCTGGTTTGGGGAGTACCTTTAGGTGGGCTGTGCAGCTAAGACCGCATTGAATGTTTGTGCCATATGGGATGCCAGTATATCTGAATAACAGTGAAAGTAAGGTAGTGCGAAGCCATCCGGACACGGACTCTTCCTACCCGGTGTGATCTTTATGACTAGCAACACCTCCTCATCAGTGATGGTTGACGGTAGCCTCCATGCCTTCAATCACCTTGGGGCTCAAGGAAGGGAGACCAGATATCTGAAGGCAGCGATCTATTGCTCCACTAAGGTCAAGACAAGAAGTTGAGGTTCTAATAGTGGACAGATTTAAAAGGGAATGGAAAAATAGCAAGAAAGCCTCAACCATCTCAGGAAGGACACTGGTTGCCACTGGAATCTTTAACCCTTTGAGTGCCAGAGTGGTAATGCACCAGTTGTTTTATTATGACCAATTTTGCCAAAGTTTTGCCCAGCTTGTTGCCACAGGCATAATGCTCATACTTGATCCGAATGAAAGACTTCACTATAGACTGTTGTAAAATATGAGACAGGTCCTATTGAGCCTGTGTGCAAGAGTATCTAAATCAGCAGGTGAAAGACTTTTTGTGCTTCGCCTCAAGACAGTGAATTTGGGACAGTAAGGAGGCAATCTGAGCTGGATTTTTTTTTTTTACATGCTCCAAACTTAATCAATGTGCCTCAAATAACAGGCATAGACATCTCGTCCACACAGTTTTTCCAGAAGTAAGATAAGAGATCTGTCCAAATCACAGAGGCACTATCCGAATCATCCAAAAGCATTTTGTTCAACCTCCATGAGTGGGGATTATGAATATGTGGGCCCAAAGTAATGTGAATGAAGATTGGGGCATGATCCGACCAAGCGATAGAGTGAATTTGTGCTTGGGTTACACAATGAAAGTGGTATTGTTCAACCAGGAGATAGTCTATTCGTGAGTAACAGTTTTGAGGAGCTGAGTAAAACTTGTAATCCTTACGATTAGGATATAAACCTCACTATACATCCACTGCATACAGGGCAGATTCAGATGGCATAATTGCTGTAGCCAAATGGGGAACTTGCCACAGGAGGGGTCAATAGAAGGGACCATAGCCAAATTAAGGGGTATAATGTAGTAAATGTAAAACAGGGAAGCATTAATATATCCATCAATAAACAAAAATCGACCGTCAGGGTCTGCTGAAATGTACACATGGGTCCGTGGGATACTTCTACTGAATAAGATACTGACTCCACATCACTTAGTCATAGCAGAAGCTTGGAAACAAGGAAAAATGAGAGTTATGAAACTTCCTATGGGAGTAGGAGGTGAAATGCATCTCCTGGACAAAGCCTACATCTGCAGAGTGCCTAAAGAATTCCCAAAGGGCAAGAGATCTTTTCTCTGGTACATTCAGGCCCCCTGCATTGACCAGTAGCACTTTAAAAGAAGAGCTCGCCATGACTCAAATGGAAAAAACTAAATAGCCAGTAAAAGTCGCCATTAGAGTCAGTCAGTCTACCCCATGGGAAGGGTAAGTAAGGGATAGGAAGGAAAGATGCATAGACAGAGGAGTGAAAGGTAAAAGAAATATGTCCATAGGAGTGTGCAGAGGTGCACAAATGTGCTAAACAATAAGAACTGTGTACGTGAACTGCCAAAGGAGACAGTCATAAAACAACAAACCTTCAAGGCACGTACAGTGTCAATAGGCACGGTGGGCAAGGAAATAACATCCCAGTGAGAGGATGGAACTGGTCAACTGCACCGGCAACCAACATGTTAAAAAAGAAATACCAAGTAACAGTTAACAATCCTAACATATACAATATAGATAGGCTTGACACATGGAAAAATATCGACCAGCATGAAATGGAAAACAAAAACATCAAAGCCTGGGTATTATGACTAGCAAGTAGCATCCGCTGACAGGAGAGATCACTTAACATAAGAAGAGTGTGAGGTGACAGAGCTCCAAAGGCATCCCTGGTCAGAGGCGCCTCAGGAGGAGTCTAGCGACCCGTGAGAGGACTCCTTTAAAAGGAGGAGGAAAGAAAGAGGAGAGGGGTGTTAAGAATAGAGGGGATGGGAAATATGAAGGGGAAAGGTATGGGGGAATAACCAAATAAGAGCATGACTAAAGCCCTCAACACAAAGGACATAATTCAGATTCCATAGTTGGGCTCAATAGCATTTCAATGGCCGACACCTCCACCCCAGATCCTGAGGCTCAAAGGAGACAACAAAACCTAAAGGCTTCAACAGGTCACATCTAGGGCGAAGGCACAAGTCACAACAAAATGCAGAGATTAATATACCAATATACTGGCCTTCATTTCTCTCCACGGCTGTAATGTGTGTGGAGAAAGGTCGTTGTAGAACTGTAGATCAACCCCAGCATACTTAACAGTGCCCATCTCCTGACTGTGCCTCATTATCTGCTCCTTATCGGTGAAAATGTATACAGCAGATGACATCTCAACGGTTGCTGCCTGGCGGGCCTCTCGGTCAGAGAGCTTGGTGTGTTAAATCAATAAACAAAGGTTCCTCCTGGATGGAGAAAAGCATGTCAGCAAAAAGGGATTGCAGGGACACTGTCAGATCCTTGGGTGGAAGAGATTTGGTGATGTTCTTAATGAGGATGTTGCAGTGTCTCCCCCGATTGTCAAAGTCATTGAGGCGCATAGTTAGAGAATGGATTATGTCTTCATGTTGTGCCAACATTTGTTCCAAATTATGCACAAGTGGCATCGGCCTCCTTCAAGCTCATGCACACTATAGCCCAGCTGAGACAGATCTTGCTTGATTTCTGCCACTTCAGTGCATACAGTGCCTTTTACCTCCTCCATCATCTTCTTAATGTCATCCTTGGTAGGTAGGTTGGAGATATCATACAAAAGAACATATTTGTATAAGCAATCCTACCACAGTCCATACAAATAAAAAGTCTTCCAAGATTGGAATGAATTACTACAAACGTTCATGCTCTTATGGGTCAGCCTTTTGTTCCGGTGTCCTCAGCGTCCCCACAGCTGTTTTATGCACATATGGAAAAAACTAAGAGAGACAAGGCGCATTCTCTAAGAGCAGACTGTTTAAATGCAGAATGTATCTTCCCACTTAAAAGAGATGCACTTACTGGATACTTTCTTGTACTGAAATCCCAAATGAACTGTACAGTGATGATGCTGCTCCAGTCAAACTCTATGTTACACCCGCTGATCCGGAGAGCGATCAGTCTCAGGCTCCACTTAGTCACTCTGTCCGCAGCTGTGCAATGACACTGTAGCAGGCAAAAAACATACACACTCCTTTAAAAGTAACTTCATATCAAAGGGGAATAACTTTTTCTTACCCCTGCATAAATTGCTCTCACCAGAGAACTCCTTGAGTGATACAGAGTTTCCTAGTAAACTGTAAGTAGTAGCATGCTCACAAACGGGACAGATGAATTAATATTTTAATATTTATTGAAATGTATCCAACACATTTCACAAGTGTTTAATTGCTCCATTGGGAATATATATCCAAAAGTAACAATGCCCTTATATTTATAAATACACAAACATGTCAAATTTTGATGATGTCGGCGAGGACCAGCAGTGAAAGAACTGGTCCACTCGCCCTAGTCCAAGCCTCATTGTGAATCTGCATAATCACTGGGCATTCGGATCGGGTCTCCACCAGAACCCCTACGGCATTCACACCTCGTTGTGAATTATAATAAACAAAGTATATAGTAGAAAAAATATATAAAATATATAAAGAACTATATTGTTTTTTGAAATCTTGGGTGCGTTTGCAGAAACGAAGAAAAGACCACAGTCTCAGAATTAAAACGTCCTTATTTGGAATAGATATCTGAGATTTAAATCTAAATTGAAGCATCCTTTGTTGCCTCATGCTCCCTAAATAACGGGATTCATAGAGATGTTAGATACAGAATTAAAAATAAAAATAAACAGCATGCCTAGACCACAAAAATGATCTTATGAGGTTTGATATAAACAAAAATGTAAACAAATTTGTGGAAATGGCTCACTTAATAGGGTTAGTATTAAAGTAATTGGGATTGATGTGAATACTAACAACCTTATTCAAGGTTAATTAGTATATAGGCTCACAAGAAGTTGCTCACTTCTAGGTCCTCGTTGAGGCCACTGGGAGATAGAGTGTTTAGATGAAAAATCCAATAGGCTTCTTGTTGGCACAACTTGGAAAATCTGCCTTTCATAATAGTGTTATCTATATAGTATTATTATGGTTTGCAAGGCTATTGAAGTAAGAGTCGCACACAAGAAAAATTTAGAAACTTTGTTTCAAATTATGACAACTCCCTCAAGTAGATCCTGACAAAGATTTGAGAAAGAGGTTTATCATGTTTGCAAAATTTGAGGATCTTTTATGCCAATAACTTAGGCATTGGTGGGACATATTACTCCTACAACAATATATTGATAAGAGAAAAATCCCTAGGGGATTAAGAATTTTAAAGGAATGTAATTTTAATGATCAGGAATTTTCTACACAGTGAGATAATATTTGAGAACAATGTTCCTTTGGTCTCATGCAACATATTGTCTTTAGAGAGAAACGGCTGATTCAGATAGAAAGGGAAATAGAAAACCTACGCATATTATTGGATATACATCAACATAAAGCTATTTTTAAAGATTAGGACAAACATGTCCAATATAAAGTAGATACTCTGGAAAATGAGTTAAAAGCTAGAAAATCGAAGAAACACCAACATGATTATGCTACTGATAACATCAAATCATGGTCTAGATTTCAACAACCAAGATATTCTAGAAATCCTAGATCCCATTCCAACAGACCCAAATCTCAAAGAACTGAGGATAGAAAATAGACAGAGAACATAACATCACAAAGAGAGCCCAAATTAACTAATAAATCTAACAACATTGGAATCACTCATGTTCAAAATGTAGAAAATACCACAACCTCTGAGGTAAGGAGTAACAGCATAGAACCTAAAGCATCTACATCTGCTTTTTCTCTACCACTTAAAAATACTTTTCAAATATTACAAAATAACATTGTGGAGATGGAAAAGCCTGTTGTGGATAGTTCCAAATTATTGGAAACCTCTATTAATTCCCCAAAGGCATCCTCTAATGAGTCTTTTTTGTCCAAGAAAGCAAAAGTAAAAGACAAAGGCAAACAACCAATAAAGAGTGGCCAGAGGGGAAAAAAGAGAGGACCCACAGAGGAACAAGAAGTGGTCGGGGATCCAAAAAGAAACAAGAATTGAAACCACCTATGACCTTGGGACCTGGAGAATCTGGTGGCTCCATTTTCAATCTGTCTCACAGAACTCTCAAAAAAAGTGAAATTTCACTTTTGTAAAATGGCTTAAAGTTTTCTCCTGATGCACCACCTAATGAATTTAATTTCTTTTTAGACATAAAATGATTCACCAGAGAGTTACCCCTTCATAGGTACTTTGCCGACTGGGATAAAAATCAGCATCCAAATGGAAATGAGGATTATGCAGGAAAACAGTGGGAACATATTAAGAGATGCAAAGGACCTAAAGAACTTAATGAGATTGGAATCTTTGTTGATAGAAGAAAAGAATGCTGATGCCCATCTCTCAACACAGAGTCCAACATACCACCTTGAAAAAGAACTCACAGTTCTTTCCCACGCATCATAAGGGTCCATTTGTGGATACCTTTTTCAGGGTGGTTATGGAGAACTTCAATAAACAACTAAAGAACAAAAATGGCAAATTTTCCAAGAAAAATAACAACCTTAACAAACAGGAAGTCTAGCACTGAACACCCTTACAAAAGAAAAAGAAATTACTATCAGAGAAGCAGATAAAGGTCGAGCAATTGTAGTTCAAGATACTACCATCTATCTAAAGGAAGCCTCAAGACTCCTTTCAGACACTTCATCTTATGAAAAATTGTCCTACAATCTGTCCTCCATATTTAATGACCAATTAAAAGACTTTCTAAATAAAGGAATAGAAAAGGGTGTTTTAAACAAACAGGAGTTCCACTATATTTCCAACAATTTTCCATCAATGCCGTTTTTTATCATATATCAAAAATACATAAGAGTTTGGTAAACCCTCCCGGAAGATCCATTATCTCTGGGATGAATTCTTCCACTGCAAATTTGTCTTCATACACTGACAATTTTTTACAACAACTTGTTGTCAAGCTGCCTTCATATATAAGAGGTTTGCAGGATGTCCTCACCAAGTTGTCATCCATTGTTTGGCAGGAAGACTTCACGTGGATTACTCTAGATGTAGCTTCGCTCTACACATGCATTGACCATCTCTTGGGAGCGCAAGCAGTAATATAATTTTTGGAAAGTAATGATGTCTTACTACCTGAACAAACTGAATTCATACTATAGTGTGCGACTTTTATCCTGCAACATAACATCTTTGAATTCCAGGAGTATTACCTCCAAGTGAAAGGTACAGCCATGGGTACCAGATTCGCCCCCTCTTATGCCAACCTCTTCATGGGTCTATGGGAAGTCCTTTCCGTTTGGCCAGTGGGGAGATGGAGGGCAATCTGGTATACTATGGGTGGTACATCAACAATATCCTCATAATTTGGAGAGGTCCCATATTAGAATTGAACAATTGGATTCTATCTTGTAATAACAATACAACGGGTCTTAGGTTTACATCTGAAATCAACTCCAATAACATCAACTTCCTAGACCTAACCCTTATAGGGTACCAAATCAATCCATCATTAGCTCTCTATATAAAAAGAGGTATGCCACAACCAATACCTCAAAGCCAAGCTGTTATCATAAACAAAATGATAAATAATATTCCTTTTGGCCAATTCCATTGGCTTAGAAGGAATTGCAGCTACCAAGAAGACTTACTATCACAGTGCCCGGGATTCCTGTTCTGGCGACATTACTACTTCCTGCTTCTTCCCTGCTAGACTCTTATTGGACACTGGATTCTGCTCCGCCCAGCGTGAGTCTTCTTAAACTCAGTCCTGTCATTCCTTTGGCGCCCTTTCTTGGTGTTCCTGTGCCTGGCGTTTGTTCTGCTGTTGGTTCCTGATCCGTGTATGACCCGGTTTTGCCTGACCTTGCTCCTGTCACTTGCTCCATGATCCATTGCCGATTTGGACTGGCTGATTACCCGCTCCCTTGCTGACTAGGACTGGCTGACTACCGCTCTGTGTACCGATCCTGGCTGTGGCTGACTACCTGATCCGTTGCTGACTAGGACTGGCTGACTACCGCTCTGTGTACTGATTCCGGCTGTGGCTGACTACCTGCTCCGTTGCTGACTAGGACTGGCTGACTACCGCTCTGTGTACCGATTCTGGCTGTGGCTGACTACCCGATCTTTTGCGGACTAGGACTGGCTGACTACCGCTCTGTGTACAGATTCCGGCTGTGGCTGACCACCCACTCCGTTGCTGACTAGGACTGGCTGACTACCGCTCTGTGTACCGATTCCGGATGTGGCCGAGTACCCGCTCTGTTGCTGACTAACACTGGCTGCCTTCCCGCTCCGTTGCGGACTAGGTCTGGCTGACTTCTGCTCCGAGTACTGACCCTGGCTGTGGCTGACTCCCTTTCCGTTGTGGCCTAGTGCCCTGACGTATTGCCCTACCAGGGCCTGTCATTGTTGCCATGCCAGTGCCTGCCCGAGTTGCCCTACGAGGGTCTGTCAGTGTTGCCTTACAATGGCCTGTCAGTGTTACAGCACCACTGCCTGCCCGAGTTGCCCTACAAGGGTCTGTCAGTGTTGCCTTACCAGGGCCTGTCAGTGTTACCGCACCAGTTCCTGCCGATTTGCCCTATGAGGGCCGGTCTGTGTTGCCTTATCAGGGCCTGTCAGTGTTGCCACGCTAGTATCTACCCAGTTGCCCTACCTGGGCATGTCAGGGTTGCCCTACCAGGGTCTGCGCCTGTTGTCCTACCTGGGTCTGTCCGTGTTGCTGCACCCGTGAGTGCCGAGTTGCTCTACTAGGGCCTTTCAGTGTTGCCGCGCCAGTGCCTGCCCGAGTTGCCCTACATGGGTCTGTCTGTGTTACTCCTATCCTGTGGCGGATGCCTTGTGCATTCTTGCCCACGTATCTCCGGTTGCCCTAGCGTGCTAGGGGGTCTGCCCTGCAGTCGCCTACAGCCTTGCCGGATTGAGTTACATCTTAGGCTTGGTACTGCTGAGGTTCTGTTCCTGGTTCCTGACGCCTGTTCCTGACTGCAGCATTATTGTTTTGTTTTGCTTGTCTCATTGCACTCTGACCTGTGTCAGATTTGGAAGTGCCACAGTACTGACCGGATCTGGACCTGTGAGGGGTGACCTTGTGAACTTTATTATCTTTAATAAAGCTGATTTTACCTTACCAAATTGTCTGAGAGTTCTTACAAACCGTGACACTTTATTATTAAGGGTCAGAGTTTGAAACAAGAGTTCTTGGAGAGAGGATATAAAGAGAGTGTAGTATGTTCATTGTATCAAAGAGCTTTACATCTAGAGAGAGACAGGATTTTGATGACTACGCCCAAATTTGCACAACAAAAAGAGAGACCTCCTACTATTATCACTCAATATAACACAGCTTCACAACAGGTTCATCGGATTTTATCTAAACATTGGGATATCCTGAAACAGGATACCCTTTTAAAAGGAGTTATTACAGAAAAACCAAAAGTTACGTACAAAACCTCCACCATATTGGTTTGGGGGATCGGATGTTTCAGGGGATAGCCTCCTTATATCGCTCTCCTGTGGCTCGGGTTCGGGTAAATGGTGTCCTATCGAAGCCTCTCACTCTGTTGCACGGCACCAGGCAGGGATGTCCTCTGTCTCCGCTTCTATTTGTTTTAACATTGGAACCTTTCCTTAATGCCGTCCGCTCCAACCCATCGATTCATGGTCTCACGCTCTCTTCTCATACCTATAAGATTGCGGCATTTGCGGATGATCTATTATTCTCCTTGACTCAGCCTCTGATCTCAATACCTAATCTGCTACGTGAACTTGTGATTTATGGTCACCTCTCCCATTTTAAGGTTAATATGGACAAGTCGTCGGCCTTGAATGTCTCGTTATCCGAGACTTTACGTGATTCCTTACGGTCCTCTTTTCCATTTAGGTGGGCCTCACATAAGATTAAATATCTGGGGACTTTTTTGACCGATTCGTCTACTCCATCTTCTTTATTCGAGAGTAATTTTGTTCCTCTTCAGTCTTCTGTGCAGTCTGATATTCGGATGTGGGCTAAACAACATTTATCTTGGTTTGGTCGGATGGCAGTGGTGAAAATGAATATTCTGCCGCGGTGTTTGTACCTTATTCAGACGCTCCCGATCTCCCTTCCTAAATCATTCTTCCGTAGTGTCAGGAGAATGCTGTCCAACTTCGTGTGGTTGTCCGGGTCTCATCGTTTGGGTTATACCTATTTGATCCGGAGGAGAGAGAGTGGAGGCATGGGTTTCCTGGACTTGGAGACATACTACCAAGCTACCATCCTGGCAAGGGTGGTGGAATGGACTATCCCGGCCGACAAGGTGTGGGTCCAGTTGGAACAGGGTTTTCTTTCTCTACCTACTCAGATTGCAGCATGGGTGTCGTCTGACAGGGGGATATCACTTGATTCAATGCATCCCACAGTCCCGAATACGTTGCGGGTATGGCATAGGATATTCCCAACAGAGGGTCTTCTGACTAGACCCTCGCCTCTCTTGTCTCTCACTTGCAATTCGGCCTTCCCACCAGGGAGGCCTGGTGCAGTATTTAATCATCTCCTCCCGGGGGGTCCACGATTCCCCAGACTGGGAGATGTTACGTGGGAGGGAGCACTCTTGCCCCTGCCCTCCCTGCTTGGTGGAGGGGTTGGCCATCCCTCCGCACCATATTTTTATGCCCAACTTTTGCATTTTGTGCATTCTTTGAATCCGGTTCCGTCTCCTTCTCCTGTCCGACACGTTTTTGAGGATATATGTCTCCTTCCTGGACCCCACCGTAAGCTAATATCCACCCTTTATGGTCTTTTACTAACCTTAAAACATTCTTCTAAACCTCATTTTATCCGTTCCTGGGAACTGGATTGTGGTATTGTGTTATCGGAATCTCAGTGGTCCAAGATTTCCCTTCTGACACATCGGTGCTCTATGTCCTCCAGGATTCAGGAACATGCTTACAAAGTATTAACCCGATGGTATAGGGTTCCGGCCTTGTTACACAAACTTTATCCCACTGTCCCAGATATATGTTGGAGATGTAAACGCCATAGGGGCGATTTCATTCATGTGCGGTGGTCATGTCCGGCTCTGCAGCCTTTCTGGCAAATGGTGGTTGAGACGATTAGAGAGGTGTCGGACCCTACAATTCCTATGGATCCTTTGGTTCTCTTATTACATCATACTACACACCCTATACGCACCTATGTTCGATCTCTCACTATACACTTGATTAACGCAGCTAAGGTCTTGATTCCTAGATTTTGGAAGCAGCCGTGTGCTCCTTCCTTTGGGGATTGGGTGGCCTCTATAGAGGAGATTCGGTCTTCGGAGGACCTGGTACACACTGCGGATGGCAGGGGGTTAATCCATGCTTTTCGGTGGTTCCAGTGGGATGAATTTATGAGGGGAGACTCCTTCCGTAGGGGACTGCCTCAGCATAGTTAACATGTAGCTTTTCTTGTCGGGCCTTTTCACGGGTTCCTGCGGTGAGACTTCCACTCCCACTTTTTTCCTCTTTCTGTTACTTCTATCCTGTCCTACTCTTCTTCTTATAACCTTCTCTCCTTCTCCTGTCTCCCTCTTTTCTTTCCTAAACTCTTCCCTAGCTTTAGTGACTTTAAGTATATCCCTATGCACTATGCTCCTTCATGTTTGTGATTTATGTGCAATGCTGGTTGATCTCCTGACGGATCCCGATCCCTAGTTTTGGGGTATATGATGGGGGCCGGTCGGTGGGGTGTCGTGGCGATGGTCTAATGCCTTTGCCGCGGGGTCCCGGGCGGCTGGTCCCCCGAATGATGAGGGTTGTGGGTCTGGAAGTTTAGATTCGGAGGCTTGCCCGGTGGCTTCGTCCCCCCTACTGTTGGGGGATTGGGTCGCCGGTTTGCTTTTTAGTTCGCACATATTTTCATTATAGTACATATATTTCCCATTATGGACGCAACTTGTGCTTGTATTGCTGCAATTGTTCTTTTCACTTCTGTTGTCTTATATGTCCTTCTTTTCTTGTTGTAAAGCTTTAATCATAAAATCAATAAAACGTTATTAAACAAAAAAGTTACGTACAAAAAAAGCAAAAAACATTAGGAGTTATGTAAACCCTAGTAGGGCCCAAGAACATATCTAAAAGGGAGACATGAGGTATTTTTGGCTACTCTTTGCCAGAAGATAATTTTGGTTGTTTGCACTCAAAATGCATTAACTGTGATTTCATGAGCAACAACATGAAAACCTTCAAAAGCAAATTCAATCGAAAGGAGTTTCAGATCAAAAGTTTCATTACGTGCAAGACCACTTTTGGGATATACTTAATTTCTTGTGGCTGTGGAGTCCAGTACATCGGACATACCACTAGAAGCCTTAGAGACAGGTCTCGAGAACATAGATATCTTATCAAAAAGAAATCTATTGAACACACAGTGCCCAGTCATTTAAACAACTGCCCAGATGGGGTTCTGGCTAATTTCAGTATAATAGGGATAGAACAGATTGCATCTTCCTGTACCAACAGATTTTCCATATTGTGCCAACAAGAAGCCTATTGGATTTTTCATCTAAACACCCTATCTCCCAATGGCCTCAGCGAGGACCTAGAAGTGAGCAACCTCTTGTGAGCCTATATACTAATTAACCTCGAATAAGATTATTAGTATTTACATCAATCCCAATTACTTTAATACTAACCCTATTAAGTGAGCCATTTCCACAAATGTATTTATATTTTTGTTGATATCAAACCTCATAAGATCATTTTTGGGGTCTAGGTATGCTGTTTATTTGTATTTTTAATTCTGTATCTAGCATCTCTACGAATCCTGTTATTTAGGGAGCATGAGGCAACAAAGGATGCTTAAATTTAGATTTAAATCTCAGATATCTATTCCAGATAAGGTTGTTTTTAATCTGCGACTGTGGCCTTTTCTTTGTTTCTGCAAATGGATCCAAGATTCAAAAAAACAATACAGTTCTTTATATATTTTATATATTTTTTCTATTATATACTTTGTTTATTATAATTGACAATGAGGTGTAAATGTCTACAGGGTTCTGGGAGACCCGATCCGAATGCCCAGTAACTATGCAGATTCACAATGAATCTGTACAAAAAAGAAGTGCAAAGAGGACCATCTAAAAGTAAAGTATTTTATTCTATAAAATTTTCTCATGTGCAAGAGTTAAAATCTCACTTACAAAATACACATATAATCTGCACATTTCTCTCTACGAAGTCTCCCTTCTAGTAACACCCTTCTTAACCTCCTCGTGGGCTACAATGTATCAACCGCAGGTGTCAAAAGCAATCTGGCTCTACTCCCACAATACTGCCAGTCTTAGCTGACACGTAGATCTACTCACAAAACCTCTTCGGCAGAGACTCAAAGATCGATTGATTCACGACACCAATCTTGGTTGTCTGCAACTCTGTACATCAGCTCGAAGGCTTCCCGGTGTATCACCCAAACCTCAAGACTCAATCGAAACGCCAATACTAAAAACAAATTAACAGCCGACGTTTATCGCGGGTCTCCTGCCCGCTTCCTCGGGGCTTTACAGACCTTCTCCTTTGTCCGGAATAAATACAGCTAGCATTACATCCGGTCAACAGGAGTTGTCACCATCTTCTTATTAACCCTTTCTTTACTTCTAAAAGTAATTGTTTAACCACCAGTGTAGTGAGTGATCATCATTTGTTATTGGGGAGAAAAGGGATGTATAAATGTGGTAGGAAAAAGTGTCCAGTCTGTATTCATTATCCCTTTAAGAATTGGGAATCGAAGTTTATGTTTAATTCCAATGTGACAGGTAAGAAATATGAAATGAGACAGTTCCTCAACTGTAACTCTGAGTATGTGGTTTACCTTCTTGCATGTAAATGTGGGTTACAGTATGTGGGGAGGACTAAGCGCAGGTTCAGGGTTAGATTTGGGGAACATCTCAGAAATGTTACTAAGAAATTAGAAACACAGTGTCTCTAGACATTTTATTAATAATCTTGAATGTAAGAAAGAAAATTTGATTATTATGGCTATAGAACAAGTGAAGATTGACAGAAGAGGGGGGGATAGGCTACTTAGATTAAGGAAAAGGGAGACGTTTTGGATCCATCAATTTAGGACCCTGCAACCAGCAGGTCTAAATGTAGACCTTGATTTGGTTGCATTTATATGAACTGAGGCGGTGACCTTGTATTATGGGTGAATTAGGTAGTGTTAGTTACACTACCTCTTATAATAGTATATATATCTTTTCCTACAAATGTTGATACAGTTGGGAGGAGTTGAAGGTATCCATATGGGTTAGGATAAGGATATGGATATATTTATCTAAGTAGTGGTGGTGTAGGCGTGGAAATAGTTGAACAATATTATAGAGGATAATGGAGGGGTTTCACTATATTTATTGAGGCTAAAATGGGAAATTGATTTTTATGGGTTAGAGATTTGAGGGATATTAGATGTAAATAATTTGAATTAGTGTGTATGATATAGAGTTCAAGTGATTAAACAATTACTTTTAGAAGTAAAGAAAGGGTTAATAAGAAGATGGTGACTACTGATGTTGACCGGATGTAATGCTAACTGTATTTAATCCGGACAAAGGAGAAGGTCTGTAAAGCCCTGAGGAAGCGGGCAGGAGACCCGCGATACGCGTCGGCTGTTTATTTGTTTTTAGTATTGGCGTTTCTCTCGATTGAGTCTTGAGGTTTGGGTGATACATCGGCAAGCCTTCGAGTGGATGTACAGTGTTGCGGACAACCAAGATTGGTGTCATGAATCAATCGATCTTTGAGTCTCTGCTGAAGAGGTTTTGTGAGTAGATCTACATGTCAGCTAAGACTGGCAGTATTGTGGGAGTAGAGCCAGATTGCTTTTGACACCTGCGGTTGATACATTGTAGCCCACGAGGAGGATAAGAAAGGTGTTACCAGAAGGGAGACTTCGTAGAGAGAAATGTGCAGATTATATGTGTATTTTGTAAGTGAGATTTTAACTCTTGCACATGAGAAGATTTTATAGAATAAAATACTTTACTTTTAGATGGTCCTCTTTGCGCTTCTCTTTTGTACAGCGATTCGTTCCAATTTTCTAGTGTGGAAAAAGGCCACACGTGGAGCAGCAGGAGGAGAGTCTTAAGAGTGAAGAAAACAATTTCCAATTGAATTTGGAAGATTGGGAGTATTTGGACAATATATGTATATATTGAAGATCAGCAGTATCAGGGTATTGTTTATCTTGGGACTGTGTGTATTTATATTTGTAATACTACCATTGGATATATTTTTTGTGTCTTGTCTGTGCTATATATTTGTGATAGGTGTTTGAGGAGATATATTGGTAGATCTTTGTGGGTCTATATATCTAGATATCCATTATATATATATATATTTTTTTCCCTTTCCACACTCGGTACTTTTTAGCGCCTATTTGCCCTTTATAGATTCACAATGAGGCTTGGACTAGGGTGGGCGGGTCGGATCTTTCAATGCTGGTCCTCGCCGATATCATCAAAATTGGACATGTTTGTGTATCTATAGATATAAGGACATTGTTACTTTTCGATTTATATTCCCTGATGGAGCAAGTTAAACACTAGTGAAAAGCGTTGGATACATTTCAATAAATCCTATATAATAATTCGCCAAGTTGTGTGTAACGCCCAACATGCGCAGTACACACTGCTGCGCGTGCGGCAGTCATGCGCAGTGGAGACTGCCTGCGCCGCGGCTGATACAGAGCTGGGCGCTCCGAAGGAGCGTCCAGCTCTCTATCAGCCGAGGCGCAGGCAGTCTCCACTGCGTGTGACTGCCCCGCGGCCGGCTGCCAGAGGCACTGTGGCCCGTGTAACGTGCTGTTCAACTAGTATTAAAATATTAATTCATCTGTCCCGTTTGTGAACATGCTACTACATACAGTTTACTAGGAAACTCTGTATCACTCGTGGAGTTCTCTGGTGAGTGCAATCTATATAGGGGTAAGAAAAAAGTTATTTCCCTTTGATACAGTTACTCTTAGCTGAGTGTGTATGTTTTTTGCCTGCTACAGTGTCATTGCACAGCTGTGGACTGAGTAACTAAGTGGAGCCTGTGATTGATCACTCTCCGGATCAGCGGGTATAACACAGAGTCTTCCTGGAGCATCATCATCACAATACGGTTCATTTGGGATTTCAATACAAGAAAGTGGCCAGTAAGTGCATCTCATTTAAGCGGGGAGATACATTCTGCATTTAAACAATCTGTTCTTAGAGAAGGCGCCTTGCCTCTTTTTGTTTTTTTCCATAGGCTGGAGATATCAGTTTTAGTGATATTGCCAGCATGTTTTGGGGCAGCCATATCTGACATTCCGAGTGAAATGTACTCAGCAGGTATGGGTAAACCAACAGGACCATCCATGATATCTCTCACTCCTGAAGCAGAAGAACACCGCCACTGTGCTAATGCAATGCTATCCATGCCACATGAGGTGCTTAGCGGCTCTAAGTGATTTGGTCTCAAGGCCCACGTGGTGGAGGGTGTACGTGGCTTTGTCCTCCTAGATTTCCTGCTCCCCGACATGCGCCAGTATAAAGCACAACTCTTGCCATAAAACAAAGGTGCTTATGCAAAGAAGCCTAAAGGTTAGGCCATAAAGCTTTTGGCAGCTGCTTGGAGCTCTCAACTTGGAAAGTGGACAAGCTCCGCCCGAGTATAATTTTTTAATACATACACTTATGTAATCTGGAAGAAAAAAAGTCCTATTAATATCCTGTAAAGGCTTGAGTACTACGTGTGGAAAGAATGACTCTGCACTTCCTCCCCAGTGTAATAAAGAGGAAGCTCAACGTCCTGGAGCCTCAATGGCATGCCTGCCCAGTATGCGATCCAAGCGCAAAACACAAACGCCTCATCCTCTGCAAGATCCCAGTGAGCACAAATCACAAGCATGCTGCCCAGCCTCACAAGTTTCCTTTTTTATTAACAATGTCCCAAGCAACCCTGACAGCAGGGTATGTGAAGATCTTTTAATGCACTCTGCATCTGTTGTCAGCATGCATACATAAACCACCTGGTTAAAAACACAATTGCCCACCGAAATGGGAAGTAAAATATTTAAGGGTGGTAGGACTTACCTCTGTCACCCAGCTTGGCCAAAATAACTGGACTTTCACACTTAGCAGGCTTTTGTAGTCTTTTGATTGGTCCTTCCAGCTGGGGAGAAGAGTCAATACCCATTAGTATTTGCCATGGATAGGACACAGAGGGAAAAACAAACGCACATGGGTTTCAGTATCCTCTTATCAAGCAAAATCAACCTACACTGTACACTGGAGTAGGGCCACAGATTTAAACAACATGGTACAGCTTTTCTTACCTACAGATTGCAGGGTCTGGACATTATCTTTGACCACCAGGGATCTCAAGAACAGCTAAAGGTGATAAAGACTGTTGCAACATCTCCTCACAGTAGTTTTAGGTTATGTCAACCAGTAGTCCTCCTTTAGAAGCATGGTACACCAAGGCCTCCTGACATCTTTTGTTTTCCATATCTTAGTCACATCTATAGTGTACCTGGTGTTGCTGACATTACAGATCTTGTCCTGCATCCGACTAGACCACACTGTACTGCTTTGCAGCTGACATCTGTTTCAAATTAGTAAGGGAGTTGGAGTTTACAAGAACCCCATGGATAAGGTCTCATTCTCGTCATGAGTGAACTTTGGGCCCCTTTGCTTTTCTGGCTCATGGAATGTAGCATACACCCTTTTTCTTCAGCTCTACCTGAGTAGGTCCTGAAGCTTCCTGCCCTGTTCCTGTGTCACTGGGCTTTGTTCAACCCTCCAGGTCAGCCACTCCCTATTTCCATGAAGATGAAGTTGTGCTTGCATCTGGGGTCCCATCTGGCATTCCAGGCTCCTCTCTTGAACTCTCTGCAGCACAGTTCTCCCTTCATTGGGTTGCACTGTGACCTAATTCATTGATCTCCTCCACTCCTTTCCCAGAACCAGCATTCATATTCATGCAATCACACATTCTCTTTTAGGCTACATTCACATTAACAATTTGGAGAAGCACAGAAATTGTTGAAAAGCAGGATTCTCAACTTTTCCAATCATAATGCTTTACTTCAACATAACACAGTAATCTCATTATCATTCGATATGTGGTGTGACACCATTGAAAATCAGTACAAAAATTGCATGTACTTGTGAAAACATACTGTTGTACAAAAGTTGCAGAAAAATGCGCTGGACAAGCTCTGAGTATTTCAGTAGTGTCAGCATTCCTATGCAGTGCATTTGAATCATGTTGCCAGTGTACATTGATTTGTACAATGCAATCACACACAAAAAATATCAAAATACCATAAGACCAGATGTGGAGAACAAGTAAAATTTACTCAGCAATATTTTGTTTTCTTCAAGGCATTCATAACAATGGGATTTCTTCATCCTCCGGCTGGGTAGGACCAATCAAAATTATTTAAAAGGGGCTTCATAATTCCTGCCTTCAGTTTTCTTTTGGCATAGCTTTAAGACATGATTTAGGGATGAGCATGCCTTGGAGGGACAAAAAATAAATAAATAAATAAATAAAATAAAAAAAAAATAAATATATATATATAAATAAATAAATAATCGGTGAGCACATTTTACTCTACTGTGTCCCTCTCAAGGCATTCATAACAATGGTATTTCCAAAGCAGTACAACATCTATCATATAGTGTGGGATAAAGATGTTACATATAACTAGCAAAAGGGGCTTCATCCAAATGTTGGCGTTAAAACCTGCGCGAAGACTGGGTAACGTGAGATTCAAAGCTTCCTTACCCAGAAAGGCTAACGAGCGACGACCAACAAAATACACGTTCACCTTAAACCTGCGTCGCATAGAAAATCTTACCTAAAAACACACAATAAAAATGTTACCTAGCACCACAGCCAATCACAGCACTCCAAAGTATAAAGTTCAGTCAGAAAACCCAAAATAACCGACGCTCCTTCACACTCTGTACGACAGTCTGAAAAACATTCTCTGTACTTCCCTACCCAGCCAGTAAGGGAATACAGAGAAGGCTTTCAGCACCATGGACAGCATTGAATGCCCTAGGGATGTGCACTGCTCACCCCTGTGGCATTTAAAGGTTTACTAGAAACAGAAACAGTACACCAAGCACTACTCAATGCCCCCCCCCCCTTAGTATGTCGACATATATTGCAAATATTCGACATACTAACTCCATCCGACATTCACCTCAGGGACTGCCATTTAGTAGACAAATCTTTCTTTTATTCAACACTTAACTCTTTGAATACCAGAGAGGTAGCATGTGTTTCCTACCCCTCTGGTATCCAAAGGGTTAACAGGCAAGGTATGCCTGTATGTGTGTGTGTGTTAATAATTTATGTTTTATTAAAGAAATGTGTTTAACTTTAATAATATATACATTATACCTCAAGGGGGGTCTCATGACCCCTCATGACACCCCCCTAACATGAGGCCGACAAATGCCTGTTAATTACATTAAGTGCATATAAGCTATATGAAACATAGCTTATATGCACTTTTATGGTTACAGTAAAAGATCAGACCTCAAAGGGGGGCACCAGGACCCCTCCTGATAGCCCCCCTACCATGCATTATCTATCCATAATGATAGATGATCCATGGGGCGATCCCAAAGCATTTACTGCCTTTTTGATGCTGCAGGCTTTACACCAAGAAATGAATGAATGAATGGAGGTGAAGGGAGCAATCTGGTCCCATCATTCAGTCAGTCACCCGGGTCAAACCAGGAGTGGCAGAGGGCGGAAAGCGCATGTTTGTTTTTTGGATGAGGAGATAGTGGGGGAGTGCTACTCCTTGCAGAGAAAATCACTCCTGCCCCCCCCCCCCCCGTATGTCCTGGACATACCGAGAGAATGGGTAGTGTCAGACTTGTGAGTTCCATTCAGGTCCAAGCTATGGATGGCCCTAGCCCTGCCATATGAGGAGATTCCAGTTTGCATGGTTTCTTCTTCTTGGCCGAGGAACCATGAGACCACTCCACTCACTTCTGGAATCTCAGTACTGGTGGTGTCGCAGGCACAGTGTAAGGTAAGGCATTTGTAATTAAGGAGTTGCAGAGCAGGGTAGTAGAGCAGCCTGTAACCCTTTTAATCCAGAGTGGTACTTAACACATTGGAAATGAACACGTTGGATGTAACACACTGGAACTGAAACAGTTAAAGGGACAATAATGTCCCATAAATTTTTTTTATATATTTGTAGAGGATAAAAATAGAAACTCAGTGCCAAAAATCCCAACTCTCACACCACTATGGTTTGGGAGATATTCACAATCAAAGTTCTCCTCTACATCCCCTTCTCCTGACGTCAGCGTCTAGCTGACAGCAGGAGATCCCAGTCCGGGGACCACCTGGCGGCACTGCAGCCGAAATCCCATTATTAGAAAATAATTACTTCATTGGAAAGGTCTACAAAGTGTACCTGGTTTGCAAGCACACTTTGTAGACCATTCCCTTGATGTAGTTTTTTCCAATAATACAGTTTCTGGTGTGCTGAAGAACCTCCTCGTGTTGGCCGACACGGATCTCCTTCTGTCAGCTTTACACCTGATATCAACAGAAGGGGAGGGAAGGGGGAACTTTGATTGTGAATATCTCTCAAACCATTGCGGTTTGAGAGATGGGGTTTATGGCATTGAGTTTCTTTTTTTTTTACCCTCTACAAATCTATAAACATTTTTAATGGAACATTACTGTCCCTTTAAAATATTGTAGTGAAGCGACCGCAAGAAATGTAGTAGCAATGAGGGGCTACAATTGGGGTAGTGAAAGAGTTAATATGCTGTAGTGAAGCAAGGGCGAGAATTATAGTGGCAGCGAGGGCCTACGATTGGAGGCACTGAGAGTTAATATACTTTGGCAAACACGTGGAAGGACGCAAGCTTGTGAGTGGAAGAGGCCGTGTTAACCCTTTGAGTGCCACAGTGGTGGGCATCACATTAGATTGACTGCAATGCATTGTGCACCTCTTTGGCAAAGGCTTAAGGCACATGATGCGTATTAACAGTGTACATTAGTGTAACAGTGCTAGAGTGTGCTGAATGCACTCCATGCGATTGTGCCGAAGGCTGCAAAGAAAACAGTGCTGTTTGTAGGAAAAACACAATGTAGTGGTGGGTGAAATTTTAGACCCCAAGAGGAGAGCGTCAGACATTTTTTTGGTTTCGGTGAAGTGTAACAGGCCATAGGTCGTTACTGAAAGACCTATGGACTTTTTGGACTGTTTTGCTTGCTGAACTCTAGTTCGACCACTGGTCAAACATCGAATTTTATGTACTCGAGCATACAGCCGCTCATCAGGTCTGAGTGCGTCAGAGCGGAAGGACTATAGGCCTTCGACCACCCTGGTGTCGGATTATAGAGCTATCCAGTTCTTCCGACAAGCCGTCGGAGGGTGCCAGGAGATAGCGGGAATTGTTGACAAAACACCAAAGAGTCGACAGAGTATCGTACGGACAATAGGCGAAGGCCTGATGGGGCGAATCTCCGAGCCAGACATTCAAATAATTCCCATAGCATAACATGGAGTACCGTAGGCAGCTCAGGGATTGGCCCACAGGACAGTCCATACTGATATTTGATTAGTCAGGGTTGAAGCGGGACATTTAAACTAGTTGACCAACGACTTCAACCCCTGACCATTGTTTGAACAAAATGTATATTCGAGCCACTCCCATCTAATTACATTCTGACTTCCACTAAGGCTCCCTGCTGGGAATTAAATGTACTCAAGTCCGGGTCTTTGTGTTGTGTGAACCATTTGTTGGTTTTCCTTTGTGTCCTTGTTCCACCCCTTTGACTTGAGGGGTTTAGATTTTGTATAAAAGACCGTAAACTGTTCAATACAGTGTGTTCGTGTGGAGTAAGCAGTCTCCTGTGTCGTGCTTGCCCGGATGGCCTAGAGAGTCCTCCATGACTCCCATCCTTGAAGGGCATCTAAGAGCTATTCACCCTTCGCTTGCAGAACCTCCACCTTCGACAAACTCGATGCTCCGAGGTACGACTATGTTCCTTCAACTCTGAATCTCGAGATTCGGTGACTCCCTCTTGCTCTCCTTGTTCGACACGGAGCAGAACCTTCTTGGCCGCGATCGCCCAACTGCTCGACTTGCTGGTCTCGGTCCCTCAACCGGTTCTTCCGACACTCTTCAGCTGACCTCAGGAGAGAAGATTCGGTTACGACGGCTTAAGACTCCCCGGCGTCTTGGGTTCCCATTATATGAAGGGATAGTGAGGGGTGTGGAAATTTAAATGGCTGTGTGTATTTTGTACTGAGACAATGTGTAGCAGATATGGTAATCTCTTCCTATACCCTGGGGTGTTTATCTTGGGCCCAGGCAGTGTGTAAGAGATCTGCATTTGTCCTGCTATGTGCTAGCCGTGGGATGTGTGTATTATAGTTGAATGTGTATACTAAGTTTAGGCAATGTGTAGGACATATGCAAATCTCCTCCTAGCTGCCTCCCCAGGGTGTGTGTGGAAAGGACATAGAATATGTGGTCACCTGACTTTTATAGTATAGATACACCAAGGGTGAAAAGCATACAGGTACCATCCTACCAGTCAAGGGGGGAACACCAGCTGCAGGACCTTCCTTCCGAACCTGGCTTCTATAGAAGCATCCACCTGATAATGTCTTATAACAGTGTTTATGGAAAATTAAGTTGCTTCATTACAAATATATTTATGTGTAGCCTGAGAGTTCTTTGCCCTGGATGTAGCTACCAAGCCTTGTTGAATATGCCTTTATATTAGTGGATGCCAGCATACCTGCCTCTGATCCATTTGGATATGGAAGATTTTGAAGCAGCTCTGCCTTTAAACATTCCTTGGTAATATATAAACAAATTGTCCGCAATCTTCTGTTCTTTTAATGTATGTGGTAACACATCCAACTAAATATAGGATGTGGAACTGAAATTCCTTTTCTCCCTTTGGAATTGGGCAGAAGGATGGAAGAATGATTTCTTGGTTAATATGAAACTCAGACAACTTGAAGTCAACAGGATGGTTTCTCTTTAATAATTACCTTATCTTAATGAATACTTAAATATGGTGGTTTACAAGATAAGGCTTGAATCTCATGAACAATTCTGTCAGATGTTATGGCTGTAAGAAACACTGTCTATGTTATGTATAGGAATTTGATCAATAGGTTCAAACGCTTGAGCAATAATTTCCTTGATTGTTGATCTTACATTTGAAATATCGCTAATTAATTTTCTTAATAGATCTTCCTCACTGACTGGTTTTGCCAAGATTGATGAGAGGGCAGAAAGTTGTACTTTTAATGATGCTGGGTGCAAGCCAGACTGAAAACCCTTTTTAAGCAGTACGATTGCTGTGTTGATCTGCTGTGTAGAAATCTTGTTTTTGTTGCAACAATGTGTAAAGGTAGAACAAATTCTGTTATATACCTTGGAAGTTGAGAGTTTTCTGCCACTGACGATAGTATCTATTACTGGATCTGATAATCCTCTGGACTTTAAAGTGCTCTATTCAACTTCCATGCTGTTATAGTCATAACATTTTTAGATTGTGATGAAGAACTGGCCCTGACTCAGAAGGTATGATCTCAGTGGAAGCTCCCAGGTTTCCTCCATTGACATCTGTATTATGTGTGAAAAATATATCCTTCTCTGCAATCTTGGGGCAATCAGGATAACTTGAATCTTGTCTCTCATCTTTTTTCTTACTTCCATCATCAGCATTACTGGAGGGAAGATGAAAACTAATTGGAAATTCCACTGTGGTTTCAGGGCATCCTGGTCCAATGCCTTCTGATCGCTCCATCTAGAATAGTACAGCCTGAATTTTGTGCTGTCTCTGGTTGCCATGAGAACTATTTCTGGCTGATCCCATCTCTTCAGTATTAGATTTAAGATGCCTAGATGCAATGTCCATTCTCCTGGATCTATTCTGCTTCTGCTGAAGAAATTCGCTTCTGACATGGACATATTTCCCTTGAAAAAATCACCTGAACTGTAAGAGTTTTTCTTAGTGCTCTCATTTTAAGAATGTTTATGTGAAGAAAATTATCCCTAAGTCGTTTTGCTTCTCTAGATGTCTCCCCATCCCCTGAAGCTAGCATCAGTGGTTATTATTTCTCATGCAGGTTCTTTCAGATTGTAGCCTTATTGTAGATTTTCTCTTTCTTAAAAGGGAGCATTTACTAAAATAAAAATATAACCATGGGTTTTAATTATTAACACAAGATTAGCGCTGGGTTGGTTTGTTTTTTTGTAACTCGCCTACTAGTGGAGATATAAAGCCTTCAAAATCAGGCACTTCCAAGTTCTGCAGGAGCCTGTATGTCCCACATGACGCCTCAGGACTTCCCAGCTGCTCCAGGGTGCTTGTTCACGCTCCCCTTCGTAGCTGTATTTCTGTGGGATAACGTTACAGCAAACTCAGTTTACCATGCTACTACAAGAAGATGTGGACAGGTGACCTCAATTCCATGTCCTTGCCACACACCCCCAAGTGAGGCAGCTAGGAGGAGATTTGCATATGTCCTGTATTGCCTGAGCCCAGTATTAGACACAAAATTATAATACACACACCCCAGGGGCTGGCACATAAAAGCACATATGCAGATCTTCTATAGACTGCCTGAACCCAACATACACACCCCGAGGCACAGCTAGGAGTAGGTTAGCATATCTCCTACACACAGCCATTTCAATTTCCACACCCCTCACTATCCCTTCACGGAAGCCAAAGAAATGCCTGACACACTTTTCTTGGAGACAAAAATTTCACCCATCACCACATTCTGTTTTTCCTAAAAACAGTGCTGTTTTCTCTTCAGCACTCGCCAAAAATCACATGGAATACATTCAGCACACTCCAGCACTGTTACACTAATGTATACTGTTAATACACATTGTGTGCCTTAACCCTTTTACTGCCAAAGAGGTGCACAATGCATTGCAAACTAATACGATGCCCACCACTGTGGCACTCAAAGGGTTAAACATGGCCTCTTCCACTCATAAGCTTGCGTCCTTCCACATTTTTCCCCAAACTATATATACGCTCGCAACACATGCAATATATATGCACAACGCACACAGACAACACACACATATGCACAATACACACACAACAAACACAGAATACATACATGCAATACACATGCACAACATAGACAATACACACACACATAATAAACACACACAGAACAAACACATGCACAACACACACACTACACACACACATGCCCACAATACACATACGTACAACACACCACAAAATACACAAACAATACACACATGTAATACAAATGCACAATACACTCACCGGCAAAACACATGCACAGAACACTTGCAAAATACATGCACAATACACATACACATGCAAAACACAATACACGCAAACACACACATACGCACAAATTCAACAATCCAGTCATTAAGAACATTGTCTTAACCCCTTAATGCCCCACACCGTTCGGAGAGTCCAGAATCGGATGGCTAAAAAAAAAAATAATAATAATAAAAAAATAAAAAATGATCCGTGGTCCTTAAGTGACCGCCGCATGCGTGCCAGGCTCCCAGCGCAGCTGCATGCCGTTCGGGAAGTCTGGAATCAAAATTCAAAAACAAAAAAAAAATGCTCCATAAGTGACCACTGCATGCGTGGCCGGTCCTTAAGGGGTTAAAAGGGTTACAAGCTGATCTACTACTCTGCTCTGCAACACATTAATTACAAATGCCTTACCTTACACTGTGCATGCCACACAAACAGTACTAAGAACTCAGAAGTGAGAGACTGGTCTCATGGTTCCTCGGCTAAGAAGAAGAAACCATGAAAACTGGAATCACCCCAAAGGACAGGGCTATCCACAGCTTGAACCTGAATGGAACTCACAATTCTGTGATTGTCCATACATCTCGTTCATTTTCTCTGCAAGGAGTAGCCCTCCCCCATCTCCTCTTACAAAAAACAAATATGCCATTTCTTCCGTCTGTCACTTGTGTGATAAGATAAGGGATTGCAGGTGCCTTCTTCAATATACACAAACACGAGGAATACATATGCACAACACACACACAGACACATACCACACACACAATACATGCATGTAATACACATGCAAAGCACAGACAATACACACACGCACAACACACACGCATAAAAAACACACAAAATGCACACATGCACGACAAAAACATGCACAACATGCACACATACAAGCAAAACACACAGATACATAACACACAACACCACACACAATACACATGCAAAACTCACACAATACAAAGAAACACAAAACATACAAACGCACAACACACACATGCATAACACAAACATATGCAATACACATTCACAACACAGACAATACACACAAATACACATGCCCACAACACACAATATACACACACGCACAACACACATGCCCACAATACACACATGCACACACACAACACAATACACATACAAATACACACATGCAATACACATTATACACTTGTATGCAATGCAAACATGCAATACACACATGCACAACACGGAAACAATACACCACAACACACACAATACGCACACACACACAGTACACCACCACACACATGTACACACACACACACACAATGCACAGCACACCCAATACATACATGCAATAAACATCCACGCACAAAATAAACATCCACATACTCAACAAAAAAACAACACTCACACAATACACACAACACACATTGCCACAATACACACATGCACAAAAAAACACATGCAATACACACACACACAAAAAAACCCACACACAACACATCCAAGCAATACACAGACAGAATAGACCGCAACACATGTGCGCACAACACACGCTCGCAACACTCACATGCAATACACATGCACAATACACACTCACACGCAACACACACACGTATACAATACACATGTGCAAAACACATGCACACAACACATGTGCGAAACACATGAACACTACACATACACATGCAATACACACACATGCACAACACAATACACAAACAGAACACACATAGGCAATGCACAAACACACACGCAATTTCAACAATCCAGTCATTAAAAACATTGTCTCCTTTTCTGTATTTACCTGGATGTCAGTACCCGAAGCACTTCAAGGACTTAATCCCCACGGGCAACTCTGTGACCCTTTTGCTAGTATAAAATATAAATTATGTATAAATGATGTACCAACACACCCCCCTTCCTACTTATATCTATTGAATCTGAATATAAATTAGATTATCCCACAATGGAAGAAGCGATCAACCAGGCCGAGTCAAAAGCCGATTAGAAAGTTTCTGTTACAGGGCATGTGCAATGTCATCATTCATGCGTACATAACAATCGTCAGGAGCATGTGCCTTAATAAATGACCATCAAAATTATGGCAACTATACAAAAAGGAACGACTGTCGGGTATTCCAATTCACTAAAAAGGAAACATAATGATATTTCATAAACATATAGTAAATATTAATAACCTACATTTGTTTGTGTAAGTAAGTGATAAACATTCATTAATAGCAGTAAGATACTAATGAAATAACATTGGCCCATGGGACATTAGGGTCAAAACCTGCCAATTTTACCATAGCCTAAGTGTTATTGGTAAGTATTTGTAGCCTAAATGATACAATGGTAGGTATCCATATTGCTCGGGCACAGTAAACGCTATACATACTCAATCAAAAACATATTATTTATATATGATCCTCACGAGTGGTGCACACTTGTCCCAGCCGCAAAAGGTGTCAGAAAAATACATATAGAGGTGCAAATAAATAATAAACAGTATTTACAAAATATGGTATCTGGAGTGATCGATCATCATCCCTGCGTCCTAGCGAACACGTGATTTGTTGGTGGGATCTCACTGCCCATGGGACTTTTAAATACTGCAGCTGTTATTCTCTCTTCATCCCCTGTCAAAGCCGGTAACAGCATCACGCGTTGGGGTCAGCTGCTGTGAGGGAGTCCTTTCCTAACCTCTTTACTCTCATTATTTTACGTATTGGTGGATAAATGTTTTTAATATGTCATTCATGTGTATTTTGTACCAATAAAAATTATTTTTTTGAATTATTGTGTATTGTATTATTGAGTCTGAATCTAGGAAAGGAAATAGGGGAGGACATCTTTGTGACTTTCTTTTCTCCTTTGTATCTATTGGATTCTCGTCTTTTGGGTCCTTTAATGCACCACACTATTATAGTGAATATAGATTGTTGAGTACTTACCTGTGTCTGCTTTCTTTTGGTATAGTGCATTGTAGAGATTCTGGATTATACCAGTTTTGTTCCAGAGCAGTTGTACATAGTAACATAGTAAATTAGGTTGAATAAAGACACAAGTCCATCAAGTTCAACCTTCTCCTCATATCCCAACAATTTTATAGCTTTCCTGCTACCAAATAAGTTTGTCTTTATCAGACCTTCCTGATCTGCTTACTAATAAACAGTATAACTCTGTATGTTCCCCCTTTGGAAAGAAAAGAGGATTTTAGTCTTACGTGTTAAATCCTTTTCTCTTAGTCCATACAGGTTACTGGTAACTCTGGGAGGCGATCCGCCCCTTTAAGTAGGCAGAAACATTTCTCTAAATGTATGCAAGGGGCGGAGCCTCCCCTCCCTCCTCAGCTGAATCCTAGCCAGCTAGATCCAAAATGATTTGAGACACTAATAACTGACCAGAAGTAGGAGAGAAGAAGACTCCTGTGAGCATGCCCCCAAGGACTCCCACGCATCGCCACAGGAGAGCCAAACATGGCAGGGTGGGAGACCAGTTACCTGTATGGACTAAGAGAAAAGGATTTAACAGGTAAGAATAAAATCCTCTTTTCTCTGGATAACTCTGGGATGTCCAACCATTGAGTTTCCCAGAGGCGGGAAGAAGGAAAGGACCAGGCGCAAGGCCCCCAAAGTCACCAGAACCTCTATGAACCAACCGGTCAGAGATCCCAACAAAACTAAAGTGTCAACGGACACCAAACAGGGGTAAAAACACCCTAGGAACTTTAACACACCACACTGAACTAGAGCCAACAGGGCTCAACAGCAAGAAAGAACTAACAACCTGAGAAGAAGATCCTAGACAGGCAAGACTGCCTCCAGGTCCTTCCTCCCAAAGCTGGCATCAGCCGAAGCCAGCACATCCACACGGTAGTGCTTCGAAAAGGTGTGCACAGAGGACCAAGTGGCCGCCCTGCACAGCTGATCAGCAGATGCTTGATTCTTATAGGCCCAAGAGGACCCAATAGACCTAGTGGAATGAGCCGTGACCCAAAAGGGAACATGCTTATTCCTCAACTCGTAGGCCCTACGAATAGTGGACTTGATCCATGACGCAATAGTCACTTTGGATGCAGGTCTTCCTGACCTAGGACCCTCAGGAATGACGAACAGAGCGTCAGACTTCCTGATAGATTCAGTGCGATAGACATAAAATTTGACACAACGCACCACATCCAACAAGTGGAGATCTCTTTCCTTGTCAGAGGAGGGGTTAGGGCAGAAAGAGGGCACCACAATTTCCTGATTGATGTGAAACTAGTAGACTACTTTAGGTAAGAACTCCTTAACGGTGTGAAGCACTGCCTTATCCTTATGAAACACCAAATAAGGTGGTTTACAGGATAAAGCTTGCAACTCCGCAACTCGGCGAACAGACACAATCGCCAGAAGAAAGGCCATCTTCCACGTCAAGAGACGTAGAGGAATAGTGGCCAAAGACTCAAAGGGAGGAAGTTGGAGAACTCCCAATACCAAATGAAGGTCCCACTGAGGAGCCGGACTCCGAAAGGCAGGACGCACATGAGCAACGCCCTGGAAGAAAACCCTGACATCAGGAAGGATAGCAATGCGTGTCTGGAAAAAGACAGAAAGCGCTGAAGTCTGAACCTTAAGAGAACTCAGACTGAGTCCTTTATCCACACCGTCCTGCAAAAAAGCCAGGACAGTGGGAAGATCAAAGTCATGAGACAGATCTCTGTCAGCACACCAAGACACAAATGTCGACCAGACACGGTGATAGAACTTGGAAGAAACATGCTTACGAGCACTAAGCATAGTAGACACCACAGGGGAAGAAAACCCTTTCTTCCTTAAAATCGAGGATTCAACCTCCGGGCTATAAAAAAGACCCGATGAACATCTTCCTTCCACAGGTAACCCTGCATAAGAAGATCTGGACGAGCGGGAGCGGGAAAGGCTCCGCCACTGATAGGGCCAGAAGCTCAGGATACCAGGACTGACGAGGCCAATTCGGAGCGATCATAATTACTGGACAAAGTTCCCCTTTCAATTTCTGTAACACCCTTACCAACATTGGAAGAGGAGGAAAAATGTAAGCCAGGGAGAATGTCCAGGGAATGGACATTGCGTCGGTAGCCAGAGCTAGAGAGTCTCTCCACCGAGAGCAAAACGCCGGAACCTTCCTGTTGTATTTCATAGCCATCAGGTCCACTAGGGGCATCCCCCATCTCTGAATTAGGAGTTGAAACACCTCGGGATGTAGCTCCCACTCTTCGCTGTCCACTGTGTGAAGACTGAGGAAGTCTGCCATAACGTTGTCTACGCCTGCAATGTGCACTGCGGAAATGACATGAACATGAACCTCTGCCCAGGACAGAATGGCCTTGACCTCTAACCAAGCGGTGAGACTTCTTGTCCCGCCTTGTCTGTTGATGTAAGCCACTGCCATGGCATTGTCGGACTCCATTCGGACTGGACAGTCCTCCAGTTGAGACTCCCAATGACGGAGAGCATGAAATATTGCTTGAAGTTCCAGGATGTTGATGGGGAGAAGGGACTCCTCCATGGACCCCTTCCCCTGCTCGCTGAAGTGACCCAGAACAGCTCCCCAACCCAAGAGACTGGCATCCGTCGTGACCTTGCTCCAGTAGGGAATCAGGAAGGATCTCCCCTTTAGGAGATTGGAAAGGTCCAGCCACCACTCCAAGCTCAGCTCTACATGAGTAGGAAATAAGACCGATAGCTTCTGATGATCTGGTCGGTCCCTGCATGTCTGTATCACAAATCTCTGAAGTCCCCTGGTGTGTGTGCCATGGCAAATGGAACCGCCTCTATCGTGGAAATGAACGTCCCCACCAGAAAAGACAACTTTGGAACCAGGATCCGATCCCGGGATAGAATCGTTGAGACTCTTTGGGCAATTTGATGGGCTAACTCGTCCGGTAGAAACACCATGCACTTCTGAGTATCGAACAGAAGACCCAGGAAGATCAGTTGCTGGGATGGGACAAGGTCTGAGTTGTCCAAGCTGCCAATCCAACCGTGATGTGTAAGGATTTGAATGCAGGTCTACACCTGCTGATGAAGAAGGTCCGCAGAGGATGCTTTCAAAAGCAAGTCGTCCATGTATGGAGTCACTTTGATGCCATCCCGATGGAGGACGGTTATCAAGGCCCCCAGAACCCGTTGGAACACCTGAGGGGCCGTCGTCAGACCAAATGGAAGAGCTGAGAACTGAAAATGACCCATGTTGCAGGCAAACCTCAGGTATTGCGTGCTCTGTAGATGGATTGGGATGTGCAAATACACATCCTGAAGGTCCAGAAAAGCAAGGAACTCACCCGGAGACATGGCAGTGATCACTGTGCGCAGAGACTCCTGACGATAGTGAGTCTTGACCACAAAGGAATTGAGATCTTTCAAATCCAAAACAGGGTGGCATCCGCCGTCCTTTTTGGTCACCACAAAGAGGTTTGAGTAAAACCCTGAACCCCTGTCTGAAGGAGGCACTGGCTCCAGGACATCCTTGTCCAGAAGAGCCTGAATAGCACCTTCGAATAGATGGCATCTCTCGACTTCCTGAGGACAGCGAGAAAGATGAAACTAAAAAGGGGGGAAGAGAAAAGAAAGGGATCTTGTATCCCTCTGACACCACATGTAAAACCCATGGGTCTGACACTGAATCCTCCCAAATCCCGCAACAGAGGCGGAGACGACCACCCACAGCGGGATGCAGTGTAACGGTTTTCAAGACACTCAGACCAGTAGGTTAAAATAAAACACAGTTTTATTAAACAAAAATAAAAGAAAGGATTGCCCTCTGTAGGCAGCACAGAGTAATAGCAAATAGGCTGTAGATGCCCAGTATACAGATTATACAGGTAACAAAGACCGACTATACTGCAAGTTGTAGAATGAACCGTCGCCTCACAAGGCTTAGGATGGACCGGCTCAGCAGTAATAGCGGCTGAAAGGTAACAGCTCTGCAAGTGTAAGAGTAAGCTATAGCTCTGTACCAGTGAATGGAGGCTCAGTAATGGAAGCACAACTCTGCACGGTAAACGGAGGCTCAGCAACCAGGAGCACAGCTCTGCACGGGTTAACGGAGGTTCAGCCAGCAGGAGTACAGCTCTGCACGGGTTAACGGAGGCACACAATCAGCCCTGCCACAACCACCGGAGATAGTCAGAATGTCGCCTCGGCAACAGCAGAAAGCTGGAACGCTGGCGGGGTAGTAGCAAGCCGGTACGGGTCACAGAGCAGGAAGTCAGCCAGGCCAGGTCGGATCATGGAGCAGGGTTCTCAGACAAGCCAGATCAGGTCACAAGCAGGAACGTCAGCCAGGCCGGGTCGGATCACGGAGCAGGAACACAGGAGCGTAGTTAAACAGGCCAAGTCGGTATACCGGAATCAGGAACACAGCACAGCAATACTGGCTCAGGAACACCACGAAAGGGCACCTGACAGGTGCCAATGGCCAGGCATAAAAAGGTCACCAGGGACGGGCCAAACAGGCTCAACCAATAGGAGAGCACCACAAGCGAGAGTGACAGATGGAGATCACAGGCACCGTGATAGTACCCCCCTCTCAAAGACCCCCTCTCCCTGCAGGAGGTCTCGGTTTCTGGGGGTATTTAGAGTGGAAGTTGTGCAACAGTCTAGGTGCATTGAGGTCCTTATGATCCACCCAGGAACGTTCCTCAGGGCC
The DNA here is from genome assembly GCA_037306005.1 of Rhinophrynus dorsalis. Lineage (NCBI taxonomy): Eukaryota > Metazoa > Chordata > Amphibia > Anura > Rhinophrynidae > Rhinophrynus > Rhinophrynus dorsalis. The sequence continues at coordinate 176,712,097 of CM074724.1, read as the reverse complement.
ATAGCCCTTCCAATGGACCAAATATTGCAACTTCCCCCTAAATCTCCTAGAATCAATGATACTCTGGACTTCGTACTCCTCTTGGCCCTGAACGTCCACCGGCCCAGGAATCACTGGAGTGGTAGTGTAGCGGTTGCAAACCAAGGGTTTCAACAGAGATACATGGAACACATTATGTATGCGCATAGAGGCTGGGAGTTCCAAAGCGTATGAGACGGGATTCACCTTATGGATAACTTTGAACGGACCAATGAACCGAGGAGCCAGCTTATTGGAAGTCACCTGCAAATTGAGGTTTCTGTAAGAGAGCCATACCTTGTCCCCAACCTGGAAGGAGACCGCTGGCAGCCGTCTACGATTGGCATGCCTCTGCTGTCGCTGAAATGACTGACTTGTGCCCAAGTGGAGCGAAGCTGCTCGATATGCTCATCCAGAGCTGGAATCTGTTGTGACTGAAATGAGTCCAGGAGCAGGCACGGCTGGAACCCGTAATTAATGAGAAACGAGGAGCTCCCAGACGATGAATTAACTGCATAATTCCTGGCGAACTCTGCCCATGGCAACAGGTCGGCCCAATTGTGATGATTGTTTACAAAAGCAAACCAAGAACTACTCCAGTCCCTGACTGGAACACTCAGCAGGCCCATTGGTCTGGGGATGGTAGGCGGAAGAAAAGGACAATTGGATGCCCATCTGACCACAAAATGCCCTCCAAAATCTGGACACGAACTGGCTCCCACGATCAGACACCACTACTCTGGGTACCCCGTACAAAAGAAACACATCTTTGGCGAAAATCATTGCCAACTCCTGGGCCGATGGAAGACCAGAGAGGGGTACGAAATGAGCCATTATCGAGAATCTGTCGACCACCAAAAGGATAAACGTGTACCCCTTAGAAACTGGCAGTTCTCCCAGAAAGTCAATTGATATTTGGGGCCATAGATGTTCACCATTAGGTACAGGTTGGAGTAAGCCCACTGGGAGATGCCTGGGGGTTTTGGCACGGGCACAGGCTGCAGTAAAAGCGGAGCAATCTGCTCTAAGGGAGGGCCACCAAAACAACGGTGATAGAGACCATATTAGCTGATCCCTCCCGATATGCCCAGCAGCCTTAGAAGAATGATATGTCTCTAAGAGACGGGTACGGAATGGCTCATCCACAAAACAATTGCCCACTGGGGTTTCTGGAGGAGCCCTTGCTTGAGACGCCAAAATTTCTTCCCCACTGGCGAAGTGATGCTAGTACGTACAGTAGCCAAGATACGATCAGGCTGAATAATAGGTACTGGTTCTTCCTCCCTGTCAATGTCCGAAGCAAACTGTCTGGACAGCGCATCTGCCCTAACATTCTTAGACCCAAGTAGGTAGGACACTACAAAGTTGAATAGAGACAGAAAAAGTGCCCACCTAGCCTGTCGTGAGGACAGCCTTTTTGCTTCCGAGAGATATGTCAAATTCTTGTGGTAAATTAAGATTAATACTGGGTTTTTAGTACCCTCCAATAGGTGACGCCATTCTTTAAGTGCCAGGATAATAGCTAGAAGCTCCCTGTCGCCAATCTCATAATGGTTTTGGGCACTGGAGAGTTTTTTTCGAAAAGAACCCACAAGGTTTCAGGGGGCCACCTCCCACAGGGAGTTGGGAGAGCACTGCCCCATCCCCAACTTCAGAGGCATCAACCTCCAATATGAATGGTAGGGCAGGGTTGGGGTGGGACAGCACTGGAGCAGAGGCAAAGGCGGACTTAAGAGTTTCGAAAAGCATTCTCCGCTGCCATGGACCATTGAGAGGGAGTAGAGCCCTTATGTGTCAAATCAGACAAAGGTTTCACAATAGTAGAAAAGTTCTGAATAAATATCCTATAATAATTGGCAAAGCCCAAAAAGCGCTGAATCGCTTTTAACCCCTTAGGGTGAGGCCACTGTAGGACTGCTGCCTATTTTTCCTGGTCCATAGCAATGCCATCCTTAGAAATCACAAACCCCAGGAATGGTACTTGGGACCTATGAAATTCGTATTTTTCTAGTTTGCAAAATAATTTATTTTTACGTAATCGAAGCAAAACCAAAGAAACATCCATAATATGCTGTGTAAGATTGGCAGAGTGAATCAATATATCATCTAGATATACCACCACACAGGATTGAAGCATGTCACAAAGGATGTCATTAATGAATTCCTGAAACACTGCAGGTGCATTACATAGGCCAAATGGCATCACCAGATATTCATAATGCCCTGATCTGGTATTGAATGCCGTCTTCCACTCATCTCCAGCCTTAATTCTGATCAGGTTGTATGCAGCCCTTAGATCAAGTTTAGTGAAGATGGAAGATCCTTTCAACCTGTCAAATAATTCAGTTATGAGTGGAATGGGGTAGGCATTTTTAGACATCAGCTTATTCAACCTCCGGTAATCGATGCATGGTCTAAGGTCTCCATTTTTTTTTTTAACAAAGAAAAAGCCTGCACCAGCCAGAGAAGTAGACTTGCGAATAATCCCTCTCTTGAGGGTGTCCTCAATATATTCCTCCATAGCCCTGTTTTCATCACACGACAGTGGATAAGTGCGACCCCTAGGAGGCACCACACCCGGGGGCAGACCAATAGCGCAATCATAGGGTCTGTGCGAAGGCAGTGCACTAGCCTCCCCCTTGCTGAATATGTCACTGAATTCTCGATATTCAGCTGGCACGGAGGGGGAGGTACAGCAAATCTTGACAGGGTGGGACAAACAGTTCTTTGCACAGTACTTAGACCATGACTTAACTTCACATCTCTGCCAGTCAAACTGGGGGTTGTGTAGTAGTAGCCAAGGAAAACCCCAGAATGACTGCATGATGAGGAGATCGCATTATTTGGAAACGTAATTCCTCCTTGTGGAGAGCCCCAATAGACATAGAAATAGGAATTGTTTCCATAGTGATAAATGCAGGTCCCAAGGGTCTGCCATCAATGGCTTCAATAGCCAAGGGAGATTCCCTTTTGACTAATGGAATCTTGTGCAATTCGGCAAAGGATTGGTCCATAAAGAAACCAGCTGCACCGGAGTCCACCAGTGCCATAACCAATAGACAGGTCTGCCCAAGAAAATGCCACCTGGATGGTGGGTTTTTGTGTACTTGAATCTAGGGACTGCTGTACGCCACCTAGGGCCTGTCCCTCAAGGTACCCTAGGTGCTTCTGTTTCCCGGCCTTACCGGACATGTGCGTAGTAAGTGCCCAGCCTTGCCATAAAATAAGCATAAGCCCTGCCTCTTGCGGTGTGCCCGCTCCTCCTTAGTAAGTCTGGTGAATCCTAGCTGCATTGGTTCACCCACCTCTGGTGACCGTTCAGGAGGAATGGGAGGTGAGGGTGGGTTAAAAAGGCTACCATGCCCAATATTTCTGGATTTCGCCTTTCTTGCCAACCATCTCTCACAGATACGAGAATCAATGAGCATAACATACTCAATGTATTCATCCAGATCGCTAGGTACATCCCTGGCAGCAATTTCATCTTTAATGGAATTGGACATACCTTGTGCAAAAGCTGCCACCAATGCCTCGTTGTTCCATCCGACCTCTGCTGCCAAGGTTCGAAATTCAATGGCGTAATCGCCCAAGGTACGATCGCCCTGCTGTATCTCCATTAACCTTTTGGCAGCAGAGGCAGCTCTGCCAGGAACCTCAAAAACTCTGCAGAACTTCCTTACGAATTCACCAAAGTACTGAGTGCAGGGTTTGGCATTCTCCCAAAGAGGAGTGGCCCATGCCAGTGCTTTGCCCGTTAGTAGGGATATCATAAATCCGACCTTATTCGGTCGTTAGGAAATGCCTGGGGCGTTAGTTCCAGAAAGATCTCCAATTGATTAATAAAGCCCCTGCATAGAGTAGGTTCACCATCATATATTAATGGTAACGGCGCCGCCGCCGTTAGGCCTCTGGAATGAGTAATAGGAGCTACAGGCTGATTGTCCGGTGTCGGAACTGGGGGGACCACCGGATTCTGGTTTGGTTTGTCAAGGTGTACCGTACGCTCAAGTAAGGTTTGTAAGGCCAGTGGATGTTTTGTGTATTACTCTCACCTTTACTGTCTGAGGTCATGGCCCTTTTGTACTGTAACGGTTTTCAAGACACTCAGACCAGTAGGTTAAAATAAAACACAGTTTTATTAAACAAAAATAAAAGAAAGGATCGCCCTCTGTAGGCAGCACAGAGTAATAGCAAATAGGCTGTAGATGCCCAGTATATAGATTATACAGGTAACAAAGACCAACTATACTGCAAGGTGTAGAATGAACCGTTGCCTCACAAGGCTTAGGATGGACCGGCTCAGCAGTAATAGCGGCTGAAAGGTAACAGCTCTGCAAGTGTAAGAGTAAGCTATAGCTCTGTACCAGTGAATGGAGGCTCAGTAATGGAAGCACAACTCTGCACGGTAAACGGAGGCTCAGCAACCAGGAGCACAGCTCTGCACGGGTTAATGGAGGCTCAGCCAGCAGGAGTACAGCTCTGCACAGGTTAACGGAGGCACACAATCAGCCCTGCCACAACCACCGGAGATAGTCAGAATGTCGCCTCGGCGACAGCAGAAAGCTGGAACGCTGGCGGGGTAGTAGCAAGCCGGTACGGGGCACAGAGCAGGAAGTCAGCCAGACTGGATCGGATCACGGAGCAGGGTTCTCAGACAAGCCAGATCAGGTCACAAGCAGGAACGTCAGCCAGGCCAGGTCGGATCATGGAGCAGGAACACAGGAGCGTAGTCTAAACAGGCCAACTCGGTATACCGGAATCAGGAACACAGCACAGCAATACTGTCTCAGGAACACCACGAAAGGGCACCTGACAGGTGCCAATGGCCAGGCATAAAAAGGTCACCAGGGGCGGGCCAAACAGGCTCAACCAATAGGAGCGCAGCACAAGCGAGAGTGACAGATGGAGATCACGGGCACCGTGATATGCGGACCCGGGTTCGGTGAGTCATGCTGAAGCAGTCTTGGGAGCCTTGGGCTTGGATACGGCCTCAGGCTTCCATTGCTTCTTGGGCTTGAAGGAGGGACACGGAGCTTATGGAACCGCCTGGTTCGTCGAACGTGTCTCAGTTTGAAAGGAACGAAAAGACCGGTTACGCTTAAACGGCAACTTCTTCTTAAAGACCAAGGGTAGAAGAGTAGTCTTACCCCGTGGCCTCGCTAATTAGTTCCTTAAGTTCAGACTCAAACAAGGAAGTACCCTAAAAAGGCAATGAAAGCAAAACTTTCTTGGAAGCAGTGTCAGCAGACCAAATCTTAAGCCAAAGAGCATGCCTGGCCACCACAGAGGTAGTGGAGGCCCTTGCCATCATGCAGACAGCATCAAAGGCAGCAGCAGAAACATAGTGTTTCGCTTCAGAGATATTAGCAAGAAGACACAATTTCTCCAAAGTAGGCGCAACCTGACGGACAGCAGTAGTGGGGTGTTCAGTCCAGACTGCAATAGCCCAGTTAACCCACGCAACAGCAAAAGCTGGATGCATAGTGGTGCCAATAGAAGCGAAAATGGACTTGAGGGAAACTTCAAGTTTCTTGTCAGTCCAATCTTGCAGAGCAGAAGCATCAGAAACAGGTAAGGCAGTAGATTTAGACAGTCTAGATATGGGTGCGTCCACCTTGGGGGGATGAACCCATTTAGCCAGTTCTGTTTCAGAAAAGGGATAGAGTTTAGCAACCTTCCTGGACACAGAAGCGGACTTGTCCGGATTTTTCCACGCTTCAGAAACCAAACGGTCAAGAGTTGGGTTAGGAGGAAAATAAGGGGATTTGCAGGCTCCTGAAAAACATCAGAGGGATCAGAAGGGACCTCCTGAATCAAGGGAGTGTTGAGTGTGGTCAGTACAGCTCTGATCAGGCCCTCAGCAGAGGGTTCAGGATCAGACTCGAAAGGGTCTCCAAGGGACCTAGAAGACTAAAACAGTACCATCCTCAACAGCCGAATCTTGCAACAATTCTTCCTCAGAAGAATCTGACACATCAGGTGCCCCCTGTGGTTTAGGCAGGGAGGATCTGATAGTAGAGGGTGTCTGCCATAATTGAAGAGCCCCCTGTACCCAGGATGGAAAGAGTTGTAGAGTGGACCTAAGATCCCTAGTCGCAGCCTTAAACTCTTGCACCCAAGCCGGCTCAATAGCATGGCTGGAAGGCCTTGGGTTGCTGTCAGGAACTTCAGAACATGCTGGGCATAAATGACCAGTGAATTCTCTAGGTAGCCCTGTGTGACAGGAAGAGCAATGCGCAATGGGGGATACTGATACCCCAGCCTCCTTAGTCTTAGGTCTAGCCTCTAGCTCCAGCGGTATAGAAATTCTCACAGTGTCAAAATAACCAACTGTACAATAAGTCACCCAATTGTAGTGTTTTAGATTACTATTTTACCCCAGAAACGCTAAATATAGACTTATCTGGCAGGCGAAGGGATAATCTGCAGAGGAGAGAAGGAGAGTCCAAGACCTGCGTAGGATATTCGCTGAGAAAAGCTCACAAAATGGCTGCCGCGATGGGAGTCAATCAGAAAAAAGGCTCGAAACAAGCTCTCGTGGGAAATGTAGTTTTTCCCAAAAAGTACCCCAAAGCAGTGCCCGAAACCCCCCCAACACACTTGAACTATAAACTGGATGATAGAGCAAGGGTAGACAATGAAAATGAGCCCACTCTGAAGTTGCTGTGTGAAGCGGTTGCAGAGATACCTCCCAAACAGTGTAGACCCATAGAAAGTAAATGGAGCAATGGCGTCTATGCGGTAAAGAGCGCCTTAAAGGCAAGGTACACAAATTTAATAAAAGTTAAAATATGAGGTAAAACATGAAAAACATACAGGGAACATGTGTGCATATTAAGAAAACACTAACCCAGTAAGCAAAGTGTCAGAAAACCCCACTAAACGTCAAACCAGCAGACAAAGTGTTAAGTTACCACATAAACCTGCTCCTGATGCCCAACAGACATACACATATATACCCAATGAGTGCACAATGAGAACTCCCAAATACAAGCCCAGCGAAGGGGCACTGTGGGACAAGTGGACCTGCAGCACTCAAAGGGTAGCTTACCTCTCCTGCAGATCTTCTGTCTTCAGGTTACCATGTAGTAAGAATCACCTCTGTGGGTAATCCATGGGGAAGCACTTGTACCCAAGATTTTCCCCCTCAGGGCTTAAGGTCCACCAAAAAGCACCTGGACACTGAGCTAGCCACATTGTAGGGTATTTGTCAGTCATAGTAACCCGCCTAATGGTGGTATTCCATATCTGACAGAAAAATAAAAAAAAGAAACTAAAACTAACGACAAATGTTCTCCTTCTGGTGTGTTCACACCCAGGAACAAATCATTCTGGAGCTAGCTGGCTAAGATGCAGCTGAGGAGGGAGGGGAGGCTCCCCCCTGCATACATTTAGAGAAATGTTCCTGCCTACTTGAAGGGGCGGATCGCCTCCCAGAGTTACCAGTAACCTGAGAAATTTATCTAATCTTCTCTTGAATGTATACATTGTATCTGCCATAACCACCTCCTTGGGCCAGGAATTCCATAATTTAACATAACATTGTACAATGGCAAAATAATGCTACCCACTCTTGCTTCAATACCTCTTTTTATGCAAGACAGGATTTTGATTGCCTTTGCTACTGCTGTTTGACACTGGTCACTGTTTCCAAGTTTGTAGTTGACAAGGATACCAAGGTCTTTCTCTAGCAACGAGTCCCCTAAAATGATTCCATTAAGTTTATAAGTAGCCTTGGGATTATTTCCTCCCAAATGCATGACTTTACACTTCCCCACATTAAACTTCATATTCAATTGGTTTGCCCAATCTGCCATTTTATATAACTCCCTCTGTAGAGAGCAATTATCCTGCATAATTTAGTGTCATCTGCAAACATTGATAATTTGCTTTCTATATCTATTTCTAGGTAATTTATAAACATATTAAAAAGCAGCGGACCTAATACTGAAAACTGAGGTACTCCACTCTCCACTTTAACTGTATTGGAGAATTGTCAATTTACAACCACACACTGTTCCCTATCCTTCAACCAGTTTTGTATTTAATTGCAAAGGTTATCTCCTAGCCCCAATTTCCTTAGTTTATACCCCAGCCTTCTGTATGGCACTGTATCAAATGCCTTTGCATAGTCTAGATATACTACATCAGCTGCCTTGCCATTGTAAAGGTTGCTGCTTACTTCCTCATAGAAGCTGAGAAGGTTTGTTTGGCATGATCTATTCTTCATAAAACCATGGTGATTCCTGCTAATGATCTTATTTTTTGTGTTGTAATCCTGAATATAGTCCCTTATTATCCATTCTAGCAGTTTTCCCACTACAGAGGTCAAACTCACAGGTCTATAGTTTCCAGGTTCTGTTTTAGTTCCCTTCTTAAAGGGATAGTAATACTTAAGTATTACTAATCCCTATAGCAAAGTACTACTTAAAAAAAACATATTGCCCCCAGTTTCATCTCTCAAACCTTTATGGTTTGAGAGATAAACACTTCTAAAGTTGCCCTCTCCGTCCCCCTTCCCCGTAGTCAGCATTCTAGCTGGCTCAGGGAAATCCAGTCAGAGATCATGAGACGGCTCTGCAGCAGAGCCACAATCGCGTTAATTAAAAAAAAAAAAAAAACTTTCACTAAAACGGTCTTCTATGTGTGCTTGTAATCTTTTTTCTTTTTTAGTAACGTGATCCATCTGTGCTGGAGAGCCACCTAAAAGTCGTACGACTCTCTTCCTTTCAGTCAGCTAGAATGCTGACTACGGGGAAGGGGGAGGGAAAGGGCAACTTTAGAAGCGTTCATCACTCAAACCATAAAGGTTTGAGAGATGACACTGGGGGCAAATTTTTTTTTTAAGTAGCACTTTGCTATAGGGATTAGTAATACTTAAGTATTACTATCCCTTTAAATAGAGACACTACATTGGCTCTTCGCCAATCTTGTGGTACTGAGCCTGTGGTGAGAGAATCTTTAAAGAGTAAATATAGGGGTTTGGCCAACAATGCACTGAGTTCCTTAAGAACCCTTGGATGTATACATGCATACCATCAGGACCTGGTGCTTTGTCAGTCTTAATTTTGTTAAGTCTACCCATGACATCTTCTTGAGTTAACCCAATATCTGATAATTGTATTGTTTTATTATTTACTTGCTGAGGCTCTTCTACCATTTCTTGCTCCCTTGTATATACTGATGCAAAGAAAGTGTTTAGAACATCGGCCTTTTCCTTATCCTCACTAATCAACTCACCCATCTCATTTTTGAATGGTCCAATGCACTCCCTCTTAAGTTTTTTGCTATTTATATATTTGAAAAACTTTTTTGGATTAATCTTACTTGCCCTTGCAATTCATTTTCTATTTGTGCTACCCTAATTACCTTTTTGCAATCTTTGTTGCACTCCCTGTATTTTAAGAAAGAATGTTCAGTTCCTGCAGACTTAGTTTGAACACTTTTTTTTCTTTGTCATTTTCTTCTTTACATGTGCACTTAACCACATTGGCTGTGACTTACTTCTTTTGCATTTGTCCCCCATTAGTATATACTGTTGTGTACATTTCCACAACCTAGATTTGAATTCTGACCATTTATCCTCAGTATTTTTGTCTTTAAATAATGTATCCCAGTCTATGTGTTGCATTGAAGCCCTTAATAATTTGAAGTTAGCTTTTTTAAAATTAAGTTTTGGTTGAACCTATACAGTTTAGATTTGCCACATTGATCTCAAATGTAACCATGTTATGATCACTGTTTCCCAAATGTTCACTTACCTTAATATTAGACACCATTTCTGTGTTATTCGTTATCACTAGGTCCAATATATTGTTATTTCTTGTCGGCACTTCCACCATTTGTGACGTGTAGCTTTCACGAAGTATGTTCACAAACCTGTTACCCTTAGCACTTTGACAGGCCTCATTTTTCCAGTTGATATCTGGATAATTAAAATCTCCCATAATTATAGTATGCCCAAGATGGGCAGCTTTCCTCATTTGAAATAGCAGTTGGACCTCAACATTGTCATCAATATTTGGTGGTTTGTAGCATATACCCACCAACACCTTTTTCTTTACCTTTTACAGCACATTTAGTCTCAGTTTCTACCCACAAGGACTCCACATTTTGGCCAGTTTCCTCACTAATATCACCTCTCAAAATTGGATTTAACCCTGGTTTCAAATATAAGCACACACCTCCCCTTTCCTATTAATACTCTCTCCTAAACAGGGAATAGCCCTCTGTATGTACAGCCCAGTAATGTGCATCATTCCACCATGTTTCTGTTATACCAATTATGTCCAACTGGTCATTAACCACCAGCAATTCTAGTTCTCCTATTTTATCTACCATACGTCTTGCGTTTGCTAGCATACAATTAATTTTGAAGTCTTTACATATATCACTTCCTACATGCCTTTTATGCTTGTACAGTTTATATGTAATTTCTCTTTTGTTAAACCTTTGAGTGCCAGAGGGGTACACAACATATTGCCTTCCAATGCCTTGTGTACCCCTCTGGCACTCACAGGGTTAATATTGGTTATAAGTATTTTTGTTTCATGGATAACTAGATGGTTTTTCCAGCTGATAAAACTATGGCCTGTAATATACATTTCCTGGAAACAGTCTGAACAGAAAAGTTGCCAAATAGTTTCTCTCAAGGAGATCCGGTAAAGAGTAGAGTAGAGTGGTAATACAAACGGATTCCTTCTCAGACACATAACTGTGCCAAAGTTTTAGGCATGTATGAAAAAATGCTGTAAAGTAAGAATGCTTTCAAAAATAGATATGTTAATAGTTTATCATTTAACACAATGATAGTGAGTGAACAGAGAAAAATCTAAATCAAATAAATATTTGGTGTGACCATCCTTTGCCTTCAAAACAGCATCAATTCTAGGTACACTTGCACAAAGTTAGGGTGCATATAGGCAGGTGTATGATTAAGCAATTATACCAAACAGGTGCTAATGATCATCAATCTAATATCTGGGTGGAAACACAATCATTAACTGAAACAGAAACAGCTGTAGAGGAGGAATAAAACTGGGTGAGGAACAGCCAGACCGAGCACAGCAACAAGACCCAAGGTAGTTATACTGTATCAGCAAGGTCTCTCCCAGGCAGAAATTTCAAGGCAAACAGGGGTTTCCAGATGTGCTGTGCAAGCTCTTTTGAAGAAGCTCAAAGAAACGGGCAGTGTTAAGGACCGTAGATGCAGTGGTCAGCCAAGGAAACTTTGTACAGCAGATGAAATCTATAAAATCGATAATGAGAATCATTGCCAAAGATTCTCATTATCGATTCGTTGTGCAGCGATTCGCTGTGCCGCCCAGCAGCCCCACAGCCGCCGGATGCTGTCTTCTTACTTCCCGCATTGATGACATCCGGGGCGCAACCACGCCAAACGCGGAGACGCAGCGTGGAGCTTGCAGGTATTTTCTTCCTCTGTTCTGAGGCCAGTTTAAAACTGGTGCCCAGACGGAGGAAGAAAACCCCTGAATGCTCCATGCGGCGTCTCCGTGTTTGGCGTGGTTGCGCTCCGGATGTCATCAGTGCAGGAAAGAGTGAAAAAGAGGTACGAGGGAGAGACATACAAGGGGGAGAGAAAGAGAGAAGTACATGGGGGAGAAAGAGAAGCACAAGGGGGAGAGAGAGAAGTACAAGGGGGGAGAAAGAGAGGCACAAGGGGGAGAGAGAGAAGTACAAGGGGGGAGAAATACAAGGGGAGAGAGAGAGGCACAAGGGGGGAGAGAGAGAAGTACAAGGGGGGAAAGAGAGAAGTACAAGGTTGGAAAATAGAGGCGCAAGTGGGGAGAGAGAGAAGTACAAGGGGGGAGAGAGAGAAGTACAAGGGGGAGAAATAGAGGAGCAAGGGGGAGAAATAGAGGCGCAAGGGGAAGAAAGAGGTGCATAGACCCCATAGTAAAATAATAACAATGACACATGTTAATGTGTAAAGTTTTTTATTCTGCTGTTTGTTTTTAACACTGTTTGTTCATTAAATCAGTTTAAATAATGAAAAATTAGCATATTGTTTTTTTTATCCGATTAATTGAAAAAATAATCGGCCAACTAATCGATTATCAAAATAATCGTTAGTTGCAGCCCTACATCATGCTTACTTCCCTTCTCAATCAGAACATGTCCAGCAGTGCCATCAGCTCAGAATTGGCAGAAAACAGTGGGATCCTGGTACACTCATCTATTATCTGGAAAATTCTGGTTAGAAGTGGTCTTCATGGAAGACTTGCAGCCTAAAAGCCATACCTGCGACGTGAAAACAAGGCCAAACGACTCAACTATGCATGAAAACACAGGAACTGGAATGCAGAAAAATTGCAGCAGGTGCTCTAGACTGATGAGTCAAATTTTGAAATATCTGGCTGTAGCAGAAGGCAGTCTGAGCACCGAAGGGCTGGAGAGCGGTACAAGAATGAGTGTCTGCAGGCAACGGTGAAGCATGGTGGAGGTTCCTTGCAAGTTTGGGCTGCATTTCTGTAAATTAAATTGGGGATTTGGTCAGAATTAATGGTCTCCGCAATGCTGAGAATTACAGGCAGATACTTATCCATCATGCAATACCATCAGGGATCTGATTGGCCTCAAATTTTCTTCTGGAATATGACAATGACCCCAAACATACAGCCAAAGTCATTGAGAACCATCTTCAGCATAAAGAAGAACAAGGAGTCCTGGAAGTGATGGTATGGCCCCCACAGAGCCCTGACATCAACATCAGAGTCTGTCTGGGATTATATGAAGCGAGAGAAGCAACTGAGGTTGCCTAAATCCACAGAAGAACTGTGGTTAGTTCTCCAAGGACTAGATTCTATTATAGGTGCTAATTTTATCAATGCTTTTATCTACAGTTTTCCCTATTGACTTCAAAAGGAAATGTTTGATAAAACAGGAGTTAATATTTAGCACCTGCAATAGAATTTGGCCCCAAGATGTTTGCAACAACCTACCTGCCGAGTTCCTTAACAAACTGTGTGCAATTGTACCTAGAAGAAATTACATTGTTTTGAAGGCAAAGGGTGGTCACACCAAATACTGATTTAGATTTTTCTTCTGTACACTCACAATCATTTTGTTAATTAACATAGTAACATAGTAATTTAGGTTGAAAAAAGACTTGCGTCCATCTAGTTCAACCTTTTCCTATTCCTGTTTACCATCGTTGATCCAAAAGAAGAGATTTCTCCCTGGATCAACAAGCCCTAACTAAATATTAATCCCAATACTAACGTACATAGCCCTCTATGTTATGCTCTTTTAAATAAGTATCCGGGCCCCTTTTAAAGGCATCTAATGTATTTGATAGCACCACCTCCTCAGAAAGTGAATTCCATACCTTTATTGTCCTTACTGTAAAGAAACCCTTCCTCTGTTGTAGATTAAATCTCCTTTCCTCAAGTCTAAGCGGGTGGCCCCTTGTCCTGTGTTCTGTTCTGTTAATGAACAGGTCTTTGGAGAGCCCTTTATATGGGCCTTGAACATACTTATATAGCGTTATCATATCCCCTCTAAGACGCCGTTTCTCTAGTGTGTACAAGTTTAATTTTTCTAGCCTCTCTTCATAACTAAAACTTCCCATTCCCCTTACTAGTTTTGTAGCCCTCCTCTGCACTCTCTCTAGTTCCATAATGTCCTTTTTTAGAAAGGGCGCCCAGAATTGAACAGCATATTCTAGGTGGGGTCTTACCATGGACCTGTAAAGAGGCATAATTATATCTTCCTCCCTTGAGTCAATACCCCTTTTAATACTTGCCAATATCTTATTGGCCTTTGCAGCTGCCAGCTGGCACTGCATGCTACTGCTAAGTCTATTGTCTACCATTACTCCCAAATCCTTTTCATTTGTAGATTTCCCCAGAGAAACACCATTTAAACTATATGTTGCATTTTTATTATTATACCCGAAATGCATAACTTTACATTTGTCTATATTGAATCTCATTTGCCATTTGCCTGCCCAGTTACTCAATTTGTCCAAATCCTCTTGTAATGAAGACACATCCAGTTTAGACTTTATTACCTTACTTAATTTTGTGTCATCGGCAAACACTGATACATGGCTCCTATGCCCTCTGGCAGGTCATTAATAAACAAATTAAAAAGAAGAGGACCCAGGACAGATCCCTGAGGTACTCCACTTATCACGTTTATCCAACTGGAGAACTTGCCATTTACTACCACTCTTTGCATTCTATCTTTCAGCCAATTTCCGATCCACACACAAACATTTTCCCCTAGGCCTATTTCATTCAATTTGTACAGTAACCTCTTGTGCGGAACTGTATCAAATACCTTGGCAAAGCCTAAATAGATCACATCAACTGCTGCTCCCTCATCTATATTATTACTCACTTTTTCATAAGATGCGATCAAGTTCGTTTGACAAGACCTGTCTTTCACAAAGCCATGTTGGCTATTGCTAATGATATTCCTGTTCCAGCAGAATTCTTGAATATATTGCCTTAGCAACCTTTCAAACAGCTTCCCTACCACAGATGTCAAGCTTACAGGTCTGTAATTTCCTGGCTGTGACTTTGATCCCTTTTTAAATATGGGCACCACATCTGCTTTACGCCAATCCATGGGCACCATACCTGAAATAAAAGAATCCCTGAAAATCAAATATAACGGTCTGGCTTAGCTCTTTAAGTATCCGTGGGTGTATACCATCTGGCCCCGGAGCTTTGTCTACCCTAACACTATTCAATTGTTTTAACACCTTTTCTTATATTAGCCAGTCCCATGCTTGCTGTGTCTGTTCTGTAAAAGTAGCTTGCAGATTCTTGTCCATTGGGTCTTCCTTGGTAAAAACAGAAGAAAATAAATTATTTAAAATATCTGCCTTCTCTCTGTCCCCTTTGACCATCTCACCCGTTTCAGATAACAAGGACCCAACATTATCAGACTTTAATTTTTTGCCATTAATGTATTTAAATAATTTTTTTGGGTTGCTTTTGCTCTCCTTAGCAATATTTTTTTCATTCTCCAGTCTAGCTAATTTAATAGCCTTTTTACAGTTTTTGTTGACATTTTTGTATTCTGCAAATGCCTCTGCTGATCCCTCAGCTTTGTAATGTTTAAATGCCGCTTTCTTGTTATTTATTTCATGAATTACTTTACTGGTTAGCCACATTGGTTTTAATTTGCTTCTTTTGTTTCCTACAGGGATACATTTATGTGTGTATTTTTGCAATGTTATTTTGAAGGCATTCCACTTACCTTCTGTGTTTTTTCCTGAAAATATTTTATCCCAGTCAACGAGACCAAGGGATGCATTAAATCTGCTAAAGTTGGCCTTTTTAAAATTCAGTGTTTTGGTGGAACCCATATCAAATTGCTTTTTTGAATTAATCTCAAAAGATACCATGTTATGGTCACTATTCCCCAAGTGCTCCCTAACTTGGATGTTAGAGATAAGTTCTTCATTGTCAGTTATTACCAAATCCAAACATGCATTCCCTCTGGTTGAGGTCTGCACTAGTTGCGACAAAAAATTGTCATTCAACAAGTTCAGAAACTTGCTGCTTTTAGCAGAATAAGCTGTTCCATTTTTCCAGTCTATTTCTGGATAATTAAAATCCCCCATAATTATAGTTCTCCCTAAATGAGAAGCCTTTTCTATTTGCATTAATAGCTTTGATTCTTCAAGGTCACCAATGTTTGGTGGTTTATAACAAATACCCACTAATATTTTCTGGGCAGTTTTAACCCCAGTGACTATTTCAACCCACAGGGATTCCACATATTCACTACTGTCATCACATATATCTTCCCGCAATTGAGGCAATAATGCTGGTTTGACATACGGACAGACCCCACCACCTCTTTTGTTTGACCTATCTTTTCTAAATAACATGTAGCCCTCCAAATTGATTGACCAATCGTGTGTCATCCCACCATGTTTCTGTTATGCCTATCAAGTCATAGTTTTCAATTTCAGCTACCAGCTCCAGTTCCCCTATTTTACCAGTTAAACTTCTGGCATTTGCAAGCATACAATTTATGCCACTGCTGTGTTCCATTTGTGATTTAGTTTTGATGTGGTTTATATGCTTCTTCCTATCATCTGTACTAACCCCTCCCCCAGATCCTCCCACCTGGTTATTAACTATATCGCCTTCCCTTTCTATACTATCTATCCCAGTATGTATTGGCCCCTCCCCCCGCCTTCCTAGTTTAAAATCTTCTCCAACCGTCTAGTAATCCTCTCCCCAAGCACTTGAGACCCTCTTGCATTCAGGTGCAATCCATCCCTGCTATAGAGATTGTACCCCAAAGCAAAATCAGCCCAGTGCTCTAAAAACTCAAAGCCCTCCTTCTTACACCAAGACTTCAGCCATGCATTGAGCCCCCATAATCTCCCGCTGTGTCTCTGGCGAAGTGCATGGCACAGGTAGTATCTCTGAGAATACTACCTTGGAGGTCCAGTTCCTAATCCTACTGCCTAAATCCCTAAAATTACCTTTTAGGACTCTCCACCTTTCTCTTACTTTGTCATTGGTACCAATATGCACCAAGACAGCTGGATCCTCTCCAGCCCCTCCCATTAATCTGTCCACCCTGTCCGCAACATGCCGAACCCGGGCACCCGGGAGACAGCAAACCATTCGGTTGCCGCGATCAGAGCCACAGATTACCCTATCTGTTCTCCTAATAATGGAGTCCCCTACCACCACAACCTGCCTAGGCTTTACTTTCCTCTTTGCTAGGTGACCCAGCTAGACTCTGCTCAGTTAGCAAGAGACTCCTCTCAAGGTTGTCAATGTCTCTCAGTGTTGCAATATGACTCTCTAGAGCTCCAATCTGAGCTTCTAGAAGGGCCACGTGCTCACATTTGCAACAGCGGTATGGACCCTGTAACTGCTGTTCCAAGCATGAATACATATGGCAGGATGTGCACTGAGTGAGATCTCCAAACTTGCTCATCATGTATGGTGCAAACGTGAGTTCTTACAAAATGTAAACAATTAATTTACCTGTGTTCCTCTAACTCCTGTGTTGCACTAACTGCTGTGATTCACCAACTGCACACTTATTCCAGAGCACTTACTAAAGAGCATGCTCTATCTGTGAGCAAGCTCTGTGAGTCCTGTACCTAGATTTATACAGGCCTACACAGGGGATTGTTCACAAACCCCACCCTTAATTAAATAATCACACTCCCAGAAAAAAAACACAACCTTTTACACGTTAACCCTTTAACCTTCTTACTGCAGGTTAGGATGTAAACACACAAAAACACTTTTTCAATGCTGGGATGACCAAACTGTTCTCTTAATCCAGAGCACACTTCAATTTGTGAGCAAACTCTGTGACTCCTGTACCTAGATTTATACAGGCCTACACATTAGCATGTCTATTTTTAAAAGCATTCTTACTTTACAGCATTTTTTCACACCTGCCTAAAACTTTAGCACAGTAGTGTACATGCAATGCATTGATTAGATAACATTATCAATTTGCAAATTCATGGTAGAATTCACAGTTTGGAGCACTATGCCAAGTGTAATCTTATTCCACTGGGTCTGAGGATACAAATCTTACCAGCTTGGGAGGCTGATTCTGAGGTTAAAATAAAATGGGAGACTGCATTGAGCAGATGTTCTTTGGAATTAATGGGGCTTTTGATTGAGCATGATAAGACCATCCTGATGGAGGTGCGCAGGGAAATCACTGCACTAAAAATAACAAAGTTATCACAATTTGATGCACTGTATCATTTAGGCTACAGATACTTACCAATATCACTTAGGCTATGGTTGAATTGGCTGGTTTTCACCCTATGTCCCATGGGCCAATGTTATTTCATTAGTATTTCATTGCTATAAATGTATGTATGTATGTTTTTCTCCTTCGTATTTATTGGACCCAGGGTTTATATGAACTCCTGTGCCATATGAAATAACCGTTTCTTAATTTCTGTACAAATTTTCTCAGATTGATGAAGCTTTATTGAGATAGTATTATTTTCCCTACTCCAGTCTCAACCCTAGGTAGATCAGGGACTGAGAGGTCCTGAGCCGTTTCTTCTCGAGGCCTGGTATTCAGCCTACCTTCTGTTGGAGATAACCCCTCCAGTGACAGATGCTCAGGCCATTTCCTGTACCCTGCAGTCCAGACACATTTTTAGCATTTTTGCTATCCTTCTGTTTAGGCTTGAGTTCCTCTGGGTATTTTCAGTTACATATGGAAAATAGGATTTTAGTCTTACCTGTTAAATCCTTTTCACTTAGTCCATACAGGTCACTGGTACTCTGGGAGGCGTAAGTCCCCTTTAATAGGCAGGAACAACTATGCAAATGATTTGCAAGGGGCGGAGCCTCCCCTCTTACTTAAGCCACCTTCTGGCCAGAGCCACTTAGATTGATTTGAGACCCTAAAACTGACCTCAGGTAAGCAAAAAGAAAGACTCCTGTGAGCATGCCCGAACGGTCTCCCACTGAATGCCACAGGAGAGCCAAGACTGGTCCCTTGACAGGGTGGGAGACCAGTGACCTGTATGGACTAAGTGAAAAGGATTTAACAGGTAAGACTAAAATCCTATTTTCACTGTCGTCCAATACAGGTCACTGGTACTCTGGGATGTACAAACATTGAGCTGACCCAGAGGTGGGAAGTAAGGCAAGGACCAGACGCAAGGTCCAAGTCACTAGAACTGCTATGACCTAGTTAATAACATAGCCCAAACTGTAAGTGTCAACGGACACCAACCAAGGGAAACAATCTCTGAACTAACACAGCACACGGAACCAGAGCCAACTGGGCTCAACAGTAAGGAAGCACTAAGGAACACAGAGCGGAAGACCTACACAGGCAAGACTGCCTCCAGGACCTTCCTTCCAAAACTGGCATCAGCCGAAGCCAGTACATCAACTCGATAGTGCTTAGAAAAAGTGTGCACAGAGGACCAAGTGGCCGCTCTGCACAGTTGATCAGCAGAAGCCTGATTCTTGTAGGCCCAAGAGGCCCCAATAGATCTGGTGGAATGGGCAGTCACCCGGAAAGGAACATGCTTATTCCTCAACTTATAGGCTTCACGGATGGTAGCTTTAATCCAAGATGCAATAGTAACTTTGGCAGCCGGTCTCCCCGCCCTAGGTCCCTCAGGAATGACGAATAGAGCGTCAGACTTCCTGATAGACTCGGTGCGATGAACATAAAACTTGAGGCAACGCACCACATCCAACAAATGGAGATCTCGTTCCTTGTCAGATGAAGGATTAGGGCAGAAAGAGGGATCCACAATCTCCTGATTGATGTGAAACTCGGACACAACCTTGGGTAAGAATTCCTTGGTAGTGCGAAGCACAGCCTTATCCTTGTGGAACACCAGGTAAGGAGATTTACAAGACAGAGCTTGTAACTCTGCTACCCGGCGAACTGAAACAATAGCCAAAAGGAAGGCCATCTTCCAAATCAAGAGACGTAATGGAATGAAAGCCAAGGATTCAAACGGTGGTCGCTGGAGAACTTCCAGCACCAAATTGAGGTCCCACTGGGGAGCAGGACTCTTGAAGGCAGGTCGAACATGAGTCACACCTCGGAAGAAAACTTTCACGTCAGGAAGGATAGCAA
The DNA here is from genome assembly GCA_037306005.1 of Rhinophrynus dorsalis. NCBI lineage: Eukaryota > Metazoa > Chordata > Amphibia > Anura > Rhinophrynidae > Rhinophrynus > Rhinophrynus dorsalis. The sequence continues at coordinate 176,692,492 of CM074724.1, read as the reverse complement.
TCCTTTCCTGGAAAAACACAGACAAGGCAGAAGTCTGAACTTTGAGGGAACTCAGACTGAGCCCCTTATCCACACCGTCCTGCAAGAAGGCCAGGACAGTGGGAAGATGAAACTCAAGGGATAACTGCTTATCAGTGCACCATGCAACGAAGGTTGACCATATGCGATGATAGATCTTGGAAGACACAGGCTTACGAGCACTGAGCATAGTCGACACCACAGAAGGAGAAAATCCTTTCTTTGCTAGAATCGAGGATTCAACCGCCATGCCATCAAATGGAGAGAGTGAACATCCTCCTTCCACAGATAACCCTGGAGAAGTAGGTCCGGACGGGCAGGGAGCGGGATCGGATCCGACACTGACATGGCCATCAACTCCGGATACCAGGACTGGCGAGGCCAGTTTGGAGCGATCAGGATGACAGGACAACGCTTCTGCTTCAACTTCTGGATAACTCTGATCAATAGAGGAAGAGGAGGGAAGATGTAAGCCAGGGAGAAATCCCAAGGGATCGACAAGGCATCCACTGCTAGAGCAAGGGAGTCCCTCAACCGGGAGCAAAACACCGGAACCTTCCTGTTGTGTCTGGTAGCCATCAGGTCAACCACAGGCATCCCCCACCGCTGGGTGAGCATGTGAAACACCTCTGGATGAAGAGCCCATTCTCCGCTGTCGACGGTGTGACGACTGAGGAAGTCTGCCATGACGTTGTCCACGCCTGGAATATGAACTGCAGAGATGACAGGCACGTGATATTCTGCCCAAGACAAAATATCCTTGACCTCCCACCAGGCGGAACCGCTTCTTCTGCCGCCTTGCCTGTTGATGTAAGCCACCGCCGTGGCGTTGTTGGACTCCACTCTGATCGGAAGACCGGTCAGTTGAGACTCCCAGTGCCTCAGGGCAAGCCGGACAGCTCGAAGTTCCAGAACATTGATGGAGAGAAGGGATTCCTCCAGACCCCATTTCCCCTGAGCACTGAAGCGACCCCAGACTGCACCCCAGCCCCGAAGGCTGGCATCCGTTGTGACTGTGGTCCAACGAGGAACTAGAAAGGATCTCCCTTTCAGGAGATGAGAGAGATCTAACCACCAGTGCAGACTCGACTCGACATGAGGAGGAAGAGAAACGGACAGATGTTGATGATCTGGATGATTCCTGCACGTCTGGATCACAAATCTCTGAAGTTCCCTGGAGTGGGCCATGGCAAATGGTACTGCTTCGATCGTGGAAATGAACTTCCCCACTAAAGACGACAACTTCGGTACCGGAATTTCGTCCATGTCCAGAATCCCAGCTACTCGGACGGCTATCTGGTGAGCCACATACTCTGGAAGAAACACCATGCATTGGCGAGTGTCGAACAGGAGACCCAGGAACAGAAGCCTCTGAGATGGAATCAAGTCCGACTTGTCCAGATTCAGGATCCAGCCATGACGGTTCAGAATGTGCATGCACTTCTGTAATTGCTGACGGAGAAGTTCCGCTGAGGAGGCTTTCAGTAGGAGATCGTCCATGTATGGGGTCACTCTGATCCCATCCTGATGAAGTACCGCTATCAAGGAGCCTAACACCCTCTGGAAGACCTGAGGGGCTGAAGTCAGCCCAAAGGGGAGCGCTGCAAACTGAAAGTGTCCCCTGTGGCAGGCAATCCTGAGATACCGCCTGCTCTCTGGATGAATAGGGATGTGAAGATAAGCATCCTGAAGGTCCAGGGAGGCAAGGAACTCCCCTGGAGACATTGCTGCAATCACAGAGCGCAGGGAATCCTGGCGGAAGTGGGAAGTCACCACATAGGCATTGAGATCTTTGAGATCCAAAATGGGACGAGCCCCTCCGTCCTTTTTGGCTACCACAAACAGGTTGGAATAGAATCCTGAACCTGTGTCCCCCTGAGGAACCGCCTCCAGGACCTCTTTGTCCAAGAGATCCTGAATAGCGTCGTCGAACAGACGCCTTTTTGTGGGTTCCTGAGAAGGACGAGTAAAATGGAACCGAAAAGGAGGAAGGGAGGAGAAAGGGATCCTGTATCCCTCTGACACCACCTGAAGAACCCATGGGTCCGCCACTGACTCCTCCCAAGTCCGGCGAAAGATGCGGAGACGACCACCTACAGCCGGATGCGGACCCGGGTTCGGCGAGTCATGCCGAAGCAGTCTTGGAGGTCTTGGCCTTGGGAGCAACTTTGGGCTTCCAGGACTGTTTGGGCTTGGAGGAGGAGCGCGTAGTGGGAGGACCCGTTTGGGCCGAGGAGCGTGTCTCAGTCTGAAAGGAACGAAAGGACCGATTGCGTTTGGCTGGAAACTTTTTCTTAAAGACTGAGGGTAGAAGAGTACTTTTTTCAGTACCCCTGAAAGGGCAAGGAAAGCAAGGCTTTCTTAGAGGCTGTATCAGCAGACCAAATTTTCAGCCAAAGGGCGTGTCTAGCCACCACAGAGGAAGTGGAGGCCCTCGCCATCATGCGCACAGCATCAAAAGCAGCGTCAGCAACATAGTTCTGAGCTTCAGTGATATTAGCAAGAAGCTGCAACTGTTCAGATACTGGCGCATCCTGGCGAACTGCTTCAGTCAGTCGTTCAGTCCAGGCCGCAATGGCTCTATTAACCCATGCCACAGCAAAGGTTGGACGCATGGCAGTGCCAATGGAGGCAAAAATAGATTTAAGAGAAAGCTCTAGCTTTTTATCCGTCCAATCCTGCAGGGCAGAGGCATCAGAGACAGCCAAGGCGGTAGACTTGGAGAGTCTAGAAACAGGAGCATCCACCTTGGGAGGATGAACCCATTTCGCCAGCTCAGCCTCAGGAAAAGGGTATAGTTTAGCAAACTTTTTAGAGACAGAGGAGGATCTATCAGGATTCTTCCATGCCTCAGAGACCAGACGGGCAAGAGTAGGGTTAGTTGGAAAACAAACCACTGGCTTAGATGGCTTTTTCTGAAAAACATCAGTAGGATCATAAGTGGATTCCTGAGTCAGAGGAAGGTTGAGCGTATTCAGAACCGCTCTGATCAGACCCTCAGCCGAGACTTCAGGGTCACACTCATAGGGGTCCCCAATGGATCTGTTAGATTCAATAACAGTACGTTCCTCAGCATCAGAATCCTGCAAGAGTTCTTCTTCAGAAGAATCAGTGACATCAGGAGCCCCCTGTGGCTTAGGCAGGGAGGTCCTGATGGTAGAGGGGGTCTGCCAGACCTGGAGAGCCCCCTGTATCTGAGAGGGAAAGAGTTGAAGCGTGGATCTGAGATCCCTAGTGGCAGCTTTAAACTCCCTCACCCAAGATGGCTCAATAGCGTGGCTGGAAAGCCCAGGGTTGCTATCTTGACCAGTACAATTAGGGCATAGATCCCCCACATTATCGCTAGACAGCCCAATGTGGCAAGAGGAGCAAAACGCTATAGGGGTAGCAGACCCCCCATCCTCCTTAGACTTGGGTCTAGCCCCTAGCTCCAGTGAAGTAGACATGCTCACAGCGTCAATATACCCCACTAATAACACTATCACCCAGAAAAAGTGTAAAGGATTAAAGTTTCACCCCAGAAATGTCTAAATTCGGACTTATCTGGCCAGCGAAGGGTTAATCTGTAGAGGAGAGAGAAGGCTCGGTCCCTGCGTAGTGTACTCGCATAGGAAAAGTACCACAAAATGGCGGCCGTCATGACAGCCAATCAGAAACGAGCGCGAACCAGGCGCTCATGGGAAATGTAGTTTTCCCCATAGAAGTACCCTAAACAGTGCCCGAAGCCCCCCTGAACACCCCACATAAATAAAACACAATCCGGATGATAGAGCAGGAGCCTAGCAGTAAAATGAGCCCTCTCTGGAGTTGCTGTGACAAGCGGTTCCAAAGATATGTCCCACACTGTGAATTCCCATAGAGAGTAAAGGAGCCATTGCGTCTGAGCGGGAAAAGCCGCGCTTAAAGGCGCGGAACTCAATTTTTAATAAAGTTTAAGAAAACGTTAAAAAGTGCTCAAACAAGAATAAAACACATAAGAAACATAAGAAAACGAATATCCCAAGCTCCAAAACCCAGAGAATACCACAGAAATTGCATAAAACAGTAATAATGCAATAAAAACACCCTATGAATGCTGGAGTGTATTGAAAACTCCCAAATACAAGCCCATCAAAGGGACACTGTGGGGACAAGTGGACCTTCAGCACTCAATGGGTGACTCACCTTTCTTGCAGGACTTCTGTCTTCAGGTGACCATGATGAATAAGGAATAACCCAGAGGTAAATTCCTCAGCAGGGAAGCTGCTCAACACAAGCTGTTCCCTCTTCAGGGCATAAGGTCCACAGAAATCCCTGGAAGCTGCACCAGCCACTTTAGAGAGGGCAATTCACAGCCATGGTCACCCTCCTAATGGTGGTATTCCATATTTGAATAAAAATAATAAAACACTAAGATGCATAGATGTTCTTCTACCTGGTGTGCAAGGCACTCCAGGAACAAATCAATCTAAGTGGCTCTGGCCAGAAGGTGGCTTAAGTAAGAGGGGAGGCTCCGCCCCTTGCAAATCATTTGCATAGTTGTTCCTGCCTATTAAAGGGGACTTACGCCTCCCAGAGTACCAGTGACCTGTATTGGACGACAGTGAAAACTATATATTGTTTTTTTCAGAACAAATTGAGCTTTTTCGTGGTACCATACATGAAGAGTGTGTTGTATCATGCAAAAAGCTATGATGTCATAATGACAAAAAAATGTGAATTTACTTATTTTGCTAAAACCACATACTATGTATCAAAAACATTTACCTTGCGTGTGAAAATTTCAATTATCTGAAAAAGCCATGAGTCCTCAAGAGTAAAAAAATACCAAATAATTTGTATAGTTTTACCTCAGTCCATGGCTAGCGTAGAGCCCTAATTACCAGGAGCGCAAAAAGAGGATTTTAGTCTTACCTGTTAAATTCTTTTCTCTTAGTCCATACAGGTTACTGTTAACTCTGGGAGGCGATCCACCCCTTAGTAGGCAGGAACAATTCTCAAAGTGTATGCAGAGGGTGGAGCCTGCCTTCCCTCCTTGGCTGCAGTTAGCCAATCAGCTCAAGAAAGATTTGAGACACTAAGATGAGTAGATAGTAGAAGGGAAGAAGACTCCTGTGAGCATGACCCCGAAGGAACCCCACGGTCTGCCACAGGAGAGCCAAACATGGTCTCTTGACAAGGTGGGAGACCAGTAACCTGTATGGACTAAGAGAAAAGGATTTAACAGGTAAGACTAAAATCTTCTTTTCTCTGTCGTCCAATACAGGTTACTGGTAACTCTGGGATGTCCAAACATTAAGTTTCCCAGAGGTGGGAAGAAGGCAAGGACCAGATGCAAGGCCCCCAAAGTCACCAGAACATATATGAGCCATCAGATCAGAGATAGTCCAACAAGAACTGAAGTGTCAACGGACACAAAACAGGGGTAACGGTACCCCAGGAACTTTACATAGCACACTGAACTAGAACCAACAGGGTTCAACAGAGAAGGAAGCACTAAGAACCAAGGAAAATCCTAGACAGGCAATACTGCCTCCAGGATTTTCCTCCCAAAGCTGGCATCAGCTGATGCCAACACATCCAGTGCTTCGAGAAGGTATGCACAGATGACCAAGTGGCCGCCTTGCATAACTGATCAGCGGAGGCCTGATTCTTGTAAGCCCAAGAGGCCCTAATAGATAGAGTAGAATGAGCCGTGACAGGCTTCTTCCTCAACTCATAAGCCTTACAAATAGTGGACTTGATCCAAGAGGAGATAGTCACCTTGGATGCAGGTCTCCCTGCCCTAGGACCCTCGGGAATGACGAACAGAGCGTCAGAATGCCTGATAGACTCAGTGCGATGCACATAAAATTTGAGACAATGCACCACGTCTAACAAGTGGAGATCCCTCTCCCTGTCAGAGGTGGAGTCAGGGCAGAAAGATGGCACCACAATCTCCTGATTGATGTGGAACTCAGAAACCACCTTCGGTAGAAACTTGTTAGAAGTGTGAAGCACCGCCTTGTCCTTGTGAAACACCAAATAAGGTGGTTTACAGGACAGAGCATGTAACTCCGCAACATGGCGAACTGACACAATCGCCAGGAGAAAAGCCATTTTCCTAGTCAACAGACGTAGAGGAATAGTAGCCAAAGACTCAAAGGGAGGGCGCTGAAGGACTCCCAAAACCAAATTAAGATCCCACTGAGGAGTGGGAGACTTGAAAACAGAATGAGTATGAGCAACGCCCTGGAAGAAAATCTTGACATCGGGAAAGATGGCAATGCGCCTCTGAAAGAAAACAGAGAGAGCAGAAGTCTGAACTTTAAGGGAACTCAAACTGAGAGCCTTATCCACACTGTCCTGCAAAAAGGCCAGGACAGTAGGTAGATCAAATACCTGAGACAGCTTCCTGTGAGCACACCAGGACAGAAAAGTCGACCAGACACGATGGTAGACCTTTGAAGAAACAGGCTTGCGGGCACTGATCATAGTAGCCACCATACCAGACGAGAAGCCTTTCTTCTTCAATATTGAGGATTCAATTTCCCAGCCGTCAAAGCTAGCCAATGAAAATCCTCCTTCCACCGGTAACCCTGTAGAAGGTCCGGACGGTTGGGGAGCCGAAAGGGCTCCGCCACTGACAGACCCAAGAGCTCTGGAAACCAAGACTGGCGAGGCCAGTATGGAGCAATCGGAATGACTGGGCAATGCTCTAGTCATAATTTCCTTAACACCCTGTGTAACATGGGAAGGGGAGGAAAGGCCCAAGGAATGGACATTGCGTCCACAGCTATAGCCAGAGGGTCTTGCCACTGAGAGCAGAACACTGGAACCTTCCTGTTGTGTCTCGTTGCCATAAGGTCGATGTAAGGGGGACCCCATCGCTGAACAATGAGTTGAAACACTTGTGGATGCAACTCCCACTCTCCGCTGTCCACTGTGTGTCGACTGAGGAAGTCCGCCATGACGTTGTCTACGCCTGGAATGTGAACTGCGGGATGTAGCTGGCACGTGATCTTCTGCCCAGGACAAAAAAGCCTTGACCTCTAACCAAGCAGCGAGACTTCTTGTTCTGTCCTGTTTGTTGATGTAAGCCACGGCCGTGGCGTTGTCAGACTCCACTTGGACTGGACAGTCTTTTAGCTGAGATGTCCAATGTCTCAGGTCATGAAATATCGCCCGAAGCTCCAGAATGTTGATCGGAAGGAGAGACTCCTCCGGAGACCACCGACCCAGAGCGCTCAAGCGGCCCAGGAAAGCACCCCAGCCGGAGAAGCTGGTGTCCGTCATCACCTTGGTCCAAACGGTAACCAGAAAGGACTTGCCCTTCAGCAGGTTGGAAAGGTCGAGCCACCAAGACAAGCTCAGTTCCACATGAAGAGGAAGGGAAACAAATTATTTTCGAAGATCCTGTGGACCCTTGCAACACTTGTATCATGAACCTCTGTAGATCCCTGGTGTGCACCATTGCAAATGGAACCGCTTCTATGGTGGAAATGAATTTTTCCACCAGAGACGATAGGAGCCGGTTCCAGTCCAGAAGCTGAGACAGAATCACTGAAACCCTGTGGGCATTCTGGTGAGCCACCTCGTCCGTGAGGAACACCATATTCTTCTGAGTGTCGAAGAGAAGACCCAGGAAGAGCAGATGCTGGGATGGGACCAGATCAGACTTGTCCAAGTTGATGATCCACCCATGATGGGTGAGAGCTTGAATGCAGTTCTGAACTTGCTGATGAAGAAGTTCCGCAGAGGGGGCTTTCAGAAGCAAGTCGTCCATGTATGGAGTAACTCCGATGCTGTTCAGATGGAGGACTGGTATCAAGGCTCCCAGGACACGGTTGAAGACCCGAGGAGCCGTCGTCAGACCAAATGGAAAGTCTGAGAACTGAAAATGGCCCCTGTCATGGAGGTATTGCCGGCTCTCTGGATGAATGGCAATGTGTAAATACGCGTCCTGAAGATCCAGAGAAGCAAGGAATTCCCCCGGGGACATGGCAGCAATCACTGTGCGTAGAGACTCCTGCCGATAATGAGTCCGGGTCACAAAGGAACTGAGGTCCTTCAGGTCCAAAACAGGGCAACAACTGCCGCCCTTTTTGGCGACCACAAAGAAGTTTGAGTAGAAATCCGAATCCCTGTCCTGGAAAGGTACGGGCTCTAGAACATCCTTGTCCAGAAAAGCCTGAACAGAGCTGTCAAACAGACAGAGTTTCTCTGTACCCTGAGGAGTATGAGAAGGACAAAAATGAAATGGAGGAAAAGAAATGAAAGGGATCTTGTACCTTTCCGTCACTACCTGTAAAACCCATGGGTCTGCCACAGAGTCCTCCCAAACGCCGTTATAGTGACGCAGATGACCACCCACAGCGGAGTGTGAACCCGGGTTCGTCGAGTCTTGCCGAAGAAGTCTTGGAAGCCTTGGGCTTGGTGGAGACCTTGGGCTTCCATTGTTGTTTGGGCTTGGATGAGGTATGCGGAGCTGAGGGAACCGCCTGGTTCGCCGGACGTGTCTCATTCTGAAAGGAACGAAAAAGCTGGTTACGCTTAAGCGGCAATTTCTTCCTAGGAACCTAGGGTAGCAGAGTACTATTACCTCCTGTGGCCTCACTGATCAGATCCTTAAGATCTGGCCCAAACATAGAAGTACCCTGAAAAGGCAGGGAAAATAAGATTTTCTTAGAAGCCGTGTCAGCATACCAAATCTTGAGCCAAAGAGCTCGTCTGGCCACCACAGACATGGTGGAAACCCTAGCCATCATACGGATGGCATCAAATAAGGAAGCACAAACATAGTGTTGTGCCTCAGATATGCTGGCGAGGAGACACAACTTATCCAAAGTAGAGGCATCCTGACGGACAGCCTTGGTGAGCTGCTCAGTCCAGAACGCAATGGCCCGGCTCACCCACGCAGCGGCAAATGTTGGACGCATACCAGAACCAGCAGTGGCAAAAATGGACTTGAGGGAAACCTCAAGTTTCTTGTCAGTCCAGTCCTTCAGAGCAGAGGCATCAGAGACTGGTAACACAGTAGATTTGGATAGTCTGGAAATAGGGGCATCCACTTTGGGAGGATGAACCACTGAGCAAGCGCAGCCTCAGAAAAGGGATACAGCTTAGCAAATTTTCTGGACATAGAAGCTTTCTTGTCCTGGGATTTCCACTCCTCATACACAAGGCGGTCAAGAGTGGGATTAGGTGGAAAGTAAGTAAGGGGCTTAGCAGGCTCCTGGAATACATCAGAGGGATCAGAAGGAACCTCTTGAACTAGGGGAATGTTAAGAGTAGTTAATACAGCCCTGATTAGGCCCTCAGAGGAGGGTTCAGGATCAGCCTCAAAAGGGTCCACAAGAAACTGAGAGGACTCCAACACAAAACGTTCCTCAACATCTGAGTCTACCAGCAGTTCCTCCTCAGAGGAATCTGACACGTCAGGTACTCCCTGAGGTTTAGGCAGGGAAGACCTGACTGAGGAGGGGTCCTGCCAAGACTGAAAGGCCCCCTGTAACTGGGATGGAAAGAGCTGCAATGTGGACCTAAGGTCCCTAGTCGCAGCCTTGAACTCTTGCACCCAAGCTGGCTCTATGGCATGGCTGGAGGTCCCTGGAATGGTGTCAGGGACATCAGAACATGCTGGGCATAAGTGACCTGAGAATTCTCTAGGTAGCCCTGAGTGACAGGAAGAGCAATGCACAATGGGGGATACAAACACCCCAGCCTCCTTAGTCTTAGGTCTAGCCCCATGCTCCAGCAGTATAGACATTATCACAGTGGTATAATAACCAACTGTACAATAAATCATCCAATTATAGTGTGTAGGATTAAAGTTTCACCCCAGAAATCGCTTAAATAAACTTATCTGGCAGGCGAAGGGTTAATCTGCAGAGGAAAGAAGGAAAGTCCAAGCCCTGTGTAGGATACTCACCCATAAACGCTTACAAAATGGCTGCCGCGGCGGGCCAATCAGAAACAAGGGCGTGAAGCAAGTGCTCATGGGAAATGTAGTTTTTTTCCAAACAGTACCCTCTACAGTGCCCGAAGCCCCCTGAGCCCCCAACACACTAGAAACATGAAACAGATTATAGAGCAAGGGTAGACAAGTAAAATGAGCCATCTCTGAAGTCGCTAGGTTAAACGGTTGCAGAGATACGTCCCAAATAGTATGGTCCCATAGAAGTAAATGGAGCAATGGCGTCTATGTGGTAAAGCGCTCCTTAAAGGCGCAGTACTCAATTTTTACAAATATTAAAGTAAAACATAAAAAGGAGTAAATCAATAGAACATGTGAGGATACCCAGAAAACACTAATCCAGTAGGAAAAGTGTCAAAAAACCCCTCCAACAAAGTGCCAAACCAGCAGTAAAAGGGTTAAGTTACCACATAAACCTGCTCCAAATATCCAAACAGACATACCCAATGAGTGCAGGAGTGTGCAACAGGAACTGCATAAATACACCCTTGTACGGAGGGGCACTGTGGGACAAGTGGACCTGCAGCACTCAAAGGGTAGCACACCTTTCCTGCAGATCTTCTGTCTTCAGATTACCATGGAGTAAGAAGTACCTTAGTGGGTAACTCCTGGGGAAGCACTTGGAAACAAGATTTTCCCCCTCAGGGCTTAAGGTCCACAAAAAGCACCTGGATACTGAGCTAGCCACGTCTAAGGGCATTTGTCAGTCATGGTAATCAGCCTAATGGTGGTATTCCATATCTAACAGAAAAATAAAAAATATTCTAAAACAGTGGTTCTCAACCTTTCTTGTGCCGCGACCCTTTGTTAAAATTTTCCAAGTTGTGGGGACCCCTAACAGTAAAATTATTTTCGTTGCTCTTTCATCGCTGTAATTTTGCTACTTTTATGGTACAAAAAAACTATTTTATGATGGTTTTAAGCAGGGGTCAAGTCCTGGGAAAAGATTCCCCCCCACCCAAAATAAATATATATGGCTCAAATCATGATTGTCTCTCTCTACGTTTGTATCATTGCATGTATGAGTGTGTCTATCTATGTATGTCAGTGCATGTGTGTGGGAGTTTCTGTGTGTATCTCTGTTACATGTGTCTTTGTCTCTATTACTGTTGCATGCATGCACACACATTGCCCCGCATCATCTCCACATTGTCCTCACATTTCCCTCCATCAGCTCCATATTGCCCCATCATCTCCAAATTGCCCCCTCATCTCCATTTTGCTCTCACATTGCCCCCATCAGCTCCACATTACCTTCACATTGCCCCCCATGAGGTCCAACTTGCCCCATCAGCTCCATATTGCCCTCACATTGCCCCCATCAGCCCCAACTTGCCCCCATCAGTTCCACATTGCCCTCCATCAGGTCCAACTTGCCCCATCAGCTCCATATTGCCCTCACATTGCCCCCATCAGCTCCAACTTGCCCCAATCAGCTCTACATTGCCCTCTTCAGCTCCACATTGCCCCCATCAGCCCCAACTTGCCCCCATCATCTCCACATTGCCCTCACATTTCCCCTCATCAGCTCCATATTGCCCCGTCAGCTCCAAATTGCCCCCTCATCTCCATATTGCTCTCACATTGCCCCCATCAGCTCCACATTGCCCCCATCATCTCTATATCACCCTCACACTGCCCCCATCATCAGCTCTACATTGCCCCCATCAGCTCCATATTGCCCTCACATTGCCCACATCAGCTCCAACTTGCCCCCATCAGCTCCACATTGCCCCCATCATCTCCATATTGCCCTTACATTGCCCCCCATCAGGTCCACATTGCCCCCATCATCTCCACATTGCCTCCAATACTACTGGCTTACCTGAGCTGCATGGAGGTGGGTCAGTGTACTGTCAAGTGTCACTTGAATTCTGTGTCACTCTGTCACACTGCTGCCGATGGTGATCTCTGAGTCGACGTCCCCAGACCCCAGTAGTCCTCCTCCTGTGATGCGTGTGTCCTCTCCTGTCCTGCTGAATCCCACAGTCCCGGGCCCCCCCCCCCTCATCACGAGCCCCAGTGGGCCACCCGTGATGACATCAGCATGCTAGTTGCTACGGGCTACGCGCAATGACAGGAAGTCAGGAAGAAGAGGCACAGAAAGAAGCCGGCCCGAACAGAACTTGCTGCCAGAGTACAACAACTCCAGCGCAGTCAGTCTCTGGCAGACTGGCAGCAGTATATTAGTGAGAGCCGAGGCCTCACGGAGCAGTGCATACCGTGTGGCCCAGCCGAATTATCAGTTTGCCCTGGACTGATTTTTTGATTAATTTTATTTTGTTTTCAGGGACACCTGGCAAATAGTAATTCGACCCCCGAAGGGGTCGCAACCCACAGGTTGAGAACCGCTGTTCTACAACTATAGCAGAACTGTTCTCAGCCTGGTGTTGTCTTCACTGAGGAACAAATCTTTCTGGAGCTGACTGGCTAGCTGCAGCCAAGGAGGGAAGGGAGGCTCAACCCCTGCATACACTTTGAGAATTGTTCCTGCCTACTAAGGGGCGGATCGCCTCCAAGAGTTACCAGTAACCTGTATTGGACGACAGAGAAATGGCATTTTCAACTTTATAAACTAATATGCGCGTTCTAGTGTTTTTGTGGTAAAGCTACCCGAAAACAGTGGAATAACTATATAAAACTATATATTTCTGGAAAGTAGACAACCTGCTGCATCTAATGAGGGGTGAATTGCCTTGTTACACCAAGTCTGGTGTACACATATGCCTCCAGAAAATGGTGCTAATGCAAAAAAAAAAAAAAAAAAAAAAAAAAAAAAAGAAGACATTTCTGCCCCTTCAAATGTACTGAAATCTGTGAAAACCATGGCATTTCCAACTATATTCATTAGCTAGTGCTCTGAGGAGAAAAATGACACCCCATTGGTATGAGTTTACCTACCTCAGGGGGTGCTAGAAGCACAAAACTACACCTACTACATCTGATTTTTCTAACATTTTTTCAAACAGGACTTTCCTGTACAAAAATGGTTATAACAGCTACGGGAGTAAAGAAAGGGTAGACATCCCATACTATTTTGGAAAGAAGATAACCTGCTGCATCTAATGAGCATTCACTTGCCTTGTTACCCCAAGCTTGGTGTGCACAAATGCTTCCAGAAGGTGGCGCTAATGAAAAAAAGGCATTTTCTTACATTTCTGCCCCTTCAAATATATTGAAATCTGTGAAAACCATAAAATTTTCAACTGTATTTGTTAGCTAGTGCTCTTAGGAGAAAAATGGTACCCAATTGGTATGAGTTGACATACCATAGGGGGTGCTAGAAGTACAAAACTACTCCTGCTACAACCTCTGATTTCTCTAACATTTTCTGAAACATTCTTGTGTGTATGAAAATGGCTATAACATCTTAAGAAGTGAAGAAAAGGTAGATAAACCATACCATTTCGGAAAGTAGATAACCTGATGCATCTAATGAGGGGTCACTTCCCTTCTTACCCCAATCTTGGTGTGCACAAATGTTTCCAGAAGGCAGAAATATAGGAAAATAATTTATTTTTTTTTATATTTCTGTCACTTCAGATGTATTGAAACCTGCTAAAACTATGGGATTTCCAACTGTATTTGTTAGCTAGTGCTCTTAGGAGGAGAATGGCATCCCATTGGTATGAGTTCACATACTGTAGGTGGTGCTAGAAGTTCAAAACTATACCTGCTACAACCTCTGATTTCGCTAACATTTTCTCAAACATTCTTGTTTGTATGAAAATGGTTATAGTGGCTACAGAAGTGAAGAAAAGGTAGAGAAACCATACCCTTTTGAATCGAAGACAACCTGCCACATCTAAGGAGAGGTCACTTGCCTTTCTACCCCTAAGTTAGTGTGCACAACTATTTCCAGAATGTGGTTCTACAGAAAAAAACATTTATTTATTTATTTAAATCAGTCACTTCAAAGATACGAAAATGGTTCAACACCATAGGATTTCCTAAGAGGACCTCCTGCCAGCCTATGAAAAACGGTACCCCATTGTTGTGGATTGACATACCATACTGGGTGCCAGGAGCGTGGCTACCAGTGGAACAAGGGTGGGGAAGCAAACAGTGTATGTATGATTCTATGGCTTTCAGTGGTCAGTCAGTGTATATGAGGACCTATAACTGCCAGTGAAACCAGGTGGGGGGAGGGACGAGGGGTCAGACAGTGTATGTGGGTATATTTACCAGTGGGCAAGTATGGCAGTGGTGGTGGGGGGAGGTAAGATAGTACATATGGGGGACCTGTGACTACCAGTGTGCACTGTAAGTCCCCCACATACACTGTTTGACTCCCAGCCTGAATCAAGTGCATACTGGCACATTTGCTCTATCAGTAGGCAGTGGAACCAGGCTCGGGGGGGGGGGGGTCAAACTGGGGGAAAGGGACTGCCAGTGGGCTGTGGGACTAGACTGGTGAGTAGGGTACAGGGGGGGATTGGAGGCATTTGAAGCTTTGAATGTAAAGCTATATTAAAAAAAAAAAGTCCTGTGTGTGCCACAGGAGGGGGTCTGCAATGAACCCCCTCCCCTGTGGCACACACAGGGTTAATTTTTTTTTTCCTTTTTTTATAGCCCTCGTTGGGGGGCTTCAGGACCCTTCCTGATGTCCACCAAAGAGGTCTTAATAAAAAAAAAGTCCTTTCCTGATGTCCCCCCAACAAACTCAGATTACAGATTAGTGAAAAATAGCCCTGTGTGTACCATAGGAGGGGGAGTCTGCAATGAACCCCACTCCCCTGTGGCACACACAGGGTTAATTTAATTTTTTTATTATAGACCTCATTGGGGGACATCAGGACCCCTCCTGGTGTCCCCCAATGAGGTCTTAGTAAAACAAATAGTGCCCAAAAGAATTGAACCTGTGAGTGCCACAGGGGTCTCCAGCTCAATGCGCTGGGGAACCCTGCGGCACTCACAGGGTTAATTTTTTTATTTATTTTTTTTAATTTTTCATTCAGACCTCGCTGGGGGACATCAGGACCCCTCCTGATGTGCACCCAGTTATTGATCTCCCAGCCGATTGGGCTGGGAGATCAATATGGCGACTGAAGGAGAGCAAAAGCTCTACTTCCCTTCTCTCCTACCTCTCACCTCTGCTAGGAGTGACCAAGATCAGGCTGAGCTTACTAACATCATCGGTGAACATGTCACCGATGATGTTAGGAGGCTTCCCCCGATCCCGCCCACTCCTACCCGGACGTTCAGGTAGGAGAGAGGGACATATTGATCTCCCAGTGCAATCAGCTGGGAGAAAAATACCTGGGGGGGCATGAGGAGTGATCCTCATGCCCCCCCATGAGTGCCAGGCTAGTTTTAATCTAAAATGTGGCCACAGCAAGCCGGTTATACCGGCTTTTGCAGTGATCGCATTTTAGATGTACAAAGTACAAGCTTGGCACATCTGTCCAATCTCGTACGTTGTCAGTGGCTGGCACTCTAGGGGTTAAAGCAGCTCTTTGGTGTTTTCTGTTGACTGGTTCTCTGCGTTGGACATTATCAGAAGATCATCTAGGAAGGCAATTTCTTGTTCCCTTAGTCTTTCTAGAACCAGGCCAGGACCACTCTAAAAACCCTTTGGGCTGATGATAGTCCGAAGGAGAGAGCTGTGAACTAAAAGTGGCTGTCTTGAACTGCGAATCTCAGGAACTTCAGATGCGTCAGATGCACTGGAATGTGATGGTTCATATCTTTCAAGTCTACTGATGTCAAGAACATTCCATGTGATAAGTCCCGAATTAATGATGCTACAGATTCCATTTTTAAATGTTTCTTCCTGATAAAGAAATTCACCACTTTCAGATCAGAACAATGAATAAAATAGAGTAGATCCCCAAACCCTTTTCCTGTAAGGGTATTGGCTCTATCACCTTGTTGAAAAGTAGATCCCTCACAGAGGATACATGATTAAATTTACTTACCGATATTTGTATTTCTTCTGTGTACCCACAAGGCATTAAAGCATGGGATCGTCTCCACCCTGCAGCTGAGTAGGTCCAATTCAGAAGATTGAAAAGGCACTTCTGTGCGTGTGGCTTCAGTTCTGTTTTGACTAAGCTGTGGAAATACTAAGAGAATAGAGTTAGTAGAGTGGGTATGCCTTGTAGGTACACAGAAGACATACAAATATCGGTAAGTACATTTTATCATTTCTTCTGTGTACCATCCAAGGCATTAAAGCATGAGACTTAAAAGCAGTAACCCATAGAGCCATGAATAGGGTGGGAAAAATCCTTACTGGCT
The DNA here is from genome assembly GCA_037306005.1 of Rhinophrynus dorsalis. NCBI lineage: Eukaryota > Metazoa > Chordata > Amphibia > Anura > Rhinophrynidae > Rhinophrynus > Rhinophrynus dorsalis. The sequence goes on along the minus strand of CM074724.1, from coordinate 176,676,300 downwards.
AATGATTAACCACAGCCTCCTGGACTTTCCTGAAAAAAAACTGGCATCTGCCGAGGCTTGAACAACCAGATGATAGTGCTTCATGGAGGTGGAAATAGAAGACCATGTAGCTGCTTTACATATGTCTAAAGGGGATGCCTGAGTCCTCTTAGCCCAAGATGTGGCCATAGCCCTGGTTGAGTATGCCTTGATGTTGGAGGGTGCCAGTAGCCCGGACTCCACATAACATCTCCTGATGCAGTCCTTAATCCATTTGGCTATGGATGGTTTGGAAGCAGCTTTACCCTTAAATCTGCCTTGGAAATAAATAAACAAGGAGTCAGAGGAACTGAATGATTCTGTTCTGTGGAGATAAGTGGAGACACATCTCACAAGATCCAAATTATGGAGAAGACTCTCTTTGGGATTTTGAGGGTTGCTATAGAAAGAAGGCAGGATAATATCCTGATTGATGTGGAACTCCGAAATCACCTTAGGACAAAAAGATGGCTTATTCAGGTGAAGGGATAAGAATGGCAGTTTGAGGGATAGAGCTTGGATCTCATTAACTCTTCTGGCAGAGGTAACTGCCATTAGAAAAAAATGTCTTCATAGTCAAGAGGTGATGTCCTCAATGGGTTCAAAAGGTTGGGACTTAAATAACTGGGTAAGGATTAGGTTTAAGTCCCACAGAGCAACTATTTCCCATATAGTAGGTCTAGTCTTAACAATAGCTTTAGTGAATCTTTGAACTAGATCGTGATTCGCAAAAGGCCTAGCTAGAATTGCAGACAGAGCTGAGAGTTGGAGCTTCAAAGAAGCCGGATGAAGGCCTGCCTGAAAGCCCTCCTGAAGAAAGTTTAGAACTGAGACTTCAGTAATGTCATGAATGGATACATTTTGACGATTGCACCATTTGCCAAAGACAGCCCAGACTCTATAATATACCTTAGCAGTAGATGGTTTTCTACCCTTCAGGATGGTTTTTATCACAGAGTCTGATAGTCCAGAATTCCTTAAAGATTCACGCTCAGCCGCCAGGCGTAACAACTTGAGATTGGAGTAAAGGAGTGGACCCTGATATAGAAGGTCTGTCCTCAGAGGCAGCTCCCATGGGTGATCTATGGACATTTGGACAAGATGAGAATACCATAATCTCCTCGGCCAATTTGGGGCGATGAGGATAGCTTCCACTCTGTCAGATCTGATCTTCTTTACCACCTGCAGAAGTAATGGAATAGGTGGAAAGATGTAGACCAGATGGAAGTTCCATGGAATTCTCAGGGCATACATACCTGATAAATGAGGATCCTTTCACGTGGAGAAGAACATTCTGACTTTCATGTTCCTGTGTGATGCCATGAGATCAACCTCTGGGTGACCCCATCTCCTTGTGAGTTGAATGAATATGTCTTGATTTAGGGACCATTCGCCCTGATCCACCTTGTGTCTGCTAAGGAAGTCTGCTTCCTTGTTGGTCTTCCCTGATACATGGCAGGCTGAGATTGTCAGAAGGTTTCTTTCTGTCCAGAGTAGGGGACTCCTGACTTCTCTGTTTAAGGCCTCGCTCCTGGTGCCTCCTTGGTTTTTGATGTACATTACAGCTGAGATGTTGCCTGTTCTTATAAGAACATGTGTTCCCTTTAGATGTTCTTGAAAGTGGACCAGGACTTTCCTGACTGCCCTTGTTTCTACAACATTTATGTGGAGAGACTGTTCTGCAGTCTCCCCCTGGCCTTGAATGACTTGATGATTCCAGACTCCTCCCTATCCCTGGAGGCTGGAAACGGTGTATAGAATTTCCCAATTTTGCTCCAGCAATGATCTGCCCTTCGCCAGATTTTTACAATGACCAACAAAGGTCCCGCCTGGCCAAGAGAGACAGAGGTATCTGCTGTAAAGGATTTCCAAGATCCAGTCACCAATAATTAAAATAATTTGACTGAAGATATCTGAGATGCAGCTTCGCCCAGGGGATGATTTGAGTGGCAGAGGACATTAGTCACAGCAATTCCGGGAAATCTCGAACTGAGTGATGGAACTGTTTAAAAAATACAGAGGGTTTGGACTGAATTTTGGAAATCCTTTCCTCTGATAGAAGAACCAACTAATCCTTTTTGTTGATCTGCAACCCCAGAAATATTCTGTTCTGAGAGGGAGAGAGGTGACACTTCTCCAGGTTGATGATCCAGCTGATGTCCTGCAGGAACTGAAGGACTGAGTCTGAAGTTGAGAGGATTCTCTTGACTGGGCTATGATTAGTTGATTGTCCAAATAGGCCAGGATGTTTATGTCTTGTTGTCTCATACAACCTATTGCTGGTGCTAATACCTTGGTAAAAACCCTTTGGGCTGATGTCAGGGTGAAAAGAAGAGCTGCATATTGATAATGGAATTGCTGGACTGCAAATCTCAGGAACTTCCTGTGTGCTGGATGTACTGGAATGTGATAATAAGCATCCATGAGGTCTATGGATGTCAGAAACATTCCGGTTGAGAGGGATTGGATCACTGATTCCATTTTGAAGTGGGCTTGCTTGATGCATGCGTTGATCGATTTGGGATCTAGAATGGTTCTGAATTGTCCTGAAGATTTTGGGACCAGAAAGAAGGTCGACTAGATCCCCAAACCCCTCTCCTGAAAAGTTCCTCTATAACATTGTGTTCCAACATATAATTGATTGAAGTCCTTCTTGATCTGGTTGGATGGGACCCTAGATCTGATGAATTTGTGACGACTGGGGACAGACAGAAATTCCAGCAGAAACCCCAGTCCCAGGCATCTGGGTGTACCAGAGTCTTCCAGATTGGAAGGAAGAATCCCAGTCTGCCCCCTACCAGGATCAGGACTGGGAACCGCCAGGATTCATTGGGCTTCTTTCTTGAACAAGTCTCTCCTGAAGCCACCTCTTTGGGAGAAGCGTCCTCTGAATTTGCCCTGACTAGTTGATTCACATCTTCAATTGTCGCAAAATGACTGGTTCCTGTATCTCGAGGACTGAAAAGGGGGAGAGGTTCTCCGCTTCCTTTCCTGGGGAAGGAAAAGACTCTTTCCTCCAGAAGCCTTTTTTATAATATCTTCAAGATGTTCCCCAAAAAGAGAGGATCCCAAGAAGGGCAGGGAGACCAATTTGTTCTTAGAAGTGTTGTCCGCCTTCCATGGTTTCAGCCATAATGATATGCGAGCCAAAAAAGAGAGAGAGCAGAGGACCGAGCTAGAAGACGAATTGTATCCAGGGAAACATCACATGAGTAATTAATTGCTTCTTTAATTAAGGAGACATTGGATTCTATCTTCTCTTCAAGCTCAGTGAGCCATATGCGCATGACTATAGAGACACAGGCCGTGGCAGTGGCCGCTTTCAGGTTTTCACCGAAGACAAAAAATTGTTTCTAGAGCGAGATGTCTAACTTCCTTTCCATTGGGTCACGTAATGAAGTACCATCATCCAAGGGGGAGGTTCTGTTTCACTAGATGGGCTATAAGGGCTTCGACTTTAGGAGAGGCAGACCAAGTTTGAGTATCAGACTCACTGAAGGGACACATCTTCTTACATCTCCTAGGGACTGTAATTCTTCTATCTCCTAGTTTCTATTCCATCATAATAAGATCTGCAATAGACTGGTGAACAGGAAACACAGGCATAGACTTATTTTTACCCAAGAAGGCCGTATCAATAATGTTCATGTCTTGCTGCATCTCAGAGAGGCCAAAGGTCTTTCTAAGGAGTTTGATAAAGAATTCAACATGATCTAGGTTAAAAACCCCAGATTATTCTACCAATTAACCCTCTTCTGAGCCCAATTCAGAGCCCTGATCATCAAAGGCTGATTCAAAATAGTCATCATCCTCCTGCTGAATAGAGGAAGAACCCTCTCCTATGTCTCTCCTCTGTCTCTTTTGAGCAGGTTCACTCTGTTGCATACTCTTAAATGTGTCCTGCATTGATGACTTCATCCAGGACAAGAAGTCCTGGAACTGGGAAGGAAATTCCAGCCTCTGACACTTCCAAGCTCTGCAGCGATTGCGATTGCAGAGCTTGGAAGTGTCAGAGGCAGGAATTTTAGAATCACAGCCTGCATACTGTTTTAGCTTTGACATAGATTTCTCTTCTTCACTGGGCCCCTCCACAACAATTTTCTCTTTGGAGGAGGACTTGACAGGAGCTGACATGCTGGAGACTAAGCTGGCACCCTTCAAGATCACAAAGAAATACCTAAGACAAGCCTAAAGGAAAAATACTTACCTTAATGCAGTTTAAACAGAACGCCAGCAAAGACTTCCTGGATAAGCCGGATCTTCCCAGCATCCCCGGAATGGTGCGCTGTAATGCGCTTTTGCAGCCTGTCGCCTGCATTCCAAGCGTGGAATGCACCGATAACATCCTCCGGAAAAAACCTCCTGATTGGAGGACGAGCATGAGCATCTATAAAGAGATGCATTAGAGTTGTGGCGCCAATGAGAGCTGAGGCTCCAACAACTGGCCAGGACCATACCTCCAGCGGCCATGGCGGTGGCGGCGAAGGTAAATCAGGGAACAAAGTAGGGTTTTTGGTGGCACTCACTGCGGCCCAGATGATGATGCAGAGAATGAGGAAGCGTCCAGCCAGCTGGGTAGGACAAAAGAAACTGAAGCCACACACACTGAAGTGCCTTTACAATCTTTTCAATTGGTTCTACCCAGCTGGAGGGCGAAGAAGATCCCATGCTTTAATGCCTTGGATGGTACACAGAAGACAAGAGCTTCTTTCCTCTTGGGATCTTGAGACACTTTGGATGATATGAAACTGTTCATCTTTGTGACATTTTGAAACTCCAGCAGGTGCACCAGTTCCAATATCTTGGAGACCCAGGCTTCTGGTTTGACATGAGCCTTCCAAAAAGGTAGAAAGAATCCCAGTCTGCCCCCCTACTGGAAACTGAACTGGGGCCCACTGCTCTTCATTAAAACTCATTTTTGTATTGGGGCTTCTTGTTGGAATCTCTTCTGTATCTTCCTTCTGAACCCTGAGAAAATCAACATCTAAGGTCAACTTATTTTCCTGTCTCAAATCTTCTCTGGTCTCGAAATGTGTGACCTCTGAATCTTGAAGAAGATGATCGTGTTGGAGGTGAAGATCTCTTCTTTCATTCTTGGGGAAAAAAATTAACTTTTTCCCCCTGAAGCCTTCTCGATAATTTCTTCCAATTGTTCTCCGAAGAGAAAGGATCCTGAAAATATTAAATTACTTATTGATGAAGTATCTGCTCTCCATGGTTTTAGCCACAATGATTTTCTGGCTGCAATAGATAGAGTCAAAAATCTGGCAATAATGTCAAGAGAGGCATCACAGTAGCCAGTAGCCTCTTTTATAAATGCCACCTCCTTCAATAACTTGGAATGGGATACAGAAGACTGTATTTTTTCTTCTAAATCTGTGATCCAGATAAGCATTGTACGTGCCAAGCAGAGAGAGCTGTAGCTACTTTCATGTCTCTTAAAATGTAAAATTGATTTCTAAGGACTCCATGGGGTCTCTCAGTGAAGTATCGTCCTCTAGAGGGAGAACAGTCCTTTTTGCTAAATGTGCAATACCCGCATCTATTTTAGGAGGAGTAATCCAACTCCTGATTTCTTCCTCATTGAAAGTAAACATTCTCTTAAATGTTCTGGATACTACATTCAGTTTTAATCGAATCAAAGATGGATTGATGGACTGGAAACGCAGGTGATGTTTTCTTCATTGCTAGGAAAGACATATCCAATATGTCAAGTTCCTGTTCTGATTCAGATAACCCTAAGCTTTTCCTTACAGATTTAATGAATTAATCTATTTTATCCATATTAAGTTTTTATCAAATTCTTCCGTTTGTGAAGAAGTACCTTCCCCAGGATCTGTTTGCTGTCTTGTCCTGGAAGGTTCTCCTTCCTGAATGGCCTTAAAAGTTTCCAGCATAGAGGACTTCATCCAGAATAAGAACTCCTGGAACTGGGAAAGCATGCCATGCCCTGCAGCTTTAAGCAGATATTCTAGACCAAAGGTTCTCAACCAGTGCCCTCAGTGGCCACTAACAGGCCAGGACTTTCCCTGCTAGAACACAAGTGTGTTGATCAAAGGCTCAGTAAGATTGATTAAATTCTCAAATCCTGGCCTGTTAGTAGCCACTGAGGGCACGGGTTGAGAACCACTGCTCTAGACATAGTTTAGCTAGGTCTGAAGATGGAAACTTATTCTCACATCCAGCAAGGACTTTTTGCTTGGGCTGGGTTTTATCTTCCTAAGATACGTTCTCAGATATATTTTTCTCCTTGGCATGTGCCTTTGAAAGAGCTGGCATATAAAAAGGCAAACTAAATGTCTTAATTTGTAGCCGCTTTAAATATGCCTTCTTCCTTGTGCAAGGCAGTCTAGGCCAGGTACATTCAGCATCAGGATCGCTATTCAGCGTGCATTCCGACTGCAGAACGCATGCCCGAACGTGATTAATGCATTTAGATTCATGCATTCCATTCATGGAATGCACGCTATGCTGCCTCAAGAAACATTAGAGACACCCCGGCCTGCATCTCTCCCAGACTCTGCAGAGACCGGCCTACAGTCTTGAGTACTTGAGCCAAAAGTACTAGACACATTCCCCTATTGGCTAGGCAGGGAAGAGGGACAACGGATGGTAGGACTTATTTTTATCATCTTACGCAAGTGTTCCATAGGCATAAGTGAGAGATTCAGGGGCTCCTGCCCCTAGCCAGGCAACACTCACGGTGGCCAAATAATGCTGGTAGCAAGTTTGTCCAACCAGCTGGGTAGGACCAAAAGAATTGAGGGTGGGAATTACAATGCCCCTTTTAAAGAATTTTGATTGGTCCCACCCAGCAGGAGGGCAGAGACATCCCATCGTTATGAAAACCTTGGAGAAAAACAGAAGATAAATGTATTAACCCTTTTGAAGGCCAGAAAGGTATCCGATGCATTGCATACCTCTCTGGTACTCAAAGGGTTAAAACCTCAGAGTTAAAAAGAGAGACTAAAGAAAAGAAAAAAATGCTTGCATGTATATGTCTGTGTATAATTATGAATAGTGTTGTGATTCAAAGTGTAGTAATGTAATGTTGTGTATAGTATGAAATGATTAAAGAAGAAAAAACAGAACAAAAAAAAAAAAAACAACTAACAATCTTACTCCCCCTGGCTCTCTCTCTATACTGGTCATCCAACTCCAGAGAATTCTTTTATATACCTCAGAAAATATAGAAAAATGTGGGTGTGCAAGTAAACAGGAAAATGTGGTAAAAATTTTACGGTCGCACAGCAGCCCTGGCTATAAAATGTTTGCCATCAGATTCAACAAAACAATTATACAAAAACATTCCTTGGCACTTATGAAACCACATCAGTGGTTAAAAAAACAATTGATAATCCCATTAACTTTCTAATAGCCAAAATATCCTAATCAAGTTAAAGTAGGTATGAGAATATACTAAGTTCAATATACCTCCTTCTTTAAATTAAACACTTGATAGTCAACAAGACATCAGCTCCCACGAAAACAAAAACACACAGATATCCTCACTATACAAAAGTATGCTGTATGTTCCCCGACCTCCAAGGGGTCAATAAAATGTTACATAGAACACATTCAATGACATTTATCATTTATATTCTTCAGACCATCAGTAATGAATAATGATTACAAAACATGCGGCAAAGTATGTACGGGAGAATAAATAAAAAAATAAATAAATAATAAATTACACAAAAAAAATCTATAGAACAAAATTAACTCTTTACCAACACAAAAATCCTCAACATCAATAACTTCCTAATGCCCAGTAGTGGGTATTCTCCCAACATGATTATTGATAGAAATCCTAATATACTAACTCTAGTGACTTGATCCCAATAATAATAATTAAGTGATAAAAAACTTATATTCCACATATTCTTTATTTTTCACCAACTAAATATGTAACATATGAAGAGATTAACATCACAAAAACCTAATATAGGACTAAAATCTATAATTAGTCAACAATTGTTACATAACAACTACATCCTTTATTTACCACTAACTAAATAACTGACATAGTGGACATATTAATCTCACAAAAACCACGCTAATATCAGACCAAACTCTACAGATAATCTACCATTTTTACATAATAGCTACAACACTAATAATAAATAGTGCCCTAAAATGACTATTTCAATATAAAGGTTATTCAACTCTTATATTATTCTAATAATAGTGAATATATGATACAAAGATATAATTCATATCCAAAACGTTATTACACAATATTATCCCTTTGAGTGTCAGAGGGGTACGCAACGTAATGCTCTACGTACCCCTCTGGCACCCAAAAGTTTAAATAGTGCAATAGTTATATATTGTGAAAATATCCTCTCAGCTTACTAGCTAACACATAGTGTACTCATATATTATAAAAATGTCTTCTCCGCTTACCCACTGCATAAAACATGTAGTGTACTCATAGAATCTTAAATCTCATCATAACCCTTTGAGTGCCAGAGGGGTACGGAATTCATTGCTCTGTAATGCATTCCGTACCCCTCTGGCACTCAAAGGGTTAACTCTAATTTTATATTTCACTCACTTCCAATATAAATATGTGAAACATGATCAGCATTGTGACCTCTCTACCATTACCAATGCATTGTAACTATAACAATCTCATTATATATTCAAAATTTTTTATTCAATTTTTATGTTATATATACGTTCATTTATTCTGTCACAAAATCTTCTTTTTTTCTTCAGATTTATTGTTTATTGCAACTAGATGTTATCGGATATATGACCCCCTAGTATTACAAATCATTAAATGTTTAATTCTGAAGGTTTCCTTAGATACCGATGAAGAAAAATATTTAAACATTTTTTAGTACTTTTATAGCCTACACAGTTGCCACATTTATAAAACTCTTTTTGTGAACTTAACCAAGAATTAGATTTCTCCTTATATTCTTTTACACTTGGGGCTAACTTTAATCTCAAATTTGGTGCCCTTGTGAATATTATTTTCGGTTTCTGTGTTAATATTTTAGATAGAATCTTATCTCCTTTAAAGTATAGGCCAATGTTTATCAATAATTTTTCTAAACTTTGTATGCCCTATATTAAAAAGACAACAAATGAAAAACGTATTTTGTATAATACTATTTTCCTCCTTCCTATCAGTAATTCATCTCTTTTATATTGTACTTTTTCATCATCTTGATCTAAAAAGTAAATACAAAATCTTATTAAGCCTGAGTAACGCATTTCAGGACACATTTTGAGACTACTTGTTCAAGGAGAAACTTTTACCAATGTTTCAGTCTCAGCTTGGGCCATTATGAAGGCCTAACTTGAGACCAAAAGGCTGAAAGGGGCGGGGGGGGGGGGGCAAACAAACAAACAAAAAACACAACCTCTGTTGTACTACCTTTAACCCCTTAAGGACCGGGAAAATCTGAGTTTGATTTGACTTAAGGACCGGAGCAATTTTGACTTTTTTGACTATGTCTTTGTTCAACCATATTTTCTCTTTAATTCCTTTTGTGCACCCACATAAATTATATACTGTTTTTTTAAGCACAAGTAGGGCTTTCTTTTGATACCACAATTATATGAATACCTCATTGTTTAATTTGATTAAAATAGAAAAAAAGAGGAAAAAAATTGAAAAAAAACAACATTTTGCTTACATTTTTCTGTCAGGATTTGCATACTATTAGTTAATGAAAAAAAATACCCCTAAATATATTCATTTGCTTCTCCTGAATATAAGGAGTACCCCATATGCCTAGTATTTTAGTCCTTTACTCACATTTACAAGGTAAATATTACAAGATGGCTGTCGTTATTTCCAACTTGTGATTTTTCAACAATTGGCATGTGAGCATCATAGCTTAGCTGACGGTGCCAGAACCAAACATATCCCACAAAGGTATATGTTTCTGAAAACTACACAACATAAGGTAAATAATCAGGAGAATTTTGGAGTTTTTCATGCAGCTATTTTTCCAGAAAAAAATTTCAAAATTGTGGTAATATTTTGTTTTTTTGCAGTTTTCACACTTACATTTCAATACTACTGTTGATATCAAGCACATGATAGGTGAAGATTTTTAAAAATGCATTGTTTAGTGTTCAGCTCCTTCTTCCGAGTACGGCAATACCCCATATGCATAGGTTTCTCAAGGTTTGGGAGAGCTACGGGGCCCAAATTGGAACATGCGCGTTTCCAGTTTCACACTTTGAATTTTCACAGCTTGCATCACTGGTGCCATGTCTCATTTGGGGCTGTGTAACAGTGCTCCACTGTAAGATTTCCCCCCAAAAGTATATATTTTTGGAAAGTAGACACCCCAGGCTTTCATTTTATGTATGTTTTCAATTTTTTTACGCAGCCATTTTACCACCAATCGCTCGTAAATCTTGACGTAAGTTAAAAAAAACAGCGTTTTTCACACTTGCACTTCAATGTTGATGTGAATTTCAAGCACATGATAGGTGAAGATTTTTAAAAATGCATTGTTTAGTGTTCAGCTCCTTCTTCTGAGTACGGCAATACCCCATATGCATAGGTTTCTCAAGGTTTGGGGGAGCTACGGGGCCCAATTTTGAACAAATATTGAATTTTCACATCTTGGTTAACTGATGCCATTACTCATTTTGGGCTATGTTCCAGTGCTGCACTTTAGAATTTCCCCCCAAAAGTGTATATTTTTGGAATGTAGACACCCCCAGCTTTCATTTGAGGTGTGTTTTCAAATTTTTTACACAGCCATTTTACCACCACTTTCTCGTAAACTTGACGTAAGTAAAAAAACAGCGTTTTTCACACTTTGCCTTCAATGTTGATGTGAATTTCAAGCACAGAATAGGTGAAGATTTTATAAACTGAATTGAGTAGTGTTCAGCTCCTTCTTCTGAGTATGGCAATACCCCATATGCATAGCTTTCTCATGGTTTGGGGGAGCTACGGGGGCCAAATTGGAACATGCGCGTTTCCAGGTTCACACTTTGAATCTTCACAGCTTGCGTTACTGGTGCCATGTCTCATTTGGGGCTGTGTAACAGTGCTCTTTTTTAAGATATCCCCCCAAAAGTGTATATTTTTGGAAAGTAGACACCCCAGGCTCTCGTTTTAGGTGTGTTTTCCAATTTTATACACAGCCATTTTACCACCAATCCCTTGTAAACCATGACGTAAGTAAAAAAAAACAAAACAGTGTTTTTCACACTTAGGGTTGGCGGCAGTATACTGGGCTGCATACAAATTGGTTTGGGAAACAATTTCACCTAAAATGTCTTCCCCCAAAAACAAATCAAAAAAATGATCATGGGTAAATCCTCCCACATCAATTTGAATCCCTGGGTTGCCTGTGAATTCTGAAATTTGTGGGCATAAATTGATACCCATTCATTAGGATCCGGAGTGGCAGGTGTTGGGGCATTTCTTTGGGCAGGTCTTTGGGCAGATCTTTGGGCAGATCTTTTGGCAGGTGCTGGGGCAGTTGCCAGGGCAGCTCTTGGGGCAGCACTTGGGGCATTTCTTTGGGTAGGTATTTTGGTAGGTCTTTGGGCAGTTCTTTTGGCAGGTGCTGGGGCAGTTGCCAGAGCAGCTCTTGGGGCAGTGCGTCTTTTCTTGACAGAAGGCCCAGCGTCATCACTAGAGCTGCTCTCACTTTCTGAAAACTGCGCTATGTCAAAATCTGACGCAGTGTCTGTTGCCTCAGAGTCAGACGGCAAAAAGGCATATGCCTCTTCAACGCTGTACCTGCGCTGCATTTTGCCCACTAAAAAAACTTTTTTTTTTTCTTACGCTATCCATAAACCTAAATCTAACCCTAAAACTTACCCTAGCCTACGTATATCCTGAACCTACCTAACCCAAGTGAACTACCTATCTAAACTGCACTTATTATATTTTTTTTTTTTGGGGGGGGGGGGGGGTTTGGGGTTTTTTTGTTTTTTTTTCCTTACGCTATCCCTCAACCTAAATCTAACCCTAAAACTTACCCTAACCTACGTATATCCTGAACCTACCTAACCCAAGTGAACTACCTATCTAAACTGCACTTATTATATATATATATATATATATTTTTTTTTTTTTTTTTTTTTGGGGGGGGGTTTGGGGTTTTTTGGGGTTTTTCTTTTCTTACGCTATCCCTAAACCTAAATCTAACCCTAAAACTTACCCTAACCTACATATATCCTGAACCTACCTAACCCAAGTGAACTACCTATCTAAACTGCACTTATTATATATATATGTATATATATATATATATATATATATATATATATATATATATATATATATATATATATATATATTTTTTTTTTTTTTTTTTTTTTTTGTGGGGGGGTTTGGGGTTTTTCTTTTCTTACGCTATCCCTAAACCTAAATCTAACCCTAAAACTTACCCTAACCTACGTATAACCTAACCCAATTGAACTACCTATCTAAACTGCGCTTATTATATATATATATTTTTTTTTTGGGGGGGGGGGGGGTTTGGTTTTTTTTTTTTTTCCCCCCTAAACCTAAATCTATCCCTAAAACTTTCCCTAACACACGTCTACACTAAACCTACCCAACTACCTACCAAAATACCTAAAGTATATTTACTATGTAAAAACATTTTTACAAAATCTAAAAAAATTCAAGGGGGATGGGGGGTGTCCCACAGATCAGAAAACACTGATCTGCAGCAAATTGATCACTCCAAGAGTGATCAGATGGGGGGGGCTTATTGATCACTGCAGAACAGTGATCAAAGGGTTAATATTCTTTATTTAAACTTTTTTTTTAAACTTTTTTTTTACAGTAAGGCTGGAACACCATGTCTCTCTGTCTCTCCCCACCTCAGCAGTATGCAAGGTGGAGCGAGGCAGAGAGATCTGACAGGGACAGTATTTACAAATACTGTCCCTGTCATTCAGGTTTTGCAACATGTGATTCGCTTTTGAAGCGAATCGCATGTTGCAACAATGTTTCTACCGCTTGTTACTAAGTGTCCCGATACCGGGACACTTAGTAACAAGCGGCTTGAACTCTTCCATCGCTCCGTGCGGCCGCGATGGAAGAGTTTAACCCTTGACGTACCGGGACCGTCAAGGGTCGTTGGAGCACATTTACCCTTGACGGTCCTGGTACGTCAAGGGTCGCTAAGGGGTTAAGTTTCCAATGAAGTGGCATCTACTTTCCACAGTTCTACACATTGGACTGTATTCAGCAAGCTAAACAGGTGCAATTCTGGAACATAATATCCAAGGAAGGAGTACTACCCCAGAAAATGTGTAATCAATGAACAATTTAACACTCTGCAATTCAAAATAAACTGTGTAAAACCAAAATGCCATGGCACCGTGGTTGATAATCAATACACTAGACCTTGTGAGACAGTCTTTTGGTTGTCCAGCACCAAACAAACATTTGCGTGCAGAGAATGTCTCTCTGGTATAGTTCCCCTTTACCATGCTGATGAGCTACAGCTAATAAAATTAATACATCATTTTCACGATAGTGGAAGAACAATTGTCAGGTTTTAGATCTCAGTATCAGAAGAAAAGGAATTCTGCTAGGTAATTTATCAACCTTAAGTCTGAATAGTTAATATGCCCCAACAAAGTTTAAAGGGACAGTAATGTTTTACAAAAATAGCAGCTCCAATTACTCTTCATAGTATTTGGGTCATGGATAGTGTTATTTCAGTATTGTCAGAGATGTAGTTGTAGAGTAATTGAATGATAAAGTATCCCCCTCCCGCCCCTTTTACCTAGTGTAAGCCACCTCCCCTCAGATGTGGAATCTGCTCCACAGACCAGACAGCTCACAGCAAGGGACAATCTTCTTACTGTGAGAACAATGAAAACCCTGTCCTCCCTTGAAAGGTTTTTCAGGTTTTTCCCTTATGCTAATTGAAGATTGTCCCTCTTTGCAAGCTATCTGTATACCACCTTTCTGTTCTGAGTTGAGCAGTGTTACATCAGTAAAAGGGGAGGAAGGGGGATACTTTATCATTCAATTACTCTTGAACTACAAATCGCACAGTATTGAAAGAGCACTCGCCAAAAACTATGAAGATTAATTGAAGCTGTTGTTTTTGTCAAACATTAATATCCCTTTAAGCATCGAAAGGCATGCAAGTTGGAAAGAAAATGTATACTGTTATTTGGAAAATAAATCATTAGCTCTAGTAGGATTTGTTTTGTTTTGGTCTTTAAAGGGACAGTAATACTTCGTTTTAACTTTATTTTATTTTATAGGCATTAAAAAAACATTAAGAATGATATAAGTCTTATCTCTCAAACCTTTATGGTTTATGAGATATTCACAAGCAAAGTTTCCCCCTCCCGCCCCTTTTATCTAGTGTAAGCCATCTCTTCTCAGATGTGGAATGCAGTCCATAGACTGGACAGATAACAGAAGGGGACACTCTTATTCCTATGAAAACAATGAAATCCCTGCCCCCCTTGACAAGCTTTTCAGGTTTTTCCCTTATCTTAATTGAAGATTGTCCCTCTCTGCAGTCTACCTGGGCAGCTCCCTTCTGCCCTGGATGAAAAGTGTTACATCAGTAAAAGGGGCGGGAGGGGGACACTTTGCTTGTGAATATCTCTTAAACCATAAAGGTTTGAGAGATAAGACATATCATTCTTCATGTTTTTTCAATGCCTACAAAATAAAATAAAGATAAAACAAAGTATTACTATCCCTTTAACTCTTACATTTTTATTTTAAAAGGAGTATAGAGGGATAAGGTATACGAGAAAAAGTACAAGCTTATTCTCTCTCACTTCTTATTTAGGAATTTATTTTCAATAAAGGAAAACAATGATGGATGTCTGTTCAAACAAACCCCAAAATAACAGCACTTATATAGTTTAACCCCTTAAGGACCAGCAGTCCTGGGACATTTCTGTCCCGTAAGGACCGCTTTGATCCTTGCCGACGCACCCGTACACGTGACCTGTTGCATGTATCGGTGCACCACTTTGGGGCCTGAAAGAGATCGCTACCGGTGGAGTGATGTAAGTAAAAAGTACGTGACGTACTATGACCATCAAATACTTAAGGACCGTGACGGTCACAGTACGTCCTGTAGTCCTTAAGGGGTTAATAAACAGAAAACACAACTGAGACTGTAATCTGAATTGATTAAACAAAGCCTTTACTTTTTTCTAAATTCCTTAACATATGCCATCCCTTCATTCCTCATTCCTGTTTCAGGTAAACACAGTGGTTCTCAACCTTTGACCTTAGGCCAAAAACCAGGCCAGGACTTTAGGATTACCCTGCACATACAGAGACGAGTAAATCAAAATGACTGAACCTGTGATTAATCCAACTGTGCTTGAACTCCAAAATTCTCAAGACCTGTTTGTGAGCCATGGAAGAACGGGCAGAGACTAGAGATGCACCAATACAAATTTTTTAAGACCGAGTACGAGTACTTTTTTCAGGTACTCACCGATACCAATTACCGATACTTTTTTTTGCCGTCATTTGCCAGTTTTCCAAGTACCTAAAGCATATATGCTTTAGGTACTTGAAAAACTGGCAAATCACCGCAAAAAAGTATCGGTAATTGGTATCGGTGAGTACTTGAAATAAACTGCTCAAAAAAATAAAGGGAACACTTAAACTACACAATGTAACTCGAAGTCAATCACACTTCTGTGAAATCACACTGTCCACTCAGGGAGCAACACTGATTGACAATCAATTCCACATGCTGTTGTGCAAATGGAACAGACAACAGGTGGAAATTATAGGCAATTCGCAAGACACCCCCAATAAAGGAGTGGTTCTGCAGGTGGTGACCACAGACCACTTCTCAGTTCCTATGCTTCCTGGCTGATGTTTTGGTCAGTTTTGAATGCTGGCGGTGCTTTCACTCTAGTGGTAGCATGAGACGGAGTCTACAACCCACACAAGTGGCTCAGGTAGTGCAGCTCATCCAGGATAGCACATCAATGCGAGCTGTGGCAAGAAGGTTTGCTGTGTCTGTCAGCGTAGTGTCCAGAGCATGGAGGCGCTACCAGGAGACAGGCCAGTACATCTGGAGACGTGGAGGAGGCCGTAGTAGGGCAACAACCCAGCAGCAGGACCGCTATCTCCGCCTTTGTGCAAGGAGAAGCACTGCCAGAGCCCTGCAAAATGACCTCCAGCAGGCCACAGATGTGCATGTGTCCAAACGGTCAGAAACAGACTCCATGAGGGTGGTATGAGGGCCCGACGTCCACAGGTGGGGGTTGTGCTTACAGCCCAACACCGTGCAGGACGCTTGGCATTTGCCAGAGAACACCAAGATTGGCAAATACGCCACTGGCGCCCTGTGCTCTTCACAGGTATAAGCAGGTTCAGACTGAGCACATGTGACAGAGTCTGGAGATGCCGTGGAGAACGTTCTGCTGCCTGCAACATCCTCCAGCATGACCGGTTTGGCGGTGGGTCAGTAATGGTGTGGGGTGGCATTTCTTTGGGGGGCCGCACAGCCCTCCATGTGCTTGCCAGAGGTAGCCTGACTGCCATTAGGTACCGAGATGAGATCCTCAGACCCCTTGTGAGACCATATGCTGGTGCGGTTGGCCCTGGGTTCCTCCTAATGCAAGACAATACTAGACCTCATGTGGCTGGAGTGTGTCAGCAGTTCCTGCAGGAGGAAGGCATTGATGCAATGGACTGGCCCGCCCGTTCCCCAGACCTGAATCCAATTGAGCACATCTGGGACATCATGTCTCGCTCCATCCACCAATGCCACGTTGCACCACAGACTGTCCAGGAGTTGGCGGATGCTTTAGTCCAGGTCTGGGAGGACATCCCTCAGGAGACCATCCGCAACCTTATCAGGAGCATGCCCAGGCGTTGTAGGGAGGTCATACGGGCACGTGGAGGCCACACACACTACTGAGCCTCATTTTGACTTGTTTTAAGGACATTACATCAAAGTTGGATCAGCCTGTAGTGTGGTTTTCCATTTTGATTTTGAGTGTGACTCCATATCCAGACCTCCATGGGTTGATAAATTTGATTTCCATTGAGAATTTTTGTGTGATTTTGTTGTCAGTTCATTCATTCAGATCTAGGATGTGTAATCTTAGTGTTCCCTTTATTTTTTGGAGCAGTGGGATGTGTAATCTTAGTGTTCCCTTCATTTTTTGGAGCAGTGTACATATACACACACACATACATACAAACACACACCACTTCTTGATTCCCACCTTTTGCTTCATTCTCCCCCTCTTGAGTCCTCTCCTTTTGCCTTGGCTTTTTCTCTCCCTTTTGATCCCCCTTTCTCCCCCCCCTTGACTCTTGATCCCACCTTTTTGCCTCTCTCTCTCCCTCCTGATCCCCCCCTACTTTTGCCTCTTCTTGCCCCCCCTACTTTTGCCTCCTGATCCTTCCTCCTTTTGCCTCTCTTTTTTCCTCCCTTAGTCCCTTTTACCTCTTTTTCTCCCTCTTGATCCCCCTCTCTGCCTTTCACCACCCGCTCCTGTTCCCCCTTTTCCTGCCTTACCCTCCTCTGCCGGGTGCTCCCTGTTCTTTCACGAGCCCCAGCAGAGGTCAGAGTCGGAGAGTTGCCATGGTAACCCGCGGCAACGCTCCGATGCTGTAGGAGGGAGAGAGGCGACCGGGGCGCATTGTGAGCAGTTCCCTGGCTCCTTCTCTGCAGCACCGACCCTGACACAGGGTATCGGTGCTGGCATCAGCCGCATTTGCTCGAGTATGAGTACTTGCGCAAATGCCGGTATCGGCACCGATACCAGTATTGGTATCGGTGCAACCCTACTTATTTTGTCAAAAATGTCTGATATTTCTACAGTTTTACTGTACATTCAAGCAGTGATATCTCAAAGTTGTAGCATGTTAAAGGTTCCTTTTGGATCACCTCAGGGTTAGTGCAAATAGGGAAATATTATCCAGAATCTACATTCTGGGGAACTTTAAAATTTAATATTCCAAAGATTTTAGGATCAGCCCATTTTGAAAGTTCCCAGATATGCCTTTTGCTAAGCACTATGGAATATGTTAGCACTCAATAAATAAAGGATACCAATGAGTGGAAAGTCCAAAGGTGAGAAAGGGAAAACTCAGAAATTAAAACAGCAAAGCACTAAAGAGGTCTCTGGCATCCAATGGGTTAACAGTATAATTACCCAATTATCTCACTATTACCACCATCGCCTTATTATGGCTTGGCAACTACCCTTCACGATACAGTTGTGCACCCCCAAAACTACAGCCACTAAGGAAATTCTAAGACATGTACGTCTAAGCCATGTGTTCAAAATAAAAGTAGACTAACCCCTTAAAGAAGCACTTTTGTTGAAGAAAATATATTGTAGGGCTTTCCCTGTTGATTAAAACAATGGTAATCCCTCTGCTGACAGATGAATATTTTCAAAGTTATTACAGTTTAAATATATATATTTAACATTAACAGTGCCCTCAAGTGGTCAAATTGCAATTAGTTATTCTGTTACATTCTACTTGACAGTTAAATCAAAGAAACTATTCTCCATAGAATGTGATAGAAACTGCTGAGTCATGCTGGCAGTTATCACTTTCAGGAAGTAAAGGCACAGGAACTCAACTTTCTGATTATTTGGACTGTTATAATATTTGAATTAAACAAAATGACAGTGGTGGAAGTGCCCTTGTTCTACTCGCAGGAAAAGCTCTATAAAATTAAGCTTTAAAAAGAAAAAAAAAATTTGCTGCTCCTTTAAGGACTAGAGAATGCGCAATGCATTGCTTCATAATTGCACACCACAGCCATCTGGACCTTAACTCTTTGAGTTCCACAGGTATGTAACGCATTGCGTTGGATACTTCTATGGCACTCAAAGGGTTAAGGAGTATAACGTGGAGTAAAGAAATTGCACCATAGCGGAGAAATAAACTTTTGATTGAAATGGTACTTTTAACTCCTCGAACCCTTTAGAGGGTGAAATATTTTAACGTTTAAAAGGTTAAAGGTACGGTCTATATCAATGGATTTTATGGTAACCCTACAGTGCAATCGATTTGCAGTACATTTCCGCCACTTTCTTTTGAGCATACGCATGTCTTTGACAAACTTCCACTTACTTAATGACAACCATCATCAACCAGTTGAATGCACTTCCAAACAAACCCGAATACATTTTAATAGGCAGCAGGCCAATAAAGATGAATGAAAATGTTTTATAGAAGTACACTAGAAGATGCTGTTTATCACCGTAAAAAAGACTACTTATTAATAAACACTATATTGTGTAATCGGATATATTGGACTACATTTTAATTGTAATATTTGCCCGTAATAACTGCCGTAGAACGAGTAATATAATCACACAAACCACTCAGTTACGTTCCTCCTCCCTACCTGTCTCCAGCTTTAACTTCAGTCACAACACTTCCTATTTCGTCACAGTTTTGGAACCAGTAGAAAGAAAGAATCTAAGTTGTATCCTATCGTAGCGTTGTTTGTTTAGGACTTGTGCAACGCTGATCCTGTTCCCCCATAAGAACGGTATGTACGTTAGGGTGGCTTTTAATTATTAAGAATTATTTGCAATACAACTCAAAATAACACTTTCTGGTGCTTGTCCAAAAGTAGCATTACATGCATTGTTTACATAACTTTGCATCGCTCATAATATTTTTCTTATACGTACGTGAGAGCGGTGGTATAGTGGACAGATATGAAACCGTGGACGATTCGATGGGTGCGCAACGCATTGTAAAGCAATGCTTTGCACATCTTCTCAGGTCTTCAAGGGGTTAATCTTCTATTGGGTTAAAGGCATATCTGAGTAATCAAGTTTGGACCCAAATCTCTGAATGAAGGGCAATATTCTCAGGCTGAGAGTCAGTTGTTACATTTATTAATTGACATCTAATTTTAGTGTTTAAATTGGTGCCAAACTCCAGCTTGTCTTGCAGTCACTTATCTAAGCATACCTCCCAAGTGTTCCTCTTTGAGACCAAAATCCCTCTGTCCATCTTTCCGACCCTGTTGTCCCTCTTTTTGAGATCAGACTGTGTGGTGTGTGTGTGTATGTAAGTGTATCACATTGCTCCTCAGCAATAAAACTCATATTTATATTTCTTTAAATGTCAGTATATGTGGTTATAAATTAAATAATATAGTGATCTTGCTACTTATCATTTATTCAGTTACACTCACAAATAGGTATTATTAAGTCATGAAATAACCTAAACATTGACAGTAATGGACTTCCCACCAGCCACATCCCCAGCACCACCACTTAAAAGAAATGTGTCCCTCTTTGGCCATGGGAAATGTTGGGAGGTATGTCTCAGTTGTAGTATATAATCTTCCAGCTGTCCCTGTTTTGCTCCTTGTCCTTGGATCCTGATGTTCCTGGTTTTAAAATTGAATCTTAACTCTATATTCTGTACGCTTTTCATTAAAGGGGAACTATCACCCCAATACAAGTTTGGCTAAAAAGTTTGTAGAGAGACTAGCTGGAATGCTGTTGTCAATTTATTTTTTTAACCCCTTAAGCACCGCCCTCACACGCAGGCTGAGGTCACTTAAGGACCACAGACTTTTTTTTTTTTTTTGCTGCATCCGATTTCAGACTCCCCGAACGGCGTGCAGCCCGGAATTCCATGACGGTCCAGGACCGTCATGGGTCCTTAAGGGAATAACAACTCATGACGGTCCAGGACCGTCATGGGTCCTTAAGGGTATAACAACCCATGACGGTCCAGGACCATCATGGGTCCTTAAGGGGTTAAGAAATGGCCACACACGCACTGTGCGGTCGCTTAAGGACCAGGGACCTTTTTTTTTCTTCTTCACTATCCGATTCCGGACTCCCCGAATGGTGTGCAGCCGCGCGGGGACCCTGGAATTCCATGACGGTCCGGGGCCATCATCGGTCCTGAAAACAAGCCATGACGGTCCTGGATTGTCATGGGTCCTTAAGGGGTTAAATTAGTTGTTTGCCTGAAATTAAAGAAATAGTAAAGCCTGTTGTTATGAAAAGCTAATATTGTAACTATAACAGTAATAAACTATCTCTCAAACCATAAATGGAAGAGAAAGTTACCACCTCCCCCTTCTCTGACGTGACCTGTAAAGCTGGTTGCAGGATATCCTGGTCCCAGGACCAGACAGAGGCTCTTCAGCAGAGCCAAAATAGCAGGGTCCAGAAAGGGTGAATTCCTTTTCCTTGTCGGTCCCATAACAGTACACAGAAGAGAGAGATTCCTTTTGCAGGACATGAAGTGCAATGCCAGAAGAATAAAATTATACACGCCCACTCCTATAAAATGCTTCCCTCTCTCACCACATACAGTGAATACAAAAGAAAGAATACACAACATTGCTGAAAATGTTTATTAGGGTGGATAATGTGTGCTGTTACTGGACCGACAAGGAAAAGGAATTCTCAGGTAAATAATAATTCACTCTTTTTTCTGCCCAAGATGCTGACATAGCTCTTGTGGAGTGCGCCTTAAAGGATAAAGGAGGATTCGCTCATGCCGCAGAATAGGTGAGTAATATAGTTTGTTTCAGCCAACGGGCAATCGATCTTTTAGAAACTCCTTTGCCTTTAAAAGGGCCGTAAAATGAAAGCAGGAAGTTGGTTGATTGTGTCCATGCATGAGAGCAATCAAGATATATCTGTAGACATCTCTTCACACCTAGAGTGTGCATGGGATCGTTTGTCTATCTCTGAGCTTGGAGGAAGAGAGGAAAGCACCACTTCTTGAGAACGATGAAACATCGAATCCACCTTGGGGTGGAAATCCAGAGGTAAACGGAGGATAACCCTATCAGTCTAGAACAAAAGGTAGGGTTCTAAAACTGATAAAGCTTGTATTTTGCCAATTCTACGTGCTGAAGTAATGGCTATCAAGAATACCATCTTCAACGTAAGGAACTTTAAATGGACAGATTCAATGGGTTCAAAGGGATGGGATGTCAAGCTGTTCAGGACCAGAGGAAGAGCCCACTGTGCCACATGAGGAAGAATCCCATGTCGTAACTTTCCCATGGCCTTAGAGAATCTTCTCACTAAAGGGTGATCTGCGATGGATGCATTCCGCATTGAACCCAAAGCTGCAATCTGAACTTTAATTGTGGCTGGTTGTAGACTAGCTTCGAAACCTTTGTGAAGAAAATCAATGATGTCCAGAATGTTAGCCGATAAAGAGGAAATGTTCCTAGAGGCACAACAATTTGAGAAGACTTTGCAAATCTTTTTGATAACGGAGAGATGTGACCTTTTTCCTACTGTGGAGTAATGTCTCTACCGCTTGTTCTGATAAACATTGGTGCTTCAGAATTTCCCTTTCAGCATCCAAGCAGTCAAGGAGAAGAACTGTGGTTTGTGGTGCAGGAGAGGCCCTTGATGGAGAAGATCTGGTCTGTCTGGAAGATGTTTTGGTTCAGATGTTCCTGAAACCATGCCCTCCTTGGCCAAAAAGGGGCAATGAGGATTACTTGAGCCTTTTCCTGCTTCAGTTTTCTCAGTACTTTTGATAGAACAGGTAATGGGAGAAAGATGTACCCCAACTGGAAGTCCCATGGTTGTAACAGAGCATCGACCGCATCTGGAAGATCTTACGGATTTAGGGAAAAGAAGTGTGTTGTCTGCCTGTTTTCCCTGGACATCATTAAGTCTATCTCTGGTTCCCCCCAGGATCATGAAAGTTGAAGAAAGACTTTGTAATTGTGAGACCATTCTCTCTGCAGTACCTGCTGTCTGCTGAGGAAGTCTGACCTTTGGTTCGCACTGCCTTTGAGATGAGTCACTGAGAGTAGAAGGGTCTTTATTGCCCAAGAGTAAATTGTCAGGGCCAATTGCAGAAGAACCCGAGTCTTGGTACCTCCTTGACGGTTGATGTATGCAACCACTGATCGATTGTCGGACTGAATATGAACTGCTTTCCTTTGAACGATCTGATGCCAGTGTTGGAGAGCCTTCCGAACTGCCTGGAGTTCCCTGAAATTGGATGATCTGGCAGCTTCCGCCGTAGTCCAACTGCCCTGAGCTATGAGCTCCTGGCAGTGAGCACCCCAACCATTACTCCTGGCATCTGCCATTTTAATCTGAACTGGAATGTGCCAGGGAAGTCCTATATTCAAATTCTTGTTGTCCAACCACCATTTGAGTGACCACTTGACCTGGACGGAAAGGAAGACGCAGGGAGAAGTTCACGGACGATGACTTTCTGTCCCATTTCTGTAGAAGGAAAGACTGCAGCTGTCTCAGGGGTAGTAAGGCCCAGGGAACTGCTGGGATGCAGGAGGACATAAGTTCCAA
The DNA here is from genome assembly GCA_037306005.1 of Rhinophrynus dorsalis. Classification (NCBI taxonomy): domain Eukaryota; kingdom Metazoa; phylum Chordata; class Amphibia; order Anura; family Rhinophrynidae; genus Rhinophrynus; species Rhinophrynus dorsalis. The sequence continues at coordinate 176,653,032 of CM074724.1, read as the reverse complement.
AAGGCACATGATATCTCGGATTTGGGATTTGGGAGATGACAGGAGGATGCAAACCCTCCATGTTTTTGTCAGAAAAGTTCTGGCACAGCTGGAATCAAGGATCAGACCTAGAAATTGTTTTGTTTGTGAAGAGTTGAGACTGGACTTCTCTTAGTTGATATTCTACCCTAGCTCCAGAAATGTGCTAATCACAACCTTCAATTGGTTCTGTAGGATGGAGTGGGTGGGGGCTTTTACCAACCAGTCATCCAGACTAGGAATTACTGAGATACCTATCCTTTACAGATGGGCTGCCACCACTATCAATACTTTCGTAAATGTTCTCTGGGCTGAGGCAAGCCCAAATGGTAGAGCCTGAATCTGAAAATGTCTGATGTGTTCTCCTATTGGCACTGCTACCCTGAGGAAATGTTGATGAGCCAGATGTATTGGAACATGAGGATAGGCCTCCGTTAGGTCTATTGTGGCCATGAAATCCCCTGGAGTGAGGGCTTCTGTGGTGGAATTCGGAGATTTCATCCTGAACTTTTATTCTGTTATGAATCGTTTGACAAACCTGCTGGAGATTTTGGGACGAGAAACAGGTGGGAGAAAGTGCCCTTTTTGTCCCTTGAGGAAACTGGAATTATCACTTGAGAGCTTAAAAGATGCTGGTGCATCTGAAGAAAAGCCTCTTTGTGGCTTTAGAATCTGGAAAGAGTGGTGTGAACATATCTTTGGGGTGGTGGGGAGGCAAACTCTATCCAGTAACCTTCCTGCAGGAGATGGAGGACCCATGCATCTGAAGTAATTGCTTCCCATGCAGGTAGAAAGTGGCGTAGTCTGCCTCCTGGTGGCACGGAATCCTCCTTTTGGTTGGCATCAGGATGATGAAGGGCTTGGTCCTGTAGGAGCAGGAAAGGATGACATACCCTGCCCATGGGGGCAAAATTGGCTTCTCTGATTCTGTGGTTGCCTGTCCCTCGAGGGACAAAATCCAGTAGAATCTTTTAAATGTGGATGGAAATCTTTACAAATTTGGCTTCTAAAGTGGGGAAAAAAACACCTGGAAGGAAGTCTAGATTTAGAATCCACCTTATCTAGGAGTTGTTCATGTTCTTGCCAAAACAGTGCTCCGCCCTGGAATCGCATGTTCATAGACGATTTTTCAAAGCTGCAGCCTACTTCCAGGATTTCGGCCAAATCACTCTCCTTGCTGTTATTGCCAGGGCAGAGGCTCTTGAGTTCATTCTAACCAATTCCAATGATGCATCACAGAGAAAATTGACTGCCATGGATATTGATGAGGGCTTGCTGGACAGGGTTTCTCTGGGTGTCTTTGAGACTAAACCGCTCTGGAGTTCAGATAACCAGACTCTGAGAAAGCAAGCCACCGATACTGCAGCAATGCTTGACTTGAAACCAGAAATAGATGCTTCAAATGCCGCCTTCATGGCTGCTTCTGCTTTCCTATGTATGGAGTCGTCAAAGCTGGAACCATCCTCTAAAGGAATGGCCGAACGTCTTATGAGTTTAGATACTACTGCATTGACTTTCGGGATGTCCCATTTCTTCACCTCTGTTGACTCGAAGGGAAATAATCTCCTTACTCTCCTGGAGATTGCCAGTTTTCTATCCGGTACTTTCCATTCCTCTGATATTAAAGAAGCCAGTACTTAGACTACTTGGAAAAGCCTTTAAAAAGTTGGTCCTTTTTTACAGATCGACGTTGTACTTTCATCTAGGTCCATAACGGATCTAACACTGACACCAGCCTATCCATTGCTTCTACTGGAGGAAGGTAGGTATTGTCAGTAACTTCTCCGCCTTCCCGGAAAGAGTAATCGTCACCTAGAAGTTCATCATCTACCTTGGAATCTGATGTGGAATCCTCTTGCATGTGTGCTGATAATCTTTGAGACACACAGGATCCTTTAACTTGATCAAAAGTGCTTTGTAGTTCAGAGCGGAACCACGTCATAAAGTATTGCATGGGGTTGGGGTTGTCCTTGGAGAATGCTTGTTGAATGCAGGGCCCACAGATTTACCATGCTGAGAATCAGGCAGAGGTTGATCACAGGAAAAACACATCCTATGTTTGGACTTGGTGGATGATTTTTTTTATGTAAGATAGACTCTTCTGTGGTATCTGGGTTAGACATGCTACAAAGAAGCAAAACCACCAAATGAACATTAGGATAAAATGCCTAGACGTGCAAGCAAAAAATTGTTAAGCCAACCTAGGCTTAGAATACCCCAGTATAGGAAGGTACTCACACAGGCAGACAGAGAATGGGCTAGCAGAGCACACTCTAGGGTCGCAGCTAGGTTCCAGGAACATCCAGCAAGCACAAACAGAAGCAAACCTGGTTTGCAGGCACACTTTGTAGACCGTTTCAATAAAGTATTTGCTTCACAATCTCGCTATTTTGGCTTTGCTGAAGAGCCTCCATCTGGTCGCACGACCAGTATCTCCTGCTGACAACTTTACAGGTCACGTCAGAGGAAGGGAGGGGGAATATCACGGTGCCCGTGATTCTTGTGTGACATTCTGACTTCCGGGTTTGTGCCTTGCTGTCTTTTATTTGTGCTAGCCTTTATATACGCTCTCCTGTCACTAGGCCGGTGCCCTTTCGTGGTGTTCCTGACCTTACGTTATTCAGTGCTCCTGCTCCGTGTTGATCTGGTTTCCGTCTGACCTTGCTCCTGTTCTGCTCCTGTGTACTGATCCAGGCTTTGGCTGACTACCGCTCTCTGTGTACCGATCCAGGCTTTGGCTGACTACCGCTGTCTGTGTACCGATCTAGGCTTTGGCTGACTACCGCTCTCTGTGTACCGATCCAGGCTTTGGCTGACTACCGCTGTCTGTGTACCGATCCAGGCTTTGGCTGACTACCGCTGTCTGTGTACCGACCCAGGCTTTGGCTGACTACCGCTGTCTGTGTACCGACCCAGGCTTTGGCTGACTACCGCTGTCTGTGTACCGACCCAGGCTTTGGCTGACTACTGCTGTCTGTGTACCGACCCAGGCTTTGGCTGACTACCGCTCTCTGTGTACTGACCCAGGCTTTGGCTGACTACCGCTCTCTGTGTACCGACCCAGGCTTTGGCTGACTACCGCTCTCTGTGTACCGATCCAGGCATTGGCTATCAGCCTCTCTCTGTGTACCGATCCAGGGTTTGGCTGACTTCCGCTCTCCGTCTACTGATCCAGGCATTAACTGACTTACGCTATCTTGTTGCCCTCGCTATTATTGTCAGTTCTCTCTTATTTGTTGCCTCCGGTTGCGCTACTCTCAGCCTGTGATTATCTGTGGCCTCCGTTAAGCAAACAGTCAGTTTGATCTGGTCACTAAGCGGTTACTGTTGCCTTCCCACTATACGCTAAGCCTGTGACTATCTGTGGCCTCCGTTAGCACACCCAGTCAGTGCGATCCGGTCACTAAGCGGTTACTGTTGCCTTCCCACTATACGCTAAGCCTGTGACTATCTGTGGCATCCGTTAAGCACACCCAGTCAGTGCGATCCGGTCACTAAGCGGTTACCGTTGCCTTCCCATTATACGCTCAGCCTGTGACCCGGTAGAGCCTCCTCAGTTCCTTGTTGCACCAGATATCAGGCTGCCTTACCCGGTATTAGGTAAGGCCGGTAGAGCCTCCTCTGTTCCTTGTTGCATTAGTAATTGGGCTGCCTTACCCGGTATTCGGTAAGGCCGGTAGAGCCTTCTATTGTATTGCTATTTTGTATGCCCTGTCCTGTGTCAAACTTTATTACTGCTGTTTGTAGAGTTTGGACCCGTGAGGGGCCTTGTGCACTTTATTTTGCCTAATAAAGCTTTTCTATTTTATCCTACCCAATTGTCTGAGTGTTCAATAAAACCGTGACAGGGAAATTTATCTTCGTATATCTTTCAAACCATAAAGGTTTGAGAGATAGAACTTATATCATTAGTTTGTTATTGTAACAGCTACCATATTAGCTTTTCATAACGACTTTACTATCCCTTTAAACATTTAACGATGATCCTGTGCCTTCCTTCTGGACAGACTGTGGGCACAACTCTGTGCCGCAGTCTGTCACTCTTCCTCTGCTCCCCTACCTCGATCCAGCCTCCTCTTAAGACAGAGGGTTTCTACGTGTAAGCTGGAGCTCTTTCATTGGCCAGAGAGAGCTCCAGCTTACAAGGAGAAATCCTCCATCATTTGAGGAGGATGGATCAAGGGAGGGGAGTAGAGGAAGAGTGACAGACTGCGGAACAAAGCTGTACCCACAGTCTGTACTGAAGGCAGGCACAGAATCATCGTTAAACATTTAATTTTGGCCAAACAAACAATAAGCCAAATTAGCCAAACTTGTTTAGGTGTGATAGTTCCCCTTTAAGTTGGTTATTCCCTACCGTTTTGGCTTAACAAAAACATCTATATCTAGACAGATTTGACAATTTCTTCATTGTTATCTCCACTTTCCTGAAGAGCTTGTTACCTCTCTACACTATAAAGATGTTTCATTTTGTAGAGCTATGCTATGGAAATGTCAGCTTTTCTTGCACCTCCATTGTTCATTTAAAACGAAAACCCACAAAGCAGGGGCACTTTTTAGGGTATATAAAACAAGTGTGAACGTAATTACTCACAGTTTTGCAACTACCGATTGTAATCCGTACAATCGGTTAAAGGCAAAAGGGATTAATCAGCCTGCCCCTGTACAGCCCCTGTTTCTTTCCTTCTTTTTTGAAGGTGAATACGAGGGAGCTGCTAGCGTGGAAATTATCTGTGTGGAGGCAGTATAATATCCCCCATTTGCTTTGAAGCCACAAACATTTGAAGTGTGGCCAAAATTAAATGTGAGTGTATTGAATTATCTTATATATCAACAAGAGTACCAGAATATATTAACCCTATGAGCGCCTCCCTTCTTCTCTTTTTACGATTGTTCATTTAAGAACTTGGTTTCTGATGTTTTCTAAAAAAGATTAATAAAACATAAAAACATTTTTTAATGAGGGAAGGACTCCAGTCATTATGGGAAAAAAAATAACTGTGTCATTTCAGAGAGCACTCCTTTTATTTATTTATTTATTTATTTATTTTAAGTTACTTTTTATTAAACATACATTTTTTAAAACAAAAACAACACGTGAATGACATGATATACATTGCATATGAAGAGTGAAAAAGAAATAGCAGCTACATAGTGATGATGTCCTAGTTGCCAGCGCACCCGGAGCAAGAGAATGACACCACCCCCCAGTAATACATCAGCAATGTCACACACACAGACTAATGGACTATAATATGATACACCAGGAGGAAGAACACAAGAGGTAGTAATATTTGTGTGATAGTATGGTCTGACTGGTGCACTAAGTTGCTCCCGACAAATCGTTACATGTACAGGTTTAATCCAGGCTTGTCGCCACCCATGTGGAAACAACAAATAACAAACAAACTCTCAAACAAACCAACGTGCACACCCCAGGGGAAACCAGATCCCACCCTCAGGCTGCCTCCAGTGTGAAAGACATGAAAGAGTCACAAAAGGGGTTCTAGCCATTGTCCGAACCTCCCCATATCCATCTCCAAAAGACACGGAAGCGAGGAGCGAACCTCTCCATATCCCGTCTCCAAAAGAGCTTCCAGGGTAGTACCAGTCAGTAATCTCTCTCCCAGCCACACAGCTTGTCTAGTAGATGGCAGAGTGAGAATGAAAGGTTCCCATAAAGCTATGAAACAGGCACGCAATGCCTCTTTATCCAAAAGAGCCAGTGTCCAGTGTAGTCTAGTGAAATGAAATGTCTGAGAAGTGGAGGTCAAGAAGACAGCCAGTTTGTAAGAATGCACTTCAGCGCTACCATAATCGCAAAGTCTAGCAGCCGAACCTCGTTGGCTGGTAGATGGGCTGAGGAATGATAAAGTCCCAAAATAAATGCAGAGGTGTTAGTAACTATCGGTATTCCAGTTTTTGTAATAATGTAAGAAAGAACCTCAGACCAAAAGTAGAAGACATAAGGACAAGAGTATATCATGTGAAGCAAAGTCACACAGGCTTCGTTACATTTAGGGCATGTGGAGGATGCGGTGAACCGATGCAATGAGCCACCTACTGGGTCACATAAGTTGTGTGTAGCAGCCTATAAGAAAGATTGTGAAAATAAGCAGACTGAGATCATCGCAAACATTGAAAACTAGTCTCCAAGGAATCTACCGTCAATGTTGGTATGTCCACCAACCACTTACTAGAGTCCAATTGAGGCCGAGTAGCATGATCCATTAAGAAAAGCGTCCTGTATATGTGCTAGGTTTTGAAGGCAGCAGCTGAAAGTTTTTGGATCAGGCAATCCAGAGGATTATCCTCCAATTGCCTAAATACAGTGGGCAATAAAGATTGAATGTAATGTTTAGCCTGCAAGAAAGCAAAGAGATGATTCAACGGTAATTTATATTTAGATTGAAAGTCAGGAAAGGAGTAGATTCCCTTCATTAAGGGGTCAAGCAAATCTCCTACAAACTTAAAGGGGAACTACCACCCCGCAAAAACGTAATTAATATAAAGTCTTCATCTGGCGACTAGCTCCAAAAGGGACTGACAGCGCAGGCGCACGGACGTCACTATGGCAAGATGTCCGTGCTTCCTGTTACTGTCAGCCTCCGAATAAGTCGAAAATCTTTTAAACCAGGTAATATTTCTGGTGACTAGCGCTACTAAGCAGCTAGTCGCCAGATGAAGACTTAATTAATATAAAGTTTTTGCGGGGTGGTAGTTCCCCTTTAATACCTCGAGAGGCCCAGTGAAAGAAATGAATATCTGGTTCACCTCTCTGAAAAGAAGATTTATTGGTGAAAGGCAAGAATACAGGTACTGACTGTGATTGAAAAACTAGATGCCTGATATATTGCCAAGCCTTCACCATCGAGATCAAAAGGGGATTAGAAGCGCAGTGGGGCAGAAGAGAAGCAGGCAAAGTGGGTAGAACATATGGAAGACTAAGCAATGGACAAAAGCCTTGATCCCTGAGGGAATCAGTGTAAACAGAAGAGTCATCCAACCAATCTTTAGGGTAACGAAGCAGACAAGCAACATTATAGAGACGTATATATCAGAAATTTAATCCCCCAGACCGCTTAGATGGTGGTAATTTAGTCAAGCTGATCCGCGGGTGTCTGACCCACCAAATGAAGCCTTGAATCCCACCGTTTAGTAACTGGATGTCAGACGCCAAGGTATAAGGGAAGCTTGTGAAACAAATACAATAACCGTGGAAAGATAATCATTTAAAGTTAATGCGGCCAATAAAATAACGGAAGGGAACGCTAGGAATGAAAATCCCATGTAAGCTTGGTCAAAAAGGGTTGAAAATTAGCATCATAAAGAAGAGAAACAGTCTTGGGGAGGATAATGCCTACGAATTTAATATGTTGCTTGCTCCATTTCAGCAGGCAGTGAAATGACAGAGGGGCAGGGGGGCGTGGAGAAAGCCACATTGCCTCTGACTTATGAAAATTGATCTTAAAACCAGACTCTCTCTGGAAGTCATCAAATACCCTCATAATAGAGGGAAGGGCCGTATGAGGATTACGAATAAATAACAATAGGTCATCCACAAACGCCACAAGCTTTGTCTCCACCCCTCCCCCCACAATATCCTGAAAACTCTGCATACCCCGTAGGGAACAAAGAAGTGGGTCCAGCACTATAGTAAAAAGAAGCTGCAAAAGAGGGCAGCCCTGTCTGGTACCCTTGTAAAGGCGAAATAAAGAAGAATTAACTGAGTTTGTGGAGATAGTGGCCTGTGTATTAGTATACATCTGCTCAATAAGGATGCAAAAACACGGGTCAAAACCCTGCATTGTTAAAACATGAAAAAGATAGGGCCAGAGAATCCTATCGAAAGCCTTTTGGCATCAAGATTTATAAGCAAATTAGACTTACATGGGAAATCGGAAGATATAACAAATGTGGCTATCGCAGTACGAACGCTGGTAACAGAGTATCTGTCTGGAATGAATCCCGTCTGTTCAGGAATGATAAGATTGGGTAGTAGTCGATTCAACCGATTTGCTAACATTTTTGTAAGGATTTTGTAATCCGTGTTTAATAGCGCAATCGACTAAAATGAAAAAAGCGCAAAAACATATCTGAGAGTAGCATCTGTATAATAACAGGCAAATATATGTGAATTTACTCACAGAAAAGGAGATGAGAATGGACTCATAGAAGGAATAACTGGAAGCAATCTTCAATGGTAACTTTAAACATCCAAGATTTCTTCATAGGAAAAAGTAAAACAGCAGAATGTTCTAAACAAACAGAGCACAAGAGGAAATCCTGTAAGGGTAATACTGTACTGCAAAGATGTTCCCCTTAAGGATAAATAAATGCACTCACCAAATGCATCCGTTGAGATAACATATATAATGTGCCGAACAAGTTCCAAGATCACTCGTAGAGTAAACAATAAACATAAAATGATTTATTAATTAGTAACCAGACGTGTTTCATGAGCTCTCTGCTCACTTCATCTGGGATAAAGAATTGTAGACAAAAGTGCTATATATATAAAAAAAAAAATAGATAAAAAGCGACATACCATTTTCACCTATGCAGCCGATACTGTCGTGTATGGTGTCATCTCCATCCGCCCACCGCAACTTCTGCTTCCTCTCCGCATACTGCGTGTCTTGCCTCACTTTGACAGTTGCTAAGCAACCACATGACGCTTCAGCACATTCAGAGCAGGAAGAGCCGCAGCTGCAGATGGAGACTACACCAGCCAGAGTTATCTGCACTGCAATACAAGTGAAAACACATCAGAGTATTAAGTCATCAAATATTAAACTGTACATGAGGAATAAAGAAAAAGAGAAAACATAAAACTAAAATACACTAATGAAAAATAAAAAATAAAATGGACAAAATATAAGTGTATACATGTCGAAAAGTGGAAAAACAACCCACAGGATCTATACAACCATATTTAATAACTAAATAGCCCATAGCAGATAAAAGATACTCTAGACCGCTCCAAGGCAATAATTGGATTACAGGAAATTACTGACTTCTAGCTCCTCATTCAATCCATGAGGAGCCAGTGTGCCTAACCTGCAAATCCAATATGTCTCTCTCTTGCACAATCTGCCATATCTATTCTGGACTGAAGCTGCCACCTGTTCTATTCCACAAATTTTTGAAATTGGATAAGTTACTAAAAGCACAATTATTAAAATGTTGTGTCACCGAGTGATCAGCAGACCTCTTTTGAATAAGACGTCTGCGTTCACCCACTCGGTCCCTAAGATGCCTGATGGTCCGTCCAACTTACTTTATACCACAGCCACACTGGACTACATATATGACAAATTGAGTGTCACAAGTTATCAGATGTTTAATAGGAAATATCTGGTGATTAACAAAACTCTGTATTGAAGTGACCTTATTAGTTATGTGTTTGCAGTTCATACACCCTATTCTCATGCATCTAAAGTTACCCAGGGGCTCCATAGAGCCAAAGATGCCCTTATTCGGAGTATCTTTTACTTGCTCTAGCTTTTTAGGTCAGCTAGGTGCAATATATCCTTGGATGGTTTTGGCTTTTCTGTAGATAACTTTGCTAGATTTACTAATAAGTCCATCCAGCAAAGGATCTTCCAGTAGAACAGTGGAAGATCCTAGAAGTCAGTAATTTCCTATAATCCAATTATTGCCTTGGAGCTGTCCAGAGTGTCTTTTATCTGCTATGGGCTATTTAGTTGCTAAATATGGTTGTATAGATCCTGTGGGTTGTGTTTTTCCACTTTTCTACATGTATACACTTGTATTTTGTCCATTTTATTTTTTATTTTTCGTTAGTGTATTTCAGTTTCATGTTTTCTCTTTTTCTTTATTCCTCATGTACAGTTTAGTATTTGATAACTTAATACTCTGATGTGTTTTCACTTATATTGTAGTGCAGAGAACTCTGGCTGGTGTAGTCTCCGTCTGCAGCTGCGGCTCTTCCTGCTCCGAATGTGCTGAAGCGTCATGTGGTTGCTTAGCAACTGTCAAAGTGAGGCTCGACATGCAGTATGCGGAGAAGAAGTAGAAGTTGCGGTGGGCGGATGGAGATAACACCATACACGACGGTATCGGCTGCATAGGTGAAAATGGTATGTTGCTTTTATTTATTTTTTATATATAAAGCACTTATGTCTACAATTCTTTATTCCCTGATGAAGTGAGCGGAGAGCTCACGAAACATGTCTGGTTACTAATTAATAAATATTTTATGTTTATTGTTTACTCTATGAGTGATCTTGGAATTTGTTCAGCACATGATATATGTTATCTCAACGGACGCATTTGGTGAGTGCATTTATTTATCCTTCAGGGGAACATCATTGCAGTACGGTATTACCCTTAGAGGATTTCCACTGTTTTACGTTTTCCTATGAAGAAAACTTGGATGTTTAAAGTTACCATTGAAGATTGCCTCCAGTTATTCCTTCTATGAGTCCATTCTCATCTCCTTTTCTGTGAGTAAATTCACATCTATTTGCCTGTTATTATACAGATGCTACTCTTAGATATTTTTTTTGCCCTTTTTTCATTTTAGTTTGTTGTTCTACTTGGGTTCGGCCCTGAAAGGTGGTAACTGGACACCTATTGAGAAAGCTGCATAAACATCGGAGAACCATATTTAAGGACTTACGTATTGTGAGACTTTTATTTATTTATTACCTTATATTCTTGGTCTTTGCGCTGTGTATATTTGCACATTTTAATAGCGCAATTGCGTATAAGAGTCCACCTGATTGGGGTCCTTCCCGGGTTTGAGCAATACAATGATCCTAGCCAGAGTGAAAAACGAGGGCATAGTGTGAGAATCAAGAATAGTATTATATAAGGACAAAAGAGTAGGAGATATATCCTGTTGCAGGATTTTATAGAACTCAGCAGGGAGACTTGACATTATGCAAGGATTTAAACACCCCTTCCAATTCCTGAAGAGAAATGGGTGCATCTATACATGAGAGCTGTTCCTCAGAAAGGATGGGCATAGACAAACCATTTAGAAAGGATAGTATGGATGCCCTGTCATCCACCTCCGGACCATATAACATTTTAAAATAGGTAACAAATGCAGAATTAATGTCTAGTGGGTCAGGCGTAGTCGCCAAATTTCGAGGCTGTATGGAGTGTATAAGATTAGGTCCCCTAGTAACTCGATGGGCAAGCAGCCTCCCCTGAAGATTGGCCTTCTGATAATACTGTGCCAAGCATTTAGTTAGCTGAAATTGTGCAGCAGTAAACAACACCGATTCATAAGCTTTCTTTGCATCAAGATACCTTGAACAATTTTGGGCGGAATCACCAGCAAAATAGGCCGGATAATGGGTAGTAAGTGTGTGCTGGAGCAAAGTAAGCTTAGTTGCGGTTTCCTTGCGCAGCTTCATTACTTAAGAGGTAATATGAGCTGTGAGGACTGCCTTAGCCATCGGCCAAAATAACAAAGGTTCAGAAGCTTGAGATGCATTGTTGGCCTGGAATTCGAGCCGGGCATTCTTAAGGCTCAAAGCAAAGTCAGGTGATTGATGCAGAAAAGCTTGCATCCTCTATTAGAAGTACGAATGTATCAGAGGACGAAAAGACAAGTGCAAGGAGATAGGAGCATGGTCCAAACTAAGAATATCGTGAATTTGACTGTCAATTACAAAGGGAGGATAATAGATGTAGTCAAGGCACTCCTTTCATTTAACAATCACGGAAAGTTTCACATTTCCCTCAGTAATCTCTATTTATTACTTATCAGCAGAATGCTTAGCATTCTGTCAATTTTAACAAGATAAAGAAGAGCAATGAAGGGGAAGGGCGAGACAGCGCATAGAAATCCTTCTAAGTGTAGTATTTATTGATAAAATACATATCAATGTATAAAAAAGAAAACATAAACATGCATATAAAATAGGTATACAATAAGAACGGTATACAATAAAATCATATAAATAGATAGGAAAAAAAGATTCCCGTGTAGTAACAAATATTGAGCAATCCAGTCGGTGCGAGGGAGGGGGTATATGGTCCGGGCTAGTGGGAATAGTGAGCTATTAGCGATAGACTTAATCAACTTGATAATGGGGGTAAAGATGTTGTTGGAACCACATGTAAGAGAAAGTACATGTGGTTCCAACAACATCTTTACCCCCATTATCAAGTTGATTAAGTCTATCGCTAATAGCTCACTATTCCCACTAGCCCGGACCATATACCCCCTCCCTCGCACCGATTGGATTGCTCAATATTTGTTACTACACGGGAATCTTTTTTTCCTATCTATTTATATGATTTTATTGTATACCGTTCTTATTGTATACCTATTTTATATGCATGTTTATGTTTTCTTTTTTATACATTGATATGTATTTTATCAATAAATACTACACTTAGAAGGATTTCTATGCGCTGTCTCACCCTTCCCCTTCTCTGCTTTTTATGTTACATGCTAATCGCCGTTGGAGATTATCTTGCAACTAACCATAGAGACAAGCGGCGATAAGGACTGATACTGTGTCTGCGGTCATACTAACCACTGTTGTAGGGAGAGCTGTTTTTTCAGTAATTTATTTGTTACCAAAACTGTTGTTTATGTATTAACTTCTTGTACTTAACCTACACAAACACAGAATTATATGGTCTGTTTGTATTAGACAAAAAATCTTTAAAAATACACTAACCATTTTTGAATAAGTACTATTTATAGCAAGTACACAGCCTCTGTAGACACTCAAACATAGACCTCATTCACATCCAGGTATCGATTGTTTCCTTCTAAATATAATCAATTAAAGTTCAACGTTTATATCACGATACAAGAGGCACAGTATCCATACACTCCGCTTTAAAGAAGAGCAATTCTGGGTTAAACCAAGTACGCAGAAGAGAACAGCCTGGGTTAGTGTACAACTTCACATAATCGTCACCCCTGCCTTTTGTTTTGGTCTCTGGAATGTCTACTCTATATGCAATAAACTATCTGCTGTTCATGATCTGTTCATCTCAAACTTTTTTGCCATCACTGAAACCTGGCTTACATCATCAGACACTGCCTCCACTACTTGTCACCGTTACCCAGAGCACTCAGGAGTCAGAACGTATGTGTAAATCACCTTTATTAAGGCACAGCACAAGCAACGAATGAGACAATATAAACAGGCAGAAGGTCGGCAGACTAGCTTGCACTACTATCAGGAATAGTATGCCACCTAGAATGGACCAAACTACTGAGACTAGGCCGTATCCACTGGAAGTCTCTACAGGAGCTAAGGCAGGAGCAGGAACGGGAACCCCCACGGATAATCTGTGACTGAAACTGGGACAGGAACTGGATCAGCCACGGAAGGTCTTCATCAGGAACAAGGACTGGAACTAGACAGGAGACTCCAGCCAGGAACCACGGAAAAACACTGACACACGCCTGCTGTCAGTCTAGCTATGAGGAAAGCTGACTCAAGCCTGACGTCAACTATTAGGAGTCGAACGCTGACTCACGCCTGCAGTCAGGACGACGGGCATCTAATACTGGACTCACGCCTGCAGTCGGTATAGATGAGTCTGCCAGGTCCCCAGGTCTGCTTCAGAAGGATGTCTGCAGGAGGGAGGCAAGACTGAGACTAGCCAGACAGAGCCACATGACAGCACCAGATGGGATGGTCAGACGCACCTGGTCATACATGGAAAATTAGTCTGTCAGAGCCGCAGGTTTGCACCAGATTGGATGTCAGACAAGCCAAGGGTCATAGACGGAGCGGATAGTCAGACAGAGCCACAGGTCAACACCAGATCGGGTAGTCAGACAAAACCAGGTAATACACAGGGCAAACAGAAGCACAACTGCACTGAAACACCACAAAAGGGCAACTGAAGTGGTGTCCAGGCAGTTTATATACAAATTGCTCCACCCTAAGTGGTGGAGCAATAAATGTGATGTCCCTTTAAGAACTGAGTCACGATGTCATCAGGGAATCCCTGTGATGCGCGCCAGAGTTCCAATGCGGCTGGAGCCGCCAGGGGGAGCAGCAAGGAGACCGGTCGCCTGGATGAACACCGGGGCACACCGGCACTCCTGACAGACGCGGCAAGCAATGAGAACACAGAAACCGGCCGCCCACAGGGTCTGGGGGCTGGCTCGGAGGTTAGGAACCTCTTACACTACTGCACTTTCATATGGAGGCCTACAATTCATCCACACCCCTAGTCCTGGTAACAGACGGGGGGGGGGGTGAAGTAGCTACAAATTTCAGTTAACCCCCCTGTTCCCTCTCGCTTATTTCCTTCCTTTAAGCTCATACACGTAATCTCCTCTCCCCCTTTCCATTGCATATTGCTGTCATATAAAGACTACCTGGCTCTACTACACAGTTCCTTGACCACTTTGCTTTCTGGCTCCCTCAGTTTATGTCCTCTGATGTCCTGTCTCATCCTGGGACACTTCAAAATCGCTGTAAATAACCCCAACACTACCTCTGCCCTCAAACTATGCTCCATGACAACCTCCTTTTGTCTAACACAGTGGACCAGCTCTTCCACACACAGTTATGGGCACTCCCTTGACCTGGCCTTCACAAACCTCTGCTTTGTATCTAAATTCTTTAATGTTCCCTTCCTTCTCTCTGACCACCACCTAATCAGAAACCTAATACTATAGCTCACATCCAACTCCATGCCCATGAACATGCAGAGAAATCAGTATATTCTTCAACTGCAACAATTTTCCATACCTTTGCAATCTCTTCTTAACTGAGTTTTCTTACGTGTCCCCTGTCCACGGCATTGACTTGTGGGCAATGTCTCTGCCTCTTAGCTGTGTAGGACCAATAATTTTTAGGTACTTAAAGCAGTCGTGAGTTAGTTGAGATAGTCTTTTGGTCTTACACAGCTGTGAGGATGGAGAGTGAGATATAAGGTTACTCACCCTAAAAGTTCATCAATAATCTACATGTACAAGATGAGGGCCGCCACAGTGCAGTCCTGCCAGGTTATACACATGAAGCCCTTGTCCCTTGTGCTTTGCCCTGGCAAGGGAAGCAGCATTTTAAAAGCTTCTTCAATATCCCCCACCCTGCTTCAGCAGAGGGCCTGGGGGCAGGTGCCATGAGGCCGTGGCACCGGCACGCTATCCAGTGGGGACATGTGTTCCATGGTGGAATGCAAGCTAAAGAACTTGCCTTAGGACTAATGGATATGCTAAAAGAATTAGACACCACGTTCCTAGGTAATAGGATTCCCCAGTGTTTCCCATTCACCACTCTTTGTTGAATATGGGGGAAAGGAGATAAAAGAACTGCTATGACAAGAAGGTTCCTCAAAATGTATCCCTTTAAAGAAGAAGAGGTTAAAGCTATGGGTTAAGCCTCCAAAGATAGACGCAGCTATAGCTCAGTTAGCCAAGCCTACAACCATACCCATGGAGGATGGCTTTTCTTTAAGAGATAGTATGGAGAGAAAAATGGAGGCTGCTATTAAAGCTCAACTTTCACCCGCTATAAAGTCGACCTGCAATAATTAGTCTGCATGTCTGCGCTGTAAGTCCCGGTCTACATTGAGAAGCACTGCAGGGTGCCACATGGTAACCGGAAGGGACTGATGGCACAGGCGCTCAGACTGCATTGCCTGCCCGTCAGTCTCCTACAATAAAGGATTTCTTTATAATCAGCTACATTTCAGAGGTAACATATATATTATAAAGCTAGTTACTACCTGCTTAATTATAGCAGAGCGACTTTATAGCGGGTGAAAGTTCCGCTTTAAAAAAAAAAGTTTGCTCTGTTAGGCCAGAATCTGAAAGCCACTACAGCAACAGCCTGTATATCTAGGACTAGCAGAATATGGCTTTTGGAGAAGAAAAAGCACAGACATCTTGCAGAGACGGCATCTCTGAGTTTGCGTTGTCTGTCCCCTTCAACTCCACAATTGGTCAGTTGGAAGCCTTTGTGCTTTAAGGCACCGGAAGGGACTGACAGCACAGACGCAGAGAGCACCTAATGCAAGATCACTGCTGGTGCCTACCGAAAAGGTTCTATTTTTCTATAATTCAGCAATTATTCTTGAATATACAATTATGTTTTTGCATATCGCTAATGTAATTATGAATTAAGGGTCTATAGTCATCTGATGAAAGTTCAGCTTTAACAGGAGGTTTGATCAGAGGAGACCAGCCAATGCACAAGGTCACAGTGAAACCTTCAAGAGGGAATTTTCAGGAAGGGGTCAGTTCAAACAGGAGTATTTTTGAAGGTCAGCTGGCTCTACCTCTAATTCCAGTCGTGGGTTGTCTGCAAGAATCCTTATCATAGAACCAAAGCCTTTCTGGGGGATACAGACCCATTTAAGACCTAAAATTCCTAAAGTCATTCATGCAGTTTGATTCTTCAGAATGGAGACAGTAACTTTATTAATCAAGGCATTACCAAAAGGTGCATTTCTGACCACTGTAGATCTGTTGGATGCATACCATCATATCCTGATAAGACCAGCGCATCGAAAATATCTAAGATTTACAACCGGAAACAGCCATTTCCAGTTCACCATTCTACCGTTCGGCCTGTCATCCGCACCAAGGGTTTTCACAAAGGTCCTGGCAGCAGCCCTATCTAGGTGACCTATTGATCATCTCAGAGTCCGAGCAACAAGCCAGGAAACACACACACGCTACACACCATCAGTCATCTGCAGAAGCTGGGGTTACTGATCAATCCTCAGAAAAGTTAGAAAACTCCTTCACAGGATCTAGTGTTCCTGGGGATCAATTTAAACAGTGTAGAAGCAAAATCATCTCTCTCAGGTGACAGGAAGACAAGAATCAAACACAATGCCACAAAGTTCAGGACTCAGAAGGTTCATAAGGCAGGGGACAATATGTAGCTCTTGGAAGTGTTAAGTTCTTCAGTTCAGTTACTTCCTTGGGCAAAACTTCATATGATGAACATTCTGTTTTACTTCTTAAGCAAGTGGAACAATAATCACAGGAATACCATTACCATCCTATATAATAAAAGGCCAGAAAGTTTGTCACGATGCAGTCATGCACAGTAGAGACTGCCCAGTTTGGCCACTCTCTATTGTGCATCATTGCATTGCGTGAGTGAGACTGCGCAATTGCGTGGAGCAGTGAGGTAACGACAGTACACAGATCAGGTCAGGGTAATGTTAACCCTTTGAGTGCCAGAGGGAAGCAATGTGTTGCGTACTCCTCTGGCATTCAAAGGGTTAAGAGGCCGGTCCTGCTCTGTGTACTGCCATTACCTTACTGCTTCACGGCCTGTGCACATGGGCTTTTACACTAGTCCAGAATAAAGAAGGACTTATCATGGTGGATTAAGAGGTCAAATCTGTCAAACGGAGTTCTATTAGCATACCTGGAAACTTTTTCTTCAGGCCTCCCCTGAGAGGGAGGCCTGTGGTGCCATTCAGGGAGACAAATGACACGATTTATGTCAAAAGGGGGTGGGGCTTAATTGTAACTGGGGCGGGGTTTCAGAAAGTTGTAAAACTATAGGCAATAGGCTGGGGAAGGAGGAGAAGTGGGCGGGGAGTGGATGGAACTGATAGGGAAGGAGCACAAAGGGCAGAGTTTCTTAAGAAACTGCCCACACCCTGGAGAATCAGACTCTGCCTCGTGGGGTTGGTAATACAGAATCAAACCCAGAGAGTTCCCACTTATGTCATGACATGATGATCAGCAAGGATCTGACAACAGATGCCAGCCAGCAGGGTTGGGGAGGACTGTGGAACCAACGTCCAGTTCAAAGCAGGTAGTCAACAAGAGACAAATCCTTTCATATATAAATATATTGGAGTTAAGGGCAGTAAGGAATTGTCTAGCCTGTCTCGAAGCAATTACATGGAAAACCAGTCCGCATTTAGTTAGACAACATGACAACAGTCATATCTGAGGATTCAGGGGGAAACTAGAAGCAAATATCTGATTCTGGAGTCAGAAAAAATTTTAAAATTGGCTGAAAACAATCTAAAAGCAATCACAGCTGTCCATGGACTGGGAACTCAAAACACACAGGCGGACTTACCAAGTCGATGTTGCCTAGACCAGGGAAAATGGTCTCTGAACCTGGGGGTATTCCAGAAAATAGTTAAAAAAAATTGGGAAATCCCAACATAGATTTTATGGCAACAAGTGCAGCTGAAAGGAACCGACAGCTGTGGGACAAGATGCTCCAAGGATGCAGTGGAACCATCATCTAGTGTGCAGTAGTATACTTTACATTAGAGTGAGCATTAGAGGATAGTGTAATACTAGTTGAATTGTAAAACTAAGCATGGTTGATAGCAGGTTAGACAATCTCACGGAGATCTTTTCAGATGTTTGAATCATTCCAGGGGTCATACCTCTTTGCGAAGTGTGAGCATATTTTCTTTTTCGAATCTAAGATATTGGATCTGGAAAGAAATATTGCAACATTGCGTGACATTGTAAACCTGGAAAGGAGTTCAGAACTCACAGAGCAGATGGTAAGTGGGGTTAGTGGTGAAGAGGGTGGAATTGTAGATGAGGAGCGGCAGGTAGGCACCTGGGTAACAGTAAGGAGGGGAGGTAGTGGGCAGAGGAAGAGGAAGGCCAGTTCTGAGTTGGCTCAGTCTAACAGATTTGCAAGACTGTGTGAATGATGAGGCTAGCTCAGAATTGGCTATACTGATTTCTCTAGCAGCCAGGAGAACAGTCCTCCTTCCAGTTAAGATGGGAAGCAGAGTAGACAGAAACCAAGGCAGGTGGTGGCAATAGGGGACTCTATTATTAGGAGAGTAGCTAGGGTAATCTGCCACCAGGAACATGAATTTGAACAGTATGTTGTCTCCCGGGTACTCTCACCAGAGTAGTGCTACGTGTTTTGCGGCTACCCACTGCTTCCTCAGGCTTGTGGTAACAATACAAACAAATTTTGTTTGTTTTGTTATAGCAGTCCTGAGAAAGCAGCCTGTAGTTATGTAACGCGTAGCAGTACTCAGTGGTATATTTTAATTCTTTTTAATTCATTATTAAAATATTTTGGATGAAGATCGAGCTTGCCATTTTTGGAGATTTTTGTTCCTGAACTGAAAAGTGAATGCATCTTTATCAAACCGAACAGAGACGGTAGGAATTTTTCTGTATGCTGGTTTAGCTGTGTATATGCGTATATTTATTACACAACTATTCTAAAATGTGGAAACAAGATACTAGGAGAGCTATACTGTTCCCCTTTAACAGCACATGAATCAGGATAACAAACAGAGCTGATACTCACATGAGGTATTTAATCGGCTACAATCTATATCAACAGGTATTAAGGCAAGTGGGGATTTCTGATACTGGTTCTCCCCGCAATAAAACCACACAGACATGCATCACAGCTCCATTTCAGCAAGGCAATCAGGATAAAGGCAATCCAAATACAGCAGACTAGATGAAAAATATAAAATTTATTTTAAAAAAGTTAAAAAATCCTCAACATGTTTTGTGGCTAACAAGACATGAGGAAAACAATGTGACAAACATACAAACTGGTCTGCCAAACAAATACTGGTTTTATGCAGGTAATCCTGTAATAGGAACCCAGCCAATAGGAATTAGAGCGACAGAGTACTTAAATCAATCAGAACCCAGTACGTCATGCCGGTCTTCCAGTCTATGAGACAGCGGCAGCTTGGCCAGGGGTGACCAATCAGAATAGGGCCTCCCTGCCCAGCAACACAATGCTATGAAAACGTTTCGACATTATGCTACAGCCTTTCAACATTATGTTATGGTGCAGGGAGACCCCTACTGGTCGAACCTGGTATTACCTGTCGACACAGCCTTGAACTGTGTTGACACAATTTCCCGTAGAGGGTAGGCGACCAATCAGATGGATCTCTACTTTTCCCCATGTAAAGTCAATGGAGGCCCTTTAACTCTGAACGAACAATCAGTGGCTGGCCAACTTTTAAACCATAGGGCTGCTTTTACTGTCCGTTCCGCCGGCAGTCCCTTCCTATTTGAGAAAAACAGTCTCTTTTTAGGGGGGTTTCCCATGGCTCTTAAAAGAGCCCCCAGTAACGGCCTATGGTACATTACAAATCCAACTGGAATTCAGCCATGATTGGCTTATTGATATTCAAATGGAACAATCAGAATGACAAACTACATGATTCTCAATTGGATTACCCTGCTTACATCACTATCATTACACACACACACACACACATTGCTGTTGAAATTTAACCCAATATATGGTTACACAAACACTGCTGTTAAAATATACTCAAACATCACTATTGAATTTTAACCCCACATGTGGCGATGAAACCTCCATAAACCCTAATGCTCCCCACATCAACCCCACTGGATCGAAGAAACAGAGGAAGAGTCATCGCAACATATGGTAAAACTCTGAATCATACACCCAATATACGCAAACATTACTATTGTATTTTAAGGACTGTGACAGTCAGAGCACGTCATCTGGTCCTTAAGGGATTAAACCCCATATGTGGAGATGAAACCCTGTATAAATCCTAATGATCCCCACTGGATCAAAGGAACAGAGTGAGAGTTACATATGGTAAAACTCTGAGTATATTTCTAATCTTTGTAGTCTCATTGATGGTCAAGATTTCTACACTACAATTCTCTCCCCTCTCTTTTGTGTTTCTAATTCTTAAATGTGAGTGTAATTGCAATTTTAGCTCTATTTTATATAGTGTGATAGGGCACTATTGGCTCCCCCTGTTTCTTTCTGCATGTTTTTGACTCTGTGGGTGGAGTCCATTGGGGTGAGCAGCCAGAAGACTGGCGGACACTTATCACTGATGCTGTTTAAAGGAGCAGCTCTAATTCCCTGTGCTCTATAGCTTTTCTCTACATAAGTGCATTTCCAGCATCTACTGTCTAAGGCTGATGACGTGGTGAATTTAAATAGTTAAGAGGATATTGCACAAGAAGCACCTTCTTTCTTTGTTTTTCCACATGAAGCCAATGTAGTACATTTATTTAAAGTAGAACTACCACCTGAATACAACTTTAGCTTAAATAACTCCCCATCTGGGGACTACCTGCTTAGTAGAGCTAGTCACCAGAATTATTACCTTGACAAACAGATTTAGCCTTTCTTCCCGGGCTGACAGCAGCACGGAACGCGGACATCTTGCCATAATGACGTCCTCGTGCCTTCACTGTTAGTCCCAGCTGAGTCTAGGAGGCGTTGCTAAGAGCCGTCAGGCTCCAAAATGGACTGACAGCTCAGGCGTACGGACATCATTATTGCAAGATGTCCGCGTTCCATGATGCTGTCAGCCCGGGAAGAAAGGCTAAATTTATTTGTCAAGGTAATAATTTTGGCAACTAGCACTACTAAGCAGTTGGGGGAGTTAATTAAGCTAAAGTTGTGTTCAGGTGGTAGTTCCTCTTTAAGAAGGGAACTAAAACAGAACCTGGGAATTATAGACCAGTGAGTTTGACCTATGAATAGGGAAAACTGCTAGAAGGGATGATAAGGGATTAAATTCAGTATTAAAAATAAGATTTTTAAAGAGGAACTACCACCATAGGTAAAGTCGTCCTGCAATAATTAGGCAGGTGGTGACTAGCTTAATAATAGTTATATTACCTCTCAGAACGACACAATTCTACAGAATTCCTTAATCTTCCGAGACTGACAGCCAGGTTAGTGCAGTCTGTGCGCCTGCGCCATCAGTCCCTTCTGGTGCTTTTTGGGACAGTGCAGTACTTACTATTTGACAATGATCACTGTTTCCAAGCTTGTAATTTACAAGGATTCCCAGGTCTTTCTCTATCAACAAATCCACTAAAATGATTCCATTAAAGGAAATCTATCACCCCAATACAAGTTTGTCTTAAAATTTAGGTTCTATAGTGAATAGGTGTCAAAGAGCAGTAGTAAAAGCAAATAAAGATCTGTCTTGCATGAAAAGGGGTATTGAAGTAAGAGTGGATAAGATAATTTTGCTATTGTACAAATCATTGGTAAGACCTCCCCTTGAATATGCAGTGCTGTTTTGGGCACCAGTTGTGAAAAAGGATATTCTAGAACTGGAGAGAGTACAGCAAAGAGTAACAAAATTAATCAAAGGAATGGAGGACTTGACGTATGAGGAACGACTAGACAAACTTGGTTTATTTACTCTAGAGAAAAGACGACTAGGAGGAAATCTTATGACATTGTACATGTACAAGTATATGAGAGGTCAATACAAGGATTTCTCTGGTGAGCTATTCTTTCCAAGGCCTGATCAAATGACCAGGGGCCAGTCCTTGAGATTAGAGGAAAGGCTGTTTCAACTTCAGCAGAGGAAAGTGTTTTTTACAGTGAAGTATTTTAAATGATGGAATTCCTTGCCCAAAGATATGGTTATGGCAGATACAATGGATACATTTAAGAGAAGATTAGATATATTTCTTACAAAAGGGAACATACAGGGTTATACCGTGCATTAGCAGGCAAAACAGGAATGTCTGGTAAAGACTAACTTATTTTGCAGCAGGAAAGCTTTTTAATTCTCATGTGTCTGGGTTATAAGGCAAAGGTTGAACTTGATGGACTTGTGTCTTGTTTCAACCAAGTTTATAATGTTACTATGGTGGCTGAGAGGAGATAATTATCACTTAGAGTACTTTCAAGACCAGTAAGGCGGGAAGAAAGGCATCAACCACAAATATATACTACAGGATCTGGAAATCCTTTAGTAGTTGGTGCAAGAAAATCAGATTCACAGGGCATTGGGCTCATCAGCCAACATTCTGCAGTTCTTTCAGAAAGGATATAACATGGGGCTTAAGCCAGCTTCTCTAAAAGTTCAACTTTTTGCAATATCTGTGATCTTAGCTGTTCAATTTATTGCTAACGACTTAGCTTCATGAAGTCAATTGTTAAAACAAGACCCCGGATTAAGGTCATCATTCCCCCATGGGACCTTAACATTGTTCTGAATCAATTGGCTACATCAAGCAAATTTGAACCAATTTAAGATATTCCTAAAAAGTTCTTAACATTGAAAACAGTGTTTCTGATGGCCATTACATCAGCAAGAAAAGTAAATGAGATCCTAGCTTTATCTATTAGATCTCCATACATGGTCATACACCAAGACAAGATTTTCATGAGAAATAGACCAACTTTCAGACCAAAGGTGATATCCTTTCATATTAATGAGGAGATTGTGTTGCCTTCATTCTGCCAAAATACAAAGAATAATGTGGAAAAAAACGTTCACAATCTTGGTTTAGTCAGACACATTTCCTGTTACTTAGACCTCAGGTTTTAAGGGAGTCTGACACTTTATTTGTTCACATATATTGGAAGTTCAAAGACAAAACAACCTCAAAAGCATCCGTTTCCAGATGATTTCAGACTGTATAAAATTAGCCTTTGTAGTGTAAGGAGCAGTACCTGCTAGAACAGTAAAAGCCGATTCTACCAGAACTATTGCCACCTCCTGGGCAGCTAAAGCAGAAGCCTCTGTAGAAGATATATGCAAAGCAGCAACCTGGTCATCTGTAATGACCTTTATAAAGCACTATCACTTAGATATTCAACAATCGGCAAAAGCAAGATTTGGGAGACGAGTCCTACAGGCGGTGATCCCAACTTGAATGGCTCTATTAGTTAAATTATATTGCATATTGCACATATTTTATTTTGATGTATCTATGCAAGGACCCTTCTTAGGGACACTGTTTAGGTATGTCCCACAAGTCAATGCGGTGGACAGGGGACACAGAAGATACAGTATAATGTACTTAACGATATTTTCTTTTCTTCTGTGTTCAGTCCATGGCATATCCTACCCTTTAACATTTTCTCTGTTATATTTTTCATCTTGGACAAAAGTAGAATATCTCAACTAACTCACGACTTCTTTAAATGCATAAAATTATTGTTCCTACAAAGCTCAGAGGTGGAGACATTACCCACATCAAGTCAATGCTGTGGAAGGGACACAGAAGAAAAAAATATATTGTTAAGTACATTTTACCATTTTATGCTATAGTAGAGGTCAGAGATGCTCAGCTAAGGTCATGAGATTGCAAGGATATGCAAATAGCTCAATAGGACTGGTGACCTGTACCCAGGGAGCAATCTTTTTAGCTCAAATGTGCCATACACAGAGAAAAAATATTCTGAAGCATATCGTACTGGTCCTGTCCCAATAACAGTCCAGCTATGAAATGCCAGACAATCCCTCTCTAAATGAGGAAACGGTTAACCCAGACATGCTTTTATTGGGCCTCATCGGTAAGCTGCAGCTGATTCCTCTAGGCACCTGTGAGCAAAGGGGTTCATGTCTGGATTCCCCCATTATGCTTAATGTGACCAACCCCAAGAGCAGTCCTAGTGAACTCTTTGCATATCCTTTCAGGCTCCTGACCTTTTCTTTTGCTTAACCCCATTTTTACACTTACTTGTCCTGAACAAACTACTGTGCTCTACAATAGCTCTTTCACAACAGCCTTTGACAGGGCTACATCTACAACCCTATGCCACCCCGCAGAACCCCATTATAACCTTGGCACACAACACAAATGCGATGCCACCAAAGCTGCTCACGTACTACAGAAAAGCACTGGAGGAAATTGCGCTCCCCATCTGACATTGTACAAAACAAATTAATTCCCAGTTCTTATATCTCTGCTCTCTCCTTGGCCAACCTAATTTCTAATTTCTCATCTAACCCCAAACGCCTCTTTTTAATCTTTAAATCTCTTCTACACCCACCAACACATGTCCCCTCCACTAATTTCTCTGGCCAAGATCTCGTCATCCACCTTCAAGGACAGGATCGGCTCAATCAGACAAAATCGTATCACTTCCACCCCCACCCAACCAGCTTAGCCCTGTCACCTCTCACACATACACATTTAATTACTTTTCACCTATTACCGAGGATGAGATTTCCCTTCTCCTTACACGCTCACACGTGACCACATGCCCTCTTGACCCAAACTCATCTTGGCTCATTCAATAACTTTCTCCTCTACTAACTCCAACCCTTATTCATCCATTATTCAACCCCTCTCTAACAACAAGCATCCACTAATCACAAACTCACTTTCAAACTACCAGCCCATTTCTCTTCTCTCATTCGCCTCCAAGCTCCTCAAACTTCTTGTATTCAACCATCTCACAAAATTCATCAACTTCTATACCCTGTTAGATTCTATGCAATCTGAATTGCACCCTCCTCACCCCATTGAGACTGCTCTCATTGAAGTTGCCAATGACTTGCTAAATGCCACTACTCCCTACTCATTCTCCTGGACCAGCTTCCTTTGACTCACGCTCCTATTCCAAGCTCTTCACTCCCTAGGCCTCTGTTTCACAGTGCTCTCTCGGTTCTCATTATACCTCTCCAATGGCTCCTTCAGTGTCTTCTACACTAGCTTAATTTCTTCACCCCTTCCACTCTCTGTTTGAGTACCACAAGGCTCAGTCCTGGACCCCTTGCTCTTTTCAATCTATGCCTCTTCACTTGGCAAGCTAATAAACACCATTTGGTTTCACCATCATCTCTATGCGGATGACACTCAAATCTATCTTTCCTCCCCAGACCTGTTTCTGGTATCTAATTGTGTCCTGCTTTGTCTTCCTGAATGTCCTTCATCTAAAACCTAACCAAAACCAAACTTATAACTTTGCCTCCTTCTCCAACCAACCTTACCATGGATATTACCCTCCCTATTAACAGCACCACCATCACACCATCCTCAACATCGTCCTGTCTGGGGGGGGGGTCACCTTCAATCCCTCCCTATCCTTCATTCAATCAATATCAAATTCATGCCATCTCCATCTATGCAACATGTCAGGAAGTCAACTTTTTCTCTACCAAGACTAACAAACTCTCATCATGTCCCATCTCAACTACTGTAACTCATTTCTAATTGGTCTTACTCTCACCCAACTAACCTCACTACAGTCCATAACGAACTCTGCTGCCAGACTAATCTACCTCACACATCGATCCGGTAATACTGCTCCTCTTTGCCAATCCATACACCAGTTTCCGTTAACATATAGAATTTAATTTAAAATTCTAGTGTTAACTTATTAACACTTTGCCCCCCCTTCCATATATTTCATCTCTCATTTCCAGATGCATTCCCACTCGCCATCTTCGCTCTGCATAGGACCTTCTTCTCTCTGCAGCTCTTTTTAAATCCTCCCATTCCTTCCTACAGGACATCTCCTGTGCTGCACCTGAGCTCTGTAATCCCCTCCCCCGTCCCATCATACTCTTTCCCTACCTTCAGAAGCTCCCTGAAAACTACCTCTATAAAAGTTATGTGGAAGGCCAGAACAACAGCCTGTACAACTTCTGATCACTCTCATTCCCTTGTAAAATATCTCACACCTATAACGCTGTCATGACCTCATTGTTCACATAGTCTTTTTTTTCCCAAACAGACCCACTACCTGGAACACTTCACTCAAAAGCACTTCTTTTTCTCATACTCAATGAACTGCAGTTCATGTGGCAGGAGGCACTAACACCCCATAGCACTTACTTGTTTCCCCCCTACCTTTCTATAGACTGTAAGCTGTCATGAGCAGGATCCTCTGAACCATTTGTACTATTTACTTTCTCTATGTGTCTATTCCCTATTGTACAGCGCTGTGGAATAAGTTTGCGCTACATAAATAAAGTATAAAAATAATAATTTAGATCGGGAACTTGCATTTCCCAGTCATGCCTGTCATGTTTTGTATCTCTTGCTCTCCCTCCCTCCCTATTGTGTGTGTGTGTGTGTGTGTGTGTATATATATATATATATATATATATATATATATATATATATATATATATATATATATATCAATATCAAAATGGGCACTGCATTGCCCATGGAGGGCAGTGAAAGGACATAAGGGGAAGACAGGACACAGGGAATACAAGATGGAGGGGGGACACATGGGTATATTGTGCAGAGAAAGGACATAGAGAAAGAAAAAGAATGGAGATGACACCATATGACGGGCAGCAACAGGGTATTTAGTAGTCATCTAGTAAAACAGGTTCCCAGGATACCATCCCCGGGGAAGAAATACACCCAACATGCAAGTAGTATTGCACCTCTCAGGGCCATATAATAATGAATTGCGCAATGCAATTTCAGAAAAACAAACAACCTTCATACACTATTGCACCTCTGGGGGAAAGGTTAATGAATTATGCACCCCCAATATGCAAGTACTACTGCACCTCTCTGGGTCAAATTCATAATTAAATTTTGCACCCACAATTTGATAAAAAAATCCCCAACATACCACTGACACAGCCCTGATGTCCCCCTCGCAGTACCAACCTGAAACTGAAAGGTGAGCAGACAAAGTATTATTGTGTTACTTCAGCAAAACACAGTGCCATCTGCTATTAACCCTTTATGTGAAGCAATGCATTGCTTTGTGTTACCTTTCTGGCACTGAAAGGGTTAATGCCGTTAAGAAGATGTAATATATCAAAGGGGTAAAGGTGCCTTTAACCCTTTGAGTGGCATTGTCTCCAATACAGCATCAATTTTACACAGGGCCATCTGCTATTAACCCTTTCAGTAGAAGAGGGGTAACCAATGCGTTTCTGTGTGTTACCTTTCTGGTACTGAAAGGGTTAATGCAGTTTAGTAGTTGCAATAAATTAAAGAAGTAAGGGTGGCAGTGTCTCCAATACAGCGTACATTTTTTGTTTTAATCGTTAATGTAACGGCGTTAGAAGTGACCCATTAGTTGTCAATCACCTCCTCTCCTCTTGTGGCTCCTTCCCACCTCCTTCTCAGATGCACAGATTTTCATGTGACTTGCCGTGCTGTGTCGCCAGTGCCTGTTCAGGTCTTGTGGACTGAGAAGGAGGTGGGAAGGAGCCACAAGAGGGGAAGTGGAGTGGAGGTAATTGACAGCAGTATGATACTCAGCTGTACTATGGCGACCCAACTAATGAGAACAGAAGGAAAGACTTTACATTAACGATTAAAGCAAAAAATTGACTCTGTATTGGAGACACTCACACTCAAAAGGTTAAAGGCACCCTTACCCCTTTTATTTATTACGTTTATTACTTTATATCTACTAAACTGCCTTAACCCTTTCAGTGCCAGAAAGGTAACGCACAGCAATGCATTGGTAACCCCTCTTCTACTGAAAGGTTTAATAGCAGATGGCACGCTATAAAATGTAAGCTGTTTTGGAGACACTGCCACTCAAAGGGTTAAAGGCACCCTTACAACTTTTATTTATTATATGTAGTAAACTGCATGAATCCTTTCAGTTTTGAGAGTTAAGGTAAAGCAATGTGAGAGCTAGAGGGGTAAACAATGCTATGCATACTCTTCTGGCACTGAACTAGTTAACAACATTCCTGGTGTATATATAGGTGTAGTAAAGGGAGAGGGGGAATGTAAAAGTGACGGTCTATTCGATGAAAGAGGGAGGCGGTGCTGTAAAGCATTTTGTTGTTCTCTATGAGGGCTTATTGTTGTATGGTGTAGTGTGGCTGCAAGTAACAGTAGGGAGTGAGGATGATGGGAGTTTGCGACCAGATGTAAGTATATCGCTGTTGATGTATGCTGCTCTTTATGTATGTGAATGCTACTGGTGAGTATGCTGCTGTATGTATTGTGATAGATATAGAGGTGAATATTTATTTTTTTGGTTGTGATGTTTGTCAGTGGTCTGTGTATTTGTGGTTACCATGTGTGTAGGCCATGTTTTTATTTTATTTTCAAAGGGAAGTTGAGGGAGATTTTGACAGGGGTGGTCAGGGGCTTTCAGTCCCTTCCCACTCTTGTAAAAATCATGCTCCCCTGTATCTCCTGGACTGGAAGCATGGAGGAGAAATGAATATACCCTCCTTACTTCTGCCCCTGGGTGTGTGTCTCCTAAGGAGACATAAATTATTAAATGAGGCTATATATATATATAGATATATATATACTTCTGGGTCCTTGCTCGCTTATAGGCACAATACTGCATCTCCTTCACTCGATCCTTTCTGTGTAGAGAGAGCCCAGGCCTTGTTCCACATGGTTAACCCCTAGAGTTCCAAGTGGGTACAATGTATGTGCTTAGACAAGTGTACCTGATATGCCAAGCATTTACATTGTACTGCTAATATTCGGCATGCAGTGGCCGCATTAAAAAAAAAGTGCTTGCCACTCATGGTGGGGGGGCATTAGGATCTCTTCTGATGCCCCCCAGTTATTGATCTCCCAGCTGATCAGACTGGGAGATCAATATTTATGAAGGAGAAGCGCATCTTCTCCTTCCCCTTCTCCCTTACCCGAACTTCCTGGTAGGAGTGGAAGGGATAGGGGGAAGCTTCACTAACGTCATCTGTAACATGGTCACTGGTGACATTAGAAAACTTTCCCCGATCTCATTCACTCCTTCTTGCTCTCCCCGATCTCATTCACTCCTTATTGCTCTCTGTCTCCATATTGCTCTCCCAGCACGATTGTCTGGGAAATCAATAACTGAGGGGGGGGGGCATCAGGAGGGGCTCCTGATGTCCCTCCACGTAAAAAACAAAAAACCCCTATGAGTTCTGCAGGGACCCATGTGGCACTTATAGTAAGGACACATTGGAGGCAATATTGGTTGACTGATGCCCCCCAATGAGGTCTGTAATAATAAAAAATAACCCTGTGTGCACCATGGGGGTGGGGGTTCCAATGCAGACCCCCCTCTTGTGGCACACGCAGGATTTTTTTTTCATTACTTTTTATTCAGAGTTTTTATTCAGGTCCTGATGCCCCCCAACAAGTTCTGAATAAAAAAAATAAAATAAAATAACCCTCTGTGTTCCACAGGGGGTCCAATGCATTGCTTTGCATTATTTTACCTTATGCAGTAGCATCACAGCTGGGAATCAAGCAGTGTATGTGGGGGGGCATACAGTGCACTCTGGTAGTCACAGATCCTCCATATGCACTTTCTGACCCTCCACCTTTCTTGCTCTGCTGCCCACTGGTAGACATACCCACATTCACTGCTTGACCCCTCCTCTCACCCACCACCACCACCTGGTTCGGTCCACACATACACTAGCTGAACCCCTAGATTGTTTCAACTGATAGCCATAGAATTACACATACACTGTTTGCTTCTCCATCCTTGTCCCACTGGTAACCACGCTACTGGATCCCAATATGCTATGTCAACCCAAACTACTGGGGTACCATTTTTCTTTGGCAGGAGGTCCTTCTAGGAAATTCCATGGTGTTGAATCATTTTAGTATATTTGAAGTGACTGATATGTAAAAAAAAAAAAAAAAAAAAGAAAAAGAAAATTTCTGGAAATAGTTGTGCACACTAACTTAGGGGTAGAAAGGCAAGTGATCCCTCGTTTGATGTGGCAGGTTGTCTTATTTCCAAAATGATATGGTTTGTCTACTCTTTCTTCACTTCTGTAGCTGTTATAACTATTTTTGTACAGGCAAGTAATGTTTGAGAAAATGTTTGAAAAATCAGAGGCTGTGATAAGTGTAGTTTTGTACTTCTAGCACCCGCTAATGTAGGTCAACTCATACCAGTGGGGTGCACTAGCTAATGAATACAGCTGAAAATTCTATGGTTTTCACATGTTACAGTACATTTGAATGGGCAGAAATGTAAAAAAAAAAGGCAATTTTTTCCTGTAGAACCATCTTCTGCAAATATTTGTGCACACTAGGCTTGGGGTAAGAAGGCAAATGACCCCTCATTTTATGTGGTAGGATATCTACTTTCCAGAAATACATATGGTTTATAAAGTTGAAAATACCATTTTGCGTTCCTGGTAATTAGGGCTCTGTGCTAACCCTACGTCCATGGCTAAACCTATACAAATTTGGAAATTTTGTACTCGGGGGAATCAGGCTTTTTCAAATAATTGAACCTTTCACAATCAAAGTAAATGTTTTTGATACATAGTATGTGATTTTAGCAAAATAAGTAATTTTTAATTTTTTTTTGCAATTTTGACATCATAGCTTCGTGCGCAATGCAAAATTCACTTTGTGTAAGCCGCAATGAAAAAGATAAATTCTTTCTTAAAAAAAAAAATAAAAAAAAAAAAATCAACAATATATAGTTACAGGATTACAGGTTACAGGAAATGGCCCAAGCCCCTGTCACTGAAGGGGTTAAAGGAATATTAATGTTACCAGAAGAACAATGCTGCAATAGTCCTTGTATTATATACAACTGCTCAATGATGTTACTAATGCTCCTCCCCATAGATGGTCATTTGACCGGACAGAGAGCTACAAGGCACAATCTGCAGTCATTCAGTATACAGAAAACCCTGCCCCCCTTGATGAAGGAGGGCAGAGTTTTCCATATACTGAAAGAAGTTTGTCCCACGTCACCTGCTTCCAGCTCCGAGGCTCACAGGATGATGCAAGTATAAGGGGAGGGTGATAATTTATAATATAATTTCAAGAGATGTAGAGCGAATTGAACATTAGTAAGGTCACTGAACAGTTTTATATAAATAAAGGACAGTTTGCTGTGTTGCTCTTCTGGTAATATTACTCATCCCTTTGAGTAAGTTCTTTATTCTT
Organism: Rhinophrynus dorsalis; assembly: GCA_037306005.1. Taxonomy (NCBI): domain Eukaryota; kingdom Metazoa; phylum Chordata; class Amphibia; order Anura; family Rhinophrynidae; genus Rhinophrynus; species Rhinophrynus dorsalis. Next base: position 176,621,498 of record CM074724.1, on the reverse strand, counting down.
TCCTAAACACACCACAGTTCATATGGCAGTCGGTTATCTCTTCAAAGATCTCTACCTATTTGTTTTTTAACTGTGCTCCTGACTATACTTGTAGGCTGTACCCGGGCCAAAAGGGAGGGGCAACACCAGACCAAAGGGGTGTGCTATGAGTGAACCGTATTCATATTTGCGGACTCCACATATGCATACATAATAATCAGAAATCACAAATTTCATTTAAAGTTAGTTAATTGCAAATAATGCAAGAAAAAAAGAATAATTGTATAAATAAGGTAATGAAAATCTAATAATATTACTGATATAAGAACAAAGAAACAGCTTGCACCAGCAACCCTAATCTCTGTAAGTATTCAAAGTGTTTCAAAACATTGGGGTGTATTTTTTAGAAGCAATAGTATATGTCTTGCCTAAGCAATGAAAGTTGTAATTATAAAATATGAGGCTAAGGGCTAGATTCTATTACAGGTGCTAATTTTATCTCTGTGTTTATCTCCAGTTTTCCCCATAGACTTCAATAGGAAAATCAGGGCTCAAAATTTCCACTCGCCACTAGCCATTGGCGAGTAGAAATTCAGCCCTGGTGGGTATGTTATGGCTTGCAGTGACGAGTAACTTTTCAGATCTGGCTAGTAGCAAAGGAATTCAACTTTTAAGCCCTGGGAAAATGTTTGATAAAACGGGTGTTAACATTTAGTACCTGCAATAGAATCTGGCCCCAGTTTATTTTTAACTCTTTGTGCATATCACACTGTTAAGTTGACGATATCCTAATTTATTTATAATAACTTAAAGTGAAATAGTTCAGAATATTAAAACTAATAAAATCATATATAATCATGTAATAATCAGGGTGGATTCTAAACATTTTACATGTCACAAAAATATGTACAGAGCACTATCAGCCCCGCATCCCAAAATTGTTTTATACAATGTGGAAATAACCACCAAAAGTGATTGGAAAAGAATAAAGAAAAACAAATCTCTATTCCAAATGTGCAGGGGAGGGGGGGAAGAAAGTAAAAGTGAAAAGGAATGATTTACTCATTACATGATTCCATCCAAGTGTTTTGAAATGTATGCACCGCACAAACAAGTGCTGCTTACATCTCCCAGGTTCCTTGTTACTGTAAGACTGTCAGAAATGCTTAAACGGGAAAATAAAAATATGCCCCTTTGGATCCTTATTAATAGCCATACCAAATCAAAATCAACCTTTTCCCTGTTATATCACAGGAAGCATTGTGTGAATAACCCAAGAAAATAATTAATTAATATGTCACTTCAAGTAACCAGTGGGATTCCCCAAGGCCTCATTCTTGCCCACCATATATTTTTCCTATTTTGCACACAGTTTGCAAAGCATGTTCTGTGCCCAGTATATGTACACCTATGTGTATGACATTATAATCTACATTAAATTCAAAAGTATCACACATTTATTTGTGTGTATATGTGGGTTTTACTGTTGAAACTGTCCAGGACATACTTGAAAACTAGAGAAATCTTAAAGTATTCTTCTTGGTAAAACCTTTTTCTAAATAAATACAAACAGGTAGCTTTAAACTTTATGGAGAATGACAAAAATATGCTGATTACGTGCGTAGAAAAAGGGAGAGGTATGTGTGACTATAAACTTTTAGCTCAGAACAATACAGATAATTATGATACTTCTGTTCAATGCACATAGGCTGTTGTTGCAGGGAGATATCTAGCTTTCTTTTGGAGTTCAGAAGGAAATTTAGCCCCTTGTGATATAATTGGAAATGGCTTCACTATGTTGTTGTTTTCTTTTTCCTTCCTCTGGACCAACGCACAGCCCTGTCATGTAAATTGGGGCAGCTCTGCTAATAATTTCATCTTAATCTCTAGAGATAGGAATTATAGGTAACACAAGCACCTTATCATATGTGTTCCCATACAACACACTGTGTGTTAATTTATTTCTTTTCTTTTTTTTTTTTTTTTATTCAATATTTATTGATTTTCGTAAGGAATAGGGATACAGAAAATAAATGGAAGGAAGGGGAGAACATAAGGGAAAACAGCACATCGAAACAACAAGATAGAGAGCAAAAGAGAGAAAGAATAGAGAGAGAGGAAAAAAAAAAAAAAGGGTGGGGAGAAAGAGAGTTATGATCAATAGATCAGCAGGTCACGGTAAAAATCAGGAGGGAGCACCGAGTCCATCCAGGGAGACCAAATCTTAAGAAATGAAGAAGAGGAGCCACGCAAGTAGGCAGTCATCTTTTCCATCCTAAGTAATTGCCAAATCTTGTTATCCAGAGGAGCATGACAGGGAGGTACTGATTTCCAGTGAAAAGCAATATGGCACCTAGTCATCGCACACACTCTAAACACCAACTTATTAGCACTAGGGGACAAAGGAGGGCGTCTAGAAGACCTGTTGGGAAGAGCGGTCCAAGGATCCAAGTGGACCATAACCCCCAATGCTGTGCTCAGGAGGCCAAAGACACGAGACCACAAAGACGTCACCGAAGGGTGTTCATTTATTTCAAAGAAATGAGGGTTTTGTTGTATAATTTGTACCCTTAGGATCTGGCTATCTGAGCTAGAAGTTAAAATAGAATCCTCAGTCTCCCAATCTAGGCTTCTTAAAGTAGTAGTCTCTATCAAAGAAGCTGTAACCTTTTCTTGCAATGCCTCCCTGGATATGATCAGATTGCTTGCTAGAGCTTCTGCCTTATCCGTTAGAGCCAGAAGAGCCCTATTAATCAGAGCCTAGGAAGCAGATGCCTCTTCCAAGAATAGATTGTTCTCTCTACCCTTGTATGGTCATATGCTTTTTGGAGATCAACAAGAAGATATTATTCGACACTAATAAGGAGGGAAGATCGCTTTCTTAACCCAGGAAAGAAGAAGCAGATATTCATCCTCCAGATCATCTGGTTACTGTAAGCAATCCTTTCAGGAGGCCAGAAGATATAGAACTGGTCGATGGTATGAACAGAAGAAAAATGGATCAATCTGAGGTGCCAAAGGGAGAACTAGAAGAGAGTTTCTTGAGGAAGGCCCAGTTCTCCAGAAATACTCAATGAAGGGAGGGGACCCAATCTCTTTTCCCAGCATGGGGCAGACTTGGAAAATTTCTGGAACCTTGGCAAACCATACAGTCCATCGAGAGGGTGCAGCAGATAATAGAGATAAGGTGCCTTTTGTAATTCGAATCTGTCCCAACAACTCATCGATTCATAACAGCTGATATCATGAACAAAAGCCTTAAACCAATAATTTGCAGGGTGATCGAAGATCTCCTAGCCAGTGGAATCACAGAAGGAGTTTTAATAGACCAGAGGCCGGTCAAGAAGTCATCAGGTGGTTTGAAGATGATACTTGACCTCAAGTGGATAAATTCCTTTATCTGAACAAGAAAATTCAGGATGGAAACACTTTCAGTGATTCGAGCTGTTCCACGTCGAGCATTCCTTACCACTGGTGACCTAAATGATGCATACTACCATATTCATGTCAGACAATCTCACAGAAGATATCTGAGGTTTGCGATCTTCGGAAAACACTTCCAATACAAGGTTCTCCCTGTCAGCATCCAATTCAATACTCTTTAGAGAACAGCTTCCTTTTCAGAGGATAGGCAAATCAGGTTCATTTCAAGGGTTCAGTCCTTTATTCTGAAGAAGGAACCCTCTGTAAAGCAAATGGAAACTTGTTACTCATACCACCAAATGAGGCATCAGATAAATAGTTCCAAATGAACAAGAAAGCACTCCAAATGTCAGATCATGATGTACATGCAAGAAATAGAACATAAACACATAGTGTGATCTGTGAAACTGATAAATTCCCCAATATAGCTGTCAAATATGATAGAATCCTGTAGTATTCAATCAAAATGGTTGAAACAGGGAGTGAATGTCAACTCACTCATAGTATACCAGCCTGATTGACACACTTTTTTTTTTGTTTGTTTTGATATTCAATTGGGTGTTGCGAGATTTCTCTCTCCTGTCCTCATGAAATAACCTGTATGGTTATGAAACGCGTTGATTGTTATAAGCAACTATAGTAGCTGTTACTTTTTATCATTTTATTTGTATTAATACATTGTTTTAGCCAAACTGGAGCATTAGCACTTCCTTTTTTCCCTGGATTCCATTACTGTTTGGAGTGCGGGGAGTACTATAGCCATTGTTTAGCCCTTTGACCGAATGGGAACGATACAGAGAATTCTCCCCGTTGGACTTCACCCGAGACAGGGCATATGCCTCTCGGGTAAGACATCTATCGAGTGAGTATTCTGCTCCATTTGTATTATATCCAGATTTTGACCGTATTCAGACAAGATGCAGTGATCAGATGATAATGACCATTACCGATGTTTGACTGAGTGGAGACAGTTGTTATACTCTCCACATGCCTTAATCGGCTTGACTGACAAGTGTGTCAGTCAACCTCTTGTCCACACCCTCCAGGGACTAGTAGTCCTGAAAAGTGATAAGGTTCAGATGTTGTCCCTACATATGTCAGGCTCTGGCCTGCCAGTCTCCACCGGTGTTGGACTTCATGAGGATGTTGCTGTCACCGGTGCTGGAGGCAGTTCCGAATACCCTATTTTACACTTGGACAGTGCAGCTAGACATTCTAAAGAATTGGTCCAGACAGCTGTGTCATCTGTCTGGAGTAATGCTCCTTTCATTCTAGAACAGGGTTTATTTGCCCTGGTGGTTTCGGATTGGTCCATATTGAGAATGGATGCCAGTATGTCAGGTTGGGGGTGGGGGCACCTTAGGTTCTTAGGTGACACAGGACCTTTGGTCTAGTCACGAGCCAGCTTTCACTGATTGGGTGGTATATAAGTGGATTAGCCTACCAGCAGAAGTGGTAGAGGTTAATGCAATGAGGGAATTTTAAGCATGCATGGGATAGGCATAAGGCTATCCTTTATATAAGACAAGACCAAGGACCAAGGTTTTTTTTGGTAGGAAAAAGGGAAGACTATATGATGGTTCTTATTTACAAACAAATTTGATGTTTCTAAGTTAGTTTGCCATGACAGGTTACATTTAGAGACAGTTTAAAAATATCTGAAATAGAAACAATATACAGGAGGTGCAATAATGCAAGCTAGGAGACTCTAGGGGGAGGAAGTCCCCAGAACAGACCTCAATAAGGAGGTTGGGTGGGAAGGGAGAAGAGGTCATAAGCAGATAGATATAATAGGAAAGAAAAAATTAACAACCAGCGATCAAACCATAGTCCTAAAAGTCTTGTCTCTAAGGATGTGAGCCCTCAGTGAACAACAGATATGGCTAATGCAAAGAATAATAGTGGTAGAAAACCTGAAACAACCAAACAGAGTGGGCAGGAGGGCAATTAAAGTACAAAAAGAAAGAGAACGGGCAAAAAAAGGGGGTAGAAACTCAAAGGTACCACTACTCTCAGTAACAGTGTTACAAACAGAATGGTGCAGATGTAACTAATATGCATGGAGACAAGAATACTGTAATACAACTAAAGCTCCCCATCACCAGTAATAAAGACCAACATTCCAATATCAAACGAAAAGGTGGAGCTAGGTAGAGAACTTAAATCTTCCACTCAAATCATTGACAATATTACAAACAATAAGTATGTAGAGCACAAATGAGGAAAGGTACAGATGTTAATGTAGCATAAATGTATATATGTATGTATTTTTGTATTTATATGGCGCCACACAGTGTATGCAGCACCTTACAATAGACTTATTTTATCCCATTTTTTTATTGTAACATAAGTGTCACAGTCATAGAAATAATAGGAGAGTGGTCCATGCTGCAAGGAGCTTACAGTCTAAATCCATAATCATGGAAAGAAGATTAGTAGAATACACCTGGAGCCCTCCAAATGGCAAGCAGAATATATATCCCCATCTCCATCCTCAGGAAAGGGCCCGGTAAGGATCAATGCCCTCAGACTAAGCCAAAGGGGGGAGATAGGCAGAAAACTTAAAGCCACTGCTCATTTCAGTAACAATATAACAAACATTATGGATATATAGACCAGTGAGGAAATGTGCAGGTGTTAAAGTTGTATGTATCCATAAATATGGAAACAATTAATATTATTCAACTGACGCTCCCCAAAGGGATGGCGGGTACATTCCCCTCATTTCCATCCTCGAGGAGGTGTCCAATAGTGACCGATGCCCCCAGACCAAACCAAAAGTGGGGATATAAGAGCAAAAATCAAAGCTACTGCTCATCCCAATAACAGTATAACAGTTTCGATACAGAGCACAAATAAGGAAATATGCAGATGTTAAAATTTCATATATCCATAAGCATGGGAAGAAAGTGATGTAATATAACTGAAACTCTCCAAAAGGAAAGCCGAGCATATATCCCCCATTCCACCCTCAGGAAAAGGCCCAGCAGGGGCAAATGCCCCCAGACTAAACTGAAGGGGGAGATAGGGAAGGAAAAACACATGACAATAAACATAACTAGCTGGATACAAGATAAAGGAACCATCTATAGTCCATAGCAAAATATGGTCACTGTCCTCAGAGAGAGGTATGGGAGAGATAAATTCCTGCTCTCCCCATCTAGTAGAGAGTATCATGTAAAGTTGGCAGGTTCCTAGTTAAGCATATAAATGTAAAATTCCACAAGAGATACTCTATACATTTGCTGAAAGAGCAAGATATGAGTCTGTGTCAGTGGAACAACCAACATAATCAGCTGACTACAAAATAATGGAACTGTCTATAGTCCACATCAGAGTATAGTCACTGTACTCTGGGAGAGAGGCATGGCTAGTAGTAGAGAGCTGAGCTTCTGCTCTTCCTGTTTGATAGAGAGTATTATGTAAAGATTACAGGTTCCTGGTAAAGGAATAGATGCAATGTTCCACAAGTAATAGTGTCCCAGTAGTGGAGGAAGGACCAAGGTAAAGACCATGATGCCACCAAATGAAAGCAAATAAAAAATGAGCAAAGGAGTTGATCATTTTTGCCATCTGGTTGCTGCACCAACCTACAATGGATATCTGCCTGATGAGGATAGATAAGCATTGCAGTTGGGGAGAGGAATGCCAGCTAGGTTACAAAAAGCAGAAGAATCTACCAAGTCTGTGAAACAAAGGCACAGTTATGATTGACATTCAAGGCAAAAGGAAATCTCCACCTGTATTTAATCTTCATGTTCCATAAGTGATCCACCAATGATTTTAATTAGCTTCTTTGTTTTAGTGAGTTATATTAGTTATCATGGAAAAAAGTCCACTCCTGCATAAGCAATTTTGCTCTTGACACTACTAATGTTCATGATTTCTTCTGTATCCTGCTCCACAGCAGTTAACATAGGATGTATCCTCCCTCCAGATGAGTAGGACCAATCAAAAGCAATAAATAGCCACCTGCTGCTCTCACCATCAGTTATTCTTGGTCATGCCAGTGGAGAGGACTCTTCAGGCTCTCTTACCTTGGGGTGTCCTGGGCGCTCTGAGATCTTGGCCTGCTTCCCTCTTTGGAGTGTAACCTGGCTAAAAGTATATTCAGGCCTGATTCCCTCGGCAGAGTTTGAATTAGCTTCCTTAGTGTCATGGCTGTCCCTTCTTGCGTGCGTTCCAGCTTGACACAAGTCTCTCTGCAGAAAGATGTTCTTCTCCAGAGCTATAATGTGTGCTACTAGTTCTTTCAACGCCACCCATCGCTTTTATCACCTCTACTGGAAGGAGGATCTGTAAGTGCCTGAAATTCAAAGAGCACACGTGGAATGCATGCTAAGAAACTATAAGGAGAGCATTTAAAAGGAGACTTCATTGGCTGGTATCCCTTTTTTATGGTGAGTCCTGATTTATAGTTAACTAGTTGAGGAGCCCGTTACACGGGCCACAGTGCCACTGCCAGCCGGTCGCGGTGCAGTGTTTCGGCCGCGGCATGGACAGTCTCTACTGCGCATGACTGCAGCACGTGCAGCAGTCTCTACTGCGCATGACTGTGGCGTTACACACATTTTAGCGAATTATTATATAGGATTGATCATTCCATCCTGCTGCATTTTGGTATATGCTAACTATTGTTTCCAAGTATATTAGTTATGTCTTCCAATGCTAAATCATCCCCTAATGCTAGGCCTGTTATGGAAGCAACTAAGGATGCTAAATCTCCCATGTCTAGGCAATGTGCTGCTTGTAACTATACTGTTTCACATTCTGACTTTTCTAAGCTTTGCCAAAAATGTTTAAGAAAGTCAGCAAGGCAGGATATGCTCTTGCAGTTTCAAGACTTCCTGACATGGATGAATTTTTCCATGCAGGAGACTTTTACAGCCATGCAGAAAGCATACATGCCAACAGAGAATGGAAGATCCAGGTGAAGGTCTTCCTTTTAGAGTGGAGCCTGAAGACTTGGCTAGTCTACAAAAGTTGGATTCCTTATATTCCTCAGAGGAAGAGGGAGAAGGTGTGGATGACTGTAACATTTAACTTAGAAAAGATTGATCCATTTATTAAGTGCATGAGAAAGACTCTTGGTCTCAATGATGTGCAAACAGAAAAAAAAATTATGGTTTCTGAATTTTTTGGCAGTAAAAGATCATCACTCGATACAGGAAGTTATTCACTCTGAATGGGAGAAGAGTGATAAAAGATGTAATCTTTCCAAAAGGTTTATGAAAATGTTCCCCTTTGAGGAAGCAGAGGTTAGCCCGTGGGTCAACCCACCTAAAGTAGATGCAGCTGTGGCACATCTAACTAAGTATGCTACACTCCCGCTGGAGGATAGTGCTGCCCTTAAGGATCCTATGGAACGAAAGTTGTAAAGCACCTTAAAGAAGCAATACACTTTTTTGGGGCAAAATTTGAAGGCAGCCACAGCTATGGCATGCATATCAAGAACCCTTTGCATTTGGCTGTCTGAGAGGAAAGAATTGTTAAAAGAGTGTTGCGGGTGGCAAGCAAGACAAGGAGTCAGACGGTATATTTAAGATCATCTTTATTAGAGATCTATAAACAGTAATGCAAATAACACACAGAGGGTGATCAAAGAGGCAAGCACTGTATCAGAAATAGCAGTCTTCCAATAGATCAACCACATTGTCCGAGACTAGGCCTCAGCCCACTGGAGTCTTGTGGTAAAAGGTAACGCCCAGAGGTAGCACTGACTCAGCCTGCAGTCAGTCTAGGAGAGGAGTCTCAATATCGTACGCAACCACGGAGACTACTGACTCACGCCTGCAGTCAATAGCTAGGAGCCTGATAGAGCCCCAGGTCAGTACTAGGAAGGATGTCTGTGGAAAGGGACCAACACACGGAGCCAACAGACAGAGCCCTCTACTAAGCACCAGATAGGATAGTCAGACAAGCAAGGTCATACACAGAGAGTATAGTGAGTCAGAGCGACAGGTTTGCACCAGATAGGATATCCATTGAAGCGTTAGTATGCTGGATGCGCAGTGGACAGAGCCCCAGGTCAACAACAGAGTGGGTAGTCAGACAAGCCAGGTCATACACAGAGCGGGTAGTCGTCCAGACCCACAGGTTTGCGCCAGAAAGGATGTCTAAGCCAAATCGGAACGCACAAGGAGAATGGTCAGACAGAGCCACAGGTCAACACCAGAATGGATGGACAGACAAGTCAGGTCATACACACGAATCAGAAATACCAAATATATGAACTGCTCAGAGCAACAACGTAAGGGTAACTGAGTCAGGACTCAGTCTGCCCTTTAAACCCCTCCTCAGGAAGTAGGTAGGAGGAGCAGCTTAGAGGGAGGTAGTAGGTAGGAGGAGACTACAGGCCTCATACACATAAAACAGAGGCCTGCAGCATGCTGAAACCTCCCATCCACAGATGACGCATCTAGCATTGATGCGTCCAACTATTCGTGGAAATGACGCCAGAGTGTCATTGTGAGCATCGCTAGAAGTGGCGGCGTTACAAGGTACTGTGACAAAGAGGTGTCTGTTATTAAAGAAGCAGCAAGCTTCTCATTTGATTCCTCTATTACTGAAGACCAATCTTGGATCTAAACTTCCTCAACCAGTATGTGAAGAAGTCTCATTTCAAGATGGAAACAGTAGCCCTGGTTCAAATGCCATTTCTCCAAAAACTTAACTGATCTCAGTGGATCTGAAGGATGCTTACTATCACATCCCTGTGAGGCTCTGCCATTGAAAATGTCTTCGGTTTTGCCTGAAGTTAAATCATTATCAGTTCAGGGTACTACCTTTTGGCCTAGCCTCAGCCTCGAGGGTTTTCACCAAGGTCCTGGTGGTTGCCCTTCAGGCTCTGAGAAAAGAAGGAATATCAATTCCATACTCTGTTGGCAAAATCAACAGAACAGTCAAGAATATTCACAAACAGATGCATTCAGCATCTTGCAAGCCTGGGATGGATAATCAATATAGAAAAGAGCCTGCTTCAACCATTTGAGAAATTAATGTTCATGGGCATCATATTCAATACAGTTTCAATTATGGCATTCCTATCAAATGAAAGGATATCCAAAATAATTTTGAAAGTCCTGAGGTTCAGAGCAGACGCTGCGAGACTTCTTGGAGCTAATAGGGGTGCTGACCTCAACAGTACAAATAGTTCCATGGGCCCGATTCCACATGAAGGAAATCCAGGCTAACTTTCTAAGGTTTTGGAAACTGGAAAAAGAAAGATTCCGCTTCTAGGATCAGCAAGACTACAGCTCAAGTGGTGGCTTCAAGGAACAAATCTGTCCAAGGCCTCCGTCCAAGGGCTCGACCCTGAAAGATCAAGTTTTGGAAATGATTGCAACAGATGCAAGCCTGCTGGGCTGGGGAGGAACATACAAACAGATCTCGGTACAGGGAACCTGGTCAGAGAGGGAAGCAAGAATGCACATCAATATATTAGAGATGAGGGCAGTTCTATACAGCCTAAAAAGACTAAAAAGCCTCATACATCAAAAAGCTGTTCTGAGAAAGTCAGACATCGTGTCTGTAGTGACTTACCTCAGAAAGCAGGGAGGCACCAAAAGCAGGAGCCTGTCAAGGGAAGTCAAATTTGTCCTAGCTAGGGCAGAAAATAATTGAAGAGTGATATTGGCCATTCATATGTCAGGAAATCTAAATGTGCAAACGGATTACCTCAGCAGAACACAGAGAGATCAAGGGGAATAGTCACTACACCCAGAGATCTTCAGAGCCTTAAATCACAGATGGGGATGCCATTTATAGACCACATGGCAGCAAACAAGAACAGCAATTGCAACCAATTTTATTCCACATGGAAAGATCTGAGGGCACTGGGTTAGGATGCCATAAACTTCCAGTGGTCATTTCCTCTGGAATATATATATTCCCTCCAGTTCCACTGATATCAGTTATCATAAGGAAGACCAAGAAAGAGAAAAAAAAAAGGCATAGGTATTTCTGATTACCCCATATTGGTCCAGGAAGATCTGATTTGCAGTCCTAATCCTGTTATCAGTCTCCAGTCACTAGCTCATTCCAGTCTCAAAGGACCTACTAAATCAGGGTCCCGTGTTCCATCCAAACCCTGCTTTCTTTAAATTAATAGCTTGGGGATTGAGCGGGAAATGCTAATAAAGAAGGCATTATCTGCCAAATTGGCACAAACTGTAATTTCAGACAGAAAGGCATCCACTGCAAAAGCGTATGTGTAACGAACAACACGTAACTGGATCCTGGAGAGGTAACACTAGGAAGAAGATGAAGAAGATGATCCACCAACAAGGTATAGTATAGCCAGAAGCTAGGGAGCGTGGCTGGGGATCAGGGCTCGGGGAAGTGGTTGCCAACACACATTTCTCTGATAATCAAATAGTGAAAAGTTACGTAAGCCTGGAGAAGCAGTTTTGCTCTTTCTTCTACCATCCTGACCATGATTTTTTGTTCTATCTGCTTCCTTACATTGTACATTGTAGAAACAAGGGTAGAACGAGAAATAGGGTTCATTGGAAGAAGGGAAATAAAAGCTGCTTCACTTGGGCTAAGACACTAAAGTGAGGCAGACAAATCAACAGTAGAGGAAGAGACAATAAACAGCCAGCACAATCTTAGATTCTCCTAATCCTCACTCCTTTGTTGTTGTTTTTGAAAAAACTGGCACTTCATTAACCCTCTTGATTGCCGCAGGGGTATCCAGTGCATTGCTTTACAATGCATTGGATACCCCTCTGGCACTCAGAGGGATAAGTGTGTCTAACAAGTATAATAATGAAGGCAGCAGCACATCAAATGTTTTTAATTTAAAATCCTACTTCTCCACTTCTTTATCATTTGCTCCAAGTCAGTGATTTTCAATCTTTTTGTTCAAGGTACTCTAAAAATGCAGTGTAGACATTTCAGGGAGCCTCTAACATTGTATGGGTTATTAGTGAAGAGCATAAGAAGGATACAAATACATACATACATGTAGTGGTCTCTCTATATGAATGATAAAAATGGGCATATTGTGAATAAAAATGTCTATAAATATAGAATTAATACACTACAGTCACATTTTTTTTATCAAATTCACAATATATAAATGTGCCACCTTGGACTGGACCCACGGCACACCAAAGTTCCACACCTACCTAGTAAAACTCTTTGGGGGACACACACCCACAATTGAGCTGGATTATATTGTACAAAAACCCATCAATAAATGAATCCGTACTAAGAAAGACATTAGGACTGGTACAATGTATTCTAATAATTGTTCTAGACCAGAGATTATCATTCTCACCTAGCTGAATAACTTAAAGTGGCAGGACCAACTTAGAGGGCAGTGGGGTTCACGTGTATTGAGAGCCCAACAAAGTAGGTTTAACCAGAGGGGTGTCTGTGCAACGCATAGCAAAAATAATGCACTGCACAGGCATTCTTCTGGCATGCAAAGGGTTAAGCTTCGAAAAACTGTAGGGAGTGCACAGCCCATTGCTTCACAATGTGTTGCACTGCCCTCTGTTCCTTGAAGGGTTAATAGATATTAATCTATTTTGCATTGTTGATTTAAGGGAAATAAAATATAACTACTGTTTTAGAAATGTGTGGTTTAGGGTGATAAAGGGAAGCTAGTAAAGTGTTGCATGCAAAACATATGGGCAACTGTAACAATGACAAGATGTCCTCTAAATTTGCAACAAAAAACATCTGTTAATTAGCGCATAAAAGGCGCTAAGGTAACAATCATTACAAGAGGTGGGGCATAAAGGACAGAGCCAAGGGGCAGCAAAATTAGATTTTGTCTAGGGTGGCAAAAATCCTTGCACCAGCCCTGGCCACGATTGTCCTCTAGGGTGTTGACCCACTGCCTGACCCAGGTATTGTCCTTGTGGAACTCCATTTATTTCCTCTTCACAGCCACCATTAATCCTTCGTCTCTGCAAGAGAGGTAGTCCTCTTTGTTAACATAATATTTTGATGCCATTGTCGGTGGTAGAAAATTTTCTTTATCTGTGGAGGCCACCAAAGGTCAGTTGACAGAGACTGCGGGGGTAAAGGCTGATTGGAAGGCACTGGGTTGAAGATGAAGAGTAGTGCGTATATTACCTACCAATAATTTCCCTTGTGTTTAGACATCGAGAAGGGTGTAGAGGGGGGAAGTGTAAGCCTGTGTATGTGTAATCAAGAAACGGAGCACATCTAAGAGGCAGGATTTGAGATGCTTTAATGTTGTTTTTCCCATGTAGTTGAATACACTTTTGCAGAGTGTGATTGTAGACAAAACTGTATTGATGTACTTGGGGGGGGGGGGGGCTTTAATTCTAACTACAATTTAGCTATAAATGTAAATTTGTTTGAGATACAGTATATGGTATTGTCAATACATATAAACCTTTTTTTTTTTCTTTTTTCATATTGATGATCTGTTCCATGATGCAAAATGTATTTAATGTGAGGCATCAAAAAATGCTGAACTTGTCCTGGAAAAACATATATTGTTTATATACAGTTTTCTTTATATAACTAAAGATGTCACAATTGTATGTCTGTACTAAAAATGGACCAAACACTTGGCACTTAAAGGGTTAAATCAGTCATGTGACAAATCTGTAATTGTTCAATTACATCACAGTAAAGCACACTTGAAGCACACAATGAAGTTCAGAAGAAACATGAAACATAAAGTGTTATATATTATGTAACATTTTATGTTATGTGTTATATTTATATGTTGCCAAGTTGCTATTAACCATTCATTTATCAACCCCCCCAATAAAAAACACGCAGAATTTTAAAATCTAATAAAATGTATAGAAGCTTGTTAGATGTATACAAGGATTGTTGAGTAGGGATGGGTGAAAAGTCCCGTTTTGTTCCCGTGGAAATTGTTAAAGAAACCCATAGATTTTCCCTTGAGAACATTTCCATTTCCCACCTAAGTTTCTCAATGTTGGCAAAACATTCCACCTTCATACTATAAAAACCCAGAATTTCCCACCATGCATCACGATGTGTCAGCTGTTGTGATAGTCCCAGTTCTTCCCCGTTTTCATAATTTTTCCTTGTGCACACTGTGCACATTGCACTTCTTTCTAGCACTCAAGTGGAAAATAGCATTCCATCATACCCATGATTTTAGAGGAGGTGCAGGAGGAGATTGGCAGAAGCATAACTGGCCAACTATCACAGTGCCCGTGATTGCCTCCAATAGGTATTGCTATTCAGCGACATTGTTACCACATAGCTGTCGCTCTACGCTGAGTCGCTGTTCTTATAGGTCACTATGCTGGTGATGTCATCTCTCCACCCACCTGCCAGGCCTTTTAAACCTCAGCATGTCTCATTACCTTTGCCCATTCGGGGTGTACCTGAGCTTAGAGCAGTGTTGGTCCATTGCTGTTCCTGTGTATTACTCCTGCTACATCTGACTACCCGATCCAGCTCCGACTCCTGGCTACGTCTGACTACCTGATCTGGCTCTGACTCCTGGCTACGTCTGACTACCCGATCCAGCTCCGACCACTGGCAACGTCTGACTACCCGATCCGGCTCTGACCCTTGGCTGCCTCTGTTTCTCTCTCTCTCTCTCTGTTGCACTCCGATTGTGATTCCTTGCTTCGGTTAGGAATCCTTGCTTCCTGTGCCTTCCTCTCAGCACTTGCTTCCGCTAGCGGCGCTTGTCGACCAGTCCGTGTTACTGACCTCCAGTGGCCATCCCGGTTTGTGTGTTGCCTCACCTAGCCTCAGTGCCGGTTACCTTGTCGGTTGTATACCTAACATTTGGGTATTGTTACGCTTCATATTTCCTTCCGACTGTGTGTGTGTGGAAGTGCTCTGCACTGTCATCCCACCTAGCCTGTGTGAGTTCCCAGGGCCATTCCGTTACTGCTCGCCTGCCTAGTGAAGGGTGAAGAAAGTGAGTTCACTGTTCCTCCCTGGTCTCGTGAAGGTGTGTCACTCATACTGTGTGTGTGGAAGTGCTCTGCACTGTCCTCCCACCTAGCCTGTGTGGGTTTCCAAGGCCATTCCATTACTGCTCACCTGCCTAGTGAAGGGTGAGGAAAGTGAGTTCACTGTTCTTCCCTGGTCTCGTGAACGTGTTTCACTCCTTGCTGCCAGGTTTGTGTCACTCCTTGGTGCCACGTTTGTGTCACTCATTACTGCCACTGTTGTGTCATTTGCTGCTACCATTACTGTGTCATCTTTACTGCCACTATTGTACTTAAGTAAAGTTTTATCTTAAGTTCATCTGTACTTGTCAGTGTTGTTATTTCCTAGTGACTCCGTGACACCAACTTTTTTTATAGATGCACCTGAAGTGGTATGGAGACTTGCTGTGGTGGTGCTTCTGCCTTAGAAGCATCATTGTACCCCCGCCTGTCTTGTATCAGTACTGAGAGTCCCAGTCCCATGCAGCAGCCTAATCCTCCTTCTGCTTAAACAACTCAGAGGCAGCAATTACATCAGTAGCAAATGCAAGAAGTTAAAAGTGGCCACCTTATCATCTAGCACTTCTGTTACTAGGCCAGTAGGGCATGCTTTTTTCTCAGGAATTCTTTTTATGCAACCCTGAAGCCTCAGCTTGTTATTGGTGAGCCTGTGGCTTGCAAACAACACATTCTCAGAGCTTGTTTTTTGGCAAGCCTAAGGCCTGCAAACTAATTTTTCTCAGGATTTGCCTTGTCTGAAGCCCACAATACATTTTTGAAAGCTTTGCCTTGCTGTAATATTTTCATTGTTTAACTATTTTCAGGCATTTATCTCAAAGCCTTTTTCTAAGCTTGCTAATCATTGTTTTAAAGAGATAATTAATTTGAATTTGGTAGGTGTGTATGGTGGACTGGTGTAGTATGATTGATGTGTGTGCGTGTGTTTGTGTGTGTGTGTATGTATATAAGTGCAACCAAGGACGCTCACCATTTGTAATAGGTTGAAGGAGGCCCACAGGAAGATGTCGAGGAGTTATAGTCCAGGGCATATGTACAGTGGCCGAGTACACTATTGAATTCCATACTCTGGCAGCGGAGGTGGGCTGGAACAATGAGGCACTAGTAGCCGCATTTTCCCAAGGTCTGAGTGACTCAATCAAGGACAAGAATAATGGCCAGTAGTTCACGATCACCAATGTCATAAAGACTTTCCGCCTTGGATAATTTCTTAGAAAAAAAACCCACAAGGAAGCAGTGCTTTACCGGGAGCCGAGTACTGGGACAGGAGGGTGCGTACTCCAGACTCAGACACATCAACCTCCAGGTTAAAGGGCAGGGTGGGGTTCGGATGGGACAAGATAGTAGCCTTAGCAAATACAGACTTCAGATTCTCAAAGGATAGAAGGGCGCTGGGAGACCAGTCAGAAGGATTTGCCCCCTTATGAGTCATATCAGTGAGTGGCTTAACCATAATAGATAAGTTTTGTATAAACTTCCTATAGTAGTTGGTGAAACCCAAAAATCTTTGTATGGACTTCAACCCAACAGGAAGTGGCCACTGCAGGACTGGAGAAAGTTTTTGCGGATAGCCAGACCAGACAAGGAAATAACATAACCCAAGAATGTCACTTGGGATTTATGAAATTCACATTTTTCCAATTTGCAAAACAAATTATTCTCCTTCAAGCGTTGTAATACCATAGACACATCTGACTGATGGGCTGCTAAGGTCGGGGAATGGATGAGAATGTCGTCCAGGTAGACAACTTCATAACGCTGCAGTAGATCTCTCAGTACATCCTTGATGAATTCCTGGAAGACAGCGGGAGCGTTGCACAGACTGAAAGGCATCACCAAATATTCATAGTGCCCACTCCGGGTGTTAAACGATGTTTTCCATTCGTGGCCCTCCTTAATTCTTACTAGATTGTAGGCGGCCCTGAGGTCCAGCTTGGTAAATAGCGGCGAGCTCTGGTAGATAGTCATAAGTTGCTTGGCAGCGGAAGCCATGTGGGCCAGAACATCAAAGACCCTTCTAAAAGAGGCTACAAACTCCGTAAAGTTATAAATAATGGGTTTATCTGTCTCCCAAAGAGGATTGGCCCATGCCAATGCTTTGCCCGACAGGAGTGAAATCATGAACCCAACCTTACTGCGTTAATTCGGGAACGCTTGCAGTACCATCTCTAGGAATATGCCCAACTGATTGAGGAACCCACGTCCAAGTGTTGGTTCCCCTTCGTATCGTTGAGGGAGTGGAGTGGAACCCGATAACCCTCTGGCAACAATGGCTTCTGGAGTACAAGAACAACCGGTGCTGGTGCAGAAATGGGAGGAGGCCACCGGTTGACGGACAGAATGGACTAAGTTAGCCATATGGTTTAGGAGCATTTGCATGGCCAAAGATAACTGATCAATACGTTGATCCTGCATGTCCATCCTGGCCAGAATGCTCGAAACTGGTGGGTTGCCTGTACATTCAGTACTTGTGGCCTTTAAGTACTGTCACGGTAACCAATAGAAATGAGAACAAGACACAGAGACAATATGATGAACACCACCTTTACTAAACAGTAATACAAGTAAAAAAAGCACTTCCCCATGACTCCCCAGAATACAGGCGGAAGGACAGCGCTACTAGTCCACTACCCAGGAGCTGTACACTGAGCCGAGGCCTGCTGAACCCTGCACCCAACAGGTACTAGAGACTGAGACTGAACCTAGCCTACAGTCCAACCTGGTGGTCAGCAGAACTACCAGAGAGTGAGAGAGAAGTATGCAAGACCAGAGAACACACACGGAGCTCTAGAGAGCTAGGGCCATAGGTCATACACAGAGTTGGTAGTCAGCCAGAGCTACTGGTCAGGACCAATGTGGGTAGTTGGACAAGCCAGGAGTTATACACGGAGCAGGTAGTCAGCCAGAGCCACAGGTCAGTATCAGTGTGGGTAGTCAGACAAAGCTAGGGGTCACACACAGAGCGGGTAGTCAACCAGAGCTACAGGTCAGACCAATGTGCTTAGTCAGACAAAGCCAGGGGTCATACATGGAGCGTGTAGTCAGCCAGAGCCACAGGTCAGAACCAATGTGGGTAGTCAGACAAAGCCAGGAAAACAGATACAGAGGAGGTATGGAGGCCAAGCACGGGTCACAACAAGACTCAGACAGGACACAAGGAGCTGCTGCACTGGAACACCACGTAAGGATGGCTAATCCCAGTCTCCAGGCAGTTTAAATAGTCTCCAGGAAGCAAATAAACCAACCGCACAGAGCCCTACCAATAAGCCAACCGCACAGAGCTGCCTACCAGCTGACGCTCGCTTGCTCACACAGGTTTGAGGAAGCGGCTGGTACCTAGCTGCTAGTCCAGCAGCCACCGCAGGTACACCGTGATAGGGTCATTTTTCAGGGGCTTTCCTTCTTTTCTTCCCTCTTCTCTTCCCTCTTTTACATAGCTACATCGTAGTTTAGATTGAAAAAAGACTTGCGTCCATCAAGTTCAACTATTGCCTATTCTTGTTCACTGCTGTTAATCCAAAAGAAGGCAAAACCCCCCATTTCAGCAATTTAAAATTCTGCTTTCAATGGGAGGGGATTCTTTGACTACAAATGACAATCGTATTTCTCCTTGGATCAACAAGCTCTAAATAAATATTAACCCTTTGAGTGCTTTGCAATGCGTTCCGTACCCCTCTGGCACTCAAAGGGTTAATCCCAATACTAACATATATATATCCCTCTATGTTCTGCTCTTTTAAAAAAGTATCCAGGCTTCTTTTAAAGGCATCTAATGTATTGGATAGAACCACCTCTTCAGGCAGTGAATTCCATACCTTTGTTGTCCTTACCGTAAAGAATCACATCCACTGTTGTAGATAAAATCTCCTTCCCTCAAGTCTTAGCTGGTGGCTGTTTGTCCTTTTTACAGTTTTTTTAATGAACAGGTCTTTGGAGAGCCCTTTATATGGGCTCTGAACATATATATGTAAGGTTATCATATCCTCTCTAAGAAGCTGTTTCTCTAGTGTGTACAAATTTATCTTTTCTAGCCTGTTTTCATAATTAAAACTTTCTATTCCCTTTATTAGCTTTGTAGCCCTCCTCTGTACTTTCTCCAGTTCCATAATGTCCTTGTTCAGAAAAGGCACCCAGAACTGAACTGCATATTTGTCAGGGCCCGGAGAGAGGATAGCGAAGGGACTGGAGTACCTAGGAGCAGGAATAGGATGCTCCTCCCACAAGGGGCCGCTGAGCAAGATGCTAGGGAGCGACGCTTGGGAACCGGGCTAGAGAGCGTAGGTTGCCTAAGCCAGGGTTGTGCTGCGGCTGAGCCGCCTAAAGGTGCTGGCTGCGAAGCCAGATGTTGTGGCCCCCAGCAGAGGGGCTGCTGGGTAACCCCGGATAACCCCAACCCAGACAGAGGTCCCCAGGGAGGATAGAAATCTCCAAGAGAATATGGTACTCACTCAGGACTTTGTGGAAGAAGACTCCCGCAAGGTAGGTACTGCTGGTGGGACACTCCTTGGCTGGCGAAGAGAAGTTGGCACGGTCCTTGTGGATCCACTGGAGGCTGGAACAAAAGAGGCAGGGTCAAATATTGGTCCGGGTGGTACTCACAGGTTGATAGACAATAGGTAAAGGCTGAGGCAAGGTCTAGGCAGGTCCGGGTCATGCACAGAAGATCAAGATAGCAGGGTGACAGAGGCTTGGTCAAACAGGTCCGGGTCATACACAGACTAAGGCAACACTTGGCACAGGCAGTAGCTTGGTCAGAGACAGTCCAGGTCATACACAGGATAAGGCAATACTTGGAACAGGCAAAGGCTTGGTCAGAGATGGTCCGGGTCATACACAGGAAAAGGAAACACTTGAAACTGGTAATGGCTTGGTCAGAGATGGTCCGGGTCACACACAGGATGAAGCACAACTGGATACTAGAGGTAAGAGGAAAAGACGCTATACTAACGCGTCTAGGCAGGCAAGAATCCGGAAGATAAAGGCCCCCAGCCGGAAGGAGCCCTGGAAGAGAGGCTAGAATGTCGGAGGACCTTCAGCCAACCCCTCTCTATGGTCCGCCGACATGCGCATGCGCATCGCCACCGGAAGCGGGCGCATATCAAAGAGGCAACCCCGGGAGCAGACACACCACCCGGAGTTGACAGGACGCCCAGGTAAGAACCACGGGCGAACGGGACGACACAATATTCAAGGTGGAGTCCTTCCACTGACCTGTAAAGAGGCAGGATAATATCTTCCTCCTGTGAGCAATACCCCTTTTAATACATGCCAATATCTTATTGGCCTTTGAAGCTGCCAGCTGGCACTGCACATTACTGCTAAGTCTATTGTCTTGGATTAATCCCAAATCCTTTTCATTAGTAGATTTCCCCAAAGAAACACAATTTAAACTAATATATATATATATATATATATATATATATATATATATATATATATATATATATATATATATATATCACATTTTTATTATTATATGTAAAATGTATAACTTTACACTTGTCTATATTGAATCTCATTTGCCATTTGCTTGCCCAGTTACCCAATTTGTCCAAATCCTCATGTAATGAAGACACATCCAGTTCAGATTGTGTTACCCTACTTAATTTTGCATCATCAGCAAACACTGATGCATGGCTCCCTATGTCCACTGGGAGATCATTAATAAACAAATTAAAAAAAAGAGGACCCAGTACAGATTCCTGAGGTACTCCACTTACCATTTTATTTGTACAGTTTGTCCAATTTGAGAACTTCCCATTTACCACCACTCTTTGCATTCCATCTTTCAACCAATTTCCAGTGCACGCACAAACATTTGCCCCTAAGCCTATTTCCGTCAGTTTGTACAGTAACCTTTTGTGTGCCTAAGCAAAGTCTAAATAGATCAACAGCAGCACCCAAATCTATATTTTTACTCACTTTTTCATAAAATGCAATTAAGTTAGCTTCACAAAGCCATCTTGGCTACTGCTAATGATATTTCTGTTCAAGATGTGCCACAATTCTATATGTAAATCTGGAGATATGGAGGGGTGAGCTGGAGGAAGAGGAGGGATGCTCCACTTCAAAGACCCAGTCTTTTTTTAAGTGTTCACTGTTACGGTTTTAGATGAACACTCAGACAGATTGGTAAGGTTAAAAGACTTTATTGAAAAAAGAGCATATACTGAGTAAGGCCTAGGGGACCGCAAGGCAGAGCATAAAGAAGCAAATAATACACGGTAGCTGCAGGAATGCAATATGGAGTACTTAGACAGGCACAACTGAATGTATAGTTCGTGGATAGATGCTGGCAACCCGTAGGGAAGCTGACCAGGTGAGCGTACACAGGAGGAGTACGAGAACTAGAACTGGCACTACCCAGATGCCTGGGTACCTAAACCCTTAGGAACGAGGCAACACTGACCCAGTCTATATGGTGCGAAGACTGGCACTGTCCAGATGCCTGGACACCAAGACCCTGGAACGAGGCAACTCAGAATCAGACTGTATGGAATGAAACTGGCACAGTGGAGGTTAGAACCGAATACGGTCTCCAAATACAACAATGGAGTAACCGTCTCCCCACAGGAGAGATAATAGCGACCAAGGTAGCTGCGAATTATAGACCCTAGAACGCTAGGGGTGGATCAAGGCAACAGTAGGTAGCTGACACACCGCTAATGGCCCTCAGCCTGCAGTATGGTGGAATAACGCTGCCTCTAGCAGTGGAACTGCCCAAGGCAGTAGTGAACCCTACCTGGTCACTCCAGGTACACGAAGGGTTACCGGTAACGCCCAACCAGAGAAACTCCCAGAGGGAGTGAGCACAGCGTAGCAGGTAGTAAGGCCACAGAGGGAGATCAGAGTAACACAGAGTAGAACTCCGGTACTGGTACTTCGAATGTGCAGACCGCTAGCAGCGGTTAAGGAGCAGCAGGCGCAACACTGCATGTACCGAATGCCCAGAATAGTAACAGCCACCAGGGGTCGCTCTGACACAGGCGGGTCCGGTAGGAACCGGAGCCCTTTAAGCGGAATAGGGATACCGGAACGGAACAGCGCCCCTACTGGTTGTCTATGGAGCGGTTCTATACCAGAATACAGTCAGCAATGGAGCGGGTCTACAGCCAGAATACAGCCAGCACAGAAGTGGTTAATAGCCACAACACGGTCAGCAATGTAGCAGGTATCAGCCAGGATACGGTCAGCAATGGAGCGGGGTCTCCTCCAGGAACGATCAGCGATGAAGCGGGATCTTCAGGCCAGGATATAGTCAGCAACAGAGCAGGTTCTCATCCAAGGATGGTCAGAGACGGAGCAGGATCTGTACCCAGGATACAGTCAGCAAAGGAGCGGGTTCTCAGCCAGAATACAGTCAGCAATTCAGTGGGTTTCTCAGCCAGAATACGAGTCAGCAACGGAGTGGGTTTCTCAGCCAGAATACGAGTCGGCAACGGAGTGGGTTCTCAGCCAGAATACGAGTCCGCAACGGAGCGGGTTCTCAGCCAGAATACAAGTCAGCAACGGAGCGTAACACAGCAACACAGGAACAAGCTCGTAGTCAGGCAGGCCGGGTCATACACAACGTAGAAATCACAGTAGAATCACATGAAACGTACACCACGAAAGGGCGCCTAAGAGAGGACAACCCAGGGTAGATAAAGGCAAGCCAGGAGTAGCAATTAAGGCCAGCCAATCAGAAAGCGGCATATGATAATAATGTCGCCACTACGCAACAGGATCACGGGGCACCGTGGTACTCTGTTCCCTGAGGAGGGGAGCTCAACCCCATGGTTCCTGTGTTCCAGATGGACTAAGAGAAAATTGAATTAACTTTAGGTTCACTAAAATCCAGTTTTCTTCAGTGTCCCTTTCCACGGCATCAGATAATGGGTTATGTCTCTGCCCTCCAGCTAGGTAGGATCAATGAAACTTGAAAAGGATGCATACTGGGAATTATCCTCAGTTTAGTTGGTCATACCAAGCTGGGAGGTCAGTCTTAGTGCCTGTCCTGCTTCTACAGTTATAGTTTTATGGTCACAATGTAAGCCGCCAGGCCAGGGTATCCCTGAAGCTCCAGGAGCCACAATATAGATTGCTAGCAAGGGGAGATTCTTGTTTGTCTCACCTGGTTGACCACAGTAGCTCCAGTGTCAAGATTGTGCCCAAACTGTAGAGATCTATCTTTTGTATGCCACCACCTCTACTGGCTTTCTTAGTTTCTCTTGCAGGGTGGGCTCTGTGTACTTCTGGTTTCCCAGGTGTTCATTCCACGTGTGGAATGCAAGGTGAATTTATGTAATGGGATAGTAGACCTCTTTCTTTCACTTTAATATAGAGCCTTGTACTGTATGTTACAAGTCACAGCGCTTGCTACATACATATATATTTATGGCAACTCTTCAGAAGTCCCAGTCCTCCAAGGATAGGAGATCATCTGAAACATCTGGAGGAAAAGAGGATAAAAACCAAGTGAGTACGATTTTAATAGAGCACGGGGTGAAGGTGCATCATCAGAGAAAATACTACTCTTAGAAGAATCCTCAGCCCTGTTGTCTTTTTCTTTTTTCTTTATACTGCAGTTTGTGTTCGTTGGAGTCCCTATCAAATATACAGCTGCAGGGATTTCTCCTACAGTTGGCTATATTGTGTGGCGCTTCCTACAGTATCCTAAGAAGGACACTTTTTATTGGTGCCCTTTAGTAGGATGCAAACTAATGTTTCCTTACCTGGACAAGCTGCTTATTGTGGACGAGTCCTTCAATCAGTCATCCCAGAACACCAGGGAAAGTCTGAGATTTCTAAGCAAACTAGGATGGATCATAAATTTACCCAATAGTTATCTAACACCATCCCAGATCCTGGTCTTCTAGGGTATCAACCTCAAAACCAGAAAATCTACAGCTTCCTTGTCTCAGGACAGAATTTCCAGAATAAGGAACAAAGTATTGATCTTCAGATGGCAGACCCTCTGTGTACAGCCCAGGATTTTATGGAGCTCCTGGGCATCTTGTCCTCAGCCACTCCTATAAATCCCTGTTCTAAACCTCATTTGAGACATCTACAGCTGAATTTCCTCAAGTTCTGGAATATAAATTTTGGGCACAAATTCAAGGTACAAGATATTTATATTTTCAGAAGTGGGGTACAGTACCATCTGTGCAACAATATATAATTTGTTTGGACAGTTAGCACATTCACAAAGCTGTGCGTGATATTCCTCAGTAATGTTTGTTATGCTGTACAACTATATTAACTAAAGACCATTCACTGGAAGATTCTGACCACAGATGCAAGCATGATAGGATGAGGAGGTGTCTGGAAAAAACAAGGTATAGGGCGCATGGAAAACATCAGAACAGTGTATTCACATCAGTGTCCTAGAACTAAGAAGTTTGGAAGTGTCTAAGACACTTCAGAGAGCATTTCCAAGGAACAGCAGTTATGGTAAATGCCAACATAGCTGCGGTAATGTACCTGAGGAACCAAGGAGGAACAAAGAGCAAGATTTTGTAGAAAGAGGTAAAACAGATTCTTCCATGGGCAGAAGCAAATCTTCAAGCCATCTCGGCCTCTTACATCTCAAGAGTACTGAACAGAGAAGCATATTATCGCATTAGAAATCCAGTATACCCAAGAGAATGGTGTCTCAATCAATACATCTTTGACCAATTAGTTGCCGCATGAGGGCAGCCACAAGTGGTTCTATTGGCCTCAGGAAAAAACAAGAAGTGCCATCTATATTTCTCTGTCGTCCAATATAACTCACAGGTACCATGGGGAGGCGACAGCTCCTCCTAGTGGGCTGCAATAATTCTGGAAGAAGTGCAGGGTGGGGCCTCCCCTTCCTCCATATCAGGCTACCCCACTAGCCCCACCCCATATAGACGTGTTCCAAGATCCTGGATAGTGGCTGAGAACAGTTCCGCTTCGGTTTAGTACTTTTATTATTTTATTACTAGACACGGAGTGTCAAAATTCCCCCATTAGATGGATTACTATTACTGTCTTCCCCCTGGAGGATTGTCCAGTTGGCAGGTGCTGTTGTGGACCCTTTGCAGCCCTGTAGAGAGAATCATGTAGCCCATTTCTCTTTCTCCTGAAGGGTTCTCTCTGAAGCTTTCTTTTCAATGGTAATTTGAAGAAAGAAGACCAGCAAAAAAGGTGAGCCACCCTTTGAGTGCCATGGTCCACATGCCCCACTGCCCCCCTCTGCACATGGGCCTTATTGAAGTTTCTTATAACTCCTGCACTCATGTTGTGTAATTTGTTTGTTTGTTCCCAGGGTTTTTCGTGCGTGCTTGGTTGCTTTTTGGTGTTTAACCCCTTCCCTGCTTGTTTCACTGGGTTTTGGGGGTTTATTTTCACTTATCCCTTGGGAATTATGCATTTTTATTTGTTCCTATATGTTCTATTGGGTATTTGGGTGCTTTGGTTCACTTTTACAAGAGTTGACTTTTTTGAATTTCATTCCTTTAAGAGAGCTCCGTACAGCACGGCCACCATTGCTCCATTGTCTTTTATGGGACAAACTGCCTTGGGACATATCTCTGCAACCATTTCACTTACAGAGTTGAGAGAGGGTTCATTCTTCTTGTCTCTCTTTGCCCTGCAACCCGGTTCACACCCCAGTGTCCTGGGGCCCTGTGAGTTCGGGTTCTGGCATTGCTAGCTAACCGTATTGATAGAAACTATGATTCTCAGAGTGCCCGTTTCTCTGTCTTTTCTCTGAGTGGCTGTGAGTTTGGACGCCATTTTCTTTCTCTCTTTGCTGAGTATCCTATGCAGAGGCTTGGATCTCCTTACTCTCCTCCTCAGGTTAACCATTCGCCTGCCAGGTTTTGGGCTTCCTCAGGTGATTTGTTAATCTGGATGACAGTATTTGGGTTCTTTTTACTGTACAGACGCTTCTCCTGTTAGGATGTCTGATCCAAAGGCACATGGGGCTAGACCTAAGGCTAAGGACTCGGTGGCATCTTTGACCCCTTTTGCTTACTGTTCCTAATGCCAAGTGGGGCTCCCTAGAGAATACTCAGCACACTTATGCCCTTCATGAGCTGTGGCTCCTAGCTCTCTACCTGGGCCCTCCAGCCTTGAACAAGAGCCACTTTGGGTCAAGGGCTTAAAATCCTCTATGGCACAGTTCCCTCTTTCCCTCCAGGGGTTCTCCAATATTGGAGGTTTGTGGCCCCTAAGGCCCCTGGTATTCCTGACCTTTCAGACTCCCCTGAGGCTGATACAGAGGAAAGGGCTTCTTCCTGTGCTTATGGTGACCACTTTTAAGTTGACCCTGAGGCCTCTGCTGAAGGTCTCATTAAAGCAGTTTTAACTACCCCTCAGGTTCCTATTAACCCTGTTGAGAGCCAAACTTTTTCTGACATCTTTTATAGGCACAAGAAGTCTCTCATTATGTTTCTGTCTAATCCCACTCTGGACCAGGTTATCCTGGATAAGTGGAAAATGCCTGACAGGAGCCTTTCCCTTTCTAAGAGATTTTCTAATCTGTACCCCTTTTCGACTCAGTTTTGGCACAGGGGACTACACCCCCTCAGGTTGATCCCCCTATTTCCAGACTTTCAAAGTCTACTGCTGTACCCTTGGCTGATGCCACCACTCAAGGATTTGACTGATAGAAAGATGGAGGCTATTCTAAAGTCTACCTTCTCTGCCATAAGTGTGGGCCTGAGGCCTACCTTGGCCTCTGTCTGGGTAACCAGAGCCATTGCTATTTGGGGTGAACAACTTACTGAGGCTATCCGTAAGGGTGCCCCTAAGGAGGACCTTTTAGCCCGCTTAGCCAACATGTCTGAGGCTCAGACATATGTCACTGACACTCTTTTTGATGCTGTCAAACTTGCAACTAAGGCTTCTGCATTCTCTTTTGCTGCCAGACGAACCTTGTGGCTTAAGATTTGGTCAGCTGACCTCTCATCTACAAAGTCATTGATTTCCCTCCCATTTCAGGGCACTTCTTTTTTTGGGCCTGAACTGAAACAAATTATCAGTGAGGCCACTGGGGGCAAGAGCACCTTGTTGCATCAGGTCTCCAAATGCCCTAACATGGCAAGGAAGCAGTGTCTTTTTCGTCCTGCCAGAGAGAAGCGCAAAGGCTGAATTCAAGGGTGTCTCAGGCCAGCACCATCGCTAGGCCAGGAAAAGCTCAGTCTTTTCAACGAGATGGTTCAGGCAAGGCAGTCCTAGCTCCAGTTCCTCCTCAAGAGAGAGATTTAGGTTTTTATTCAAAACTCTTTGTGGTCCCCAAGAGGAATGCGGCAATCTGCCCCATTTTGGAACTCAAGGACCTCAACTCTTATGTATGAGTACTCACTTCAGGTTGGAGTCTTTGCACTCTGTCATCGCAGCTATGTGTCCAGGAGAATTTCTGTCCTCTCTGGATCTCTAGGATG
Source organism: Rhinophrynus dorsalis (assembly GCA_037306005.1). Classification (NCBI taxonomy): domain Eukaryota; kingdom Metazoa; phylum Chordata; class Amphibia; order Anura; family Rhinophrynidae; genus Rhinophrynus; species Rhinophrynus dorsalis. The sequence goes on along the minus strand of CM074724.1, from coordinate 176,593,774 downwards.
CATACCTGCACGTTCTATCCATCCAGACACTCAGAAGTACCTCAGGTTTTCTTGCACATTGGGGCACTTCCAGTTCACCATTCTGCCCTTTGGGCTTACCACTGCTCCTCAGGTGTTTGCAAGGATTTTAGGTGTATTGATTTTACTGCCCACCAGGGGGTTTCAGGTGACTCCTTACATAGGCAACCTTCTGCTGAAGGCCCCATCCAGGGATCTCCTGGACCAGCAGTTCCAGGACTGGGCTCATATTCTTCTTCACCATGGGTGGATTCTGAACATGGAGAAATCTGCACCGGTTCCCTCGCAGATCTTGGTCTTCCATGGTCTCAGGTTTGACATCTGCCAAGGAATGGTTATCTTGACCGAGGACTCTATACAACAGATCATGCATTCGGTCTCCCGGGCCATGGAGTGGACCTTGGCTCCAGTGCGCAAGTTCTCTTCTCTGGGGGGTCTCATGGTGTTCACCATGGAGGCATTCCCATAGTCTGTGGCTCACACCAGGGAGCCTCAGAGGTTCCCCATCAGAGCCTGGCGTGGCAACCCTGATCTCTTGCACCGTCTTGTCTCTCTTCTTCAGGAGATGAGACAGGATGTGCTTGGTTGGTTGGACAGATCCCACCTGGATAAGGGGAAGCCCTTCATCATTCAGAATCAGACCCTGGCCAATGAGAGTGCTTCAGCTTACAGACAGAAAGTCTCCATCATTGGAGGAGGCTGCATAGAGGGAGGGGAGCAGAGGAAGACTAACAGATTGCGGTACAGAGCAGGTAACAGCGGTCTGTCCGGAAGTGCACTCTTTAAACATTATTTTTTGGCCAAATAGGGTTAAAAAAATGAATAAAGAAATACACCTAGTCGCTATATAACCTAACATTTAACACACACTTGTATAGGGGTGATAGATCCCCTTTGAGGCAACTTGGAAGTTATCATTGTGGGACAAAAATATACATTACATGCAAATGTATTCGACATAATGTAAAATAATTTAAAGATGCACAAGGAAAAAATAATAAAATAAATGCTTATGTAAACTGTAACTGAATTTATAGTTTACAGAATAAAGTGCCCATGTGAAAAAAATCTATATTGGGCGCAACAAACGATGGTTGAAAGATAGGTTCTTGGAACACAGGAGAGCCATTTTAAATATGGATTAAAATATCCATTGGCAGTACATTATCACAAATATCATTATTTATCTATAGAAGAGACAATATTACTTCCTTTAGAATTTGTTCATTTGGGTCCGGGTGCGGGTGAGAGACTACGTAGGTTCAATCAGAGGGAGACTTTTTGGATCTACTGTTGTGATACCATGTTCCAGTGGGACACAATGATAGATTGGATGTCTCCACTTTTGTTTGATTGCTTTGTCTCTTCTACGACACTCTGAACCAATATTATTTTTGCATACTTTGTTATATATTGGATATATGTTTTTGATCTTTTTTATTTTATGTTTTTATTTTATAATTATTTATTATTTTATTTTATTTTTTATTTTTTTCTTTTATTTTTAGTCTTTTAGATAATATTTTTTTATTTATTAGTTGTTATTTCTTTACATTTATAGTCTTTACATTTATAGTCTAAATGGTAGCTACACTAAAAAAAAACTTAATGCGCTTAATGTTTTCTCTGAAACCGTTATGGTTTGAGAGAAATAAGAAAATAAAGTCCTCCGTTTCCTCCCCTTTCTGCCTGACGAGCTGTAAAGCCGACTGTAGGCGGCTCTTCAGGAGCACTGTCATTAGGATATCTAAGTATAATTACTTCATCGGTATGGCCTACAACGTGTGCCTGGCTTGCAAGCACACGTTGTAGACCATTCCAGTGAAGTAATTATACTTAGATATCTAGATGACAGTGCTCCTGAAGAGCCGCCGTCTGGTCCCGGAAGCAGGATCTCATGACGGCCACTGTACAGCGGAAGCATGAGAAGGGGGAGGGAGTGGAGGTCTTTATTTTATTACATCTCTCAAACCATAACGGTTTGAGAGAAAGGATGAAGCGCATAAAATGTTTTTTTAGTTCAGCTACCATTTAGGAGATACTTTTATGGGACATTACAAAATATATATACATATATATATTATATAATATATATATTATATATATATATATATATATATATATATATATATATATATATACACACACACACACAGTGGATATAAAAAGTCTGCACACCCTTGTTAAAATGCCAGGTTTTTGTGATGTTAAAGAATGAGACAATGATAAATCATATCAGAACTTTTTCCACCTTTAATGTGACCTATAACATGAACAATTCAATTGCAAAACAAACTGAAATCATTGAGGGGGAAAAATAAAAAACTAACAGGTGTGCACACCCTCTTATAACTGGGGATGTGGCTGTGTTCAGAATTAACCAATCACATTCAATCTCATATTAAATAGAAGTCATTACACACCTGCCATCATTTAAAGTGACTCAGATCACAAATCACAAATAAAGTTCAGCTGCTGTAGTATGATTTTCATGACATTTGCTTAGTTGCATCTCAGAGCAAAATCCATGGTCCGCAGAAAGCTTCCAAAGCATCAGAGGGATCTCATTGTTGAAAGATATCAGTCAGGAGAATGGTACAAAAGAATTTCCAAAGCATTAGATATACCATGGAACACAGTGAAGACAGTCATCATCAAGTGGAGAAAATATGGCATAACAGAGACATTACTAAGAACTGGACGTCCCTCCAAAATTGATGAGAAGACAAGAATAAAACTGGTCAGGGAGGCTTCCAAGAGGCCTACTGCAACATTAAAGGAACTGCAGGAATTTCTGGCAAGTAGTGGCTGTGTGCTACATGTGACAGCAATCTTCCGTATTCTTAATATGAATGTTTTATGGGGTAGGGTGGCAAGATGGAAGCCTTTTCTTACAAAGAAAAACATCCAAGCCCAGCTGAAGTTTGCAATAACAAACATCAAATCCCCCAAAAGCACGTGGGAAAATGTGTTATGGTCTGATGAAACCAAGGTTGAACTTTTTGGCCATAATTCCAAAAGGTATGTTTGGCGCAAAAACAACACATCACATCACCCGAAGAACACCATACCCACAGTGAAGCATGGTGGTGGCAGCATCATGCATTGGGGCTGTTTTTCCTCAGCTGGAACCAGGGCCTTAGTCAGGGTGGAGAGAATTATGAACAGTTCCAAATACCAGGCAATTTTGGCACAAAACCTTCAGGCTTCTGTTAGAAAGCTGAAGATGAAGAGGAAATTCACCTTTCAGCAGAACAATGACCCAAAGCACACATCCAAATCCACAAAAGCATGGCTTCACCAGAAGAAGATTAACGTTTTGGAATGGCCCAGCCAGAGCCCAGACCTGAATCCAATTGAACATCTGTGGGGTGATCTGAAGAGGGCTGTGCACAGGAGGTAGCCTCGCAATCTTAAAGATCTGGAGAGCTTTTGCAAAGAAGAGTGGGTAAATATTGCCACATCAAGATGTGCCATGGTAATAAACTCCTACCTAAAAAGACTGATTGCTGTAATAAAATCAAAAGATGCTTCAACAAAGTATTAGTTTAACGGTGTGCACACCTATGCAACCAGGTTATTGTGAGTTTTGTATTTTTTATTTTTTCCCCTCAACGATTTCAGTTTGTTTTGCAATTGAATTGTTCACGTTATAGGTCACATTAAAGGTGGTGTGAGTGGTTATTACTTCTCTGATTACCTCTGTAAGGTTTGGGTGTATAGAACTGTATGTATGTTGGAGTGTGTGGAAAACTTCTGTACAGTTTATCAATAAGAAACCCTTTTTTTTGGGGGGGGGGGGGTCTGCTGATAAAGAGAAAAAGATTTCATCACAGTTTAATACAATATGCTGGTTAAACACTGCAATATTTTTATATTCAGTGTTGCATAAATATAATTTGAATTGTGTCACCACTAATACATTGAATTTACCAAGAAACAATGGATTAATTCAGCTACACCATACCTCCCAAGTGTCCCTCTTTAAGTCCCAAATCCTACTGTCCATCTTTCCCACCCTAATGTCCCTCTTTTTAGGAGATCAGATTGTGTGGTGTGTATATAAGTGTATCACACTGTTACACAGCAATAAAACTCACATTATTGTTTCTTTAAACGTCAGTATATGTGTTTATAAATTAGTGTGCTTAAATAAAATACTTTGGTCTTGTTATAAGTCATTTATTAGGTAACACAAGGAGGTGTTAATAGGTCATGAAACAGCCTGAAAATTCTCGTTACTGCCCCGCCAATCGGCCACTCCCCCAGCAATACCCCCTAAAACACAGCTGTCCCTCTCTGGCAATTTGAAATGTTGGGAGGTATGCTACACCACTGGGAATACAGAACTGTGTCAAAAATTTCCATTGATTTAAACGGAACATGTAACCCTTAGAACACTACAGAGGTCTCCATTGTGAAGAATGCATTGGAGACTTCTGTTGCCTTCGAGGGGTTAAAGTCTCCAAATGGGCTGTTGGTTTTCCCCAGAATTGAACCTGCTTTTCTTAGTTCTTCAGCCTTACCACTTTATCTGTGATGTAATTTCATTCGTAAGGCTGAGTAAAAGTGTTGCAGTTAATTATTGTTTTCCAGAAAGTATGCTAATTTGCTTTGTTCATGGCCAAATTTGTTGCTTACTCTTGATAAATTCGTACCACCATGTGTGGTAAAACTGGCCCAGCACACAAATCAGCATAAAGTGTCAACTATGCCACTAAGAAATAAAGGTTAATTCCTTATAAGCGTTTTATATTACAGATAAAGGACCAGTACAACATATAGGCAGCTTTTAATTATCTTACAAGTGAACTAAAGTCAGTATATTAGGGCTACTGTAAGGTTAATGTAATTTGCATTTAACAAATAGTACTGAGTATATCCCATTGTCCCTTCCAACAATATTTAATTAATTGAAATTAGTTGTTTAAGACCCTGTTACTTTTTATGTGTTTTATACCTTAAAATATGAGGACTAAGATGCCCCCACCCCCCAAATGAGCTTAAGCTGTTCCTTTTATTTTCTTTATAGCTCCACCACAAAAAAGGCTGGGTGGTAGGAGGAATGGGATTCAAGAGAACTTTTCCAGGTGGCAGATTTCATACCAGTTTTCACCAATTGGGAATGAGGACTTAATGACATATTTTATTTCCAATAATGAGTCAAGTGGAACAAAAATCCTTCCTTTTCTTTTACATCCAGCTAGCAACGTGGGACGGCGCTGCCCGTCAGGCTATATAGGGAATTAATGCACACACACGGATGCAAGACACACACACACAGAGACACACACACAAATGCACACACATGCACTGAGATGCATAAAGAGCGACACAGTCATACACACATACATGAAATGCACAACATGCAGACACATAGAGTGTGATACAGACATGCAACACACACAGTGAGAAACACACAGGCACACACAGAGACACACACACAGAAGTGAGTCATAAGGGGGTGACTTATGTGTCACTGTAATGAGTTTGTGTTTGTACTTATGCCTCCACTGTGGCATTCATTCATGTAGTTGAAATGCATGTGGTAATTGCACATACTATGGTGGAAAGTGGATCGTGTTGGCTTCCGGGGTGTGAGTGAGTGTGTGTGAGTGAGTGGCATTCATTCATGTAGTTGAAATGCATGTGGTAATGGCACATACTATGGTGGAAGGTGGATCGTGCTGGCTCCTGGGGTGTGAGTGAGTGTGAGTGAGAATATGGTGGAAGGTGGATCGTGCTGGCTCCCGGGGTGTGAGTGTGAGAGTAAGTGTAAATGAGTGTGTGTGAGTGCGAGAGTGAGTGTGTGAATGTGAGTGATTGCATGAGTGTGAGTGTGTGTGAGTGTTTGTGAGTGTGTGTGAGTGAGAGGGTGTATGAGTGTGAGAGTGTGAGTGTGATAGAGAGAGTGAGTGTGTGTGATTCAGTGTGTGAGTGAGTGTGAGAGAGTGTGTGAATGAGTGAGTGTGTGTGAGTGGGAGTGTGTGTGATTCAGTGTGTGAGTGAGAATTTGAGTGTGTGAATAAGAGTGTGAATGTGATTGACTGTGAGTGAGTGAGAGTGTGAGTATGTGTGATTGAGTGTGTGAGTGTGTGTGATTGAGTGAGTGAGTGAGAGTGTGAGTGTGTGTGAGTGTGAATGAGAGTGTGTGAGTGTGAATGAGAGAGTGTGAGTGTGTGTGATTGAGTTTGAGTGTGTGTGAGATTGAGTGTGTGTGTGTTTATGAGTGAGAGAGTGTGAATGAGAGAGTGAGAGTGTGAGTGTGTGTGAGAGTGTGTGTGAGTGTGTGAGTGAGAGAATGTGTGTGATTGAGTGTGTATAATTGTGTGTGAGTGAGAGAGTGTGTGTGATTGAATGTGTGTGTTTGTGTCTGTGGTGTAGGAGCGACTGGCAGCTATTTTGTTTTTTCAATCACTTGGATAGTGGTGGGCGGGCTGGATAGTGGGGGCAGGCCATCTCCCTGCATGATTTAAATTACTCCCCCATTGAATCACCCAGTGGGAGCAGTAACTCCTCCTTACTTAAGCTGAGGTAACATAGCAATATAACACACGGTGGCTCTTCAATTGAGGCAATGTGGCAACATGCTGGGGGAACAAATATAAAGTGGTGTTTGAGGCTTGCCCTCTGTAACATACAGCAAAGCATCTCTCTCCCTTTAAGGAGAAAGGGCAGGAAGCAGGAAGTGGAGGAGTAACAGCTGAAAACAGACAGTTAGTGAGGTTGACTGAAGAGATGAAAAGAGTTAAATAAAAGAGTTGCTATTAGGTTTATCCCTGAGTGTTTTATGGAAACATTACACCCTCATACTGAAACAGAGTGTATGGAGGGTTACAATTATCTGTGGGAGGTGAAACAGTGTGTTTGTGGGGTCAAGATCCTGAATGAGAGTGTGTGGACCAGGAGAAGTTATTGATATCCCCTACTTCAGGAGCGAGTGGCAGTTATATTTTTTTTTGTCAGTTAGATAGTGGTGGGTGGGCTGGAGGGGGCTGGCCAACTCCCTGTATGATAAACATGCCCCCATTGAATCACCCAATGGTAGCTGTAACGTCCCCATTGAATCACCCAAAGGGAGTTGTGTCTCCTGATGAGACATAAATTATGTAATGAGGCATTCTGTGCAAGTGTGTGTGTGTTTTCTGAGGAGACAAATTATGTTCCGTGTGTGAGGAACCATAAATTATGCAATGAGGCTTATTATTTATATATATATATATATATATATATATATATATATATACACATATATATATAGATAGATATGGAACACAGGTACCATGGAGGGCATGACAGAGTCTTATGGATGGAGACTTCCTCCTCCTCCTCCTCCAGCTCAACCCTCCTCCCACCTACTAACTTACAGAATTAATGTGCCCTGCTTGAAGCTGGCAGTGTAAGACACAGTCTTTTTCTTTTTTTAGGTGTTTTATTATTTTATTTCTTGGATATGGAGCTGTATAATCCCCCATTAGGAGCATTACCTCCACTGGGCTTCCCTAGAGTGGATTGACCGGTTCACAGGTGCTTGTAGACCCTTGTAGCCCTGTGGAGGGAATCTTGCTGCCTTGGTTTCCCTCACTACAGGGTCCCTTGGGGCTCTGTTTCTTCCCTCTAAGATTGTAACCTGAAGACAGAAAACGTAGGTCTTGATACATCTGTGTTCAGTAGCTCAAATCCCCATCCCTCTCTACAGGGGTTCTTCATTCTTGGAAGCCCCACTACCTTTAAATATGTTCCAGATTCTTGGGGCTTCCTCTGAGGAGGAGGATGGAGAATATGAAAATATGGATTCATCCTACCCTGTGGAGATTCCTATGAGGTTGATCCCCTCATCTCAGCTGAGGGGCTCATTAGGACAGTTTTGGAAATCTTACATTTCTCTGACCCGTCTGATAAGGGGACTACGTGTACAGATGTCTTTCAGAGGCGTGAGAAGTTTTCTTCTTTCTTCCCTCTTAATGCCACTCTGGACCAGATTCTTCTGGACAAGTAGAAGACCCCTGACAAAGGGCTGTTTCTCACTAAAGGTTTTCTAAGCAGTACCCTTTTCCTGATACCGCCTTAACACAGTGGGCCTCACCCCCCATCTGTGGGCCCTCCTATTTCACGGTTGTCTTCGACTACTGCTTTTCCTCATGTGGATACAGCAGGCCTGAAGGAGCCAGCAGACAAGTAGCTGAACTCTGTCCTAAAGGCCTCCTTTGTGGGCACTGGTGCAGTCCTCAAGCCTATCTTTGCCTCTACCTGTGTTAACCGAGCTGTTGCCATTTGGGGTGAACAGCTGGTTGAGACTGTCTGTGCTGTTGTCCCAAAGGAGGATTTGTTGGTACTTATGGCCACCATTAAGGAGGCCAACAGCTTTGTTGCCGAGGCTCTTTTTGACATAGGTTATCTGCCAAGGCCTCAGGCTTTTCTGTTGCTGGTCTTTGCCCGCTGTGGCTCAAGATTTGTTCTATGGATCAATCTTTCAAGAAGTCACTGATTTCCTTGCCATTTCAGTGCAAGTTCCTATTTGGACCTGGATTATCAATGATGCCACTGGTGGTAAGAGTACTTTGTTGCCCCAGTTTCCCACCAAGAGTCTGTCCATAGCAAGGAAGGTGCATCTTTTTCGTTTCCCCTGCCAAACTGTGACATAGAGTCCGCAGAACATGGAAGCCTATCAACCAAGCCCAGCGCAAATCCCAGACAGACCTGTCAGCCCAAGGGAGCAGCTGCAAGGGCTAAATGTGACAAGCACGCTAACGGATGACTTGCAGAGTTCTGGTCCATCATTGCCTGGAGAAGGGTAATCTCCACCGTCACATGGGTGTTCTGTGGGTTTTGCAGGTAATCTTAGAAGGGTACCGCATAGATTTCAAGTCCTTCCCCCTTATTGCTTCTTTTTGTCAAGGGTGCAAAAAGAGACAGACGAGGCATGGCTGTTTCAAGAGGCAGTGGACTCTGGTTCCGGTACCTCCCCTTGAGCTCAGTTCAGGTTTTATTCAAACCTGTTTGTGGTTCCGAAGGACAGCTGCTGTCTCCCTATTCTGAACCTCAAATGCCTCAACAAGTAAGTAGTCACTATGCCCTTCAAGATGGAATCTTTGCCTTCTGTCATCGCAGCAATTTGCCCAGTGGAGTATCTGGCCTCTCTGGACTTTCAGGATGCGCACCTGCACATCCTGATTCACCTTAGTTAGATGAACTGTTTATCATGGCTCCCTCAGAGGAGCTCATGGCTAGTCACTTTCAAGACTGTGCCCGATTTCTGGTCCACTATGGGTGGATCCTAAATATGCTTCATCTCTGGTTCCCTCACAGTTCCTGATATTCCTGGGGATGAGATTCAAAACCCATCAGGGGAAGGTGTTCCTACAGGAGGACAAGATTCTTCTTGTAATGCAGGAAGTGTTCCAGGCCCTGGAGTGGTCCACGGCCTTACCAGGGAGTTCTTGACAGTTCTGGGCAGACTGTTGTCAAAACTGGATACTTTACCTTAATCTGAGGTTCACACGTGGGAGCTACAGCGGGATGTTATCCAGAACTGGTTTGGGATTCTGGAGCATTTGGATCACCATATGTCTGGAGGTCAGGAGAGATCTCCATTGGTGGTTGCATCGGCCAAACCTGAAACAGGGGAGGCCTTTCGTGATTCCAGAGTGGACCTTGGTCATGATGGATGCCAGCCTGAGCAGCTGGTGTACGGTTTTGGATCACCTGGGTGTCCATGGCAGGTGGACTCTGGAAGAGAGCCTTTTGTCCATCAATGTCCCGGAACTCTGGTTGATCCAACTGGCCCTTGTTCATTGGACCCCACTTCTGTTGTAGAAGCCAGTGAGAGTTCAGTTGGAGAACACCACGGCTGTGGCATACATCAGTCGCCAAGTGGGCACTCGCAGCTCAGCTTCCTGGTTCGAGGTGAGGTACATCCTTGTTGGGGGTGGAGGCCCACATTCTGACCATTTCAGCCATTTATATGGGTAGAAAACATAGATCCAGGATAGTGGGAACTCAACTCAGAAGCGCTCTAATAGTGCATCAGTGGGGAGTGCCGACGATAAGATCTCATGACCACCAGGGACAACAGGAAGGGTCCAGCCTTCTTCTTCCGGAGGGGAAATCCTCTGGCCTTTGCCACTGATACGATGTGAATTCCGTGGAAATTCTACTTCGCTTACGTGTACACTGGAAAGTCAGGATGGACGGAGCAACTGTCATTCTGGCCGCCCCTTACTGGCCCAAGAGAGCGTGGTTTGCGGACTCAGTCAGTCTTTGGATTCAGGATCCGCTCTGCCTTCCTCCCAGGCCAGATCTCTTACTGCAGGGTTACCTGTGGCAAGAGGATGTGGAGAAAATGACTTTGACGGTATGGCTTGTGAAGTCGACATCCTGAGGCGGACATTGTTTCCACCGTAATTCAGTCCAGGAAGCGTGTTTCCTCCAAGGCACACCATAGTATGTGGTCTATTTTTCATAAGGGGTGCTTGGACAAGGCTGTTTAGTCTCAAGATTTTGACCGCCCCTTGGTGTTGTCTTTTCTCCAAGATAGGGTGAAAAAGGGGCTCAGTTTGAACTCCCTTAAGGTTCAGATCTCGGTGGTTTCTGTCTTTTTCCACAGACGCATTGCCACCATATCTGATGTCAATATTTTCTTTCAAGGGGTGACTCATGCCTTCCCTTCATTTAAGACTCCTGCTTCTCCCTGGGATCTTTATCTGGTTCTAGGGGTACTGCAGAGGCCCGCTTTGAACCTCTTGCTTCCATCTCTCTGCACCTACACTCAAGATGGCTTTTCTCTTGGCAGTGGTCTTGGTGCACGAGTAGCTGAGTTGCAAGCTTTGTCTTGCAAACCACCTTTGCTTCAGACCTCTCAGGAGTTTCTTCCCAAGGTGGTCTCTGAGTTTCATATAAGTCAGAAGATTTTTTGTTCTGAACCAAAGTCTGACTGGGAGAGGGATCTCCATTTGTTGGATGTGTTAAAGGGATAGTTATACTTTAATATTACTAATCCCCATAGTGTAGCTATTTAAAAAAAAATTCAGTTGTCCCCAGGCTCACACCTTTATGGTTTGAGGGAAAACTGTAACCAAAGTTCCCCCCTCTCTCCCTGAAGTCAGCGTTGTACTGACTGCAGGGATATCCAGTTTTATATTTCATCAGGAGGCTCTGCAGCAGAGTCGAGATTGCTTTAGTAAAAAAAATTATTTCACTGAAACGATCTTCTACGTGTGCTTGCAAACCAAGCATATATAGAAGACCGTTTCAGTGAAATAATTGTCACGGTTTGTTTTGACTCTCAAACACAGAGTAAGATAAAAATCAAACTTTATTGAAAAGTTTAATGGGAACCCTCACGGGTCCTAATCATACACGTAAATCACATATACACAATGGGTACAATCAGTAGTTACTGCAATATACACAAGGGAGGCTCTACCGGCCTTGCCAATATACCAGACAAGGCAGCCTGGAGGTTAACACGATGAGCAGATTGTGGCTCTACCGGCCTTGCCAATATACTGGGCAAGGCAGCCAAGTGGACAGAGGAACAGCTCCACTAATGCTGCATAGATGGAGCCACAGCATAAGATGGAACGGTGGAGCAAACCAGTCTCCCAACCAAGGAGAACCAACCAGTTAGCAATGGAGACAGCAACCACCAGTGGATGTACAATAGCCCAGTGCCATGTATAGGAGAACAGAAAAGCCCACCCGGTTCTACACAACGGATTAGCAACCGGTGGATGTGGAGTAAACCAGCAAAGCGTACTGGACAAACAGGTGCTTAACCGGCTCTATACAGCGGAATCAGCAGCCGGAGGATGGTGGAGTAAACCTGCACTGATGCTGCTCAGCAATAGCGCTCACACGGCTCTAACATAGAGGAATCAGCAGCCGGTGCATGGTGGAGTAAACCAGTACCGTGTACTGGATAAACTAAATGCCCGACCGGTACTAAACAAGCGGAAGTAGCTACCGGTGAATCAGAGTAATCCAGTACCGCGTACTGGATAAGCGAATGCCCAGCCGGTTCTATCCAAGCAAATCAGCAACCAGTGAGAGTGGAGTAAACCAGTACCTCGTACTGGATAAGCGAATGCCCAAGCGGTACTATACAAGCAGATCAGCAACCGGTGATAGTGGCGTCAACCAGTACCACGTACTGGATAAGCGAAAGCCCAACTGGTTTTATACAAGCAAATCAGCAACCGGTGAGAGTGGAGTAAACCAGTACCGTGTACTGGATAAGCGAATGCCCAAGCGGTTCTATACAAGCAGATCAGCAACCGGTGAGAGTGGAGTAAACCAGTACCGCGTACTGGATAAGCAAATGCCCAACTGGTTCTATCCAAGCAAATCAGCAACCGGTGAGAGTGGAGTAAACCAGTACCGCGTACTGGATAAGCGAATGCCCAACCGGTTTTATCCAAGCAAATCGGCAACCGGTGAGTGGAGTGTAACGAGAGCAGAATGTTGCCATAGAGACTTCAGCAGCCAAACGGAGAACCAGCAATAGCGACAGCAGATAAGCCAGGACCACACAGGAAACGATAGCACTGCCAACCGGGTCAGGAACGGAACAGGAACACAGCAGCATGCGATCAGGAACAGAAACAGGAATGACAGCACTGTCAACCGGATCAGGAATGGAGCAGGAACAATGCAGGAGAGGATCTGGCTACAGGAACAACGCTGGTACTGGTAGCAAGCGAAACAGGCCCAGGGAACAGATACAAGGCAGGTGACTGCTGACATAGAGATACCACGAAAGGGCAACCAAAGGGTGCCTCAGCCCAGTCTATAAAGGCAATCCTGGGTGGGCAAAAGACAGGTGGCCAATGGTGAGTACACACACCTGACTGACAGCACAAGTAAGCAATCACGGGCACCGTGATAGTACCCCCCTCTCAAAGACCCCCCTTTCTGGAAGAGGGACCTGGTTTCTGGGGGTACTTGGAATGAACAATTTGCCCTAATTTGGAAGCATGAAGGTCCTTACTATCCACCCAGGATCGGTCCTCAGGACCATAACCCTTCCAATGTACCAAGTACTGCAATTTTCCTCTGAATCTGCGAGAATCAATGATACTCTGAACTTCGTACTCCTCCTGGCCCTCTACCTCTATAGGCCCTGGCACCACAGGGTTAGTAGTATAACGGTTGCATACAAGAGGTTTGAGGAGAGATATGTGGAACACATTGTGAATGCGCATGGACGCAGGGATGTCCAAAGCATAAGAAACAGGGTTAATTTTACGAATCACCCTATAAGGACCAATAAACCGGGGAGCCAATTTATTGGATGGAACTCGTAACTTGAGGTTTCTGGAAGATAGCCATACCCTGTCCCCAACCTGGAAAGAGACTGCTGGCAGCCGTCTACGATTAGCATGGAGCTGATGGCGCTGAAAAGACTGACTGAGTGCCCTTTGAACCTGTGCCCATGTGGAGCGGAGCTGCTCAATATGCTCATCCAGAGCTGGAATCTGTTGAGACTGAAACGAATCCGGGAGCAAACACGGCTGGAACCAGTAGTTGATAAGAAACGGGGAGCCCCCGGATGAAGAGTTAACCGCACAGTTCCTGGCGAACTCTGCCCACGGCAACAGGTTGGCCCAGTTATCATGATGGTCAGTCACAAAACAGCTCAGGAACTGTTCTAGTCCCTGATTGGCCCGCTCAGCAGCCCCATTGGTCTGGGGGTGGTATGCGGAGGAAAAGGACAATTGGATGCCCATCTGTTCACAAAAGGCTCTCCAAAATCTAGACATGAACTGTCTCCCCCGGTCAGACACCAGAACTCTGGGTACCCCCGTGCAAACGGAATACTTCATTAGCAGAAACCATCGCTAATTCTTTGGCAGAGGGAAGGCCACGGAGGGGCACGAAATGAGCCATTTTAGAAAACCTGTCCACCGCCATAAGTATGAAGGAATAACCCCTAGACACTGGCAATTCTCCCATAAAGTCAATAGAGACGTGAGACCAGGGACGTTCGCCATTAGGCACTGGTTGAAGTAGGCCCAGAGGGAGATGCCTATGGGTGTTGGCACGAGCACAGGTGGCACAGGCATTGGTAAATGCAGCACAATCTGCCCTCAAGGAGGGCCACCAGAAAACTTGCGAGAGTGACCATATTAATTGATCCCTACCAATGTGCCCAGCAGCCTTAGAAGAGTGGTAGGTTTCAAGTAATCTGGTGCGGAATGGCTCATCGACAAAACACTTGCCCACTGGGGTTTCTGGAGGAGCAGTACCCTGGGTGGCCAGAATCTCTTCCCCCAGTGGCGAAGTGATACTAGTGCGTAATGTGGCCAATATACGATCAGGCTGTATAATAGGTGCTGGAACCTCACTCCTCTCAGTCTCAGGCTCAAATTGTCTTGACAGGGCATCAGCCCTAACGTTCTTGGAACCAGGCAAATAGGATACAATAAAGTTAAATCGGGAAAGGAACAATGCCCATCTGGCCTGGCGAGAAGACAATCTCTTAACTTCTGAGAGATAAGTCAGATTTTTATGATCTGTGAGGATCAAAATAGGATTTCTGGTACCTTCCAATAAATGACGCCACTCCTTAAGAGCGAGAATGATAGCCAGTAGTTCTCTGTCACCTATCTCATAGTGACTCTGGGCAACAGACAATTTCTTTGAGAAAAACCCGCAAGGTCTGAGGGTACTCCCTTTTTCTGGTCTCTGAGAGAGTACTGCCTCAACCCCAATCTCTGAGGCGTCGACCTCCAATGTAAATGGGAGAGCTGGGTTGGGGTGGGATAACACTGGAGCAGCAGCAAAGGCAGATTTCAATGTCTCAAAAGCACATTCAGCTGCCTCAGACCATTGGAAAGGATTAGCACCCTTATGTGTAAGGTCAGACAATGGTTTAACAATCGAGGAAAAGTTCTTAATAAACTTCCTATAATAATTAGCGAAGCCCAGAAATTGCTGAATCGCTTTTAGGCCCTTAGGTCGTGGCCATTGCAAAACCGCCATGAGTTTCTCCTGGTCCATGGCAATACCCTCTTTAGCAATCACGAACCCTAAGAAGGGCACACTGGATTTATGAAACTCGCATTTTTCCAATTTGCAATACAACTTGTTCTTACGTAGGCGGAGCAACACCTCTGACACATCCTTGATGTGTTGTGACAAGTCATTTGAGTGAATAAGTATATCGTCCAAGTAAATCACCACACAGGACTGCAGCATATCTCTGAGGATATCATTGATTAGTTCTTGGAACACATCGGGTGCATTACAGAGACCAAACGGCATTACTAGATATTCATAGTGCCCTGATCTAGTGTTAAAAGCCGTCTTCCACTCATCACCAGCTCTGATCCGAATCAGGTTATATGCGACATGTAGGTCCAATTTAGTGAAAACAGAGGAACCTTTTAACCTGTCAAATAGTTCGGTGATGAGTGGTATCGGATACGTGTTCTTGGGCATCAATTTATTTAGGCCACGGTAATCAATGCATGGTCTTAATTCGCCATTCTTTTTCTTCACAAAAAAGAATCCAGTCCCAGCTGGTGAGGTGGATTTCCTGATTATCCCTCTTTTGAGGGCATCTGAAATATATTCCTCCATAGCTTGGTTTTCCTCACAAGACAAAGGATAAGTACAACCCCTAGGGGGCACCACCCCCGGAGGCAATTCAATTACACAATCATAAGATCTGTGCTGAGGCAGAGGTGGTTCTACCAGGGATCTCAAATACTCTCCGAAATGTTTGCACAAATTCCCTGAATTTTTTTGTGCAAGGTTAAGCATTCTCCCATAAGGGATTGGCCCATGCCAGTGCATGCCCGGTCAATAAGGATATCGTAAACCCCACTTTACAGCGGTCATTGGGAAAAGCATGAGAGGTCAACTCCAGGAATATCTCAAGTTGATTGATAAACCCTCTGCACAGACTGGGTTCGCCATCATATCTGAGTGGCAATGGTGCGGAAGCGGTTAACCCTTTGACTGCAGCCACAGGGGTAATAGTTTCATTCTCCGGTGTTGAAACTGGGGGGACCACTGGACTTGAAACAGGCTTGTTGGTAAGTACAATACGCTCAAGGATAATTTGGATGGCCAACGCCAACTGATCCAAACGCTGCTCATGTACATCCATCCTCCAATGGATGTTTTGTGCGTTACCTTCACTCTTACTGTCTGAGGTCATGGCCCTTTCGTACTGTCACAGTTTGTTTTGACTCTCAGACACAGAGTAAGATAAAAATCAAACTTTATAACGGGAACCTTCACGGGTCCTAATCATACATGTAAATCACATATACACAATGGGTACAATCAGTAGTTATTGCAATATACACAAGGGAGGCTCTACCGGCCTTGCCACTATACCGGGCAAGGCAGCCTAAAGGGTTAAGCGACAATCTGAATGTGGCTGCACCAGCCTTGCCAATATACCTATGCAAGGCAGCCTGTAGATTTACACGATGAACTGATTGTGGCTCTACCGGCCTTGCCAATATACTGGACAAGGCAGCCTGGAGGTTAACACGATGAACAGATTGTGGCTCTACCGGCCTTGCCAATATAACGGACAAGGCAGCCTGGAGGTTAACATGACAAGCTGGTTGTGGCTCTACCGGCCTTGCCAATCTACCGGGCAAGGCAGCCAAGTGGACAGAGGAACAGCTCCACTAATGCTGCATAGATGGAGCCACAGCATAAGATGGAGCAGTGGAGCAAACCAGTCTCCCAACCAAGGAGAACCAATCGGTTAGTAATGGAGACAGCAACCACCGGTGGATGTACAATAGCCCAGTGCCATGTATAGGAGAACAGAAAAGCCCACCCGGTTCTACACAAAGGATTAGCAACTGGTGGATGTGGAGTAAACCAGCAAAGCATACTGGACAAACAGGTGCTTAACCAGCTCTATACAGTGGAATCAGCAGCTGGAGGATGGTGGAGTAAACCTGCACTGATGCTGGTCAGCAATAGCTCTCACACGGCTCTAACATAGAGGAATCAGCAGCCGGTGCATGGTGGAGTAAACCAGTACTGTGTACTGGATAAACGAAACGCCCAACCGGTACTAAACAAGCGGAAGTAGCTACCGGTGAATCGGAGTAATCCAGTACCGCGTACTGGATAAGCGAATGCCCAGCTGGTTCTATCCAAGCAAATCAGCAACGGGTGAGAGTGGAGTAAACCAGTACCGCGTACTGGATAAGTGAATGCCCAACCGGTTCTATACAAGCAGATCAGCAACCGTTGATAGTGGGGTCAACCAGTTCCACGTACTGGATAAGCGAAAGCCCAACCAGTTCTATACAAGCAAATCAGCAGCCGGTGAGAGTGGAGTAAACCAGTACCGTGTACTGGATAAGCGAATGCCCAAGCGGTTCTATACAAGCAGATCAGCAACCGGTGAGGGTGGAGTAAACCAGTACTGCGTACTGGATAAGTGAATGCCCAACCGGTTCTATACAAGCAGATCAGCAACCGGTGAGAGTGGAGTAAACCAGTACCGCGTACTGGATAAGCAAATGCCCAACTGGTTCTATCCAAGCAAATCAGCAACCGGTGAGAGTGAAGTAAACCAGTACCACGTACTGGATAAGTGAATTCCCAACCGGTTCTATCCAAGCAAATCAGCAACCGGTGAGTGTAGTGTACCGAGATCAGAATGTTGCCATAGCGACTTTCAGCAGCCAAACGGAGAACCAGCAATAGCGACAGCAGACAAGCCAGGACCACACAGGAAATGATAGCACTGCCAACCGGGTCAGGTATGGAACAGGAACACAGCAGCATGGGATCAGGAACGGAAACAGGAACTACAGCACCATCAATCGGATCAGGAACGAAGCAGGAACAATGCAGGAGAGGATCTGGCTACAGGAGCAACGCTGGTACTGGTAGCAAGTGAAACAGGCCCAGGGAACAGGTACAAGGCAGGTGACTGCTGACATAGAGACACCACTAAAGGGCAACCAAAGGGTGCCTCAGCCCAGTCTATAAAGGCAGTCCTGGGCGGGCAAAAGACAGGTGGCCAATGGTGAGTACACACACCTGACTGACAGCACAAGTAAGCAATCACGGGCACCGTGATAATAATTCTTTTTCACTAATGCGATCTCGGCTCAGCTGCAGAGCTGCAAGCCTGTTGTATGAAAGACTTCCCCTGCAATCAGTACAACGTTGACTTCAGGGAAGGGGGAGGGAGGGGAGAACTTTGCTTATGGTTTTTTCTCAAACCATAAAGGTTTGAGAGATGAACCTGGGGGCAACTGAATTATTTTTTTAAGTAGCTACACTATGGGGATTAGTAATATTAAAGTGTTACTATTCCTTTAAGTTGCTTTGAATTTGATGTGCTTCTTACTGAGCCCATTCGCAAGACTGACTCTATGGTTGTCATCCCTGAGGGTCATAGGATGAGTCAGGCTGCTTCCAAGGTCACCATTGCCTCTTGGTTCAAGGTCACTATAAGCCAAATGTATGAGATCTGTAAGAAAAATGTTCCCTTTAAGATCACAGCGCATTCCACATTATCTGTGGGTGCCTCCTGGGCCTACAAAAATCAGGCAACAGTTGATCAGTTATGCACGACAGCGACTTGGTCCACCTTACACACTTTCGCCATATACTACCATGTCAATGTCTTGGCCTCATCTGAGGCCAGCTTTGGCCGGAACATCTTGCAGGCACTCATGCCTGTATAGGGACCTGCGCAACTTGTCCTGCAATATTGTTATTCAGTAGTTTCTGAGCCATGTTGGATCTTGTTCTTGTGTGCTGTGCAAGTTCAGTGTCCATTGACACTTATTGCTTGGTTTATTCAGATACTGAATAGTCCTAGGGAACTCCGGTATCATGGGGAAATGCGTGATGTCCTTTTTTCCCCAGTTTCCCCACCTCTGGGAGCTTAGCGTTGGTATATCCCCATGGTACCAGTGTTGCATATTTGACATAAGAGAAAATAATAGGATTTTATTGTTACCTGTTAAATCCTTTTCTCTTTAGTCCATATGAAATACAAGTCTTCCACCCAGAGAAAGGGAACTTTTGTTTGGTCTTGCCTTCCTTGGAGCAAAGGCCTTTTAGAGTCTTTTCTGGTAGTAGGTTTTCTTCTTTCTTCCCCGCTTACTTTGAGTGGCTTCTGTCACATGGATTCTGAGAGTTAGTAGGCAGGGAGATGGTTGAGCTGGAGGGGGTAAAGGAGGGAGACTACACCTGTAAGACTGTCCTTTGAGATGTGTCCTGCTCTCCAGGATGACGGACTTAACCCCATGGTACCTGTGTTCCATATGGACTAAAGAGAAAAGGATTTAACAGTAATAACACTAAAACCTCATTATTCCAAAAGGTAACCTGTGTCCCTTAATTAACATCCTATCTACACTGAAACCATTCATAATTTTCCATATTATTCTGAGTTAAATTGTATTCCTTACATATTTGAAGGTATCTATGGTATCTGCTCACAACTTTCTGAGCAGTGTTCCCTCTAAGGTGAACACAGGAAATAATTTGAATCCAAGGCAGACAGCTTTAAAGAGGACTCTTTATGCAAGACTGCATTGGAATAACAGATGCACCATGTAGCCCTGCCCAGGTTTAAATACCTTTTTAACTGACTGAACCCAGAGGCACTACTCTTGCAACTTTAAATGGTTCCATTTACAATTATCTGCAATCTATCCTTTAACTAGTTCTTTGTCCATGCACAGATATCACCTCCCAAGTAAAGGAACTGAAACATGAGCCCTGGGATTCTATCTATCTATCTATCTTGACATTGAGTCGTGTATTTATAAACATTTTAATTCTAGAAAAGCATCACTCTGAATTTAGTTATTGATAACCCCACCTGAAATGCAAAATTTCCAATGTACTGGGCTACTGAAAGTAGAAGTTTAACATAGAACTATCTTAGACCCATAACTAGAGCAGAGCTATAGCAATTCCTTTTTAGATCATAGTACATGGTTGTCTTATATGTGAGAGATTGATACTACTTTATTTCCTTTTCCATATTTACAGTCTTCAAATCAAGAATCTACTCAAGCCAGTCAGTTATTGGATTTGCTGCGGTTAGCTGAACACCACGTGTCATTATGCTGGGGATATCCAAGATTGCTTTGTCACTATACCTTGTCTTCATCAAGCGCAAATTCAGTGCTTGTAATATAGACAACCAAAAACTTAAACTGAACAAAATTAGAGTGACATCTTACATTGATTTACTTACATGGTCTGGGACTAATAATGGCATCTTTACAAAAAACACTCAGGGGGCTGGGGGTGAGTGCATTTTTTATGTTTGCTTCACACTTTTTATGTTATGTATCCATTTAAAGGGAAACTGACACCTCAAAATAATAATGCTTCCTTATTTTGTTATGTCCCAAAACCACTGCCATGGCTTCTCTGGCTCTGTTTTGGCTTCCTTGGTCCCAAAGTTGATTTCTTCTTCGTTACTAAATGTCATGTCCATGGACTCAAGGATCCTGAAGCTTTGCCCTTTTCCACTCTGTCTTCTGGGTACTTGTGCACATTTTCTAGATTCACTTATGAGAAACTTTCATGACAAAGTTCCTTTCTTCTGAGGATCGGTCTCAGTTGACACCAGCAATCTCCCATGAACTTTTTTATTGGTTCACATTTCTTCCTTTGTTCTCGTTTTCCACCCCAGTTGGAACTGGTATTGTGGAAACTGGTACTGTAGGGTAGAGGGGAGCATGCGAGCATTAGTTACAGCTATGCCTCAGCCAGTAAGGAATTTCCAGTGTACTGTATAAGATAACTTTAACAGAAGCTGGCAGAGTGCAACAGCCCACAGGAGACTGATAGGTGAAGTAGGCAGTGTTTCGGGGATAATTCAGCAAGCAACAATCACTTTCACCTCTTATACATGACATTCTTTAGGAGTAAAGAGGATTTCAACTTATCAACTAAGAAAGGTATATAAAATCAGAGATTCCATTAGAGGTTTCAGGACATATGGTAAGGCAAATTTATTATTTAATAGTGTTGGCTTCCCTTTGTTATTAAGTTATTCGTGAACATTTGAGAGGATCTGCCACTCAAACTGCTACCTTTCTGTATGTCATGTTATAAATCCAAGCATAGATTCTGACAGAAAATAAGACCTAAATGGCAAGCCTAGGCTGCCCTTTTTCTCATCAAAGAAAAAAGCAGTCTTGCACCATAGTCACAGTAGACTTATATTGTCCCAGATGTTTTTGAATTCCCATGAATCTGTCTATAATCCTGTCTGTACTGTAGAACTTGCTCACCTTAGTTTTGAGTTTTCCACCATCAGATTTTATCATATCCTCTCTTTAAAGCTTCATTAAATTTATTAAAACTGTTAATATCTTTAACAATTTCTATTCTGTTGCACCTCTCCCTCTGTTCTTCTTTGAACTGCCTCCTCTTTATTACGTTCACTGTGGAGTTGCGGTCTTCTGAACTCTAAACAGTATTCAGGTTCAGGTTCAGAAAGGGTCCAGGTTGGGATATGTTGTCTTATTTGCTTTGATGACATCTCTGTATATGCACTAATATGTCTTCGCTATGATATTCCTGTGAATCCACCATCACCATGCATCTGCCATGCCTTCACCATATTTAGGATTTTAGCTGTAACTACTATGACAATGACTCATTTGTATATTGAAATTCAGCTTAATGAGCCATAGTGGTGTTCATGTTGGTGTATTTATATGTTAATGTGTCACTTTACCACATTCTTTAAGCTCCAGTAGCTGCCTATTCTGTCAGAGTTCATAGTCGCAAGTTCATTAACCTAATGTTGGCAAGTTGAGATCTCCCTGTAACTTTGTATGCGTCTACATCGATCCCTTTACCCTTTGTGTGCTGGTGTGGAAGCAACACATTGCAGAGCAATGAGTTGCTCACCCCTTTGGCACTAAAATGCTTAGTAGCAATAATATAAATTGGTCAAGTCAGTAGGTAAGGGAGAGCACTTTCAAAGGATCACCATGATTCCATCTTATTCATCATATTTAAGATCTGCGTGTGCTATTATGGTTGAGGTAAAACAGATACATTGTGCATGGCAAGCGGTGCTACTCCGTTTGATTTCACAGCTAGCCTGGCAGAAAACTCAGCGCTTATATAAAGGGGAATTGATGCTGAATCACACAAGTATTCCACTCCTGAAACAATGTGATTCTAAAACTAAGTCCATGGCAGCAGCCCAATTTAAAACACTGTACACTGGATCCATAAAATCATGATTTTATTTGAAAAGTTAAAAATAAAACACATAGACCCTGATCTGTGGGACAAACAGAGTATTCAAGGCTCTGTATAGTCTTACACATGTATCTATAAAATTTGTGCTTAATTGTAGACTCCAAAAATTGGGAGAAGGGGGTCTAAATAAATACAATGAAACAAGGATCTTCTCACTAGCAAGGAATGTTCTTCTTTTTATTTTGTTTGCTTCAAATATTGAACCTTGTAATTAAAATTTACAATGTTTTTTCCTCTGTGTCCAATCCACGGCAATGACTGTGGGCATGACTCCGCCTCCAAGCTGGTAGGACCAACAACTATAAAAACTTTCGCTCCTCCTCCTTTGCTCAGTTAATTTGGTCTTACTAAGCTGGGAGGACGGAGGCTTTGCGCCTCCCTCTAAAAGAAAAAAAAAAAAAGGAGAAAGTGTGTGTGTGTGTGTGTATATTTATATTATATATATATATATATATATATATATATATATATATATATATATATATATATATATATATATTGCGCTACCAGGAGAATCCAACCATTTTTTATTTTTACTTATGTAATCTGCCTCCAAACGCACCTTACATGCCTTGCGGAACGCATACCCAGGTCCTAAGTCGGGTCGCATGGGTCCGTTTGTACCACTGGTGAGTACTTCCCCAGATTTCAAAGCGGAGCTGCCTGAGGCCGACGCTCAACTTCTCTGGGTTCCCATGTGGCTTCAACAAACTTCTGGCAAACAATGCCACTTGCGAATGATGTGGCTAAGTCAGGACCGAAAACCGGAAGTGGAAGTCCGATGCGTTCCAGGGTGAGACGCATCACGGAGAAGTGTGGGAATGGCGTCCTTATTTAAGGATCTTACCGCTGGGGAATCGGGCTGTATGTAAGTGAAATCATATCCTTATTTACCTTCTCATTTTGCTGGGTTGCTTTAGTGATCATGCCTTTGTAATTCTATAGCTGTTTTTTTGCATAGAGATATTGATATTATTTACTCCTCAGAATCTCCACGTCTAAGGATTCAAAAGGGGTTAAAATAATGCTGTCAACAGAAAATCCGAAGGAGGATAAGGCTGCTAAGACAAAGCAATGTGCTGGGTGTGAAGCAAGATTACCGGTATCAGATTTGGCTAAACTCTGCACTGACTGCCTCAAAAAGATTGCTACTCCAGAGGTTCCATCCCAGTTTACAGACTTTCTGGGATGGATGAAGGCATCTTTGCAGGAGACCTTTCAGTCAATGCAGGAATCCTCCAGAAAGCGTCACAGACCTTCTGACCCTGAAGAGGGTACTTCACGTAGATTTGAGGAAGAGGATGATGCCAGTATGATAGATTTAGATTCTGGACCTTCATCCACAGAGGAAGGTGAAATTACTGATGAATCAGGATCCTTTGCCCTGGATAAAGCTGATGGCCTTGTTAGGGCCATGAAGAAGTTTCTTGGTTTAACAGAAACACAGAAGGATTTAAACATCATGGAGGCAGCCTTCACTGGATACAAGAAGGAAGCACCTACATTCCCAGTACACAGCTCCATTCACGATATCATCAATAAGGAATGGAAGATTGGAGACGAGATCTCAGATTTCCAGACGTATGCAAAGAATGTATCCATTTTCAGAAGAGGACACCAACTACTGGGTTACCCCCCCTAAAGTGGATGCAGCGGTGGCTCAAATATCCAGAAAAACCACCTTGCTACTGGAAGACGGGTACCTCGCTAAGAGATGCCATGGATAGAAGAGCTGACGCAGCACTCAAGAAACAATTTTCCAACATAGGTCAGAACATAAAAACTGCTACAGCCATGGCATGCGTATTTAGAACTCTTCAGATATGGTTAGCAGAATTTGAAGAAAAGATAGATTCTTCAGTTTCCAGATCCCGCTTGCTAAAAGATTTATCTTCCATCAAAGACGCAGTAAACTTTTCTTGCGATGCATCTCCAGACAATATTCGTTCCCTAGCAAAATCCTCAGCCCTATCTATAACAGCTAGGTGGGCCTTGTGGATAAAATCTTGGGAAGCGGATGCCATTTCTAAGAATAAGCTAATATCTCTTCCTTTTACTGGTGGAAAACTATTCGGAGACCAACTTGAGGATATAATTAGGCAGTCATCCGGTGGAAAGAGTCCATTTCTTCCCCAGCAACGCGGGAATCGTCCTTCTCCCTCCAGAAATACTTCATTTCGAAAACAATCCTTTTGAGAGTCAAAGAGATACAGGCCTGGAAGATCTTATGAGCCGAGACAACGTGGAGCCACACAGGGAGCCAGATGTGGAAATCGTAGGGATTTCCAGAAAAAGCCAAGGTTCCAGCTTCCGCCACAATGAAACGCAGGGGATCCCATCTCCCTCTCCAGTTGAGGGCAGGCTGGAGTACTCCTGGGAAGCATGGGATCAGCTGAATCCAGACAGATGGGTCCGGCAGATTCTACAGATGGGATATACCTTGGAATTCAAGACTGTCCCAAAATTCCAAAAGTTCAGAACATCCAGAATCAGGAATCCTCAGAGGGCAAGATTGATGAGACAGGCTATCCAGAGTCTTCTCCTGGACAAAGTAATAGAGGAGGTTCCGGAGAATCAGAGATTCCATGGCTATTATTCTACAATTTTCTCTGTTCCTAAGCCTTCAACAAAGCTACGTATTATCTTGGATTTGAAGGAAATAAACTCCCTCCTAAAAATCAGAAAGTTCAAGATGGAGACCATACAGTCAGCTATCAAGATGGTTCAACCCAGATCATTTCTCTCCCGGATAGATCTCAGGGATGCTTATTATCATCTTCCCATTCATCTCTCTCATCGAAGATTCCTCAGATTCCACATTTTTCAGAAACACTATCAGTATCGAGTACTACCTTTTGGCCTAGCTTCAGCCCCACGTTTATTTACAAAGGTTCTGGCAGTAGCAATGTCATTCCTATGTCAGCAGGGGATTACAGTTCTACCATACCTGGACAACATACTGATAGTGGAAGACTCTGAAGCAAAGGCGAAAAGAAACACCTTGACATGTCAGGAACTTCTAAAGAGACTAGGTTGGTTAATCAACCTAGAAAAGAGTCAGCTGATGCCATCCCAGGAAATAATATTTCTAGGAATTCAGTTCAATACTATCCTAGAGGTCGCAACTCTATCCCTGGACAGACAAGTAAGAATACAGGAACAAGTAGCAGGATTTCTAAGAAGTCAGAAGCAATCCATACAGGACTTCGCCAGAATATTGGGAACTCTATCCTCCACGTTCCAGATAGTTCCCTGGGGCAGAGTTCACAGTCGGTGGACTCAGAGCAACCATCTGCTATACTTCAAAAGGAATCCCATAGATATATCAGAAAGAATTCCTATCTTCCCAGCCACCAGACGAGAGCTCAGATGGTGGAGTTGCAAAAGCAACATAGCAAGAGGAAGAAAACTAAGACCATATATGTGGGAGACGGTCTGCACAGATGCCAGCAAGACAGGCTTGGGGGGAGTTTGGAAGAACAGATCAGTTCAGGGAACCTGGACACCAAAAGATGCAAGACAGCACATGAACATCTTAGAGCTGCAAGCAGTCCTGAACACGTTGTGCAGACTAAAGACAGAACTTCAAAACAAACCAGTTCGAATTCGATCAGACAACACCACCACAGTTCGATATCTCATGAATCAGGGAGGCACAAGAAGCGTTGTGCTGAACCGTCTAGCAATCAGAATACTTCTATGGGCAGAGGATCGCTGCAACATATCTTTCAGGAGACCTAAACTTCCAGGCAGATTTCCTCAGCAGGACAAAAATGGAGCCAGGGGAATGGTCCCTGGACCAAGCTATTTTTCAGGACATAGTTCTACAATGGAGAACGCCGGTGATAGATCTCATGGCATCCAATCAAAACAAGAAGTGTCCAGCCTTCCTGTCATGTTGGAGGACACAGGGAGCGGCAGGCCAAGATGCTGTAGGGTACACTTGGGACTTTCCTCTAGCCTATCTGTTCCCTCCTCTTCCCTTGCTGACAGAAGTCTTACAGAAGATAAGGAGGGACAGGACGGAAGTAATACTGATAGCACCAGATTGGTCCAGGAAGATGTGGTACTCCGATCTGAAGAAGTTATCAGTCAGAGACCCAATCAGGCTTCCAGTAGTGCCTCACCTGTTATCACAGGGGCCAATATTTAACCCGGATCCAGCCTTCTGGAAGCTGATGGCTTGGCGGCTGAGAGGAGCTCGCTAAGACTTAGCTGTCTCTCAGAAGCAGTCATTGATACTATTATTTCTGGTCGTAGGTCCTCGTCTTCCAAGATCTATGACAGGATCTGGTCTACATTTCATAAATGGTGTCAGCATAGGCATCTGGATAGAAGTTCCATCTCAATAGGAAAAATCTTGGATTTCCTCCAAGAAGGCTTCAACAAGAGTTTAAAACCCGCTTCTATCAAGGTACAGCTATCAGCTCTTTCGGCTATCCTGGCAACCCCTTTCGCTGAGCGTTATGAGATTAGAAGATTCATAACAGCAATAACTAAGATAAAGCCTACTAGTCGGGATGTCATCCCTCCTTGGGATTTGAACTTAGTCCTGCAGCAGTTTTGTACCCAGACCTTCTTTGAACCATTGGAATCCGTTTCCCTAAAACACTTAACTTTAAAAACAGTACTCCTCACAGCCATCACTTCGGCGTGTAGAGTGGGTGAGCTGCAGGCATTACTATGTACCTCACCTTACATGGTCTTTCACCAAGACAAAGTAGTTCTTAGACACAGGCCTTCTTTTAGATCAAAAGTAGTGTCCTCCTTTCACCTCAGCAAGGAATTGATTCTACCTTCATTCTGTCCCAATCCGGCCAATGATAAGGAACGCATACTACATCATCTAGATTTAGTTTGTTGTTTGACTATATATCTCCAGAGAACCCAGCATTTCCGCAAATCAAACTCCTTATTTGTTCACTATGTCAGAAGATTCAAGGGTACCTCAGCTTCCAAAAGCTCTATCTCTAGATGGATTAAGAACACCATTAAGATTGCCTACGAATCAGCTAAACAAGAACCCCCGATTCGAGATAAAGCTCATTCTACCAGGGCTATGTCTACCTCATGGGCCCAAAAAGCTGTGGCTACACCTGAGTAGATCTGCAGAGCTGCCACATGGTCTTCAGTGTCAACTTTTATTAAGCATTATAAACTGGATTTACAGGCATCGGCTGATGCCAGGTTTGGCAGGAAGGTGCTAGAAGCAGCCATTCCTGTCTCAGATTAAAGCATCTATACCCACCCTTTACTGGGGTACTGCTTTGGTAAGTCCCACAGTCATTGCCGTGGACTGGACACAGAGGAAAAGGTGAAATGTACTCACCGATATTTTGTTTTCCTATGTGTCCTTCCACGGCAACCCTACCCTACTTCGCTCTGTTAGAGTAAGGTTATGGTATCGTTCCAGTAGAATGTTCTTCTGCTCTTGATAACATCTGTATGCTTAGAGATTCCTATACATAGAGATATATGCCTAACATTCCATTTATCTGTTACAGCTTGGTTAAAGAAAATAACTGAGCAAAGGAGGAAGAGCGGAAGTTTTTATAGTTGTTGGTCCTACCAGCTGGGAGGCGGAGTCATGCCCACAGTCATTGCCGTGGAAGGACACCTTTTCTGTTAAGTGGTGCACACTGTTCTGACATCTCAGTTTTAATATCTATATTTACATTCCTGCTTGGTTCATTATAATGTTTGTACTGCTGATAGTGTTGATATATTCAGTATGGAAAGGGGTAACACATATAAGCTGATTATACATTTTAACTGTTTGCACATTGTTTGGCTATCTTTTGGGCAGTATACAGATTTTTGTTTTGAGCAGTTCCATGAATTCTGCTGAATGTCAATTAAAAGCAAAATGCTAGACATATTCAGATTGTTAGTTATTAATAATAATAATAATAATAATAACTCGTATTTACATAGCGCCTTTCTCCCAGTGGGACTCAAAGCGCTTTCAGTGCACGCTCTCGGAATTAACCGAATCGGCAGCTGAAATAATAGATGTTATTATTACCCAATCAATGGTACTCATTTTATCAACCTCGGAAGGATGAAGGGCTGAGTTGACCCTGCTGGGATTTGAACCTGCAGCCTTACGGTTTGAACAGGCTCTATAGTCAGGGAATTTACCACTGAGCTATCTCACCAGCTGTGAGCTGGTGGCTTCTAGTTACCCCTCTGAGTATGTCCTGGTGGTGTAGATATTATTACCCAATTTAATGGTACTCATTTTATCTACTTTGGAAGGATGAAAGGCTGAGTTGATCCTGTTGGGACTAGAACCTGTGACCTCGCGGTTTGAACAGGTTCTACAGCTGGTGCCTCAACCAACTGAGCCATCTCACCAGGATCTAATCAGAAAAAAGCTCTGTGATTGGTGGGATATTGCCACTCTAGGTAAATGTATCCAGGAGAAACAAATCCTGACAGACTTACACCTTTAAAAATATCCCCAAAGTCGCACAATTCTGTTGTGTGTCCTCCAGGCATGCAAGCATTGGCTCACTTACGACTTTGTAAGAGCTAGTGTCTTTTGGTTAGCAGGTTATTGGGCTCCCTTAGGGATACTAAGCATGTGCTCCAAAAGATACTGTGAATTAAGTGGCATGAAGGTTGCTCATGGCTCTGATCATACTGGTCTTTATTCATCTGTTCTTCATACTTGATCTTACAATCTTAACTCTTTGAGTCCCAGAGGGGTACGGAAAGCATTGCTTTGCAATGCATACCATACCCCTCTGGCACTCAAAGGGTTAAGCTTTTGTTTGGATTTTTTTCCAATTATTCTGCTGATCTCATGAGTTTTTCTACTTCTGGTGGTCGATTATATCTCCTATCCAACAAATACTTTTCTTTTGATGACTTTCTCTGTCTCCAGAGATCTGGAGTGCAAACAGGTATTCACTTTGCTCCATCTCTTACAGTCTATATATAGGTTGTTGGGAGACTGTCGACAGCTTTGGGAAAAGCAGCAGTCATTGATAATCTGTTGTTTGTTTAGTTGGGTTTCTGAACAGGATTTGAACAGATTCATATTGACATTAAATTATAATGAATGTGTTTAGTCTTAGGTTCACCTCGTCCTATAGCCCCATTTCAATGTCTTTATTAGATCTTACTGTTATTGGTGATGAATCCTCTGGTGTGGTCTTAAGTAATATTTGTAGAAAACTTACAGTTCACAATACACACAGATTTGTGACATTGTTAAAGCTCTCTTATAAATACTGAACACCAATGGTCCATAATTCTACAATGAGGTTACCAGTTTGTAGCTAAATGCAATGTCTCCATTAAAGTGTTAGTAATGTCTAAAAAAAAACTTTTTTGCATTTAGAAGAGCTTAAAAAGCTGATCTATATGCAAAAAACGTATCTCTCAGACCGCTATGGTTTAAGAGATACGGATGTTTAAAGTTTGCTGTTTCCTACTGACAGCTGTAAAGCTGTCAGCAGGAGATTCGTGTCGGTCAACACGGAGGCACTTGAGAAGTGCCGCAATCTCGTTACTTACAAGGAATCCCTTCACTGGAATGGTCTAAAACGTGTACTTGAACACCAGGCACACGTTTTAGACCATTCCAATGAAGGGATTCCGTGTAAGTAATGAGATCTGGGCACTTCTCAAGCGCCACCGTGTCGACCGACACGAATCTGCTGACAGCTTTACAGCTGTCAGTAGGAAACAGCAAACTTAAAACGACCGTATCTCTTAACCCCTTAGCGACCCTTGACGTACCAGGACCGTCAAGGGTAAATGTGCTTCAACGACCCTTGACGGTCCCGGTACGTCAAGGGTTAAACTCTCCCATCG
The DNA here is from genome assembly GCA_037306005.1 of Rhinophrynus dorsalis. Lineage (NCBI taxonomy): Eukaryota > Metazoa > Chordata > Amphibia > Anura > Rhinophrynidae > Rhinophrynus > Rhinophrynus dorsalis. Next base: position 176,563,690 of record CM074724.1, on the reverse strand, counting down.
CGGCCGCACGGAGCGATGGGAGAGCGCGGGCTGCTTGTTACTAAGTGTCCCGATACCGGGACACTTAGTAACAACCAGTAAAAAGTTTGTTGCAACATGCGATTCGCTTGATGAGCGAATCACATGTTGCAAATGCTGATTGACAGGGACAGTATTTGTAAATACTGTCCCTGTCATATATCTCTGTCTCCCTCCATCTTGCACACTGCTGAGGTGGAGAGAGACAGAGAGAGATTGTGCCAGATTGCGATCCAGCGTTCCAGTGTTCCTGCAATCTGTGTTAAAATAGAAAATTAACCCTTTGATCACTGTTTTACAGTGATCACCAAGTTCCCCCCCATCTGATCACTTTTACAGTGATCAATAAACTACAGATCAGCGTCTGCTGATCTGTGGGATACCCCCCATCCCCCTTGTATCCTCTGAATTTTTTTTTTATTTTTTTTACATTTTTTTTTATTTTTTTTATTTTTTTTTTATTAAAAATTGATTTAAATATAATTTAGGTAGTTTAGGTAGGTAGGTGGGTAGGTTTAGTGTAGACTTGTGTTAGGGAAAGGTTTAGGGACAGATCTAGGTTTAGGGAAAAAAAAAAAAAAAAAAAAAAAAAACCAAAAAAAAACAACAACAAAAAAAAAATACTAAAAAAAATATATATATATATAATAAGTATAGTTTAGATAGGTAGTTTACTTGGGTTAGGTAGGTTCTAGATATACATAGGTTAGGGTAAGTTTTAGGGTTAGAGTTAGGTTTAGGGATAGCGTTAGAGTAAGGAAAAAAAAATTTAGTGGGCAAAATGCAGCGCACTTATAGCGTTGAAGAGGCATATGCCTTTTTGGCATCTGACTCAGAGGCAACAGATACTGCGTCAGATTTTGAAATAGAGCAGTTTTCAGAAACTGAGAGCAGCTCTACTGACGACGCTGGGCCTTCTATCAAAAAAAGACGCACTGCCCCAAGAGCTGCCCTGGCAACTGCCCCAGCACCTGCCAAAAATCCTGCCCCAGCACCTGCCACAATTCCTGCCACAAATCCTGCCACAAGATCTGCCAAAAATCCTGTCACAAGATCTGCCAAAAGACTTTGCAAAATACCTGCCAAAAGGAATGCCCCAAGTGCTGCCCCAAGAGCTGCCCTGGCAATTGCCCCAGCACCTGCAAAAAGATCTGGCCAAAGAAATGCCCCAACACCAGCCACTCCTGATCATAATGATTGGGTATCCCCAATAAATTTTTGCCCACAAATACCAGAATTTACAGGTACCCCAGGGATTCAAATTGATGTTGAGGGATTTAACTATGATAATTTTTTTGATTTATTTTTGGGGGAAGACCTTTTAGGGGAAATTGTGTCCCAAACCAACTTGTATGCAGCCCAGTATACTGCCGAAACCCATAGACCTCATAGAATTTAAGCAATTCTGGGCCTTAATAATGGCAATGGGTATAATAAAAAAGCCCAGTATCCGATCCTACTGGAGCAAAAACCCTGTATGTGATACCCCTATATTCCCCAAGACTATGACCAGGTCCAGATTTGAAATCATTTTGCACTTTATGCATTTTAACGATAATACCCTGTGCCCCCCAAAAGAACACCCCCAGTATGATAGACTATACAAAATTCGTCCCCTAATAAGCCATTTACAGAAAAAGTTTGCCCAAGTGTATATGCCCCAAAAAGAAATTAGTATAGATGAATCCCTAATGAAATACAAAGGCAGGTTAGGGTTCAAGCAGTACATCCCCTCAAAGCGATCCAAATTTGGTGTCAAATTTAATAAATTGTGCGAAAGTGCCACAGGCTACACCCAGGCTTTTAGAATTTATGAGGGCAAAGACAGCAAACTTGATCCTCCTGGGTGCCCCGAATTTATGGGAACAAGTGGGAAAATAGTTTGGGATTTAATTTACCCCTTATTAAATAAAGGCTATCAATTATTTGTTGATAATTATTACACCAGCCCCCTTTTATTTAGGTCTCTGTTTTATTTTGACACCGTGGCCTGTGGCACTGTCAGACGCAATTGCAGGGAGTTTCCCAAAATACTCATAGATACCAAATTAAAAACTGGGACGTCATCATCTTTGTGCCAACAGGAGCTGCTGGCAGTGAAGTTTAGGGACAAAAAAGAGGTCTACATGCTCACCACAATGCATGAGGACAGATCTGTGGCAGTCACTGTTCGTGGCAGGACAGTGGTAATAAGAGCCAGTCTGCATCACGGACTATAATAAAAACATGGGGGGAGTTGATCTGAGTGATCAACTAATGCAGCCATACCTCGCAATGAGGAAGTGTAGGGCATGGTATAAAAAAGTTGCCATCTATATGATGCAGACTGCTGTACATAATTCCTTTTTACTTTTTAAGCTGGCAAACCCCAATCAAACATGTAGCTTTTTACAGTACCAGCTACAACTTATTTCCATATTTTTATTTCAAGGTGCGTCTGAAATAATTCCACCAAGACCCGGGTTAGTACATTTTATTTATAAAATCCCCCCAACTCCCCAAAAGAACAAACCACAGAAGCGCTGCAGGGTTTGCTACAGAAAGGGAATACGGACAGACACCACCACTTACTGTCCTGATTGCCCTTCCAAACCTGGCCTCTGCATTGGTGACTGTTTCAAGGAATACCATTCAGGCACAATGCAGTAGTGCTGTAAAGGTTCTTTTATTATTTGGCCACTTTTTCCCCCTGAAATATCCTGTTTTTTATTTTTCAAAACACATCCCTCCTTAGATCTAACACTATCAAAATTTATCTCTGATAATGGAAACACACATGTTCCCTACTGGGCCTAGTAGCTCCCCCAAACCCTGACAAACCTATGCATATGGGGCATTGCCGTACTCAGACAATGTAACTCAACACTAATGTAAAGCATTTAAAAAATCTGCAAATATAATCTGATTGAAATCCAGAGCAACACTAAAATAGAAATGTGAAAAATGGTGTTTCTCTGCCTTACTGCAGATTTTGGGAGGGATTGGTGATACAGTGGCAGCGAAAAAATTGATAAGATGCAAATAGAATGAAAGCCAGGGTTGTCTACTCTTCTACAAAATATACTTTTGGGGGTAAAATTAATTGCAGCATTGCCAAACAGACCGAAATGAGACAAGGCACCAGCTGTAAAAATGGCATGTCTGTAAAAGGAAACTAACATGTTCCAACTGGGCCCAGTAGCTCCCCCAAAACCCCGACAAACCTATGTATATGGGGTATTGCCGTAATTAGAAGAAGGAGCCGAACACTAATCAATGCAGTTTATAAAATCTTCACCTGTTCTGTGCTTGAGATTCACATCAACATTGAAGGGAAAGCGTGAAAAATGCTGAATTTTTTTACTTATGTCAAGTTTTCACAGGCTTGGTGGTAAAATGGCTGTTTGCAAGATTTGAAAACACACCTAAAATGAAAGCCTGGGGTGTCTACTTTCAAAAAATATCCACTTTTGGGGGGAAATCTTAAAAAAGAGCAGTGTTACACAGCCCAAATGAGAAATGGCACCAGTAACGCAAGCTGTGAAGATTCAAAGTGTGAACCTGGAAACGCGCATGTTCCAATTTGGGACCCGTAACTCCCACAAACCATGAGAAAGCTATGCATATGGGGTATTGCCGTACTCAGAAGAAGGAGCTGAACACTAATCAATGCAGTTTATAAAATCTTCACCTGTTCTGTGCTTGAAATTCACATCAACATTGAAGGCAAAGCGTGAAAAATGCTGAATTTTTTTACTTACGTCAAGTTTTCACAGGCTTGGTGGTAAAATGGCTGTTTGCAAGATTTGAAAACACACCTAAAATGAAAGCCTGGGGTGTCTACTTTCAAAAAATATCCACTTTTGGGGGGAAATCTTAAAAAAGAGCAGTGTTACACAGCCCAAATGAGAAATGGCACCAGTAACGCAAGCTGTGAAGATTCAAAGTGTGAACCTGGAAACGCGCATGTTCCAATTTGGGACCCGTAACTCCAACAAACCATGAGAAAGCTATGCATATGGGGTATTGCCGTACTCAGAAGAAGGAGCTGAACACTAATCAATGCAGTTTATAAAATCTTTACCTGTTCTGTGCTTGAAATTCACATCAACAATGAAGGCAGAGTGTAAAAAACGCTTTTTTACTTAAGTGGTGGTAAAATGGTTGTGTAAAAAATTTGAAAACACACCTAAAATGAAAGCTGGAGGTGTCTACTTTCCAAAAATAAACACTTTTGGGGGGAAATCCTAAAGTGGAGCATTGGAACATAGCCCAAAATGAGTAATGGCACCAGTTAAGCAGGACTTGAAAATTCAATATTTGTTCAAAATTGGGCCCTGTAGCTCCCCCAAACCTTGAGAAACCTATGCATATGGGGTATTGCTGTACTCAGAAGAAGGAGCTGAATACTAGACAATGCATTTTTAAAAATCTTCACCTATCATGTGCTTGAAATTCACATCAACATTGAAGTGAAAGTGTGAAAAAAGCTGTTTTTTTAACTTACGTCAAGATTTACGAGTGATTGGTGGTAAAATGGCTGCGTAAAAAATTTGAAAACACACCTAAAATGAAAGCTGGAGGTGTCTACTTTCCAAAAATATACACTTTTGGGGGGAAATCCTAAAGTGGAGCACTGGAACATAGCCCAAAATGAGTAATGGCACCAGTTAAGCAGGACTTGAAAATTCAATATTTGTTCAAAATTGGGCCCTGTAGCTCCCCCAAACCTTGAGAAACCTATGCATATGGGGTATTGCTGTACTCAGAAGAAAGAGCTGAACACTAAACAATGCATTTTTAAAAATCTTCACCTATCATGTGCTTGAAATTCACATCAACATTGAAGTGCAAGTGTGAAAAACGGTGTTTTTTTAACTTACGTCAAGATTTACGAGCGATTGGTGGTAAAATGGCTGCGTAAAAAAATTGAAAACATACATAAAATGAAAGCCTGGGGTGTCTACTTTCCAAAAATATATACTTTTGGGGGGAAATCTTAGAGTGGAGCACTGTTACACAGCCCCAAATGAGACATGGCACCAGTGATACAAGCTGTGAAAATTCAAAGTGTGAAACTGGAAACGCGCATGTTCCAATTTGGGCTCCATAGCTCCCGCAAACCTTGAATAACCTATGCATATGGGGTATTGCCGTACTCAGAAGAAGGATCTGAACACTAAACAATGCATTTTTAAAAATCTTCACCTATCCTGTGCTTGAAATTCACATCAACATTGAAGTGCAAGTGTGAAAAACGGTGTTTTTTTAACTTACGTCAAGATTTACGAGCGATTGATGGTAAAATGGCTGCGTAAAAAAATTGAAAACATACATAAAATGAAAGCCTGGGGTGTCTACTTTCCAAAAATATATACTTTTGGGGGGAAATCTTAGAGTGGAGCACTGTTACACAGCCCCAAATGAGACATGGCACCAGTGATACAAGCTGTGAAAATTCAAAGTGTGAAACTGGAAACGCGCATGTTCCAATTTGGGCTCCATAGCTCCCGCAAACCTTGAATAACCTATGCATATGGGGTATTGCCATACTCAGAAGAAGGATCTGAACACTAAACAATGCATTTTTAAAAATCTTCACCTATCCTGTGCTTGAAATTCACATCAACATTGAAGTGCAAGTGTGAAAAACAGTGTTTTTTTAAATTACGTCAAGATTTACGAGCGATTGGTGGTAAAATGGCTGCGTAAAAAAATTGAAATTATACATAAAATGAAAGCCTGGGGTGTCTACGTTCCAAAAATATATACTTTTGGGGGGAAATCTTAGAGTGGAGCACGGTTACACAGCCCCAAATGAGACATGGCACCAGTGATACAAGCTGTGAAAATTCAAAGTGTGAAACTGGAAACGCGCATGTTCCAATTTGGGCCCCATAGCTCCCGCAAACCTTGAATAACCTATGCATATGGGGTATTGCCGTACTCAGAAGAAGGAGCTGAACACTAAACAATGCATTTTTAAAAATCTTCACCTATCCTGTGCTTGAAATTCACATCAACATTGAAGTGCAAGTGTGAAAAACGGTGTTTTTTTAACTTACGTCAAGATTTACGAGCGATTGGTGGTAAAATGGCTGCGTAAAAAAATTGAAAACATACATAAAATGAAAGCCTGGGGTGTCTACTTTCCAAAAATATATACTTTTGGGGGGAAATCTTAGAGTGGAGCACTGTTACACAGCCCCAAATGAGACATGGCACCAGTGATACAAGCTGTGAAAATTCAAAGTGTGAAACTGGAAACGCGCATGTTCCAATTTGGGCTCCATAGCTCCCGCAAACCTTGAATAACCTATGCATATGGGGTATTGCCGTACTCAGAAGAAGGATCTGAACACTAAACAATGCATTTTTAAAAATCTTCACCTATCCTGTGCTTGAAATTCACATCAACATTGAAGTGCAAGTGTGAAAAACGGTGTTTTTTTAAATTACGTCAAGATTTACGAGCCATTGGTGGTAAAATGGCTGCGTAAAAAAATTGAAAACATACATAAAATGAAAGCCTGGGGTGTCTACGTTCCAAAAATATATACTTTTGGGGGGAAATCTTAGAGTGGAGCACGGTTACACAGCCCCAAATGAGACATGGCACCAGTGATACAAGCTGTGAAAATTCAAAGTGTGAAACTGGAAACGCGCATGTTCCAATTTGGGCCCCATAGCTCCCGCAAACCTTGAATAACCTATGCATATGGGGTATTGCCGTACTCAGAAGAAGGAGCTGAACACTAAACAATGCATTTTTAAAAATCTTCACCTATCCTGTGCTTGAAATTCACATCAACATTGAAGTGCAAGTGTGAAAAACGGTGTTTTTTTAACTTACGTCAAGATTTACGAGCGATTGGTGGTAAAATGGCTGCGTAAAAAAATTGAAAACATACATAAAATGAAAGCCTGGGGTGTCTACTTTCCAAAAATATATACTTTTGGGGGGAAATCTTAGAGTGGAGCACTGTTACACAGCCCCAAATGAGACATGGCACCAGTGATACAAGCTGTGAAAATTCAAAGTGTGAAACTGGAAACGCGCATGTTCCAATTTGGGCTCCATAGCTCCCGCAAACCTTGAATAACCCATGCATATGGGGTATTGCCGTACTCAGAAGAAGGATCTGAACACTAAACAATGCATTTTTAAAAATCTTCACCTATCCTGTGCTTGAAATTCACATCAACATTGAAGTGCAAGTGTGAAAAACGGTGTTTTTTTAACTTACGTCAAGATTTACGAGCGATTGGTGGTAAAATGGCTGCGTAAAAAAATTGAAAACATACATAAAATGAAAGCCTGGGGTGTCTACTTTCCAAAAATATATACTTTTGGGGGGAAATCTTAGAGTGGAGCACGGTTACACAGCCCCAAATGAGACATGGCACCAGTGATACAAGCTGTGAAAATTCAAAGTGTGAAACTGGAAACGCGCATGTTCCAATTTGGGCTCCATAGCTCCCGCAAACCTTGAATAACCTATGCATATGGGGTATTGCCGTACTCAGAAGAAGGATCTGAACACTAAACAATGCATTTTTAAAAATCTTCACCTATCCTGTGCTTGAAATTCACATCAACATTGAAGTGCAAGTGTGAAAAACGGTGTTTTTTTAAATTACGTCAAGATTTACGAGCCATTGGTGGTAAAATGGCTGCGTAAAAAAATTGAAAACATACATAAAATGAAAGCCTGGGGTGTCTACGTTCCAAAAATATATACTTTTGGGGGGAAATCTTAGAGTGGAGCACGGTTACACAGCCCCAAATGAGACATGGCACCAGTGATACAAGCTGTGAAAATTCAAAGTGTGAAACTGGAAACGCGCATGTTCCAATTTGGGCCCCATAGCTCCCGCAAACCTTGAATAACCTATGCATATGGGGTATTGCCGTACTCAGAAGAAGGAGCTGAACACTAAACAATGCATTTTTAAAAATCTTCACCTATCCTGTGCTTGAAATTCACATCAACATTGAAGTGCAAGTGTGAAAAACGGTGTTTTTTTAACTTACGTCAAGATTTACGAGCGATTGGTGGTAAAATGGCTGCGTAAAAAAATTGAAAACATACATAAAATGAAAGCCTGGGGTGTCTACTTTCCAAAAATATATACTTTTGGGGGGAAATCTTAGAGTGGAGCACTGTTACACAGCCCCAAATGAGACATGGCACCAGTGATACAAGCTGTGAAAATTCAAAGTGTGAAACTGGAAACGCGCATGTTCCAATTTGGGCTCCATAGCTCCCGCAAACCTTGAATAACCTATGCATATGGGGTATTGCCGTACTCAGAAGAAGGATCTGAACACTAAACAATGCATTTTTAAAAATCTTCACCTATCCTGTGCTTGAAATTCACATCAACATTGAAGTGCAAGTGTGAAAAACGGTGTTTTTTTAAATTACGTCAAGATTTACGAGCCATTGGTGGTAAAATGGCTGCGTAAAAAAATTGAAAACATACATAAAATGAAAGCCTGGGGTGTCTACGTTCCAAAAATATATACTTTTGGGGGGAAATCTTAGAGTGGAGCACGGTTACACAGCCCCAAATGAGACATGGCACCAGTGATACAAGCTGTGAAAATTCAAAGTGTGAAACTGGAAACGCGCATGTTCCAATTTGGGCCCCATAGCTCCCGCAAACCTTGAATAACCTATGCATATGGGGTATTGCCGTACTCAGAAGAAGGAGCTGAACACTAAACAATGCATTTTTAAAAATCTTCACCTATCCTGTGCTTGAAATTCACATCAACATTGAAGTGCAAGTGTGAAAAACGGTGTTTTTTTAACTTACGTCAAGATTTACGAGCGATTGGTGGTAAAATGGCTGCGTAAAAAAATTGAAAACATACATAAAATGAAAGCCTGGGGTGTCTACTTTCCAAAAATATATACTTTTGGGGGGAAATCTTAGAGTGGAGCACTGTTACACAGCCCCAAATGAGACATGGCACCAGTGATACAAGCTGTGAAAATTCAAAGTGTGAAACTGGAAACGCGCATGTTCCAATTTGGGCTCCATAGCTCCCGCAAACCTTGAATAACCTATGCATATGGGGTATTGCCGTACTCAGAAGAAGGATCTGAACACTAAACAATGCATTTTTAAAAATCTTCACCTATCCTGTGCTTGAAATTCACATCAACATTGAAGTGCAAGTGTGAAAAACGGTGTTTTTTTAACTTACGTCAAGATTTACGAGCGATTGGTGGTAAAATGGCTGCGTAAAAAAATTGAAAACATACATAAAATGAAAGCCTGGGGTGTCTACTTTCCAAAAATATATACTTTTGGGGGGAAATCTTAGAGTGGAGCACTGTTACACAGCCCCAAATGAGACATGGCACCAGTGATACAAGCTGTGAAAATTCAAAGTGTGAAACTGGAAACGCGCATGTTCCAATTTGGGCCCCATAGCTCCCGCAAACCTTGAATAACCTATGCATATGGGGTATTGCCGTACTCAGAAGAAGGAGCTGAACACTAAACAATGCATTTTTAAAAATCTTCACCTATCCTGTGCTTGAAATTCACATCAACATTGAAGTGCAAGTGTGAAAAACGGTGTTTTTTTAACTTACGTCAAGATTTACGAGCGATTGGTGGTAAAATGGCTGCGTAAAAAAATTGAAAACATACATAAAATGAAAGCCTGGGGTGTCTACGTTCCAAAAATATATACTTTTGGGGGGAAATCTTAGAGTGGAGCATGGTTACACAGCCCCAAATGAGACATGGCACCAGTGATGCAAGCTGTGAAAATTCAAAGTGTGAAACTGGAAACGCGCATGTTCCAATTTGGGCCCCGTAGCTCTCCCAAACCTTGAGAAACCTATGCATATGGGGTATTGCCGTACTCAGAAGAAGGAGCTGAACACTAAACAATGCATTTTTAAAAATCTTCACCTATCATGTGCTTGATATCAACAGTAGTATTGAAATGTAAGTGTGAAAACTGCAAAAAAACAAAATATTACCACAATTTTGAATTTTTTTTCTGGAAAAATAGCTGCATGAAAAACTCCAAAATTCTCCTGATTATTTACCTTATGTTGTGTAGTTTTCAGAAACATATACCTTTGTGGGACATTTTTGGTTCTGGCACCGTCAGCTAAGCTATGATGCTCACATGCCAATTGTTGAAAAATCACAAGTTGGAAATTACGGCAGCCATCTTGTAATATTTACCTTGTAAATGTGAGTAAAGGACTAAAATACTAGGCATATGGGGTACTCTTATATTCAGGAGAAGTAAATGAATATATTTAGGGGTATTTTTTTTTCATTAACTAATAGTATGCAAATCCTGACAGAAAAATGTAAGCAAAATGTTGTTTTTTTTCAATTTTTTTCCTCTTTTTTTCTATTTTAATCAAATTAAACAATGAGGTATTCATATAATTGTGGTATCAAAAGAAAGCCCTACTTGTGCTTAAAAAAACAGTATATAATTTATGTGGGTGCACAAAAGGAATTAAAGAGAAAATATGGTTGAACAAAGACATAGTCAAAAAAGTCAAAATTGCTCCGGTCCTTAAGTCAAATCTAACTCAGATTTTCCCGGTCCTTAAGGGGTTAAACCATAGCAGTTTGAGAGATACGTTTTTTTGCATATAGATCAGCTTTTTAAGCTCTTCTAAATGCAAAAAAAGTTTTTTTAGACATTACTAACACTTTAAGAATGTTGTTGAATATTGCTATGGTTTGCAAATGCTGCAACTTTGTAAATGTTTTAGGATTTCATGTGTATAGTTGATAGTAGAAATTGTAAGATCTCTGGCTATATCAACTGTAACAGAGAAACAAGATGTGTTGCACAACGCTTCAAACCAGACAGCACTGAGGTGGGATGGAGAGAGGAAAATTGTGGTTTCACTCATAACTATATTTCTCTGCCATCCAATACAGGTTACTGGTAACTTTGGGTAGGCGATCAGCCCCAAAGTAGGCAGGAACAATTATGAGAAGTGACTTCTGGGTGGAGCCTACCTCCTCTCCTTAGCTTGCAGCTAGCCAATCCCCAACCAGTAAGATTTGCTCCTTGGTCAAGACACAAGGCAAGAGAACAGTTATATATAGTTATGTAGTGCTATAGTTTTAGCTTTTTATTATTTTCTGTTAGATATGGAATATCACCATTAGGTGGATTACCATCACTGACAATTCGCATAACCCCAATGTGGATAGCTCAGTTTACCAGGTGCTTTTTTGGACCTAAGCCCTGGGGGGGAAATCTTGGCTGCAAGTTCTTTCCCCAGGAGTTGCCCACTGAGGCTTCTTCTTGATATATGGTAATCTGAAGACAGAAGACCTGCTGAAAAAGGTGAGCACCCTTTCAGTGATGAGGTCCACATGTCCCACGCTTCCCCTCCGCACAGGGGTCTCATTGGAGTTCCTGTTACATACTCATGCACTCATTGGGTTTATCTGTATGTCTGTGAGGTGTTTGGAGCACGTTCCTGTGGTAACGTAACCCTTTTGTTGATGGTTAGCACCTTTTTGGGGGGTCCTTGGGCACTTTCCCTACTGAGGCCAGTGTTTATTGGGTCTACTGTTTTATTCTAGTGGGCTTTTGAGTAATTTTACGTTTTGGTATTCACCTCGTTTCTTTTATGTTCCGCTCCTTTAAGGTGCACGTTCACCGCATAGACGCCATTGCTCCATTCACTTCTATGGGACTTTACAGTTTGGGACATATCTCTGCAACCCCTCCACGTAGTGAGGTCAGAGATGGCTCATTTTGTGGGTTTGCCCTTGCTCTGTCATCCTGTCAACATTCTGGGAATGTTGGGGCTTTAAGGGGCTTCAGGCACTGTTGGGGTACTCCGTTAGCGAAACTACGTTTCCCTTGAGCGCTCGCTTTGCGCGCTCGTTTCTGATTGGCTTCCATCACGGCAGCCATTTTGTGTATTCGCAGATCGAGTATCCTACGCAGGGCTTGGACTCTCCTTCTCTCCTCCACAGTTTAACCCTTCGCCTGCCAGATAAGTCTTATTTAGCATGTCTGGGGTGCTGCCCCTGAATCCCCTGCAGGGGCTTCCAGCCATGCACTAGAGCCAGTTTGGATGCAAGAGTTTAAGGCTACTACTAGGGACCTCCGGTCCACCTTACAACTCCTTCCATCCACTTTACAGGGGGTCTTCCACTCGTGGCAGACCCCCACCCCTATCAGATCTTCCCTGCCTAAACCGCTGGGTGTACTTGATGTGTCTGACTCCTCTGAGGAGGAATTATTGGTGGACTCTGATGATGATGACTGTTCAGCTGTTCCTTCATCTCAGTTTTTTGGTGACCCCTTTGAGGCTGACCCTATTCCCTCGGCTGAGGACCTGATCAGGGCTGTGCTGACCATCCTGAACATCCCCTTGGTACAGGAGGCATCTTGTGACCCCTCTGATGTGTTTCAGGAGCCTGTAAGTCCCCATACTTGTTTTCCACCTAACCCCACCCTTGACCGCTTGGTGCCTGAGGAGTGGAAGTTTCCAGACAAGAAACCATCTGTGTCTTGAAAGTTTGCTAAGCTTTACCCATTCTCTGAAACGGCCCTTACGCAGTGGGTCCATCCCCCCCAAAATGGATGCACCTGTTTCCAGGCTTTCTAAGTCCACTGCTTTGCCTGTGTCTGACGCCTCTGCTCTCAAAGACTGGACTGATAATCTTGAGACCTCTCTCAAGGCTATTTTCGTGATGGCTGGCTCTGCCCTCCGGGCCTGCATTTGCTGCAGCATGCGTGAATAGGGCTGTGGCTGTTTGGACTGAACAGCTCAATTCAGCTGTCTGTCAGGGTGACCCTACTGCTGACATGTTGCGGCTTCTCTCTAACATTCCTGAGGCTTAGCATTATGTCTCTGCTGCCCTGTTTGACACCATGCGTATGGTTGCCAGGGCATCTACCATGTCTGTGGTCGCCAGACGTGCTCTTTGGCTCAAGATCTGGTCTGCTGACACAGCCTCCAAGAAGGCTCTCTTGTCTTTGCCTTTTCAGGGCTCATCTCTGTTTGGGCCTGAGTTCAAGGATCTCATCAGCAAGGCCACTTGAGGGACGAGTACTCACCTGCCAGTGGTCCTGAGGAAGCAGGCGCCTGTCAAAAGGAATCGGCTTTTTCGTTCCTTTCAAGCAGACTCACACCAAGCGACCCAGGCGGTCCCTCAGGCTCCGCGCCCCTCATCCAAGCCTAAGCAGGAATGGAGATCCAAGTCCTCCAAAGCCCAAGACTTCCAAACCTTCTTCTGCATGACTCACCGAACCCGGGTCCCCATCTGCAGGTAGGTGGCCGCTTATACCACTACCTATTGGCTTGGCAGGCCTCTGTGGAGGACCTGTGGGTTTTTGTGAGGCGCCGCATGGCAGCTGGTAAACTGAAGCCCGATAGCAGGTAGACACTCACCCGTATATAAACACCACACCCCGGGGAGGCTGGATATATGACAGCCCCCCAAGATGTAGGCCACAACACAGGGGCAGGATGTGTGGTCCAGAGGACAGCAGTGGTCAGTTTGGATAGCCAGAGGTCAGGAGTAAAGATATCATCGGAGGTCAGTTTTGATAGCCAGAGGTCAGGAGTATAGATATCAGTGGAGAGGTCAGGAGTATAGATATCAGCGGAGGTCAGTTTTGATAGCCAGAGGTCAGGAGTATAGATATCAGCAGAGGTCAGTTTTGATAGCCAGAGGTCAGGAGTATAGGTATCAGCGGAGGTCAGTTTTGGTAGCCAGAGGTCCGGAGTATAGATACCAGCAGAGGTCAGTTATGATAGTCAGAGGTCAGGAGTATAGATATCAACATAGGTTAATATACTATGCTTGTGGTCAGAGGTCCAGGAGAAAGCAGACTGAGCCAGAATCCGGAATCCAGAAATCTGCAGGGATACAAGGATTCAGGAAACAGAAGCTGCAACAGGGAACAGGTAGCCGGTAGCAGGATACTGTCTTAATGACTGGAGCTCATAAAATAACTAAGCTCCGATGAAAGGGCGTTCAGAGTTTATATAAGCACTGACCTGCGTGACCTCACCACTCTGCTCACGTGCCCAACAGACCAGCCCCCCAGAGGGGAAATAAAAGACCAGAGGAGAGAGCAATTCCACCACTCCTGACGCTACAGCAAGACAGTCGCACCACGCCAATGTCAGAGACGGCAGACCTCTCCTCCCATCCACACAGACGAAGGCGGCTGTCGGCACCGAGGGCTAGTGAGTACGGGCCTTACAGTTTTACAGGTGGTGGCTACGGGGTACAGGATTCCCTTCATCTCCCTGCCTCCTCCCAGGACATTCTCTTCTTGTTCTCCTTTGGGACCAGAAATGCGCCGCCTTTTCGAGGAAGCTATACAGGCCCTTCTGGGCAAGCCGGTCCTGGAACCAGCTCCTCCTCAGGAGAGGGGCTTGGGATTCTACACCAACCTCCTTGTGGTTTCCAAGAAGGACGACGGCTGTCATCCTATTTTGGATTTGAAGGATCTCAACTCCTTTTGTGGTCAGGTTCCCAATACCACCAGGAGTCTCTGCGCACAGTGATAGCGGCCATGTCTCCTGGCGAATTTATGACCTCTCTGGATCTTCAAGATGCCTATCTGCACATCACCATTCATCCAGAGAGTCGACAATATCTACGCTTTTCCTGAGACCGAGGGCATTTCCAGTTTTCATCCCTCCCCTTCGGACTGACCACTGTTCTCCAAGTCTTCAACAGAGTCCTGGGAGCCTTGATTTCTGTACTGCATCAGAACGGCATCAGAGTCACTCCATATATGGACGACCTCCTTCTAAAGGCCTCTTATCCAGAACTTCTTCATCAGCAGGTGCAGGATTGCATTCATGCTCTCTCCCATCATGGGTGGATAATCAATCTGGACAAGTCGGACCTTGTTCCTTCTCAGAGAATGGTCTTTCTGGGAATCCTCTTCCCAGATGGTGTTTTCTCATGGATGAAGTGGCTCACCAGATAGCACTGAAGGTCCCGGCCATCCTGTCTCAGGATCCAGTTCCAGCCAAGAAGTTGTCATCCCTGGTGGGGAAGCTTATTTCACCATAGAAGCAGTCCCATTTGCTATGGCTCACACCAGGGAACTTCAGAGGTTTCTTATCCTGGCATGCAGGGGTCGACCAGATCTCCTGGAAAGCTCTGTATCTCTCCCTCTTCATGTGGAACAGAGCCTCTCATGGTGGCTCAACCTGAACAATCTCCTGAAAGGCAGACCCTTCCTGGTGCCCTTCTGGACCACAGTGACGACGGATGCCAGCCTCTCAGGATGGGGAGCCGTGCTGGGGCACTTGAGTGTTCAGGGCCGTTGGTCTCAGGAGGAATCTCTCCTTCCCATCAATGTCTTGGAGCTTCGGGCGATATTTCATGCCCTGCATCACTGTACACAGCAACTGGAGGATTGCCTAGTCGGACAACACCACAACGGTAGCCTACATCAACAACCAAGGCGGCACAAGAAGTCTCACAGCTTGGCTAGAGGTCAAGGCTATTTTGTCATGGGCAGAGGACCATGTCCCTGCCATTTCCGCAGTTCATATTCCTGGCATAGACAACATTCTGGCAGACTTCCTCAGTCAACACACAGTGAACAGCGGAGAGTGGGAACTACATCCAGAGGTGTTCACCCTCATTATCCAGCAGTGGGGTCTTCCATGCATCGACCTGATGGCAACCAGGCACAACAGGAAGGTTCCGACGTTCTCCTTTCGCTGGGCAGATCCCCTGGCTCTGGCAGTGGATGCCTTGTCAATCCTGTGGACATTTCCTCTGGCATACATCTTTCCTCCTGTTCCCCTGTTGAACAGGGTGCTACGGAAACTGAGAGTGGAACGCTGCCCAGTCATTCTGATTGCTCCGTACTGGCCTTGACAGGCTTGGTTTCTGGAGCTTCTGGACCTCTCAGTGACAGAACCTCTTCGACTCACCCCCCCCCCCCCGT
Organism: Rhinophrynus dorsalis; assembly: GCA_037306005.1. NCBI lineage: Eukaryota > Metazoa > Chordata > Amphibia > Anura > Rhinophrynidae > Rhinophrynus > Rhinophrynus dorsalis. The sequence goes on along the minus strand of CM074724.1, from coordinate 176,547,741 downwards.
CCGGACTTTCTTCTACAGGGTTACTTCTGGAAGGAAGACGTTCATCATCTGGCTTTGATGGCATGGAGATTGAATCCTCAATTTTGAAGAAGAAGGGATTTTCTTCTGGTGTGGTGGCACTATGCTTAGGGCCCGTAAGCCTGTTTCCTCTAAAGCCTACCATCGTGTGTGGTCTACCTTTCTATCTTGCTGTGCTGACAAGAACCTGTCTCAGGATTTTGATCTTCCTACAGTTCTTTCCTTCCTCCAGGATGGTGTGGATAAGGGTCTCAGTCTGAGTCCTCCTTTAAAATGGCCAAAGTAGACAAAGCAAAATTGTGATCCAGGAGCATAAACCAAAAGACAAGCCGGGGTCAGGAACCAAGGCAGGTACTTCAACAATTCAGGGTCAGGAATACGGAGATCGCAATGTCAGGAACAAGCCAGGAGTCAGGAGGGACGTCAGAGGAAGACATCAATATGCTGGAGCTCAGAGCGATTCTTCACGCTCTGGTGTACTGGTCCTCTCCGCTGAGGGGCTGTCCAGTCCGTGTCCAGTCAGACAATGCCACGGCCCTGGCTTATATCAACAAGCAAGGAGGCACAAGAAGTGCTGTCGCTTGATTACAGGTCAAGGCTATTTTGGCCTGGGCAGAAGAACACGTTCCTGCCATCTCCACTGTGCATATTTTAGGTGTAGAAAACGTCCTGGCAAACTATCTTAGTCCCCAGACAGTGGACCCCGAGGAGTGGGAGCTCAATCTGGAGGTCTTCAACCTATTGGTCCAAAAATGCGGGCGTCCTTGGATAGACCTGATGGCTACCAGGGACAACAGGAAGTTTATGATGTTTTGTCCACACGGAGGGGAAACCTCTGGCATTTGCAGTGGATGCTTTCATCTAGCCTACATTTTTCCTCCTCTTCTTCTCATCCCCAGGGTGTTTAGAAAAATTTGAATGCACGGTGCATCGGTCATCCTGATCGCACCTTAGTGGACCAGGCATCCTTGGTGTCCATAACTTTTTGCCGTTGTCTGCTCATGATCTGTTTCCTCTGCCACGTAGACCAGATCTCCTTCTCCAGGGTTACCTCTGGAAAGAGGACGTGGACAATCTGGCTTTGATGGCATGGCTGTTGAAGCCTCCATCTTAAGGAGGAAGGGCTTTTTGCATGAGGTAGTATCCACCACGATGCAAGCCAGGAAGTCGGTTTCTTCTAAGGCCTACCACAGGGTTTGGTCTACCTTCCATTCTTAGTGTGTGGACAAGGATCTGTCCTAACAGGAGTTTGATCTTCCATCAATCCTGTCCTTTTTGCAGGATGGTGTAAACAAAGGACTCAGCCTTAGTTCCTTGAAGGTTCAGCTCTCTCTGTCTTTTACCAGAGTCACATTGCCATTTTGCCAGATGTCAAAGTCTTCTTTCAGAGTGTTACGCATTCTTTCCCTTCCTATAAGGCTCCCACTCCACGGTGGGACCTTAATTTGGTTTTATGCATTTTGCAATGGCATCCTTTTGAGTCTTTGGCTACCATTCCTCTATAGCTTCTGACCTGGAAGATGTCCTTTCTTTTGGCTGTGGCCTCTATCTGCAGAGTTGCTGAATTGCAGGCCTTGTCCTGCAAACCGCCTTTCCTAGTGTTTCATAAGGACAATGATGTCCTACTTACCGTTCACGAATTTGTTCCTAAAGTGGTCTCTGAGTTCCACATCAATCTGGAGATTGTGTGCCTTCCTTTTGTCCTGACCCTATATCTGACACGGATAGGGATCTCCACTTGTTGGATGTGGTGTGTTGCCTCAAGTTCTATGTGCATCGCACAGAGTCTTTCCGTAAGACTGATGCCTTATTTATCATCCCTTAGGGTCCAAGGACCAGTTTGGCTGCGTCCAAGGTGACTATTGCATCCTGGATTTAGTCTACCATTATTAGTGTGGGCTGTTCCATGTCCTGGATAGTCCATGGGAACTCTGGTATCATGGGGGACCGGCACTTGATCCTTTCCTTCTTCTTCCCACCCTAGGAGCTCAATGTTGGTACATCCCCATGGTACCTGTGAGTTATATTGGATGACAGAGAAAAGAGGATTTTGGTCTTACCTGTTACATCCTTTTATCCTAGTCCATATAAATCACATATCTCTCACCCAGTTAAAGGGACCATGCTGGGTCTCCTGTGGTTGGATTTGGGAGTCCTCTTGGGTTCATCCCTCACAGGAGTTTTCCTCTCTTCCTTCTTGCTATCTTACTGGGTAGTTTTTTTCTTAAATCTATCTAGGCGGGGCTAGTGAGGTAGCCTGATATGGAGGAGGGGGTGACTCCACCCCTGCACTTCTTCTAGAATTGTTCCAGCCCACTGGGAGGAGCTGTCAGCTCCTCATGGTACCTGTGAATTATATGGACTAAGAGAAAAGGATTTAATAGGTAAGACTAAAATCCTCTTATGCACCCAAACTGTGCATGGGAAACAAAAATAAAACCACTATTAATCAGTGATGCCCAATTTAATAAGGGCTTGAGCCACAAATTCCATATTCCCCTATAATTAGTCCGAGTGGACAGTTTCCCCTTTCTTCTTGTCATGGAAGGATGCCCCACAGATGGATTGCAATCAACCTGCAAAGAACAGAATTTTATTTCTAAGGCAACAAATGCCAAAAAACCGCCAACAAAATAAGCACACTGATAGAATATAAAGCATAGGTCAATGGACTCATTGTATTAAAAACATAATTTTCATAAATGCAGTTTGTCCATGGGGACCAAATAGGTCTAATTATATAAACAGACATGGATACAAGGGGTCCACAAAAATATTGTATAGAGAGAGACTCAAAAGTTAAAACTGGCCACTTGCAGCAATACCCTCATAATGGAGGCACATCAGTATTGGTATTCAACTCATCCGCTGAGGAGGGAGCACAATCCATATCTGGTACAGATATAAGCTTACTTGACATCCATAGGAATGAGGAGCATAATGGCTGAAAGCCTGTTCTTATGCAAACTACTATATTTCTGTCTTCTCCTCGGTGTAGAATCAGCTCCCAAATGGACTCCAGTCTGTTGCTGCCTTGGGTCCCATCTCATTCTGTTTACAGCATCTTGGCATAACACTTGCTTCAGCTGTACAAGTTTTAGCTCTAACTTGCACCTTCATCTGGAAACAAACGCCCATATATCTGACCCTAACATATCAAGTACCCTAACAATCATAAAGTCAAAGGGGAGTGGTTATGAGGAACATGACTGCGTCTGTAGAACTCATGAATTCATTCCATCCCACTGTGTTCCCTTTAGCATCAGCATAGCCATCTCTGAAGGTGAGTGTTGACTTCTTATTTTCTATAGCTGAAGATTCAATAAAAATACTATAGATACACATAGAATGAATAATGAAACACTCACAGGAGACACAAGCCCTAGACCTGAACTGTATGTCTTCATATCTAACTAACTGATCCTTTAGTGTCTCCATTGCCACCTCTTTGTCCTCTCCTGTGCACCTCTCTGTTAGTTTTGCCCAGGGCTTTGTTCTAGGACTGCTTCTGTTCTCTCTATACACAATACACTATATACTTGGTGAAATCATTAACTAATTTGGAATCTAATATCACCTCTATGCAGACAACCCCCAGCTTCTACTTAACTGTATCTCAAATGACTCCTGATGTTCAATCTAAAGTCTCAGATTGCCTTTTGGCTATCTCAGATTTGATGGGTTATAGGCATCTCCAACTCAACATGCCAAAAACTGAGCTCCTCCTCATCCCACCTAGACCTGGCCCAGTAGTTCCCTTCCAGGTGACAGTAAATGATGCTACCATAAATCCTGTATCAGAAACACGGTGCCTAGGGGTTATAATTGACGCAATCCTCTCATTCTCTCCTCATATTAATGCTATTGCCAAATTCTGCTGCTTTTGTGCAATGCCTCTATTCCTTCACAGCTAAAATTCTTACACTCACACACACACACAGACACACACTCATCCTATCCGCATGGGCTAATGTAACCTTCTTCTCTCTGGTCTTCCTGCATCCCAACTCCATAAACATCAATCCATACAGGATGCTGCAGCATGGGTTACTGCACTGTCACCTTGGTTTGTCCCCACCACCTCATATTCCACCATTCACTCCAATGGATGCCCATCAAATTCCAGATATCTTATAAAATACTGCTTCACTCATTCAAGATCATTCTCTCCTCTGCTTTTCCACTCTGATATCCCGTTATCCCCCTACCACAACCTACGATCAGCCATTGACATTCTTCTCTCAGTTCCTTTTGTGTCTATGGCTCTGTCTTGTATCGGACCCTTTTTCCTTGTTGCTCCTTATCTATGGAATTCTCCACCTCCCAGCCTGCGCCACTGCGCTACTCTTGAGGTTTTCAAGTCTTATTTAAAATTACACCTCCTCACCAAGGCTTCAACAAGCTACAAGGCATTGATATCATTCATCCAAGGCTCTGATAATTTACTTATATTCCCCTATCCCGACCAGAATTTCAGCACTGTATTCTGCACTTAACCCTTATGTTCTTCATGTTTTTCTTCACCATTTTAGACTGTAAGCTTTCAAGCAGGGACCCCATTTCCAGTGTTTTCTTATCCTAAGCACTTGTCACCCTGTATTGTTCAAACCCTTGAATTGTAAAGTGCTGCGTAAACTTGTGGCGTTATATAAATAAACATATCTGTATTCTTCCTGGTAAAACATCTTCTAAATAAATATCCATTCATTCATCTCCACATAACCTGTTTCAATACCATATACTTGTCTATTTGATTTATTCTAGTGCTCCAAAACATAGCCCAATCAATTTCATATTGGGAATTAATTTAAAGCACTAGCGTTGAATAGATAAAGTATATCAAGTGGATGGTGTAAAAAATATTGTTATTTAAGCATTGGGGTGGTGGAAAAAAAAGTTATCAAACCATGTTTATTAATATTAACACCATCCCAGTATTAACTAATTCAAAGAACACAGTGCTATTAATATAAACACACACATGATATTCATAATATAAAAACGTATTTGTGCAATAATGGTAAGATGTCAATATCCTCATTTAGAGTTCTCATACCAAATGTTGTAAGATGATTATACAGGAAGGGTTCAGAGGGAGTTTATGAGGTTAATGGAGGCAGTAAAGTCCAATTATGGTCAGGAGGCTTAGTCCAAGGAAGAAAATATCTAGCACATCATAGATCCAGTTCGTTATTGAGACCCTGAGGCTTTAGGATCTGAAGCTTGAAGATCCAGTTCAAGGTTGCTTGAATAACTGAAGAGCGTTTCTTGGAACATCAAAATCCCATCATTAAGGGTAATCTGAAGCCTAGTGTTGCTAGATACTTTGCCAAACACCATGACCATAACCCCAGTGAACTACCTTTATAAAATTGATAGAGTCCCTCACAAGTGCAAGGGAGTGACCTCTTCACACATTTGACCAAATGGGACACCATCTACTTGACTTGCTTTATCTTTTTAAACTTACTGCATTCAACTAGTGCTTTGAATGCATTCCTCTTATGAAAATGATCAGGCTATGATCACTAGAATGAATAAAATAGACTAGTATAGAGTATTGGAATATATGAAGTGGAAATTGACACTGGGGCTGTGTCTCGGGCTGTTTCTCCCAAATGTAAATGTAAATTTATTCTATGAGTGGATCATTATTATTTTCATTGAGTCTTCAGAAATAGCTATGTTAATGTTAATAGTAGCATTTCTTTTTATGGCAGTTTTTCTTGTTTTGTTAAATCTTTGATTATTTTTTACCTATTTTATATATACTGATCTAGTTAAATGTAATTCCAATATATATATATACTAGCAATGTGGGACGGCGTTGCCCGTCAGGATATATAGGGAATTAATTTGCACACACACGAATGCAAGGCAAACACACACAGAGACACACACGCAAATGCCCATACATTCACTGAGATGCATAAAGATTGAAACAGTCATGCATACATACATACATACATACATACATACATACACACATGCAATGCACAACATGCAGACACATAGAGTGTGATACAGACATGCAACACACAGGCAAACACAGAGACACACATGCACACACAGAAGTGAGTCATAAGGGGGTGACTTATGTGTCATTGTAATGAGTTTGTGTTTGTACTTATGCCTCCACTGTGGCATTCATTCATATAGTTGAAATGCATGTGGTAATTGCATATACTATGGTGGAAGGTGGATTGTGCTGGCTTCCAGGGTGTGAGTGAGTGGCATTCATTCATGTAGTTGAAATGCATGTGGGAATTGCAAATACCATAGTAGAAGGTGGATCGTGCTGGCTCCCGGGGTGTGAGTGAGACTATGGTGGAAGGTGGATCGAGCTGGCTCCTGGGGTGTGAGTACGAGAGTGAGTGATTGCGTGGGTGTGTGTGGGTGTGTGACTGAGTGTGTGTGAGTGTGTGGTGTAGGAGCAAGTGGCAGCCATTTTGTTTTTTCAGTTACTTGGATAGTGGTGGGCGGGCTGGATAGTGGGGGCAGGCCAACTCCCTGCATGATTTAAATCACTCCCCCATTGAATCACCCAATGGGAGCAGTAACTCCTCCTTACTTAACCCTTTGAGTGCCAGAGGGGTACGCAACGCATTGCTTTGCAATGCGTTGTGTACCCCAGGGGCGTTGCTAGGGGTGGGGTAAGGGGGCTGAAGCCCCGAGTGTGTCAGTGGGCAGCCCTGAATGTCAGACAATCAGCAGACTCACTCCTCCTGCTGTTTATCCTGATGCTGGCTGGCTGCTGCCCAGCAACTTGTGGGCATATATAGCTTGGAACAGCAGGCTGCTGCCTTACTCTGTTCTCAGCTTCAGCCCACAGCCATCTGCTCCACACTGGCTCTTCTAGCACTTCCTGGTGCTTTGCGATGAGGTCATCAATATGCACCTGAAGTACCAGAGGAGGCAGTGTGGAGCCCATGGCTCTACACTGAAACAGAAAGCAGAATGGGGCAGAGCAGAAGAGAAGGTATGAGGGACGGTATAGATGGGGGAAATATATGGCTACCAGTGGCAGGTAAACAAGGCTGGTGGGTGTCACATTGTATATGTGGAGAATTTGTGGGCTGGCTACCAGAGGGCAGGGGAACAAGGCTGGTGGGGTCACACAGTTTATGTAGGGAATCAGTGGCTACCAGTGGGTATTGGAATAAGGATGGTGGTGGTCATATAGTGTATGTGTAGAATCTGTGGCTTTCAGTGGACAGGATAATAAGGCTGGTGGGGTCCACAGTGTATGTGGGGAATCAGTGGCTACCAATGAACAGGGTAATAAGGCTAGGGGAGGTCACATAGTGTATGTAAGGAATCTGTGGCTACCAGTGGGCAGGGGAGCAAGGTTAGGGGGGTTATATAGTGCATGTAGAGAAACTGTGGCTACCAGTGGTTAGGGGAATAAGATTGTTGGGGGCTCACATAATGTATGTATGGAATCTGTTGCTATCAGTGGGCAGGGGTAAAATGCAGTTGGGAATCACACAGTGTATGTGAGGAATCTGTGGATACCAGTGGGCAGGGGGGGGCACATGCAGTGTATGTGGGGAATCTGTGCCTTCCAGTGGGCAGGAGAACAAGGCTGGTGGGGATGCACAATGTATGAGGAGAATCTGTGGCGACCAGTAGGCAGTTGTAGAAGGCTGGTGGGGTAGCACAGTGTATTTGGGGAATCTGGGCAGTGAAACATGGCTGTGGCTACCAGTGGTCAGTGGAACAAGGCTGTGGTATCATAAAGTGTATGTGCGTTGTTCTGTGGCTACCAGCGGCCAATGGAAAAATGCAGGCAATCAGACAGTGTATGATTGGCTACAGGTAACCAGTGGATCAATGATGGGGTATCACACAGTGTATGTATAGTTCTATGGCTGCCAGTTGCCAGTAGAAGAAGACTGAGATATCAGTTCATGTGTGGGCCTGGTGCTACCGGTGGCAAACCACTGGAGTATCAGACAGTGGATATGTGGCTAATAGCGGCTAGAAGCGCAAAGTTATCAGGCAGTGTATGAGGGGTTCTATGGCTACCAGTGGGCAATGGAAAAATGCTGGCTATAAGCATACCTCCCAAGTGTCCCTCTTCAATCCCCAAATCCCTCTGTCCCTCTTTTTAGGACATCAGACTGTGTGGTGGGTATATAAGTGTATCACATTGCTCCACAGCAATAAAACTCACATTAATGTTTGTTTAAACATCGTTATATTTGTTTATACATTATCTGTGTAAATAAAATACTTTGGTGTTGCTCTTGATAACTTATTCAGTTACATCAATGGCTCATATGTATTAAAGCAACCTGGTCTTATTCTGGAGTAAACCAACTGAACAATAGGGGACAAATAAAAGTTCCACTGCACTTGAATAGAGTTTTAACCTCTTCAATGCTAGAGAGGTCTCCAATGCATTGCTTTGCAATGTATTGAAGACCACTCTAGCACTCAAGGAGTTAAAACCCCTATTTAATGTGACAGGAATTTTGATTTGTTCCCTGTGATACAGTTGGTTTACACCACAATAACTTCAGTTAGTTAGAACAAAAAACAATGGCAAGAGTTGAACATAAAATGGCTTACTTCTTAACTCTTTGCATTGCATTATATATATAGATTAGTAAAATAAACATATATGTTGTGTAAGGATAACTCACTCCACACTATAGCGTTATCATCACTACCACTGGTGGCAGGCACTCTGTTGAATTTTGCTGTGGACTCTAGCTCCAGATCGTGTTGGAACCTAGAAACGCCCCTGGTGTACCCCTCTGGCACTCAAAGGGTTAAGTTGCGGTAACATAGCAATATAACACACGGTGGCTCTTCAGTTGAGGCAGCATAGCAATATGCTGAGGGAACAAATAGAAAGTGGTGTTTGAGGCTTTCCCTCTGTAACATACAGCAAAGCATCTCTGTATGCTTTGCTGTAGGGCAGGAAGTGGAGGAGTGACAGTTGAGACAGTTAGTGAGGTGACTGAAGAGATGAAGAGTTAAATAAAAATGTTGCTATTAAGTTTATCCCTGAGTTTGTATTTTATGGGAACATTACACCCTCGTACTGAAACAGAGTGTATGGAGGGTTACATTTATCTGTGGGAGGTGAAACAGTGTGTTTGTGGGATCATGATCCTGAGTGAGTGAGTGTGTGTGTGTGTACCGGGAGAAGTTACTGATATCCCCTACTTCAGGAGCAATTGGCAGTTATATTTTTTTTGTCAGTTGGATAGTGGTGGGTGGGCTGGAGGGGGCGGGCCAACTCCCTGTATGATAAACACGCCCCCATTCAATCACCCAATGGGAGCAGTAAAGTCCCCATTCAATCACCCAATAGGAGTTGTGTCTCCTAATGAGACATAAATTATATAATGAGGCATTCTGTTCAATGTGTGTTTGTTTTCTGAGGAGACATAAATTATGTTCTGTGTGTGAGGTACCATAAATTATGCAATGAGGCTTATTCTTTTATATATATAGATATATATGTGTGTGTGTATATATATAGATATAAATATATATATATATATATATATATATATATATATATATATATATATACTAGTTGAACAGCCAGTTACACGGGCCACAGTGCCACTGCCACCCGGTCGCGGGGCAGTCATGCGCAGTAGAGACTGCCCGCGCCACGGCTGATACAGAGCTGAACGCTCCTTCTGATGTGCGGTTACGGCTCACAGTGAGCGACGCATTCCACCACTTTGTTATAGGCTATATCTTTTTTTCCGTTTGGTACCACTATTGTATATTTTCCGATATTTGTTGTCTTTGTAATAAAAGAGTGTGTTGATTGACTACTGCACTTAAAGCAGAACTACCCCCCTTTAAACACTTTAGCTTCAATAACTCTCCATCTGGCGACTAGCAGCTTAGTAGCGCTATTCGCCAGAATTATCACCTTATTCAAAAGAAATATGCATTCTTACCAGGCTGACAGCAGCACGGAGTGAGGACATCTTGCCATAGTGACGTCCGCACGCCTGCGCTGTCACTCCCTTTTAGAGCCGAACGGCTTATAGCAACGCCTCCTAGACCCGGCTGGGACTGACAGTGCAGGTGCGCAGATGTCACTATGGCAAGATGTCTGTGCTCCGTGCTGCTGTCAGCCCGGTAAGAATGCATACTTCTTTTGAATAAGGTAATAATTCTGGCGACTAGCGCTAATAAACTGCTAGTCGCCAGATGGGAAGATATTGAAGTTAAAGTGTTTAAGAGGTGGTAGTTCAGCTTTAAGAGTGGATTGCTTACACTGTCCACCCCATCCCAATGTTGTATATCAACTGTGACATTGAGTAAGTTATGTAACATTTCCGATTCAGTATGTAGGCAGTATTATTCATCATTGCCCTGTATCTCCTTGATGGACACTTTTTTAAAACTGAAATCAGTTGGGCAGGGGGAGGGCTTAGCAGCTAGGAAGTGGGAGGAGTTTTTTTTATTAGAGTGCCCTGCCTCCTATAGGCATGCTGCTTAACCCCATGGCCTCTTCATCCCTCAATGACACTAGATAAAGTAGAATTAAGGGAGCATCTCAGTCAGCCTGAGAAAAAGGAGAGAGATTTGTCTGTAACCAAACATATGTTTATCAAGATAGATATTTAAGATTTTAGGGCATTGAGAGGGTTAGGGTCTCTTGGAGAGGGAAAATGTAGCAGCAGGAAGGCATTTTGGATATTTCAACTTAGAACCAGAACATAGCTTGGACACTATGGTTTAAGAGATACAGGCTTTAAAGTTCACTGTTTCCTACTGACAGCTGTAAAGCTGTCAGCAGAAGATTCGTATCGGTCGACACAGAGGCGCTTGAGAAGTGCCGCGATCTCGTTACTTACAAGGAATCCCTTCATTGGAATGGTCTAAAACGTGTGCTTGAACACCAGGCACACGTTTTAGACCATTCCAGTGAAGGGATTCCTGGTAAGTAACAAGATCGCGGCACTTCTCAAGCGCCTCCGTTTCGACCGACACGAACACCAGACACACGTTTTAGACCATTCCAATGAAGGGATTCCTTGTAAGTAACGAGGTTGCGGCACTTCTCAAGCACCTTGGTGTCGACCGACACAAATCTAATGCTGACAGCTTTACAGCTGTCAGTAGGAAACAGCGAACTTTAAACGCCTGTATCTCTTAAACCATAGTGGTTAGAGAGATACTTTTTTTTTGCATTTAGCTCAGCTTTTTAAACTCTTCTAAATGCAAAAAAACTTTTTTTGGACATTACTAACACTTTAAGAGCAGCAAGACTGTCCAGATGGATCCCAGAGAGGGACAATTTTCAGTGAGCATCAGGAAAAACCTGAAAAACTTGTCAAGGGGGGGGTGCAAGGTTTCCTTATGCTCATGGTAAGAAGACTGCCCCTTGCTGTGATCTATTCAAATACAGAAAAACTCAGGCGCCTCTAAATGAATACGTATTCCCCAAAAGATATGTTAACAGCACTGGAATAGAATACAAATAGACAGTAGATAATTGTGAGTTCTGCCCAAAAAAATCTAACTCTTACAGATTCAAAACAAGCACTTCTAAACAGAACGCAGGCGATCTATTACTACTGTCTAATAATCAACTAAAAGTCCATTGATATAAAATTAGTTAATATTTAAGGGGAGTGATCTTATTCACTGATGCAGTCTTCTTACTCCTCTCAGATTTCGTCCTGTTAATATGTAGAACAAATCAAAAACATCCAATCAAAATATAGTTTGTTTACCCACTAGATAGATAATAATAATCCATTTACTAATTAAAGGGACAGTAGTGTCCCATAAAAAAGTATGCTTGTTTTGTAGAGGTTTAAAAAATAAATTATTTAGCACAAATCCTATCTCTCAAATTGCTATGGTTTGAGAGATATTCGCGTGTAAAGTTTTCCTTCTCCCAGTGTCAGCTGTAAAGCTGACATCAGGAGATTCTAGTTGTGCGACTCGAGGAGGCTCTTCAGCAGAGCAGAAATCGCATTATTTAAAAAGAACAACTTCATGGGAATGGTCTACAAAGTGTGCTTGTGAACCAGGCATACTTTGTAGACCTTTCCAATGAAGTAATTCTGTTTAAATAATGTGATTTCGGCTCTGCTGCAGAGCCGCTGGCTGGTCCCCAGACCGGGATCTCCTGCTGTTGGCTAGACACTGTCGTCAGGAGAAGGGGAGGGAGGGAGGAACTTTACATATGAATATCTCTCAAGCCGTAAAGTTTTGAGAGATATGATTTGTGCCGAATAACTTATTTTTTTAAACCTCTACAAAACAAGTATATTTTTTTTATGGGACATTAATGTCCCTTTAAAGGGATAGTAATACTTCGTTTTATCGTTATTTTATTTTGTAAACATGAAAAAAACATGAAGAACGATATAAGTCTTATCTCTTGAACCTTTATGGTTTGAGAGATATTCACAAGCAAAGTTTCCCCTCCCATCCCTTTTACCTAGTGTAAGCCATCTCTTCTCAGATGTGGAATGCAGTCCATAGACCAGACAGATAACAGCAGGGGACAATCTTCTTCCTATGAGAACAATGAAAGCCTGCCCCCCTTGACAAGTTTTTCAGGTTTTTCGTTTATCTTAATTGAAGATTGTCCCTCTCTGCAGTCTACCTGGGCACCTCCCTTCTGCTCTGGCTGAGCAGTGTTACATCAGTAAAAGGGGCGGGAGGGGGATACTTTGTCATTGAATTACTCTTGAACTACAACTCTGACAGAATTGTAATAACACTCTCCAAAGTCCAAATACTATGATGATTAATTAAAGCTGCTTTTATTAAGAAACATTACTATCCCTTTAAGCAATTGGAGTCCAGTGGAAACTATATGCTCTCCGTAGTGTTAGAATTTATCTGGAGATCCGTTCAATTGCAGATGTATGGTATCTCAGCGAGGCATATAGGGAATTAATGAAATGGACAATGAAGTAGCCAATAACATGGCAATTCAATTTATATATATATATATATATATATATATATATATATATATATATATATATATATATATATCTACTCACTCTTATAGATACGTTAATCCAGCGTAGTAAGATCTTTCTCACAGTGTATAACACCAGTCACTTTCCACCACATTTTGGAGGGTTAATGGTTAAGGTATCTCTTGGTAATCCGCATACATTAAAGGATTCCAATTCCCCAGCGGAATATATATAAGAACAGAGAAAAAAGCAATTATGTCTCTAAATGGTGAACAATATAGACATAAAATATCTACTCACTCATTCAAATAGATGAGTCCAGCGAAAGACACCATAGAATTCACTTCCTTTTGGAGTCAACAACTCAAGGGAACTTCGTTCTCCTTCCTCCGTGTAGAGCTATCAATCACCTCAGGAGTTTTTAAAGAGATGTCTCCTACTGATTGGGAATGCCATGTTACCATAGATACTAAACTTATATGTTTAGAGTTTCAAATATTTTATTAGAAAAAGTACATAAATAAAATACTATAATATATAGTGAAATCGAATCCACTATAAATATTAAACATTATACTCTCAGTGTGATGGTTCACATACACACCTGGGCCAGAACAGGAAAATAAGTGTAAAAACACTTCCTCAGGGGATATCAACCAGATTGTATCACAAACACAACATTTATACAAATAATGTTGTTAAGTGTGTTTCCCTGGACAGGTTGTCAATTTCATTTCGCCCAGCTTTATTCATTATTGTGTTCACAAAATGACAATAGAATTTCATTAACCCTTTCTGCAGCCTGCATGTTTATAATGTCTTAATAACACTAATGGTTAAGGTGTTAGTCTATATAAAAGAAGACTTCAGTGTGCCTGGCAAACACACCCAGGGGCAGCAGTACGGAGGAGTTACTGCTCCCATTGGGTGATTCAATGGGAGCGTGACTTTACAGGAGTTGCAGGGGCCGAAAATCACTGCAGGGAGTTGGCCCACTCCCAGTATCCAGTCCGGCACCCACTATCCACCTCAACTGAGAAAAAAAATGGCTGCCACTCGCTCTTACACCTCATGCAACACAAAACACACACACTCAGTATTACAAAAAAGTATACATTGAATCCCGCTCTCCATGACATTGCGCAGCATCCAGCTACAAGCTCCATTAAGTATGTCAGCCACCAACCCCAGCATGCGCAGCGTCCACCAACAAGCACTGTGGAAGTGAAGCGGACAACCACAGAAGCGAGGGAAGAGTCGGAAGTGTGTGAGAGTTATAGTGGAGCGGATGCAGGTCTCAGCACATCCTGCAGCATATTACTTATATTTATCTGTGTTACACTCACCTCCACTATGAGTGTCACACAGAAAAATATGAGTAACATGCTGCGGGATTTGCTGTAGACCCGCATCCGCTCCACTATGACTCTCACACACTTCTGACACTTCCCTCGCTGCTGTGGTTGTCCACTTCCTTTCCACAGTGTTCGTCTGTGTATCCGCCTTTGCCCTCTACAGAGCACACCTCTACCTCCAGTCAGTCTGAGGGTATGTGCAGGAGCAAGCCTTGACCTACAGCTGGGGGTTCGTGAGCTGGCCGGATGGCATCAAGCAAATGCTGGTAGTGGAGTGACAGCAAGCGTCGGCCTTCCAGCTGTTCTTACAATGTGCTGCTTAGGACTGAAAAGAAACACACAATCCTCTAAGAATAACATACAGTGTGTCACGGGTGGCTTAGGTAAATGAAACACAGGTACAGATGAACGTAACCAGCTCATTAAAATAAATATGCAAGAGCAAACCACCTCCTCACCCGTGATAGGAACAGGCATGAGGACAGTGCACAGTCCACTAACCAGGAACTGACACTGAACTGTACCCAGACCACTGATAGCCAAGGTAATGTGGAATATAGAACCAGACTCGATTCTATCAGGTGGAGTGAGTGGAAAACTGGGTACACAGGTAGGAGAGACCTCGGAATAGTATAAGCCTGGGAAGGCTTGGAGCGAGAGTGCCAGGCAGTCCCTGAAGAGGGACAACTACAAGGCTGCTTAGCCTAAGGCAGCTTGGCAACAATACCATTGAGGTAAATGTCACTCTAGGCTGTATGTAGCGAGGGCCCTCAGAGGTAGATACTGACAGAGTCAGATAGTAACGGGGTAAGCACAGAGCGAGGAGGCAGCAGAGCGGAAGACAACGTGCAACAATACCAGGGAGGTAACTGTCGCACTAGGCTGATGGAGCAAGGCCTTGGAGACCAATAGAGACAAATGGTAGTCATACAGCAACGGGAGTAAGCACGGAGCGTAAGTCAGACAAGCCACAGTCAGATACCGTATTGGGTAGTCAGCCACATCCAAGGTCAGATCGGAGCTGGTAGTCGGACAAGCCAGGGACTTACACAAATCAGGTAGTCAGACAGAGCCACTGGTCAAATACTGGAGCGGATAGTCAGACGAAGCCAGGGATCGAGCCAAGCTAGGGTCAAACGAGAGCAACACAAGAGAAACACACTGATACACCACGAAAGGGCAAATAAGCCCAGTTCTCAGGAAGTCTATAGGGCCTCAAACTGAGGTGGGGCCCAATTGGCCAATTAGTGCCGAATGCTACAAAATAGCGAGCACAACGTCAAAGACGCGTGCCCGCAGCATAGAGACCAGGCAGAAAGTGGCAACAGCAATGCCTGCAACACCAGCCATGGGAAACAGGACTGGAACCAACAGGCAGGCAATAATCATGGTCACTGTGCTAAAGTGTTACCCTTAGAGGATTTTGTGTTTCTTTTCAGTCATAAGCAACACATTCTAAGAACAGCTGGAAGGTCGACGGTTTCGTTTGCAAAATGAGACAAAGCAGAAGTTGTACAAGTGATTCATAATCCAGCAAAACTGAAGCGTGCTGGCAAGAAGCAGTTGCATCCTCTCAAGAAGAGAGACACCCTGATGCTGTCTTCACAACCAAAGTTACTGTTGTTAATCGTAAGTCATATATGGGGTGTCTGAGGCTTTTTTACTGCAGGTACAGGATGGGGGAGAGAGCGAAGAGTCATCTCAGTATTAACCCTTCTACTGGCAGTGTCATTCCTGCACTTTTAGTGTTAATTCAATGATTGTTCCATGGATGAGGGCCAGTTTATAGGCTGAGAAGGGTCTAAAGTACACATTGACAACATGAGGCCCTCAAGTTCTGTAGGACTAGAATTCCCATCATCCCCCGCCTGCTGTCGGGCTGCCGGTACATCAAATAAAGAGCTAAGGGACAGGTGGATATGTGTGTGTGTCCTGCCATCATGAAAACCCTCACCACTCACTGTTTGTTGTACACGGAGAGCCATACACATAACATGTCATTCCGTAGCACATCACTTTATCAACAGGGGTATGTAACTCATTTGTTTGCAATGTGTTGCCCACCCCTCTGGCAATGAAAGGTTTAACTGTGGAAGAATCTGCATGTCTGCTGTGCAGTAATTGCTGAGCAGCACGAAGTACACTTAACATGTGTTTTCCTTATGGCAGCAAGCACACACTTCACATTCATTAAACCTTTGAGTGCCAGAGGGGTACGCAATGCATTGCTCAATGCCTAGCTTACCCCCTGGCACTCAAAGGGTTAACACTGCCTTGGAAGCCTCTTTTCAACAGCCCCATTCAGTAGGTACTAGCAAAAGGGCCACTGCATTGACAGTGGGGATTAAGTGAGTTCAATGTTTCAGGGGTATTGAAAACATTGACAATGTTTTATGTACATTTGTAACACTGAAAGGGTTAACTGTTTGACACGCAAACACTTAGCCTTGCTGTGGAATGTGTTGCATACCTCTTTCACACTGAAAGAAACAAACACATTGCACTTTTACCAAACACGTGTCCAAAACATTCCACTGCATAGATGCCTCTTTGCTTGTGAAACGCTGAAACCTTTCACTGACTCAAACTTACCCAACTTCTCACCACCACATCACACATCGGTAGCTCTTACTTCCATTCAACTTTGGGCTTTTTTCTTTAAAGTCCAAATCCAAATTTAAGTGACTAATCCAACTTGTATCGTGTCACGGGTACTATAAGGATATTATGTGGGTGCACTTATTAGAGCTGTCCCCAAAAGCTCTAAGCATACAACTATAACCACCCGAAAATACTGCACTTCCACAAATATCCATTAAAAATAAAAGCAAATTTATTAGTATATCTTCTTACACAATACATACAAAATACCTTCATCCAAGTGTTGTTACAATTTTCTGCCACATGGAGAGACTAAATTGTTGGAATCACAGTCCAATAGATGACACCATGTTAGACCCTATTGATCAACGCGTTTCGCGCGGTAAGCGCTTAATCATGATCAAAGACTTAAAGACTCAAACTTACCCAAACCATTAATAATTAAAACATTCAATACTCCTCAAGCACTTAAAGGACTTAATCTCCACTGGCAACACCGTGGCCCTTTTGCTAGTTATAATTAAATTAAATTAATATATAAAAATTACAGAAAATGAGATTTAAAAATAAGAACAAATCTTATCAAAATATTTTAGATAGACATAAATACCCAAATTAGAAGTTTTCAAAAAGCACTTAGATACAAAATTTCACAACATTTTTTTAAAATATGAATAAAATAAGATGTATTCCCGATATTACCCAAAGCTATATTAGATTTATTCCCTCATACAACAATTTAGATCAGTTTTTATGTTAAGACCTTGTGGAGAAAGAGTTTTAAGCTTATGAATCCATTCTGTTTTTTTGGGGGGAGACTTTATTTACAATGTTATCTCCCCTCCAATGGATCTTTATTTAAATCCATTTTTGATGTTTCTAATGTGCTCAGCCACTCTTATATATAAACACATTGTAGTCCTACCTACATACTGCATGCCACACGGGCACTCCAGTAGGTAGACTACATTTTTTTCATAATAAATTTGCCAATTTCAGATATTTGTCCTGTTTAGTTTGAACTAAACTTTTGGATATTTTTGATCTTATCTTTAGTTGTTCTGCAGCCTATACATCTCTTGCATTTATGAAAGCCTTTAAGTTCTTGTTTAAAATAGGAGGTTTTAACTTTTGAATGATTAATAAAACTTGGTACAAGTTTTTCTTTCAAAATTCTGTAAGTTACTTTCAGTTGCGTAGGTAAAATGTCTTAGTAAAATTGGCAAGTACTTCTTAAAAATCGATTCTAGCTCCTTGTGGTCTGTACTATATTGGGTGATAAAATTAGGACAATCTGATTTCATATCATCAGTATTTCTTTGTCTCGTTCTTTTCAGACAATTGTTATTTAAAACTTCTTCTTTTGCTTCTAAAATGTTCTTACCACACCCTTTATGTAGGAAAAGTGTCTCCATTTGTTCTTTCTGTTCCTTACATATTTCAGCATCAGTGCAGTTCCTGTTAACTCTTTTGTATTCACCTCTTAGGATATTTCTCAACCAAGGGCCATAGTGACAACTTTTAGGGTTAATATAATTATTTGTATCTGTAAGTTTTTTAAAGGTACGTCGTGTCTTAATGGAATTATTTCTACATAAATAGGTCTAGAAAGTTTTAAATAATTTGACTATAATTGGATGTATATCTAAGACCCATATTGTTAGTATTGATGTATTAAAGGAAAATATTCAGGGCTTCTTCTGTTCCTTTCCAGATGCATATACGATTATCAATGTATCTCTTCCAAAATATTATTCTTTCATTTCTTGGGCAGTGAATGTTGCTAAATGTTCTTTCCCAAGATCCCATAAAAATATTTGTGAAACTTTGGGCACATTTACTACCCATGGCAGTTGCAAATAACTGCAGGTATAAATCTCCTTCCACCAGAAGTAGTTTTTTGTTAATATGAATTATATACACTGAAGTAAAAATGTTATTTGTTCTTCTCTCAGATCTCCTTGTTGTATCAAGGCTTCCTTCACTGCTTCCACGCCCATATCATGATTTATCACGGTGTATAATGAGGTAACATCACACTTTGCCAAAAAATACCCCGTTTCCCATTTGACCGTTTTTAGACAGTTTATTGTTGCACTAGTTTCATTCAGCTGTGAAGGTACGTTCTTGACAATGTCTTGTAGGAATGTATCCACATAATGTGACAAGTTGGAAGTCGGTGACCTAACACCCAAGACAATCGGTCTTCCCAGTGGATTCAATGGATCCGTGTGTATTTTGGGTAAAACATATAGGACTGGTATTTTTGGATTTAATACATTTAAATAATCGTATTCCAAATGATTGAAAATACCCACTTCTTTAGCTTCTTGTAAGAGAATTTGCAATTCCTCTTTATATGATTTTTTAGGGTCCCCTCTCAACTTTTTATATGTAGAGTTATCTCCTACCTGTTTTACTAATTCTTCCACATATTGATCTCTGTCCATTAACAAAATTCCTCTTCCTTTATCCTCTGGTTTTATAATTAGGTCTTAATTTTCCTCCAATTCTTTTAAAGCATCTTTTTCAGTTTTGCTTAAATTGTGTCTCACTTGTTTTAATTCCATAATTTCAGTGTCATCTAGAACTAATCTTTTAATGCTCTCCATATATTGACTAGTACATTGGGTGGGATTAAATGTAGAATTCACCTTGCAATTGGTATGTTTATATATCTCTCCGCTATTAGTCATTATTACGTCATTTTTATCTACAAAATATTTTTTAAGTTATAACTTTCTCATATATTTATGGACATCTATGAATGTATCACAGCAAATCTGCTGTGATCTGTCTGGTCAAGTGACCAGATTCCACATCTTATACTAGGTAAAAGGGTCGGGAGGGTGATCCTTTATCGTTCAATTACTCTTGAACTACAACTCTGACAGTATTGAAATAACACTCTCTATGGCCCAAATACTATGACGATTAATTGGAGCTGCTTTTATTGCAAAATATTACTGTCCCTTTAACATATTTACCATACCAAGAAAAATCAAAGTATATGGATAAGAGCTAGAAGAAGTGATCAAGTATGTTTACCTTGGACAGGAAATGTCAACAGATGGAAACACGGTGATGGAAATTGAGATGGCAAGCATTTGGAAAACTTAGTAAATGTCTTTAAGACAAATTTACCACTCTACCTCAAGCGAAAAGTTTTTGACCAATGTGTCCTCTCAGCCCTTTTGTATAGCTGTAAAAACACTCTCCATGGCCCAAATACTTTGAAGATTAATTGGAGCTACTTTTTTGTGAAACATTACTTTCCTTCTAAACATGACTAGCATTTTTCTGAGATTCATCTTCAAACCATAATTTTAGCTTTTCTGTAGCTCTTCAGTGCATCCTGGCAGTTCTTCTGGACTACAGACAAAGAGTATGATATCATCTTCAAAATGATGTAGGTAGTCTCAGTTGATCTTAAGTCCTTTTTTGTGTACTAATTTAGTGTGCAGAAAATGCCTTCTAAACAATCAGAAAATAGATTTGCGGAGATTGTATCTCCTTGTCAGACGCCTTTTTTTAATACTTTATCATTGTTGACCTGTATTGAAGCTGTTGCATTTTCATATATTGATTGGAGGATATTGATGTAAGCTCTATCCATTGTTTGATCAGGACATCGATTATTGCTTGCTTTTTCACTGAGTCAAAGGTGTTTTTCGTTGTTAAAGGGACAGTAATGTCCCAAAAAATGCCCCCCCAGGTTTGTAGAGTTTAAAATATTAATCAATATGCTCCAAACCTTATCTCTCAAACCACTATGGTTTGAGAGATATAGGGATTCAAAGTTCCCCCCTCCCTCCCCTTCTCCTGATGCCAGCGTCTAGCTGACAGCAGGAGATCCCAGTCCGGGGACCAGCAGGCAGCTCTGCAGCAGAGCCCAAATTGCGTTACTTAAAAAAAATAATTCATTGGAAAGGTGTACAACGTGTGCTTGCAAACCAGGCACACTTTTTAGACCTTTCCAACTAATGAATTATTTTGCAATAACGTGATTTCGGCTCTGCTGCAGAGTCTCCTCAAGTCGTACGACTCGATTATCCTGCTGTCAGCTTTACAGCTGACATCAAGAGAAGGGGAGGGAGGGGGGAACTTTGAATCCCTATATCTCTCAAACCATAGCAGTTTGAGAGATAGCATTTGGAGCATATTGATTAATATTTTAAACTCTACAAAGCTGGGGATTTTTTTTTTTTGGGACAGTACTGTCCCTTTAATGAATGCTATGCATAATGGAAAGCTGTATTAGTTACATCGCTGTATAACTTGTTGCACTCTCTGGGTACGTTCCATTGTACTAAACCGCTCCGGAGGCCTGCTTGTTCTTTAGGTTGTGCTATATTAAGTATTGTCCCCATTCTTCTTGATAGTACCTTTGTGAAAACCTTGCAGACCACAGGCAATACTCTTATTGGTCTGTAGTTTTTTAGATCCACTTTATCACCTTTTTTGTGTAGTAAGATGATTTCTGTATTTTTCCATGTTTCAGGCACTTTGCAGCATGGTAGGCATTTTTAAAACAGTTTAGCTAGGGTATTTGAATGAGTTGATCTCTGGTTTCAGAATTTCGATAATAATAACTGTATCAGGTCATAGTAACATAGTTGTAACATAGGTTATGAGGCTGAAAAAATACATGTGTCCATCAAGTCCAGCCCATTCCAAAAACACCCCTACTGATCCAGAGGAAGGCAGAAAAAAAGCCCTCTGAAGCCATTTCCAATTTAGCCCCACGTGGGTAAAAAATTCCTTCCTGACTCCAAGGCCTGGATTCATCAAGGTGCGAATGGATTATTACGCAGGAAAATCAGAGGATTTTTCTGAGTATTAACCATTCACCCATTCAGCAACTTTCGGATTGTATCCGGCCATCGCTTATTCTTCAATAAACGATGGCCAGATAGATCCACAAATGTGATCCTCTAGCTTCAAGCTGTCTAATCCCATTTGAATGCAAGGGGCAATCAAACGCATACAAATTTTTGCTTCTGCTTATGCGTGTGTTTTTCCCATGACTGACCAATTTATGCAAGTTTCCCTGCTTCGCATACACAAAGCAGGGAAACACGCAAAATCAATAATGAATACCCGAAGGTATCCATCAATGATTGTGGCGAAGAGCAGCGTATTTGATACACTGCTCTTCACGCAGTTTGATTAATCCCAGCCCAAATGGCAGTCAGATAGATCCCTGGATCAACATCCTATCTGCAAGGAAGCCATTGGTCATGTTTTTCAATATTGTTCTGTGCTAGATAGGCTTCCATTGCTTTTTTGAAAGTAGTTACATTATCTGCAAGTACAACATCCCGAGCAAAAGAATTCCATAGCTTTACAGCCCTTACTGTAAAGAATCTCTACCTTTGTTTAAGTCAAAAGTGCCTTTCCTCTAGTCTCAATGGATGATCTCTTGTTCTTAGCTCAGATCTTTTAGTAAAAATTCATTGAGTCCAGCGTCTTTGCCATTGTTCTTTGATTTTGTTGTAGCTTCTACTTCTTCTACCAAACCTTCTGACACAGCTTCAGCCTCTGACACTGCATTAAGTTATTGTCCTTCATCCTTATAAAGCTTTTGAATCGTTTTCTTTTTCGTTCGGTATGGAATGCAGGTACCATGAGAGGTGATCTTCCTTTGGAAGGAGGAACATAGAAGACATGGCCTTGAGGGTAGAGCCTCCCGCCCCCTTCTACAGGCGGACCCAGCCACTGCCTCCAGTTTTGATATGTTCCTGACTGAACTGGACATGACTTGGAACATTGATGCTTAGTGTTAGCTTATTTTTTATTTTACTTTAGATATGAAGCTGTCACATTTCCTGCATTAGGAGTGTTACCACTACTGGCTTCCCCTGGCGGATTGCACAGTGTACAGATGCTCTTGTGGACCCTTTGCAACCCTGTGGTGAGAATCTTGCAACCCAAGTTTTCACTCCCAGCAGGGCCTCTCTGAGACTCTGCTTCTTCACAATGGTAACCTGAAGACAGAAGGTGTGAAGACTGGTGAGTAACCTTTCGAGTGCCTTGATCCACTTTGTCCCCACTTGTGCCCCTCTGTACAGCAGTTGTCTCTGAGCCTTTGGGCTCTTGCACTCTTGTTGGGTTTTCTTTTCTGTTCTTTTCATGGGTTGTGGAGTATGGATGATTGCTTAGTGCTTGTTATGCCCTGCCCTGCTGGTTTCTCTGGGTTAGGCTTTTCCTTGGCCTTTCCCTTTAGGGCGCCTTTAACACTTTGAGTGCCAGAGGGGTACGCAAGGCATTGTGTACCGCTCTGGCACTCAAAGGGTTAAAGCGAAACTTTCATCAACATTATACTTAGCCCCAAATCCTTAATAGGACAGCGATATAAATAGAAATACTTTCCATTTTTAGTATAAGTGTGGCATAAGTAAGAGAGAGAGCAGGCAGGTACAGCTAGGATCTTGCAGGAGGCTCTGTCTGCTCCTGTGCTGTCAGTCTCTTCCGGTGCCTTTCAGCACAGTGGCATTCAACTCACCAATTGTTGAGCTGAAGGGGACGGACAGCACAGATGCAGAGATGCCGTCTTTGCAAGATGTCTATGCTGTTCTCCAATGCTTCCTGCTGAAAATGTTCTCTCACTTAATTATGCCTCACTTACATTGCCAATGGAAAGTATTTCTATGTGTATCGCTCATCTATTAAGGATTCCGGGCTAAGTATAATGTTGATGAAAGTTCCACTTTAAGACGCGCGTCCCGTGCTGCAGCCATCTTTGCACCATTGACTTCTATAGGAGAACTTCTCTGGGACATATCTCTGCAACCGATTATCATACAGTGTTCAGAGTGGGCTCATTTTTCTTTTCTCCTCATGCCCTTTCATTCGGTTGACATCCTGAGTGTCTTGGGGCCCACGATCGGAGTTGTAGGCATTGATAGGCCTCAGCAACAGAGAAGACTACATTACCCAGAGTGCCCATTTCCCAGGCTTTCTCCCATTTGGCTGCAGGGCCAGAGCCACCTATAGGCGAGGTAGGCGCCAGCCTTGGACGCACATGTACTGGGGGCACCTTGGCTGCTATGCACTTCCCATATCACAGCACATTCGCCAGATGCGCAGTGGGCGAATTGCAGTAATACGCGATGCACAGTTCATGAGTTATGGTATCACATGCATGCATAGTAGTCGGGAGTTGGCGCATGCACAGTGCCAATTCTCGGTGAGCAGTGTGGGTCTGTGTCAAGTGCATGCACAGTTGATTGTTCGAGGACTTCTGGGAGGGAGCGGACCCTGGTACCGTACAAGCCACGGGGAGGAGCAGGATGTCCGGGGATCGCTGGGCTCAGACGACAGGCTCCCAGTGGGTATGATCTCATGGTCTGCTCTGGCCCCCTGTGTACAGATGCATACACAGCACAATGGCCCCTACACATAAAGGGAATACACATACATTGACACTTATACATGTATAAGAAACACACTCATTGACACTTATACACACATACAGAGAACAAGCGAACACACTGACACTTATACACATATGGGGTGGAGCACAAAGGGGCATGGCACAAGGGGGTGGAGCCAAGGGACAGCAAATTTAGGTTTTGCCTAGGGTGGCAAAAATCCTTGCACCAGTCCTGATTGGCTGCCTGGTTTGCAGCCACAATTTTACTTCTTTCTTAAATATCTTACGCAGACACAGCCTCTCCTTGCTCTCCTTCTCCAGAATAACCCTTCTCCTGCCACATAAGTAGGGTGTATTATTACACTGGGGAACTGTTACCGGTATTTTATACTAGTTTGACACTATTCCTGTCAGAATGTCAGATCCAAAGGGACATGGAGCTAGAACTAAGGCTAAGGAGTCAGGGGTGTCTCTGACCCCCCCTTGCTTACTGTTCCTCATGCTAAATGGGGCTCCTTGTCCCTCATGGATCTCCTTGTCCCTCATTTGCTGTAGCCCCTACTAACCCACAGGGGCCCTCCAGCACAGAACAAGAGCCAGTTTGGGTTAAGAATTTGTTGTCCTCTATGGCACAATGTACTAAGGCCCCAAGTTTGCCTG
The DNA here is from genome assembly GCA_037306005.1 of Rhinophrynus dorsalis. Taxonomy (NCBI): domain Eukaryota; kingdom Metazoa; phylum Chordata; class Amphibia; order Anura; family Rhinophrynidae; genus Rhinophrynus; species Rhinophrynus dorsalis. The sequence continues at coordinate 176,522,803 of CM074724.1, read as the reverse complement.
CACTCATAGGCTCCTCTGAGGAGGACAAACGGGAAGGGGAATATGAAGATGTGGATTCTTCCTACTCCTATTGGGACTCCTATGAGGCTCACCCTCTTCCCTTTGCTGAGGGGATCCTCGCAGTTGTTTTACAGGGTTCACTATTCAAATGTCGCCCATTGTTTGGCAACCAACAAAACGGTGCGTTTAAAATGTCACCTGCATGAAATGTTGCAGGCTTAAGTGTCACCACCATCTGTGCCTTAACTCTATGTCGCCCACTTAGGGGTCGCTCTGCCAGGTAGACACACGGCCATTAAAGCAGCTCCCGTTTTACAAACAAAAAGTTAGCTCAGTTCAGGAGACTAATAAGAAGAGAAGACTCACACTTATTTAAATGGTGATTTGAACCCCCTGAATGCTAAAGAGATCTCCAACTCATTGCTTTGAAATGCTTTGGAGACCTCTCTAGCACTCAGGGGGTTAAATTTCTATTCAAGACACTCAAAACACTACAGTAGCTCTGTTTCCCAAAAATAAATTAGAGCAGTTACTGTGATTAATAAATTATAAGATGCTCATATTGTGTGATGAAGCCTTCTATGCTCTCCCTCTACTTTGTCTCTTCTCTCTGACATGCTTGTCTTGCACTTTCACCTCCTCTTCTCTTCCTTACTGAAACCTGAACTTCTTTCTTGAGGAGGTACTGAAACTAGAACTCTCTTGTCCAGAAGAGATGGTACAGCTTTCACCTCCTTTCCTCTTCCTCACTCCATCTCTCCATCTGGCTCTCAATCTCCTCTCAGGTCCACCTCTCAGGAGGTGAAGCTGAAAGGCAAATGGACCTGAGAGGAGACTGAGAGCCAGAAGGAGAGACGGCGTAAGGAAGAGGAGAGGAGGTGAAATCTGCACTGTCTCTTCTGGACAAGAGAGTTCTAGTTCCAGTACCTCTTCTTGAGAAAGGTTCAGTTTCTATTCAAAACTGTTTGTGGTTTCAAAGAAGGGCTTCAAGCAACTCAATTTGTTTGTGGAGATTGCTCTCTTCAAGATAGAGTCTTTGTACTCTGTTATCGCCGCTATGTGCCCAGGGAATTATTTTGAATCTCTAGTCCTTCAGGATGCATACTTACATATCCTAATTCTTCTGGACAGTCAATGCTATCTGCATTTTGCCTTCAACTCAGGACACCAGTTCACCGCTCTGCTCTTTGAGCTGGCCTCTATTCCTTGGGTGTTTACCAGAGTCCTGGGCAGTGGTGTCCGTAGACATTTTTCCAGGGGGGGGCAAAGCCATAATATGACCCCCAGGCCAGCCCATCTAGCCCCTTTATTTATATGGAGTGGGGTAATTGTGGGGGGGGCAAGTGCCCCTCTTGCCCCCCCCTCCGGATGCCCATGGTCCTGGGGGCCTTGACGACCTTCATTCTCACACGGGATATTGTGATGACTCCATATGTGGACAACAGTACACTCAAAGCTCCGTTGGGAGAACTCCTGGCTCAGCAAGTCCAGAAATGTGCTCAGATTCTGGTCCACCATTGATGGATCTTGAATATGTCGAAGTCCTCCCTAGTTCTTTCCCAGGAGCTGTTATTTCTGGGGATGCGGTTCAGTACCTGACTGGGTACATGCTTTGGAGTGGCCTTCAGCTCCGGTCCAGGAGCATATGAGGGTTCTGTGCTGCGTAGTGCTTACCCTAGAAGTGGTTCCCTATTCTCAGATGCACACCAGGAAACTCCAGAGGCAAGTTCTCCAGACATGGCACCTGGGGATAAAGGGCAGATGGACTATGGGGGAGTGTCTTCAGTCCATCAATGTTCTGGAGCTAAGGGCGATCCAGCTTGCTCTGGTGTACTAGACCCCTCAGTTGAAGGATCATCAGGTGAGAGTCCAGTCAGAAAATGCCACAGCCATGGCTTATATCAGCCATCAAGGGGGCACTTGAAGAGCGGCTGCCTGGTTCAAAGTAAAGTACATCCTAGGTTGGGCAGAAGCCCTGGTTCTGTCCATCTCCGCTGTGATGGTGATTCTGTGGTGCGTTCACCTCTCTTACATCTTTCCTAGGTTTCCCTTCATTTCCAGGGTTTTCATGAAGATAAGGATGGATGGTCCAACTGTATTTCTGGTTTCTTCTTATTGAACCAAGAGGGCGTGGTTTCCACAACTGGTGTGTCTTTCCATTCAGGATCCATTTCCACTGCCACCCAGACTGGACATCCTCCTTCAAGGCTACATCTGGAAGGAGGATGTGGGGAAGCTGGCTTTGAGGGCATGACTGTTGAAGCCTCCATCCTGAGGAGAAAGGGTGTAACGGTTTGTTCAACACTCAGACACAGTGGTTTAGGATAAAACACAGTTTTATTGAAAACACCAATGATCAAGTACCCTTCACAGGCCTTGTACCTCAGCAGAAACATACAGAGATAATACAGGTATTTTATGCATATGCCTACACAGGCCCAGTATAATAGGAAGCAAGAGAGGTCTTATACTGACACAGGTCAGGCAGGAAAGGGTGAATACCCAAAGCAGCAGTACAACATGAGTTAAAGTCCCAATAGGTATAATCAGTCTCTGTGTAGAGAAGTCCGTGGTGAGTTCTCTTTGTAACGCCCAGTATGATGGTATAGCAACGAGTAGGAGACTGCAGTGCAAGTATGGAGATTAGAGGACTTGTAATCTGCCAGAGCAGAGCTGAGACCAAAACCCACTGCCGTGGTAGTAACGGAGGCAACAATGATACTCTGCCAGAGCCAAACGGGAGTACAGCCAATGGCACAATGCCGTAGCAGTAACGGAGGCAACAATGATACTCTGCAAGAGCTTAACGGGAGTACAGCCAATGGCAAACTGCCGTAGCAGTAACGGAGACAACAATGATACTCTGCAGGAGCTTAATGGATGGTTTGGCCTATGGCACCCTGCCGTGGCAGTAACGGAGGCAACAGAGTTCTGTGAGAGTAACAGAAGGCTCAACCAATGGCACACTGCCGTAGCAATAACACAGGAAACACTGAAGCTCTGCAAGAGTTAACGGAAGGCCCAGCCAATGGCACACTGCCTTAGCAGTAACGGAGGCAACACAGAGGCTCTGCAAGAGTTAACGGAGGGCTCAGCCAATGGCACACTGCCGTAGCAGTAACGGAGGCAACACGGAGGCTCAGCAAGGGTTAACGGAGGACTCAGCCTATGACACACTGCCGTAGCAGTAACGGAGGCAGCACAAATACTCTGCCAGGCAGGCCTCAGGCTCAGCGGAAGTCAGAATGTCGCCCAAGCGACACAGCGATGCAGGAACAGGAAAGCCGGGTCGAATCTCGGAGCAGGAACGTCAGACAAGCCGGGTCAGGTCACGAAGCAGGAACGTCAGCCAGGCCGGGTCTAATCACGGAGCAGGAACGTCAGGTGAGCTGGGTCAGGTCACTGAGCAAGAACGTCAGCCAGGCCGGGTCGAATCACGGAGCAGGAGACCAGAAGAGTAGTCAAACGGGCCAAGTCTGTACACAGGAACACAAGTAACTCAAGTAGGCACTGGTACTGGAACACCATGAAAGGGCACCGGATAGGTGCCAGAGCCCAGTATATGAAGGCCATACTGGGCGGGCCAAACATAGCTCAACCAATAGGAGCGCATCACAACAGAGACTGACAGAGAGCACGGGCACCGTGATAAAGGGGTTCTCTCCTGAAGTCATCTCCACTATGATCCAGTCTATTTTTCATTCTTGGTGAGTGGACAGGGAAAAGTTTGACCTACCTGTGGTTCTGTCCTTTCTTCAGGATGGTATGAACTTCTGTACTCTATATATTTTTCCAGAGGCGTATTGGTATTCTTCTGCCTACTTCCTTAGTGTTGCGCTGCTGGATCTACTGTGTCTGATCCTGGCTTGTGACCTGATGCTTCTTCTGCATGCTCCCTTGGTGCTGTGCTGCTGGATACTGTGCATTGACCTGGACTGCCTGACCATCCTGTGACCAGCTTCCAAGGTGCTCAATTTCCTGTACTGGGGTTTGCCTATCCATGCGCTGTCCTGTATTTGGGGTTGTGATGAACAGGACTGTCACAGTCACACAACGCAAGAGGCGGAGCCCCTCCCCCCCCCAGCTGAGATCATGTAGACACTAATACTGAATGATATAGAGAGAATTGCTTGGGATTGTCATGGAAGCCTGCTCCAACCTTCCCCCGCCCAGACTCAGAGGCTCTGAGAGGCAGATGACGATCAGCTGAGATTGATGGTTTTATTGGTGGAACAGCTATTCACTGGGAATTTATACAGGATTGATGTTTGTGCTAAACCCCCCTTGAGATTTCTACAGCAGGTGATTAGAGTCTTGTGTCAACCTCCCCCCCCCTTTAGTAACCTTTGTCTGATGTTAAACCCTGCATGTCATGTTTTGTCCATGTCGTGATTGCCCCTTTCTCTGAACTGTTTAAAAATGCTGTGTTGGTTGTCAATAAAGCAGTTTGTGATTTACCAAGGAGATTGTTTGTCTGTCCCTGAAGTAGCTAGGTATATTGCTGTTTGTTGTCCACTATAAAGCAGTTACTCATAGAGAAGTGCCAGTGGACAAGATAGAATATCCTATACGAACCGTAGCTATCAGTGCAGTATATTCTCAAAGTACTGGGTCTTAGCGCTTAGTATGGTAGTTAGCTGTGCAGGTTAGCGGAAGAAACCCACAGACGATAACGTGCCTGAACTGCTATACCTTCAGTGGAAGAGATGCCATGACCATATCGTCACAGGGGTCTTCTAGCTTTGTCTGCTTTTGGGTTCCTATCCTATATTGCTGTGTGCTCTGGGTTTGCTCAGAACCTATTTAGAATAAGTACTTCCTGTTGTATCCTGCTCGGGTATCGTTCTTTGCAGGGGTGGTTTCAGTAAGCATACATACCATCCTTTAGCTGGGTGTACCGATTGCCGATACTCACTGACAGTGATTTCCACTGGTTGGATGTGGTGCACTCTCAAGTTCTGTGTGCACTGTACAGAGTCTTTTCGTAAGACTGATGCCTTGTTTGTAATTCCTGAGAGTCCTAGGGCAGGTCAAGCTATTTCCAAGGTCATCATTGCTTCTTGGATTAAGTTTACCATTTGTAGGTCATGCAAACTCAGGAAGAAACCTGTTCCTCTCCGTGTTACAGCACATTCCACCAGGTCTGTTGGAGACTCTTAGGCTTACAAGCATTAAGCCTCGGATGAGCAGTTGTGCAAGGCTGTGATTTGGTCCTCCGTGCACACCTTTGGGAAGTACTATCTGGTGGATCTTGCCAGCTTTGCCAGGAAGGTCCTTCAGGCAGTTCTGCTTGTCTAAGGACCTATATTTTCCTGTGCCTTACTGTTGTTCAACTGTTTGAGCCCAGTTGGATCTTGATCTTGTATGCTGTGCTTATGTTTCAGTGTCCTTTCACTCTTAATTTGATTTGGGCTATTCCTAGTTCTGTATAGACCTAGGGAACTCCAGTATCATGGGGACAAGTGCTAGGTCCTTTCTCGTACTTCCCACCTCTTGGAGCCTACAGTTGGTATATCCCATGGTACCTGGATTCCATAATGGATGAAAGAGAAAATAGGATTTTAGTCTTACATTGTTAAATCCTTATCTCTTAGTCCATATGGAATACAGGTCTCCCACCCAAAGAAAGGGACCTCTCTTGGTCTTGCCTGTCTGGACATGGGAGTCCTCCTTTGGGTCTTTTCTCACAGGAGCTTACTTCTTCTTCTCTTGCTGTCCTATCTAGTGAGCTTGTCTCATATCAAAACTGGAAGTGGGGACTGGTTCTGCCTGTAGAACGGGAGGGAGGCTCCACCCTCAAGACCTTGTCTTCCGATATGTTCCGTGTTTTAAAGGAAGATCACCTCCCATGGTACCTGTATTCTCTATGGACTAAAATAAAAAGATTTAAAAAGGTAAGACTAAAGTACTATTTTTTTCTGCTCATTTTAGTATTTGTTGTTGTTTTTTTGTCATTGTACCATCTTCATGCTTTAATGAAAACAGTTGGCTCCTATGCATGGCCCCATTTCATTTTGCTTTCTTTAGCCCTTGATTTTCTTCCAGTGTGCTTTTGATGAGCTCAACATATAACTTTTGCATTTCTTCTTTTATGCAGTTTTTATATGGTCTTCTACATTTCTGCATATTCTAACTTGTTTCTAATATTACTGTTTTGCTTCATTTCTGGTCTCTTTTTCATCATGGCAACTGTAGATGCAAGGGCATGGACAGTGTCTGCAATAGTCTCAATAACTTTTTCATTGTGGGTTGAAATGTCTGTGTCTGGTAGGTATAGCTATTACCATTAGGATTTTTCCATGTAAACTTTCTCTGGCCCTTTTTGCTGCAGAATTAATTCATGATGTACAAATTTTGTTCTTTTGCAAATTCAATCAGTTGGTTGCCTCTTTCATCTCTTTTTCCAGTTCCATGTGGTCAGATAGATTTTTCACCATTTTGGAATTTACCAATTCTCGCAGTGAAATCTTCCATTATAAAATACGGACCTTAAGGTCTTTGCTAATATTCTTGCTAACCAGTTGAAGCCTGATCACCCTATGTTAGTTCTACTGGATCAGACAGGCTTTATGCCAGACAGGGAAATGAGAGATAACATTATTAAGATTATCTTGCTGCTGCAGACCACTGCAACGGACTCCCCTCGTACTCTTCTTCTTTCATTGGATGCAGAGAAGCATATGATCCAGTCTGTTGGGATTTTATGGAAGCCTTTCTCTGGGATTTTATGGAAGCCATTCTCTAAACTTCTAGCTGCCATACTATCCCTTTTCTCAGCCCTTACCCAAGTGGAAGGTAAGAACGGTGTCTTGTCTGGCTCATTTCACATTTCCAGCGGCACCAGACAGGGATGCCCCTTATAACCCCTGTTGTTCATCCTCACTCTGGAACCTCTGCTATCTCTAATCCATCATTCAGAATCAATATCCGAGATTTGTTTTGCTCTTATGGGGGTTAAACTCACCAGTTATGCAGATGATGTGCTTCTGCTTGTCACTCGCCCATTGTTGCCTGCGTTGCTTTATCTTGACAAATATAATGAGGTGTCATACCTGAAGACTGACTAATCTAAATCAGAGATCCTGAATCTGATGTTTCTGGAAGCCTCCCGGCCCTTCCCAAACTTACTTTTCTTTCCCCTGGCGTGAGCATTCAATTAAATATCTGGGTGTTCAGCTTGCACCTAATGTTGGGAATCTTGTGTAACTGAACTTGGCAGACTTAGAACAGACCATTTGAGTGGACCTATGGTCCTGAAACAGCTTATTTATCTCTTGGATGGGTCGGTAATCTAGTAAAATAGTAGTCTTACCCAGGATTCTGTACCTTTAAAAGTCCCTTCCTCTACAGGTGCCAGCCAGACACGTACATTCCTTGCTTCAGTTTGGTCTGAAATTTATCTGGAAAGGCAAGAAACCCTGTATCAGCAGAGAGATCTTGACATGCTCGATTTTGCACTGAGTTTTCAAGCTTCCTGACCTCTATGCCTACCAGAGGGCTGTGGCTGTCCCTATGCTTTTAGAACTTTGTTAGAAGTTGCCAACCTTGGATTGGCCCTCTCTCCTGAAACTTATGCTGGATTCTACATCCTGTTCAACTATTGTGGGCTAGCCCCCACATCCTCCCTCTCATAGTGACACGAAATGACGTCTTGCAACATTTTCTGTCGATTTGGAGGTCATGTAACAGATCACTCCAGTTATCGGGTTACCTATCTCCATTATGCTCAATTAAAGGTAACCCAGACTTCCCTCTGGGGCTCTTGCTCCATGCCTTTTGGGAATGGTCAATCCATGGATTGTGAGACCTTGACCATCTTCTTCCGTTAGGAGCTCTTTCGGATTTAGCTGAGCTTTGCATAATTCATGGTCTCCCGGAATCTGAGTTCTGGAGATACTGCCAAGTTCAGCACTTTCTGCAATCCTTTCTCCCTAGAGGTTTTCACCCCAGACCCCTAACTCTCATTGAAATTCTTCTTGTTCGACCAGTCACATGCATGCCAAATAGATTCCCAATGTTCTCATGAGAGAAACTAATTACAATATTATGATGTGTTGGTATCGGCCCTCTTCCTTGTTGGCTAAGTTTTACCCCGGGACCCCGGCTCACTGATGGAGGTGTGAGAGAGAAAAGGGATCACTGCTTCACATTTGGTGGTCTTGCCCCCTTTTGTCTGCTTAGAGTCTGTATTCCCCTTAGATTTAGATCCATAATCCCCCATCTCTCTCTGACTGGAAGCTCTGAAAAAGTCATATTCTAGACATTTAAAGCTTATACCACTTTAACACTTTAACTCCGGCACTTTATCTAGTTGATACATGATACCTATGCCACTTGGCTCGCTTTTACAAATGAGTGATTTCAGCAGTAATGCTCTTGGCCAATGGGGGCACCTGCTCCCCCCCCCTGCTCACCCTCCCTCCCTGCTCTCTGTTTCGCTTTCCTTCTATGCTTTCATCTTTTCTGATCATTTTCTGTCTGTTTAACACACCTCTACTCCTAATGGTGTCCTTTGGAAACCCATTCATTAGCATAACCTCTATTATGGTGTTTTCTGATGCATTTAGTGAAAACTGATACTGTACGCCACTGCTAACACTAGCTGAACAATAAGCCCTTGGGCTGACCTTGTTCCTTGTTTGTACAAGTAATTTGCAATACATTGCTGATGTAACGATCTTTTTCAACTTTGTATACCTATTTTCTTAAGCAATAAACTTTATTAAAACTCAAAAAAAACAAGAAATCTCCCATTATAAATGGTGGTAATTGTCCTGTTTCTAGAGGTATAATAAATCATCATAAAATTATTGAACTTCATCATCACATCATCAGTGTTTGTGTGTATATGTATGTGTGTATATATATATATATATATATATATATATATATATATATATATATACACACTCCTTTTCTTGTCTACTGGAACAAACAAATACCTTGTTTTTCTTTTATTAGCATTTATATTTTGTTATTTATAGTTTGTTATTAATGAGATAGTAGTGTCAGGAAAAAAAGTATTATCTATATGGTATATATAATTAAAAGATAGTACTTGCACTTATTTGTATCTCTCAAACCGTTATGGTTTGAGAGATATAGGAAAATAAAGTTCTCTGGTCCCTCCCCTTTCTGCTTGACAAGCTGTAAAGCTGCCAGAAGCAGATTCTGGTCACTTGACCAGATGTGGCTCTTCAGCAGTGCCGATATAACGATAGCTAAAGACAAATACTTAATTTGGAATTGTCTACAAGCAAGTCTGCAAGCACACTTTGTACATGGTTCTAATTGAGTATTTATTTCTAAATAGCGTGATTTCAGCTCTGCTGAAGAGCCTCTGTCTAGTCAAATGACTGGAATCTGCATCTGTCAGCTAGATGGCAGACTTGAGTAAAAAAGCCAGGAAAATGTAACTTTAGCAAGTTATAGCTCTCAAACCATAAAGATTTGAGCGATAAGACTTACATTGATGTTAATTTTTTTTAACCCCTTAAGGACTGGGAAAACCTGAGGTGGATTTCACTTAAGGACCGGAGCAATTCTGACCTTTTTGACTATGTCTTTGTTCAACAGTGTTTTCCCTCTAAGTCTTTTATTCCACCCCCATAAAGTATATACTGTTTTTTAAGCACAAATAGGGCTTTCATTTGATACCCTACTTATATGGATAACCCACCATTTACTTTATTAAAATGGAAAAAAAAAGGTAAAAAAATGTAAAAAACCCCCACAATATTTGTTTTTTCTCTTGGGATCAATTGGGCACAAAGGGTTACATTTTTATGGAGACTGCATGAAAGGTATGACCGGTCAGTCATACCTACAAAATGCACAGTTTAAAGTGGCCACTGTCCCCCCTGGGTGAAAATCCCCATGTCCCTTTTTCCCCACCCTATTTTGACACTTTTTTTATCCGTGACATTTGGCGGTGTATATAAGTGTATTAAATAGCTCCACAACAATCACACTTCCACTTTTGTTTAATTAGATTTTTTTTTTTTTTTAAATAAAATATTTTTGTAAAAAAAAAAAAAAAAAAGTATTATTGCAGGTCAGAAATTGACCTGCATTTAGCAAGCCTTTGGCATCAGCAGTGAAGGGGTTAATACTCCTAGCTGCTGTATTTTCTTTCACCACTAGGTGTCTCCTGTCTACTTCTGTCTCCCTTACTTTCATAGCAACGGAGACAGAGGCAGACGTGACAGGCACAGACAGCATGCTTTCTCTGATGCCTCTGTCTGTCACTATGCCGGTACATGTGATCTCTGCTACGGCGATCACATTAACTGGCACAGGCAAGAAGGGCTGAGACTGAACGCCCCAGTCTTGGGGCGCTCAGTCTCAGCCTGGCATTAATGATAGCAGCGTGCACGGAGGCACGCTGCTATCATTTTAGCCATGACGTCCTGGTACGTCATTGGTCCTTAACTCAAATCCAGGCATCACGTACCAGGGCCGTCAAGGGTCCTTAAGGGGTTAATGTCTACAATATTAAATCAACTTAAAATTAACCATTGCTATCCCTTTAAGTTATTTCATCATTTTTAATTACGCTTTAAACTTAGGCAATGACATTTTCCTTACTTTATTATATTTTATATATCTGCTTCTTTTGGTCTTATTAAAATCCAGTTTTAGAGCAAAACAAGTAAGAGATTTTAGGAACCTTGCATACTCTGGTTCAATGTTAAGTCGCATACAAAAGAGTATGCGCCTGCACAACGCATTCAGTTGGAGGCTGGAGGCTTGTTTCTCACTTGAATGATCCAGATAGTACATCATTTTGGCAGCTGCTAATCTGTGTGGCATTGATATTTTCTTTCCCGCATAAGATCCTTTTTAACCCTATGAGTACCGCTTTAAGAGGTGGAATCAGAGATTGGTTGAAACACCGTTTAAGGAAAAGACATGAGAATCTCATGCTCTGATGCAGGCCTAAATCCTCCTGTCACCCTTTTCATCACGGCAACATACTGAATCCGACTTTTTAAAAGGATACCGCAAACTCTTTATCCCACCGGTCAGTGCCTGTTTATTTGTTTTATTTTTAATTATCCAAATTAAGTAATGACTTTATGTAGCCAGTTTATACTATTTTGAATTGGAGTGCTGCCCCTGACTTGGTTTTGGAATCTCCTCACATTGCCAGGCACACTTCCCCAACATTTATTACATCTCCCCTAGTGAGGTCTTACTAGTGATTTATAGAAAGTGGCATCAGTATTGAACTGCAGTTATTTTTTTATTTCCTCCTAGCTGTAGGATGGTGATGTCATACTCCCTTTTTTTTTTTTTAATCCTTAGATTATTCAAGTTTGGTAATGTATATTGCTTTTTATAAGATCTGCATAAGAAAGAGAGTCATCTCTAACAGATGTGAGTTACTTGAGGAGATAGACCCAGATGTTAAAAATCCCAAGGACCCATAATAAATTAGGTCAAAAAAAAAAAAGATGTCCTTCAAGTTTATTTGCCACAGTATAACCAAGGAAACAAGAATTATATAAGCCTTCCCTACTCTTAAATGGGTTTGTTAGAAAACCTTTTCTTGTAATAACTCCAGGACCACGTCTTTCTTTATAATTGAGGTTTTAATACTGTGATATCTGGCAGTTTACAGCTTCTCAGTCTATCATATCATGCAGCATTGTGTCTCCACTGTAGACTGGAATCAGGATACAATAATGAAACAACATGGATACTCTCTTATATGGTTTCTGAACAAAAGGTTACATGCTGAACACTCCTATCAACACATATGGTCATATATGACATTTGTATACATTAAGAAGAGCAATTCCTTTTTTGGAAACATTCCAGCAGCATGAGCTCATTTAGCCACCATTATACACATACAATTGAAATTTTATTACAAGACCGGAGGCTCCTATTATGCATTTCAATCTTTACTACTCCATAGCAGTACAGACAAGTACAATAAACAAGAAAAAACAAGATAGAATTGGTTCAACTAAGGCCACGCCCTCTGTCCTTCATTCTTCAGTCGGTGATAAGCCTCTTCAATAAAGTCTATAACTCCTTCAGTGATTTCCTCTTTCTTTACTGCTCCGCAGGACGTTAAGTACCTCTCACAAAATTAAAGTGTGTATGTGTGTTTTATATTTACCCCTTGCTCTATACTGTAAGAGAATTATGTCATCTTCTTTATTTCTTGTTGCTTTCTGCCCAACTTTGTTACCAGTTCTTAGACTGCTTCCTTATATGCCCTTAGAAATCGTTTGGTTTCTTTCTGAATTTGGTACTTTATTTCACCTTATTATTTTCCTTTGTCATCGTGCCTTGCCTTATTTCTACTGTTCCCATTGTATCGCGCTCCGATTTACCTTTCTGTCGCTTGCCACAAATTTCTATGGGTCTTTGACATCTTGTTTCATGGTTCTTTGTCACACTGGCCATCAGTATTTAACTTTGGTGTTTTCTTGCGGACGTCATCTTGGATGTGGGAATCTCACCCTCTATGGTTTGCTACGCATGTGCTACGCTTACTTCCGGTTTCGGCTGTCTGAAATTTCTGCCAGACGCGACGAACACTGCACACGAACGGTCTCTCTCTGCTCTCACTCTCTTTAACCCTTTGTTTGCCAGCTACTATTAGCTTCCATACTATTGTATTACAGCTGGTTGTTATATCTGGATATATTTGCGATACTCTTACAGTATGTCTCATTCAGATTTCCCCATTCCTCCCTCTACCCCTCAAAAGTCCAAGAAAAAATTATCTTCTCACTTCAAGACTTTTGCTCCAGTGGTTCGAGTTAACATGACCCAAATAATGACGCCCCAAACTTCCCTGAGGAAAGAATTCAGACTGTTGTGGATGCCTCTGTGGGCAAGTCAGTGGCTAATGCCATTTTTCTGTCGTCCAATACAGGTTACTGGTAATGCTGGGTAGGTGATCCACCCCTTTAAGTAGGCAGGAACAATTCTAGAATAGTATGCAGGGGGTAGAACCTACCTTCCCTCCTTGGCTGCAGCTAGCCAACCATCTCCAGAAAGAATTGTTCCTTGGTGAAGATAACACAGACAAGAGAACAGTTCTGCTACAGCTTTAGAAGTTTTTTATTTTTCTGTTAGAAATGGAATACTACCATTAAGTGGATTACCATAACTGACAATGCCCTTAGATTTGGCTAGCTCAGTGACCAGGTGCTTTTTGTGGACCTTAAGCCCTGGGGAAAAAATCTTGGCTACAAGTTCTTTCCCCAGGAGTTGCCTACCGAGGCTTCTTCTTTAAACATGGTAATCTTTAGACAGAAGATCTGCAGGAAAGGTGAGCAAGCCTTTGAGTGCTGCAGGTCCACATGTCCCACAGTGCCCCTCCTCACAGGGGTTTTTCATTTGGAGTTCCTGTTGCACACTCCTGCACTCATTCGGTCTCTGTATCCCATATTGCGCATTGCTCTTCCTGTCATTCAGGGTTACCTAGAGAATTCTGAGGTCCTTTATGCCCAGCATGTTCTGATGTCCCTGAGAGTCTCCCAGGGACCTCCAGCCATGTATTAGAGCTAGTTTGGGTGCAAGAGTTCAAGGCTGCTACTAGGGACCTTAGGTTCACTTTAAAACTCTTTCCATCCCAGTTACAGTGGGTCTTTCATTCTTGGCAGAACCCCTCCTTTGTCAAGTCTTCCCTGCCAAAGCCTCAGGGTGTACCTGACATGTCAGATTCCTCTGAGGAGGAACTGTTGCTGGATTCAGATGTTGAGGAACTTTCTGCGGTGGGCTCCCCTCAGTTTTTTGGGGACCCTTTTGAGGCTGATCCCGAGCCCTCGGCTGAGGGCCTGATCAGGGCTGTTTTAAATACCCTAAACATTTCCTTAGTGCATGAGGTTCCTTCTGACCCTTCTGATGTCTTTCAGGAGCTGAAAAAGCCCCTTACTTGCTTTCCGCCTAACCCCACTCTTGACTGCCATGTGTCCGATGAGTGGAAGTCTTCAGACAGGAAACCTTCTGTCTCCAAGAAATTTGTTAAGCTTTATCCCTTTTCTGAGGCTGCGCTTGCTCAGTGGGTTCATCCTCCTAAAGTGGATGCTCCTACCTTCAGGCTATCCATGTCTTCTGCTTTTCCAGTGTCTGATGCATCTGCTCTAAAGGACTGGACTGACAAGAAACTTGAGGTGTCCCTCAAGTCCATCTTTACCACTGCTGGTTCTGCCATGCGTCCAGCATTCTCAGCAGCATGGGTGAACTGGGCCATTGCGGTCTGGACTAAACAGCTCACTCTTGCTGTCCGTCAGGGTGCTTCTACTTCGGACAAGTTGCGCCTCCTTGCCAACATTTCTGAAGCACAGCATTATGTTTCTGCTGCCCTATTTGATGCCATCCGTTTGGTGGCTAAGGTTTCCACCCTGTCTGTGGTTGCCAGACGGGCTCTTTTGGCTCAAGATCTGGTCTGCTGACACTGCTTCTAAGAAAGCACTGCTTTCCTTGCCTTTTCAAGGCACTTCTTTGTTTGGGCCAGATCTCAAGGATCTGATCAGTGAGGCTACAGGGGGTAAGAGTACACTTCTACCCTTAGTTCCTAGGAAGAAAACACCGCTTAAGCGTAACCGATATTTCCGTTCCTTTCAGAATGAGACACGTCCGGCAAACCAGATGGTTCCCTCAGCTCCGCGTACCTCCTCCAAGCCCAAACAGCAATGGAAGCCCAAGGTGTCCTCCAAGCCCAAGGTTTCCAAGCCTTCTTTGGCATGACTAGCTGAACCTGGGTCCACACTCTGCTGTGGGTGGTCATCTGCGTCACTATCACAGCATTTGGGAGGATTCAGTGACGGACTCATGGGTTTTGCAGGTAGTGATGGAAGGGTACAGGATCCCTTTTGTCTCTCTTCATCCCTTTCATCTTCTTCCTTCTCATATGCCTCAGGGCGCAGAGAAACGCCGTCTGTTCGACAGCGCTGTTCAGGCTCTTCTGGACAAGGACGTTCTAGAGCCGGTTCCAGTTCAGGACAAAGGTATGGGTTTTTACTAAAACCTCTTTGTGGTCTCCAAGAAGGACGGCGGTTGTCATCCCATTTTGGGTTTAAAGGATCTCAATTCCTTTGTGACCTGGACTCATTATCACCAGGAGTCCCTACGGACGGTGATTGCTGCCATGTCCCCGGGGGAATTCCTTGCATTTCTGGATCTTCAGGATGCATACTTACACATTGCCATTCATCCAGAGAGCCGGCAGTACCTTCGGTTTGCCTGTGACCAGGGACATGTTCAGTTCTCAGCTCTTCCATTTGGTCTGACGACAGCACCTCAGGTCTTCAACCGTGTCCTGGGAGCCTTAGTGTCCATCCTCCACCGAGACAGCATCAGAGTTACTTCATACATGGACGACCTGCTTCTGAAAGCCCCTTCTGCGGAACTTCTTCATCACCAGGTTCAGCAATGCATTCATGCTCTTACCCATCATGGGTGGATCATCAACTTGGACAAATCAGATCTTGTCCCATCACATCGTCTGGTATTCCTGGTCCTTTTTTCGATAAACAGAAGAACATGGTGTTTCTCACGGATGAGGTGGCTCACTAGATCGCCCACAGGGCTTCTGCGATACTGGCTCAAGATCCAGTTCCAGCCAAGAAGCTGTCATCTCTCGTGGGGAAATTCATTTCCACCATAGAGGCGGTACTGTTTGCTATGGCGCACACCAGTGAACTCCAGCAGTTTGTGATCAAGGTGTGCAGGGGTCAGCCAGACCTTCTGAAGATGTCTGTGTCACTTCCTCTTCATGTGGAACTGAGTTTGTCCTGGTGGCTCAAACTCTCAAATCTGCTGAAGGGCAAGTCCTTCCTAGTTTCCTTTTGGACCATGGTGACGACGGATGCCAGCCTGTCTGGATGGGGAGCAGTCCTGGGTCGCCTGACTGCACAGGGTCGGTGCTCTCAGGAAGAATCTCTCCTTCCCATCAACATATTGGAGCTTCGGCCGATATTTCATGCCATTCGTCATTGGACATCTCAGCTGGAAGACTGTCCAGTCCAGGTAGAGTCCGACAATGCCACGGCCATGGCTTACATCAACAAGCAGGGCGGAACAAGATGTCTCACCGCTTGGTTAGAGGTCAAGGCTATTTTGTCCTGGGCAGAAGAACACGTTCACCCTCATCGTTCAGAAATGGGGTCTTACATCGACCTGATGGTGACAAGACACAACTGGAAGGTTCCGAGGTTCTGCTCTCGATGGATGGACCCTCTAGCTCTGGTGGTGGATGCAATGTTCATTCCTTGGTTATTCCCTCTGGCCTACATCTTTCCTCCCCTCCCCATGTTGCACAGGGTGTCACAGAAAATACGACTGGAGTGTTATCCAGTGATTCTGTTTGCTCTGTACTGGCCTCTCCAGGCTTTGTTTCCGGAGCTTCTGGATCTGTCAGTGGCAGAGCCATTCCAGCTCCCTTGCTGTCCGGATCTTCTTCTACAGGGTTACCTGTGGAAGGAGGATGTTCATCGTCTAGCTTTGACGGCTTGGAAATTGAATCCTCAATATTGAGGAAGAAAGGGTTTTCTTATGGGGTGGTGGCTACTTTGCTCCGTGCCTGCAAATCTGTTTCTTCCAAGATCTATCATCGTGTCTGGTCAACCTTTCTATCTTGGTGCGCTGACAGGGACCTGTCTCAGGAATTTGATCTGCCTATCGTCCTGGCCTTTTTGCAGGACGGTGTGGATAAGGGCCTCAGTTTGAGTTCCCTTAAAGTTCAGACTTCTGCTCTCTCTGTTTTCTTTGAGAAGCGCATTGCCATCCTTCCTGATGTTAAGGTTTTCTTTCAGGGTGTTGCTCATACCTGTCCTGCCTTCAAGATTCCTGCTCCTCCATGGGATCTTAACTTTGTTTTGGGCGTTCTCCAGCACTCTCCATTTGAGTCTTTGGCTACTATTCCTCTACTCCTGTTGACATGGAAAATGGCTTTTCTCCTGGCGATTGTGTCTGTCCGTTGTGTTGCGGAGTTGCATCCTCTGTCCTGTAAACCACCCTATTTGGTGTTTCACAAGGATAAGGCGGTGCTTCGCACCTCTCAGGAGTTTCTCCCGAAGGTGGTTTCAGAGTTCCACATCAATCAGGAGATAGTGGTGCCTTCTTTCTGTCCTGACTCCACCTCTGACAAGGAGAGGGATCTCCACTTGTTAGACTTGGTGCGTTATCTCAAGTTTTATGTACATTGCACTGTTTATCAGATGCGTTGTTCGTCATTCCTGAGGGTCCTAGGGCAGGAAGACCTGCATCCAAAGTGACTATTGCTTCTTGGATCAAGTCCACTATTCGTAAGGCTTATGAGCTGAGGAAGAACCCTGTCCCCTTCAGGGTCACGGCACATTCTACAAGATCTATTGGGGCCTCTTGGGCTTACAAGAATCAAGCCTCTGCTGATCAGTTGTGCAAGGCTGCCACTTGGTCGTCTTTGCACCCCTTTTCGAAGCACTACCATGTTGATGTGCTGGCATCGGCTGATGCCAGCTTTGGGAGGAAGATCCTGGAGGCAGTCTTGCCTGTCTAGGATCTTCTTCGGTTCTTGGTGCTTCCTTCACTTTTGATCCCGGTTGGCTCTAGTTCAGTGTGCTGTGTAACAGTTTGGGGTGTTGTTAGTCCTGTTTTGTGTCCGTTGACACTTCATTGTTTGTTGGGCTATCTGTGATCTGTTGGTTCATATCTTCTCTGGTGACTTTGGGAGCCTTGCACCTGGTCCTTGCCTTGCTTTCCGCCTCTGGGAAACTCAATGGTTGGACATCTCAGAGTTACCAGTAACCTGTATTGGACGACAGAGAAAAGAGGATTTTAGTCTTACCTGTTAAATCCATACAGGTTACTGGTCTCCCACCTTGTCAAGGGACCATGCTTGGCTCTCCTGTGGCAGACCGTGGGGGTCCTTTGGGGTCATTCTCACAGGAGTCTTCTTTCCCTTCACTATCTAGTCAGTAGTTAGTGTCTCAAATCTTTCTGGAGCTGGTTGGCTAGCTGCAGCCAAGGTGGGAAGGTAGACTCCACCCCCTACATATAATTCTAGAATTGTTCCTGCCTACTTAAAGGGGCGGATCGCCTACCCAGAGTTACCAGTAACTTGTATGGACTAAGAGAAAAGTATTTAACAGGTAAGACTAAAATCGTCTTTTCAGACTGTATGGGACATTTTAAAATCCATTACTTATACTCTTACTAAGCATACTAATGTTCCTCCTCAAATTATTTCCAAAAATTTAGGGTCCTCCCTATTGGTCCAACATGGATTACCCCAGGGTACCAGACAGGAGAAACCTGTAGGAGGCAAACATAAGTCAAAGACTCATTTTCGTGACCCTTTAAGAACTGATGGTGGTATGTCACCTAATGAATCGGCTAGTTACCCTAGCGACATGAAAAGTGGTCTGACCCCACGCAAGAGACCCTCTGCTCAGGTTCTGAGCAAAATGAGTAAAATCTGGCAAAAACCAGATTCTTTTTGTATCTCTTCCTCTTCTGAGGAAGAATCAATCGAATCTGCAGAGGATATGTCAGATTCATCTGACTCAGATCCTACATATGAACCTGATACAGGTAAATATCCCCATAAGGAACCATCTAAATCTATGGATGATACATCCATTCTGGACGATCAGGGAAATACATTATTTGACCCTGAGGGGATTAAGCACTCCAGATCTTCGGAGTGGGTCCCTCGGGACCTAATAGCAAAGTATATAAAATTATGATTAAGGAAACCCCTAAACAGCAAGACGAAAAATAAATTATGGGCAGAATGCCTAAGACCTACTATTGATTCCATCTGTAACACTCCCATTATTGACCCCTGTTTGATCCAGTACTTGTCAAAATCGGGGAAGGATCCTAGGAAGGGTTTGGACAGGTCCCTGAAAAACTGTCAGGATAAATTGCTAGACCTGGTAGGCCCATTAGCCAAAATTTTTGAATTGGCAGAAGACTCTGTCAGTTCAGGGCAACCCTTAAACATCAATAATCTTCTAGGATGGATCCAAAGAGCGTTCTATTTCTTGGGTAACGCCAACTCTGCTTTTTCAACTGAGAGACGCCGGGCAATCTTACTTAAGATCGACCTGAAACTTACAGAGATGGCATCAATTGACGTGGGCCCAGAAGCAGAAGGTTGCCTCTTCTGTGATTCATTCATCAAAGAACTAGGGAAATTTGTGACCACGTTCACTGCTTTGGATAAAGCAGAAACATCCATTAAAAGAGTCTTTAACAAGCGTGTTTTGGGGAGGCCCGGGAAATATACTGGTCGATTTCCCGTCCGATCCTATCAAGGTCCTCAGCAAGGATCACTTAGAAATACTCATGACCCCTCCATGCATAGGAAGGAATTCTCTTCAAATTAGACCAGAAACTCCTACCACTTTTTATCCCAATGAAGCAGAGGTTGGAGACCTAGAGCGTCCAGAGGAGATTCTAGTTACAGATCTTTGTGTTTCCCCTTAACCTTTCTTCACAGGAAAATCTAGGTGGCAGTCTCGCCCATTTTTTTCCATCATTGGTCTCAAATAACCATAGATCAATGGATCCTCCAGATGGTCTGTGGTTATCAAATAGAATTTTATTCTACCCCGATACAAATACAGACTCCTCCAGCTTATCATTATTCAACAGAGGAAAGACACTTGGTAAATTCAGAGATCCAAGATTTATACAAAAAAGGAGCTATAATACAAGTTCCCTTAGACACACCAGGTTTCTTAAGCAATGCCTTCTTAGTAAAAAAGAAAGACTCGGGATTAAGACCAGTAATAAATCTAATAAATCTAAATATGCATATCATGTACCGACATTTCAAGATGGAGGGCATTCATTGCCTCAGAGATCTATTAAATCTGGCAGACTGGATGGTTAAATTGGACCTCAAAGATGCTTATCTGACAGTCCCCATGTGTCCGGAATCTCATAATTTTCTGCAATTCCTATGGAACGGAGAAAAGTGGCAATTCACGTGCCTTCCATTCGGACTGTCCTCAGCTCCATGGTGTTTTAAAAAACTCATGAAACCAGGGGCATATGACTAGTAATCTATTTAGGCGATATCCTCATTATGTCTCAAGTCCGTACAATGACAGAAAATCATTTACAATTGACCATCAAGATCTTGACTCATTTAGGGTTTTTGATAAACTGGAAGAAATCAGTTCTCCATCCATCTCAAATTATAGAATTCTTAGGCTTTATGATTGATTCCCGGAACGCCTCGCTTCTCCTTCCGGGAAAGAAACTGAAGACAATCCGAAAAGAAATCAGAGTGATCCTAAGAAAGGATCTCATCTCTTTGCGGATGATTACCAGAATTGTGGAACTATTGTTGGCCTCTATCCAGGCAATTTTTCCCAGACCACTTCATTATTGAGCCCTACAAAGGCTAAAGACTTTGCATCTCCGGAAAGGACTAGCTTACTCAGATTCAATTGCTCTTTCACTCGAAAACAGGGAAGGACTCCATTGGTGGCTAGACCACATTGAAGCCTGGAATGGCAGAGCCACTTCAGCATATCCCCGGAGATAGTAATAGAGTTAGATTCCAGCAATTCAGGATGGGGAGCTCATTGCGGGGACCTCACTACAGAAGGAAAATGGTCACAACTAGAAAAGATCATGCACATAAATTGTTTAGAACTATTGGCGTGTTCTTTCACGGTCTGGAGCTTTACAAAAGTTTTATCCAGTTGTTGTATTCTACTCAAAATGGATAATTTGTCATGTCTGATATATCATCCATCTGGGAGGCACCAATTCAAAGATCTTGGCCAATCTAGCCAAAGACATCCGTCAATTTTGCCTCCACAGGGACATCTCTGTCCAAGCGGAATATCTTCCGGGTCTTTCGAACACTATCGGAGATTGGAACTCCAGAAGTCTGGTGTATTACAGCAATTGGACTCTTCACGACTCCTCTTTCAAGAAACTTCTCTTGTTGTGGGGTCCTTTGGAGACTGACCTTTTCGCTTCCCAATTGAACACGAGGTTGCCAAAGTCTTCAGCTGGAGACCGTATCCAGAAGCTCAGGCAGTAGATGCGTTCCTTCAGGACTGGACCAAATCCACGAATTATGTGTTTCTCCCATTTGCAAGTCAAGAGACAAGCAACAACCGTAGTGTTGATAACCCCCCTTTGGTTGACTCAGCCTTGGTTTCCAGACATTCTCGAACTCTCCATAGACTTCCCTTGATATCTTACTCCTTTCCCCTCTCTTCTGATGGATCCTACGGGTCAACCGCACAAGCTATTGTTGAGGGGCCATCTACATCTCATGGAATGGCGGATTTCAGTGGTCCCTATTGTATCGAGGGATTTTCGGAATCAACTAAATTCCTCATGTCGGAAGCTTGGGCCCCAGGTACCAGAGCATGATACAATTCATGCTGGACCATCTGGACACGTTGGTGCCTGGAACTGGACTTGGATCCCGTTTCTACAGATCTAACTAACATTCTCAATTTTCTTTCCTTTTGTTTTCAACAGATCTACAATTTGACGGGACACGTTCAGGTTGACAATTTACCAATAGGTCAACATCCTTTGGTATGCAAGTTAATGAAGGGTATTAGATTAAATATACCACCAACCTGTAGATATTCAAGTCTTTGGGATGTCAATTTGGTTCTTCACTTCTTAGAATCTTGGCCTGAGAATCAACTGTCATTAAAACAAATCTCAGCTAATGTGCTTTGTTATGCCTCATTTCTTTCAGGAGAGTCTCGGACGTACGCGTATTAGATATCAGATTCCGATCTTTCGTTTTAGAGGGAATTAAATTTTAGTATATATATTCTTGTACAAAGACCCT
Source organism: Rhinophrynus dorsalis (assembly GCA_037306005.1). NCBI lineage: Eukaryota > Metazoa > Chordata > Amphibia > Anura > Rhinophrynidae > Rhinophrynus > Rhinophrynus dorsalis. Next base: position 176,501,013 of record CM074724.1, on the reverse strand, counting down.
TTCTAGAGAAATCGTATACCCGGCTTTTCCACAAAAACCACAACTCTGTTCAGTTCAGACTTACGAGTTAGCTACATCTAATCTTAGATCTATTAATTCTCACCAACTATTAATATGCTTTATTAAACCTCATTTACCGGTTACTTCCACCACTTTAACGAGATGGGTCAGCTGGATCATGCAATTGGCTGGCATTGATACCTCCCTTTTCGGAGCTCGCTCTTCCAGAGCTGCCATGACATCAAAATCCTTGGTGACCAGTGGACATTTGGAAGACATTTTAAAAGCGGCCAGTTGGTCCAGGAAATCCACCTTTAAATCTTTTTATTTCAAACCAATTTTGCATGTATCTGGTAATGTAATTGCTCAGCTTTAAACTAGCATAATAGGAGCCTCCGGTCTTGTAATAAGATTTTCCTAGCTTGTGAAGGAAAGTCAGGATTACCCTCCCACTTACATAATTTATTTTCTATCCCCAGGTTGACAGTCCACAGATTTTTGCATCCCATCTCATTACCAGATATACCGGATACGCTAATGTTTAAGGTTAAGATTCACTCAACGAAAGAGGAAATCACTGTAGCAGTTATACACTTTGTTGAAGAGGCTTATCACCGATTGTAGGATGACGGACAGAGGGTGTGGCCTTAGTGGAAGCAGTTCTATCTCATTTTTTTTGTTTGTTGTACTTGTCTATACTCGCCTCCATGTCTTTAATAAAATCCTGACTTTCCTTCACAAGCTAGGAAAATCTTAGAATTTTCCAACAAAGGCTTGTATCACATCCATTTTGTATAACTGCAGTCATAATGTATAGTACAATTTATCAATTCTCCCTTTGATACATGAATATGTATCACTTCCAGTCATACTTGATATTTAACAAAGTATACAAACATGGGCGTCCGCAGAAACGTTTCCTGGGGGGGAGCATAATTTTAATGACATCCATGCTCTGTTCCTTTTTGACTGTGTCATGAAGGGGAGGGGCACAGTCCTTATCACATAAAGTGCAGGCATTCAAAGGGTTGAAAAACCTAATGCAAAAGCTTAATAGAAGAATCACGTTTCCATTGTCTGATTTTTTTTAATGTTAACACTATTCAATTCCCCACATTAGACATACACCAATGATCAAGGCACTATAACTGAATTATAAAAAAAAAAAGTAGAATCTGTTTTTGGTGTTAACGTGCACAAACGAATGACAATTAAAATATAAGACAAATGTATATATTTCGAATTGTATTAACTGAAATATATATAAAATAAATAACATTAAATATATTAACTTAAAAATAAATATATTTATATATAAAACAACTGTTCTCATCCAAATTGGAAAGTAATATATATAAAATTTAAATTAATAATGTTTTAGGTTAGGAGCTGTAATCATCCACACTCACATTTTTCAATGAGTAATTTTGTATTGTTTTTGTTCACTGGTTAGCGATCTCGAAAAAGGAACTGTAATCGTCTGTGGTCTTGTGCAAATTTATCAAGTATTTTTCCAATCAGCTGTTTGGTTTCATCAATTTTTGCTAGATGTATGCTCATCATGCACAAACCTGATAAGCGATCATCTTCCATGGTCGATATCAACCAGGTTTTCACCCTTCTCATAGTGCTGAACGACATTTCCACTCTACAAGTGGTTACTGGCAATGTGAGAGCAATGAGAATTGCTTGCTGGACTGATGGAAATAAATCTGTGTGGTTTAGCAAATACAAAAATACATTGTTAAACTGTTCTTCCTTTGTTGACCATATCTCATACCACGTGATTGCTTCGGCTTCCAGATTTTCGAAGTTGTAGATTTCACTGGGTACAGTGAAAACAGACTGAAATTTTTCTTATTTTCATTGCAATACCGACTTTCTAATGACGAGATAATAGAGTCCATGTATAGCACATAGATGGATGTCGATAGTATACTTCCGCTGAAGAGCTACCAAAATACTTGTCGGCTACACTGTCTGGGAACAGAAAGTTCGATGTTCCTGCCGTTGTCTGAACATTTGAAATTATTTCCTTAAATTACAGTTCTGCTTTTTCTCGATGATCAGATGGTCTTTCACATTATCACAGACCTCAAGAATATCAAGTTGCACAGCTTGGAGAGCCTGGCTTACAGTTTCTAATCTTGAGGAGTAGGTTGCAATGATGTTCAAGCAAAAGAGGAAGCTCACTGTGCTTGAGGAACATTGCAATTGATATGTGTCCTGACGTGTTTTACCAGAGGCTGTAGTGGCCAACAAGCTTAATTGTTGAAAAATTTCTTCAAAGTTTGAGCTAAAAATTCTAATGCTCTTATATTTCTCTGTCCACCATGTTTAACTCAGCAATGGCACATTGGGAATAAGAAATCTTCTTTTTGGACTCTCATTGAAAAACTTGATAATGGCTTTCACTGTGCCAATAGAATTCCGTATATCTGGAACAGCATTCAGGTAATTTACAAACAAATTCAATTTATGTGCAGCAAAAGTAGCTTTGGGATACTTTCTCTTTATTATGGCTTGAAAGCCACCTCCATTTCCCACCATTGTAGAACATCCATCGTATCCTTGGCCATGGGGTTTTGCTAAGTTTAACCTAATTTGGAATATGTATCCATAATCATATTTGCAATTGAAGCAGCATCCATTTCTTTTAAGGTTGAAAATCCAAGGAATTCTTCTTTGATGACAGCTACGTTGTTGGTTGTGTCTACAAAACGTACTCCAATTGACATCTGTTCTTTTCCAGATATGTCAGCACTTTCATCAGCAATGACTGAAAAACCATTTGATATATTCACTAAGGAAACTAGATCTTCTCTTAATGTTTCTTCACACAATGTAATCAATTCATATTCAACATGAACTGATGTATAACGTGCATTGACTGACGCATTTTCCAGATGGTTCTTTAGGACCACATCTCCTGCTTCAATGTGAAATTCGTACAGACTTTTAACATTTACGGCTGTATTTTTTTTCCCACATAAAGCTATGTCATGTGTGTCACAAAATAAGATAATGGACAGAACTGGATATAACTTTCTTTGATTTTCTTCAACTTTCCTCTTCACAGCGCTGTCCATTTGGCAAAAAATACTTGTTTCTGGTTTCTTTCTGATATCCAAAAAGTATGTTGCATCCACTTGCTCCTTTTATGTCAAGACGATGAAATATGGTCGAGTGCACGTTCATGAAAGTCTTTATATTTAGTGAAAGGCATAGTTATGAATGCTTCTTGTATCCCACGATGAGAAGGCTTTGGAAAAACTGTGCAGTACTTGCAATTTGCACCCTTCAGTTGTGGAGAGTAGCAAAGCCATGGTGAATATCGACTTATCCACACCCAATGGAAACAACGTGGTCCACTTGAATCCTTCTTTAAGATCAACTGTTAGCTTTTTTGATGACTTAAATATAATCTGATATCATTTAGAGGAGCATCAACATGGCTACTGTTAGAGATGAAACTGGACCTGAAGAACTGCTTGTGCTTGGTTCTGCGTCCTGTTCACCATGTCCGGATTCTTCTCTTGCTTCATTATCAGATTCTAGATCATCAAATTTTCGTTTTGAAAAAAATTTGCAGATGTCCATTTCTAAAAAGAAATCAGGATCATTAAATACTCTGCTCACCATTGGGCTGTATTCAATAAACTGTGATTTGTAGATGAGAACCAAGCTTTCCTTGCATATAGTTATATTGGTAAGAAGAGATCTGTGAACTTCAAATAACTGGAGGTTGTTTGCGAGTTGTTTGCGGTGGAGCAGAGGTTATACTTAGTATGGAGAGCAGGAGTGAGCAAACTGCTCAGGTAGTGTGGTAGTTTTCCAGAGAAGTGGTTGTGTACTAAGCAAGAAAGGTGAAGGGCACGTCTATATTTGAGTGTTAACCAATTTAGTTCTTTTAACATACCACAGCGATGAGTAGTGTAATTACATTGGGGGCTAAAGCGGCATATTGAATTATACAGGGTGTCAAGTTTACTAAGATGGATTTCTGGTGCTGTAGCATAAACTACATCACCATAGTCTATGACAGGCAGCAACATCTGTTGCACAATACGTTTTCTAACCAGGGGACTTAAACATGATTTGTGTCTAAAAAGAGTACTGATTTTGGGATAAAGCTTGGAGGTTAACTTGTCAATATGATGTCCAAAAGTGAGGTTGGGGTCAAGCCACATACCAAGATATTTGTAGGAGTCCACTGGGGCCAATTTACGATTAGACTCTGTTACAATGGATAGGTGGGTATTGCCGAGATTACGCAGTTTGTGCTTTGTGACAAATATCATTGTGACAGTTTTGTCTGTGTTTAAGAACAATTTGTTCCTTGCTATCCATCTTTCAACCTCGTAGAAATCATGTTGTAATATGGCCTCCAGGTGTGATATGTTTGAGTTTTTAGTATAGAGAATGGTGTCATCTGCATACATGTGTACTGAAGATTATTTGCAAACCTTGGGCAGATCATTTATAAAAAAGAGAAAATAGAAGTGGGCCAAGAATGGAGCCTTGAGGAACTCCACCTGTTACTTTGAGCGCAAGGAAGTCATTGCCAGCAACTGACACATACTGCATTCTGTCTGATAAATAGGATCGGAACCAGTTTAGAGAATTATTACCCAGTCCTGTTTTTTGGAGTTTATTTATAAGAATATTATGGTCTGCTGTGTCAAAGGCCTTGGCAAAATCTAGGAAAATGGCTCCTGTGAGGTCACCATTTTCCATGCCCGTCTGGATATCGTTAGTTACTTTTAGGAGGGCCGTGACTGTTGAGTGATTTGGTCGAAAGCCTGATTGAAGTGGGGTGAAAAAACTGGTCTGTTGGTAATATTTATTTCGTTGCATGTGTACACACTTCTCTTGGATTTTGGATAAAGTGGGGAGTAGGGATATCGGTCTGTAGTTTGATATTACATTTTTGTCCACACCTTTGTGGATAGGCACAACTCTAGCCACCTTCCAGGATTTGTGCATGTATACTGTTGCCAAAGAGGTATTAATTAAAGATGCAATTGGTTTGGCCATTACCATAGCACTGAGCTTTAATAGCATTGCTGATAGTTTGTCAGGGCTAGATTGGCATTTCATTTTTGGGTTGAGGAGGTGATCATATATTTCGCTTTCATTTACTGGCATGAAATTGAATTCATTTTCAGAATTGGACCAGGCAACAGGTGCCAGTGAATGTTCTGTAGATGGCTGAACTTCCGAGTTATCTTTGTTTTGTGTAATCAGGGTGGTGGCACATCCAACAAAGTAGCTGTTAAATGCATTGTATTGTTTCATTTTCTACGATTATAGTTGATGGGTGAGTATGTTTAGGAGGGTTATAGAGGTTTTTAATAACCTTCCAAAAGTTGGCTGGCTTTGAAATGTTACTGATTAAGTTGTCAGTAAAATATTGTGCTTTTGCTAATTTTGTTTGTTTTGTACATGTATTCCTTAATTGTCTGTATGCAGTGTGATCATATGCGGAGCCGGTTTGTTTAAATTTTGTCCATAAGGCATCTCTGAGACTGTATAATTGAATCAAGTCAGCTGAGACCAGGGTAGATGTGCCCCCTAACCCTGACCTTCCTTAGTGGGGCATGTGTATTACAGACCTGTAAGAATTCAAAGTGAAAGAATTCTATCGCTGAGTCTAGGTCTGGTATTAGCTGTATTTTCTGCCATGAGCAATTTCTTAAATCATTTAGGAAGGACTGAAGATTAAAATTTCTAAATGATCTTGTGAGTATGACTTTGGAACATGACTGGTTTTATTTTGCGGACACAGTAAACTATGGAGTGATCACTAAACACATTTGCTAGTACACCTGAATCTTGGATTCTGCTTGTGCAGGATGAAAGGATCCAGTCTAGCAGAGTATGGTTGGATGTTTTAAGATTTATGCGAGTAGGGGAGGATATTAGTTGTGATAAGTTCAATGTTTTAAACAATGAACAAAATTTTTCATTCCTGGAGTCTAGCCAATTAATATTAAAGTCTCCAAGAACCATCAGCACGCTTTTCTTATTTTGAGTGGCAATCTCCTTTAGGTGTTGCGTTATGTCTGAAAGGGAATGTGCTGGGGTATTTGGGGATCTGTAGATGCCAACAATTATGATTTGTTTTGAGTATGGAAGACAAATTTTGCTAGCAATGTATTTATAAGAATCAGTGTTGTGGGAGTCATTTAGAAGTGTAAAGTTTACTGGTTCCTTTATGTATATGATTACCCCTCCTCCTCGCTTTGCACAGTCTTTTCTAAATCAAGAGTATCCATCTATGGCAACAGCAGCATAGGGTATTTTTGGGGATAAACAGGATTCAGTAACAATAAGAATTTTAGGTTTGTATGCGTAACACCATGCTTTTAGTTCATCCATTTTGGCCAGTATACTGCGTATGTTGCAGTGCACAAAAGACAGACCCTTTTTAAAGGGGAGGTTGCCATTTATTGCTATGTGAGGGCCAGGGTTGGTTTCTATGTCATTTGCCAAGGCAAGTAATAGAATGCATAAAAATGTAGTGATTTGTTTTCTGTGAGCATTTAGTGAGAGGGATGATTAGGCAGATAGCCCTATTGAAAAATCATCTATTTCTACTGTGTTGAATGACACATATATCAGTATGCAAAATGTCACAAAAATAATCCAGAGAAGAAAAGAAATATAAAAGCATATAAATGCAGAGTAAATGGCATCAGCCGATAGGCTCACAGTGCTTTAAATCAGTGACTCCAATTTGCGTAGCAGTCCCATCGAAAAGCTGTATGTTCAATCAAATAGCATGCTTTTCAATATTTAGCAATAGATGGCATCCACATAATTAGATAAGATCATATATCACCAGATATAACCACACAGCACAAGATGTGGATCCACAGTACCAGATAATCAGCAACACCAGCTATAAACCCTAAGCAGTCATTTAGCTCACCATATTAACAAATCAGATTTGACAGTAATCGCTCTCTTTTAGAAAGCTTATGGGATAACATCTTTCCACAATATTGGTTCTTCATTTGCTGATGAAGATGTATCAGGTAAGTCCCTCATACAAACCTTTTTATTTGTATGTCTGTTTTTAATTGCATTACACTTGGACTCACACAAATGAAAGGACATATTTAAAGGCTTCCATACTGGCTAACGCGTTTATAAGAATATTTTCTCAAAGCTTTTTTGATTTTGATTTTAATTTTTAGATAGGGCTTTTAGGTTTGTTAGAGTAGGACTTGCCAAAAGTGAAATACCTTGACGTTGGTGGCAAGCTTACCCACAACTTGGCCAATCTGTGACACAGAATTTCACTCATTTACTAAGAATTATTATATATGCCCATTACAGGGCACACATTAGTTTCTTATATAGAGTAGCGCAGGATTGTTTTCTTGTCTGTCTTTTCACTTTGGGTTTCTGGCCTAATGTTTGGGGGTCTGGAGAACCCCCTTATTCCATGCTGCTTTCTATATATCTATCTTTATAAGTTTCTTAAAGTTGTATTCATTGTAAGGATATATTAAGGTGAGTTGGCGCTGTGAGTTTTCTTCCTTTTTCTCTGGTTGTGCACTTCTCCTCTTCTCACTATAGCAGCCTCTTACCTATCCTAGTTAATTATGTAATTACTATGTGAATTCACATTTATTATTTACTTTTTTCTGTTTTCATTCTGGCCCTTTAAGACTAGGCCTTAAGCCTGTCATGGTGAGCATGCTCCTTGTCTGTTTGATAACAACTACTACACATGATTTGTGGGTGGTTGGATAAAAGGTTATTTAAGGAGAGTTCTGTTGGATCCACAGTTCTCTTACTTCTACACAATACAGGCCCCCTTTTTGGGGGCCTGATGTATCAGGTAAGTCCCTCATACAAACCTTTTTATTTGTATGTCTGTTTTTAATTGCATTACACTTGGACTCACACAAATGAAAGGACATATTTAAAGGCTTCCATACTGGCTAACGCGTTTATAAGAATATTTTCTCAAAGCTTTTTTGATTTTGATTTTAATTTTTAGATAGGGCTTTTAGGTTTGTTAGAGTAGGACTTGCCAAAAGTGAAATACCTTGACGTTGGTGGCAAGCTTACCCACAACTTGGCCAATCTGTGACACAGAATTTCACTCATTTACTAAGAATTATTATATATGCCCATTACAGGGCACACATTAGTTTCTTATATAGAGTAGCGCAGGATTGTTTTCTTGTCAATCAAATAGCATGCTTTTCAATATTTAGCAATAGATGGCATCCACATAATTAGATAAGATCATATATCACCAGATATAACCACACAGCACAAGATGTGGATCCACAGTACCAGATAATCAGCAACACCAGCTATAAACCCTAAGCAGTCATTTAGCTCACCATATTAACAAATCAGATTTGACAGTAATCGCTCTCTTTTAGAAAGCTTATGGGATAACATCTTTCCACAATATTGGTTCTTCATTTGCTGATGATTTCAACAGGTCATAGAGAGAGGTTTGGCCTTTCCACTCATATCCTCTATGAACTCCCTGCTGAAATGAATCAATCCTAAAAACTTCCTTAGTTCTATTATTTTATTAGGTATAAACAATTGCCTATTGTCTCAATCTTCTTACTTCTAGGTTTTCTCCATTCTGATAATATCTCAACTTCTAGAAAGGCTACAGATTTCTGTATCAGGTGCAACTTTCTAGTGTTGATCTTCAACTCAGCAGCCTGTAAGCTGCATATACACCTGACAATATCTCAACATTTTCTTCTGGGGTGATTGTATGAGAAGGTTATTCACATACAATAACAGCTTATACTCATACCCCATAGGCTTTACAAATTATGCTAGGTCTTTGCTGAAATAAACTGAGGAGAAATGTAAACATTGGGAGGACCTGCAAAGGTATCAAGTCAAACTTATACTGGAAATCTGGAGTCAAGTGTACTCTAAAAATAAATGTAAGATGTCTAAAACACTGAAATATTGTGCCTCTCCTTTAACCTAAGCCATTATATCAGTAGAAAAGGCTACTAAATGCACAGAAGGTGGGGTGTATTTATTTACCACCACTACAATTCTCCAGGAATTTTCATCCTTCTTAACAGGCAAATTGGAGAATTACTCTTGGAATTTCCTTTCCTTGTAACACACTGTATAACTCCAGTCTGTCAATAATTTCTACAGTATCTGGTCCTTCATATTACACCTATATATCCATTCATCCACAGTCATGTTTATCTTTAGCCCAGCAATCTGAATATAATACTTTTAACTGTGAGAGTGCATCAGCATCACTAGTACTTTTTCTTTGATTGCACACAGCCATTACTCATATGAACAAATTGGATCTTATTATATAATACAGCATTTAATAGGGCCTGAAGCTTGCCATAAAATCATATTAATAAGATCAACTACAATGAAAGCTGATGCAATCTATACCAATAATGATTACCTTAAGGGAGGGTTGTACCCATAAATCTCTCACAAATATACTTCACTCTAATTAATTTTTAACTTGGGGAATATTACCTATTTCTTTTTGAGCACCATTGAATCCAATTACATTAGTAAAAAGGCTTCAGGTAGTATCTTGAGAGCTAAACCTGATGCACCTGTATCAATTAAAATAACTGTTTCCAACCCTTCCACTCTTCCTTGCACACTTGAGCCCGGGACAGTTTTAGCAAAGAAGATCAGAGGAGTGGGGAACACATCCCTATTCTTCCTGACTTCCATTTGAAGGGGCTGAAGTCAAGGATAGGGAGGTACTAACTTCACTCATCTTATGTTCAATGTCTTACAGCACATTCAGCATAGGGATCTTGCATGCACTCTTTCGCCGTCTTCTGAAGGTGCAGTAGGCTGAACACAGTGAGAGACCTGTTTCCCTTTAATTACAGGGCCATTGTCTGCCTCCTTTAAATTGTGTAATTTTCTTGATACAACTTTGAACAGTTCCTTCTGATGTTTGTGTAATTTTCTTGATACAACTTTGAACAGTTCCTTCTGATGTGACCTTATGGACAATGAAAACCTACTTGTACGTGTGATTCTTTTGAGTTATTCTAGTTATTTCCTCCATCTCCCTTATAGGGTCTAAGTGAAAAAGCAGAAAACCACCTCTTCCACTAAATCTAGCACACCCTCTACTATGCTGGAAACCTTCTCTGCCCCTTTGGATGGCTGCTAGTTGTGAAATCCCTACATTAATACAATTTTTGCGTAGCAGAACCCTTTTTTCCTGTAAGATATTCTGCTCATCCATTATGACAGAGACTGCTTCCTGTACAGTAGGAGCATCACATGCTATTCACTTATTGAGCATCTCCTAATCTTTGATTTCTACGTGCAAATTCTATAACAAATTCACTATTCTCTACCTTACTCATCTGATCAGTATTATATTTCCTCACCAAGGCATAAGCTTTAGTCCAAATGCTTGCAGCAACCCTCAGATCATCATTCTTATTGATCCTGAAGGTCTTGTAAGGCACTCACCCAGCCAATCCATCCTATCACAACCAACAGTAATCTTTCCTCTATACCTACTTCCCCATATTTAATTTTAAAATCACCTTCTGCATTATCAAATTCCATCTGAAATGGTGGAGAAGTTGCCTGCATGTCTTCTGGCAAGCTTTTTATTTGCTTTTGCAATTTGGATAATGTATTATAATTACATTCTTGATCATCACCTATTTGTTTCAGAGCAGTTTCTACTCTTACATTCAACTCTTCATTTCTTGAAACTTATTCTGCCCAAATATTTCTGATAGGCATTTCTGACTTACAGTCCATTTGTGTTGTTACTGCACCCTCCTGAAAGTCAGGCATGCCCAATTCCAGAAGTCAAGATAAGTTTAAACCTATGATTCTTCCTTTTCCATCTAAATGTTTTAGTGAGGAAAAAGCGAAGTCTGTGCAAAAAATGTTTGATGAATTAGATAGCTAATCTGAAACTGAAAGATTGTTTAAAGCGGAACTACCACCCTATAAAAAGTCGCCACCCAATAATTAGGCATATGGCGGTTAGCTTCTTAATACTGCTATTATCTTCCACAAGTACCGCGTTTTGAAGTAATCCTGTTCTTCAGAGACTGACAACAGCTGTCTACACATCTGGTCATATATGGACATTTGTATACATTAAGAAGAACAATTTTTTGGAAATATTCCAGTCTCATGAGCTCACTTAGCCACCAATACACACATATAACTGAAATATTCCAACAAAGGCTTGCATTGCATCCATTTTGTATAACTGCAGTCATAATGTATAATACAATCCATCATGGGTAATACTATGTTTAATGCATCTAATCTTCTCTTAAATGAATCCGTTCTAGCTGCTATTACCACATGCTTGGGCAAGGAATTCCTCAATTTAACAACTTAATCTTCATATGTTGGACATTGTGTGTTGCCTGAAATTGTATGTGCACCATACTGAGCCTTTTCACAAGGCTGACGCTCTTTTTGTTCTACCTGAGGGTCCTAGGGCAGGTTAAGCTGCATCCAAGGTAAATGTTGCCCTTGTATTAAGGCTGCTATGCACCAAGTGTATGATCTCAGAAAAGAAACCTGTTCCCTTAACATTCCATTAGGCCTGTGGGGATCTCTTGGGCCTACAAGAACAAAGCCTCAGCTGAGCAGTTGTGCAAGGCAACGACTTGGTCCTCTTTGCATGCTTTTGCTAAGCACTACCATTTCAATGTTCTGGCTTCGACTAAAGCCAGCTTTGGCAGGAAGGTCCTGCAGGCAGCCCGGCCTGTCTAGGGACCTGCATACTTGGTTGTTCTTGTGTGCTGTGTAAGTTCATTGTCCATTGACACTTTTTCTGTTTGGGCTATTCCGATTCTGGATAGTGCTGGGGAACTCCAGTATCATGGGGACAGACGTGAGGTCCTTTCTCTTTTTTTCCCACCTCTGGGAGCTTAGTGTTGGTATATCCCCATGGTACCTGTGTTCCATTAAGGACTTAAGAGAAAATAGAATTTTAGTGTTCTTACCTGTTAAATCATTTTCTTTTTAGTCCATATGGAACACAGGTCTCCCACCCAGAGAAAGGGACCTCTGTTTGGTCTTGCACACCTGGGATGTGGAGTCCTTTTACAGTCTTTTTTTCTCCATGCTTGCATTGTTGGTATGGCCTGCAAGCATAAAAAGAGGTGTAGATGCAGTGGATGCTAATATTATCCTACCTCCTGTATAAATCTTGGTTAGGCCTCTGTCACGGTCCCAGCAAGGAAACACAGGACAAGAACTATAGGTAACACCAAAAATACAGAGATATCACAAGACAATATACAAAATATACAAGGCTAAAGAGAAGCGTACAACGGAGCAAGAGACAACTACCAGGAATAGAAGCTTGCTACCGTGTGATTCTCTGACAACAGGATCCCAGCAATGGAACTAGGAGAATCTGCAGTACCACAGGTCCGCACCTGGGATAGCCAGAAGAGACGAAGAAAGCCCAAGTCCCAGGTCTGCACCTGGGAGCGACGGCAACTGGGAAGGCACCAGGGAAGCGTCTGCCAGAGCCACAAGCCTGCACCAGGTTGGATATCTAACTGTTGAAGTAGTTAGACTCCGTAGTTAGACAGAGCCACATGTCAGAGCTAGATTGGGTGGTCAGACAAGCCAGAGGTCATGCACAGAGCGGGTCGTCAGCCAGAGCTACAGGTTTGCACCAGATAGGATCTCCGATGAAGCGTTTGTATGCTTGAGATGCAGTGGACAGAGCCCCAGGTCAGAACCAGAACGGGTAGTCAGACAGGCCAGAAGTCATACACGGAACGGGTAGTCTTCCAGAGCCACAGGTCTGCACCAGAATGGATGTCTGACAAGCCAAAGGTCATACATGGAGCGGGTAATCAGACAGAGCCACAGGTCAGCACCAGGTCGGTTAGTCAGACAAGCCAGATCATACAAAGAGCCCAAACTCAAGAACTGCACTGGATACCAACAAAAAGGCAACTAAGCCCTGTGTCCAGGCAGTTTAAATAGGAGGAACAAAAAGGAAGAGGAGGAGCAGCCAACAGGTGGCTGTCTCTTTAAATGGAGCGCACGTCCATGCTTCTGGACGTGCGCACAGTTATGACGTCACTTGCTGCCGGAGCCCAGCAGAACCAGAACCGCACCAGAACCACAAGAGGCTGAGCCGCCCAACAGAAAGGGATCCTGCCTCAACGGAGGCACAGAGTGGAGCGGACAATGCGGCTGGAGCCACTGAGGGTAAATGCGGTCGTCTCAAGCAGCCGCCGCACAAGGTATCCTAGCAGCCTCATCTAGAATATGGAGTACAATTTTGGGCGCCAGTTCTTAAAAAAGACATTGCTGAACTGAAAAAGGTGCAGAGGCGTGCAACAAAACTGATAAAGGGGTTGGAGGATTTGCGTTATAAAGAGAGACTAACCAAACTGGGTTTGTTTACATTAGACAATAGAAGCCTTAGGGGTGAAATGATTACCATTTACAAATACATCCAAGGTCAATACAAAGAACTATCCAGTGAATTATTTACGCAAAGAGCTGAGCTAAGAACAAGAGGTCATCCATTAAGAGGAAAGGAGCTTTCGACTAAAACAAAGGCAGGGATTTGTTCAAAGAAAAACTCTGGTGCTTTTGTACACAATGTATCAGAATTGGATAAGGTATCTAATCAAACAAATTCAATATATCTCTCTGTCTCACACCAAATTCTTCAGTAAAATAATAATATAGCATACGAATTCTGCCCAAGTAAAATCTAACTCTAAAAGACTCCAAAATAAATTATCTCAAACCTCAGGCGAATCCGAACTGCTCTATAGTAATATATAATATAATGCAATCCTTATATATATAAGATCAGACATGCACATGAAACTCAAATATAAAATTAAATATACATTTAAACATTAACCTGATCTTCTGGTTGAAATAGCAGTTCCACCAATTAATATTGTCTCTCTAATTTCTTAAGAATATTGATTCTGCTCAAATGTTCCTAACATTGATAATTCGATTCCAGCTAGGCACGAAGAACATGTTCAAAAGAAACGGAAAACATTCATCAGTTATTTAATCAACTTATAAACGGAAAGATATAATATCCACTCTCACATTTAGAGCTCAAGTGATCCACTTTGTTTTCAATCCAGAATGATTCCTTAATTTTGTCGATTAGCAACATTGTTGCGAGGGTGAGGATTGTCAGATGATACAAACTTTTTTTTTTTTTTTTTTTTTGCAGTAAAATTTTTATTGAGAGTTTTGTCAGGAAATAGAAGCCATACATATCTTGACTCAAACAATACAAACAATAAAACAGACACAGGGGAAAAGATGAGATCTGTACATGGCACCTGATATACAGAAATAATGACTCAAAATGAAGACATGCATTAGGAAGTCAGACTATACTTAAATGTAATAATTAGCAAAACCAAACAGGATCTCAAAGAGCCAGCTCAAGAGTAACAACTAAAAAAGGTAAGAAGGATATCCCCTCTAAAGATATGACGGCTACAGAGAAAAAAAGCAAAGAAGGCAGGAAAGAAAAAAGGCAAAAGGAAGGGAAAAGAGATAGAAGACGAAGGTGAGGGGGATTGGGGAGGGATAGGGAAGAGGGGAGGTAGGAGGGCCCCAAGGTACCTCACAGCTCCCCACTACGTGACACCCACGCAGTCCAAATCAAATCATACAGCTCCAGCCTGGATATTGTCGCATAGTGAAGCCTCTCCATCTGTAAATTGAAAGTAACCAAATTGCACAGTTCCTGAGAAGACGGGATCTTATCAGATTTCCAGCTGCGAGCCAGGAGAGTCTTCGCAGCGAGCAGAATATGACCCAAAAGAATCCCAAGGTGATGAGGTATTGGGCTCGTAAAAATATGAAAAAGCGCAACTTCCACAGTCTGAGGCACCGAGAGAGCGGTAGCTCGTTGCACCAAAGCAAACACTGACTCCCAATATTGGCGAATCAATGGGCTCGACCACCATACATGAAGCATGGTACCCACCCCTGAACAATTCCTCCAACAGAGGTCCGAGACAGAAGTATAGATATGAGCCAATCGAGACGGTACTAAGTACCATCTATATATAATCTTCCTAGAGAGCTCAACATGGTTCGAACAATGAGAGACTAGGGAAGGCATAGAGATAGCTTTGTTCCATTGTAAGGAGGATAGCTGGTAACCCAACGCCTTCTCCCATGCCACCATGAAAGGCAGTCTAGGGGGTATGCCAACCTCAAGAAGAGAACGATAACAAAGTGAAAGAACCCCTTTGAATAGCATTGGTTGCATGCAAGCCGTAATAAATTTGTGAAGAAGCACGCGCAGTTGGGTTAAAGAATGAGGTAATGACCCCAACAGATGTCCTAGCTGCAAGTATTTAAAGAAATCCCTGTTCGGCAAACCAAAAGTCCGACTGATTTCCTCAAACGTCCGGAGAGAGCCGGTGGAGGCAAAGGCCCCCAAAGCGACCACCCCCGCTTCATGCCAAGCAGAGAAATTAGAATAAGGAAGATGATACAAACTTTTGAAGTCTTAAACGTAAGTGTGAATGTGGGTAAGGGGGTCCTTGTATATTGAGGTTACTGATGTCCATGCCCCTTTGCTCAAGGAACACTTACGAATAATTCCAAAACACGATTGAGAGAATATAAAGATAAGAGCCGGTGTTTAAAGAGGAGAACACGAAGATAAGTGAACGGGAATCAGCAGAATTAAGGAATCTTTCTGGATTGGAAACAAAGTGGATCACTTGAGCTCTAAATGTGAGTGGATATTATAGCTTTCCGTTTATAAGTTGATGAAATAACTGATGAATGTTTTCCGTTTCTTTTGAACATATTCTTCGTGCCTAGCTGGAATTGAATTATCAACGTTAGGAACATTCGAGCAGAATCAATATTCTTAAGAAATTAGAGAGACAATATTAATTGGTGGAACTGCTATCTCAACCAGAAGATCAGGTTAATGTTTAAATGTATATTTAATTTTATATTTGAGTTTCATGTGCATGTCTGATCTTATATATATATAAGGATTGCATTATATTATACTAGTTGAACAGGCCGTTATACGGGCCACAGTGTCACTTCCATCCGGTCGCGGAGCAGTCACAATCAGTGGAGACTGCCCGTGCCACAGCTGATACAGAGCTGGACGCTCCTTTGGAGCACCCAGCTCTGTATCAGCCGCGGCGAGGGCAGTGTCTACTGCGCATGTCGCGGCGTTACACACGATTTAGTGAATTATTATATAGGATATTACTATAGAGCAGTTCGGCTTCACCTGAGGTTTGAGATAATTTATTTTAAAGGCAGGGATTCTTTACAGTAAGGGCTGTAAAGCTATGGAATTCTTTGTCTCTGGATGTTGTACTTGCAGATAATGCAACTGCTTTCAGAAAAGCAATGGATGCCTATCTAATACAGGTCAATACTGAAAATGATGACAGATGGTTTCAAAGCAGATAGGATGTTGATCCAGGGAACTATCTGACTGCCAGGAAGGAATTTTTTTACCCAGTAACCTGGACTGGGAAGAGTTAGGACCTTTCATGCATGGCGTCAAACACAGGTGAAGTGAAATATTGAACAAGCTGTAGAGTCTATAGTCTCTGGTCTGTTGGAGTCGATACTAGCTGTCCAATTCTGCAACAGGGAATTGGATGCAGGAAAGTCTTAAGACTGGGAGGTGGCACTAAAAGGTTAGTGGACTACAGTGATTACGACTGAAAGTGCTGGTCTCATCTAAGGTTGTCGACTCCTTGGTGTCTGACTGGAAGTTTGAAGGTGGTCGGAGGTATTGCACTAGAATGGCTGGGATCTATCCCAACAGGTGTTCTCGGACTGCCAGGCCCAGTTGGAGATCAGCCAGCTGCGGGGACTGGAACCCAAGTTACCGTCTCCTCGTTGTTCGACTGGAAGTCTGGTGATAGTCGGAAGAATTGCAGTTGAGTGGCTGGGATCTATCCGACCGGCCGTTGTAGGACTGCCAGGCCCAGTTGGAGATCAACCTGCCGTGGGGACTGGAACCCAGGTTACCGGCTCCTCTGCGTTCGACTGGAAGGCTGGAGGTAGTCGAAGGTACAACAGTAGAATGGTTGGGATCTATCCCGCATGCTGAGGGTGGTTGGCTGGCCCAGCGGGAGATCGACTTGCTGTCACAGAGATAAACTAAGGAAGATGAGGAATTCAGCCAGAGCTCAGTCGCTGAACTAGCAGATGAAGCTGAGCAGAACAGTTGAGGTCACAAGCCAGGGTCGAGCTTGGAGGACGGAAGAGAAGACTTGGTAGGAAGTTCTTTTCTGTGTTTTCCTTTTTTCTTTAGTTGAGCACTCTTGTTTACTTTTTTGGATTTATTCCTTGGTTAGATATAGGGGTGAGATTTGGGAATTATAATCTGTGGCTGGCTTTTATTGCTATTCAAATCTAGGGAAATCCATAGGATCCTGATCAGGATGGCTTTTCAATTTGATGATAAATGAGATATGGACATCAGCTCTGCATTTGATCATAGCTTGAACATCAATCAGAATTCATCAAAGGCAGAGTTATTTAAGAAATTTAAGGCTCATAAAATGATTCTAGCCAAACAAGTGAGATTAAAATGGGATATGTCCAGTCTTGAGGCTTATGTTAAATCTAAAATTGTACCCAGAGGTTTAAGGATTAGAATGTTACCAGGTAAGCACCTAAAGTCAGATGGTTTTCTTGAGAAATGGCAAAACATACTAACAAAATGTTCTCTTGAGCTCATTGGCATAATAATAGAAGAGAATCATCGGCAATTGCTACTATTAAAATACAAATCGATAAGAGCTCAATGGAATTATCGAAATTTCAAGATTGAGAAGAATTTAAAAATGCCAATGATATCCTGAGAAGTGATATTGAGAAGAGTCAGAAGGAGATAAGTTTATGTAAAAAGAAAAAATACACGAGAGATACACAAAACTTTGCTAATAACAAGGTCTATAATATCTTTAAAAATTATAGACGTAGATATGCCAGGGCTAGTACTGATTCATCTGAAAATAGCAGTAGTGGAGAACCATGCTCTGATACGGAAGTGCAGACTGGTCTTGTGACCAGAAGTATATCTCAATGTACGGCACCATCTGGAGTTACTTTTTTGGACAAACAGGATGGAAGCAAAAAACAAGAAGGAGGAACAGGAAAAAACAAAGGCAGAGACAAAGAGAAAGAAAAATATGGGGTGATGGCGAACAATTGGAGGTAGGATTTGATTCAAGCATTGATATTGAAAACACTAATGAGTTGAAGATGGAGGATAGGACTATTATTAACCTCACTAATTTTAAAATAAAAGATTTGTCTTTTAAAGCGGGGGCTGTCTTTTTCACCAGTGAGGGGTGGTGTAGAGTTTGAAGTTGTAAAGAATCTAAATCTATTTTCTAGAAAGATTATGTTGAGAAAGTTTCACCAGGACAGGGGTGGTTCGCACATGGGGTATGAGGATAAGGAGGTTTTAGCCCTATTAGATAATCTTAAATCTGAAAGTGAAGGAGATACCTCATGTGGTGAGTTTGAATGTGCTAAACAATTTATAGATCTTAAGATGAAATTGATGACTATGCCTTCACTTGCCCTCAACCCCTATGTGCATGCTTTTACTGAGGCAGTACAGAAAGATTTACAAAACCTTGATCTGGGTCATAGGATAAGGGAAGAAAGACAGGCTTTATTTGAATTACAAAATCAACCAGATATAATTATCCAGCCCAGTGATAAGAATGTGGTCTTGCTCAGTGAAGAGTATTATGTAAAATAAGTTAAGAGACAATTAACTGATAGACTTTGCTATGAACCACTAAATAAGGATCCAACTAGTGAACTAGTTGAAACTAGCTGAAATCAAAATTAGAATGGGCACTGGAGGAGAATTTGATTAATAAACATGAGTTTAAATACATGCTTGTGGAAAATCCTGTTGTTCCAACATTATTTATTTTACCAAAAGTCCATAAATCGTTAAGCCATCACCCAGGACTTCCAGTGATATCTGGGGAGTGTATCAGAATTTGTAAGCAGATATATAGATACACATTTGAAACCTTTTATTTCAACACTCCCCTCATATGTTAAGGACACGGGTTATATCATCTGGCGTATTTCAAGTTTGGCTGTGTGGGTGGACTCCCATCTGGTTACACTTGATGTGGAGTCACTTTACATGTCAATCCCGAATGATGCAAGGATGGCAGCTTGTCATCTATATTTGGATTCCTGGAAAAAAGATTTCTCACACCAGAATGAGTTCATATTGAGCTTTTGGACTTTGTCCTCAATAACAATTATTTTGTGTTTGGGGGTAGATTCTATAGACAAATTTTGAGGTGTCACAATGGGGGCGACATGTGCCCCGACCTACACATGCCTCCACCTCAGCAGGTGGGAGCAGTCCGTGGTGGTAGATGTGAGTGATTTTGGGGAGCACGTTGTCCTCTGGTTGCGATACATTGATTATATTTTTCTGGTGTGGGAGGGGTCAAAACAAGAATTGGATAAGTTTGCATGTTACCTTAATAATAATATGCTCAATATTAAATTGACTCAAAGCAGTAGTTTCAGTAAAATAGATTTTCTGGACTTAAAGATTTATAAAGAAAACGATGTACTGAAAACTAGTTATCATCTTCCATCTCAGATTAAGGGAATTCCTTATGGTCAATATTTAAGGTTGAGAAGGAATTGTAGTGATATAGCTGAGTATAAAAATCAGGCTAGGGACCTAACGGAGTGATTCTTGCAAAGGGGATACTCCTTTGGGTCCCTAAATGAGGCTACATAAGGACATTAGATCAAGATTGTTTAATTTTCCATGGCAAAAAGAATAAAAGACTGGAGGATGATTGTGTTTGATTTATAACACGGTATGGTTCTCACTGGCAGACCCTGAGAAGTATTTTGTTGAAACACTGGAGTATTTTAACCCAGAATATGTCAATTAGAAAAACTGTGGGTGATTTTCCTGTTTTGGTTGTATGTAGAGCTCCTAACCTTAAAAAGGTACCTTTTTTTGATGTACATTTGAATGAGTGAATAGCAGAGGTGAGATGGCAGGATTGGCTGTCCATGTCTGTGCTGACATCGACCAGGCTCAGTTGCAGTGAGTTAAGAGTATAGCAAAATATTAACCATTTACTACTCTGCATGGAAAGAGAGTCGTGCGTGTGATAATTGCCTACTTATACTCATCTGTCTGCTTACCATATCATCCATCATATATGTTATCATCACATCAACTATTAAGGTACTATCCTAATATTTTGAAGAAGGACTGATGGTCTTTACAGGTTTCATCATTATATGTGCACTAATCCATCCCTCACTAACTGCTCTTCATCTTACTAACTGAGATCTCTCATTTAATCACACTACAAGAGGATTCCTATTGTATATCTGTTGATTGACAATGAGAATTGATTATGGATATTCTAGTTAAGGGGTCAGCGTTGGTTAGAGCTATATGATTTTTATATGTTAAATATGTTAGTTCTTGTCTTTAGTGTTGTTTTTTAGGATATTATGTATATTTGTGTGAGGGTTTCCCTGGGTCTGATGTGCAAAGAAGTGATGTCTTACCTCAATACTTAGTTATAATATTTAATTTTTTTTCTAGGATAAATTATGATCGATAACTTTGAAAATGTTGTGGATATTATTTAAATAGGATCAAATGCCTTTATTATTTAAGTAGGATCTCTTCTTTTTTTTTTTTTTTTCTTTTTTATATTTTTTGGATGTATCCTGATTGCTGGTTAAATAGGTGTGCTGCTTAGGTATATATATATATATATATATAGTCTGTGTCTCATCAAGGAGGTGCTGGAGACCCTTCAGGTCTATAATACCACAGGTGGGGAATCTACCACTCCAGATATTTTCCTGTGCAGTATTCCTAAGCTATACCCATTTACAGCTCGGGCTGTGGCTCAGTGGACTTCTCCCCTGCAGTTGACCCTCCTAACTCACGCTTGGTGAAGCACTTTCACTGGCAGATGCTGCAGGGCTCAAGGATCAGGCTATTAAGAGGCTGCTTTCCTTACTTAATGCCAACTTTGTGGCCACTGGGGAGCACTGAGAACTAAGTTTGCCTTCCCCTAGGTCAATAAGGCAGTTGCTGTATGAACAGAGCAGCTATCAGAGTATATATGTGCTGATGTCCATAGGGAGGACATGCTGGTTCTGGTGGCCAACATCATGTAAGCCAGTGCCTACATTACTGTCAGTCTCTGAGATGGACAAACACAGAAGTTGTTCGAGACAGGACAGAATGGCCTAGTCTACAAATACAGAAAAAGTTCAAGACAAGGCTGGATGGCCTAGCCGAAGGCTTTAGTGACAGTTCAATATTAAAGGGAAAGTGCGAGTCAAGCCAGGGAGGTTCGAAGACTCCGAAGTTCTAGTGGGATGAAGATGTCGAAGACTTAGAGTCGAGAGGCAGAGAGTAGGGGTCGTTGACTACGAGTCGCAAGTCGAGGAGACAGGCCTTCACTGGATAGGGTTGTTGACTTGGTGGGATGGTCGACGGACTACCACACCCACTGCTCTCAACCAGTCGGAGGTTTAGGAGGAGTCGACCAGATTTCGGATACAACCCCGTCGACTAGTTGGACAGGCGGAAGGCAGGAAGATGTCGCGTCCCTACACCCTCGACTGGCCGAGGTAGTCACTGGAGCAACCGGTGACGGCAACCCATCTCAACTGGAGAGCCTGAGGTGTAGGGTCGAGCAGACTGGTGTCGGACAATAAGCTGAGAAGTGAGAGAGTCGGATCCAGATGATAAGATCAGCCTGAGTCGGAGCTTGGATGCAGCTGAAGGGACTCCTTTTGCATAGCAAGAAGGAGTCGTAGGGAAAAGCGTGGTCGAGGATAGCCGAGGTCAAGCCGATACGGAGACAAGAAGCCAGGGGATCAGAAGGAGACGTAGTCAGGAGGTAAGGCGGGTTGAGATTTGAGGCAAAAGGCAGACAACAAGGTCGAAAATCAAGGCAATGGTTCGGTACATGGATTCAGGAACTCTGGAACCCTGCGACAAACACTCTCAGAATTTTGGCGCTAAAATCGAGCAAGACTAGGAGGTTGACCCAGGTAGATAATGCCTGCAACAGCCAATAGGGATGAAGGTAGGAGGAAAGATCCGAAGAAGCGTGACACTGAGGCTGTGTTTGATGTGGCCAGATTTTTGGGAAAAAACTCAGCATTTTCTGTTTCCACATGCCGCACCCTGTGGCTCAAGATTTGGCCTGCAGAACAATCTTCAGAGGAATCACTGTTGTCCTTACATTTTCAGGGAAAGGTCCTCTATGGGCCTGACCTGAAGCAGATCATTAGTGATGCTACTGGTGGAAAGAGCACTCTATTGCCTCAGATTTATACCAAGCAGTCCTTTCTTGTTAGAAAAACACATGGCTTTTGCCCCTCCCCCTGCAATCCGGGGAGCAGAGGGAGAGAACCCCTCAGATCTACCAACAGCCCCTGCCGCAAAGCCCAGGCAGACATGGTAGCAGAAGTGCTCAACTGCAAGGTCCAAGTCTAAGTCTGACAGACTAATCTCCTCATGACTTGTAGAATCCTGGTCCGTTGTTGCCTATAGGGGACCATCTCTGCCTTTTTTGAGATGCCTTGTCATTCTCCATAACGGCCAGTGAGTTTTGCAGGTAGTATCAGAATGGTACAGAATAGATTTCAGATCCCTTCCTCCATATCACTTCTTTTCATCATTGATTCTGTGGTACCCAGAAAAGGCACAGTTTTTCCAAGAAGCAATCTACACTCTTATGGACCCCGAAAGACCTCAACAAGTAGATAGTTGCTACAAGCTTTAAGATAAATATTTGTGTTCTGTCATCGGAGTGATGTGCCCTAGACTGGATCTGTCACTCCAGGGAACCCTGTGGTACAAGGATGTGGAGATACTAGCCTTGATAACATGACTTTTGAGGACACTGTTCTAAAGTGAAAAGGATGCACTGATGATGTCATCTCCACCATGATCCACACTCAGAAGCCAGATTCCTCTAAGCATACCATAGGGTCTGGTCCATCTTTCACTGGTGGTGTGAAAAACGTGTTCCCACAAGTCTTTGACCTCCCCATGATGTTGTCCATTCTTCAGCATGGATTCAAAAAGGGTCTCAGTTTGAGTCCCTCAAGGTTCAGATTTCATCCCTTTCTGTTCTCTTCCAGAGATTTTTCTTCCAGGACACAAAGACATTTCTATGGGGGTGGCTCATAGCATTCCTTCCTTCAGGGATCCCTCAACTCCATGGATCTCAATGTGGTAATAGATGGGCTTCGCAGGCCGCTTTTGAACCTCTGGCCTCCATCTGATTACATCAGCTGATGCTGAAGATGGCTTTTTCTCCTGGAAGTTGTGTCTGTCCAGAGGGGGCTGAGTTACAAGCTCTGTCTTGCAAACCTTCTTTCCTGGTTTTTCATCAGTATAAGTCAGTGCTTTGTACCTCTTAGGAGCGTCTTCCTATGGTCATCTTCTGTGGCTTCTTTTTGTATTGACCCTTCATCCACTCATGTGGGATTTTGTGCGCTGCCTTGAGTTTTATGTGCACCGCACTTAGCCCTTCCAGAAGGCTGACTCTCTTTTTGTCATCCCTGAGGGGCCTAGAGTGGGTCAGGCTGCATCCAAGGTATCCATTACCTCTTGGATCAAGACTACCATACTCCAGGCATATTGAATTAGGAAGAAACTGGATCCCTTCAAGGTCACAATGCATTCCACCAGATCTGTGGGTGATTCTTGGGCCTACAAGAACCAGGCTTTCTCTGAACAGCTGTTCAAGGTTGTGACTTGGTCATCCTTGCATACCAAATGTCTTGACCTCAGCTGAGGCCAACTTTCCAGAAGGTCTGTTTAAGGATCCCTCTCTTTTTCTTTTCTCTACTGCCAGTTGTTGTTCAGTAGATTTTAGCCCCTTTGGCTCTTGTTTGGTGTTTGTCTTAGTTTGATGGCTGTTGAGACCTATGGTTTTTCAGACCCAGATTGGTCCTAGGGAACTCTGGTTTCATGGGACTGTGTGAGAGATACGTTCTCCTTGCCCTCCCCAGAATCTTGGAATGCTTTGGTATATCCCCTGGGTAACTGTGTTCCATATCAGATCTAAGAGAAAATTGGATTTTAATTTTCATACCTGATAAATCCATACAGACCACATGTCTCTCACCAAGAGAAAGACCTAACTTGCTTTACCTTAGGGTCTTAGTCCTGGCAGATTTTCTTTTCTATTTACCCAATTAGTTCTATTGCTGTGACTTTTGCCACATGAATTCTAGGAAGGTGAGTTGAGCTGGAGGAAGAGGAGGGAGTCTCCACCCAAAAGACCCAAGCTTTTGTGATGTGCCCTGCACTGCAGGAGGAGGAACTCAACCCAATGGTACCTGTGTTCAATATGGTCTAAAGATATGTTTGAAAATATTCTTTTGGCCGCCTATCGATTTGTGTGTATAAGTAATGCATATAGAAGAAGAAGAAAGAATCCGTCGCACTCAAAGCTGCTTCATATAACATCACTTTCTTAATTCACAAGTTTGCAGAACACTGGAAGAACCATCATAGACCAGTCTATTATTAAGCACATGCTTGAGACGGTCCTTACAGTGTTCTGCAAACACTTGTCGATTGAAGATATCGGCTTATCTTTATCCGCCTAGCACCCTGTCTCCAAGTTACAGTAATGTTGGTGAGTTCTACATTTGATTTGATTATTCTGAGAGTGGTGCCGCTGTTCGCTCTCTGTTCTACATAGTTAATGCATGTAGCCAAAACAATATACATATTTGAACATAACTGAAAGTTTCACGTCAAACATAAATATACGTGTGCGGATTACTGCTTGGTAGACCGAGCGTTAAGCCATTATCCAACCAGACAAAAAGATAATAAAATGCATTTATTGGAGAGGTCGCTGCACGCAAACATAAGATAGTAACTACAGGCAAACAAACAGGGGTAAAGTATAAAAACTACCCACTTCTGCCATTCTCTTCTTGGTATGCCAGTTAAATTGTACTGTGCATGGTGCTTGGTTGCATGAAGTTTCTTTTACCATGTTATCCTGACAGAGGGTTTTGGAGAAGAAGTCCAAAGAGATCATCTACAGTCGCTTTATTTATGTTTGAGCAGTAGTTACCGAAGTTTAGCTTTACGGTCACCATCCTTGCTATGGGTACATCAGGCGGTTGATGTGATCTATTTAGACTTTGCCAAGGCATTTGATACAGTTCCACACAAGAGGTTACTGTACAAATTGAATGAAATAGGCCTAGGGGAAAATGTTTGTGTGTGGATTGGAAATTGGCTGAAAGATAGAATGCAAAGAGTGGTAGTAAATGTCAAGTTCTCCAGTTGGATAAAAGTGATAAGTGGAGTATCTCAGGGATCTGTCCTGGGTCCTCTTCTTTTTAATTTGTTTGTTAATGACCTCACAGAGGGCATAGGGAGCCATGTATCAGTGTTTACCGATGACACAAAGTAAGGTAAGGTAATAAAGTCTGAACTGGATGTGTCTTCATTACAAGAGGATTTGGACAAATTGAGTAACTGGGCAGGCAAATGGCAAATGAGATTCAGTATAGACAAGTGTAAAGTTATGCATTTTGGGTATAATAATAAAAATGCAACATATAGTTTAAATGGTGTTTATCTGGGGAAATCTACTAATGAAAAGGATTTGGGAGTAATGGTAGACAATAGACTTAGCAGTAGCATGCAGTGCCAGATGGCAGCTGCAAAGGCCAATAAGATATTGGCATGTATTAAAAGGGGTATTGACTCAAGGGAGGAAGATATAATTATGCCTCTTTACAGGTCCATGGTAAGACCCCACCTAGAATATGCTGTTCAATTCTGGGCGCCCTTTCTGAAAAAGGACATTATGGAACTAGAAAGAGTGCAGAGGAGGGCTACAAAACTAGTAAGGCGAATGGAAAGTTTTAGTTATGAAGAAAGGCTAGAAAAGTTAAACTTGTACACACTAGAGAAACGGCGTCTTAGAGGGGATATGATAACACTATATAAATATGTTCAGGGCCCATACAGAGGGCTCTCCAAAGACCTGTTCATTAACAGAACAGTACACAGGACAAGGGGCCACCCGCTTAGACTTGAGTAAAGGGGATTTAATCTACAACAGCGGAAGGGTTTCTTTACAGTAAGGACAATAAAGGTATGGAATTCACTGCCTGAGGAGGTGGTGCTATCATATACATTAGATGCCTTTAAAATGGGCCTGGATACTTATTTAAAAGAGCATAACATAGAGGGCTATGTAGGTTAGTATTGGGATTAATATTTAGTTGGGGCTTGTTGATCCAGGGAGAAATCTGATTGCCACATGGAATCAAGAAGGAATTTTTTCCCCCCATTCAAGGCAGAATTTTAAATTGCTATATTGAGGGGGGGTTTTTGCCTTCGTTTTGGATCAACAATGGTAAACAGGAATAGGAAAAGGGTTGAACTAGATGAATGCAAGTCTTTTTTCAACCTAAATTACTATGTTACAATTCAGATACATGATGAAGTCCAACTCCTGTTCATATACAAATTAAGTCAGTTCCTATAAATATATCACATCTATGATAGCATTAATATTCAAAAATTGTGTTCAAAGGAGATTCCATTACAGAGAGCATTGTCCTGATTCACAAAAATGTTGTTGAGCATTCCAAAATTTTATTTTTATGTATGATTAAAGTCATTATTGTGCCTTCTCTCCCAATGAAATTAAACTGGCATGATGATCCCCAAAGTGCTACTGCTTTTGCTATATAGACATTAGCCAATTGGCTTTGGAGAAAGAAGTTCCAGTGTCAATTGGTTGAAGACATAGGTTCAGCCCGGTGTGGACTCGCCCCTGTGGCAAGTGTAAAGATAGATGGAGCATGTTAAGATGACTCCATGTATATAATTTTTAGTCCACCTAGTCGTGTCATATCCTGGGAGGGAATTGGGCTGTGCGCTTTGATACTGGCAGCGACTGAAATGCAATCTCGCTGCTTGTTTACAGCTTGTATTTTTCATGCAGACAGAGTCATGTGAACTAGGCATGTGACGATGTTGCTGATATTCTATTGGCCCCTGGAATATTTAAATATTTTGACAATGTAACGGACCCCGATGAAGCCCATAGGGCGATACGCGTTGGATTGGTTAGTTGTTTGGTTGGAGCTTCCAGTGTCTGCAGTCCCATACTCATGTTCTGTTCAGGCCTTTCTATACACAATCAGATGATAAGTATTTCACTTTTTTCATCTTTTTCTTCACTTGGTATGTTTATGATTTGTTCACATGTTTAGCATATTTTTTAAATACCTCTCCACTAAGGACAGGAAACTCTATTTAGTACTGTGTGCTCTGTGAATATTTTTCATTTATATGTACCTCCATTATATTGTAGCCTGTCAGCACTTGCAGCATATTACTATATCATTATTAAATGGGTTATGCTTATTTTGCTTTTGGGACTTGTCAGACTCTGGAGCACTGACTGAGTCTTTTTAAATGTGATTTATAATTTTGTATTGTACTTCAATAAAAACATTAATATTTCTCTATATTATAACTACTTACTTTGAGTGCCTCTTTTAAAGGGTTGCTTTCACTGGTTTCATTAGGGAGGATTTTCTTCTCTTTCTGTCTCCTCCCTTAGTTTTCCACTTAGTTGTTCTGTTATTTCCACTTAGTTGTTCTGTCGCCATAAGCATGCTTGCTTCCTGTGTGTGTTTGTGGGTTTTTGCCAATATACTAGCAGACAGCTATGACTCTTGAGTGCTTCAGCTTGAGTATCCAAGATCAATAACTACTTCCTCTGTATAGAGATAAATACAGGAGACTGTATCAGGAACTAATGGGGTTCTGGCAACTTGCATTAGGGGGCTGGATAACTTGTTCTGACTGGTGAGCTGCCTTGCTTTATTCATGTTTGTTTTTTTTAAACCTCTACAACCCTAACTACTCAATCTCACTTTTTGACATTACCTTCTCTCTGACTCCTTCTCTGCTTCCACATATCCTATTTTCTCTCAGGACTTTACATTATTCCCTCTCTTTGCACCTTCTATACCATGTATTGTTACAAACGACTCTGCCTCATACTCTTTCTGCCACCTTCCTTCTGTGTCCCTACCATACTTTGTATATGTACGTGAAGTTTTATATTCTGATGGGTGCTGTGTGATTGACATAATGATGTTTAATGTGATATATGGTTGTTATGTGTCTGAAGATAATGTATGAGGTATGTTAAACTGATGCTGCATTGGTGTGTGCAGTATGAGTTATGTATGGATATTATGTGATTTCATGGGTTTTATTTGGATACTTTATGGTTCGTAAGTGTTATGTAGCTGATGCAGGTTAATGATCGTGTGTGGGTCAGTAACACTGTGTTAATGTGATTGTATTTTGCACACAAATGTCATATTACATTAAGGTGGTGATTCAGTAGTTAAACAAGATAACATGACAAATGCTCACTAGGAGTTGTGGGGAGGTTCCCCACTATGATGCTTATTTTAACTCCTACATTTTTGGGATGGTTTCTAGAATCAAACAACTGACGTTGCTCTCGCTATTTTGTAGCTTCCTGTCTGTGTGGCCGATTGAGCTCCGCCTTCCGGCGGTGGCTTTGTAAAATGTCCGTGAACTGGGCTTAATCGCCCTTTCATGGTATTTCTGTGCGTATTCCAGTGTTGCTCATTTGACCCTTGCTTGGCTTCTGATATCTCCTGGTGTTCGATCCTTGGCTTGTCTGACTATCTGCTCTGGTTTTGACCTGTGGATCTGTTTGACTATCTGATCCGTGTATGACTCTGGCTTGTCCGACTACCCGCTCTGTGCTTACCTAGGCTGTGGGTGACTACCCGATCTGGTTCCTGACTGTGGCTTGTCTGACTTACGCTTCGTGCTACTCCTCGCTCCTGTCTGACTACCACTTGTCTCCAGGTATAGCTGAGGGCTCGCTCTACCTACCCGGTGCAACAGCTACCTTGCTGGTAACGTTGCAAGTTGCCTCCGCACTGTGCGATCCTATTGCCTTTGGGCTGGTAGTGTTGCCTGTTCTCTCTTGCTCTGTTGCCTCTTGGTTTCACTCCATATTCATTCCTTGCTGTCTCTGCCTAACACTCGCTCCGAGCTCCGCACTGTGCTATTGCAACTACATCTCTGGTAGGCTGTAAGTGAGCCTCCTCTCTGTGCCATCTGCTCTCTACTATTCTGGTACTATAGCTGCCCACACTACTGTCTGACATCCCTCTCTGGAGGTTGTCCAGGTACGCTCCTTTACTGAATCCTGGCATTCCAGGTTCCTATCTGTTGGTTAGAGCCAAGTCTGGTTCTATTCACTTGATATCTACTGTACCGATTTCAGTTCAGTGTCAGCTCCTGGGTAGTGGACTAGACACTGTCCTTACGATTGTCTCCCCATGGCTGAGGAAGTGTTCGATCCTAGTATTACTATTATTATTATTTGCTTCAATAAACTGGTTAAAATCACTTGTACTGTGTTGTGTGTTTATTTACCTAAGTGACCGTGACACAGACATAAATACCAACATTTCAGTGATACACGCACATATGCATACAGCATATGTATACCATTGCCAATATTGAATCCACTGGTATGATGCTGGCAGATGAAATTTGGCAATCTGTTCATCGTTCGTTGATGAATAAGTGATGACCAGATACAATAAGGACATTGCTGAATGAGCAGATGTTAATGCCAAAGTAAAATGCTCTCATTTCCTTGTGAATTGAACTATTTGTAGCTTGATGAATTTCACCCCTCCCCCCCCACACACATATGATATATATATATATATATATATATATTCTGTCACTGGTTTTATCTCACATTTCTGATAATGTCTATGGGAAAAATATGGATATTATCCAGTTAAAATATCACTAGCTGCAGTGGAATACAGTCTGCTGTTTTACTGTTGTACATTGAGCATTTCTCAATATTAATAGTTGGTTTATGGGGTTGGTTTACACATATTAAACCCTTTTTGGGGTCCAAGTAGTGTCCAATGCATTGGGGACCACTGTGGCACTCAGTGGGCTAAAAATTTGCACATATTATTACTAAAGTTTTTTCTCTTCTTTAATTCCATGAGAATATGTCTTTTTCATTCAATGTGTCACTCCAGATTAATAATGGAAACTAGGTCTTTAAGGTGATGAAGCTGAACTTTTAGGAACAATATTGCATAACCTAACCCTTTGACTGTTGACTTCTTTAATAGTGTATTGCATCGGTAACCCAAAGGCCCTCCACCTGAATTTTTGGCTGGGAGCAAGCAATATGGAGAAACCAGATGACCGGGCTGAGGTTGTGTTACTAGCTACTGGCTCTTTCAACCCTATCACTGTTATGCATCTCAGGCTATTTGAACTGGCAAGAGACTATATGCATCAAACGGGTATGTTAACACGTTAAATATGAATTCTAAAAATATAACATTGCTTTATTAAAAAAATATGGTGTGGCATACCTTGATTTGAAGGGCTGCTATTCAGATTCTTTGGCTCTTTGTATCTTAATATCAGTGATAACGCACTTGGTAAATAAAATATAAAATTTATTATACACTAATTATAGAAATAACACATAATAATACATTGATTGTGCTACAATACAATGAAACACATTAATAGATTCATCAGTAATAATAAAGGCTTCGTACAGAGCAAATACCTGAACAAGACCACATACCACAATTATAGACACCCTCCAGTTAAAGTTGCCTTGGGCCTACAGGGACATGGATATTTTATCTAATGAAACAGAGTAACCAACTCTTTTACAAAATTAGATATTACCTTAACCACGTATTTCAGGATCTCTCTACTTTACTTAAAACCAATAAGCATAGGTCTAAAATACTAATTGTAGTGTCCTAACTTAACTGGTTTACTTAGTTTTTCCACATAATATATGTAGGATGATATATGACTAAATCAAATATTCTACAGTAGAGGAAACAATATAATTTCCAATGATAGCTGAATCAATATTTCCTGTCTGCTATTAGAAACTCTGATACAGCTTATATCTTATATTCTTCTCTCTATTCAGAAGGTTCTTCAGTCATGGAGACCCCCTACCTCCTTCAGGTTTGTGGCCTCCAAGGCTCCTGGCTTTCCTGATTTATCTGATTCTTCTTTTGGGGAAACAGATGGGGACTCAGAGGATGGTGTGTGTTGTGAAGGGGCTTACTCTCACTTTTATGGTGACCCCTTTGAAGCTGACCCTGAACCCTCTGCTAAGGGTCTCATTAAGGCGGGATTAACCACTTTAAATATTTATTCTACTCCTGTAGAGCAAGAGGCTACTTCTGATGTATTTCAAAAGCCTAAGACGTCAAGCACTGTTTTTCCGCCTAATCCCACTCTGGATCAGATTATCCTAGATAAGTATCTTTACCTATCTAAAAGGTTCTCTAAACTCTATCCCTTTTCTGAAGCTATCTTGACTTAATGGGCTACTTTTCCCTCATTTCTAGGCTTTCTAAGTCCACAGTCTTGGCTGTGGCAGACGCTTCCTCTTTAAAAGATGTCACTAACAGAAAGCTAGACTCTGTTCTGAAAGCTAATTTCACAGCCATAGGTGCGTCCATGAGGCCTACCTTGGCTTCTGCATTGGTCAATAGGGCCGTTGCAGTTTGGACTGAACAACTGACTACTGCTGTACACAAAGGTGCCCCTAAAGCTGATCTGCTGCAACTTTTGGCCAACATTTCTGAGGCTCAGCATAATGTTACTGATGCTCTTTTAGATGCTCTTCGGCTAGAAGCCAAAGCATCTTCCTTTTCTGTGACTGCTAGGTGCATGCTGTGGCTGAAGATCTAGTCTGCTGACTTGATCTCTGAGAAATTACTGATTTCTCTTCCTTTTCAGGGTTCTTCTCTTTTTGATCTTGAACTGAAGACTCTCATCAGTGAGGCCACTGGGGGGTAAGAGCACATTACTGCCTCAAGCTCCTAAAAGCACTCCTCACGTGAAAACAACGCCATTTTTTTAGTCCCAAACAAGGTGAAACGTTTAGGGCGAACCCAGTGGCGCCTCAGGCCCCATGTTCCACCCCCAAGCCCAAACAGCAGTGGAGGTTGAAACATACCTCCAGCAAATCTTCTTCAGTATGACTCGCCGAACCGTGGTCCGCAACCAGTGGGGGTCGGCTGCATCACTTTTTGAGTTTTGACAGAAAAAAGGAAGGGAAGACAGCGCCCCAGAAATCTAAGAGTAGTCCGTTACATAAAAGAATAAAATATATTCAAGCAGTAATTTGCCAATATCTTTAATAAAAGAAATTAAAATAGGTAAAAAATGCATCAAATAAAATGATTGACAGAGTATGACTAATACAGAATCAAAAAAGAAATAACATCATATAGTAAATGGATTGTCAGGATCTGTATGACAGATAAAGTAGGAGGTGTTAATACAAGAGTGATCCGTAAATAATAAGTGATCTGGGGTCCTGGTAAGCACACAGATTAGTCTGGTGTATATACAGAAAGGGACTACTGAGTGTGAAATTGAAGAATATGTTGCGAGTATAAACCGAAATCGGAAATGGCAACAAAGTATAAAGCTCAGTTAAGTCCGGGGATGTGAACTCCCCCTGTAATGAAATGCTCACCAGAGCAATACTTGAGTTACAGCGTATAATAGTATGGTAATCTGCTCACCAGATCCTTGCTTTTGTAGTTGCACCTCAGATACCCGACAGTCAGCTCGTGGTTCTGTTGGTCAGGACGATCCTAGTGTTTGCCGCTCTCTCTGTCGCTCACTGCGTTCGTTCAAATATCAGGAACAGGGTGTATAAAAAATCTTTAAACACACAGTCTTTCCGTCAGTGTGATGATCTGGGGGTACTGTTCGATCTTAGGGAATAGTTATTACTTCAACGCATTTCGGAGCTAACCATTCCTTCATCAGGAAGAAAAAAAAATATATATGTGTATATAATACTGAAAAAGCGCCAAGAAAGCGCGTCCGTTATTTAAACTGGAAATGACCAATTGGAGAGGGGGTCAGTAGGTCACTGACCCTCAATTTGAATAAGTCTGATGAAACATAAAATTAAATGAACAGAAATAAATTACCATAATAACATAAATGACATAGACATTGATAAAAGGACATTCGGAGAAAGAAATATATGTTATCTAGATTTGTGGGAATCAAAACTGGACACCCAAAAGAAAGGGAGTCTCGCAAGAAAAATAGAAATACATACAAATCCGGGGATGAGTGGAAATGCAGACACACATTGGTGGTAGACATAAGAAATATATTTGTGTATATACATTCCCACACATCACCAGATATCTCGATGCACTTCCATATATATGTATATTGCTGACTATAGTCCCCAAATGGGATGTTCAAAAAAAGGAGTGAAGGTACAGACATTATATGTAAGCCAAACTGGATAAAATATATATATGAATATGAATGTATGGAGTACCAGATGGGACTGTGGATCTAAGCAATGACTGGCAGTTATATTTAAAATAAAATAAAAAAGCATTAAAGGCACCATAGATCCAATTCTTCGTTAAGTCCCTCAGGTGCAAGGGTATGAATTTTAAAGATCCAGTAACTTTCTTGTCGGGCCAGTTGTTTAACCCTTTGAGTGCCAGAGGTGTACACAAAGCATTGCTTTGCAATGCGATGTGTACCCCTCTGGCACTCAAAGGGTTAAATCTATCCCCTCCTCTATAGGTGGGGTTGATTTTTTTCTATACCCATAATTTTGATATCCTCAATTGATTTAAATGATGGGCAGTCATTACAGTGTCTGGAAACTGAATGTTTTCGGTTGTTCTTCATGATATTATTTTTATGTTCAAGGAATTTCTTCTTCATATGTCTAATTGTTCTCCCTATGTATTGTATACCACATATACATTCCAAGAGATAGATTACGTAATTACTATTACAGTTGATGAATTGCTTGACAAGAAATGTTTCGCCAGTAGTATAGGACTTAAAAGTCATAGTCTTATTTTGGATAAAGCTGCATGTGGTACATAGGGAATGGCCACATCTAAAATTTCCTTTTATCTGATCTCCATTACTGGGGTGGATGATAATATCTCCTATTTTGTGAGAGTTATTGATTGTTGAAGGTGCTAATTTTGTTTTCACTGTCGTCCAATACAGGTCACTGGTACTCTGGGAGGCGATCCGCCCCTTTAATAGGCAGGAACAACTATTCAAATGTGTGCAGGGGCGGAGCCTCCCCTCCTACTTAAGCTGCCTTCAGGCCAGAGCCACCAGATTGATTTGTTCCTGTGTGCTGTGCACACCAGGTGGAGAACATCTATACATTCAACTTAGTATTTTATTATTTTTATTCAAATATGGAATACCACCATTAGGAGGGTGACCATGGCTGTGAATTGCCCTCTCTAATGTGGCTAGTGCAGCTTCCAGGGATTTTCTGTGGACCTTATGCCCTGAAGAGGGAACAGCTTGAGTCAAGCAGCTTCCCTGCTGGGGAATTTACCTCTGGTCTATTCCTACTTCATCATGGTCACCTGAAGACAGAAGTCCTGCAGAAAGGTGAGCCACCCCTTGAGTGCTGAAGGTCCACTTGTCCCCACAGTGTCCCTTTGATGGGCTTGTATTTGGGAGTTTGCATTGCACTCCAGCACTCATAGGGTGTTTTTATTTGCATTTCTTATAATTATGCAATTTCTGTGGTATTCTCTGGGTTTTGGAGCATTGGGTATTGTTTTTCTTACGTTTCTCACGTGTTTGATAACTGTTTGGGGCTTTTTATGTTTCAGTTGAACTTTATTAAAATTTAGTGTTCCGCGCCTTTAAGCGCGCCTTTTCCCGCATAGACGCCATTGCTCCTTTACTCTCTATGAGATTACACAGTGTGGGACATATCTCTGGAACCGCTTGTCACAGCAACTTCAGAGATGGCTCATTTTGTTACTCTGCTCCTGCTCTATCATCCGGTGTCTAATTTCGAGGTGTGGGGAGTTCAGGGGGGCTTCGGGCACTGTTTGGGGTACTTCTGAGAGAAAACTACATTTCCCATGAGCGCCGTTTCGCGCCCATTTTCTGATTGGTTGACCTGACGGCAGCCATTTTGTGGTGTTATTTCTCAGCGAGTATACTACGCAGGGACCGAGCCTTCTCTCCTCTTAGCAGATTAACCCTTCGCTGGCCAGATAAGTCCGTTTTTAGGCATTTCTGGGGTGAAAATTTAATCTTCCACACTTTTACTGGGTGATATTTGTTAAGTGGTGTATATTGACGCTGTGAGCATGTCTACTCCACTGGAGCCAGGGGCTAGACCCAAGACTAAAGAGGCTGGGGTGTCTGCCCCCCCCATTGCGCTTTGCTCCTCTCGTCACTCTGGGCTGCCTAGAGATTGTTCTGGTAGTTTATGCCCTAAATGCTCTGATTGTCATGATAGCAACCCTGGGCTTCCCAGCCATGCTATTGAGCCAACTTGGGTGAAAGAGTTTAAAGCTGCCACTAGGGATCTCAGATCTACTCTCCAACTCTTTCCCTCTCAGGTACAGGGGGCTCTCCAGGTTTGGCAGACCCCCTCTACAATCAGGACCTCCCTGCCTAAGCCACAGGGGCTCCTGATGTGTCTGATTCTTCTGAAGAAGAACTTTTGCAGGATTCTGATGCTGAGGAAGGCACTGTTATTGAATCTAACAGGTCCATTGGGGACCCTTATGAATGTGACCCTGAGGTTTCTGCTGAGGGTTTGATTAGAGCTGTGTTAACTACGCTCAACCTTCCTCTGACTCAGGAATCTACTCATGATCCAACTGGCGTTTTCCAAAAACCATCTAAGGCGGTTGTATGTTTTCCAACTAACCCTACTCTTGCCCGTCTAGTCTCTGAGGCGTGGAAGAATCCTGATAAGTCCTCTTCAGTGTCCAAAAAGTTTGCTAAACTGTACCCGTTTCCTGAGACTGAACTGGCAAAATGGGTTCATCCTCCTAAAGTGGATGCTCCTGTTTCCAGGCTGTCCAAATCTACTGCTTTAGCTGTCTCTGATGCCTCTGCCCTGCAGGATTGGACGGACAAAAAGCTAGAACTTTCTCTTAAGTCTATTTTTGCCTCCATTGGCACTGCCATGCGTCCAACCTTTGCAGTGGCGTGGGTTAATAGAGCTATTGCGGCCTGGACTGAACGACTGAATGAAGCGGTCCGCCAGGATGCACCGGTATCTGAGCAGTTGCAGCTCCTTGCTAATATTACTGAAGCACAGAATTATGTTGCTGATGCTGCCTTTGATGCTGTGCGCATGATGGCGAGGGCCTCCACTTCTTCTGTGGTGGCTAGACGTGCCCTTTGGCTGAAAATTTGGTCTGCTGATACGGCCTCTAAGAAAGCTTTGCTTTCCTTGCCCTTTCAGGGGAACTTGCTATTTGGTTCTGAACTCAAAGAGATGATCAGTGAGGCTACTGGAGGTAAAAGTACTCTTCTGCCTTCAGTCTTCAAGAAAAAGTTTCCAGCCAAACGCAACCGGTCCTTTCGTTCCTTTCAGACTGAGACATGCTCCACGTCCCAGACGGGGCCGTCCTCTACGCGTCCCTCCTCCAAGCCCAAACAGTCCTGGAAGCCCAAAGTTGCCCCCAAGGCCAAGACCTCCAAGACTGCTTCGGCATGACTCACCGAACCCGGGTCTGCATCCGGCAGTAGGTGGACGTCTCCACATCTTTCGCCGGATTTGGGAGGAGTCTGTGACGGACCCATGGGTTATTCAGGTGGTGTCAGAGGGATACAGGATCCCTTTCTCTTCCCTTCCCTTCCGGTTCCATTTTACTCGTCCTTCTCAGGAACCTACAAAAAGGCGTCTGTTCGACGATGCTATTCAGGATCTTTTGGACAAAGAGGTCCTGGAATTGGTTCCTCCAGAGGACACAGGTTCAGGATTCTATTCCAACCTGTTCGTAGTGGCCAAAAAGGACGGAGGTGCTCGTCCTATCTTGGATCTAAAGGATCTAAATTCCTTTGTTGTGAGTTCCCACTTCCGCCAGGAATCTCTGCGCTCTGTGATTGCCGCAATGTCTCCAGGGGAGTTCCTTGCCTCCCTGGACCTTCAGGATGCATATCTTCACATCCCTATTCATCCAGAGAGCAGACGTTATCTCAGGATTGCCTGCCACAGGGGACATTTTCAGTTTTCAGCTCTTCCCTTTGGACTGACTTCAGCCCCTCTGGTTTTTCAGAGAGTATTGGGATCTTTGATAGCTGTGCTTCATCGGAAAGGTGTCAGAGTGACCCCCTACATGGACGATCTCCTCCTGAAAGCCTCCTCAGCGGAGCTTCTCCACCAGCAGATGCAGCTGTGTATACACACTCTGAACAGTCACGGCTGGATATTGAATCTGGACAAGTCAGACTTGGTCCCATCTCAAAGACTCCTGTTCCTGGGTCTCCTGTTCGACACTCAACAGTGCATGGTGTTTCTACCAGAGGAAGTGGCTCATCAGATAGCCGTCCGAGTAGCCGAGATCCTGGAACTGGACAGGGTTCCAGTACCGAAGTTGACGTCTCTGGTGGGAAAGTTCATTTCCACAATCGAAGCTGTGCCCTTTGCCATGGCTCACACCAGGGAACTTCAGAGGTTTGTGATCCAGACGTGCAAGAATCATCCAGATCATCAGCATCTGTCAGTCCCTCTGCCTCCTCATGTCGAATCGAGTCTACATTGGTGGTTGGATCTCTCCCATCTCCTGAAAGGGAGATCCTTTCGAGTTCCCTATTGGACCACGCTCACAACGGATGCCAGCCTCTGGGGATGGGGGGCAGTGCTGGGTCGTTTCAGTGCCCAGGGGAAATGGGGACTGGAGGAATCTCTTCTTCCCATCAGTGTTCTGGAACTGCGTGCCATACGGCTTGCCCTGAGGCACTGGGAATCTCAGCTGGAAGGTTGCCCTGTCAGAGTGGAGTCCGACAACGCCACCGCAGTGGCCTACATCAACAGGCAAGGCGGCACAAGAAGTTTCACCGCCTGGTTGGAGGTCAAAGATATTTTATCCTGGGCAGAGGATCACGTGCCTGTCATTTCAGCGGTTCACATTCCAGGCGTAGACAACGTCATGGCAGACTTCCTCAGTCGTCACAGAGTCGACAGCGGAGAGTGGGCTCTTCATCCAGAGGTGTTTCATCTGATCACCCAGAGATGGGGCATACCTGCAGTGGACCTGATGGCTACCAGACACAACAGGAAGGTGCCGGCGTTTTGCTCCGGTGGTCCCCTCTTGCAGGAAGGTGCCGGCGTTTGCCGGTGGTCCCCTCTTGCTCTAGCAGTGGATGCCTTGTCAATCCCTTGGGATTTTCCTCTGGCCTACATCTCCCTCCTCTTCCTCTATTGCTCAGAGTCATCCAGAAGCTGAAGCTGGAGCGTTGTCCTGTCATCCTGATCGCTCCAAATTGGCCTCGCCAGTCCTGGTATCCGGAGTTGATGGCCATGTCTGTGGCGGAACCGTTTCCACTTCCTGCCCGTCCGGATCTACTTCTTCAAGGATATCTGTGGAAGGAGGTTGTTCAGCATCTCCATTTAATGGCCTGGCGGTTGAATCCTCAATTCTAGAGAAGAAAGGGTTTTCTCCTTCAGTGGTGTCGATGATGCTTAGTGCTCGCAAGCCTGTGTCCTCCAAGATTTATCATCGTATCTGGGCCACCTTTGTGGCCTGGTGTAATGATCGGAAGGTGTCTCTAGATTTTCATCTTCCCACTGTCCTGGCTTTTCTGCAGGATGGTGTTGAGAAAGGGCTCAGTCTGAGTTCCCTCAAAGTTCAGACTTCTGCTTTGTCTGTATTTTTCCAGGAACGGATTGCTATCCTTCCTGATGTTAAGGTTTTCTTCCAGGGCGTGACTCATGTTCGGCCTGCCTTCAAGAGTCCTACTCCCCAGTGGGATCTCAATTTGGTGCTGGGAGTTCTCCAGCGACCCCCGTTTGAATCCTTGGCTTCCATTCCATTACGTCTCTTGACTTGGAAGATGGCCTTCCTTTTGGCTATTGTTTCAGTTCGCCGGGTGGCAGAGTTACAAGCGCTGTCTTGTAAACCTCCTTACCTGGTGTTCCACAAGGATAAGGCTGTGCTTCGCACTACCAAGGAATTCTTGCCCAAGGTTGTGTCCGAGTTTCACATCAATCAAGAGATTGTGGTTCCCTCTTTCTTCCCTAACCCTTCATCTGACAAGGAACGAGATCTCCATTTGTTGGATGTGGTGCGTTGTCTCAAGTTTTATGTTCATCGCACCGAGTCTATCAGGAAGTCTGACGCTCTATTCGTCATTCCTGAGGGGCCCAGGGCAGGGAGACCGGCTTCCAAAGTTTCTATTGCCTCTTGGATTAAGGCTACCATTCGTGAAGCCTATAAGTTGCGGAATAGGCACGTTCCCTTCCAGGTGACTGCCCATTCCACCAGATCTATCGGGGCCTCTTGGGCCTACAAGAATCAGGCATCTGCTGATCAACTGTGCAGAGCGACCACTTGGTCCTCTGTGCACACATTTTCAAAGCACTATCGAGTTGATGTACTGGCCTCGGCTGATGCCAGTTTTGGGAGGAAGGTCCTGGAGGCAGTTTTGTCTGTTTAGGACTTCTAATCTGTGATTCTTAGTGCTTCTTTACTGTTGAGCCCTGTTGGCTCTAGTTCACTGTGCTGTGTTAGTTCAGGGGTTGTTTTCCCTGGTTGGTGTCCGTTGACACTTCTATACATGGGCTATGTGATTACCTGGTTCATAGCAGTTCTAGTGACTTGGGCCTTGCGCCTGGTCCTTGACTTACTTCCCGCCTCTGGGTCAGCTCAATGTTTGTACATCCCAGAGTACCAGTGACTTGTATTGGACGACAGTGAAAATAGGATTTTAGTCTTACCTGTTAAATCCTTTTCACTTAGTCCATAAAGGTCACTGGTCTCCCACCCTGTCAAGAGACCATGCTTGGCTCTCCTGTGGCATTTAGTGGGAGACCTTCGGGGCATGCTCACAGGAGTCTTCCTTCTTGCTTATCTATGGTCAGTTTTAGTGTCTCAAATCAATCTAGTGGCTCTGGCCTGAAGGCAGCTTAAGTAGGAGGGGAGGCTCCGCCCCTGCACACATTTGAATAATTGTTCCTGCCTATTAAAGGGACGGATCGCCTCCCAGAGTACCAGTGACCTGTATGGACTAAGTGAAAAGGATTTAACAGGTAAGACTAAAATCCTATTTTCAAATCTGGTGCTTTTCGGTAAATAAATTTAGGTTGTTTTGGGAGAATGTTTCTGATTGTTTTGTCTCCTTCTAGTATTTTCCAATTTTGTTTAATAATATTTTCAATTTTTCTGGAAATGGCGGAATATCTGGTGATGAAAGCTATATTGAATTCTTGGGAAGCTGTAGTACATTTTTGTAGAGATGTCCCTTCTTTCTTTTTTTTTGTTTATTTTGGGGGATAGTAATTTCTTCCTGGGCACCTTTTTAGCTCGTTCTAATGCTCTACAAATATTTGTCTTGTTATAGCCTTTGGTATGAAAGCGTTCTTCTAATAAGGCTGCTTGAGAAAAGAAATCATGTTCTTCTGTGCAGTTCCTTTTGAGACGTAGGAACTGTCCGTACGGAATATTCGATAGCCATGTGGGGTGATGCCTACTAGTAGCCTCAATGTAACCATTTACATCTACTGGCTTTTGGTATGTACGAGTACAGATCTTCCCTTCTGATCCACATGCAATTTCTAGGTCAAGAAAAATAACAGATGTTGGACTAGCAGTGTATGTGAAGATGAGTCCTAAGTCATTGTTATTGATATTAGTAAAAAATTCTTGTAGTTTGGATGGTCCGCTTTTCCAAATAAGTAACAGATCATCTATATAACGAGCATATAAGATGATATCTTGTTGATGGTTTTTCCAGATATGGGTTTCCTCCCAAACACCCATAAAGATATTGGCATAGGATGGAGCAAAGCGAGTTCCCATTGTTGTCCCCCTTGTCTGTAAATAATGAATATTTCCAAACATGAAATGGTTGTGCTGTAATATAAAATCAATACTATTAAGAATAAATATGATCTGTTCCTCCCTCACTTCTTTGTCCCTTCTGAGAATTGTTTCGACCGCTTGTAATCCAGATTGATGTTGAATGATGGTGTACAATGAGGTTACATCACAACTAACCCATATGTAAGTGGATTCCCATTGTATATCTCCTAATTTTCTAAGGATGTCAGTGGAATCTTTAGTATATGATGGGAGACATTGTACATAGGGTTGTAGAAAATGATCGATATATTGTGATAAATTGCTGGTCAGTGAGTTTATTCCCGAAATAATGGGACGACCAGGTGGATTATTGAGATCCTTATGAATTTTAGGTAAATTATAGAAGATAGGGATGACTGGGTGTTGGACAGTGAGAAATTGAAATTCTTTATTATTGAGGATACCACATTTATGTGCTTCCAAAATGAGTTCATTATATTCTTCGTGAAACTGATGGACAGGGTTATAGGATAAAGTCTTGTAGAAGGTACCATCTCCCAAGATTCTGTTGGCCTCTTTGATGTAGTCTTCCTTATTTTGAATAACCAAACCCCCTCCCTTGTCCGCCTCCCTAAAAACAAGGGAATTGTTCTCCATAAGGGATTTTAAACTGCTTTTCTCTTGTCGTGTTAAATTCTGTTTAATCTTAATGGGTTTTTCAAACAACTTACGGATATCTCTAGTCACTGTATCTGAGAAAGCCTCGATATGTGGACCTCTGATATGTAAGGGATTAAATTTTGATGGAGGTTTTAAATTTGTATGTTTAAATATCGGTACTGTGGAGATAGTAGTATCAGAAATTGTAGATTGGGAGTTATCTTCACTTAATTCTATTAGTATTTCTAGGAGATCCTCATCTTTATAATATTCTTGTTTCAAATCTGCTTTTTCTTTTTCTTTTTCATAAAATTTCTTTAAAGTTAGTTTTCTTACAAATTTCTGGGTATCCACAAAAAGATCAAATTCATTCGGAACTGAGCTGGGTGCAAATTTCAAGCCTTTTTTAAGAAGTGAAATATCATTCGTAGACAGGACATATGAGGATAAGTTGAATATTCCTATGGTTCTATTTCCGTCTGGCTCTGGTTCCTCCTTTTCTTTTCTCTTGTTTCTAAGTCCACCTCTTCTACCTCGTCGGACCTTTTGCGTCTTTGTGAGTTTCTCTGTAAATGGTTCTCCTCTTTGTTCCATTCTTTTCTCAGCCAAGTTTGTAGGGGTGTTTTCTGTCTCTGGCATAAAAAATGTGGTTGATACTGTATAGTATTGTCCTTAGGTCTCGCACCTTGTCTTATATATGGTGTTTCTTTCTGTTTGTCCCTATTTTCTTTCGTCCTAAGTGCATCTTGGTTTGGAATAGGAGACTTGCAGGCAAACGTCTCTGACGGCTTTATTCCCATCAGTTTCCTGGGTTTGGGTATAGGAGGAATTTTGTTTGGTGCAGCTCCTATGGTATTTGCTGTTACTTGATTTTCACTTCTTGTATTATTATCATTTGTCACTGAGTTTGATGTTGCTTCTTCATTATTAGTGTTAGTTGCATCCCTAAGGGGATCATTAGATTCAGGTCCATTAATACAGCTCTTACTCTTAATGGAAATGTTAGTGATATTTTGGTTGTTTCTACTAGAAGCTTGCTGGTTGGGATTTGGGATATAAGTATTTCTAAAATTATGTTTGGAAGGGTCCCTTCTGGACCCTAATTGATTATGTCGTGGGTGATGTTGTACACCATGATCACGGATAGAGGTCCTATAGGTATTAGAGTCCTTATTATTATTGTTGTTGGATCTCCATTGGCGGATGTGACCCGTGGAATAATCGTTATTGTCTCTATCCAATTTTCGCTGTTTTCTATCGATCAGATCTTGTTCAAATTTCATAACCCTTTCATTAGTATGTTTATCCAAGTTGTTGAAGTGGGTATTTGTCCTATGGGATTCCAAGTTCGTTCGTGCTGTTTCGATTTTGTCCGTAGTATTATTTAGTTGAATTTCTTTAAAATTAATAATTAGTTTCATGAGGTCAAATGAACATTTATCTAGTAAACTGTTCCAATTCCCATAGAGCTCAGAAACGCGTTGAAGTAATAACTATTCCCTAAGATCGAACAGTACCCCCAGATCATCACACTGACGGAAAGACTGTGTGTTTAAAGATTTTTTATACACCCTGTTCCTGATATTTGAACGAACGCAGTGAGCGACAGAGAGAGCGGCAAACACCGGGATCGTCCTGACCAACAGAACCACGAGCTGACTGTCGGGTATCTGAGGTGCAACTACACAAGCAAGGATCTGGTGAGCAGATTACCATACTATTATACGCTGTAACTCAAGTATTGCTCTGGTGAGCATTTCATTACAGGGGGAGTTCACATCCCCGGACTTTACTGATCTTTATACTTTGTTGCCATTTCCGATTTCGGTTTATACTCGCAACATATTCTTCAATTTCACACTCAGTAGTCCCTTTCTGTATATACACCAGACTAATCCGTGTGCTTACCAGGACCCCAGATCACTTATTATTTACGGATCACTCTTGTATTAACACCTCCTACTTTATCTGTCATACAGATCCTGACAGTCCATTTACTATATGATGTTATTTCTTTTTTGATTCTGTATTAGTCATACTCTGTCAATCATTTTATTTGATGCATTTTTTACCTATTTTAATTTCTTTTATTAAAGATATTGGCAAATTACTGCTTGAATATATTTTATTCTTTTATGTAACGGACTACTCTTAGATTTCTGGGGCGCTGTCTTCCCTTCCTTTTTTCTGTTTTTACATGTACTGGCTCGAGGAGACTCCGAGCATCTGACAGCAGCACGGAAGATTAGAGAGGTCACAGCCATACGAGAATACACCACCCATTCATTATTGTCATCCTTCATTCCATTGTTTCCACACTCATCTTCATCTCTTCTCATACCATCATCCATCATTGATCATCCCCATTGGAACTGTCTTTTTCATATGAACTATTCTCTGAACAGATCACGTTTTCTTCTCTTGCGGATCATCCTTATTGGAACTGTTTGGTCTGTATGAACTATCTTACC
Organism: Rhinophrynus dorsalis; assembly: GCA_037306005.1. Taxonomy (NCBI): domain Eukaryota; kingdom Metazoa; phylum Chordata; class Amphibia; order Anura; family Rhinophrynidae; genus Rhinophrynus; species Rhinophrynus dorsalis. The sequence continues at coordinate 176,456,893 of CM074724.1, read as the reverse complement.
TACCAGGTTCCATCCTTTACCTTTTCCCTCACTTTATGTTGGTATATTTATTGATTGTGTTATATTACATGCTTTATTCTGCCATCCACCGTCTGTTCAGGATTATATAGTTATATTTTTTTACCAATTACCACAGGTGTTTTATCTTTTATCCATATCTAATAGTGCCTCTACACAGTGAGCGCTCCCTTTATTTCTATTACTTTTTGAGTTTTGGACAGGCTCTGTTGCGGAGCAGTGGTTATTACAGGTGGTTTCAGAAGGTTACAGGATTCCCTTCAAATCCCTGCCCCCCTTCAGGTTCTTCCCTTGTCACTCCCCTCAGGGACAGGAAAAGCTCAGACTTTTCAATGGGACGGTCAAGTATCTCTTGGACAAGGGAGTTCTGGCACCGGTCCCCCAGCAGGAGAGAGGTTCAGGCTACCTCTTTGTTGTTCCCAAGAAGGATTTTGTCTGCCTCCCGATCCTGGACCTCAAGACCCTCAACAAGTTTGTGGTCAAGACCCACTACAAGAAGGAGTCCTTACGCTCAGTCATCGGAGCAATGTGTCTGGGGGGAATTTCTGGCATCCTTGGATCTTCAGGATGCCTATCTGCGTATCCGTGTGCATCCGGAAAGTCAACAGTACCTCAGTTTTGCCTGCAAACTGGGTCACTACCAGTTTGTTGCTCTCCCCTTCGGGCTTACAACAGCTCCTCAGGTGTTCAATTGAGTGTTACAGTACCTTTGCGGCGGCTGCTCGAGCCGACCGCATCGCTTAACCAGCGGCTCTGGCTGCATCCTGTGTTGGCTCTCTGCCATTTGTTCTCAGTCACAGCTTGGCCGCGTCTTGAGTCCTGGCGACTCAGCCTCCTACTGGGTCCATGCACGGCTCTAGCCTCTTCTGCTGTCGGCGTTCCGGCATGCGGGTAACATCATCATTTGGGCGCACGTCGAAGGGCATGGATGTGCACTCCATTTAAAGGGACAACCACTTTTTGGCTACTCCTCCTCTTCCTGTACCTTTACTATTTAAACTGCCTGGACACAGGGCTCAGTCACCCTTTCGTTGGTGTCCAGTGCAGTTCTATATTTTGACTTTCTGTGCATTATCTGGCTTGTCTCACTACCCGACCTGGTGCTGACCTGTGATTCTGTCTGACTATCCGCTCCATGTATGACCCTTGGCTTTGTCGGATAAACATTGTGGTGCAGACCTGTGGCTCTGGCTGACTACCAGTTCCGTGTTTTACTCCTGGCTTGTGTGACTACCTGTTCTGTTGTTGACCTGGGGCTCTGTCCACTGCGTATCCAGCATACCAACGCTTCAGTGGATATCCTATCTGGTGCAAACCTCTGGCTCTGGCTGACTACCTGCTCCGTGCATGACCCCTGACTTGTCTGACTACCCATTTTGGTGCTGACCTGTGGTTCTATCTAACTATCCTCTAGTGTGGCCTTCTGTGAAGTTAGATATCCAATCTGGTGCAGGCCTGTGGCTCTGACAGACTTACTCCTTGTTGTCTTCCTATTTTGTCTGGCTTCTCCCAGGTGCAGACATGTGGCATTGCAGACTACTCCTTGTCCCATCGCTGGGATCTATGTCAAGAGAATCACACGGAAGCAGTCTTCTATTTCTGGTAGTTGTCGCTTGCTCCGTTGTGTGCTTCTCTTTATTACCATCTATTGTGATATTTATGTTTCATTGTTGCTGCCTCATAAAGTTGGTGTTACCTTTTAGTACTTGTCCTGTGTTTTCTTGCCGAACCATGACATTGAGTTCTGGGTGTATTGATTGCCTTCCTGCACACCAAGGGTGTTCAGGTGACGCTTTACATGGACGACCTTCTCCTCATGGCACCCTCCAGGGACCTCCTGGACCGCCAAGTCCAAGACTGTGCTCAGATCCTCCTCCAACACTGTTGGATTCTGAATATGGATAAGTCTGCCCCTGTGCCCTCACAGAACTTGGTGTTCCTTGGTCTTCACTTCCGATACTCAGCAGAGTATGGTCTACCTGACGGAGGACTTAATTCAACAGCTCACCTCCAAGGTGTCTTCAGTTCTGTCTTGGACATCAGCTCCAGCAAGGAAGTTCTCCTCCCTGGTGGGAAGATGACATCCACCATGGAAGCCGTCCAGTTTGTCATGGCTCAATCCAGAGAACTTCAGAGGTTTGTGATCCATGTTTGCAGAGGGAACCCGGATCTCCTGGATCAGCCTGTCTCCCTTCCTTCTGAAGTAGCTCAGAGCCTTCACTGGTGATTGAACATCTCCATCCTGGAGAAAGGGAGGCCATTTGTGATCCATTCTGGACCACAGTGACGACGGATGCCTGCCTGCACGGTTGTGGTGCAGTCTTGGGTCACCTAATTGTTCAGGGCCGCTGGTCAGAGGAGGAGACTTCTTCCCATCAACGTCCTAGAGCTCAGGGTGATTTCCCTTGCTCTGAATTATTGGACTTCCCATCTGATTGGGTGTCCAGTTTGAGTCCAGTCCAGCAACGCCACAGCCGTGGCTTACATCTGCAAGCAAGGAGGCTCCAGAAGTCCCTCTGCTTGGTTAGAGGTCAAGGGTATTTTAGCCTGGGAGGAAGGTCATGTATCTGCTATCTCCGCAGTGTACATCCCAGGCATAGAAAATATCCTAGCAGACTTCCTCAGTCGACACACAGTAGATCTGGGTGAGTGGGAGCTTCACCCACAAGTGTTTGATTTCCTGGTACAGATGTGGGGTTTTCCCATGATAGACCTGATGGCTAACATGGACAACCAGAAGGTTCAGATGTTTTGCTCACGCTGGAGGGATACCCTAGCTTTTGCAGTGGATGCTCTGTCAATCCCATGGAGATTTCATCTGGCATACAACTTCCCTCCTCTTCCTTTCCTACCCAGGGTTCTGCTGAAGATTCGGATTGACAGGACTCCCACCATCCTGGTTGCTCCATATTGGACCAGACAGCATTGGTTTCCAAAACTTCAAGCACTATCTGCACAGGCACTGTTTCCACTGCCACGCAGACCGGATCTCCTTCACGAGGGGTACCTGTGGAAGGAGGATGTGGACATCTAGCTTTGATGGCATGGCTGTTGAGGCCTCCATCTTGACGAAGAAAGGCTATTCTCCAGATGTGGTCTCCACTATGATTAAGGCCAGGAAACCAGTTTCTTCTAAAGCCTGTCATAGTGTTTCGTCTATCTTCCATGCTTGTTGTGTGGACAGGGATCTGTCCTCATAGGAATTTGATCTTCCTGCTATTGTGTCTTTTTTGCAGGATGTTGTGAGGTCCAGACCTCAGCCCTCTTCTTATCCTTACCGGATGTCATGGTGTTGCTCATTCCTTCCCTGCTTATAAGGCTCCTACTCCTCAGTGGGACCTTAACCTTGTTTTGGGAGTTTTGCAGTGGCCCCCTTTTGAGTCTTTGGATACCATTCCCTTGTGTCTTTTGACGTGGAAGATGGCTTTTTTGTCTGAGATCTCTGATCTCTGTCCGCAGAGTAGCTGGGTTGCAGACTTTGTCCTGCAAACCGCCTTTACTGGTGTTTCACAAGGATAATTCTGTCCTCCATACCTCTCAGGAATTTCTTCCTAAGGCAGTCTCTGAGTTCCACGTCAATCAGGAGATTGTTGTGCCTTCCTTTTGTTGTGACTGTAAATCCGACAAGGAGAGGGATCGCCACTTGTTGGATGTAGTGTGCTGCCTTAAGTTTTATGTGCACCTCACTGAGTCTGTCCGTCAGACTGATGCACTTTTTGTCATCCCTGAGGGTCCCAGGGCTGGTAAGGCGGCATCCAAGGTGACTATTGCCTCTTGGATCAAGTCTACCATTCTCGAGGCCTATGAACTCAGGAAGAAACCTGTTCCCTTTCGTGTCACAGCGCATTCCACTAGGTCCATTGGGGCCTCCTGGGCCTACAAGAATCTGGCTTCTGCTGATCAGCTGTGCAAGGCAGCCCTTGGTCTTTTGCCAAACACTATCGTGTTGATGTCCTGGCTTCGGCTGAAGCCAGCTTTGGCAGGAAATTCCTGCCGGCAGCTTTGCCTGTCAAGGACTTTACTTTCCTGTTCCTTATAGTTCTTTATCCTTTGAGCCCTGTTGGCTCTTGTTCTGTGTGCTGTGTTATAGTTATTCAGTGTCTGTTGACACTTTGTTAGTTTGGGCTGTTCCATGTCTGAATAGTATAAGGGAGCTCTGGTATCATAGGGACCTACGGTAGGTCCTTTCCTTCATTTTCCCACCCTGGGAACTCAACGTTGGTACATCTCCATGGTACCTGTAAGCTATATTGGACGACAGAGAAAAGAGGATTTTAGTCTGACCTGTTAAATCCTTTTCTCTTAGTCCATATAGCTTACAGGTCTCCCACCCAGTTAAAGGGACCATGCTTGGTCTCCTGTGGCTGGACGTTGGAGTCCTATTGGGTCCTTGCTCACAGGAGTTTTCCTCTTCTTCTTCTCGCTGTCTATCTCAGTAGGTTTTATGTCACAAATCTAGCCTGCTAAGGAGGAGAGGGAGGCTGCACCCCTGCAACTTCTTTGAAGAATTGTTCCAGCCTACTAGGAGGAGCTGTTGCCTCCCCCATGGTACCTGTAAACTATATGGATTAAAAGAGAGGATTTAACAGTTAATCCTTTTTTTTTTTTTTTTTTTTTTAAATTCCAAATGTAAATGTTGCCATGTCTTTGCAGTGGCGTAGCTAAAAGTGGGCCTCTGACATGCTAAGAACTGCACTGTGTGGACACTGAGCAGGTCACATTACTTCTTCGAGGCTCATGCTCAGGACTTTAGCGTGTAATCCCAACTCATCCCTGTTTTATTCCTTAGTCTTCAATCGTATACATGTCACCCTTTTAAAATCAGTGCTTACTGTGTAACAGACATATGTTGATATGTTTGTTTTTCCAAGTATTGTAGGTTAAGGAATGTAAAGAGCTGATGTGTAGATTGTCCTGTACTGTGTTTATGTATTGTGGCTTGTAGCCCTTGTGTATTTCTGCCCATTGTCCTGACCCAACCAGTCTGGCAAATATAGCTAATCCCAATGCGACACAGTGGTCTTAATTACCATGCTGGCTATCTTTTTGTCCAAGTGTCCAGCAATTGAAATAACTTAATTGAGCTTAGCTGATATCACCTCTAGTTTCAGATCCTATGGCATAAAGCTATGGGACTTCAAAGGCTATTAATCTCCTGGATTAACTATCCCCTCTGGCATTCATCCCTGCACCTCTGATTCAATAACTGTATATAATGCTGTGTACATGTGTCATAAGCTTTGGCAGTATCCTTTAGTCTGTATTACTTTACATGTTTCTGGGGTCTGCAGTAAAAGATATGTTCCTTTTAAATGAATAGCGGTATTCAGCATGTGTTGTATGTACAGTGTAGGAACCCAGAAACTGTCCATCTCTCTGTTGCTGTTATCAAACTGGCAGTAGCAGCAAGGTGCACTAAATCTGTTTGGATATACAATAATCTAGTGTTGGTATTACTGAGGACCTGGAGAAGTTATCAGTCTGGATACCTGGTACTGAACTGTCTCAGAAGGTCAAAACCAGAAAACCTGGCCCATTCATCATAAGGGTTTTTTTTTTTGCCTTCTTTTGGATCAACAGTGGTAAACAAGAATAGGAAAATGGTTGAACCTGGTGGACATCTTTTTCAACCTAAAGTTCAATAGGAAAAGGGTTGAACTTGATGGAAGTCTTTTTTTCAACCTAAACTACTATGTAATTATAATGTGCAGGACTTGCTCAACCCAGCTATAAAAGAGTTCTTTACAGAGGATGATGGCTTATACATGGAAACCATGGAGTCTGCTTCCACTGTTTAATAGTTGACCAGGACAGTGATTGCTGAAAACAGGTTCAACTGATTAAGAGACTTAGGAGCCTCTCTTAGAAAATAGGCTGTCATTTTACCACATCAGTAGTGCCATATTTTTGTGACTGGAGGTAGACAGCAGACAATCCTGCTGGCTTGTGTCCATTTGGATTGGGACGATAGTCATGGCTACATGAATGTTGGATTTCTGTCTGGAATTATGGTGAATATGCTTCTTGGCAACAGTGATTTGCCATTATGTGACTCCTGTTACCTGTGCCCAGACACTGGCAGCCACCATAGCAAAGGATTCTACAGCTGGCCCGTAGGAATTTGAGGTTCTTTCAGGGTTACTGATCCCAGCAGGCAAGCCATGGGCAAAACTACTAATGCATACTGGAAAGGACCGTTAGGAGACACTTTATCTGACCGTTTTAAGGATGACCAACAGATGGACCACACTTTAACCAAGGTAAGAAACCAGACTGAGCTCCCTGACAGTGACTGAAGGAAGGACCATACAATATGGGTACCCCAAGTGCCATGACTGCCCTTGGACTGGTTTCTGGCAGCTTTTGTTGGTCATATGAAAAGGGAAACTACATTCTTCAGAATTCCCTTTTTCCAAGGCTTTCTGCATTGGGCATGGTGGTGCTTTGGCAGCCATCTTACTATTCCCATTGTATAGGCTACGCAGAGGCTGGTCTCCTTCTCTACCTTTCCAGTTTAACCCCTTGCAGACAGATACATATTTCTGTTCAGTTTCTCATAGTTTTCTTCTACTTTGGACTACTTTTGTCCTACTTTTGAGGGTTTTTCCCTGAACATGTCAGATCCCAAGGGTATCATGGGGAAATCTAAGCTTTAAAGCGGAACTACCACCTCTTAAACAATTTAACTTCAATAACTCCCCATCTGGCGACTAGCAGCTTAGTAGCACTAATTGCCAGAATTATTACCTTATTCAAAAGAAATATGCATTCTTACCAGGCTGACAGCATCATGGAGTGCGGACATCTTGCCATAGTGACGTCTGCACTCCTGCGCTGTCAGTCCCAGCTGGGTCTAGGAGGCGTTTCTAGGAGCCGTTCGGGTCTGGAAGGGACTGACAGCACAGGCGTCACTATAGCAAGATGTCCATGCTCCGTGCTGCTCTCAGCCCGATAAGAATGCATATTTCTTTTGAATAAGGTAATAATTCTGGTGACTTGCGCTACGAAGCTGCTAGTGGCCAGATGGGGAGCTATTGTAGTTAAAGTGTTTAAGAGGTTGTAGTTCCGCTTTAATTATTCAGGAGTCACTTTAACCTCTTTAGTACACTGTCCTTCATGCCAAATTGGGTTTCCATGGGAATATTCAGGTAACCTATGTCCCTCTTGCACTGTGACCCCTACTTCTTCCCTGGGGCCCTCCAGTACAGAACAAGAGCCCGATTTGGTTAAGACTTTGATTTCTTCAGAGAATCCAGCATTTCTGCTGGGCTACAGCACCAAGGATTTTCAACTCTAGTTTTCCCTCTACCCTCTCAGAGTCAGACCATGTGGTTTCTTTCCCTACATAGCTGACAAATATAACCTCCCTTCATCTGGAAATGTAATTTCTCTCCAGGTGACTCACTTCATTCACAAGGCTTTGTCTTTGAAATACATACACCCCTGGACTTCTATCCCTCATCTCCCTGGGGGTCCACTCAAGCTCAGAGGAGACTCAAAGGAAACACTTGCTGACCTTGGAGGCAGAAATTGGGTTAGAGCTCCCATTAGAATCCTGGCCAAAGATTTGGTCTGGTGCTGCTCGCAGCTGTCTTTGCATTCTTCACAAAGAAAGAGCTTATAAGCTTCTCTACAGATAAAAACTGACCAATGCCAGATGACATTGAATTTACTCAGACCATTTTCCCCTGTGTTTTAGAGGAGAGAGGAGGCCTCTTTAATTTGTGGTGTTCTTTCCCGGTGGCCCATAAATTTTGGTAGATGGTGGGCTCTGATATATTTTATCACTAATATTCGCATTGACTCTGAACCATGGTGGTTCCTTCTAGGGGTTAAGTCAGTGGATATACATCATCCTGTTTCCAAATTATTATCCCATATACTACATGCAGACAGAAATTCTATGGTATATCATTTGAAGAAATGGATCAACCATGAGATTGTTCTTCTTTCTTTTTGCCCTGATCCCTTTAAAAAGCAGGAGTAGGAACTCCGTCTGCTTGACGTGGTACGTTGTCTTAAGTATCATGTTCATTACATGCAGCCTTTCAGGCACCCTGACTCTCTTTTGTCATTTCAGTTTTGGCCAGAAGGTCCTTCAGGCGGTTGTGCCTGTTAAAAGTGGAGCTTTCACCTTAACCCTCTGAGTGCCAGAGGGGTATGTATTGCATTGCTTTGCCTACTCTTCTGGCACTCAAAGGGTTAATTCAAGTTTGCATATGTGAAAACTGCATTAAAAACTGCCTATATGGGGGCCGTGGCCGGACCTGCTTGATGGCAACTCTACTCTCAGCCCTGCAGTACTCCATTAAATCTGATCTCTCTGACCTACTCACCGATGTACATCACACTAGTTCCTGCATGAAAGATCTGGAAGACTTTCAGGAGTCTATTGTGACAAAGCAGGAGGATGTACATCAGTACCTATTACACCAGGACGAGACCATTGATCTACTGAGGTCCCAACTATGTGATCTTGAGAATCGGCGACTCAGATCCAATATTCGTGTCTGTGGTGTACCTGGAATGGTCCTCTTGGAGAGGCTGATATCAGTGTTACAGTCCATCTTCAACTCTCTTCTGAACTGACCTGCATCAGAGATCCGAATTGAAAGGACCCATAGGGTGCTCTGTCCTCGTTTTCAACAAGGGGAACGAGACAGAGATGTAACTTGCTGCCTACATATGTTTTCCCAAAAAGATGCCATTATGAGGAAGGCGTATGACACACCGGCTTTTCAGTTTGAAAATGCTGAGGTCTCCTTATTCAACAAAGATGTATATACAGAAAGGGAGCTAAGATGGAAATATAGCCCCCCAACCACTGCGCCTCTTTCCAAAGTATACACTCAAAACAAAAACAAAAAATACAATGTATTGATTTCAACAAAGTAAGAAAAAAGATGGAAAGGGAAAAAACCAAAAACAATAAAAATTAGTAATAAAAAATAAATGAGGATAAACACAAATACTTATATTTCTTGTTTTTCTTTCTTTTACTATATTGTGCTCTTTTTAGTCCAATGCTGCACGCTCACAAGGAGACTGGGTTCCCACTCCAACTCTATACACTAAAAAGAAAAAAGAAGAGCGGCGCAAAAGAGTCTCTCTGAGCATAGTATATTGATCACAAAAGACTGGTCCTTCTCCAAAACACTGTGGAACAAATCATCAGAATATTACTCACATTTTTCAGAGGCACACAACCTGCCTCCTGGTCTCTGCACTTGCACTGGCTTACACCCCAGTATAGTGATCTTCTCTACTTAGGATCAAAAGTGGAATTAGCCACTTGAGCAGAGAATACTGTAAGGTTCAATGCTACAATAAGCCAAACCTTTTTTTCTTTTTTCAAAAAATCAACTCCTATTGCTGGATATTAGGAACTTCTAGTTCAAAAGAGCAAGCCAGTGCCGCAAAAATTATATATACATCAGTAAATGTAATCAAATCTTGATTTAATTTCTTCAAAAGAAGACAAAAAAATAAAAATAACAAATGAATCAAAGACTTTCACAGTCAAAGAAATACATACAATATAAAAACAATATGCGCATAAAATTAAACAAATAACAGTATAAGAAATAAAAATAAAGAAAACCAATATGCACCGTATGAGAAAACAGCTAACGCGTTTCGTCACTAAATGTGACTTTTTCAAAAGCTGAACAAAGAAAAGGCATATACCTTAAAGTCAACCTTTAAATACCTGCACATATCACCAATCATCCATATTGGATTTCACTATTGGTCACCATGTTCACGTCCCTTGCGGCATGCGTTCCACAGTATGAACTTCTGTTCCTTAGTTTGTTCTCCATATTGTACCCACAATCCCTTCAACATTACACATTACCTCTGGTTCAACAATGCTATTCAATAGACGCCAGCCTAAAGCAGACGCACATGCATCCAGTGTACTCACTTCCGATGCGTTCCAAAATTGAAACGAGTCCACCGGAAGTGAGTGGCAATTGGAGTCGAGCCTGGGCCTCCTAAGATGCACATACTCACTAAACGTGCGCTTCAAGCTGGAGCACGCAACATGAAACGCAGCGGGAAACGTGCACCTCAGTCTGGAGCGCATGACATGAAGGGAGGAAACTAAATGATTCTCCCTGAAGCACATGCGCACTAAACATGTGCTTCAAGCTGGAGTGCACGACATGAAACGCAACATGAAACATGTGCTCCAAGCTGAAGAGCATGACATAAAGGGAAAAAACAAAATGGGTCTCCCCAGAGAACATAACATTGGATTTTTGTGCGCTTAATTGTGGAACGCACAACAGCATAGGAAAAGAGATAAAATAATCTCCCAAAGGTAATAAATATAAAAAAAATATATAAAAATATATAAGAACAGAAATCCAAATAGTATAAATGGAGAATATATGCTGGCAGACTGGACACCAGGGATTTTACAAATAAAGGGGAAAAAAACAAGCTCTCAGCAGTCTAGAGACACATATAATATAATATAAAATTACATTAAGCAAAAAGAACATATATCATCCATTTTCCTAGAGGGTGTTTCAGGGTGGACTACACATAACCCTAAAATATGAACTCTATATATAAAAATACACATCCATACTCCTCCATATATAAAATAAGGAGGAGTAAAATATGGGAATGTGGCAGACTACCCACCATAACCCCAAGAACCTAGGATATGAACCATAAATATGAATATATATACAAATCTATACTCCTCCATACAAACAATAAGGAGGAGCAAAATATTGGTATGTTGCAATTCCCCCACCACACCCCCTAGGAATATAATGGATGTTAAAATAAAATGAACATCCCATACATATAGTGACAAATATATATATCCCTGTGGAGAGGAAAAAAAATTGTTATGTGTACAAACCCTACTTAACACAACTACATAAGTACTAATCTATATATAGTGTAAGTCTTTATCTTCATTCAAACCCTTATCCCCTAAAGTCCCCAGAGTATAGATCCACATAGCCTCCTGTCTACACAACTGACGGAATCTATTACTCTGGGGGGGTCCATTCAATTCCCATCATTTTAATATAATTCAAACTACCTTTTTTACAAAAACAGAAATGTTTATATAATTTACAACTACTATCACCTTTCTGAATTGTCCTTCTGTGCTCCCCAAAATGAGTTCTCAATTCTCTAATCGTGCGGCCCACATAAGCCGTACCACAACCACATACAATCAAATATATTACATAATTTGTGCCACAACTAATATAATGTTTAATATCAAATTTTCTAGATTGCTTAATGTCTACAAAATGCTTCCTACCATGCGCCATAAAAGGACATGTATTACATCTAGGATGGTTACACCTGTAATTTCCTACAGTTTTTGGGCAGATGAAATTTACCAAAATTAGAGTTTCGTTATACTACTTTCCTTAAATTTCTTTGGTCTACTGGGGGCTATCAACGTTCTGTCTTACTTTTTCTGAAAGTAACTAGGGGTTTCTCACTTAGCTCATCTTTCAGAATGGAATCTTGGAGTAGTATTTTGCAATTATCAAAAATAATGTTTTTAATTTTACTTCCCCAACAATTATATCCAGTCACAAATGATAATCCCCTATTTATTTCTCCTCTACCCCTTTCCTCAGTATATTTATACTTGTTTTTCTCTTTTTTTCGAATTAAATCATCTCTGTTTAATCCACATGCCCTTTCAAAAGCATTATCCAATAATCTTTCATTATAACCTTTTTCCAAAAAAGTTTGTTTTAACTCCCCACTCTTTTTTCAAAATCACCATGGTCACTACAGTTACGACGTAATCTATGATATTGTCCATATGGAATATTTTAGTTACGGCATAATCTATGATATTATTAATTTGGAATATTTTTTAGCCATTTACTGTAGTGACCACTGTCTGCTTTCAAATATTGACTCAATACTGTTTCTTTTTTGTATAAATAGAGCTAACAATAGGGGAATCTAACACACCTGTTAATAAGATATCCAAAAATTAACTGAATGTTTTTTGTAAATTAAATATCCCTAAGATTAACATCAAACTGTTTCAAAAATAAATTATAATCTCCCTTACTTGTGTCCCAGATAACCAAGATGTCGTCAATAAAACGTCCATAATACACCAGGCCCGACGCACCCCACGCCCCCCCTCCACGGCAAGATGTTCCCAATAACCCATGAAGAGGTTAGCGTAGGATGGGGCGAACCTGGTGCCCATGTTCATTCCCCTGGTTTGTAAATAATATTTACCCTGGAAAACAAAAAAATTGTGTTCCAGAATAAATTGGACACTTCTTAAAATAAATTCCCTCTGAGGAAGAGGCATCTCTAGGTCTTTAGCTAAAAAGAAGGCTACTAATTCTAGGCCATAAGCATGACTGGTATTAGTATACAAAGGGACCACATCCAGACTAATCCGGACGTAGTCTCTTCGCCATACAGTACAACTCAATCTCTCTAATACATGCTGACTATCCCTAATATAACTATACAAAGAAATAACATATTTTTGGATGAAATAATCAACATACATTGAGAGATTTGAGGTAAGAGCGTTTATCCCCGCTATAATAGGCCTACCTGGTGGCTGTTCCTTATCTTTATGGACCTTAGATGATATAAAAATGCCATCACAGGATGTTCAATATTCAAAAAATCTTTTTCTGCCTGACTAATAATGCCTCTTTGGTAAGCCTCTTCAAGTAGAATTTTTAAATCTTTCTGGAAGATATTACTTGGATCTTTTTCAAGTATTTTATAGGACTCCTTATCTTCTAATAATCTAAAACCCTCCTTGATGTAATCCTTTGTATTCTGTATTACGATCGACCCACATTTATCCACCTCCCTTATTGTTATATTATTATCCTCTTTCAAAGATTTTAAGGCCTTTCTTTCTTTTTTACTCAAATTATCATATCTCATTTTTTTACCCTTTATATTTTTATTATATTCATCCATAACTACATGGAAGAATGACTCAATGTATGGCCGTTTAAAATTTGGCGGGTAAAATTAAGATTTTCTTCTAAAGGGGGTATGTACGGCGGGCCTGGTACGCCTGCTCTGTCAGCCCCTTTTGGAGCCGAACAGCTCCTAGCAACGCCTCCTAGAGCTGGCTGGGACTGACAGAGCAGGTGCGCAGAAGTCACTATACAAAGATGTCTGCTCTCCGTCCTGCCTCTCAGTCCCAGAGTAGTGTCTCATTCTCATCAACACGGTAAGAAATCTGGCGACTAGCGCTACTGAGCAGCTAGTGGCAAGATAGGGAATTATATGGGACAACATTTTTGAAGGGTGGTAGTTCTGCTTTAAATGGGGGTCTGAAAAGAACAATGGGTGAGGAAGTAGCATGGCAACTGGGAGATAATATAAGATAGGACCGGTGTCAGGAGCAACGGGTGCAAGTCAAACACATTATTATTGTTATTATATGGGACAACATTTTTGAAGGGTGGTAGTTCCATTTTAATCCCCTTTTCATAGCCTCCTGGCCACCCTTATGATTTACAGATGCCCCCTATCCCCTCAGCTGCTGGGGATCCCCCCTTGAGGCCTCAAATCCCCCTACTATTTTCTCATTCTATGCACCGCAAGGCACAATTGTTGTACTTACTTTACATATATATGTTTTTGCTAGTTATTGTTAGTGAGCTGTTTCTATGCGACTATACCATTGTATATTTGAACGCACATGTACTATTTTCGCTCATTATATTGTTCTTTTGTGCACAAGACAAAGTCTCTGGGGGCGCTCCATCTCTGAGGTTATTTATCTTTTATGTTTGGACTTCCATGTCCACTTCCCCTACCCGTCCTTCTATTACCTCCCTGTTTTCCCTCCTGTCCTCCCAAATGTCTTCCATTGGAGGTGGACCTGGGACTTTCTCAGAAGCAGTGGTGCTATGTAGTGGAAGCTTCTCTTCCCAAACTCACGCCACTGCAGTTGGAACTCTTAGATGGGGATATTACTCAAGAGTATCAATAAATGTTGGTTGGAAAGACTCCTGGTCCCTACTGATTCCCCTTACAATTTTACCGCTCGTTTATTGACCTTTTTGCTCCCCTCCTTACCGCTATGTTCAACTAATTACCCTTTACGATGGCCTCACAACCGCTGCTCTTTGAAGCCCTGTTATATATACCCAGCACAAGCCCCTAAGGAAAGGACCCCACTAGAATCCCCCCTAACTACCCTGAGGAGTTGTAGAAGGTCAGCCTCCTCCAACAAGCGATCAGATAGCTAGGAGATGGGGAGCGATGCTGGGGTACAATTCTAGCTGGCTGAGGTTGCCTAGAGGGAGCTGCCCTGCAGCCTAGGGCTGTATAATGGTGCTAGCCGTGAAGCTAGATTAGCCCCCTTCAGTTGGGCCAAAGGGGGCCCTCGATAACCGCCCCTAGACAAACTATACTACGATATCTCCAGGGAGAAAACACACTCCAACTGGAACAGTACTCAGGAAGTCAGGCGGGTAGTGAAGAACTGGAGAATGGTCGGGCTAGCCGGGTCATACACAGAGAACTCAGAAACAAGCAGCAGGCAGGAGAGGTGACAGAGGTCAGGCCGGGTCATACACTGTGGAGACAGGAAACAAAACAGGAATGGCAGACGGAAGAGAGGTCAGGAACCAGCCGGGTCATACACAGGATAATCTACAGGACACAAGGAGCAGAGAGATGAGCGGACTCAATGGGTAAACCAGGATCATACACAGGGCTTGGAGAGAAAGAGTATTCAGACAGGCAAGGTCAGGAATCACAGGCAAAGACTATGAACAGTACCAACACTGAGATGCTATACAAACGCGTCTCAGTGCAGGACTTACCCCCTTAAGAAGGGTGACACCAGAAGAGGCAAGGCAGAAAGGGCAGAATCAGCAAGGGAGAAGCGCGCATGTGCCCTAGTCAGAAAGTTGAAGAGGCACCAGTATGCATGCTCCGGATACCCAGGAAGCGCTAGCACGCATGCGTCCAAGGAAGCAAGGGCAAGAAGAGACGGCGCGTCATAGCATTGTGCCGTCTGAGGAATAAACAGAGATTGGAGAAAACGGGCAAAGCCCGACGGAGGTATGACAAGCCCACATCACTCTAATCGCCAAATCAGGTAAGGACCCAGCATCTTGCTCGCACTATTGACCAGTCTCGCTTCTGAACATCGACCTTAAAATATATGCTATGGTATTGGTCAACCACCTCAATCTGTTACTACCACACATCGTCCATGCAGATCAGGCTGGATTTGTGCCGGGTTGTGAGACTCGGGACAATATCCTGAAATTAGTGCATCTAATCCACCAATCCCAGGGGATGTTGACCTCATCTCTCCTGGTATCTGTCAACATTTAAAAAGGCGTACGACAAAGTGGATTGGGGATTCATCAGGGCCTCTTTTCGGCTTGGGGTCTCGTTTCCTCTTCTTTTTCTCTGTTCTATACTGTAACCCTTTGGCATGTGTTTGTGTTAATGGCTCCTTGTCGGACAAATTTCTGATTCATAATGGCACGAGACAGGGCTGTCCCCTGTCCCTGATTATTTTTATATTGGCAATGGAGACTCTTGCTTGCCATGTTCACAACAACCCTGTCATTACTGGGATTCCTTTAGGTGATAGAGATTACAAGCTTACTCTCTTTGCAGACGATCTCATATTTACTGGTTTGAATCCCTCCTCCTCTTTACCGGCCATCTCCGAACTTATGTCTTTGGTTTGGTCAGGAATTTTAAGGCTAATATGTCCAACCTTACTGATAGCTAAATCTATTGCAGATGGCCTCCGTTGACTCTCGTCTTCCTATCTTTTTTGGTCTGGACGGGTAAATCTGCTGAAATCGGTATTCCTACCTAAGATTTTTCAGTCTCTCCCTAGCTCCCTTCCCCGCTCCTATTTAAAATCTCTTCAACACTCGTTCAGTTCTTTCATCTGGGGGGGGGGACTGGCTTGCTTACCCTTCTCTAACATCGCTCTCCCCCCGCCGCGCAGGTGACCTTGGAGCTCCTGACTTGCGGTCGTTCTATAAGTCGGTTGTTCTCAGCGGTGATTTCTAATTGGTTTCATTCATCCGCTAACAAGTCCTGGATCCATATGCAGCAGTCCCTTTGCCAACCCCTCCCTCTTACATATATTCCTTGGCATCATCCTTCGGTTCACACACGGGGGCTACATTCTCACCCCATTCTTTCCCAGCTCTTGTGCCTGTAGGACTCTGAGATTGACTTATTATGTAGCTTTCCCTCCCCTGTGATGTCATTGCTTCATTGTGCTGGATTTCCCCTGAGCTGCTCTGGATCTCCCTTGTCGCGTTGGTCTGGACGGACAGATATTAGGATCGTTGATGTCATTGTGGGTGGAGGGCTCGCCTCTTTCTCCACTCTGCAGGACCGGTAGGAGTTGCATTCTAGTGATTACTGGACACCACAGCTTCCTCTCATACCATCCTCATAAGCTGAGCTTGTTTCGTGTTCTCACTCCCTTATTGTGCATCAGCATGGGGATTGGGAACCTCAACATTGTTCCTGGGAAAAGGACTTGTGTACTAGCATCCCCCAGGCATCCTGGGATCTGTCCATTCCTTGCGCCCTCTTTTCCTCTAGAAATTTTACTGCAGCTGAGACTAATTATAAGATCTTGACACACTGGTACAGGGACCCCTTGACTGTTCATCGGTATTATTATTGTTGCCGATGTGGCTCCAGAACAGGAACCCTGGGGCATATCTGGTGATCCTGTCCATTGCTGGCCACCTATTGGGGGGTCATTGTAAGGAAATCTCTTCAACCCTGGGCATGAATATTTCTCTTACCCCCCAATTATTCTTATTTTCTATCTAAATCTATATAAATCTAAGATTGAAAGGATTCTTCTTTCCTATATTCTTACTGCGGCTAGGATGTGTATGCCGATGTTTTGGAAGTCTACCCTCCTGTCTTCCCTGCCAATCTGTGTGAGGAAAGTCAACGACATATTGACCCTTGAAAAGCGTACCTTTTTGTTATCTGGTGGAACACCCACCTTCTCTGACGTCCGGTCTCCCTGGTGCCTTTCGCATTACATTTCACTGTTAACTAGGGTCCACCCTCCTGTACATTGATCCTCTAGTGACTCGAGGAGTGATCTTTGGGAGGTGACTCTGACCTGTACCCTTCGGTCTGCACACTTCCCTAAAAATCTCCCCTCTACCCCTCCCTTCTTCTACCCCCCCAACCCTCTATCTGCTGTCTTTATGTCTCTCATTTTTCAACTTTGTCTCCCTTTCTGCTTTTTCTTTTCCTTTCTCTTTCTTTTCTTTTTTCTGTCTTTTTCTTGCCTAGTTTCTTTTAGCTCTCATTGTCGTTTCAATAATGGTAGGGTTTACACTATACCTTGATGCCTACTCTATGCACTTTGGCACCTTTAGCCTTGACAGTGCTATTCCCATCATCACTGTTGTAATTCATATATTATATAGTGCTGGTCTTACTGTTTTTATTCAAATGTGGCACATTGTTCTTTATTATACTCTAATGTACTTTTATCTCAATAAAAAAAATGAGCCGATATGTCATGTTAGCCAAAAGACAAGCACATTTACAGAGAGATTCACACTTGTTACATATGTTGTTTGCTAATTGTGGTACCTGTGTGGTAACAGTGGAATTTTCATATGCTCATTAAGCACATCAGTGACATTTCATATGATAATGAAGCATTTTCACTGACGTATCATATGCTAACGGTTTCAATGATGTTTTATATGCCACTGAAGCTTTGTGCAGTACCAGGAAATGTTGTTTCAGTTTGCCCAGAAATAAAAGTGTGAATATCTCCTGAACTGTACATTTGATAGCTTTTGGTTAACATGACATATAGGCAGTTTTTAATGCAGTTTTCAAATATGCAAACTTGAATTAAAGTTATAATAAAGTCTGTTGTTAAGAAAATCTAATATTGTATCTATTACAATAATAAACTAAATGACGTAAATTTTCCCCTCCCTCCCCCTTCTCTGACGTGACCTGTAAAGCTGGTTGCAGAATATCCTGGTCCCAGGACCTTACATAGGCTCTTCAGCAGAGCCGAAATAGCAGGATGTAGAAACAAATACTTCATTGGAAAGGTCTACAGGCAGGATGTATTAATACATTTTATAGGGACACACAGAGCTGGAGCAAGAAAGCACGAGTGTGAGCTACAGACGAATTGCAAGAAAATTATAAATTAAAAAAAGGGTTTTACTTCTACAAACACTTAACATTATTACAGCTTGCCCGGTGTAGCATGATGGGATACAGCTGGGCAACATGCGACCTTTCAGCACTCGACATGACAATCTCACGCTGTCATGCAGTGCGAGATTCTCATGTCGACATTTCTATTATGGCTACATGGTAAACTTGTCATTTGGTCGCACGCTCTTTCGCGTGTGACCTTTTAAAAGTAAACCTTAAAAAAGGTCATATTGCAGCAATTAGAAAATTAAACTAAATGACCCCAGTCCCATCTCTCAATCCTTTATGGTTTGAGAGATTTAGAAGGCTGACGACAGAATATCCTAGAGCTGGAAACAATTAGATTCATAATGCAACATTAAGAATGTCCGTATAGTTGGATCGGATCTACTAAAGAGATCCCCGACATGATGGTTTAGAGCGGAGGCACGTAGCACTTGATTGTTTAGATTAAGGGGATTGTTAGTGTTGCCATATTAGCATTTTACCAGATTATATCTAGTGGCAGTAGGACAGAAACAAAGGCAAGCCGGTTGAATGCCCCGGCATTTATTTGCAGACCGTAGTGTATGATTTGTAGCAATCCAATAGTGGCAGATTACAACGTCAGTATAAAGCTATACTAGTGGGAGGTGATACACTATAGATACAAACAACGGCAAGCCGGTTGAATGCCCCGGTACTTTTTATTGAATGATCACACTCTAAATAAACTAGTGATTGCAGAGAGCGATACTGTAAGGAGCTTTTTGATTAAGTAGCGAATAGGTATACTGCTTATGTATAATTTAATACTCAGTATACATCTATACTAGTGTGAGGTGACAGTTTACAAATAACGGCAAGCCGGTTGAATGCCCCGGTATTTCTATTTAAAGGTCATACTCAAGATTACTAGTGATAGCAGAGAGAGATACTGAATAATTGTGGAAAGTAATACATAAAGGTATACCGCTACAATAAATTGGACTGAGAATATTTTCTTTTCCTTTTTACATCTTTCTGCACTATTGAGATACTTATATACTCATGTTATATACTTTGGTCTGTATCATATGCCATTTTTTTATTTTATCCTTTTTTGCAAAGGTATAATGGTGTAGTGGCATTAATTAATTTTACCTTAAAGATGATGGAACAACAGTCTAAATAGGATAGGTCATACAATAGTATTTAATACCAAGATTTGGTCATTTTAATTATTTTAGGCAAGCTGGTTTAAGTGCCCTGGTATTACAAGAAATTATTTAGTTCTGTGATACAGTTATCAGAATTTATATAAGGATTATTTGTATAGTAATAGGAAAGTTCATATTTTAATGAGTCCTTAGTTTGAGGATACACTAGTATCCCTTTTTAGGCTTGATTGCCGAATAAAGGTTAAGTTTTAAGAAGAAACTATATTCGTGATAGATCCTAACCTGTGTATAAATACGTATAGGAAGTTATTGGGCTTGAGTGCTAGTACAGCAGGGTTATCTTTGGGTTCTTCTTATTGTTATGCTGCTAGAGTAGCTCCATTTGGATTGTAGCTCTGTGGTATCACTTGTGTAGTTCCATTTCAGTTGTAAGCTCTCTGGTATCACTAGTGTAACTCCATTTACAGCAGCAAGTAGGAGATTGACCCACCAGCACAGACATATGACCGGCCCAGGGGGAATTTTCCCCCCTGCCCCCTACGCCAGCCCTCCTCTGCCTCTGGGTGTTTTTGCCAGGCACACAGAAGACTTTATATATATATATATATATATATATATATATATATATAAAATGGATACACAAATATACATATTTCACTACTGAAATCATCCACAGACTTATCACAGGGATCTTTTATGTATACTCCTTTGAGTGTCAGAGGGGGTATGCAACACATTGTATTAAAAAGCTATAGCAGGGTAAAATGAAACCCTAGCTTTTTAATTAATATGTTTTTCTTGTGTCATGAGTCTGACACTGTGTAGTTGTGTCTTTGTTATTTGCTTATTCTTTTTTTTAGATTTATACTTTATGATACATGAAGATTTATATTTCATTATTGTTTTATTGTATTTACGTATTGTTAAGATTATGTAATAGTGGAATAATATTGATTGTTATATAATTACACATGTATAATATATTATTCACTGGGTTTTTATGAAATAGTTATAACATTTTTGTATTGTTTTAATTTTGACTTTTTATAGTCATATATTCTTTCTGGTATGGTGCTTCATTTATATCTTGCTTTATTTTGTGTATTTATTATGTAAATAATTTTCAATTGTATATGCACATACAGATATAGGTATTTTTGATTTACACTTTTATTATGTTTTTCTTTGCCTTTATTTTTTGATATATTCTTTGTACATGGATGTGTCTTGCGTTGGCCAATTTGTGTTGTTTTTGTTATTGAAACCATGGTGATTGGATCATGTGACACTTCTTGAATTTCTATCTCGCAGTACCTCATTACCTCTGACTCATTGGTTACCTGTGGGAACGTGGTTTACGTTCCAGCCTTTGGCAAGCTGCGACATGTGTGGCTGGTTCCTTAAAGGGGAACTTTCACCCCTATACAAGTCTGGCTAAAAAGTAACTTTATAGAGCAACTACTTGTAATACTAATATAAATTTTTGTTTTTAATTCATTGTCTGGCCAAAACTAAACATTTAAATATGATCCTGTGCCTTCCTTCCCGACAGACTGTGGGCATAGCTCTGCACCACAGTCTGTCTCTTCCTCTGCTCCCCTCCCGTGTAGCTTCTAGATCCAGCCCCCCTCTGATGACGGAGGATTTCTCCTTGTAAACTGGAGCGCGCTCTGGCCAATGAGACCTCTCCAGCTTACAAGGAGAAAACCTCCGTCATTGGAGGAGTCTGGATCCAGACTCTACGTGGGAGGGGAGCAGAGGAAGAGTGACAGACTGCGGTGCCTTTAATTTCGTCCAAACAACGAATTAAAAAAAATGATGCTATTATTCCAGCTAGTCGCTCTATAAAGTTACCTTTTATCTAAACCTCTATAGGGGGTGACAGTTTCCCTTTAACATGGTCTCCCTTAACAACAAACGGTGAGGTGTCCTCCATTGGTATATAAAGTTTTCTAGTCACTAGAAATTGGGTGTCTTTTCAAACAGTGCCTAGCCTATGATTAAGTGAACACTATACTCACAAATGTGTAAGGCGGATGGTTTTGTTACTTTTCTATGTGTTATATTTTTCGTATTTGTTGTTTTTTTAAATATGATATTACAATACAAGATTTTTTACCTAAATCCTTTGAAATGGCTAATATTCTGTGAGCATTCCCCTCCTGTGCTCCTGTCTAACTGTGGCTATTAACTTTTTCATCCTGCAAATCAGTGGAGAGGCATGAAAAGCTTTGCCAAATGCATGTAAACACTTTTGCTGAACACCCACTTACTCAATAGTCCCTCCCTACATTTTTCACCCACCCTCCACAGTGCAGAGCCTGTGTGTTATTTCCTCCCTCACTTGCCATCCTAGTATGTGCCATCCTCCCTCCTTTGTTCCTGGCTCCCTTCCATGCCATCCTTCCTCCCCTGTCATAGGTTCCATTCCATGACATCCTCCCTCCTTTGTCATTGGCTTACTTCTGTGACATCCTCCTTCCTCTGTAATCCTTTTTTCACTGTCGTCCAATACAGGTCACTGGTACTCTGGGAGGCGTAAGTCCCCTTTAATAGGCAGGAACAACTATGCAAATGATTTGCAAGGGGCGGAGCCTCCCCTCTTACTTAAGCCACCTTCTGGCCAGAGCCACTTAGATTGATTTGTTCCTGGAGTGCTTTGCACACCAGGTAGAGAACATCTATGCATCTTAGTGTTTTATTATTTTTTTATTCAAATATGGAATACCACCATTAGGAGGGTGACCATGGCTGTGAATTGCCCTCTTTAAAGTGGCTGGTGCAGCTTCCAGGGATTTTCTGTGGACCTTATGCCCTGAAGAGGGGACAGCTTGTGTTAAGCAGCTTCCCTACTGGGGAATTTACCTCTGGTTCTTACCCACCTTATCATGGTCACCTGAAGACAGAAGTCCTGCAGGAAAGGTGAGTCACCCATTGAGTGCTGAAGGTCCACTTGTCCCCACAGTGTCCCTTTGATGGGCTTGTATTTGGGAGTTTCAATACACTCCAGCATTCATAGGGTGTTTTTATTGCATTATTCTGTTTTATGCAATTTCTGTGGTATTCTCTGGGTTTTGGAGCTTTTGGTATTTGTTTACTCATGTTTCTTATGTGTTTCATACTTGTTTGGGCACTTTTTAATGTTTTCTTAAACTTTGTTAAAAATGGTGTTCCGCGCCTTTAAGCGCGGCTTTTTCCCGCTCAGACGCAAGGGCTCCTTTACTCTCTATGAGAATTCACAGTGTGGGACATATCTCTGGAACCGCTTGTCACAGCAACTTCAGAGAGGGCTCATTTTAATGCTAGGCTCCTGTTGTATCATCCAGAATGTGTTTTATGTATGTGGGGTGTTTAGGGGGGCTTCGGGCACTGTTTGGGGTACTTGTAAGGGAAAACTACATTTCCCATGAGCGCCTGGTTAGCGCTCGTTTCTGATTGGCTGTCATGACGGCCGCCATTTTGTGGTACTTTTCCTAAGCGAGTACACTACGCAGGGACCGAGCCTTCTCTCTCCTCAACAGATTAACCCTTCGCTGGCCAGATAAGTCCGAATTTAGACATTTCTGGGGTGAAACTTTAATCATTTACACTTTTTCTGGGTGATAGTGTTATTAGTGGGGTATATTGACGCTGTGAGCATGTCTACTTCACTGGAGCTAGGGGCTAGACCCAAGTCTAAGGAGGATGGGGGGTCTGCTACCCCCATGACGTTTTGCTCCTCTTGCCACATTGGGCTGTCTACCGATAATGTGGGGGATCTATGCCCTGATTGTACTGGTCAAGATAGCAACCCTGGGCTTTCCAGCCACGCTATTGAGCCATCTTGGGTGAGGGAGTTTGAAGCTGCCACTAGGGATCTCAGATCCACGCTTCAACTCTTTCCCTCTCAGATACAGGGGGCTCTCCAG
This sequence comes from Rhinophrynus dorsalis, assembly GCA_037306005.1. Taxonomy (NCBI): domain Eukaryota; kingdom Metazoa; phylum Chordata; class Amphibia; order Anura; family Rhinophrynidae; genus Rhinophrynus; species Rhinophrynus dorsalis. The sequence goes on along the minus strand of CM074724.1, from coordinate 176,433,627 downwards.
GTCTGGCAGACCCCCTCTACCATCAGGACCTCCCTGCCTAAGCCACAGGGAGCTCCTGATGTCACTGATTCTTCTGAAGAAGAACTCTTACAGGATTCTGATGCTGAGGAACGTACTGTTATTGAATCTAACAGGTCCATTGGGGACCCCTATGAGTGTGACCCTGAAGTCTCGGCTGAGGGTCTGATCAGAGCGGTTCTGAATACGCTCAACCTTCCTCTGACTCAGGAATCCACTTATGATCCTACTGATGTTTTTCAGAAAAAGCCATCTAAGCCAGTTGTTTTCCAGCTAACCCTACTCTTGCCCGTCTGGTCTCTGAGGCATGGAAGAATCCTGATAGATCTTCCTCTGTCTCTAAAAAGTTTGCTAAACTATACCCTTTTCCTGAGGCTGAGCTGGCAAAATGGGTTCATCCTCCCAAGGTGGATGCTCCTGTTTCGAGACTATCCAAGTCTACCGCTTTGGCTGTCTCTGATGCCTCTGCCCTGCAGGATTGGACGGATAAAAAGCTAGAGCTTTCTCTTAAATCTATTTTTGCCTCCATTGGCACTGCCATGCGCCCAACCTTTGCTGTGGCATGGGTTAATAGAGCCATTGCGGCCTGGACTGAACGACTGACTGAAGCAGTTCGCCAGGATGCGCCAGTATCTGAACAGTTGCAGCTCCTTGCTAATATCACTGAAGCTCAGAACTATGTTGCTGACGCTGCTTTTGATGCTGTGCGCATGATGGCGAGGGCCTCCACTTCTTCTGTGGTGGCCAGACGCGCTCTTTGGCTGAAAATTTGGTCTGCTGATACAGCCTCTAAGAAAGCCTTGCTTTCCTTGCCCTTTCAGGGGAATTTGCTTTTTGGGTCTGAACTCAAAGAAATGATCAGTGAGGCTACTGGCGGTAAAAGTACTCTTCTACCCTCAGTCTTTAAGAAAAAGTTTCCAGCCAAACGCAATCGGTCCTTTCGTTCCTTTCAGACTGAGACACGCTCCTCGGCCCAAACGGGTCCTCCCACTACGCGCTCCTCCTCCAAGCCCAAACAGTCCTGGAAGCCCAAAGTTGCCCCCAAGGCCAAGACCTCCAAGACTGCTTCGGCATGACTCGCCGAACCCGGGTCCGCATCCGGCTGTAGGTGGTCGTCTCCGCATCTTTCGCTGGACTTGGGAGGAGTCAGTGGCGGACCCATGGGTTCTTCAGGTGGTGTCAGAGGGATACAGGATCCCTTTCTCTTCCCTTCCTCCTTTTCGGTTCCATTTTACTCGTCCTTCTCAGGAACCCACAAAAAGGCGTCTGTTCGAGGACGCTATTCAGGATCTCTTGGACAAAGAGGTCCTGGAGGCGGTTCCTCAAGGGGACACAGGTTCAGGATTCTATTCCAACCTGTTTGTGGTAGCCAAAAAGGACGGAGGAGCTCGTCCCATTTTGGATCTCAAAGATCTCAATGCCTATGTGGTGACTTCCCACTTCCGCCAGGAGTCCCTGCGTTCTGTGATTGCAGCAATGTCTCCAGGGGAGTTTCTTGCCTCCCTGGACCTTCAGGATGCTTATCTTCACATCCCTATTCATCCGGAGAGCAGGCGGTATCTCAGGATTGCCTGCCACAAGGGACACTTTCAGTTTGCAGCGCTCCCCTTTGGGCTGACTTCAGCCCCTCAGGTCTTCCAGAGGGTGTTAGGCTCCTTGATAGCGGTGCTTCATCAGGATGGGATCAGAGTGACCCCATACATGGACGATCTCCTACTGAAAGCCTCCTCAGCGGAGCTTCTCAGTCAGCAATTACAGAAGTGCATGCACACCCTGAACCGTCATGGCTGGATCCTGAATCTGGACAAGTCGGACTTGGTTCCATCTCAGAGGCTTCTGTTCCTGGGTCTCCTGTTCGACACTCGCCAATGCATGGTGTTTCTTCCAGAGGACGTGGCTCACCAGATTGCCGTCAGAGTGGCTGGGATTCTGGACATGGACGAAATTCCGGTACCGAAGTTGTCGTCTTTAGTGGGGAAGTTCATTTCCACGATCGAAGCAGTCCCATTTGCCATGGCCCACTCCAGGGAACTTCAGAGATTTGTGATCCAGACGTGCAGGAATCATCCAGATCATCAACATCTGTCTGTTTCTCTTCCTCCTCAGGTCGAGTCGAGTCTGCACTGGTGGTTAGATCTCTCTCATCTCCTGAAAGGGAGATCCTTTCTAGTTCCTCGTTGGACCACAGTCACAACGGATGCCAGCCTTCGGGGCTGGGGTGCAGTCTGGGGTCGCTTCAGTGCTCAGGGGAAATGGGGTCTGGAGGAATCCCTTCTCTCCATCAACGTTCTGGAACTTCGAGCTGTTCGGCTTGCCCTGAGGCACTGGGAGTCTCAACTGACCGGTCTTCCGATCAGAGTGGAGTCCGACAACGCCACGGCGGTGGCTTACATCAACAGGCAAGGCGGCACAAGAAGCGGTTCCGCCTGGTGGGAGGTCAAGGATATTTTGTCTTGGGCAGAAGATCACGTGCCTGTCATCTCTGCAGTTCATATTCCAGGCGCGGACAACGTCATGGCAGACTTCCTCAGTCGTCACACCGTCGACAGCGGAGAATGGGCTCTTCATCCAGAGGTGTTTCACATGCTCACTCAGCGGTGGGGGATGCCTGTGGTGGACCTGATGGCTACCAGACACAACAGGAAGGTTCCGGTGTTTTGCTCCCGGTTGAGGGACTCCCTTGCTCTAGCAGTGGATGCCTTGTCGATCCCTTGGGAATTCTCCCTGGCTTACATCTTCCCTCCTCTTCCTCTATTGATCAGAGTTATCCAGAAGTTGAAGAGGGAGCGTTGTCCTGTCATCCTGATCGCTCCAAACTGGCCTCGCCAGTCCTGGTATCCGGAGTTGATGGCCATGTCAGTGTCGGATCCGATCCCGCTTCCTGCCCGTCCGGACCTACTTCTTCAGGGATATCTGTGGAAGGAGGATGTTCACTCTCTCCATTTGATGGCATGGCGGTTGAATCCTCGATTCTAGCAAAGAAAGGATTTTCTCCTTCTGTGGTGTCGACTATGCTCAGTGCTCGTAAGCCTGTGTCTTCCAAGATCTATCATCGCATATGGTCAACTTTTGTGACATGGTGTTCTGATAAGAAGTTATCCCTTGAATTTCATCTTCCCACTGTCCTGGCCTTCTTGCAGGACGGTGTGGATAAGGGGCTCAGTCTGAGTTCCCTCAAAGTTCAGACTTCTGCCTTGTCTGTGTTTTTCCAGGAAAGGATCGCTATCCTTCCTGATGTGAAAGTTTTCTTCCAAGGTGTGTCTCATGTTCGACCTGCCTTCAAGAGTCCTGCTCCCCAGTGGGACCTCAATTTGGTGCTGGGAGTTCTCCAGCGTCCACCGTTTGAATCCTTGGCTTCCATTCCATTACGTCTCTTGACTTGGAAGATGGCCTTCCTTTTGGCTATTGTTTCAGTTCGCCGGGTAGCAGAGTTACAGGCTTTGTCTTGTAAACCTCCTTACCTGGTGTTCCACAAGGATAAGGCTGTGCTTCGCACTACCAAGGAATTCTTACCCAAGGTTGTGTCCGAGTTTCACATCAATCAGGAGATTGTGGTTCCCTCTTTCTGCCCTAATCCTTCATCTGACAAGGAAAGAGATCTCCATCTGTTGGATGTGGTGCGTTGCCTCAAGTTTTATGTTCATCGCACCGAGTCTATCAGGAAGTCTGACGCTCTATTCGTCATTCCTGAGGGGCCTAGGGCAGGGAGACCGGCTTCCAAAGTTACCATTGCCTCTTGGATTAAGGCTACTATCCGTGAAGCCTATAAATTGAGGAATAAGCATGTTCCCTTCCGGGTGACTGCCCATTCCACCAGGTCTTTTGGGGCCTCTTGGGCCTACAAGAATCAGGCTTCTGCTGATCAACTATGCAGAGCGGCCACTTGGTCCTCTGTGCACACTTTTTCTAAGCACTATCGAGTTGATGTACTGGCTTCGGCTGATGCCAGTTTTGGAAGGAAGGTCCTGGAGGCAGTCTTGCCTGTGTAGGTCTTCCGCTCTGTGATCCTTAGTGCTTCCTTACTGTTGAGCCCGGTTGGCTCTGGTTCCGTGTGCTGTGTTAGTTCAGGGATTGTTCCCTTGGTTGGTGTCCGTTGACACTTACAGTTTGGGCTATGTTATTAACTGGGTCATAGCAGTTCTAGTGACTTGGGCCTTGCGCCTGGTCCTTGCCTTACTTCCCGCCTCTGGATCAGCTCAATGTTTGTACATCCCAGAGTACCAGTGACCTGTATTGGACGACAGTGAAAATAGGATTTTAGTCTTACCTGTTAAATCCTTTTCACTTAGTCCATACAGGTCACTGGTCTCACACCCTGTCAAGGGACCAGTCTTGGCTCTCCTGTGGCATTCAGTGGGAGACCGTTCGGGCATGCTCACAGGAGTCTTTCTTTTTGCTTACCTGAGGTCAGTTTTAGGGTCTCAAATCAATCTAAGTGGCTCTGGCCAGAAGGTGGCTTAAGTAAGAGGGGAGGCTCCGCCCCTTGCAAATCATTTGCATAGTTGTTCCTGCCTATTAAAGGGGACTTACGCCTCCCAGAGTACCAGTAACCTGTATGGACTAAGTGAAAAGGATTTAACAGGTAAGACTAAAATCCTATTTTTCCTACAATATTTGTGAAACACAGGATTCATGGGGTAAAGTATCCTCCTGCATTAGGGTAGGGCACCTGCTTCATTTTACCACCACCAGTCCAGCTCAGTTTTAAGTGACCTTCAAAGGAGATCAGGGCAAAGATTTTCTTCTTCTTTGTTTTTTTTTATAGGATGTGGCTGTTTAAACCTCTATTGGTGAACTCCTCTCTTGGGCCTCCATTGTCAGTTTGAACCAGACCGCAGACCTGGGTCTGTCAGAGTATTGCTTTCTTAGTCTCTGCTTAGCTGGTCTGAGCAGAACTTTGTATGATACATAGAGGCCTGAAGACTAAAGAGGACAATCCTTGCATTCAGAGTGCAGAGGTTATGTGAGTCTGTCACTGTCTATTTGTCTGGCAGCCATATATCCATTACCTGTGGTGCTTTGGCTGGACTTGCACTATGTACCTTTATTTTCTTTTATGTTCTTTTTTTCCACTTCCCCTTTACAGAGTGGAATCTTTTATTGCATTTTATTGCATTTGTTCATTCATTCTTTACCTTTATCTCATATTCTTTCACTTTATTATAGCTTATTTTATTTAATTTTCTAACTTTTTCACTGGTGCAAAGTATACCTTTTTTTTTGGGGGGGGGGATTATAGCGCCTTTAAGAAAGTGTGGTAGTGTATTATTTTGAGACATATATAAGTGTTTGGGACATTCTGTGACACCATTTGCAAACCTGTGGGTGTAAGGGTTCTTTTTGCCACTGTTTCTTTGTATATTACATAGGGGTGCCTCTGATATTGGGTGGGAAGAGGGGTGTGGCTGTTGCACAGGAGCTTGAGAGGCAAGGGAACTCTATTGATAAGCCCATTTTTCATGGGCTTTGGTGGATGAGAAGAACTTGTCCTAAATTGACCCTCTTCCTTTTTGGACTCAGTATGCAATGCATACCACTTTAACCCCTTTCAGTAAGATAAATACTTTATACTTTATATGAGTACTTTTATTCTACTTTTACTGTTCTGCTTTGTATTTTAAGGGGTCTTTTGCAGACACTTTGCAGAGGGCAATGGTTGGGGATTACTTCTCTGTTAGGGATTATTTTGAGGAAGGCCATGATTCTCCTGCTGTGAGTCTTATCTGGGCCATCCTGGAGATCCTAAAGGTCTCAGTGGCCTCAGATCCCAGACCAGGGTCTCCTGACAGAATGCAGGATGGCTGACAAGCGGCTTCTTCCCAAGTGGATCTCTTTCTTGTAGATTTTTTCTATAATAGACTTTAGTGCAGTGGACTATCCCCCTCAGCAGTGGGCTCTCCAATCTCTCGCCTTTCCAAGAATATGGCTTTGCCTTTGCAGATGCAGTGGCACTTAGAGGTCAGGATGACAAGCTCCGGGATTCACTTTTGAAGTCTAATTTTGCTGCTTCTTGTCCCACTTTATATCCCACCTTTGCTGTTGCTTGCATGACAAGCGCTATGGCTGTTTGGGGTAACAGCTTTTGGTGACCGTCCATGTGGATGTGCCTAAGGAGCATATGTTTTGACTATCTCTTTGTGGCTAATGTGTTTAGTGCTGATGTGGTCTTCGATTTTGCAAAGTTTACTGGAAAGGCCTCTGTTTTTTCTGTGGCTGTGCGTTGTACTCTGTTGCTTAAGATCTGGTTGGTTTCACCTCCGTTGTGCTCCTTTATAGCAGCACCCTTCTCTCATGAGGTGCAGCCTTCCCATCACCACTCCATTCTCTAGGAGCGGCACACTGAACTTCCGGGTTCGGCCTAGAGGCATCATGCTCAGTGACGTCATCTACTCACACCTATATAAGGCAGCATCCTTGACCCATTGGAGCACTTTCACCGTGTTCCTCTGGGCGATCAGACCTGGTCCTAGACATTGGGGCCTCCCCTAGCTTCTCATTCCAGTGTAGTCTTGAGCATGTTTGCTTTATATGACCCTTGGCTTGTCTATTGATCATTCTCGTCTCCTTCAGTATTCGCCTGTGTATGATTCCTGTCATTGGCTGTAACCACCCTTTTGTCTGCTGCACACTCCCTGAATCGATCAACTGTGTATGACCACTGGCTATCCATCTGACTACCCCATTGCCTGTTGATGGACTGTGTCTGACCTGTGGCTATCCGTATGACTACCCTATTACTTACTTGTGAACTGTATATATCCTGTGGCCATCTTAGGCCCACTTCTTTATCCTTGCCTTTCTGGAGAGTTCACGCTACTCCTTAGCCTACGACCCCCAGCCCTTTACCCGTACCCCAGCCTTCACTCTCCCCTGCAGGACAGCTTGCTCTGTTTGTAGAGGGGCTATCCTGGACTTACCTCTGGTGTAGTCTTCCAGACTTGGAGCTGGCACTTTGGTTCGGCCCTCACCGCAGCACGGTCCTTCTAGAGGCAGTCCATGTTGCTCCACAGACCAGCATCACACCCGAGTACTCCCTCTCTTGCAGGCTGCGGCCTGCGTGTGACACAGAGCTGGAGAAGGTTATATATCATGCCACTGTAGACAAGTGTACTTTGTAGCCTCAGTGTTACTTTTTCCCTTTTTTTTTTTTTTTTTTTTTTTTTTTTATAGAGGGGTATGTGCCTAGGGCACCTAATCCTACAGCACAATCTACCTCAAAACCCAAAGATCTGGTCAGGTAAAAAGCCTGCAGAGAAGACCAAAACTGAAAAGCCTACATACATCTGCATGACTCACAGGATTAAGGCCCACCTCAGGTAATAGGAGGTAATTTAACTCTTGTTTTCCCAGTGCGTGGCCCTTTTCCATGGAAGATAAGTGGATTTTTTAGGTGATTTCAGAAGGTACCGAATAGACTTAAAGTCTCTTCCTCCCTATTGCTTTCATGTCCAGAGTCTGTCACAATCCCATGCAAAGTAATCTGTTTTTGGCAAAATATAAGGAAGAAAAAGGATAGAAAAGAAGACAGTCCCACTTTATTTCAGTGTCAACCTGAGATCTTGTCAAATAAAGAGGCTAGTTCAGTTCTTTTATTGGTGTCAGAGGTGTCAAGTAAACAACTTTAAAACTCACTTTTACTTGCAATTGTTAAAAACTTCACTAAAAACAACTTATGGCGTATTTTATTTGATGTTTTGAACAATTGCAAATAAATGTGAGTTTTAAAATAATTTACTTGACACCTCTGACACCAACAAAAGCACTGAACAAGCCTCTTTATTTGACAAGATCTTGGGTTGACACTGAAATAAAGTGGGACAGCTAAATAGAGATTGGACTGTCTTCTTGTCTAGCCTCTTTTCTTCCTTATTTTTTTGGTGATATATATTTAGGCTTGTGGTGTGCTCAAATACACTGTTTGGTATCTATATATTTTTAATCTGTTTTTGGACAAGGTCTCTTCTCTGGTAGATATGCAGGTCTTGGTACGTGTTCTGTCTCAAAAAGGGTTCACAATATTCTATTCTAACTTTTTCATAGTTGCTGAAAAAAAGATGGTAGATGCCGTCATATTCTGGACTTGAAGCTTCTCAGACAATTTGTTCTCGCTCCCTGGTTCAATATGGAGTCTTTGCTCTCTGTCATCACTGCAGTGTGTCCAGAGGTGTTTTGGATTCCATAGATATAAAGGACACTTACTTGCATATTCCCATTTATGCATCAGTGTTTCCTGTGGTTTGCTTTTCAGGAATGACATTTTCAGTTCACCCCTCTTCCCTTTGTTTTGGCCTCTGCTTCACTGCTCTCATTTGCTCTGTAGGGCTCTAGTGACATTTTGCTAAAAAAGGAAACTCCTCTGTGTCTGTTCTGGAAAAGCACAGTTAAGTTCTCCATTTCAATAAATCTTTTCTGGTTCCATCCCAGGTCATTCTCCTTCTCTGTATAAGATTCAGCACTCTACTAGGGAAGATATTCCTGCCCGAAAACAAGGTTCTGCCATTGTCTCATAAGATCAAGCCCTACTCCACCCATACAGGATGGTGCAGGAGTATATGAGGGTGTTGGGTTTATATGTTCTCTGCCCTGGGACAAGTCCCATTTGCTCAATTCCATTCATAGGAGCTGCAGGCATTGGACGATTAGCCTAGCTTTGCACCATTGGTCTCAGTCTCACCAGCTATCCCCATGAGGATCCAGTCCAACAGTGTGACAGAGGTGGCCTGCATAAATCCCCAGGGAGGGGTGTGAAGTGTGGCTTCATGGTCTGAGGTTCAGCTAATCCTTACATGGGCAGAGGCTCATATGCTGGCTCCCTCTGACATTCATATTCCGGGGTAGACAACGTCATGGTAGAATGCCGATGTCTGGACCCCAGGAATTGGGAGCTTAACTAAGTGGTATTTGACTTTATAGTTGGGGTCCTCCGACAATGGACCTAATGGCTTCTTAGTTTAACGGCAAGGTTTATCACTTCTGTGCTGGATACCAGAGCCCTCTAGCCCAGTGGTTCTCAATCCTTTTTTGTTCAGGGCACCCATAACATGTAATCTAGAACATTCGAGGCACCCCTAACATATTTAATGTACTTTATCAAGGGCATAATGAAGGTTCCATACATAAAAATACAGTTATTATTAGGTTTTACAATCATAATAACACAATTAAACATAACATGCATAACAGTTTCTATAAATCTTTATTTAAAAGTCCATTTTTGTTAGTCTTCATAGAAAACATGGGTCACCCTAAGTTGATGTCTGTGGCACACCAAAGTGCCACATCACCCTGGTTGAGAATGGTTATCCCATGGAATTTTCCTCTGGCTTATGCATTTCCCCCTTTCCCTCTGAGTGTTGAGGAAAATCGGGATGAATCATGCTCATGTCATTCTGGTTGCCCCATTGTTACCTTGTTGGGTCTGGTTTTCAGATCTTCTCAATCTATCATTGGCAAGGCTGTTTTGGCTCCCTCTGCTGTCAGATCTCTTGAGTCGGTTTTCCTGACTCAGCCATTGCAACTGTGTTGAAGACTCTTAAGCCAGTTTCATCTAAGGTGTACCATATAGTATGCTTTTTGTTTTATAAGTCATGAAGACCTGGGGTCGTGACTGGGATCTTTTCATCTTGTGGTGATTTTGGCTTTCCTTCAAGGTGACTTTCATATAGGTTTTGACCTTAGCTGTATTAAAGTCCAGATTTCAGTTCTTTCAGTGCTTTTTCCAAAGATGAAACACCATATTGCCAGATGTGCACACTTTTGTGCAAAGAGTGGCTCATGCCTACCCAGTGTTCCTGGATCCCACTCCACAGTTGGATGTGAAATTGGTTCTAGGAGCTCTTCAGAAGGATTCTTCTGAGCCTATGTCTTCAGTTTCTTTGCGATTCTTGATGCTCAAGGCAGCCTTTCTGCTGGCTATTTTGTGTGTTTTGCTGGTGGCTGAACTTCATGTGTTTCTTGTAATAATCCATTTCTGGTTTTCCACTCTGATAGGATGATTTTGTTAACTTCTATAAGGTTTCTCACTAAGGTTGTTTCTGAGTTTCACATTATCCAGGAACTTGTTCTTCCTTCTCTCTGTTCAGTTCCACCTAATAGACAAACGCAGGCTCTTCATCTTTTGGATGTGGTTGGTTGCTTGAATGTTACAGTTTCAGCTTACCTTGTTTGCAGCAGCATCTACAGGCGCGAGGCTTCTAGCATGCAGCAGGCCTCTGTTTTGTTTGTTTCCTGTAGTCTTCTCCTACCTACTTCCTACTTCCTCCCTCTGAGCTGCTCCTCCTACTTCCTCTGGAGGGGTTTAAAAGGCAGACTGAGTCCTGACTCAGTCGCCCTTGCGTTGTTGTTATTAGGTGAAGTACTTGGGCTCTGTGTGTGACCTGGCTATCTACGAAAACCCACTCTGTGTATGACCTGGCTATTTATGATAACCCGCACTGTGTATGATCCGGCTAAGTAAGAGAACCCTTTCTGTGTATGACCCAGATAAGTACGAGAACCCTCTCTGTGTATGACCCAGCTAAGTACGAGAACCCTCTCTGTGTATGACCCAGTGATCACGAGTATCCCTTACTGTGATCAATTTGTGCTATTGGCTTAAGACAGACCACTGTTGTGGACAGGGTCTGATTGGTGACTGCAGGCGTGAGTCACAGGGTCTCGATATAGTGACTGCAGGCAGAGTCACAGGGTCTGGTGTAGTGACTGCAGGCGTGAGTCACAGGGTCTGGTGTAGTGACTGCAGGCGTGAGTAACAGGGTCTCGTGTGGTGGCTGCAGGCGTGAGCCACAGGGTCTTTATATGTGACTGCAGGAGTGAGTCACAGGGGTCCGATATAGTGACTGCAGGCAGAGTCACAGGGTCTCTTAGCGGTGACTGCAGGCGTGGGTCACCGGGTTGCTGCAAAGGTGTGATGTTGCTGGTTTGACTGACTGCAGAAGTGGGTCAGTTCTCCAGTCCAGCAGTCCTTGTGTTCCTGTTCATCGGATCAAGATTGCCGAGCCAGTGTTCACAGTGGTCGCTTGTTCCAGTGTTCCAGTCGACGGATCAAGAGTTGGCATTCCTGTATCCTGCTGAGACTAACAGGGGCTTCGGCCTGTCTCTCGCATTGTGGTCTAGCAAGAGGCCTACTATTTCTGGTAGTAGTGTCGCCAGCTAGTAACCCTTTGCTTGTTGTACCACTTATTTACCGCTGTGATTTATTCTAATAAATATTTTGCCTTATATTACCGTACTGAGTTCTGAGCATTCCTTGGGTGCCCATGACATTGAAGTATTATGTTCATCTCATGCAGCCTTTTTAAAAATATGATTCGTTTTTTTGTCATTCCTGAGAGCCGTTGTGCAGGCCAGGCTACATCTACCGTGATGGAAGCTTCTTGAATTAAGGCGGCTATTCTCTAGGCATATGTTCTCAGGAAGAAAACTGTGCCTTTTTGTGGTCATCTCTTTACATATTTTCAAACACTGCTGTGTCAATGTGCTGGGTTCAGCTGAAGTCAGTTAATGTTGGAAGGCCTTGATGCCATTGTGTTTTCTGTTCTTTGGTTTGCTGCATTGGTGTCCATTGACCCCTGGTTGTCATGTTGTTCCAGTTTGTCTCAGTTAGAAGTGGTCTATATCTCTTTCCCTCCCTGGAATCTTGGTGGATGCTTTGGCCTATCTTTATGATTTCTGTCTTCCACATAAGACATATGAGAAAAGGGGATTTTTCTGTTCTTACAGATAAATCCTTTACTCTCAGTCCATGTGGAACATAGGACTTTCCTCCTGCTGAAAAAACAGCTGTTGAGTTCTGGACTGGGGGGGTTGTTTTGTGTTCTTTAGTTCAAGGTATTGCCTTTCTTGTGTTGCATCTTTTTTCATTGCTCCTTGCTATACATTAAAACTGAGCTAAACTAGTGGGGGAAAAATGAAGCAGGGATGGAGTCGTCACCTCTGACAGCATTTTAACCATTTGGGTGCCAGAGGGCTATCCATTGCATTGATTTGCAATATGTTGGATACCCTTCTGGCACTCAAAGGGTTAAGGCAAATGCCCTTCCTCCTGCAGCAGGATAATTTAACCAAAGGTTCCTCTGTTCCGCATGGCCTAAGAGAAAAGGACTTAACTGTAAGTACATGAAAATCCCCTTATACACTCACTACTATTCATTAATATGGTGCTAACTCCTCCTCACAATAATGTGAGTAAGGAATGTGGCTGCCATCCAGCCAGCCAACATGCAAAAGGGCCCTGCTCGCTCACTCCTCCAGTGAGGAAGACATGGGGTAGGCTTTCCGGATCCATCCTCCCTAAGTGGTCTGCTCCTTTGTCATCCCCACCTGTGTCATATCACCCATGTCCCTGCCATCCACAACCTATATCATCTGCTCCTGCACATCCCCACTGTATCCCTTGACCCCTTCCCGTGTCACTCTGTCCCCCCCACCACAATGTATCAAATTGCATGTGTGTTCTTCTTCTGCCAGTGTACAATGGAACAGAGCTGGGGAGGTAGACAACATAAGTGGGGTTGTTGTGTTACTAGTGGGACAAGACTTACTGTCAGAGAGAGTGTATATGTGGTTCTATGGCTACCAGAGGGACAAGGCTAGGGGTAATGCAGTGTATGTGTGGTTCTGGGGCTACCAGTGGAAAAAGACTGGGGTGTCGCACAGTGACTGTGTGGGTCTATGACTACCAGTGGGACAACACCGGGGTGTCCGACAGTGTATGTGTGGTTCTGAGTCTACCAGTATGGAGTGGAACAAGGCTAAGGAAGCAGATGCTGTCTGCCATTCTGTGCTTACCAAAAAACAGGGTTAAGGGACAAGTGAAACAAGGCTGGAGAAGTAGTCAGTGTATGTATTGCTAGATGGACAATGGAGCAAGGATGGGGCTTATGTGTATGTGTGTGTTTGTTCTTTTATGTGTGACAGCAGAGTAGATGTATTAAGAAATGTGGTACAATTCTGGGGAACCCAAATGCACCTTAGATAACGCACAAAAAATTGATTTAAGGAGTAATTTTTACAACTTGAATGTTAGAAAGGTGCCCAACTCATTGCAATGCATTGGACACCTGTTTAGCATTCAAAATATTAAAAACCTCATTTTAATCCATGACAATATTGCATAATGTATTCATCCTCCCTATACTGCAGTTGCTTTACTCCAGAATTGCCCTGTGTTTGCTAAGTATACCAACCTCATTAATTGTGTTTGTATGACTGCGTGTTTTTTGCATTGTATGAGTTTGTGCGTGTGTGGATGTTACTCGTGAAGCCTTATCTTATTTTTTTGAGAGAGAGCGCGTGTCTGTTAGTTAATCTTTTATGTGAACCAAATATAAAACCATTAACTTTTACAAGATGATTCCAGTAATAAATAAAATTTGCTATAAGATTAGTTATCTGCTCTTAATCCATGTACCAAATTATCCCATACAATTAATTTTATAACTATAATGATCTTATTACCTCCACACATTTGTGTATGAGCCATCGTAAAACCACCCTGTAGTGCTTGCTGTGACATTTGGGCCAAACCATTCAGATGGTGTGAAATTCGGTGGATTATGTCAGTCCCCCCTCTGCACACACACAACTTTCCCATTGCCCATTTAAATGTCCCATGATTTCCATCAGCCTATTAGACCAATCTGGTCCCTCCTCACACCCCATAGAATCCTCTGTCTCGCTTAGTACTTTGGGAGAAAATTAATTGCTATGAAATAAATTCCGGTCGACAGCACTCAAACAGATTGGTGACAATGTGTTTATATTTTTTTTTATCCCTCTAGCCATTGGCAGGTCTACTCCCCATACAACCTGGGCACACTCCTACTTTGCTAGTGGCTAATCAAGCTTTGACTGTACTAGGCAGGAGATGGACTAAAGCATGATAAAGGGGGATATACACAGGAGGCAACATCTCCAGTGATATCACTTCTCCAATTCCTATAGTATTCTATGGAGCCTATGTACTAAGACATCTCACTTTGGAGAGGTCTTAGTGCATAGACTCCATAGAATATAGGAATTGGAGACGTGATCTCACTGTTTATCGCCTCTTTAGCAAGCCTTAGTGCAGCGGTTCCCAACCCGTGCCCTCAGGACCCACTAACAGGCCAGGATTTAAGGATTTCCTTGTTAGAACACAGGTAGTTAATCAAATTGACTGAACCTTGGATCAACACAGGAGATCCTGGTCTGTTAGTGGGCCCTAAGGGCATGGGTTGGGAACCGCTGCCTTAGTGCATCTCCCCCTATAAATAATTTTCAGGAGCAAGACTGATTATCTCAAGAAGACTGTTAGTTGGTTGAGCCATGTGTCTTAATTCTTTGAAGTCCTTTATGGAGTTCTACATGGAGTGTGAAAAAATAATCTTATTACTATACTACCATTTGTTTCTAGCAGAACAGGGTCATATTTAACAGAGCAACTTTAACAAAAAACAGGATGTGCATGCCTCTAACATTTTTACATAAATATTATTGTGTATTAATTCACTTGAGGTAAGTCGTGTCTGTTGTCTATCCCTGTCAGTGAATTCCATTTTTTGACTTGGTTTCTTTTATGTTGGTGTATGAATTGTGAATGGATTCTGCTTAGTCATACAAATAACCATTTTTATTCATTCCTAGGTAAATACAAAGTGATAAAAGGCATAATTTCACCAGTGGGTGATGGGTACAGGAAAAAGGGACTCGTTGAATCCTCTCACCGTCTAGCCATGGCAAATCTGGCAGCCAGGACTTCTAATTGGGTGGAGGTGGATCCATGGGAGTGCTTGCAAAAGGAATGGGTTGAGACTGTGCTTGTGCTGAGGTACTGAAAACCAATAGAGCAACCTTGTTTTGCAAAAAGCAACTTTCTGAAACTCTCATACTAATTTGTAATGTTATTTGTGTATTTTTTGCTTGTATATTCTATTATGTGTTGAAAAACAAAAGTATTTTTCCTTTCTCTTAGAACTGCTGATAGATGTTATTTTGGCTCAGATTTTCAGTTTCTTGGGTTCAGTACTTCCATGGTGTGATGGAATGGTTGTGACCCTGAGAATTAACCCTGTCTTTTCAGTGATCTCCATTCTTCATCATGTGTTCCCATTCTTGAAAATGTTAATGTCCACTGTGTGTGCATGTATTAGAGAGTGTTGGCCATTAACCAGCATTGAATGGGTTAGTTCATATGTATGTTTGATGTACAGAGTGATAGCGCCATGTAGTCTAGCTAACACCTGAGATTCTGTGTTATCAACTAGCCCCCTGTGGATCGATAGCTCAACTTGAGGAAAGAAATTTAAAACCTGGTCAGATACAAGAAGTAGAGTAAATCTGTGTGAATGGAATGTGTGTCCCTTTCCCCATACATCAGGCTAAGCAAAATATATATTGCAAATGGTAGCTGTGAACTTGAGCGAGGGTGAGAAAATAAAATTGAAATGCTTCTGTTGCAGCTTCCCCAGCTTTATACTGGAGAGCTGGTCACATCCTGTCCACCTCCCCGTTGATGTCCTTCTCTCCCTGATGGCCTCTGCACAGACAGAGGCTGCCTGGGCCTCCCTCTAGGGGTTTCCCATGCAGCTGGAATGCTTTAGAACATCCTCTTCTGACTCCTAGGCAATGTGGTGGCCTCAGCTCTGGCTGGGGGAGAAAGGGAGGATGACGAGACCCCTCTCTTTCCTTCTCCTCCCTCCCTGACAACGGCAGCTTCTAACAAGGAAGCTGTACGGGCCGGGGCCTAGTGAGGAGGAGCAGCCTCCTTCTCCTGCCGAGTACTGCTTCCTCCTCTCTGGTGCTCTGTGATGGGATCCCCCTCCCTTCTCTCACTGTGCAATCAATCTGTTAAGGTCAGAGACTCATTCCTATAGGAATAGCTTGCAACTGTTGATTGCATATGAACGTGTATGAATCTGTTACATGGCTCACTAATGCAACACTCGTACAGCAAAAGGCCACAATCTGTTGCAAAATACTGCAGAGTTGCTGCATTTGTCGTAAAAGCATCCAAGTCGCAGATTAACTGAACTGTAAGGTGGTATAAGGGACCACTGTGCAGATTGTTCACACAGCGGCACTGGAGGATTCAATGGCCAACGTCTAACCAGTACCAGAGTCAGCCAGTAATACACGGCTGGTCACTGGAGCAATGCAGATGAGAGGTGATTAGCAGTCACTGGAACTGCATGACAGCGTTGTTTAACCCTATGATGGCCACTAGGGTGCACAACACATTGCTGAGCAATGCGTTGTTCACCCCTCTGTCACTCAAAGGATTAAACCACCCATGAGAACAAGTTCTTAATTTTCATGGTAACATGGAAAACTATTAAATAAAAGAATGTTAGAACATGTCATTTCACATAATGCATTATTAGCAAGCAATTCCAAAAAGCTTTTTTTTTTTTTTTTTTTTAGTTAACTCCTTAAGGACCGGCCGTGCACACACGCGGAGGTCACTTAACCCCATAGCGACAATTGACTTACCAGGTACGTCCCTCAAAAACTGTCAGTGACAGAGAACGTACCTGGTAAGTCTCTGTGCGGCTGAACGCTGTTCGGAGACTCCGGAATCATTTAAAAAAAAAATAATGTACCACGGGCGTTAAGGTGATAGCCGGGGTTTATGGACCACGGAAATTTTTTTTTTTTTAACCTATCCGATTCAGGACTCCCTGAACGGCGTGCAGCTGCGCGGGGAGCCCAGAATTCCATGACGTACATGTACGTCCTTGGTCCTTTAGGGACCGCAACCTCATGACATACATGTACGTCATGGGTCGTTAAGGGGTTAAAGGGGAACTTTCACCCCGCAATAACTAAATCTCCCCTTACTGCTCACCTGGCGACTAGCTGCTTAGTAGCGCTAGTCGCCAGAAATCTTACCCCGTTCTCAAGATTTCGGCGTTTTAAAAGAGCAGGAAGCACGGACGTCTCTTCACAGTGACGTCCGTGCGCCTGCGCTGTCAGTCCCTTGTCAGTCCCTTGTGCACCGTACGGTGCACCGTACGGTGCACAAGGTACTGACAAGGGACTGACAGCGCAGGCGCACGGACGTCACTGTGAAGAGACGTCCGTGCTTCCTGCTCTTTTAAAACGCCGAAATCTTGAGAACGGGGTAAGATTTCTGGCGACTAGCGCTACTAAGCAGCTAGTCGCCAGGTGAGCAGTAAGGGGAGATTTAGTTATTGCGGGGTGAAAGTTCCCCTTTAATGCACTTTAATTATGTTACTGGTTTATTTATACTAATACAAAATACATTGCATCTACTATAAAAACTATTTTCACAAGGCAGCAAATTCCTTTTAGGGTAGGTTCACCAACAAATTAACTCTTTGAATGCTAATGTCTCTCTCCCCTTCTCCATCATGCCTCTCTCCACTTATCCATCATATGTATGTATCCCCCTTATTCAGTATGTGTCTCTCTCCCCTTCTCCATTATGTCTCTCTTTCCCATTCTCTATCATGTCTCTGTCTCCCCCATCTCTCTCTCTCTCTCTCTCTCTCTCCCCCCTATCTCCATCATGTCTCTCTCTCTCCCCCATCTTTATCATGTTGCTCTCTCCCCCATCTCCATCATGTCTCTTTCACCCCATTTCTGTCATGTCTCTCTCTCTCTCCCCCTTCTCCATCATGTCTCTCTCTCTCCCCCTTCTCCATCATGTCTCTCTCTCTCTCCCCCTACACCATCATGTCTCTACCCACCCCATCTCCATCATGTCTCTCTCTCTCTCCCCCTTCTCCATCATGTCTCTCCCCCCCCCCCTTCTCCATCATTTGATCATACGTTTCCACATGTATGATTGTCCCTACCTTATAGAAATGTGATGTTAAGAGTAAATTGTTAAAGTGCTCCTTCAAATCTGGATGTGCTTAAGGAAGTTTCTCCACTTAATAAATATATGGTGGGGATCTGGGTGGGGTTAAAGGTGGCAATATGAGTGGGGCTAGGCACGGAAACTGGTGGCGAGTAACTTTTCAGGCCTGGCTAGTAGCTCAGGACTTGAAATTTTGAACCATAATATATATATATTTATATTTCTCTGTCGTCCAATACAGGTTACTGGTAACTTTTGGGTAGGCGATCCGCCCCTTTAATTTAGGGAGGAACAATTCTAGAATTGTATGCAGGGGGTGGAGCCTACCTTCCCTCCTTGGCTTCAGCTAGCCAACTAACTCCAGTAAGATTTGTTCTTTGGTGAAGATAACACAGGCAAGAGAACAGTTCTGCTATAGTTTTAGAAACTTTTTATTTTTCTGTTAGATTTGGAATACCACCATTAGGTGGATTACCATAACTAACAATGCCCTTAGATGTGGCTAGCTCAGTAACCAGGTGCTTTTTTGTGTACCTTAAGCCCTGGGGGGAAAATCTTGGGTTCAAGTTCTTTCCTCAGGAGTTGCCCACCGAGGCTTCTTCTTAATACATGGTAGGATGAAGACGGAAGATCTGCAGGAAAGGTGAGCAACCCTTTGAGTGCTGCTGGTCCACATGTCCCACAGTGCCCCTCCGCACAGGAGTTTTTCCTTTGGAGTTCTTATTGCACACTCCTGCACTCATTGGGTTTATCTGTATGTCTGTTGGGTGTTTTGGAGCAGGTTTATGTGGTAACTTTTCCCTTTAACTGCTGGTTTTGCATCTTTGGGGGGGGGGTATTGACACTTCTCCTACTGGGTTCAGTGTTTTTTGGGTCTCCTAACATGTTCTAGTGATGTTTCATGTACTTTTATTTTACGCTTTCAACTTTGAATAATTTAAGTTCCGCGTGCTTTACAGCATAGACGCCATTGCTCCATTCACTTCTATGGGACTGCACAGTTTGGGACATATCTCTGCAACTGCTCAACGTAGTGACTTCAGAGATGGCTCATTTTAATTGTCTGCCCTTGCTCTTTCATCCGGTTAATGTTTCAAGTGTGTTGGGGGGATCATGGGGTTTCGGGCACTGTTGGGGTACATTTCCCATGAACACTTGCTTCGTGCGCACGTTTCTGATTGGTTCCCGCAGCAGCAACCATTTTGTGCCTTTTCCAGAACGAGTATCCTACGCAGGGCTTGGACTCTCCTTCTCTCCTCTGCAGATTAACCCTTCACCTGCCAGATAAGTGTATTTTTGCGATTTCTGGGGTGAAACTTTAATTTTACACACTGTATTGGGTGATTCCTTATACTCTTTTGACACTGTGAGAATGTCTAATCCGTTGGAGCTTGGGGCCAGGCCTAAGACTAAGGACGCTGGGTTCTCTGTGTGCCCTGTTGCGCATTGCTCCTCATGTCATTCAGGGTTACCATTTATGTCCAGCATGTTCTGATGTCACTGAGTCTCTTCCAGGCACCTCCAGTCATGCATTAGAGCCAGTTTGGGTGCAAGAGTTCAAGGCTGCTACTAGGGACCTTCGGTCTACATTGCAACTCTTTCCATCCCAGTTACAGGGGGTCTTCAATTCACGGAAGACCCCCTCTTCAGTTAAATCTTCCCTGACGTACCTGACGTATCAGATTCCTCTGAGGATGAACTTTTAGCGGATTCAGATGTTGAGGAATATTCTGCTGTGGGCTCCTCTCGGTTTTTTGGGGACCAATTTGAGGCTGATCCTGAGCCCTTGGCTGAGGGCCTGATCAGGGCTGTCTTGACTACCCTAAACATTCCCTTAGTTTAGGAGGTTTCTTCAGATCCCTCTGATGTGTTTCAGGAGCCTAAAAACCCCCTTACTTGTTTTCCACCTAACCCCACTCTTGACTGCCTTGTGTCCGATGAGTGGAAATGTCTGGACAGGAAACCTTCTCTTTCCAAGAAATTTGCCAAGCTTTAACCCTTTTCTGAGGCGGCGCTTGCTCAGTGGGTTCATCCCCCCAAAGTGGATGCTGGTTTCCCTCAAGTCCATTTTTGCCACTGCTCGTACCGCCATGTGTCCAGCGTTTGCTGCAGCATGTGTTAACCGGACCATTGAGGTCTGGATTGAACAACTCACCCTGGCTGTCCGTCAGGGTCCTCCTACTTTTGATATGTTGTGCCTTCTTGTCAACATTTCTGAGGCCCAGCACTATGTTTCTGCTGCCTTATTTGATGCCATCTGTTTGGTGGCTAGGGTTTCCACCATGTCTGTGGTTGCCAGAAGAGCTCTTTGGCTCAAGATCTGGTCTGCTGACACCGCTTCCAAGAAAGCCTTGCTCTCCTTGCCTTTTCAAGGCACATCATTGTTTTGGGCCAGATCTTAAGGATCTGATTAGTGAGGCCACAGGAGGGTAAAAGTGCACTTCTGCCGTTGGTCCCCAGGAAAAAAACGCCTCTCAAACATAATAGTTTTTTTCATTCCTTCAGACTGAGACACGTCCTGCGAACCAGGCGGTTCCCTCAGCTCCGCATGCCTCCTCCAAGCCCAAACAGCAATGGAAGCCCAAGATCTCCTCCATGCCTAAGGCTTCCAAACCTTCTTCAGCATGACTCACCGAACCCAGGTGCCCACTCTGCTGTGAGTGGCCGTCTGTGTCACTACCACAGCATCTGGGAGGATTCAGTGGCGGACCCATGGGTTTTACAGGTGGTGACGGAAGGATACAGGATCCCTTTCGCCTCTCTTCCTCCTTTTCACTTCATTCCTTCTCATACACCCCAGGGCGCAGAGAAACGCCATCTGTTTAATGGCGCTAACCAGGCCCTTCTGGACAAGGATGTTCTAGAGCCGGTTCCAGTTCAGGACAGAGGTATGGGTTTTAACTCAAACCTTTTTGTCGTCTCCAAGAAGGTTGGCGGTTGTTGTCCCATTTTGGATTTGAAGGATCTCAATTCCTTTGTGATCAGGACCCATTATCACCAAAAGTCCCTAAGGACGGTGATTGCTGCCATGTCCCCAGGGGAATTCCTTGCCTCTCTGATTCTTCAGGACACGTATCTACGCATCGCCATTCATCCAGGGAGCCTGCAGTATCTCAGATTTGCCTGTGACCAAGGGCACTTTCAGTTTTCAGTTTTTCCCTTTGGTCTGACTACAGCTCCTCAAGTCTTCAGCCATGTGCTGGGAGCTTTAGTATCCATCTGCCTTTGGGACGGCATCAGAGTTACTCCATACATGGACGACCTGCTTTTGAAGGTCCCCTCTGCGGAACTTCTTCATCATCAGGTTCAGGACTGCATTCATGCTCTCACCCATCAGGGGTGGATCATCAACATGGACAAGTCGTATCTTGTCACATCCCAGCATATGGTCTTCCTGGGACTTCTCTTCAACACTCAGTAGAGCATGGTGTTTCTCACGGACGAGGTAGCTCACCAGATCGCCCACAGGGTTTCTACTGTTCTGGCTCAAGATCCAGTTCCAGCCAAGAAGCTGTCCTCTCTAGTGGGGGAATTCATCTCCACCATAGAAGCAGTCCCATGTCCATGGCTCACACCAGGGAACTCCAGAGGTTTGTGATCCAGGTGTGCAGGGGGTCAGCCAGACCTTCTGAAGACATCAGTATCCCTTCCTCTTCATGTGGAACTGAATTTGTCCTGGTGGCTTGACCTCTCCAATCTGCTGAAGGGCAAGTCCTTCCTGGTATCCTTCTGGACCATGGTGACGATGAATGACAGCCTCTCCGGCTGGTGGTCTCTGGAGGAATCTCTCCTTCCCATCAACGTGTTGGAGCTTCGGGCGATATTTCATGCCCTTCGTCATTAGACACCCCAGTTGGAAGACTGCCCAGTCTGGGTACAGTCTGACAATGCCACGGCCGTGGCTTACATAAACAAGCAGGGCAGAACAAGAAGTCTTGCCGCTTGGTTAGAGGTCGGAAGAACATATCTGTAGTGCACATTCCCGGAGTAGACAACGTCGTGGCGGACTTCCTCATTCGACACACAGTGGACAGCGGTGATTGGGAGCTGCACCCAGAGGTGTTCAACCTCGTCATTCAGAAGTGGGGTCTTCCTTGCATCGACCTGATGGCGACAAGACACAACCGGTGTAACGGTTTTTTAAGACATTCAGACCAGTTAGTAAAATAAAACACAGTTTTATTAAATGAAAAGTAAGGTTAATGATCGCCCTCTACAGGCAACACAAAATAATAGCAAAATATGGACAGATATGCCCCCACAGGCCCAGTATAAAGAACCAGTGTATCACATATACTGTCTCAGGACAGGAACATAGTAGTGAAGTACATAAAGGGTTAAATGCAATAAGCAGTCCGTCTCTGTTGTGCAGTTTGGCACGCCCAAGGTGGTGATAGGATAGCTGTAAGTGTAGATGGTGCAACACTGAGAGTTCTTAAGACAGGGAAGCTGCTAGGCAATACGTGACCAGAGGTAGAATCAGCAGACAAGTTGCCCAGAATAGCCCCCACGGGCGTAGCCACGGATACAACTTAATCTGCAAGTGCGTGAGTCGGTAGCCCCCACGGGCGTAACAACGGTACTAGCATACACTGCAAGAGCTGGCTAATAGCCCCCACGGGCGTACTAACGGAGACCAACTGAACAGAGATAGTTTGAGCCAATAGCCCCCACGGGCGTATACCAGAGACAACCTGCAAGAGCTTGAGCCAGTAGCCCCCACGGGCGTAACAACAGAGACCACACTATGCTGCAAGCAGAGAAGCCAATAGCCTCCCACTAGAGCCTACCCTTTGCTGCAATAGCTTGAGCCTTTAGCCCCTACGGGCGCAAACCGGAGAACAAACGAAAGAGCAAGAGCCAATGGCACCCTACCGGGAGCGTTAACGAACGCGGCTACTCTGCGGTTTGACAGGATGAGCCGCCGACCAACCCATATATACGCGGCCGGCTCAGCAGAAGTAGTACGATATAGCTTAGGCTCTGTACAGGAGTCAGAAAGCTTAGCTAAGGAGGTGGCAGCACAGCAAGGGTTAATATGCAGCTTTAATGATCGAAGGCTCAGTATAGCGGAATAGCTCTGCAAGTACCACGGAGGCTCAGTAACGGAAGCACAGCTCTGCAAGTGAGCACAGAGACTCAGCACTGGGGACAAGGCACTGCAAGAGTGAAGGAAGTCACACAATCAGCCTGGCAGGCAGCAGCAGCGGAAGTCATAATGTCGCAGAGGTGACAACCGGAGCAGGAAGCAGGAACAAGCAGGTCACTGGAACAGGCCGGTTCGGGTCACGGAGCGGGAAGTCAGCCAGGCCGGGTCGGATCACAGAGGTGGTACTCAGACAAGCCGGGTCAATCACAAGTAGGGGCGGGCCAAACCAACTCAGCAAATCAGAGCATACCACAAGCGAGAGTGACAGAGGAGGATCACAGGCACTGTGATAGTACCCCCCTCTCAAAGACCCCCTCTCCCTGCAGGAGGTCTTGGTTTCTGAGGATTTTTAAAGTGGAAGTTGTGCAAAAGTCTAGGCGCATGGAGGTCCTTCTGGTCTACCCAAGAACGTTCCTCAGGGCCATAACCTTTCCAGTGGACCAAATATTGCAACTTCCCTCTAAGTTTCCTAGAATCAGTGATGCTCTGGACCTCATACTCCTCTTGGCCCTGAACGTCCACCGGCCCAGGAATCACTGGAGTGGTAGTGTAGCGGTTGCAAACCAAGGGTTTCAAAAGAGACACATGGAACACATTATGAATATGCATAGAGGCTGGATGTTCCAATGCATAAGTGACAGGATTGACCTTGCGGATGATTTTAAAGGGACCAATGAACCGGGGAGCCAACTTATTGGAGGGTACCTGCAGATTGAGGTTTCTGGAGGAGAGCCATACTCTGTCCCCAACCTGGAATGAGACCACTAGCAGCCATCTACGATTGGCATGCCACTGATGTCGCTGGAATGACTGACTGAGGGCACTCTGAACCTGTGGCCACGTGGAGCGAAGTTGCGCCATATGCTCATCCAGGGCAAGAATTTGTTGTGACTTAAATGAGTCCGGGAGCAGGCACGGCTGGAACCCATAATTAATTAGAAACGGGGAGCTCCCAGATGATGAATTAACTGCACAATTCCTGGCAAACTCTGCCCATGGCAACAGGTCGGCCCAATTGTCATGATGATCAGTTACAAAACAGCACAGGAACTGCTCCAGTCCCTGACTGGCATGCTTAGCGGCTCCGTTGGTCTGGGGATGGTAGGCGGAGGAGAAGGACAATTGGATGCCCATCTAGTCACAAAATGCCCTCCAAATCCTGGACACTAACTGGCTCCCACGATCGGAGACTATCACTCTGGGTACCCCGTGCAAGTGAAACACTTCTCTGGCAAAGACTACAGCCAATTCCTGAGCCGATGGAAGACCATTGAGAGGCACGAAATGAGCCATCTTAGAGAACCTATGTACCACCATGAGGATAAATGTATACCCCCTAGAGGCTGGCAACTCTCCCAAGAAGTCGATGGATATATGAGACTATGGACATTCGCCATTAGGCACCGGTTGGAGCAGGCCCACTGGGAGATGTCAGGGGGTCTTGGCACGAGCACAGGTGGCACAAGCACCAGTAAAAGTGGAGCAATCGGCTCTAAGGGTGGGCCACCAGAATAACTGTGAAAGAGACCATATGAGTTGATCCCTCTCGATAAGCCCAGCCGCTTTAGATGAATGGTATGTCTCCAATAGACGGGTACGGAATGGCTCATCCACAAAACACTTGCCAACTGGGGTTTCTGGCGGAGCCCTTGATTGAGAGGCCAAAATCTCCTCCCCCAGTGGTGAAGTTTTACTAGTACGAATGGTAGCCAGGATACGATCTGGCTGAATGATAGGTACTGGTTCTTCCTCCCTCTCAGAGCCCGACGCAAACTGTCTGGACAGAGCGTCTTCCCTAACATTCTTCAAGCTCGGGAGGTAAGACACTAGAAAATTAAACCGGGACAAAAAGAGCGCCCACCTAGCTTGTCTTGAGGACAGTCTCTTAGCTTCAGAGAGATATGTCAAATTCTTGTGATCGGTAAGGATTAATACTGGGGTCCTAGTACCTTACAATAGGTGGCACCATTCTTTAAGGGCCAGAATAATAGCCAGTAGCTCCCTGTCGCCAATCTCATAGTGGCTCTGTGCACTGGAAAGTTTCTTAGAGAAGAACCCACAGGGTCTCAAGATGCCACCTCCCACAGGATGCTGGGAGAGCACTGCCCCAACCCCAACCTCCGAGGCGTCAACTTCCAGGGTAAATGGCAGGGAGGGATTGGGGTGGGACAGCACTGGAGCAGACGCAAAGGCAGATTTCAAGGTCGCATTTTCAGCTGCCTCGGACCACTGAGAGGGAGTAGTGCCCTTATGTGTCAAATCAGACAAAGGTTTCACAAAAGTGGAAAAGTTCTGGATAAACTTCCTATAATAGTTGGCAAAGCCCAAAAAACGCTGAATAGCTTTTAACCCCTTGGGGCGAGGCCACTGCAGGACTGCTGCCAACTTATCTTGATCCATAGCAATGCCATCTTTAGAAATTACGAACCCCAAAAATGGTACTTGAGACGTATCAAATTCGCATTTCTCTAGTTTACAGAACAGTTTATTTTTGCGAAGTCGAAGCAAGACTTCAGAGACATCCTTAACATGCTAGGTGAGGTTGGCAGAGTGAATTAATATATCATCTAGATATACCACCACACAGGACTGAAGCATGTCGCACAGGATGTCATTAATAAATTCCTGGAACACAGCAGGTGCATTGCATAGGCCAAATGGCATCACCAGATATTCGTAGTGCCCTGTTCTAGTATTAAATGCCGTCTTCCACTCGTCTCCAGCCTTAATTCTGATCAGGTTGTAAGCAGCCCGCAAATCAAGTTTAGTGAAAATGGAAGAGCCCTTTAACCTGTCAAATAATTCAGTAACGAGTGGAATAGGGTAGGCATTCTTAGGCATCAGCTTATTCAGCCCCCGGTAATCAATACATGGTCTAAGTTCGCCATTTTTCTTCTTCACAAAGAAGAACCCGGCACCAGCCAGAGAGGTAGACTTGCGAATAATCCCTCTCTTGAGGGCGTCCTCAATGTAGTCCTCCATAGCCCTGTTTTCATCACACGACAGTGGATAAGTGCGACCCCTAGGGGGCACCACACGCGAGGACAGATCAATAGCGCAATCATAGGGTCTATGCTCGGGCAATGCTCTGGCCTCTCCCTTGCTGAATACGTCACTGAATTCCCGATATTCAGCTGGCACAGAGGGAGAGGTACACAAAATCTTAACAGGGTGCGATAGAGAGTTTTTAGCACAATACTCAGACCAAGATTTAACCTCACATCTCTGCCAATCAGACTGAGGATTATGTAAGAGTAGCCATGGAAATCCCAGAATGACTGCATGGTGAGGGGAACAAATTATTTGGAAACATACTTCCTCTTTGTGGAGAGCCCCAACCGACATAGTGGTAGGAATCGTTTCCATGGTAATAAATGCAGGTTCCAAGGGTCTGCCATCAATGGCTTCAATCGCCAATGGAGATTCTCTTTTACATAACGGAATGCTGTGCAATTCGGCAAAGGATTGGTCCATAAAGTACCCAGCTGCATCAGAATCCACCAGTGCCATGACCTCCACGAACACGTCTGCCCAAGAGAATATCACCTGGATGGTGGGTTTCATTGTACTTGAATCTAGGGACTGCTGTACACCACCTAGGCCCTGTCCCCCAAGGTACCCTAGGTGCGTCCGTTTCCCGGCCGTACCGGACAAGTATGTAAAAGGTGCCCAGGTTTGCCACAGTATAAGCATAGGCCTTGCTTCCTACGGTACGCCCTCTCCTCCTTAGTAAGTCTGGTGAACCCAAGCTGCATTGGTTCTCCAGCCTTGGGTGAACATTCAGGAGGAATGGGTGGTGAGGGTTGGTTAAAAAGACTGCCATGACCATAGTTTCTGGATCTCGCCCTTTTTGCCAACCGTCTCTCACGAATGCAGGAGTCAATGAGCATGACATAGTCAATGTACTTATCCAGATCACTAGGTACATCTCGGGCAGCTATTTCATCCTTAATGGATTCGGATAGACCCTGAGCAAAGGCTGTAACTAAAGCCTCATTGTTCCATCCCACCTCTGCTGCCAAGGTCCGAAATTCAATAGCATAGTCGCCCAGAGTACGCTCGCCCTGCTGTATCTCCATTAACCTTTTGGCAGCAGAGGCAGCCCTGCCAGGAACCTCGAACACTCTGCGGAACTTCCTTACAAACTCGTTAAAGTTCAGAGTGCAGGGTTTGGCATTTTCCCACAAGGGGTTCGCCCAAGCCAGTGCCTTGCCCGTCAATAGCGATATCATTAATCAGACCTTACTCAGGTCGTAAGGAAATGCCTGGGGCGTCAGCTCCAAAAATATCTCCAACTGATTAATAAAGCCCCTGCATTGTGAAGATTCGCCATCGTATCTCAATGGTAACGGCGCCGCCGCCGTTAAGCCTCTGGTAGTTGTAGTAGGGGCTACAGGAAGATTATCTGGTATCGGAACTGGGGAGACCACCTGATTCTGATTAGGTTTGTCAAGGTGTACCGTTCTCTCAAGTAAGGTTTGTAATGCCAGTGCCAATTGGTCTAGGCGCTGCTCGTGCGCATCCATTCTTCAGTGGATGTTTTGTGTGTTACTTTCACTTTTACTGTCTGAGGTCATGGCCCTTTCGTACTGTAACGGTTTTTTAAGACACTCAGACCAGTTAGTAAAATAAAACACAGTTTTATTAAATGAAAAGTAAGGTTAACGATCGCCCTCTACAGGAAACACAAAATAATAGCAAAATATGGACAGATATGCCCCCACAGGCCCAGTATACAGAACCAGAGTATCACATATACTGTCTCAGGACAGGTACATAGTAGTGAAGTACATAAAGGGTTAAATGCAATAAGCAGTCAGTCTCTGTTGTGGAGTTTGGCACGTCCAAGGTGGTGATAGGATAGCTGTAAGTGTAGATGGTGCAACACTGAGAGTTCTTAAGACAGGGAAGCTGCTAGGCAATACGTGACCAGAGGTAGAATCAGCAGTCAAGTTGCCCAGAATAGTCCCCATGGGCGTAGCCACGGATACAACTTAATCTGCAAGTGCGTGAGTCGGTAGCCCCCACGGGCGTAACAACGGTACTAGCATACACTGCAAGAGCTGGCTAATAGCCCTCACGGGCGTACTAACGGAGACCAACTGAACAGAGATAGTTTGAGCCAATAGCCCCACGGGCGTATACCAGAGACAACCTGCAAGAGCTTGAGCCAGTAGCCCCCACGGGCGTAACAACGGAGACCACACTATGCTGCAAGCGGAGAAGCCAATAGCCTCCCACTAGAGCCTACCCTTTGCTACAATAACTTGAGCCTTTAGCCCCTACGGGTGCAACCCGGAGAACAAAAGAAAGAGCAAGAGCCAATGGCGCACTACCGGGAGCGTTAACGAACCTGGCTACTCTGTAGTTTGACAGGATGAGCCGCCGACCAACCCATATATACGCGGCCGGCTCAGCAGAAGTAGTGCAATATAGCTTACGCTCTGTACAGGAGTGAGAAGGCTCTGCAAGTACCACGGAGGCTCAGTAACGGAAGCACAGCTCTGCAAGTGAGCACGGAGACTCAGCACTGGGGACAAGGCACTGCAAGAGTGAAGGAAGTCACACAATCAGCCTGGCAGGCAGCAGCAGCGGAAGTCAGAATGTCGCAGCGGCGACAACCGTAGCAGGAAGCAGGAACAAGCAGGTCACTGGAACAGGCCGGTTCAGGTCACGGAGCGGGAAGTCAGCCAGGCCGGGTCGGATCACAGAGGTGGTACTCAGAAAAGCCGGGTCAATCACGAGCAGGAATGTCAGCCAAGCCGGGTTAGATCACGGAGGTGGTTCTCAGTCAATCACGAGCAGGAACACAGGAGCGTAGTCAGAACAGGCCAAATCGGTACACAGGAATCCGGAACACAGGAACTCAGCAACAGCAACACTGGCTCTGAAACACCACGGAAGGGCACCTGACAGGTGTCACAGCCAGGCATAAAAAGGTCACCAGGGGCGGGCCAAACCAACTCAGCAAATCAGAGCATACCACAAGCGAGAGTGACAGAGGAGGATCACAGGCACTGTGATAACCGGAAGGTTCTGAGGTTCTGCTTGTTGGAGGGATCCTTTAGCTATAGCGGTAGATGCCATGTCCATTCCTTGATTATTTCCTCTGGCTTTCATCTTTCCTCCCCTCCTCATGTTGCACAGGGTATTGCTGAAATTGAGACTGGAATGCTGTCCAGTCATTCTGATTGCTCCTTATTTGCCTCGACAGGCTTGGTTTCCAGAGCTTCTGGATGTTACAGGTTACCTTGGTTTCAGCATCATCTACAGGCGCAAGGCTTCAAGCATGCAACAGGCCTCAGTCTTATGTGTTTGCTTCCTGTAGTCTCCTCCTACCTACTTCCTCCTACCTACTTCCTCCTTCTGAGCTGCTCCTCCTATTTACTTCCTGTGGATGGGGATTAAAGGGTAGTCTGAGTCCTGACTCAGTTGCCCTTGAGTTGTTGTTCATAGCAGTTCTATTACCTTGGGCTTTGTGTATGACCTAGCTAGTCTTCCATCCAATCTGGTGCTGACCTGTGGCTCTGTGTGACTATTCTTTTGCTTATCCCTATAGTTGTCACCCAACCTGGTGCAGACCTGTGGCTCTGGATGACTACCTGAACTGTGTATGACTTGGCTTGTCTGACTACCCCCTCTGGTGCTGACTTTTGGCTCTGTCTGACTACTCTTACGTTTGTTCCTTGTACCTAGCAGACACCCAATCTAGTGCGGACCTGGGGCTCTGGTAGACCAGCTTTGATTCTGACTGCAGGCATGAGTCAGAGTTCGCTCCATTCTGACTGCAGGCGGTCAGAGTTCGCTCCTTTCTGATTGCAGGCGTGTTATGGACATGAAAAATAAGTAACATTTTGACTTGTGGTTTTGCAGCCAAGATTCACTAACGTTATAGACATTTTTTTTATGATCACCACTTAAGCAAATATTTCCTGGATTGAATGCAAATTTTCAGCTCTGGAAGGGTTAATTTCCTCTGTTTGAAATTGAATATTCCAGGCCAGAAAACAGTAGTATACCAGTTATTCCAGTTCTAGGAAGGCATAGGTTTTCAAAAGACAGGAAATGGGTGGAACATAGGAGGAGACCATAGGGAAGCTAGAGAGGGGGGAGGATTGGTTATTTAAACCCATTCCCTGAGCTAGTGGGGAGTTAGTTTTTTTTGGAGTCTTGGAAGTCTTGGAGTAGAGCCATGGAGGGGAGTATGTGACCAGCAGCATGGGCTGCAGAGGCCCAAAATCTAGCAAGGCAGTCATACCTTGCCTAGGCCCCAAGAACTGTTCCAGGATCCTGGCCTGTTTTTTCCCTGAGGCACCATCATCATTGTTCCAGATAGATGAGTATAGAAACTAAGTATCTCTCTTTTTTTATACTATCTATAATATTTCTAGGAAAAAAACCCTAGTAACCAACATATATAGTTTCTGTTATAATTGTTGCATATTGTGCTCATTTGCACAGCAGTAAGCAATTGTCTAGTTAATATTATTAGTTTTTAGCTAGAATACATTTGATAATATACAGTGTTTTGTTAATACTATTGTTTGTTATTAAATATTATTGCTTATTGCTAGTATTTGCCCACACCCAAAAAGCCAACCCTTTAATTATAGGATATAGCCAGAGAAATTTGTTCTAATGACCGATACCACATTTAACACAATAACACCCCATATTGTGTTAAATGTGGTATTGGTCATTAGAACAAATTTCTCTGGATATATATCCTATAATTAAAGGATTGGCTTTTTGGGTGTGGGCAAATTCATATTCTGTCTAATAGCTGTGTTGGGGTCTGTGTGGTGTGAGCATGCTGTAGGCCCTGGCCTTGTCTTTGTTCATAGATTTCCATCTCAGAGCAAACACATGGTCTGACTCCATCTTGCAAGGCCCCCAGCCTGTCTTTGTTCTTATAGCCACATGGTTGAGGATGCCATTTTGTAAAAAAGCACATGGTTGTGAGTTTGCAGTTTCTTCACATCTACATTGCACTAATCACAGACTGGTGTGCTCTGGATTAATTGAATTGAACAATTGGACATCCCAGCATTGGAAAAAGTGTTTTTGTGTTTACATTCTAACCTGCAGTAAGAAGGTTAAAGGGTTAAAGTTTAAAGGGTTGTGCTTTTCTCTGGGAGAGTGTGTAATTAATTAAGGGAGGGGTCTGTGATCAATCCCCTGTGTAGGCCTGTATAAATCTAGGTACAGGCCTCACAGATCTTGCTCACAGACTGGTGTGCTCTGGATTAATTGAATTGAACAGTTGGACATCCCAGCATTGGAAAAAGTGTTTTTGTGTTTACATTCTAACCTGCAGTAAGAAGGTTAAAGGGTTAAAGTTTAAAGGGTTGTGCTTTTCTCTGGGAGTGTGTGTAATTAATTAAGGGAGGGGTCTGTGATCAATCCCCTGTGTAGGCCTGTATAAATCTAGGTACAGGCCTCACAGAGCTTGCTCACAAATAGAGCGTGCTCTTTCCTAAGTGCTCTGAAATAAGTGTGCAGTTTGTGAAACACAGCAGTTAGTGCAACACAGGAGTTAGAGGAACAAAGGTAAATTAATTGCTTACATTTTTAGGAACTCACATTTGCACCATACAAGATGAGCAAGTTTGGAGATCTCACTCAGTGCACATCATGCCATATGTATGCATGCTTGGAACAGCAGTTCCAGGGTCCATACCGCTGTAGCAAATGTGAGCAAGTGGCCCTTCTGGAAGCTCAGATTGGAGCTCTAGAGAGTCATATTGCAACATTGAGAGACATTGACAACCTTGAGAGGAGTCTCTTGCTAACGGAGCAGAGTCTAGCTGGGTCACCTAGCAAAGAGGGAGGAGATCAGCTAGAAGGGAACCAGGCACATAGCTGGGTGACAGTTAGAAGTGGTTGCAGTGGGGGAGGGAAGAGGAAGAGGGCCGCCAGTCCTGAGTTTTTCCATCCAAACAAATTTGCTCATTTAAGTAAAGATGTTGGGGAGGCAAACCCAGAAGTGGAATTGCTGGAGAAGACTGCTCTCCCTAACAGCCGGGAGAACAGCTCCTCTAGCACAGAGGGGATAGAGAGGAAAGTGAAGCCTAGGCAGGTTGTGGTGGTAGGGGACTCCATTATTAGGAGAACAGATAGGGTAATCTGTGGCTCTGATCGCAGCAACCGAATGGTTTGCTGTCTCCCGGGTGCCCGGGTTCGGCATGTTGCAGACAGGGTGGACAGATTATTGGGAGGGGCTGGAGAGGATCCAGCTGTCTTGGTGCATATTGGTACCAATGACAAAGTTAGAGGAAGGTGGAGAGTCCTAAAAGGTAATTTTAGGGATTTAGGCAGTAAGATTAGGAACAGGACCTCCAAGGTAGTATTCTCAGAGATACTACCTGTGCCATGCGCTACGCCAGAGAGACAGCGGGAGATTAGGGAGCTCTATGCATGGCTGAAGTCTTGGTATAAGAAGGAGGGCTTTGGGTTTTTAGAGCACTGGGCTGATTTTGCTTTGGGGTACAATCTCTATAGCAGGGATGGATTGCACCTGAATGCAAGAGGGTCTCAAGTGCTTGGGGAGAGGATTACTAGACGGTTGGAGGAGATTTTAAACTAGGAAGGGGGGGGGGAGGGGCCAATAAATACTGGGATAGATAGTATAGAAAGGGAAGGCGATGTAGTTAATAACCAGGTGGGAGGATCTGGGGGCGGGGTTAGTACAGATGATAGGGAGAAGCCTATAAACCACATCAAAATTAAATCACAAATGGAACACAGCAGTGGCATAAATTGTATGCTTGCAAATGCCAGAAGTTTAACTGGTAAAATAGGGGAACTGGAGCTGGTAGCTGAAATTGAAAACTATGACTTGATAGGCATAACAGAAACATGGTGGGATGACACACATGATTGGTCAATCAATTTAGAGGGCTACATGTTATTTAGAAAAGATAGGTCAAGCAAAAGAGGTGGTGGGGTCTGTCTGTATATCAAACCAGCATTATTGCCTCAATTGCGGGAAGATATATGTGATGACAGTAGAGAACATGTGGAATCCCTGTGGGTTGAAATAGTCACTGGGGGTAAAACTGCCCAGAAAATATTAGTGGGTATTTGTTATAAACCACCAAACATTGGTGACCTTGAAGAAACACAGCTGTTAATGCAAATAGAAAAGGCTTCCCAAATAGGGAGAACTATAATTATGGGGGATTTTAATTATCCAGAAATAGACTGGAAAAATGGAACAGCTAACTCTGCTAAAAGCAGCAAGTTTCTGAACTTGTTGAATGACAATTTTTTGTCACAACTAGTGCAGACCTCAACCAGAGGGAATGCATGTCTGGATTTGGTAATAACTGACCATGAAGAACTTATCTCTAACATCCAAGTAAGGGAGCACTTGGGGAATAGTGACCATAACATGGTATCGTTTGAGATTAATTCAAAAAAACAAGTTGATATGAGTTCCACCAAAACACTGAATTTTAAAAAGGCCAACTTTAGCAGGTTTAATTCATCCCTTGGTCTCGTTGACTGGGATAAAATATTTTCAGGAAAAAACACAGAAGGTAAGTGGAATGCCTTCAAAATAACATTGCAAAAATACACATATAAATTTATCCCTGTTGGAAACAAATACAAAAGAAGCAAATTAAAACCAATGTGGCTAACAAGTGAAGTAATTCATGAAATAAATAACAAGAAAGCGGCATTTAAACATTACAAAGCTGAGGGATCAGCAGAGGCATTTGCAAAATACAAAAATGTCAACAAAACCTGTAAAAAGGCTATTAAATTAGCTAGACTGGAGAATGAAAAAAATATTGCTAAGGAGAGCAAAAGCAACCCAAAAAAATTATTTAAATACATAAATGGCAAAAAATTAAAGTCTGATAATGTTGGGTCCTTGTTATCTGAAACGGGTGAGATGGTCAAAGGGGACAGAGAGAAGGCAGATATTTTAAATAATTTCTTTTCTTCTGTTTTTACCAAGGAACACCCATTGGACAAGAATCTGCAAACTACTTTTACAGAACAGGCACAGCAAGCATGGGACTGGCTATCACAAGAAAAAGTGTTAAAACAATTGAATGGTGTCAAGGTAGACAAAGCTCCAGGGCCAGATGGTATACACCCACGGGTACTTAAAGAGCTAAGCCACACCCTGGTCAGACCGATATATCTGATTTTCAGGGATTCTTTTATTTCTGGTATGGTGCCCATGGATTGGCGTAAAGCAGATGTGGTGCCCATATTTAAAAAGGGATCAAAGTCCCAGCCAGGAAACTACAGACCCGTAAGCTTGACATCTGTGGTAGGGAAGCTGTTTGAAAGATTGCTAAGGGAATATATTCAAGAATTCTGCTGGAACAGGAATATCATTAGCAATAGCCAACATGGCTTTGTGAAAGATAGGTCTTGTCAAACGAACTTGATAGAATTTTATGAAAAAGTAAGTAATAATATAGATGAGGGAGCGGCGGTTGACGTGATCTATTTAGACTTTGCCAAGGCATTTGATACAGTTCCGCACAATAGGTTACTGTACAAATTGAATGAAATAGGACTAGGGGAAAATGTTTGTGTGTGGATTGGAAATTGGCTGAAAGATAGAATGCAAAGAGTGGTAGTAAATGGCAAGTTCTCCAGTTGGATAAACGTGATAAGTGGAGTGCCTCAGGGATCTGTCCTGGGTCCTCTTCTTTTTAATTTGTTTATTAATGACCTCCCAGAGGGCATAGGAAGCCATGTATCAGTGTTTGCCGATGACACAAAATTAAGTAAGGTAATAAAGTCTGAACTCGATGTGTCTTCATTACAAGAGGATTTGGACAAATTGAGTAACTGGGCAGGCAAATGGCAAATGAGATTCAATATAGACAAGTGTAAAGTTATGCATTTTGGGTATAATAATAAAAATGCAACATATAGTTTAAATGGTGTTTCTCTGGGGAAATCTACTAATGAAAAGGATTTAGGAGTAATGGTAGACAATAGACTTTGCAGTAGCATGCAGTGCCAGCTGGCAGCTGCAAAGGCCAATAAGATATTGGCATGTATCAAAAGGGGTATTGACTCAAGGGAGGAAGATATAATTATGCCTCTTTACAGGTCCATGGTAAGACCCCACCTAGAATATGCTGTTCAATTCTGGGCGCCCTTTCTGAAGAAGGACATTATGGAACTAGAGAGAGTGCAGAGGAGGGCTACAAAACTAGTAAGGGGAATGGAAAGTTTTAGTTATGAAGAGAGACTAGAAAAGTTAAACTTGTACACACTAGAGAAACGGCGTCTTAGAGGGGATATGATAACACTATATAAATATGTTCAAGGCCCATATAAAGGGCTTTCAAAAGACCTGTTCATTAACAGAACAGTACACAGGACAAGGGGCCACCCGCTTAGACTTGAGGAAAGGAGATTTAATCTACAACAGCGGAAGGGTTTCTTTACAGTAAGGACAATAAAGGTATGGAATGCACTTCCAGAGGAGGTGGTGCTATCAAATACATTAGATGCCTTTAAAAGGGGCCTGGATACTTATTTAAAAGAGCATAACATAGAGGGCTATGCACGTTAGTATTGGGATTAATATTTAGTTAGGGCTTGTTGATCCAGGGAGAAATCTGATTGCCATTTTGAGTCAGATGCCTTCTTTTGGGTCAGCGATGGTAAACAGGAATAGGAAAAGGGTTGAACTGGATGGACGCAAGTCTTTTTTCAACCTAAATTACTATGTAACTATGTAACATTGATTTTAACACAGCTGCTATTGTGAAACCTTTTGCGCCAAATTAATTCAACCAAAGCCACAAACTGAAACAAGGAGTGTCAGAGTTCACTCCATTCTGACTGTAGGCATGAGTCAGATATTGCTCCCTACTGACTGCAGGCTTGAGTCGGTAAACCCGCCACATCAGATCAAGATCCTTTGTTCCTACTCTTGTTCCTGGTTCCTGCTGAGATTACCAGTGGCTGAGGCCTAGTCTCCAGCATTGTGGTTTAGCCTCGCATCCTATTATTCCTGATAGCAGGGTTGCTGGCTTTAACCCCTTTGCCTGTTCCTTTGTATGTATATATGTATATATTTTCTTTGTTGATTTTGTCAATAAAATTGCATTAACTATACCGTACTGACTCCTGAACTTTTCTGGGTATCCGTGACACTGGATCTGTCAGTGGCGGAGCCGTTTCGGCTCCCTTGTCATCCGGATCTTCTTCTACAGGGTTATCTGTGGAAGGAGGATGTTCATCGTCTAGCTTTGAAGGCTTGGAAATTGAATTCTCAATATTGAGGAAGAAAAGTTTTTCTATTGGTGTGGTGGCTACTATGCTTAGTGCCCGCAAACCTGTTTCTTCTAAGGCCTACCATCGTGTCTGGGCGACCTTTCTCTCTTGGTGTGCTGATAGGGACCTGTCTCAGGAATTTGATCTTCCTACGGTCCTGGCCTTCTTGCAGGATGGTGTGGACAAGGGCCTCAGTTTGAGTTCCCTTAAGGTTCATACTTCTGCTCTCTCTGTTTTCTTTCAGAGGCGCATTGCTGTTCTTCCGGATGTCAAGGTTTTCTTTCAGGGCGTTGCTCATACTCGTTCTATCTTTAAGAATCCTGCTTCTCCGTGGGATCTTAACTTTGTTTTGGGCGTTCTTCAGTTCCCTCCCTTTGAGTCCTTGGCTACCATTCCTCTACGCATGTTGACATATAAAATGGCCTTTCTCCTGGCGATCGTGTCCTTCGCCGTGTCGTGGAGTTGCATGCTCTGTCCTGTAAACCACCCTTTTTGGTGTTTCACAAGGAGTTTCTCCCGAAGGTGGTTTCGGAGTTCCACATCAATCAGGAGATTGTAGTGCCTTCTTTCTGCCCTGACCCCACCTCTGACAAGGAGAGGGATCTCCACTTGTTAGATGTGGTGCATTGTCTCAAGTTTTTTGTACATCGCACTGAGTCCATCAGGCAATCTGATGTGCTGTTCGTCATTCCTGAGGGTCCCAGGGCCGGAAGACCTGCATCCAAGGTGACTATTGCGTCTGGGATCAAGTTCACTATTTGTAAGGCTTACGAGCTGAGGAAGAAGCCTGTTCCCTTTCGGGTCACAGCTCATTCTACTAGATCTATTGGGGCTTCTTGGGCTTATAAGAATTAGGCCTCCGCTGATCAGTTGTGCAGGGTGGCCACTTGGTCGTCTGTGCACCCCTTTTCGAAGCACTACCGTGTTGATGTGCTGGCATCGGCTGACGCCAGCTTTGAGAGGAAGATCCTGGAAGCAGTCTTGCCTGTCTAGGATCTCCTTCAGTTCTTGGTGCTTCCTTCACTTTTGAGCCCTGTTGGCTCTAGTTCAGTGTGCTGTGTAACAGTTTTGGGGTGTTGTTACCCGTGTTCAGTGTCCATTGACACTTTATTGTTTTGTTGGGCTATCTCTGATCTGATGGTTCATTTCTGGTCTGGTGACTTTGGGGGCCTTGTGCCTGGTCCTCGCCTTACTTCCCGCATCTGGGAAACTCAATGGTTGGACATCCCAAAGTTACCAGTAACCTGTATTGGATGACAGAGAAAAGAGGATTTTAGTCACCTTTTAAATCCTTTTCTCTTAGTCCATATAGGTTACTGGTCTCCCACCCTATCAAGGGACCATGCTTGGCTCTCCTGTGGCAGACTATGGGGATCCTTAGGTGTCATGCTCACAGGAGCCTTCTTTCCCTTCTACTATCTAGTCAGTAGTTAGTGTCTCAAATCTTACTGGAGCTGGTTGGCTAGCTGCATCCAAGGAGGGAAGGTAGGCTCCACCCCCTGCATACAATTCTAGAATTGTTCCTGCCTATATTAAAGGGGTGGATCACCTACTCAAAAGTTACCAGTAACCTGAATGGACTAAGAGAAAAGGATTTAACAGGTAGGACTAAAATCCTCTTTTATATACAGGTAAACAAACAGGGGTAAAGTATAAAAACTACACACTTCTGATATTCTCTTCTTGGCATGCCATCAAAGTTGCACAGAATGGCAGAGGTCCACTTAATACTCACAGTCCATTTTACATTTATTATGGAGCTTACACACAGTCCCAATAGAGGCAGGAAAGCGGTACACAGTCCCCTGCACATTCACCAGGTGATGGCTTGCATAATACTACTTTGTAACTGGTAGTCCTGGCAGAGGGGTTGGAGAAGGTGTCCCAGGAGATAATCAATTTGAGCTGTAGCCACAGAAGTTTAGCTTTACAGCCACCAGCCGTGCTATGGGAACATCAGGGCACTTTCTTTGGCTGCAACCGCCACAGCTTGGCTTACAGCCCACAACTGGAAAGGAGACCTGGCCACTTCAGTGCCCACTCACCCTATCTCTTCCGGTGAGGGCACACACCAGTCCTAGTTTCCACAGTACTCTTTTAGCAAGTACATGGGCCAGTCAGTCTCCGGACTGGGCCTGCATCATGTGACCACAATTCTTTAAGTGCCAGAGATAAGCAACGTATAATACACAAACTATGGCAACAGCGTCCACACATTGCTAGTTTAATGATGATCGTATGAGGAGCTGCTTAGGCTTCTGGGTATTGTAGTTCAAGTGCTGGCTAGGGCAAGTATTGTCGCAGTTGACAAAATGTTAGGCAAAGCATTGTAAAGCATACCTCTCTGGCACTAAAAGGGTTAAGAGTCAACTATGTGGACACAATAGTTTCACACAGGACTGACATCAGGCACGGGAACAATCATTGTAGTTAGGGGACATATTCAGAGGCTGTGGGAAGCTGCTATATGATGCTGGTGTGTAGATTGGTGCCTCTAGTCTATTCTTCATGTCCTGTAAGATCCTGCTCCCCTCACGTTGTTTGGAGGTATACAGTATTAACCCATTCAGTGCCAGAGCGGTGCGCAACTCACTGCGTACCCATCAGTCAGTGAAAGGGTTAAAGGCCCTAATGCACAACAGGAGGCATCTGGAGCCTACGTGTGCAAGAGCCCCATTATTTGAGATGCCAGGCATACTGGGGACCATTGTATGCAGGGACCCAGGAAAAGAGGCCTCAGCTCGGACAGGCACAACCCTCACATCCCACCACAAGGTAAATCGGGGCCGGCCTGGTCTATGTCGGCTGGCCTGTCCCCATAGAGGCGGCAGTGTTCATTTTCCCCTTTCTTCTTCTGTAGTAAGTTGGATGGGCAGGCTGGCTCCTAATTAACGATCATGTCCCTGGGACAGTGTAGGCGGAGGTGGCAGGATCAGCTCTGTGCCGAGGTAGCCAAAGGTGCTAACTCTGGGTAGATGACTGAACAATAATGATCCTTGGAAGGAATGTGGCTCACATGTGTGTTTGCTTGTTTGTTTGAAAGTGTGTGTATGTGTGTGTGTATGCGTCAGCCAATTTTTTTTATTTTTCAGGCCGATATTAAGGGAGGGCAAAGTCCTTGCA
Organism: Rhinophrynus dorsalis; assembly: GCA_037306005.1. Lineage (NCBI taxonomy): Eukaryota > Metazoa > Chordata > Amphibia > Anura > Rhinophrynidae > Rhinophrynus > Rhinophrynus dorsalis. The sequence continues at coordinate 176,394,274 of CM074724.1, read as the reverse complement.
GACATTTCCACAGGAGTAGGCAGGGGCTGAATATCAGCCCCTGTATCTTTCAAACAAGCAGTATTAAGGAGACATGAATATCTCCTTCTTACTGTCACCCCTGGGTGTGTTTGTCTGCCCAGGGGTGTTTGTGGTGGAGATGTAGAATCTGGCACCCTGCCGGCCTTCTCCTTTTATTAATACAGATTTGCAGGTGTTCTGGCTTTGTCTGAGTACAAGGGAAACATGGGAAAGTATAAGACCTCCAGAGCTTCAGGGGTTCCCCCGTTAACCTTTTGCACCTCATGTCCATCTGGTCTTCCGAGGTCCTTCAGTTGTACATTGTGCCCTTCTCGTTTTGTGCCTCCTACACCGCAACACCCAAGCCCCCTCTTCTTCTAAAGAGGAGCATAAATGGGTTAAGACAGATATTTCTTCTGTGAATATTCCTTGCTCTCTTAAAGGGATAGTAATAATTAATATGCAAAAAAATATATATACTGTAGTGTTAATCCCCCTGTGTAAAACAAGGTTACTCCCACTGCTGAAAGGTGTTTTATTACACCTTATTTATTTTAGTATTACAGCTCAAATTTCTATTTTTTAGGTGCACTATCACAGTGACCTGAAATTAAACAGTGGAGTGTTTCTACACCATCCTGTGGAGGCTTATGGTCAACTGACCAGGGCTGTCCATAAGATGGTGTAGCAACAGCGCCACTGTACAGTTTCAGGCCACTGAAATACAAGTTTGAGCTGCAACAACTTCTGAATAAAACACCTTTTATCAGTTGGGAGTACCTTTGTTTTACTCTGCGGGATAAACTGTACAATATATATTTTTTACATTTAAACTATCACTATCCCTTTAAGTGTGTTCTTGAGACCTGGAACTAGGGCCATCATGTTCTCCCCAAAATAAACATCTTGTTATTTTGTGTATGTGTGTTAACTCCTGGGGATTCTTTAAAATTTCTGAGTCTCCAATGCCCAAAGTCTCCCAGCTGACAAGTTGGGTCCTTGTCACAGCTTACCTTGGTTCCAGCACCGCCGCTTCAGCGATGATCAGGGTCATTCCACGCGTCATCTGCAGACGCAAGGCTTCAGAGTGAAGCAGGCCTCTGTTTTATGCCATGCTTCCTGTATTCTCCTTCTGCCTACTTCCTTCCTCTGAGCCTGCTCCTCCTACCTACTTCCTGAGTAGGGGATTAAAGGGCAGTCTGAATCCTGACTCAGTTGCCCTTGCGTTGTTGTACAAACAGTTCTATTTAGTTCAGGCTCTGTGTATGACCTGGCTTGTCTGACTATCCAATCTGGTGCTGAGCTGTGGCTCTGTCTGACTACTCTTTTGCCTGCTGACACTGTGTAGTGGGCACCCAATCTGGTGCGGATCTGTGACTCTGGCTGACTACCTGAACTGTGTATGACCTGGCTTGTCTGACTTATCCAATCTGGTGCTGACCTGTGGCTTTGCCTGACTATTCTCCTGCCCGCTCCTTGTGTACAGTAGACACCCAATCTGGTGCAGAGCAGTGGCACTGGTTGACTGCCTGATTTGTGTATTACCTGGCTTGTCTGACTATCTGATCTGGTGCTGACCTATGGCTCTGTCTGACTATTCTCCTGCTTGCTCCCATTATGTAGTAGATACCCAATCTGGTGCAGACCTGCAGCTCTGGTTAAGACTTTACTCCTTGACTGCAGGCGTGAGTCAGGATCGCTCTGGTGCCTCTGAGAAAGGAGATGTCCGTCTCCTTACTGACTGCAGGCTTGAGTCAGTACTTCTCCCTTACCGCATCATCTTTAGGGAAATCCCTAGATCTACCTGCTGACTGTAGGTGTGAGTTAGTTAGTCTCTTACTGGGATTCCTGCTGGACCTTCATTATATAGAGACTCCAGAGGCGTTGGCCACTACAAGGACCTCTGCTCATTGTTCTGTGATTTACTGTATTTATATTTATTCAATAAAGATTCTTTTACTGTACTGTACTGACTCCTGGTTTGTTCCTGGAAAACCGTGAAAGTCCTCCTGAGAAGGTCAGCTGCTTCACTTTCACAATTCATGAACTTTCTCTGTGGTGAAGCAGTAGGTCTTATAGGTGATTTTTTTAAGGGTATTGCATAGATTTCGAAATACCTTCTTCCTCATTGCTTCTTTATGTCCAGGGTTCCTTTCAATCCAGTGTTAAGCAGTTTATTTTCACCCGGTTTCTTCTCTGATGGACATGCGGGTCTTGGTACCTGTCCCTCCTCAGGAAAGATTTATGAGATTCTATACCAACCTTTTCAAAGTTTCTAAAAAAAAAAGGATGGTGGCTGCTGAGCTATCATGGATCGAAAACATCTAAACTGCTTGTTCATGTGCCCCTGGTACAAGATGAAGTCTTTGCTCTCTTTCATTGCTGTTATGTCACCAGGGGAGTTTAGTCCCTAGACATAAATGATGCTTATCTGCATATTCCCATGCAAATATTTGGAGAATCCTTTGTTTTGCATTTCATGACAGTCATTTCAGATCACTGCTCTTTGTATTAGGCTGGTGTCTTCTTTGCAGGTTTTCACAAAGATCATGGCAGCCTTGGCTGCCTACAGTCTTTTTCTGTGGATTTTTCCTCCTCACTCTTTGGATGACATTTTACTAAAGTCATCCTCAAAGGAGACTCAGTGCCTTCAGCTTTAGACATGCACGTCCATATTGGAGTAGCATGTTAGGGTGATCAATTTCATGAAATCCTCTCTTGTTCCACCTCAGGTTCTGATCATTCTCAGCATGAGATTCAACACTTTTTAGGAATGGGTCTTTCTGCTAGTAGACAAGATTCAGTTGTTGTCTCAGTAGGTGTCTCTGACCTTACTGCTCTCATTGGCGACAGTGAGGGAGAACATGTATGTGCTGGGGTTTCTGGTCACTGACTTGGATGCAGTCTCTTTTACCCAATTCCACTCTTCGGAACTGCAGCAGATCCTCAGGAATTAGTCACGTTATGTCTCCATCCAACCAGACAGGATTTTCATTGGAGGCTCAGGTGTCCCATCTGACTTTGGATAACCTGTTGGTCATCCTGAGCTGTGACGTATTGGCTCTCGGTTTGCTCAGGTCCTTTGGTCTGAGAAGAAGAGCCTTCTGTCCATCATCGTATTGGAGCTCTGGGTGATTTGCCTTGCTGTGCTGCATTGGTCCCAGGTTCTACTTGGTCTACTGGTGGATTATGTCAACTGCCAAGAATTAACCAGGAGTGCAGCGTATTGTCAAAATTTCACCTAATTCTAGCTTGGGTCGAAGCTCAAGTGTGCTTATGTGCTGGCTGTCTCAGCTGTTCACATCCCAGGAGTGGAAAATGTGGTGGATCCTGGGAATTAAGAACTCAGCCAGGCAGTGTTGAACTATATAGTTTGACTGCTGGGTCTCACAGCTGTGGACATAATGGCATCTTGGTCAAACTGCAAGGCTTCCCTGTTTTGTTTCAGGGGTCAGGAACCTCTTGCGCTTTCAGTGGACGCAAAGGCATTCCATGGCATTTTCTCCTGTGATATGTGTTTCCTCTTTTTTCACTGATTCCCATTAGTGTTAAGGAAGGTCCGAATGGAGCAGGCGTATTTAATATTGATTGCCCCCTACTGGCCTCACCAGATGTGGTTCTCTGATCTTTTCATTCTATGTATTGCTGAACTGATTCATCTTCCATTCCTTCTGGACTTGCTAACTCTGCATCCTCTGTATCAACCAGAGGTGGATAAGTTAGAAGCAACAATTGGAGGAAGAAGAGTTTCTTTGGTTATGTCATCAATACCATGATGAAGGCCTGAAAACTGTTTTCATCAAAGGCAAATAATAAGGTGTAACTGGGGTCCTGGCTACATCTTCTTTATCCGGCTCTTTTGGCTTTCTTTCAGAATGGGCTTCAAAAAGGTCTTTTGTCTAAGTTCTGTTGAGGTCCAGTTTTCTGTGCTGTCTGTGCTTTTTCAGATTGCATGTCTCCTTATTACCATATGTGCAAACCTTTCTGCAAGGAGTGGCTCATGCCTAACCAGTCTTTCAGGATTCCTTTGTCTTCTTTTTCACTTCCGTTCTTGACTATTAGAGCAGCATTCTTGCTTGTTATTGTCTGTTCAGTGGGCAGATCCCCTTTTTCTTCTCTTTTATACCGATAGGGTGGTTTTGCAAATCCCTGTAGGGTGTCTACCTAAAGTTCTTCGTGTTTCATATTAATCAGAAAATGGCCCTTCCTTATTATTGGTCTAGCTCCATCTAACAGATAAGAGCAGGACCCCTCACTTTTTGGATGTAGTTAGGTACTTGACATACTACGTTGATCGCATAGCACCTTTCCAAAAACTGTACTCTAGTTTTGTCATTCCTAAGGGCCCTTTTACGGGCCAAGGTGATGGTGGCTTCTTAGATCAAGGTGACCATTCTCCTAGCCTATGTCTTTAGAAAAAAGCACGTGACCTTTAGGGTCACTGCTCAGTCCTTTAGAGTGGTGGGTACTTTCTGGAGTATTCATCTCAGGCCGCAACATGGCCTTCCCTTCACGTGTTTGCTAAACACTACCTAGTCGATGTTCTAGCTTCGACTGAAGTATTTTCTTCCTGTAACTTTTTCTATTGTTACTTGATTTGGTGTGTTGTCACCTGAGGTTCAAGATTGTTCCAGCTGCTCTCTGTTGGAATTGATCTCTGTTTCTAGGTGGGGTTTCTCTCCCTCGCTGGAATCCTGGTGGATAGTTTTGATACATCTCTTTGGTTCTTGTGCTCCAAATTGGTCTTAAGAGAAAAGAGGATTTTTGTGTATTGACCAATATATCCTTTTCTCTTAGTACTTGTGTAGTCATGTGGAAAAACATATTGTTTGAATTCAGGCAGTGGGGATCTTTGGGTTCTCTGGTTCAGGAGACAACCCTTTCTGCCTTTCTTCTGTTTTCGATCTTTGCTATACATTAAAACTGAACATGTCTGATGGGGGTAAAATGAATTAGGGAGGGAATTTCTGGGGAAGTGCCCTCTCTGTGGGAGGATACTTTATCCCCATGGTTCCTGTGTTCTACATCGACTAAGATAAAAGGATTTACCAGTAAGTACACAAATACTTTTTGCTTTATGACCAGTGCTTTTGGAAAAATGTTTACAGTTATATTTCCCCATGTGCCTCAGCTTATGCACTTTAGAATGGCATTCTCTTCTAATGGTCACCTTAATACTCCTTGCTGGTCTAGTGACTTCTGTCATATGTCTGCAGGCACCATGCTCCCTGCAATGCACATCTCACAGTGTATCTTCATGGAGTGAATACTCCTTTGTTGATTCTACTAAACATTGGTGCACAATGGTACAGATCCTGCTTGCAATACAATAAGAGTAGAGAGCAGTGATTGTGCAATGACAGTATTGTTGCTTTGGGTGCACACTTGAGAGAAAAAAGCCCCACAAGATCACATTGTGGAACTGCCTAGTCAGAAGACAGGCAGCCTCAACTACAGTGAAAGTAAGTGTTACTGGAAAAGGACTCTCTGATACCATATCAAGATGGTGGTTCCCTCCATTTACAATCTTTTTAATGGTATTTTATATTGACTTATTGCCTACTAGAGATTTTTGTGGTATTTAGGCAAGTTATAGGGCCCCTTTAAAATAACAGATTCTTGTATGTCATATACCATCTGAATAATAATTTGTAAAATGTTTATTATGTAAAGGTGTTTCTGGAGCATACTTGAAGAATATTTTTTATACAACCCCCCCCCCCCCAATACGCTAGTAAAACTTAATAAGATTCTGCTCTTAAAGCAGTATTGGAGATTTTTATTTTTTCACAAGATCAATGGAGACTCGAAGAAGTATATTAACCCTTTGAGTGCCATAGTGGTACCCAACACATTGCTTTGCAGTGCATTGCATATCTGTATACCTGTCTCGCACTCAAAGGATTAAGACTGAGGGATGTGTATGCAGAGGTGTTCAAATCTATACATCATAGGGAGGATGTTTTTTGTGCCATCATAGTAACTGAAATACTTGGGAGCCATATTGTGCAGATCACTTGGTTTCCTACCCAACCAAATAAAAATAAAGAATTGTGTTGTGGAGAGAAAGTATATAATTTGTGCTAACAGGAGATGGAAATATCTAACTATAATATCTTGGGCATCAAGGTCATTTTGACTGCCCAGATGTGGCAAATTCAAAAGATATTGGTCTTTAATGAAAGGCTGAAAGAACTGGGAATAATTGTTGGAAGAGAGGGATTGATATCAAATGGATAAGTACTCCTAGAAGAGAGTGCTTATACCCTTTTAGTCCAAAATTAAGTTTGATTAGCTTGCATGTAAATTCAACAATGTTACAGTAAAGAATATCTTCTTTTGCATAAGATCTTACCAGTAATTCTGATATCCAAAGGGGTCGCGGCCATCTTCTTCTTTTCTTTTTTCTTATGTTCAGTCTTCTTGTTTAAAAAAAAAAAAATTCCATTCGTGCTGTTAGTGAAAATAAAAAAATGAAGCCCCCAAAGATGCAACTGTTGAGTGACCTTTGAGTGCCGGAGGGATTAATATAGGTGGCATCTTAATGTCCACTTTAAATAAAAAAATAAAATGTTTTTAAAATTGCACATTCATATTCTTATGTTGCAAATTCTTAACCCCCCCCCCCCCCCGCCTCAATCTCCGCTGCCATTTTGAGCTGCACAGAACTCCCTTGCTACCTCTTTGGCTGTTGCCTGAGTCAGACTGCTGGGATTTTGAACCAAGACTGACTTTTAGATACCCTGTCTGCCTATGGGAGGATCCCTGCTAGAAGCTGATTGGCTTGGAGGTGCATAAGCACTTCCCAGCCAATTGGAAGCTGCCAATTTATTTTGAACTGAGACTGGCATATAAAATCCCAACAGCAGCCCGAGAAGTGGCAAGGGAGCTCTGCGCAGGTCAAAATGCAGGTCAAAAGAGGGTGTGAAATTGCAACATGCAATATGAATAAGCAATTTTAATCCCTTAACAACGCAGCTGTATGCCATTCGAGGATCACTGCTAGAAGCTGATTGGCTGGGAGGTGCATAAGCACTTCCCAGCCAATTGGAAGATGCCAAATTATTTTGAGCTGAGACTGGCATATAAAATCCTGGCAGCAGCCCGAGAAGTGGCAAGGGAGCTCTGCGCAGGTCAAAAGAGGGTGTGAAATTGCAACATGCAACATGAATAAGCAATTTTAATCCCTTAACAACGCAGCTGTACGCCGTTCGGGGAGTCTGGAATCCAAATTGGCAAAAAAAAAAAAATGGCCCCTGGTCCTTAAGTGACTGCCGCGTGCGCAGCCGGTCCTTAAGGGGTTAAAAACATTTGATTTTTTTTAATCTAAAGCGGACATTAAGATGCCACCTATATTAACTACGTGAGCGCCGGAGGGCTACACCGCTGGCACTCAAAGAGTTAAAGCGGAAGTTTTACGTTAATTACATTGCTCCAGAATATAATACTAACGTAGTGATATGCAAAGTTTTACTAGCCTTACGCTCAGTAAGTCTGTGGTAGTTCAGTAAAAACATGTCTTCTGTAGGCATTGGGCTGCACATAGCTTACAAGAGAAGTTCTGTGCGCCTGCACGGTCAGTCCCTTCCTGTGCCTTAAGGCACGAAGGAATGTCACCACCAATGCTGACAGAGAATGGGACAGACAACGCAGACTCAGAGGTACATTTCCTCCAAGATATCTGCGCTGTCTGTCCACTGGTTGCTGCCGAAGATGTGTCTTTACTGAACTACCATGGACTTATTGAGCTTAAGGCTAGTATAACTTTGCATATCGCTAGGTTAGTAATATATTCTAGGGCAATGTAATTAACGTGAAAGTTCCACTTTAACGGTCGTATTTTTGGGGGCTTCATTTTTTTATTTTCTCTGACAGCAGTAATGTTTTTTTTTATTTTCTTGAACACTGAAGAAAATAAGAAAGAAGAGAAGACAGAAGAAAGAAGATTAATGAAGAAGCCGGACAGCAGATGACAGGTGTTACATTTCTGAATGTTTTCAGTGCACTCTCATTGTTTGACACTGTCAGACCACGAGAGTTTGCTTTTTTCCTTGATGTTCCCAAAATTTGTGCTATTTAATGCGAGTTGTGGGAATAAAAACCAACAACAAGCATTTGGCCAAAACATTGTTCCATGTACCTCACCAGCTGTAGAATAGCTTAGGTACATGTGTGGGATTATCTCTCAGAGTTGGTTTTACTATTCCTGCAAATTTTACCAGTTCTAATAGTATCGAGCACCAAACCTGCTGGATAGCTGGAGGACACAGACATATTGCCCCTCTTATGTTTCTCCCCTTTTGTGATATGTATGTACACTATTTCTACTCCAAAGGTGTCAAACTGCATATCTAAAGGGCCAGGACAGTGCAGGTTTTTGGAATACCCATTATTTAGAAGGTGCTATAATCATTAGCTTGGGCCTTTTGACTACAACACGTGCAAAATATGGATATTCCAAGAATGTGCACTGTCTCTGCACTTTATCAACGCAGTTTAAAACCCTTGTTTTACACAAAGGATTTTTTTTATAACAGACCCTGGCATCTTGGAATAATGTTTAACAAATCTTTTTCCATTTTCTATTGTTTAACAGCCGTACCAAGACTGTAGTCCTTTATATAGTAGTTTTCAATATCTATAATGCTTTCATTTTGCATTTATTTTCATTTAAAGCTTGCAACTGTCTGTAGCTGCAGATATTCTTTCAATGTTTAATTGAGGGTAACTTTCTTCTTTTTTTCTTTAGTCTCTATTTTTTTTATAAAGAAATGGAAGACCAGTCACAGGACAAAAAAAATCATTTTTAACTGTAATTGACACTTGAAACATTATCCTATCATGAGTAGCTGAATAGAAACCTTAATGTGACTCTAAAATTACATTATACATACTTATAGTGATTACAAGAATTCAAATAAAGCTGCCAAATACATCGTACTGTCACAGTACCTTGTTTCCAGCGCCGCCGCTTCAGCGCCGCTCAGTGTCTTTCCATGCGTCATCTGCAGGCAAGAGGCTTCAAGCATGCTGCAGGCCTCTGTTTTATGTGTGTTTGTTTCCTGTACTCTCCTCCCACCTACCTCCTCCCCCTAGCTGCTCATCCTACCTACTTCCTGTGGAGAGGTTTAAAGGGCAGACGGAGTCCTGACTCAGTCACCCTTAAGTTGTTGTTCTGAGGAGTTCATTTTCTAGTATTCCTGATTCCTGTGTATGATCCGGCTTGTCTGTCCCTGGTGTTGACCTGTGGCTCTGTCATTTATCTGGATGATATCCTGATCCATTCTCCAACAGTGGAAACCCACTATGCGGATGTATCCAGGGTGCTTTCGCTCCTGAGAGATAAAAACTTGTTCTGCAAGTTGTAAAAGTGTGAATTTCACAAAACCCAAGTTACCTTTCTTGGGTATGTTATATTCGCATCTGGGTTCGCGATGGACCCCAAAAAACTTTCTGCTGTGGCCCAGTGGCCTTGTGTGGAGGGACTGAAGGCCATTCAAAGATTTTTGGGCTTTGCGAACTATTACCATAAATTTATAAGAAATTTCTCGACCATTGTAAAACCTATCACTGACACGACGCAGAAAGGAGTCAAAGTGTTAGAATGGTCTTCTGATGCACTATCTGCCTTCGACAACCTCAAGGCAGCATTCACTGCGGCTCCAATCCTGGTACATCCCAATCCCGCCCTGCCCTTTACCCTGGAGGTTGATGCATCGGAGATTGGAGTAGGCGCCCTCCTTTCTCAACGGTCAGATCCTGGAGAGGATTTACGCCCTTGTGGCTACTTCATGAAAAAACTATCTAAGGTGGAGATGGTTTATCAGATTGGTGATAGGGAGTTGCTGGCCATAATCTTGGCATTAAAGGAGTGGTGTCATCTGTTGGAGGGTACCAGTTCCCCCATTTTGATTCTGACAGACCACAAGAATCTGACGTATTTGTCTGAGGTCAAATGGTTGTCCTCCCGTCAGGCCAGATGAGCACTATTCCTATCCAGGTTTAATTTTGTGGTTTCCTACATTCCGGGCTCGAAAAATATGAAGGCTGATGCCCTGTCACACCAATTTTGTAGTAGGTCCAAGGAGGAGGTTCCTCCCGCTCAGATCATTCCTGCTGATCGCATTCTTGCCATGATACGTACCTGCATTACTTCTCCCCTGGGAAAGGAGATGCTGGCTGCTCAGGCATCTGACCCTGCTGAGACTCCTAGTGGGAGATGTTTTGTACCGGCCCAGTTCCGTATTAAATTTCTGGAGACATACCATGCTGCCAAAATCGCTGGCCATATTGGGCACGACCAGTTAATCGGGTCTTTGTATAGACTGTTTTGGTGGCCGAGCCTCCGCTCTGATTATGCTGCCTTTACAGCAGCCTGCACCACGTGTGCTCAAAATAAGTCTCCTCGACATCAGCCGATAGGCTTGCTCCAGCCTGTGACCAATGGGGAACGCCCCTGGTCACACTTGTCCATTGATTGCATGGACGACCTTCCTAAGTCCATGGGCTTTACTGCAATACTAATGATTGTGGACAAATTCTCAAAAAATGCTCACTTTGTGCCACTTAAGGGCTTACCATCTGCGCAGGAAATGGCAGTGGTATTCGCAAGGGAGGTGTTCGGACTCCATGGTATCCCGAAGGTGATTGTGTCTGATAGAGGAAGCCAGTTTGTGTCCCGCTTCTGGAGGTGTTTCTGTGCACATATGGGAATTCAATTGGCATTCTCCGCATACTACCCACAATCCAATGGTGCGGCAGAAAGGTCGAACAAAGCCTTGGAGCAATTTCTCCGCTGCTATGTCTCTGACCACCACGACAATTGGGCTACCCTGTTGCTTTGGGCAGAGTTTGCCAGAAATTGTGCTGTGAACTCTTCCACTCAGAGTTCCCCATTCTTGATCAACTATGGGTTCCAACCCTCAGTTCTTCCGGAAACCTTCCAAGCACAAGCTATTCCATCTCTTGATGAGCATTTGCAGGCACTCCGTTCCTCGTGGGTTCAGGTACAGCATACCCTATGTGGTTCAGTGCAGCGACAAAGAAGACAGACTGACTGCAGAGGTTTGCCGGCACTGACCTTCCAGGTTGGAGATAGAGTGTGGTTGTCATCCCGTAATTTGCACCTCCAGGTCCCATTCAATAAACTGACTCCTCGATTTGTTGGTTCCTTCAAGGTGTTGCGTAAGATCTACCCAGTGGCTTACACGTTGGAACTGCCTGCCTATATGCGGATACATAATGTCTTTCATGTCTCCCTGTTAAAGCCCTTGGTCTGCAACCGGCATACGTCCGCTCCTGTCCGTCCTGATCCCGTGATAGTTGCAGATCACGAGGAATATGAGGTTCAAAGTATTCTGGACTCCCGTATGGTTAGAGGACGCTTACAATATTTTATCCATTGTAAGGGATATGGTCCGGATGAGCGCTCCTGGATCCCTGCTGCTGATGTTCACGCGCCTCTCCTGGTGCGCGGATTCCATGCAGGTTTCTCTGACAAACCTGGTCCTGTCCCTCGGAGGAGGGGTCTTTGAAGGGAGGGTACTGTCACAGTACCTTGTTTCCAGCGCTGCCGCTTCAGCGACGCTCGGCGTCTATCCACTCATCATCTGCAGGCAAGAGGCTTCAAGCATGCAGCAGGCCTCTGTTTTATGTGTGTTTGTTTCCTGTAGTCTCCTCCTATCTACTTCCTCCCTTTAGCTGCTCCTCCTACCTACTTCCTGTTGAGGGATTTAAAGGGCAGACCGAGTCCTGACTCAGTCACCTTTACGTTGTTGTTCTGAGCAGTTCATTTTCTAGTATTCCTGATTCCTGTGTATGATCCGGCTTGTCTCTCCATCCATTCTGGTGTTGACCTGTGGCTCTGTCTGACTATTCTCCTCGGTGTTCCGATTTGGCTCAGATATCCTTTCTGGTGCAAACCTTTGGCTCTGGCTGACTACCCGCTCCGTGTATGACCTAGGCTTGTCTGACTACCAACTCTGGTGTTGACCTGGGGCTCTATCCACTGCGCATCCAGCATTCCATCGTTTCAGTGGATATCCTATCTGGTGCAAACCTGTGGCTCTGGCTGACTACCTGCTCCATGTATGACTTTGGCTTGTCTGACTATCATATCTGGTGCTTGCTAGAAGGCTCTGTCTGTTCGCTCAGTTTGTTGGTTCCGTTATTCAGACATCCTTCCTAGTATTGACCTGGGGCTCTAGCAGACTCTTAGCTACTGACTGCAGGCTGAATCAGTATCTCTTGGGCGTGACCTTACCACGAAACTCCAGTGGGTTGAGGCCTAGTCTCAGATTGGGAGATTGCTATTCCTGATACAGTTCTTGCTGTTTTAATCACCCACTGTGTGTTTATTTATATATTGCATTACTGTCATTATTTTCCTAATAAAGGTTCTATTAACTATACCGTCTGACTCCTGGTTTTGCTTGCCAACCATAACACATACTTTCAGGACTAAAGTAAGTTGAGATTTATTTATCTTTTGCTCTCACTGCATCTTCCTTTCAGGCATCACCAGCAGAAATTTGCATGTGCAGAAAGTGTTGGAACCCAGAAAGACAAAGTGATTAGTGGGAAGGGCTATAAGCGTAAAAGAGTGAACACCTGTCAGGATGTGCCTGACCACAATTGTCCAGAAAGCAAAGGTATGTTTTTATTTTTGGTATTTTGTTTTTTGCTTTGTAAAGATTTCTCTTGAAGAATACAATTTGTAATTATTGCAAGATTTTATATAAAATGTATTAATATGTTCTGCAGTTCTGCATTAACATTTTATAACAAAGCATATTTAAAAACTTGTTTGTTAAATGTATCAAAAAAGCTAAATTCTTTTAACATCCAGGTTAAGCGCCAGAGGGTTGCCTTATGCATTACTTATTGATGTATGTTTCATTGCAGTTTTCATTAGTAACCCCTATTAAGGGATAGTAACACTTAAAATGTAAAAAAAATGTTGTAGGGTTTATCCCCCTGAGTAAAACAAGAGTACTCCCACTGCTGAAAGATGTTTTATTCAACAGTTATTACAGCTCAAAATTAAATTTTTTAGGTGCAATTTCACAGTGGCCTGAAATTGTGCAGTGGGTCTGTTGCTACACTATCCTATGGCGATTTATGGTCTACGGACCAGAGCTGTCCATTGGATAGTGTAGCAACAACGCCACTGTACAATTTCAGGCCACTGTGATAGTGCCCCCCAAAAAATCAACTTTGAGTTGTAATAACTTTTGAATAAAACACCTTTCAGCAGTAAGAGTACCATTTTTTACTCAGGGGGATAAACACTACAATTTATATTTTTTTACATATTAAGTATTACTATTGCTTGATTTTTTTCCTACTTCAGCTACAGACATTTGTATCTGGAGCCCATTTTGGTTAAATTAATAAAGTAGATTTGGATATTCTATATGTGCAGTTTTAGGAGGGACACTGTCCCTCTGGGGCTAAAATCCCCATGTCCCTCTCCCCCTCCCCCAATTTCCCACTTTTTGGTAGATAAGACTGTGTGGTGTGTATAAGTGTATTAATACATTGCTCAACAACAATACAATTCCTATTAATATTTGTTTAAACTTCAGTAGAAGTGTCTAGAAATTAGTCTGTTTAATATAATACTTTGGTCTTGCTCCCATTTATTAAAAAAAAAAAAAAAAAAAAAAATGTTGCTCTCAGTAGGTCATAAATGGACTTACATTCATCCTGCCCCAGCACCAGCACTGAAGTGGTTAATACACCACACATCTAACCTCTATTTTTTTAATGTTTTGTCTATTCTCTGCTTCTCTCCCCATTACTCTCTATAAAACAAATTGGCTTTGTGAATGAAAAAGCCGGTACATGTGACCGATGTTGTAGCTATGATATGTACCGGCAAAACAGGGAATGACTGAAATTCCGGTCCTGGAGCACTCAGTTTCAGCCTCCCCAGCATGATAGCAGCTTGCACTATGTGTGTGTGTGTGTGTGTGTGTGTGTGTATGTATATATATATATATATATATATATATATATATATATATATATATATATATATATCCTATATAATTATTCGCTAAATCGTGTGTAACGCCGCGTGCTGCAGTCATGCGCAGTAGAGACTGCCCGCGCCAGGGCCAGCTCTGTATCAGCCGTGGCATGGGTAGTCTGTACTGCGCGTGACTGCCCGCGACCGGGTGGCTGTAACACTATGGCCCGTGTAACGGGCTGTTCAACTAGTATATATATATATATATATATATATATATATATATATATATATATATATATATACACACACACATATACACACACACAGTGAGGGAAAAATTATTTGATCCCCTGCTGATTTTGTACGTTTGCCCACTGACAAAGAAATGATCAGTCTATAATTTTAATGGTAGGTTTATTTGAACAGTGAGAGACAGAATAACAAAAAAAAATCCTGAAAAACGCATTTCAAAAAAGTCATGAATTGATTTGCATTTTACTGAGTGAAATAGGTATTTGACCCCTTTGCAAAACATGACTTTGTACTTGGAGGCAAAACCCTTGTTGGCAATCACAGAGGTCAGACGTTTCTTGTAGTTGGCCACCAGGTTTGCACACATCTCAGGAGGGATTTTGCCCCACTCCTCTTTGCAGATCCTCTCAATGTCATTAAGGTTTCGAGGCTGACGTTTGGCAACTCGAACCTTTAGCTCCCTCCACAGATTTTCTATGGGATTAAGGTCTGGAGACTGGCTAGGCCACTCCAGGACCTTAATGTGCTTCTTCTTGAGCCACTTCTGTTGCCTTGGCTGTGTGTTTTGGGTCATTGTCATGCTGGAATACCCATCCTCGACCCATTTTCAATGCCCTGGCTGAGGGAAGGAGGTTCTGAACCAAGATTTGACGTTACATGGCCCCGTCCATCGTCCCTTTGATGCGGTGAAGTTGTTCTGTCCCCTTAGCAGAAAAACACCCCCAAAGCATAATGTTTCCATCTCCATGTTTGACGGTGGGGATGGTGTTCTTGGGGTCATAGGCAGTATTCCTCCTTCTTCAAACACGGCGAGTTGAGTTGATGCCAAAGAGCTTGATTTTGGTCTCATCTGACCACAACACTTTCACCCAGTTCTCCTCTGAATCATTCAGATGTTCATTGGCAAACTTCAGACGGGCTTCTACATGTGCTTTCTTGAGCAGGGGAACCTTGCGGGCATTGCAGGATTTCAGTCCTTCACGTCGTAGTGTGTTACCAATTGTTTTCTTGGTGACTATGGTCCCAGCTGCCTTGAGATCATTGACAAGATCCTCCTGTGTAGTTCTGGGCTGATTCCTTACCATTCTCATGATCAATGAAACTCCACAAGGTGAGATCTTGCAAGGAGCCCCAGACCAAGGGAGATTGACAGTTATTTTGTGTTTCTTCCATTTGTGAATAATCGCACCAACTGTTGTCACCTTCTCACCAAGCTGCTTGGTGATGGTCGTGCAGCCCATTCCAGCCTTGTGTAGGTCTACAATCTTGTCCCTGACACCCTTGGACAGCTCGTTGGTCTTGGCCATGGTGGAGAGTTTGAAATTTGATCGATTGATTGCTTCTGTGGACAGGTGTCTTTTATACAGGTAACAAGCTGAGATTAGAAGCACACCCTTTAAGAGAATGCTCCTAATCTCAGCTTGTTACCTGTATAAATGACCCCTGGGAGCCAGAAATCTTGCTGACTGATAGGGGGTCAAATACTTATTTCACTCAGTAAAATGCAATTTATGACTTTTGTGAAATGCGTTTTTCAGGATTTTTTTGTTGTTATTCTGTCTCTGTTCGAATAAACCTACCATTAAAATTATAGACTGATCATTTCTTTGTCGGTGGACAAACTTACAAAATCAGCAGGGGATCAAATATTTTTTTCCCCTCGCTCTGTGTGTGTGTGTGTGTGTGTGTGTGTGTGTGTGTGTGTGTGTGTGTGTGTGTGTGTGTGTGTGTGTGTGTGTGTGTGTAATTATTTAAATTATGTATTTATTTTTTTAACCCTTTGAGTGCCAGAGGGTTAATGTCCAAAATGGAATACAGGAATCACTGGGTTGAGTCCCTCCTCCTGAAGGACAGCACACATCATGGAAGGCAGGGGCTTTGGAGTGGAGATTCTCAGCTCCTTCTCTGCCCCCTGCCTACTCAGAGAATTCAAGTGTCTCTCATAAAAGCTAAACTGACAAGGCCACCCTCTTAGTTTTTATTAGTTTTTTTTTCTGTTACATATGGTGCTGTATAGTCCACTATCAGGCAGGTTGCCATCACTGGGCTTCCCTGGAGTTGGACTGCCCAGTTCACAGATGCTCTGTGAACCTATTCTGCCCTGTCAAGGGGAGCTTTATGACAAATCTTCCTCATTGCTGAGTCTCTTGAGATTCTGCCCTCTCTTCTGGTGGTAACCTGAAGACAGAAGATTGGTAAGTAACCCTATGAGTGCCTTGGTCCACTATTTGTCCCACTTTGATTTGCCTCTCTCTACAAGTGCTAATGTGAGCATAGCTCTGATCTAACACACATTATAGGTCATTCTCTAACTCTCTAGAGGGCTTTAGAGTACAGATGGCTGTTATTCTTTGCTATTCCTTACTGAGTTAACCCTTCCAATGCTGTTATGTCTGTTGGTGTATGTTGGGTGCTTTTGGGGGTTTATTTCTGCCTGTCAATATTAGGATCTTAATTTTTCACCCCCCCTCCAGGTGTACACAGGGGGTTTTGGATCTCTTACTTTATTCTGTTACTTAGACCAAATTTCATCAGGCAGCCCTTTTAAGAACCAGAGCCTGCCTGTGGCCATTGTCTTCTATGGGGGAAACTTCTCAGGGACATATCTCTGCAACCATTTGGGCTACAACGGTCAGAGAGGGCTCTATCTTTTTGTCTCCTCTTCCGGTCCACTTTCTGAGTGTCCAGAGAGCATGCAGCAGCCCCTGCTTGTAGGTATTTCTAAGCAATAAGCAATAGAAAAGACTACAGTTCCCATAATGCTCATTTGAATGGCCATCTTAATTATCTTTTGCTTATGCTACTCAAAGTCTAACTCTCCTTGCTCTCCTTCTACAGATTTACCCTTGGCTTACCAGATAAGTAATTTCTTGGTATTTTGGGATGCTATCTTTATTCTGGGGACGTTTATTCTAGCATATACTAGGTTGTTTAAATTTTGTGGAAATCCAAGACAAAGGATTCAGGGGCTTCCCTTACCCCCTCACTCACTTTTCCTCATGCCATACAGGGCTACCAAGTGAATATTTGGGGTATCTATGCCCCTCATGTGCTGTGGCCGCTACTACACCACCGGGCCTCCCTAGCACTGAACAAGAGTCTGCATGAGTTAAGACACTACTCTCTTCAGTGGCACAAATCCTTTTTTCAGATCAGGGGGTTCTCCATTCAAGCAGGTTGACCCTGTATTCATATGTATTCTTCCAATTTTTATGGAGATTAATATGAGGCTGATCTGGTCTCCGCAGCTGTGGGGTCATCATGTCGGTGCTGGTGACCTTCAGGTCTCTGATACCACAAATGGGGATCTTCCTCTCTGGACATTTTGCAGAGGTGCAGGAAGACTCTGCATTTTCCCCCCAATAATACTGTTGATGAAGTAGAAAGCTCCTGATAAGAGAATTTACCATAACAAATGCTTCTGGCTCTGGCACAGTGGACTTATTCCCATACCATTGATCATCCCCCCCTGTCTTTCACTTGGTGAAGAACACTGCCCTTCCCTTGGTGGACTCAGTTGGGCTCAAGAATCAGACTGATAAGAGGCTTGACTCCTTACTCAAGGCTAACGTTTCGGCTACGGCACAGTATTGAGGTCTATTTTTGCCTCTATGTGGGTCAGCAGAGCTGTAGCTGCACTTTGTGGCATAAGATTTGGTCTGCGGACCAATCTTCCAAGAAGTCACCGGTGTCCTTGCCCTTTCAGGGTAAGGCTCTATTTGGGCCTGACCTGAAACAGATTATCAGTTACACTGTGGGTGGTAAGATCACCTTGTTGCCTCAGCTTTCCACCAAGCATTCCTTTTTTTTAGGAAAGCACGTGGTTTTCGCCCCCACCAAACAGGGGTGCAGAGGGTGCAAACCCCTCAGATATCTCAGACACACCCTGCCGTAAAAGCCAAGACAGTCATGGCAACCCAATTGATAATCTGCAAAGTCTGTGTGGCAAACCAACCTCCGTGTGATTCAAGGAATTCTGGTCTGCAGTTGCCTGTAGGGGCCATCTCTGCCTTGTTTGTGATGCCTGGACATTCTCAATAACTAACCAGTAGGTTTTTTGGGTTCTGCATAGATTTCAAATCCCTTCCTCCATATTGCTTCTTCTCTTCAAAATGTCCAAGGAACCCAGACAGAGCAAAATTGTTCCATGAGGGCATAGCCAATCTATTGGAAAAGCAGGTACTGGTGCCAGTCCCAGTCCAAGGTCACTTTTTGGGTTTCTATTCCAAAACTTTTTGTGGTCCCCAAGAACAATGGAGGCTGCTGCCCTATTCCAGACCTCAAATGTCTAAACTAGTACATGGCCGCTATGTGCTTCAAAATGGAATATTTTTGTTTTGACATTGTGTGAATGTGCCCAGATGTCACAGTTTGTTTTGACTCTCAGACACAGAGTAAGATAAAAATCTAACTTTACTGAAAAGTTTAATGGGAACCCTCACAGGTCCTAATCATACACGTAAATCACATATACGCGATGGGTACAATCAGTAGTTATTGCAGTATACACAAGGGAGGCTCTACCGGCCTTGCCAATATACTGGGCAAGGCAGCCTATAGATTTACACGATGAACTGATTGTGGCTCTACCGGCCTTGCCAATATACCGGACAAGGCAGCCTGGAGATTAACACGATCAACAGATTGTGGCTCTACCGGCCTTGCCAATATACCGAGCAAGGCAGCCTGGAGGTTACACGACAAGCTGGTTGTGGCTCTACCGGCCTTGCCAATATACCGGGCAAGGCAGCCTGGAGGTTATACGACAAGCTGGTTGTGGCTCTACCGGCCTTGCCAATATACCGGGCAAGGCAGCCTGGAGGTTTACACGACAAGCTGGTTGTGGCTGTACTAGCCTTGCCAATCTACCGGGCAAGGCAGCCAAGTGGACAGAGGAACAGCTCCACTAATGCTGCATAGATGGAGCCACAGCATAAGATGGAACAGTGGAGCAAACCAGTCTCCCAACCAAGGAGAACCAACCGGTTAGCAATGGAGACAGCAACCACCTGTGGATGTACAATAGCCCAGTGCCATGTATAGGAGAACAGAAAAGCCCACCCGGTTCTACACTACAGATTAGCAACCGTTGGATGTGGAGTAAACCAGCAAAGCGTACTGGACAAACAGGTGCTTAACCGGCTCTATACAGCGGAATCATCAGCCAGAAGATGGTGGAGAAAACCTGCACTGATGCTGCTCAGCAATAGCGCTCACACGGCTCTAACATAGAGGAATCAGCAGCCGGTGCATGGTGGAGTAAACCAGTACCGTGTAGTGGATAAACGAAACGCCCGACCGGTACTAAACAAGCGGGAGTAGCTACCGGTGAATCGGAGTAATCCAGTACTGTGTACTGGATAAGCGAATGCCCAGCCGGTTCTATCCAAGCAAATCAGCAACCGGTGAGAGTGGAGTAAACCAGTACCGTGTACTGGATAAGCGAATGCCCAACCAGTTCTATACAAGCAGATCAGCAACCGGTGAAAGTGGAGTAAACCAGTACCACGTACTGGATAAGCGAATGCCCAAGCGGTTGTATACAAGCAGATCAGCAAGCGGTGAGAGTGGAGTAAACCAGTACCGCGTACTGGATAAGCAAATGCCTAACCGGTTCTATACAAGCAGATAAGCAACCGGTGAGAGTGGAGTAAACCAGTACCGCGTACTGAATAAGTGAATGCCCAACTGGTTCTATCCAAGCAAATCCGCAACCGGTGAGAGTGGAGTAAACCAGTACCGCGTACTGGATAAGCGAATGCCCAACCGGTTCTATCCAAGCAAATCAGCAACCGGTGAGTGGAGTGTACCGAGATCAGAATGTCGCCATAGCGACTGCAGCAGCCAAACGGAGAACCAGCAATAGCGACAGCAGACAAGCAAGGACCACACAGGAAACTATAGCACTGCCAACCGGGTCAGGAATGGAACAGGAACACAGCAGCACGGGATCAGGAAAGGAAACAGGAACGACAGCACTGTCAACCGGATCAGGAACGGAGCAGGAACAATGCAGGAGAGGATCTGGCTACAGGAACAACGCTGGTACTGGTAGCAAGCGAAACAGGCCCAGTGAACAGGTACAAGGCAGGTGACTGCTGACATAGAGACACCACGAAAGGGCAACCAAAGGGTGCCTCAGCCCAGTCTTTAAAGGCAATCCTGGGCGGGCAAAAGACAGGTGGCCAATGGTGAGTACACACACCTGACTGACAGCACAAGTAAGCAATCACGGGCGCCGTGATAGTACCCCCTCTCAAAGACCCCCCCCTTCTGGAAGAGGGACCTGGTTTCTGGGGATACTTGGAATGAAAAATTCGCAGTAATTTGGAAGCATGAAGGTCCTTACTATCCACCAAGGATCGGTCCTCAGGACCATAACCCTTCCAATGTACCAAATACTGCAATTTTCCTCTGAATCTGCGAGAATCAATGATACTCTGAACTTCGTACTCCTCCTGGCCCTCTACCTCTATAGGCCCTGGCACCACAGGGTTAGCAAGCATGGCTGGAACCCGTAGTTGATAAGAAACGGGGAGTTCCCGGATGAAGAGTTAACTGCACAGTTCCTGGCAAACTCTGCCCACGGCAACAGGTCGGCCCAGTTATCATGATGGTCAGTCACAAAACAGCGCAGGAACTGTTCCAGTCCCTGATTGGCTCGCTCAGCAGCCCCATTGGTCTGGGGGTGGTATGCAGAGGAGAAGGACAATTGGATACCCATCTGTTCACAAAAGGCTCTCCAAAATCTAGGCACGAACTGGCTCCCCCGGTCGGACACCAGAACTCTGGGTACCCCATGCAACCGGAATATTTCCTTAGTGAAAACCATCGCTAATTCTTTGGCAGAGGGAAGGCCACGGAGGGGCACGAAATGAGCCATTTTAGAAAACTTGTCCATCACCATAAGTATGAAGGAATAACCCCTAGACACTGGCAACTCTCCCATAAAGTCAACAGAGACATGAGACCAGGGGCGTTTGCCATTAGGCACCGGTTGAAGTAGGCCCACAGGGAGATGCCTAGGGGTCTTGGCACAAGCACAGGTGGCACAAGCATTGGTAAACGCAGCACAATCTGCCCTCAGGGAGGGCCACCAGAAAACTTGTGAGAGTGACCATATTAATTGATCCCTACCAATGTGCCCAGCAGCCTTAGGAGAGTGGTAGGTTTCAAGTAATCTGGTGCGGAATGGCTCATCGACAAAACACTTGCCCACTGGGGTTTCTCGAGGAGCAGTACCCTGAGTGGCCAGAATCTGTTCCCCCAGTGGCGAAGTGATACTAGTGCGTAATGTGGCCAATATACGATCAGGCTGTATAATAGGTGCTGGAACCTCACTCTTGTCAGTCTCAGGCTCAAATTGTCTTGACAGGGCATCAGCCCTAATGTTCTTGGAACCAGGCAAATAGGATACAATAAAGTTAAATCGGGAAAGGAACAATGCCCATCTGGCCTGGCGAGAAGACAATCTCTTAACTTCTGAGAGATAAGTCAGATTTTTATGGTCTGTGAGGATCAAAACAGGATTTCTGGTACCTTCCAATAAATGACACCACTCCTTAAGAGCGAGAATGATAGCCAGTAGTTCTCTGTCACCTATCTCATAGTGACTCTGGGCAACAGACAATTTCTTTGAGAAAAACCCGCAAGGTCTGAGGGTACTCCCTTTTTCTGGTCTCTGAGAGAGTACTGCCTCAACCCCAATCTCTGAGGCGACGACCTCCAATGTAAACGGGAGAGCTGGGTTGGGGTGGGATAACACTGGAGCAGCAGCAAAGGCAGATTTCAATGTCTCAAAAGCACCTTCAGCCGCCACAGACCATTGGAAGGATTAGCGCCCTTATGCGTAAGGTCAGACAATGGTTTAACAATCAAGGAAAAGTTCTTAATGAACTTCCTATAATAATTAGCGAAGCACAAAACTCGCTGAATCGCTTTTAGGCCCTTAGGTCGTGGCCATTGCAAAACCGCCGTGAGATTCTCCTGGTCCATGGCAATACCCTCTTTAGCAATCACGAACCCTAAGAAGGGCACACTGGATTTATGAAACTCGCATTTTTCCAATTTGCAATACAACTTGTTCTAACATAGGCGGAGCAACACCTCTGACACATCCTTGATGTGTTGTGACAAGTCATTTGAGTGAATAAGTATATTGTCCAAGTAAACCACCACACAGGACTGCAGCATATCTCTGAGGATATCATTGATTAGTTCTTGGAAGACGGCAGGTGCATTACAGAGACCAAACGGCATTACTAGATATTCATAGTGCCATGATATAGTGTTAAAAGCCATCTTCCACTCCTCACCAGCTCTGATCCGAATCAGGTTATATGCGGCACGTAGGTCCAATTTAGTGAAAATAGAGGAACCTTTTAAACTGTCAAATAGTTCGGTGATGAGTGGTTTTGGATACGCGTTTTTGGGCATCAATTTATTTAGGCCACGTTAATCAATGCATGGTCTTAATTTGCCATTCTTTTTCTTCACAAAAAAGAATCCAGCCCCAGCTCGTGAGGTGGATTTCCTGATTTATCCCTCTTTTGAGGGCATCTGAAATATATTCCTCCATAGCTTGGTTTTCCTCACAAGACAAAGGATAAGTACGACCCCTAGGGGGCACCACCCCCGGGGGCAATTCAATTGCACAATCATAAGATCTGTGCTGAGGGTGCCAGCCTCCCCTTTGCTGAAGACATCACTGAATTGTTGGTATTCGTCTGGCAATGAGGGGGAGGCGCACAGAATCTTTACCGGGTGAGAAACACAATGCTCCATACAATATTGGGACCAGGCAGAAATCTCACACTTTTGCCAATTAAACTGGGGATTATGCAATTCAACCAAGGGAAACCCAGAATGACTGCATGGTGAGGAGAATTGATTATCTGAAACTGCTGTTTCTCCTTATGAAGTGCCCCAATAGTCATAGGAAGTGGCATAGTTTCAAACGTAACCTGGGCAGGTTGCAATGGTCTGCCATCAATGGCCTCAATAGTCAGAGGGGATTCTCTCTCAACCAATGGAATCTTGTGCTGTTCAGCAAAGGCATTATCCATGAAATATCCGGCAGCACCAGAATCAATCAGGGCCAGAACGTCCACCGAGTGATCTGCCCAAGAAAGTACCACCTTGATGGTGGGTTTTTGTATGCTCAAACCTGGGGATGGATGAACACCACCTAGGGCCTGTCCCCCAAGGTATCCTAGGTGTGTTCGTTTCCCGGACGTACGGGACAGGTTTTTAGCAAGTGCCCAGATTTACCACAGTATAAGCATAACCCCTGCCTCCTGCGAAGTGCTCGTTCCTCTTTGGTTAACCTGGTAAAACCTAATTGCTTAGGTTCGCTGGGTTCCCGTGCATGGACATTGGAATTAGGCAACGAGGGAGGGATGGGTGGGCAAAATGAACTGCTGGGCCCGGTACTTTTTGACGGTCCCTACGGTCTTTAGCCATAAGCCTGTCCCGGATCCGAGTGTCAACTAGAATTGCGTAATCAATATATTCGTCCAGATCATTAGGCATCTCTCTAGCTGCAGTTTCATCTTTTATATAATCGCCCAGTCCTTGAGCAAAGGCAGCCAATAATGTCTGATTGTTCCAACATACCTCTGCTGCTAGTGAACGGAATTCAATGGCATATTCGCCCTCAGTCTGTTTGCCCTGCTGGATCTCCATTAGACGTTTAGCAGCAGAGGTGGTTCTACCAGGGATCTCGAATACTCTCCGAAATGTTTGCACAAATTCCCTGAAATTTTTTGTGCAAGGTTTAGCATTCTCCTATAAAGGATTGGCCCATGCCACTTTACTGCGGTCATTGGGAAAGGCATGAGAGGTCAACTCCAGGAATATCTCAAGTTGATTGATAAACCCTCTGCACAGACTGGGTTCGCCATCATATCTGAGTGGCAATGGTGCAGAAGCAGTTAGCCCTTTGACTGCAGCCACAGGGGTAATAGTTTCATTCTCCGGTGTCAAAACTGGGGGACCACCGGACTTGAAACAGGCTTGTCGGTAAGAACAGTACGCTCAAGGATAGTTTGGATGGCCAACGCCAACTGATCCAAACGCTGCTCATGTACATCCATCCTCCAATGGATGTTTGTGCGTTACCTTCACTCTTACTGTCTGAGTTCATGGCCCTTTCGTCCTGTCTCGGTTTGTTTTGACTCTCAGACACAGAGTAAGATAAAAATCAAACTTTATTGAAAAGTTTAATGGGAAACCTTACGGGTCCTAATCGTACACGTAAATCACAATGGGTACAATCAGTAGTTATTGCAATATACACAAGGGAGGCTCTACCGGCCTTGCCCATATACCGGGCAAGGCAGCCTAAAGGGTTAAACGACAATCTGAATGTGGCTCTACCGGCCTTGCCAATATACCGGGCAAGGCAGCCTGTAGATTTACACGCTGAAATGATTGTGGCTCTACCAGCCTTGCCAATATACCGGACAAGGCAGCCTGGAGGTTAACACGATGAACAGATTGTGGCTCTACTGGCCTTGCCAATATACCGGGCAAGGCAGCCTGGAGGTTACATGACAAGCTGGTTGTGGCTCTACCGGCCTTCCAAATATACTGGGCAAGGCAGCCTTGAGGTTTACACGACAAGCTGATAGTTGCTCTACCGGCCTTGCCAGTCTACCGGGCAAGGCAGCCAAGTGGACAGAGGAACAGGTCCACTAATGCTGCATAGATGGAGCCACAGCATAAGATGGAACGGTGGAGCAAACCAGTCTCCCAACCAAGGAGAACCAGCCGGTTAGGAATGGAGACAGCAACCACCTGTGGATGTACAATAGCCCAGTGCCATGTATAGGAGAACAGAAAAGCTCACCCGGTTCTACACAACGGATTAGCAACCGGTGGATGTGGAGTAAACCAGCAAAGCGTACTGGACAAACAGGTGCTTAACCGGCTCTATACAGTGCAATCAGCAGCCAGAGGATGGTGGAGTAAACCCTGCACTGATGCTGGTCAGCAATAGCGCTCACACGGCTCTAACATAGAGGAATCAGCAGCCGGTGCATGGTGGAGTAAACCAGTACCGTGTACTGGATAAACGAAATGCCCGACCAGTACTAAACAAGCGGAAGTAGCTACCAGTGAATCGGAGTAATCCAGTACCGCGTACTGGATAAGCAAAAGCCCAACCGGTTCTATCCAAGCAAATCAGCAACCTGTGAGAGTGAAGTAAACCAGTACCGCCTACTGGATAAGCGAATGCCCAACCAGTTCTATACAAGCAGATCAGCAAGCGGTGAGAGTGGAGTAAACCAGTACCTCGTACTGGATAAGCGAATGCCCAACCGGTTCTATACAAGCAGATCAGTAAGCGGTGAGAGTGGAGTAAACCAGTACCACGTACTGGATAATCGAATGCCCAACTGGTTCTATCCAAGCAAATCAGCAACCGGTGAGAGTGGAGTAAACCAGTACCGCGTACTGGATAAGCGAATGCCCAACCGGTTCTATCCAAGCAAATCAGCAACCGGTGAGTGGAGTGTTCCGAGATCAGAATGTCGCCATAGCGACTTCAGAAGCCAAACGGAGAACCAGCAATAGCGACAGCAGACAAGCTAGGACCACACAGGAAACGATAGCACTGCCAACCGGGTCAGGAACGGAACAGGAACACAGCAGCACGGGATCAGGAACGGAAACAGGAATGACAGCACCGTCAACCGGATCAGGAATGGAGCAGGAACAATGCAGGAGAGGATCTGACTACAGGAGCAAAGCTGGTACTGGTAGCAAGAGAAACAGGCCCAGGGAACAGGTACAAGGCAGGTGACTGCTGACATAGAGACACCACGAAAGGGCAACCAAAGGGTGCCTCAGCCCAGTCTATAAAGGCAGTCCTGGGTGGGCAAAAGACAGGTGGCTAATGGTGAGTACACACACCTGACTGACAGCACAAGTAAGCAATCACGGGCACCGTGATACCAGAGAAGTATCTAACCTGTCTGGGCCTTCAGAACACGTACTTGCATGTCCAGATTCCCCCAGAAAGCCAACACTACCTGCGTTTTGCTTTCAGGCTCTTATCACTACCATTCATGGCTCTTCCATTTGGCCTGGCTTCAGTGCCCAGAATCTTCACAAAGATCATGACAACCTTGGCTGTGTACGCTCATAACCAGGCATTTCTCTGACTCCATATTTGGACGATTTCCTTATCAAGGCTCACCATATCCAAGAGTGTGCCTTTATCCTGGTCCATCACGGCTGGATTCTCAGGTGAGTCTGCTGGAGTTCAGATCGATTTGTCTGGCTCTCCTTCATTGGTCCCAGGTTCTCACTGGGATTCCAGTGAGAGTGAAGTTGGACAATTGCCAAGGAGGAACCCACAGTGAGATAGCATGGAGGGGTGAAGCATCTGTTCAGATGGGCAGAAAGCTCACTTTCTGTCTATTCCCATTCCAGGAGTGGAAAACGTACTGGCACACTTGTTGTCAAGTTGTCAAGACATAGATGCAGGAAACTGGGTACTCCATCCTGAGTTATTTTACCTGATAGTTCAACGCTGGGGAGTACCAGCAGTAGACCTTATGGCAACCAGGGAGAGCAGTAATGTTCCGACATTATGTTTTTGCTCGGGGGACCCCCTGTCCTTCATTGATGGATGCAGTGTTCGTTCTTCCTAAATTAGTCTTCGAGTTCCACATCAATCAGGAAAATGCTGTTTCTCTTTTTTTCTCCTGACTCTGTGTCTGCAAAGGAAAGAGATCTCTGTCTGTTAGACTTGGTGCACTCCCTTACATTTTATGTGTACAGTACTATGCCTTTTCACAAGGCTCATTCTTTGTTTGTCATCCCTGAGGTTCACAGGACAGGTCAGGCTGCTTCCAAGGTGACTATTACTTCTTGGATCAAGGCTACCATATGTCAGGTGTATGAGATTAGGAAGAAGTCAGTTCCCTTTAGGGTTACAGAGCATTCTGCCAGACCTGTGGGTGGTTCCAGGGTCTGCAAGAACCAGACCTTGGCTGATCAGCTGTGCAAGGCAGCAACTTGGTCCTCCTTGCATACTTTCGCCAAACACTAATGCGTCAATATCTTGGCTGTTTAAGGATGTCTGTTTTTTTTTTCTACTGCCAGTTGTTGATCAGTAGGGTTTTTTTTTAGCCCTGTTGGCTCTTGTTTGGTGGTCTAGTTTAGTTTCCTTTGACACTTTTGGGGTTATTCAGATCCTGAATAGTCCTAAGGAACTTTGGTATCATGGGGATGTGTGTGAGGTCTTTTTCTCCATTCCATCCCTGGGAATCCTATCTTTGGTATATCCCCATGGTACCTGTGTTATATATTGGATGAGAGAGAAAATAGGATTTTAGTGTTCTTGCATGTTAAATCCTTTTCTCTTTAGTCCATATAGAACAGCAGGTCTCCCACCCGGAGATTTTCTTCTTACCCACTTATTTTCCTTTATTGTGGCTCTTTGTTACATGAATTCAGAGAATTGTAAGTGGGGGTTGAGCCGGAGGAGGAGAAGAGAGTCTCCATCCCAAAAGACCCTGTCTTTTATGATATGCCATGCTCTTCAGGAGGAGGGACTCAGCCCCAGAGAGTCAACCCCATGGTACCTGTGTACCATATGGACTAAAGAGACCCCTGAATCAAGTGGAGCAAAAAAAATAAATGATTTGTGGTCCTGAGGGGTTAACTTGATGGATGTATGTTTTTTTCAGCCCTATTATCACGGTGCCTGTGATTGCCCTCCGAAAGCACTGCTGCGATGTGTGGGCGACATTGTCTTTCACCTCCTGAGTGTTGCGCTTACGCGCATTTGCTATTCTTATATACCTATGGTTAATTGCCAGAGTGAGTCTCTGCCTACTTGCTAGGCCTTTTAGGCCTCAGTCTCTCAGTACTCCTTTGCCCTTTGGTGGTGTACCTGTGCATTTATTTGCTCTTGTGATATTCCTATGCTCTGTTCCGTGTATGACCTCTGGCTACGTCCGACTCCAGTTACGTTTGATCCCTGACTTGTTGCCCTCTGCTCCGGTCTGACTCTTTGGCTCCGTCTGACTAACTGCTTCGATCTGACCTTTGGCTCCGTCTGACTACCCACTCCGGTCTGACCCTTTGGCTCCGTCTGACTACCTGCTCTGTGCAGACCCCGGCTCGGCTTACTATCTGATCTTCGAGTGGCTGACTTACTGCTCTGTGTTCTCGACCCTTGGCCTGACTGACTCCTCTCTCTTGCTAGACTGTGTTCTAGCTGTTTTCTCTAGTACAAGCTGTGCTTTTCCCACTGTGCTGGACCTTGTCTCTGGCTATTCCATCCTGCTTGTTACCACCGGTTAGTGCCTTTGGGTATTCCCTAGCGTTCTAGGGATTTCTGTCACCATTGCCTATCGCTACCCTAGCGTTCTAGGGATTTCAATCACCACTGTCTTTCATAACCCTAGCGTTCTGGGGTACCCTTTAGTCGCCATTGCCTGTAGGTTTACCCTAGCATTCTAGGGACATTTCTCTCACTTTGCTTGGGCGTTTCCGCTTCACACGCACTAGTAGCTGGTACTATACTTGCTACCAGTACCGTCTGTAGTCAGATTTGGTTCAGCCTCTCCTCTGTCAGTGGATCCTATGCTGTCTCCATACCTGGCTAGTGAGGGTTGGGGAAGTGCTTGTGCACTGTCTCCACACCTGGTCCTGTGAGGGTTGGGGAAGTGCTAACCGTATCATTTCTGTTCTTATTTTTAATAAAGATATTGACTTTACCATATCTGTACTTGTCAGTGTCGTTTTCATAGTCACTCCGTGACAGTACGAAAGGGCCATGAACTCTCAAAGTACAGATACTGGTAGCCGACAGTTGCCTAATATCCTTTCCAGAATGGATATTCAGGAACAGCTTATTGACTAGTTGTCCATGGCAATGTAGATGCTCCTCAACCATACAGTGCATCTCGATAAGCCTGTGCAACTACCGATGGTCCCTCCTGTTTCTGAATTGGTAGTAACCACTCAGGTGGAAAACATGATTTATAGAGGGTTGTCCGTGTAACGGATCTTATCCGTTACTTGAGCCTTGTCTGGACCTCAAACTATTTATCCAAAGACTATGGACATTTATTACTGTTTGGACTCTGTGCTGTGCCTTGGCGTACAAACTGGCCAGCTATTCCCTAAGAGAGAGACTTAAATTCATAGACTTTGGATCATATACTATGTTTAATGTATGTTGAACGTTTTAGTTATTGTATGTAGTATGTTCGAGGGTTTACACACGCACACTGGCGCGGTGTGTGTGATCAGCGGCACCGGATGAAACTTTCAGCGGCGGGGGCAAGAGGTGAAAGCTGGGTCACTCAGAACCCTGGAGTAGGCATGCAAATATCTTCCATAGCCTAAAATGTGTATTGCAGCCACTCCAGCCATTTGACTATGTGTACTGTAGCAAGACCCCCTGCTGTGTGTTAATTAAGCCATTGTGAACTGCAGTCAGACCCCCTGCCATGTGGTAATTAGTCAAGGCCTCAAGTCTTTTTTCAATCAAACCCTTTTGTATCTGAAATGTATCCTGTCTAAGTTATTGTATCTGTTAAGACCATCTGCTGTTGGCCTTTTGTCTCATGTAACATGATTGAATTAAGTCCTTTTGTATCTGGTTTCACCTATCAGTTCAATGTAGAGATTTGTGTATAAATATCTGTAGTTTGTGTCAATAAAGTGAGTTATGTTTGGAGTGAACAAGGAGTCCTGGAGTCTTGTATTGCTTATGGTCTAAAGTATCCACTCTGATACCCATCTGTGCCAAGTATCCTGAATCGCCGACCGCCTGCTGCCAGTTTCCTGTGACCTAACTTCGTTGACTGTCAGGCGGTGATGTGGACTCTGCCTTGCTTCTTTCAGTTCCAGTAGAACCTTCAATTCAAACACGGAAGTGATGATGATGTTGATGAGTTCGACAGGGAGCTGGCCTGGTGTCTCGAGGAAGAGCTCAGAGTACAAGACTAGTACTGGGGAGCTGGTCAAGCACATGGAACGAGAGTATGGGCCCGGAATTCTTGTGGACTTTTACCCATACCTCTTGCGGTATGAGATTCAAGGACTTGTGTGGGAGGCCTACCACAAGGATTTCACTTTTGGTTGCCCAGGCTACAGCCGATACTGGGAGATCCGGGACAAGAGAGAAGCCATGCTTGGGGGGTATATTCCTGAGGATCTCCAGGGAAATTTCAATGTCCTGATTTTATGGGAATGGGACCTGGAGCAAAGATACACTGGCTTTGTGCGAGAAATCAAGGAGTTTCTACGAGAGGAAGAAGAATGGGGGGCCACTCATCTGAGGAGGACCTCAGTGATGCTGAGGACTTGGATGGAGCTGGTCCTGTTCAATCCACACTGGTGAGTGGGCATTCGCTCCTCATCAGTGCCCCTGTTGTTGCCCCTGCATCAGGAAGTGGGACAACGGTCCTTCCTGATACCCCTTTGCCCCGAGACTGTATTTTCCCTGAGCTGAGGAGTGGGAATGCATTCCTCCTCAGTGAAGAAGATGCCTCTGCATCAGGGGATGGGACAGACGTCTCCCCTGATAGGCATGTTGCCCCTTACCCTGCCTTCCCAGCTGCGGTGGATGAGACGCAGGTCCCCACCAGCAGCAATTGTATGCCCCAACTCATGGGTGGGAGAGAGCCCATCAGTCCCCAGGACTCCCCTGCTGTGGTGAGTGTAGAAGAGCTCGCCAGCAGCCCCAAGATGTTGCCCCCTGGTTTGTTGGAGAATGCCCTGGGAGCGGAGCAGTGTGTGTTCCCCAGGGTCATGGATGATGCCACCTTGTGGGATGGGACTACGGTGTCCCTCAAGGCAGAAAACGGGCCTGTGAGTGATGGCCTACAAGAGGAGGACCCCAGCACGCTGGGAGAAAGCAGTGCTGCTGGCCCTTCTGAGGATATGTTGTGTGACCTGGTGGGTGGAATGGAGTGCCCCACCAGCCGCCCTGCGACCCCTGGCCTTGTGAGTAGGAGCGAGCTCACCAGGGCCTGGGATACCCCTGCTGTGGTGAAGGAGATGCAGGTCCCCACCAGCAGCCCCAGTCCGTTCCCTGTTACTACTGTCCTGGAGAAAGGGAAGAGTGTCTTCTCCAGGTATCTGAATAAGATGGCAAGGAGGATTGAGATTGCCCTCCTCCCCAAGACAAGAGATGGCCCTGATGTGGGGAGCCAGGAAGAAGAAGGGTCCAGCAGGCTGCCACCCTGCAGTGCTGCTGCTGGCCCTGGAAACCCTATGTGCTGCCCCAGGACCCCCATGCTGGAGAGTAGGATAGAGCTTTCCAGTCCCTCTGTAACCCCTGGCTTGGTGCGTGGGAGCGAGCGCACCAGGTCATGTGAAACCCTGGCTGGGATGAGTGGGACAACAGTCCTCATCTCCAGCCCATCGATTATGTCCCCTTTTTCCTGTGAATCCCTGGCTGGGGTGAGTGGGACAACAGTTCTCACTCCCAGCCCAACGGTTGATACCCCTTTTCCCTGTGAACCCCTGGCTGGGGTGAGTGGGACAACAGTCCTCCCTCCTAGCCCAACAGTGATTCCCCTTTTTCCTGAGACCCCCAGCTTGGTGAGTGGGACCACGGTCCTCACCAAGGATGTTGCTGTTTGTGGTCCTATTACCTGTGAACTGGTGGGTGGGAGTGCGCTCCCCATCAGCCCCCTGGGACCCCTGACCTGGTGAGTGGGACCACAGTCCTCACCAGGGATGTTGTTAGTCCCCCTGGATTCCCTGAGCTCTGCCTGGTGGGTGGGAATGTGTTCCCCACCAGGTCACCCGGAACTTTGGATACCCCTGCCCTGGCCAAACAAGCGCCCAGTGAGGCGGACAGTGCTCTGAATGTTGCCCCAGCCCAGGAGAGTGGGAATAACAGCCTCTCCTATCCTCCTGGGGCACTTGCCCAACAAGAAGGGGGAGATGTGCCCCTCTCCCCACACTGTGACCCCCAGGCCTTTGGGAGCTCAAAGGCCCTGTGTTACGGTTTTCACACACTCAGACAGAGGGTTTGATAAAACACAGTTTTATTGACAGAAAATAATGAACAATATCGCCCTCAACAGGCACACATTGGATAGCAAGGAATCGGTGCAGAGACCCTCACAGGGCCAGTATACAGGATACAGACTGTGTATATATTGTCATAGGACAGATAGAACTAGAGATGAGCATTCAATAGTTAACACTTAGAACTCGTCAGTCTCTGTTGTGGTGTTGGCATGCCCAAGGTGCTAATAAGGCTGTATAAGTGTGAGAGTTCAACACTAGTAGTCCGTAGGAGAGCAAGCGGCTTGCTAAAGGCAGAAACTGACCCAGAACGCTTAGAGCAACAGCGAATAGCCCCCACGGGCGTATAACGGATACCACCAGAACTATTGAATCGTGAGTCATTAGCCCCCACGGGCGTATAATGGAGACTACTAAGCTGCAAGAGCGAGAATCGTTAGCCCCCTCGGGCTTTAAAGGAAACCAACCGTAATGATAGCTAGTGCCAAGTAGCCCCCACGGGCATATAACGAATCCACCAGTGCAATGTGTGCGAGCCAAGAGACCACCGGTACGGAACCGGAACTACTCTGCTACGGATGGAATATATGAGCCGCCGTCGATCTAGGCCCAAGCGGCCGGCTCAGCAGGAGTAGTATAGCTCTGCAAGGGTTAATCACGGCACCTGGTTGGAGATAAGGCACAGCATGAAATAGGCTCAGCGATGGGTATCGCCCTGATGGTACAGATCTGCAAGCTTAGAAGGAGACTCAGCCAGTAGTACAGCTCAGAAATCGTTAACGGCAACTCAGCGGCCCAAGGGTTAAGGTCAGTCTCGAGCACTGTGCGACTACAGGAATCAGAATGTCGCCCAGTGGCACGGCAGCAGGAACTTAGCCAGACCGGAACCGGGAACAGCGGAGAATCGTAGACAAGCTGGATCAGCAACAAGCAGGAACGTCAGCCAGGCCGGGTCGGATAACAGAGGAGGTTCGCAGACAAGCCGGATCAGCAACGGACAGGAACGTCAGCCAGGCCGGGTCGGATAACAGAGGAGATTCACAGACAAGCCGGATCAGCAACGGGCAGGAACACAGAAGAGTCGTCGATGCAGGCCAAATCGGTACACCGGAAATCAGGAACACAGCGAACAGCAGCAAAGGCTCAGGAACACCACGAAAGGGCACCTGACAGGTGCCAGTGGCCAGAATAAAACAGGTAACCAGGGGCGGGCCAACACAGCTCAACCAATCAGGGAGCAGCACAGTAGAGAGTGACAGAAAGGATCACGGGGACCGTGATACCCTGCTTCCACAAAAGGTTCTGCCTTATAGACTGGCTTTGGACCCTAAGCCACTGGCCCCAGACCCAGGAACATTGGACACCAGCTCTGCATGGAGCATGGCCCAGGAGAGGCCTCACAAGCTGGTGCTAGTCAGGACCAGAAAGCACCAATTTCCCTGGCCCAGGATTAAGGGCCAAGATTGTACCCCTGGCCCAGGACAAGGTGCTTGTTTCCTATTTCCAGGCCCGGGCAAGAGGCTTGCATTTTCTCCTGGCTCAGGACAAAAGACTTGCTCATTGGTTCCCTGGCCCAGGACAAGGGGCTCCCCATTTAGGACTGGCCTAGGACCAAGGCCTCTAGACTAACAAACTGTCCAGACA
Source organism: Rhinophrynus dorsalis (assembly GCA_037306005.1). Lineage (NCBI taxonomy): Eukaryota > Metazoa > Chordata > Amphibia > Anura > Rhinophrynidae > Rhinophrynus > Rhinophrynus dorsalis. The sequence goes on along the minus strand of CM074724.1, from coordinate 176,360,394 downwards.
AGTGGCTCACAACAGCAATGCTCTTCTAGAGTTCCAAGCCAGCATTTACTACTGCAACCGCTGGCTTGGTACAAAAAGGGGAAGAAATGTAACGAATCTTATCCGTTACTTGAGCCTTGTCTGGACCTCAAACTATTATCCAAAAACTATGGATATTTATTACTGTTTGGACTCTGTGCTGTGCCTAGAGTACAAACTGGCCAGCTATTCCCTAAGAGAGAGACTTAAATTCATAGACTTTGGATCATTTAATATGTTTAATGTATGTTGAACGTTTTAGTTATTGTATGTAGTATGTTCGAGGGTTTACACACGCACCAATTACCAGTCGGCGGGGACTGGCACGGTGTGTGTGATCAGCGCCACCGGATCGAACGTTCGGTGGCGGGGGCAAGAGGTGAAACCTGGGTCACTCAGAACCCTGGAGTAGGCATGCAAATATCTTCCATAGCCTAAAATGTGTATTGCAGCCACTCCAGCCATTTGACTATGTGTACCGTAGCTAGACCCTCTGCTGTGTGTTAATTAAGCCATTGTGAACTGCAATCAGACCCCCTGCCATGTGGTAATTATTAGTGTTGAGCGAGCATGCTCGGCCGATGCTCGGATCGGCTCGAGCATCGCTCTGCTCGGCACATGGCGGTACTCGTACGAGTACCGCATGTGCTCGCCCGCCATGTTCGGGTCTCCTCCCCGCACGTTTTGCGCCTGCTGCGCAGCCAATAAACGTGCAGGGAGGCTCTGACATCGGTGTAATGCCAGCAGCCATGTTGGCTGCTGGCATTACACTGATTGGCTGGCCAGAACCCGTGGTCAGGTGCTGTATAGCACCTGACCATCGAGTTCGGCTCAGTCTGAGCCAGGGAGAGCTGAGGATAGGAAGGGAAAGGCAGTGTAGGGAGGAAAAAAACAAAAATTGTGAAAAAAAAAGAACCAAAAGTCCTTTTTAGGACTACTGTGTGTGGGGGCAGCAGGTTATTTGGTGTGGGGGGAAAAAAACAAAAAAAAAAAAAAAATATATATATATTCTGTTTAGTGTGCAAAGTTGCAGATTAGAGCACATTCTGTTTAGTGTGCACAGTTGCAGATTAGAGCACATTCTGTTTAGTGTGCAAAGTTGCAGATTAGAGCACATTCTGTTTAGTGTGCAAAGTTGCAGATTAGAGCACATTCTGTTTAGTGTGCAAAGTTGCAGATTAGAGCACATTCTGTTAAGTCTTCAAACTAAAATATCAAAGTCACGTATTCCATTCAGTGTGCGTCGCCGCAGTTTAGCAGCACATTCTGAGTACTGTGCAGAGTTGCAGAATAGGAAGAAATACTGTTAAGTCTTCAAACTAAAATATCAAAGTCACATATTCCATTCAGTGTGCTTCGCCGCAGTTTAGCAGCACATTCTGTGTACTGTGCAGAGTTGCAGAATAGGAAGAAATACTGTTAAGTCTTCAAACTCAAATATCAAAGTCACATATTCCATTCAGTGTGCTTCGCCGCAGTTTAGCAGCACATTCTGTGTACTGTGCAGAGTTGCAGAATAGGAAGAAATACTGTTAAGTCTTCAAACTAAAATATCAAAGTCACATATTCCATTCAGTGTGCTTCGCCGCAGTGTAGCAGCACATTCTGTGTACTGTGCAGAGTTGCAGAATAGGAAGAAATACTGTTAAGTCTTCAAACTAAAATATCAAAGTCACATATTCCATTCAGTGTGCTTCGCCGCAGTTTAGCAGCACATTCTGTGTACTGTGCAGAGTTGCAGAATAGGAAGAAATACTGTTAAGTCTTCAAACTAAAATATCAAAGTCACATATTCCATTCAGTGTGCTTCGCCGCAGTGTAGCAGCACATTCTGTGTACTGTGCAGAGTTGCAGAATAGGAAGAAATACTGTTAAGTCTTCAAACTAAAATATCAAAGTCACATATTCCATTCAGTGTGCTTCGCCGCAGTTTAGCAGCACATTCTGTGTACTGTGCAGAGTTGCAGAATAGGAAGAAATACTGTTAAGTCTTCAAACTAAAATATCAAAGTCACATATTCCATTCAGTGTGCTTCGCCGCAGTGTAGCAGCACATTCTGTGTACTGTGCAGAGTTGCAGAATAGGAAGAAATACTGTTAAGTCTTCAAACTAAAATATCAAAGTCACATATTCCATTCAGTGTCTTTCACCGCCGTTTAACAGCCTATTCTGTGTACTCTGCAGAGTTGCAGAATTATAAGAAATACTGTTAAGTTTTCAAACTCAAATATTAAAGTCACATATTCCATTCAGTGTCTTTCACCGCCGTTTAACAGCCTATTCTGTGTACTCTGTACAGTTGCAGAATTATAAGAAATACTGTTAAGTTTTCAAACTCAAATATTAAAGTCACATATTCCATTCAGTGTCTTTCACCGCCGTTTAACAGCCTATTCTGTGTACTCTGTACAGTTCCAGAATTATAAGAAATACTGTTAAGTTTTCAAACTCAAATATTAAAGTCACATATTCCATTCAGTGTCTTTCACCGCCGTTTAACAGCCTATTCTGTGTACTCTGTACAGTTCCAGAATTATAAGAAATACTGTTAATTTTTCAAACTCAAATATTAAAGTCACATATTCCATTCAGTGTCTTTCACCGCCGTTTAACAGCCTATTCTGTGTACTCTGTACAGTTCCAGAATTATAAGAAATACTGTTAAGTTTTCAAACTCAAATATTAAAGTCACATATTCCATTCAGTGTGTTTCAACGCCGTTTAACAGCCTATTCTGTGTACTCTGCAGAGTTGCAGAATTATAAGAAATACTGTTAAGTTTTCAAACTCAAATATTAAAGTCACATATTCCATTCAGTGTCTTTCACCGCCGTTTAACAGCCTATTCTGTGTACTCTGTACAGTTCCAGAATTATAAGAAATACTGTTAAGTTTTCAAACTCAAATATTAAAGTCACATATTCCATTCAGTGTGTTTCAACGCCGTTTAACAGCCTATTCTGTGTACTCTGCAGAGTTGCAGAATAGTAAGAAATACTGTTAAGTTTTCAAACTCAAATATTAAAGTCACATATTCCATTCAGTGTCTTTCACCGCCGTTTAACAGCCTATTCTGTGTACTCTGTACAGTTGCAGAATAGTAAGAAATACTGTTAATTTTTCAAACTCAAATATTAAAGTCACTTATTCCATTCAGTGTGTGTCACCGCAGTTTAGCAGCCTATTCTGTGTACTCTGCAGAGTTGCAGAATAGTAAGAAATACTGTTAAGTTTTCAAACTCATATATATTAAAGTCATATATATCGTGTAAGATGAAGAAGGCGGGTAAAAAGGGACGGGGAAGTGGACGTGATCCTGAAAGTTCAGGGCGCGGGTCAGGACGCGGAGAAACTGTGCCTGGTGCCAGAGCACAAGAAAGAAAGACATCCACCATACCTAGCTTCATGTCTGATTTCACAGGGCGTCGCAGGACATCACTCTCGAGGTCCGACCAGTGCGAACAGGTGGTCGGTTGGATGACAGCTGATACTGCTTCCAGTCGGTTAAGCACCACCCTGTCTTCCACCAAGTCCACTCTCAGTAGCCAAGAGTCTGGTCAACATAATCCTCACTCTGATCATCCTTCCTCCCACCATACACGGTCTGGTCAAAGAAGTGATCCCACACTGGGATATAGTGATGAGCTCGTCTCATCACCAATCCTTCATTTGACCCTCTCTCCAAGCACGCTTGCAGAGGAACATGACATCTTGTGCCCTGATTCACAACCTCTAGAGGCTACCCAATCACAAGAAGATGACAGATGTGAACGGCATTTAAGGTCAAAGGAAGTAGTGGATGATGATGATGATGATGATGAGACACAGTTGCCATTAAATCAACCACTATTTCCGTCTCAAGACCTTGTTGAGGAGAATGTTATACAGTTGTCAATGACTGAGTATGTGGTGGGATCAAGACTTGAGGAGGATGATCAGAGTGAGGAAGTGGAGGAGGACTTGGTGGACGATGAGGTGACTGACCCCACCTGGGAAGGTGTAGAGCCGAGCGATGACAGCAGTCCTGAGGGTGAGCCATCTGCAGCACCGCAACAGGCTGGAAGAGGCAGTGGTGTGGCTACAGAAAGAAGGCGGACCGCACCAAACCGGCCCGCAAATGTTCCACGGAGCACCCCCTTGCGTAAATCTACCTTGCCAAGGGGTAGGTGTTCCGCGGTATGGCGTTTTTTTAAGGAAAGTGCGGACGACAAAAGAATTGTAGTTTGCAACCTGTGCCACACCAGAATGAGCCGAGGCATGAACACTAGAAACCTCACCACCACCAGCATGATCCGACACATGGCATCCAAGCACCGTAGTAAGTGGGAGGAACGCCTGGATCGCCCATCTGTGTCTGCAGGCCACACCACTGCCTCCTCTTCCCCTGTTTTCGGTGCCGGCCAATCGCCTGTCGAAGGCGCAGGCCCGCATACCTCCCGCCCTGCACCTGTACCATCTGAAGCACCATCAGCGACCACATCCACTTCCCTGTCCCAGCACAGCGTCCAAATGTCGTTACCCCAGGCATTTGAGCGCAAGAGAAAGTACCCAGCCACCCACCCACAGGCCATAGCACTAACCTCACACCTTTCAAAATTACTGGCCATCGAAATGCTGCCATTTAGGCTTGTGGACACTGAGTCCTTCCGCAGCCTGATGGCAGCAGCTGTCCCTCGGTACGCGGTCCCCAGCCGCCACTACTTTTCCCGGTGTGCCATCCCCGCATTACACCACCATGTGTCCCGTAACATCACCCGTGCCCTGACCAACGCAGTTACTGGGAAGGTCCACTTAACGACTGACACATGGACAAGTGCTTGTGGCCAGGGACGCTACATTTCCCTGACGGCACACTGGGTGAATGTCGTGGAGGCTGGGAGCGACTCGGACCCTGGGATGGCACGGGTGCTACCCACGCCGAGGATTGCGGGCCCTACCTCCATCAGGGTTTCCACCAGCACCTACGTTATTGGCTCCTCCTCCTCCGTTTCCACCTCCGAATTCTCTACACACACCGCCACTCCCCCATCAGCCAGTAGCTGGAAGCAGTGTAGCACTGCAGTGGGGAAGCGTCAACAGGCCGTGCTGAAGCTGATCTGCCTTGGGGACAAACAGCACACGGCCTCAGAGCTGTTGCAGGGGATTAGTCACCAGACCGAGCAGTGGCTCTCGCCACTCAACCTGCAACCAGGCATGGTTGTGTGTGATAATGGGCGTAACTTGGTGGCGGCTTTGGAGCTCGGCAAGCTCACACACGTACCATGCCTAGCGCATGTATTTAATTTAGTGGTGCAGCGATTTCTAAAAACCTACCCCAATGTGCATGATCTCTTGACCAAGGTGCGCCGCGTGTGTGCACATTTCCGTAAGTCATCTACAGCTTCGGCCGGCCTGTTGAAGCTGCAGCAGCGCTTACAATTGCCAGCTCACCGGCTGCTGTGTGACGTGAGCACGCGCTGGAACTCCACCTTCCACATGTTGGCCCGGCTTTGTGAGCAGCAGAGGGCAGTAGTGGAGTACCAGCTGTTACACGGTCGTCGCCTCTCCGTTCAACTTCCTGTAATCAGAAGTGAGGAGTGGGAATGGATGTCAGACCTCTGCGAGGTTTTACGCAATTTTGAGGAATCGACACAGATGGTGAGCGGCGATAACGCTATTATCAGTGTAACCATCCCACTTCTGTGTCTACTGAAACGCTCGCTGCTCACAATTAAAACCGACGCTTTGCATGTGGAAGAGGTGGAAATGGGGGAGGAAGAGCTTACACAAGGTGATAGCCAGAGCACCCTCACTTCGTCTTCTCAGCGACAATTGGAGGAGGCGGAGGAGGAGGAGGAGGAGGAGGAGGAGGAGGAAGACACGGTTGCCTCCGCTACAGAGGGTAGCCATGGAACTTTAGTTCCATCTCTTCAGCGTGGGTGGGCAGAAGAGGAGGAAGAGGATGAGGATATTGAGAGTCAGCCTCCTGGTGAGGACAGCGAAATCTTGACTGTTGGTACTCTGGCACACATGGCTGACTTTATGTTAGGCTGCCTTTCCCGTGACCCACGCGTTGTACGCATTTTAGACAACACGGATTACTGGGTGTTCACCCTTCTGGACCCCCGCTACAAAGAGAATTTCTCATCTCTCATTCCTCCGGTGGAGAGGACAAGCAAAATGGTGCAATACCAGAAGGTTCTTGTTGAAAAATTGCTCCAAAATTTTCCATCTGACAACGCTGGCGGCAGAGTACGTGCTACCTTGGCCAACCGAGAAGGGGAGAAAAGGGGAGCACACAGCAGTTCCGACAAAGGCAGGGCAACACTCTCCAAGGCGTGGGACACCTTCATGACACCCCGCCAGCACCCTCACCCTGATGCGCAGCCTAGTGTCACAAGGAGGGAAAAGTTTTGGAAGATGGTGAAGGAGTACGTAGCAGACCGTGTCAGCGTCCTCAATGATCCCTCTGTGCCTTACAACTACTGGGTGTCCAAGCTGGACACGTGGTATGAACTGGCACTCTACGCCTTGGAGGTGCTGGCCTGCCCTGCCGCCAGCGTTCTGTCTGAGCGGGTATTTAGTGCTGCTGGTGGCATCATAACAGATAAGCGTATCCGCCTTTCCACCGACAATGCTGATAGGTTGACACTTATAAAAATGAACAAGGCCTGGATTTCCCCTGACTTCTCCACTCCACTGGAGGAAAGCCCCGGGGGAACATAAACTCACTTTATATATGTTATTTACAATGATGGGAATACTCTGTATTCCCATTCACCCCTTCCACCCCAAAAACGGGTATATGGTTGACTCTTAATGTTCTCATCCTCCTCCTCCTCTTCCATATGCCCTGGGATATAATTTTTATATAGGGCCAGCTCACCAGCGTGCCCTGGGATATAATTTTTATATAGGGCCAGCTCACCAGCGGGCCCTGTGATATAATTTTTATATAGGGCCAGCTCACCAGCGGGCCCTGTTTGCCAATTTTTATATAGGTCAGCTCACCAGCGGGCCTTCTCATATAATGTTTTATTGGGTCAGCTCTCTAGCGGGCCCTCTCATATAATGTTTTATAGCGTCAGCTCACTAGCGGGCCTTCGCATATAATGTTTAGGATGGTCAGCTCTGCAGCAGACCCTCACCCATAATGTTTTAGATGGTCAGCTCAGCGCACGTTTCCCTCTTAATCATGGCCTCAGTTCTGAAAATCAAGGAAATTTTTGGGAGAATTTGCCTCTGCGCACGTTTCCCTCTTAATCATGGCCTCAGTTCTGAAAATCAAGGAAATTTTTGGGAGAATTTGCCTCTGCGCACGTTTCCCTCTTAATCATGGCCTCAGTTCTGAAAATCAAGGAAATTTTTGGGATAATTTGCCTCTGCGCACGTTTCCCTCTTAATCATGGCCTCAGTTCTGAAAATCAAGGAAATTTTTGGGAGAATTTGCCTCTGCGCACGTTTCCCTCTTAATCATGGCCTCAGTTCTGAAAATCAAGGAAATTTTTGGGAGAATTTGCCTCTGCGCACGTTTCCCTCTTAATCATGGCCTCACTTCAGAAAATCGATGAAATTTTTGGGAGAATTTGCAGATGATATACAAGTAAATATACAGCAAATACTGTTTGGTAACAATTTTTCGCCTAAAGTCGTTTTTATTTTCCTTTTTGTGTGTTTTACGGTCAGTCTGTAAAAATGGCGTACTACGGGCGAAAGATCGTTCCCAGCAGCGATGTTGGAGTCCAAGGTGCATCCAGACATCCTCCCTATGCTGTCCCTGAACCATTTCTGTAGTGTTTCCATCTTTTTCTGCCCTTTTCCTATGGACCAGGCACCCTCCCCTCATCAGAGCAGGGGGTGCCTGGTGTAATGCTCGAGTCCTCCCATTGACTTCAATGGGGCTCGGATGCTCGGCCGAGCACTCGAGCCTCAGGGGGTGCTCGGTCAGAGCACCCGAACATCCGAGCATTGGGGTGCTCGCTCATCACTAGTAATTATTCAAGGCCTCAAGTCTTTGTTCAATTAAGACCATCTGCTGTTGGCCTTTTGTCTCATGTAACATGACTGAATTAAGTCCTTTTGTATCTGGTTTCACCTATCAGTTCAATGTAGAGATTTGTGTATAAATATCTGTAGTTTGTGTCAATAAAGTGAGTTATGTTTGGAGTGAACAAGGAGTCCTGGAGTCTTGCATTGCTTATGGTCTAAAGTATCCACTCTGATACCCATCTGTGCCAAGTATCCTGAATCGTCGACCGCCTGCTGCCAGTTTCCTGCAACCTAAGTTCGTGGACTGTCAGGCGGCGATGTGGACTCTGCCTTGCTTGTTCCAGTAGAACCTTCAATTCGAGCAATGGAGTGCTTGAATGGCTTGGCAACCGCTACCCTTTGTTCCTGCGACACTTTCCCTGTTCTTCGTAGCCTGGGAGTAGAGGCTTCATTCTCTACTGCCCGTGTTTCCCTGCTGCAGTGATCCTGTGACTGTTTCAGTGACCGTCCATACGTCAACCGGTGCATCTGACAGCACTTATCTGGCGTTGAGAAGGAGAAACCTGGGAACGACGGCGGAAGGCGACGTGGTCCCTTCTCAGCTTCCGTTACAGTCCGGAACCGCTCCACTCCCTCTAAGATATGATGGGGAACCCACGTTGTATCGTGGATTCATAAATCAACTCGGAATTTTTTTGGAACTGGTACCAAATGCATTCCAGAATGAAAGAAGCAAAGTGGGCTTTATGATTTCCTTGTTGACTGGCAGAGCATTGGTGTAGGCCAATCCGTTATTGGAGATGGCTAAACCCATAATTTCTAACTTCACAGAATTTGTGGATGTCTTTCGTAAAGTATTTGACGTTCCAGTCCAAGCAACCTCTGCTGCAAAAAAACATGAACATTTGCCAGGGCGTCCGTACTGTAGCAGAATATGCTATTGAATTTCGTACATTAGTGGCAGAGGTAGGCTGGAACAACGAGGCTCTGGTGGTGGCCTTCTCACAAGAGCTTAATGATATTATCAAGGATGAGATGGCAGCTCGTGAGCTGCCTGAGGATCTCTATCAGTTTATTTCTGTCGCTATACTGATTGATACCCGCATCAGGGAAAGATCCCCTTTTAAAGTCTGCAAGCCTAGGTCTGAGTCTCGACTGGCACCAAACTGGGAGCTCCCACCCATGCTTCCCTTGCCTCCCAATCCTCCTAGTGCCGAGGTTAGTAGGGCTGAGACCATGGAAGTCAGTTTTACATGCCTGTCCAGGGAGGAGTGGTCCTTGCCTTGTCTATGCCTGTACTGTGGTAAGGCTGGACATATGTTACGAGCCTGTCCTGTGCATCCGGGAAACACACGCACCTAGGGTCTCTGAGGGGACAGATTCTAGGTGGCATAAATCAGTTCCCAGACCAAGAGCAAAACAAGCCCATTCTACAGGTGGCAATATCTTGGGCAGCGAAAGTGCACCGATGCCTATCATTCCTCCAGATCGCATATTGGCCACCATATGCACTAGTATCACATCTCCTCTGGGCAAGGAGATTTTGGCTTCCAAAGGCAATGCTCCAGCATAGAATCCTAAATGTTTCATAGCCGAATCTGTACCAGATTACTGGAAACATACCACTCCTTGAGGGCAGCTGGACACATTGGTCGTGACCAGCTGATTTGGTCAGTCTCTCAGCTCTTTTGGTGGCCTAGCTTAAGAGCAGATTGTGCAGCATTTGTGGAGGCCTGTTCCATTTGTGCTCGTGCTAAGACCCCGAGACACCTTCCATTGGGGTTGCTCCAGACGGTTCCTAATGGTGAGTGCCCATGATCACACGTAGCCATAGCCATAGATTTTATGGTGGAGCTGCCAGTTTCTAAAGGATGTATGATCATATTGATGATAGTGGACCGTTTTTCCAAGATGGATCATTTTGTCCGTCTCCAGGGACTGCCTTCCTCCAAGGAATTGGCTGTGGTGTTTGCTAGAGAGGTGTTCCGACTCCACGGAATACCTAAGGTTCTGGTCTCTGATCATGGGAGCCAATTCATGTCATGGTTCTGGAGGGCCTTTTGCGACCAGATGGGCATCCAGTTGTCGTTTTCTTACTCCTATCATCCCCAGACTAATGGTGCTGAGAGATCCAACCAGGGGTTGGAACAATTTTTGCACTGTTTTATCTCTGACCATCATGATAATTGGGCTGACTTGTTGCTGTGGGCAGAGTTTGCCAGGAATTGTGCCCTAAACTCTTCATCTGGGAGCTCTCTTTCCTGATCAGCTATGGGTTCCAACCATCCCTGCTCCCGGACTCTTTTTGGGTTCAAGACATTCCGGCTCTGGACAAGCATATTAGGCAGCTCCGCTCCACATGGGCACAGGTTCAGAATGCCTTATGAAGGTCAGAAACATGCAGACCCCAGGAGGTGTCCTGCTCCTGTTTTCCAGGTTGGGGATAGAGTGTGGCTGTCTTTCAGGAACCTGAATCTCCAAGTACCTTGTTATAAGCTCACGGGACTTCATCAAGACCAGAGTCTGAGAGTCAAGCTATTAATTAAGCATTCAGAATCCGGAAGTTATATCCACAACAATTCAAATTGACCTATTACACTTCAACACTATTAACTCATTCCTCGCTTCTGAAATGCTCTATCCCACACTTAATTATTTACATGAATAAATGACATTTTTGGCTTCCATGTTAAAGTAAACTTCCTCAAAATAACTTATTTTAGTGGTTTTAATGATGCAGCACTCCTGGGCAACTACAAATTATTATAAAGTATTATGAAATTGACCACAAGGACTCCCAACAGATTTAAACCCCTTCACACATCAATATGTATATACCTCTTATTTAAATTCACCAAATGTCTCAGAATTTTTCTCAAAAATAAGTTATAAAGTCTTACATTTCTAAAACATTTTATAATTAAAACATCACAGTCCCTTTATTACAAATATCAAATGTTTTTTTTGTTTTTTTTTTCAAAACTTTTTTATTAAATTATATTGAAATATAAAATACAATATAAAGCATACAGAATATTTTGCAGGCAACAATGACATCAGAGGAAAGTAAACATCTGTCAAACATAGCAGTGGATTACAGTCCAATCACAGTTGATGGACCATTACTTGGTATACAGGTTCTTTTCATATGAAGTGACATTGCATCATACACAGCAAATTACACTCCAGAGAAGACAATGGTATGAACAAGAACCTAAAGACGAAGATCTTTGATTACAAAAAAAAAAAAATTCTCCGACGTCATTGAGGTGCGACTCCAACAGCGAGTCTATCATATAGTGCATACTAAAAACCACAAACTAACAAGGAAAAGTGGTGTCTCAATGAAACAAGAAGGTCTTACATTGCAAAGCAACAATAAAAATATAAAGGGTGTCCACAACGTCCCCCCAGGAGAACCTATTTTCCTCCCAACCCACTAATTCTACCAGTCCCTCTGTGTTACCGAAGATGTGTCTAATTGTCTGATTGTCCGTTCATCCATCCACCTTGTGTAGCGAAAGCAAGTGTAAAAGTCATCTTGCTGAGACTTGGGTAATATATGAATAAAAGGATCCCATATCATCACAAATTTTTCCCCTAGGGCCTCTTTGTTCTCCAATGAGAGAATCCAGTTCAATTTTGTGAAATGTAACATTCGAGTTTTCCATTGAAGTAATGTAGGGGGTTCGGGTGAAAGCCAATGAGTTAAGATCACCTTAATAGCTGTCAGTATAGAGTAGTCCAACAAAGTCATATGAGGTATCGTCAGTGAGAGCGAGGTCTCATAGGCCCCCAGCAGAAAGGACGGGGTGGGAAAATCTACCGAAAGACCCATTTTCTCAGTTATATAAGCAAACATCTTGGTCCAAAAAGAAAAAATAGGTGGACAGAGATAAAGATCATGTAGCAGGGTAGCCTGGGGTTCATCACACCTAGGACAGAGTGGAGAGGTGGTCAGGCCAATAATATGGGATAATTTGGGGGTGACATAAGTCCTATGTAGGAGTCTGTAGGAGACCTCATGAAAGTAAGAGGCAGGGGAGTGGCGTAAACGACTACGGAAGCTTTGATATATCCTATCAGGAGTTAATGACGGGATGTCAATAATCCATTTATCAATGGAAGATTGAGCAATGCGGGTAGAAAGCACCTGTAATAAGAGATTATAGGCTCTGGAAATCGTAAAAGGAAAAGGATATGAGGCCTGTAGAAGGCAATCAAGTGGGTTATCCGAAATTTGGAATTGCAGAATAGGCAGGAGCGAATGCACGTAATGTTTGGCCTGAAGATAGGTGAATAAATTATTAGATGGAAGATCATACTTAATCTGGAAGTCAGGAAAGTGATAGGGCTTTCCAGTGGTTGGGTCAAGAAGAGCCCCGACGTAGAAGATCTTCTTTTCTGCCCATGTATAAAATCTCCCATCCGGGGAGCCATGTTGGAAAAGAGGGTTTTGAAGGAAAGGGAGGAAAACTGAAACATTTTTAGTTTTGTGTAATAGGTGTCAGGAGTATTGCCATGCTTTAATTGTTGAGCTGATTAAAGGATTGTTTAAACAGTGGTCGGGGATATGAGAACGTGGGGCATGTAGAAGATAACTAAGAGCCATGTGTGGGGTAAATGCCTGGCCCCAGGTAGAGTTTGTGAAGGTATTAGTATGGTTGATCCAATCCTTAGCAATGCGTAAGAGGCAAGCCACATTGTACAATCTGATATTAGGGAGTCCCAGTCCCCCCTGTTCTCTCCTCCTCTGCAATTTGCCTATACTAATTTTGGGCCTTTTTCCCTTCCAAATGAAACCCTGAAATTTCTTGTCAAGAAATCTCACATCCGAGTTGGGCAAATATAATGGCATTGTTTGTAATACATACAACAGTTTAGGGAAAACCACCATCTTAATCAGTTGAGACCTACCAATAAAAGAGAGCGGAAGTGAACGCCAAGCATGAAGATCCGAGGCAATCCGGCCAAGTAGCGGTGGAATATTACTATCATATAGTCGATCCATGTGCCGTGGCAAATGAATCCCCAAAAACTTAATGTGATCATGAACAATACGAAATTTACTCAAGGGGGCTGCAAGAGGAAGGTGATAAGGTGTCAGCCAGAGTGCCACAGATATGTGAAACCTGCTATAGATTGAAATTCACCCAAAACAGTCGAAATGTCAGCGAGTGCTGTTAGGGGATGTCAAATAAAGAGCAGAAGATCATCAGCAAACGCAGATAATTTGACCTCCCGCCCACCCAGGGTCACCCCTCGGAACGAACGGAGCAGATTAAGCTTCCTTAGCAAAGGGTCTAAGGCAAGGTTAAACAGCAAGGGGGAGAGCGGTCAACCCTGTCTGGTGCCCTTCGAGAGGGTGAATAGCAGAGAATTAAGATTATTCGTAGTGATAGTGGCCCTGGGGGAGCTATACAGGAGTTTAACGAAACCAGTAAAATGATGTCCAAAGCCCTGTACCGAGAGAAGATAAAATAGATGGGGCCAGAGAATGTTGTCGAACGCTTTTTCCGTGTCTAAATTCACCATGAGATGTGGAACATGGGGGAAATCGTTCTCTTTCATAATCACCGCCAAGGCAGTACGGATATTGGTAACAGAGTGCCAACCCGTGAGGAAGCCCGTTTGTTCAGGGGAAATAAGTTAAGAAAGAATACGATTCAATCTGGTCGCCAGAATTTTGGTTAAAAGTTTATAGTCAGTATTAAGTAAGGATATGGGTCTATAAGAATCGACTTTGTTATGGTCTCTACCCGGTTTAGGAAGAACTATAATCCTAGCTAAAGCAAAATCCTTTGGGAGGTGGTGATCACAAAGGGCCGTGTTGTACAAGGCTAATAGTGAAGGTGCTATATCCGGGCCAAGAACTTTATAAAATTCACCCGGAAGGCCATCGGGTCCAGGTGCTTTCACGGACGGAAGGGAGTTGAGAGCCTCTTGCAATTCCAGTGATGTGATCGGCACATTAAGGGAGTCAGCCTGAGCAGCGGAAAGTTTGGGAAGACTGATGTCAGACATAAAGGCCTCTCTCAATGAGGAGCAATCCTCTTCACCTGTATATAAGTTTTTATAATATGCTTCAAAAGCGTTATTTATTTGTGTGTTATCCGTAGAGACGGTTTCCTGACAATTGAAAATAGAGCTGATAGAATTGGGGCCTCTGGAAGTCTTTATAACGTGTGCCAGGAGCCTACCTTGCTTATTTGCATGTTTGAAATAGTGCGCTGAGCGTAGGTTAACATACCGTTGTGCCATGGTCGCAGACAGTGTGTCGTAGGCTTTTTTGGCTTCAAGGTATCAGGATTTATTTTGTGCAGTCACGGAGCGCAAATAGGCCGAATAGCTGGCATTCAGGCGCTGTTGGAGCGAGTTTAATTTGGCTTTGGTATCCTGACGCAATTTAGTATGATATGATATAATATGGCCCGTAAGAACAGTTTTAGCAGCGGGCCAAAACGTGAGGGCATCCTGTACATGGGCTTTGTTGTCAATGCAGTATAAGTCCCAGGCCGATTTCAAACTGGCCTTGAATTCCTGGGTATGAATTAGAAAAGCGGGCATACGCCAGTTAAAAGAGACAGGAAGAGGGAGTTTGAACGAGAGGGTACAGGAAACCGGGGCGTGATCAGAGATATGAATGGGGTGGATTTGACAGTGTTGAATGAGGGACAAGACCGCTGAAGCAGCCGGAAAATAATCTATTCTGGTGAAAACCGAGTGTGGGTGGGAGTAAAAAGTATATTGTCGTTCAATAGGATTAAGAGTCTGCCATACATCACGGAGAGCCATTTGGTCAATCCACTTAACCAGCGTGGCTGGGGACTGACGAACTGAGACTACTGGCCGTCCACTTCTATCAATGTGAGGGTTAACGATAGAGTTTAAGTCACCTCCCACTAGCAGTTGATCCAAAGGGAAGTTCATCAAGTTATTTAAAAGAGTGGCAAAAAAGGTATGAGACGGACTGTTAGGAGCGTATACATTGCACAATACTAAAGGGCGACCATCTACATCTGCCTGGACTATTAAGAATCTCCCCTCCGGGTCCACCACCTTCTGATTCAATTGAAAGCTAAGAGATTTGTGCACAAGGATAGCCAGGCCTCGTTTCTTACTGGAGAAAGGGGTGTCGATACAAGTACCCACCCAGTCCCTACATCGTTTCTGATGTTCCGTGACAGATAGGTGAGTCTCCTGGAGGAAAGCCACCCGTGTGCCCAAATGTTTCAGATGAGACAGGATTTGCCTGCGCTTTATTGGACTATGAATACCCCCTACATTCCATGTAGTGAAAGTGAGATCATGCAATTGTGTATGGGAACCTCGAGCAGAGCATGAGCTCATGGCGGATCAGGGAAGAGAACTAATATGAGCAGATGAAAATTATCAGTCTTACCCAACAGCTCTCCCAGCGAGGAGCCATCGAGGGACACCCAAGGGATTTAACGCAGGACACCCAAAATAACAAGCATTGGAGGAGCCAATGCAGACAGAGCGGGAGGAGACACCAAAACCCCCGCAACCCTGCACGGGCCAGAGAAGGACCAAAATCCAAACAGTACAAACCTAACAAACATTTGTAACAGAAAAGACATGTTCAAGGAACTAATCGGTTCCAATATCGACAAAACAATGTGACCCCCCAAACCCGTCTCACATAGTTAGTAAAGAATAGATACTTGTAAAACCCACCTCCCCCACTAGGGAGACCACCGGGACCCCAGGGAGCCACCAGAGGGTGTAAAATACAGGAGCCAGGAGAGGCCGGATCCCAGCTCATGGGCCCAAATGGCCCTGCCTAGAGTGAATCTAGGCAGCCGGAAAGCCACCTCCCCCAGCCCCATCCCACCAGCACCCCCCAGGCCCCTGGCGGAAAACCCCACAATCCCCACCTCCCCCCATAAAGCAGATCACCATAACGTAACTAAACAGCTTACCCCATAACCCAGAATCAAAAGGAGAGGTCCCCCTCTATCCCCCGAAGGGCAGAGAAGGGGAGCAGTGAAACACCATCCTGGACCGCAGCCGAAAAACAGCCGAACCCATTAGAGGATCCCCCCCTCCCCCCGTAGGGCAAAGGAGAGAGCCCCCAACTAAACCCCCCAGGTCCAGGATGATGTATAGCACAGTGTTCTGGCTTCCAAAGCAAACATACAAAAGCAGTAGGTAATTAAGTGTTACTCAATTGAGAGATATCACCAAAGCAGGTAACAAGAGGAGATCCAGTTGATACAGTCATGATAGATGTAGGCTGTCATAGAATGCCCATGCATCTTTGCGGGAGTCGAACCATCGCGGCTTTTCCCCGTCCAGGACTCTGAGATGTGCTGGGTATATCAGTGCAAACTTGATGTGATTTTGAAACAGTTTTCCACAAATCTCAGCAAACTCCCGAAGTTTCGCGGACACCCTTGCAGAATAGTCCTGGAAAAGCAGCAGTTTGTGATTCTTATATTCCAGACGATCCATCTTGCAGTAGGCAAACAACAGTCTCTGTTTATCTGCAAAGTTTAGCAATCGAAAGATAACTGGTCTTGGTCGGTTGGCGGTGTCCTCGCCTGGGGGTCCCAAGCGATGAGCCCTTTCAATTGGCAGTGGAGAGACCAAGTCATCCAAATGAAGCAGATCAGGAAGACCCTTCGAAAGAAAGACATTCAATTCTCTGCCCTTCAGCGGTTCTGGAAGACCCACGATCCTGAGATTATTCCGTCTGCTACGGTTCTCCAGATCATCAAGTTTATCAGTAAGCAGGTTAGCAGTTGATTCAAGGGTCTGGATTTTCTGCTGTAGATCAGTGATTGACAATTCGCAAGTAGTAGTGCGGGAGTCTATATCCACTAGTTGTTCTTTGTGTGCTTTCAATTCACCCAGTATCTCTTGCATGGACGAGTTGAGAGAGTCCATCTTTCCGTCAATCAATGGAGTAAGCAGATTCATCACGGGCCTGGCAGTAGCATCCGCAAGAGAGGGAGTATCTGAATCCGGCACCTCATCAGAGTCCATAGTAGAGTCATCAACGTCAGGGGTTGAGATAGCGGATTTCTTCCTATCAGGTCTGCCTCCACCTCTAATGTGGCGTTGTGGCTTAGATTGGTCAGACATTGTAAGGAAGCGTTCCGTGAAGCTGATGAAGCCGTCAAACTGCAAATAGGAGTAATGTCACAGCAAGAATTCCAGAGGCGGGTTATGTGGGGGACAAGTGGGCCTCAAACTGGCTACATGTCGGGGGGCCACATTGCAAAATCTTCTCAAGCCATCAGGCTTCAAACAACAGTGACAGGAGTGTCATTGCTGAAATATACATGGGGCAGAGAGGTAAAACATATACAGGGAAGATCACATACAGGGGAGTTGTGGAATATGGGAAAGGTGTTGATTGCAGTTAGACAGGAGCACACCAACATTGGGCTGTCCAGCCACTTCTTTGCCACAACGACAAATCCACAGAACGGATTAGGAAATGGTAAGCCCATCCATATGGCGGTGCGTCAGCCTGAAGCCATTTTCTTTAACCCCCTTTTTGTAGGCACCACAGATATATCTTGTCATCAAATGTAAGCAGTGATTCAGAGCTTGGAGCCCAGGTGAAAAAAAAAATATACACGGGGCAGAGGGTGAAAAACAAATAGAGGAGAGTCACAAACAGGGGAATATCCAAGTCAGAGCTGTGAAACTGACTCCACTGTGCAGGGCCATAAGTCCCCAGGGCCCCAGAAGGCAATAAGCGGAATAAAAGACCTAATGGCAGGGAAGGGATACTGGGAGAAAAAAAAATAAACGGAAGGTGCACTAACAGTAAAATAAAGGGGAGGAAATGTCAAGCAAATGTCAGAAACAGCAGCTCAAATCCAGTACTCACTGCAACGGAAGGAGAATGAATCCAACAGGGCCTCTGCGCCACCTTCCTCCTCTTCCTTGCGTAGCTCCCCACCAGCGGGAGTGTCTCAGGCCGCTCTGGGTGCCCTCTGTCAGCGTCTCCGAGCAACTGAATATGACAGGGATGAAGAGTTGCGACGCCACTCCGTTCTATACAGTCATCCGGCGTCCCGCCGGGCGGATGAGGCGCACAAGGCCGTGGCTCAGGCCTATGCGTCCGGGAACCGCCGTGTACCACTGAATGAAGAAAGAAGGGCCTCTACAGAGAACTCAACAGCTGGGCTGTAAGTATACCGTTGGGTATAGGCGAAAATAAGGCTGTAGACGCAGGATGGCAATGGATAACAAACAGAAATAGCGGAGCCTCTCCAACAGACGTCCGCTCAGTACAAATATCAAATGTTTAATGAGAAAGTTTTTGTGACCCCGCTCCACAGTATCGTAGGCACACTCACAAAAACATATTGAATTTCAATTCCTCATTAAGTCCTTGAGGGGAAACTGATCCCAATTTATAAATCCATTTAGCCTCACATTGCAACAAAGCTCTATCATAATCACCCCTCCGAATTGTCTTTTCAATATGACATATTCCAATGGCCTGTAGTCCATCTACCTTTCCTCCATGACATTCCAAAAAATGTCTAGCCACCGGGTTTTCCATATTCTGCTTTTCAATGTCACGTTTATGTTCAAGAATACGTTTTCTAAGTTGTCTAATTGTTTTACCAACATATATCCTATTACATGAACAACACAATTGATATATATAACTCCCTCCGTCTTACAATTTATAAAACTACGAATATGATAAACACTAGTTCCATTGTGATTAACAAAAGTCTTAGCTTGATGAACAAATTTACAGGCACTACAGGTACCACATTTATACATCCCCTTAAGGGACGTTTTCCCCAACCAGGTATTATTCATTCTTGATTCTTTAAAATAGCTATTCACTAATTTGTCATGGAGGTTAGGAGCTCTTCTAGCAACTAAGGCTGGACTATCCCTAACAATCTCTCTCAAAATAGCATTTTGAGTAAGAAGATGCCTGTGTTTCTTCATAACATTTAAATGTTATGAAGAAACACTGGCATCTTCTTACTCAAAATGCTATTTTATAAAATCAAAAGCTAAAAACGCTATTCACCCTATCATGTATTTATGCTTCTACAGGTGGTATTCATATAATATGGAGACATACTCCCCAGCCATAGGAATGGTGCTGTAACTAGGAACTCTACTGCTCTCTCAAATATTTTCACTTGTTCACTTGAAATAATGTGTATAAAAGATGATGCTTTATTTAAAATATAAAAACATCTGTATGGACACATACAAGGACAGTGAATAAATCATCTCAAGGGACTTGTGATGCTTTTTGGTCTGCACTGGCCTTTACTCATAGGCAAAGTGTGCGAGAAAACAAATGGTTTAAATAGACAGGTAATGTGAACAGACCCACCTCCTTAAAGACATATTCTTAAAATCCAAGAATAAATAAAAAAAATGGTAATCAGGAAAAAAAAATCCTTTCATACTGAATATGCATACCTGGGAACTTTGTTCTTTGCTCTCCCCGGAGGGGAGTCCCGTGGTGCCAGTGGGTGGAGGGGAAATGACGTGATTCGCATTAAAAAGGTGCTGGGACTTAAAAATAGCAGAAGTGGAGACCCGGTAATGCCCCAGAGACCCGGTAATGCCATGTGAAAACTGTAGTCTCCAGGGCAAATCCGGAAAGTTCCCAGTTATGTGAATATGGGTTGAAATATAATCACATATTATACAGTAATAGATACTTAGAAAAATTGCAAACGTGCAATTTAGTCCTAAAGATAAGAAAGATTCCGGTGCAGAGATACACATATAACATCAGACCAAATTCACAACTGTACATAATCCAATTATTAAACTAAAAAATAGGATTCAACAAGATAATAGAATAAACTTAAGTCCTATTCAGCATTTAGTTCATATAGGATTCGTGTATCGAGTTGATGCATCCAAAACTTCTCCCGTCTACCTAGGCAGTGTAAAGTGCTACCACCTCTCGGGGGTCTGAATACTCTCTTAATACCCTGAAAGCCAAAATGTTCCAAACCAGAATCATGGGACAAAATATAAGATGTTTCCTAATCCATTCTTTGAGCGAAAGTATAGTACGCCACACATATTATTTAAGACACTCTTTGCTAATAACGAAGTGAACAACTCCAGAAGTGCAAAAATTAATGAAACCATCAATATTTTAAGTCTTCTCAGTTACGGAGCTATGAAAGGTCTTGGATACTGAAACAAATAAACAACACTTTCATCTGCCTCCATATTTGAAGAAACACATGTACCCATAGATTTTCTTGACCAAGAAAACATACTCAAAGACAAACTCCTTTCTAATGTATATGGCCTCCTACAGGTAAATCTATAGCCTCCATCAAGAATTTCCTTTAACGTCTCATTTCCATACAGTATTGGAAAAAGACATCTGATAACAGTACAGACATGTTTTTCCTGTCTATATACTGTTACAAAAGTAATAGGTTGCTCGGGTGAATTGGAAATATTACGGGACAAAGCCTCATCTTTTACACACATCATTTCAAGTGAACAAGTGTGGATATTTTGTTGTACTATGTAAAGAGCACCTCCCTAGATTAGTACTGTTTCACACAGTAATTATATGATTATGCCTGACTGCTGTATGATGGCCACCTACCTAGTTAAGTCCACTGGTTACTCCCTTGAGCATTTCATTTGCGTTTCATGCTATTGTTCCAGCTAATGACGTGTTAAAATTCAGTTCTTAAAGGCACAAATTAGGCCAGAATTTGCTACTGAGAGCAAGGAGCTTGTTTTTTTTTTTATCATGGGAAGCAAGATAAATTTTACTATTGTCACGGTTACCCAGAGAAGTTCAGGAGTCAGTACGGTTAGTTAATGCAATTTATTAACAAATGACATAAAGAAGTTATAAACAATATATACAATAGGAATAAGCACAGGGTAATAGCCAGCAAGCCTGCTATCAGAAATAATAGGTTGCAATGCTAAACCACTGTGCTGGAGACTAGGCCTTAGCCACTGGAAGTCTCAGCTGGAACCAGGAACAGGAACTGGAACAGGAACCCAGGATCTTGATCCAACAAGGAATGAAATCTGACTCAGCCTGCAGTCAGAAGGAAATATCACTGACTCACACCTGGAGCCAGGAAGGGTGAATACTGACTCATGCCTGCAGTCAGTAGGAGCGAATACTGACTCACGCCTGCAGTCAGTAGGAGCGAATACTAACTCACGACTGCAGTCAGTAGAAGTAAGGTGAAAACTGACTCACACCTGCAGTCAGTTATGCAAGTCTACTAGAGCTCCAGCCCCGTACTAGATTGGGTGTCTGCTCACCAGGGAAAAAGACGAAAGAATAGTCAGACAGAACCACAAGTCAGCACCAGAGGGGGTAGTTAGACAAGCTGGGTCATACACAGTTCAGGTAGTCAGCCAGAGCCACAAGTCTGCACCATATTGGATGTCCACTATTAGGGGTTAGGCAAAAGAATAGTCAGACAGAGCCACAGGTCAGTACTAGAATGGATGGAAGACTAGCCAGGTCATACACAGAGCCCAAGGTAACAGAACTGCTATGAACAACAAAGCAAGGGCAACTGAGTCAGGCCTCAGTCTGCCCTTTAAACCCCTCCACAGGAAGTAGGGAGGAAGTAGGAAGTTGGTAGGAGGAGACTACAGGAAGCAAACAGATAAAACAGAGGCCTGCACCATGCTTGAAGCCTCACGCCTGCAGATGATGCTGAAGTCAATGTAAGCTGTAACAGTACCCCCCCTCAAAGGCCCCGCCCTCCGCGGAGCTGGCTGGGGTTTGTCAGGAAATCGAGCATGAAACCTGCGTACCACTTTAGAAGCGTGGTAAGTCTTCAGCAATTTAATGCGCAATTGCACCGGCACAAAGCAACGACCCTCGGGTCTCTCAACAGGAACAGCAGCCTGGGCAACCAAAATCTCCTCGCCCAGAGGAGAGGTTATACAGGTACGAATCTTAGCAAGAATACTATCAGCAGGAATGATCTGAGAGGGAGGATCCTCTTCCCTTGTTGGAGAACAGATCTGGCGAGACATCGCGTCTGCCTTGACAACTATACATATTTTATGTATGGGTAAATATCTGTTTTCGTGTGGAAAAATATTTTTATCAGCAGCATTCATGGGGTTAAAATCCCCATTTAAATCAGCAGTATTTCTTATTTGTCCTTTATGGTACAATTTTAGGGTTTCTACACCCTTAATCAGTCAGTATTATAAAAGCCTTTTTTTATAGATTGGGCATGATTCTTAGTCTCTGTTTAAAAGGACTCACATGGATTGGGGACATGTATGTAAACAATATTAGATATGGTGGATATAATATCAGACCATTAAGGTTTAACCTTAACACAGCTTCACCAAGTGTGGGGCATTGTCCTCACATCCAGCCTGTACCTCCAACACAGCAGAGATGTTTGTGGGTATATTTCAGCCAGAGTTTCCGGGGGATATTGTACCATGGGTACAGTGTTTTTACATACAGTATATGTTATATGTAGATTTTTGGATATAGAGTTAACTATAAGCCATTTTTCTATTGTTAATTTAGAACAGACATCTCATCTCTTCCAACGTGTTTAAGTCTGGAAAATATGGGTCAGGAGTTATAAATGGATCTGCTACGTGTATGTTCAAAGTTGTTTGATAAGAAATTTCTCAAAGGGCGTTATCGCCATCAGGAGATTATTTTTGTTGGACTGAGAAAATATATTTTGATTGATTGGCCTATAAGACTAGTTGTCTGACTTTTCAAAGGACAGGGTGTCCTGGAATATTCCAAATGGGACCAACGGCCCTTCTCTATTTGACAGATTCTGTGGTTAATTTCTGTTTTTCTACACCTAACAAGGAAATATTTCCCCCTGGCAACATGGAAATTGTGTGTCCCTCCTTTTGCCTCTTTTTTTTTCTCCCTTAGTCCCTTTTGACTCTTTTTCTCCCTCTTGACCCCCCTCTCTGCCTCTTTCACCACCCGCTCTTGATCCCCCTTGGTCTGCCTTACCCTCCTCTGCCAGGTGCTTGCTGTTCTCTCGCGAGCACCGGCAGAGGTCAGCGTCGGAGCGTTGCCATGGTAACCAGCGGCACCGGTATCGGTGCAACCCTAATATATATACTTTAACGAAGATTTACAGGGAGAGATTCATTTTCTCCCTTTGCCTGTTCACCTTCAGAAGTTGTTTTACCCAACAATTTGGATACTTCAAATTTTAATGTGACCATTTCCCTACTGTAATAAGGGAATATTTACTTTATGTATGCCTATTTTGGCGTGTTTTAAACTCTTATAGTGTATATATATATATATATATATATATATATATATATATATATATATATATCCTATGTAATAATTTGCTAAGTTGTGTGTTACGCCCGACATGCGCAGTAGACACTGCTGCGTGAGCGGCAGTCATGCGCAGTACAGACTGGCCGCGCTGTGGCTGATACAGAGCTGGGCGCTCCAGCTCTGTATCAGCAGTGGCCCGGGCAGTCTCTGCTGCGCGTGACTGCCCCACGACCGGCTGCCAGAGGCACTGTGGCCCGTGTAACGGGCTGTTCAACTAGTATATATATATATATATATATATATATATATATATATATATATATTGTCTTTGACTCTATTAAACTAATTACTACACTTAGATTTTATCTCTCTGTCTTTCCCATTCCAATAATAGTCACTGAGTACTTGGAAGCAAGGAATGAAAAGTACAACTCACTTGCAGATAAAAGCTGGATGATGGGTTGCCATAGGTTGACAGACAAAACTAACTTTCAAGGCTGCTGCTGCTTCTGAGAGCTGCTTGAAAGCGAAGCTAAGATGTGAAGCTAGGGAGTGGTGTAAAGTGCAAAAAGCTCACATAGGTGAATTGCACGACTAGGAACTTACAAACAAACAAAGATATTCTGCTGTTGGCCTTTTGTCTCATGTAACATGATTGGATTAAGCCATTTTGTATCTGGTTTCACCCATAAGTTCAATGTAAAGATTTCTGTATAAATATCTGTAGTTTGTGTCAATAAAGAGAGTTATGTTTTGGAGTGAACAAGGAGTCCTGGAGTCTTGTATTGCTCATGGTCTAAAGTATCCACTCTGATACCCATCTGCGCCAAGTATCCTGAATCGCCGACCGCCTGCTGCCAGGTTCCTGCGACCTAACTTCGTGGACTGTCAGGCGGCGACGTGGACTCTTCCCTGCTTCCAGTGATCCTGCGACTGTTTCCAGTGACTGTCCATACTTCAACGGGTGCATCCGACGGCGCTTATCTGCGTCAAGAAGGAGAGACCCGGGAATGACGGCGGAAGGCGACGCGGTCCCTTCTCAGCTTCCGTTACATTGGTGGCATATCGGTGGGATTTCTCCTTCTTTTATCGGGTGTACCAGCTAAGAGATTGCGGCGAAAGCGCGGCTACCGGAGGCCATAGGAGTGTACGATATGCGGTACCACTACATCGGATGTCAATGGGAGACCTTCCTAGGTGATTTAGCTAAGGAGTTTTACCGGGAGGTCACCATCTGCATCACAGAGGAGTTCCGAGTCAGGACGGATACTGGAAAATGATCAAGTGCCTTCACAAGGAGTATACAGGAGTTATGGTCGACTTTTTCCCGTTCAACTTGCACCTGAAACTTCAACAACTGGTGTGGATGGCCTTTCAGGAGGATGCTACTTTTGGCCAGAGGAATTACAGCCACTACTGGGAGATTTGGGAGAAAAGAAAGGCCATGTTTGGAAGCTACTTTCCTCCAGACCTGGAGGGGGAACCTAGATCGTTTAGTCGAGGAGGAATGGAACTTGGAGCTAATGTACATGGGCTGGATAGAGGAAGCCCAGGAGATACAAAGAGAGGAAAAAGACTGGGGGGTTACTCATCTGAGGAGGACTTCAGTGGAGCTGAGGACTTAGATGGATCTGCCCCTGTTCACTCCACACTGTGAGTGGGAATGCGTTCCTCACCAGTGCTCCTTGTGGTGCCCCTACATCAGGGAAGGGGACAACGGTCCTCCCTGATACCCCTTTTCTCTTGGAGTATACTTTTCCTGAGCTGAGAAGTGGGAATGCATTCCTCCTCAGCCAAGAAGATGCCTCTGCATCAGGGTATGGGACAAACGTCTCCCCTGATAGACATGTGGCCCCTTCCCCTGCTTTCCCAGCTGCGGTGGATGAGACGCAGGTCCCCACCAGCAGCAATGTTATGCCCCCACTGATGGGTAGGAGAGAGCCCATCAGCCCCTGTGAACCCCCTGCTGTGGTGAGTGTGGAAGAGCTCACCAGCTGCCCCCTGTTGTTGTGGAAAATGCCCTGGAAGAGGAGCAGTGTGCGCTCCCCAGGGCCAGAGATGATGCCGTCTTGAGGGATGGGACTGCGGTCTCCCTCAAGGCAGAGAAGGGCCTTGCGAGTGATGGTCTACAAGAGATGTGAAACTTGTGCACACATTTACACCACGGACAACATACCAATTCCAAACACCCAATTACACCATAAGATCAATGGTACCTTCACCTGTAAATCATCCAATGTAATATACCTTATCGTGTGCAAAATGCCCAACAGCTCTGTATGTGGGAGAAACTGGACAAGCACTATATAGGACATTTAATTCCCACAGATCCAGTGTTAATAACAAAAAGACAGAGACACCAGTGGGAGAACATTTTTGCCAAAATGGGCACAGTGTCAAGGATATTAAGTTAACTGTATTGATGGGACTGTTCCGCACTCAGAGGGACAGAAAGGTATGGGAGGTAAAATTAATGTTAAAATTTAATGCAATTTGTAGTGGTTTGAACAGGGATAAGGAATTTCTATCAATATACAATTTAGTTGATTGAACTTTCCAACAGACCCAAGAGCATCGTAAATACCTCTAAAGCCTCAGAGGAAGAGTGCAATTTACCATTGACTGACCAAAGATATCTGGATCTGGACTGCATTCTGTTATCTGATTTCCATGCTGAACAATGTGATGTGTACTTGTATTTAAGAGAGATGTTTTCATATTTATCTGTATAACATGCCTGAGGAAGAGACTTAAGGTCTTGAAAGCTTGCATTTAAATCTGTTTAGTTAGCCAATAAAAGGTATCAAAAACTATATTTGCCTCCGTCATTTCATACATAACAGTATCTAGTAACAGCTGATTGCCGTTTTTTGTGAAGTTTGTCTAGAAGTACTCTCAAATCCTTCTCTAACAAGCAAGGTCTACCCAAGTAGAATGCCATATGTTTATGAAAACCAAATGCATAATAAGAGATTTATGTGCTAACCCTTTGAGTGCCAACCTCATAATTTTCACATGGTTGGCAAAGTGGGCTTGCACAGCCAAACACATGAAAATTACGAAGTGGCACTTTGAAGCTTCTCCCTGCACAACTGGTTGCCATGCCTACTGGTAGCCACAGATTTTTTTCATACACTTTGTGGCTACTATTTTGCAGGGGTACAAGGGTGGGGGGTCAGACAGTGTAGGCGGGGGACTTGTAGCTGCTAGTGAGGAGGGGATCAAGACCCACACTGTCTAACCCAGTCCCCAGCCTTGTTCCCCTGCCTACTGGTAGCCAATGATTCCTCACATCCACTGTCTGCTCCCCCTAAACTTCTTCCCCTGCTCACTAATAGCCAGAGATTTCCCATATACCAGCCCCCACCTTCTTCCCCTGTCAACTGGATGCCACAGATTCTCCATATCTACTGTCTGCCCTTCAGCATTCTTCCCCTGACCACAAGTAGTGACAGATTCCCCACAAAGACTGTCTAGTAATCTAGTAGCATAGTTGATGAGGCTGAAAAAAGACATGCATTCAAGTTCAGCCCATGCCATATCACGCCTGTTGATCCAGAGGAAGGCAAAAAAAAAACCCCAAAAAACATTGAAGCCATTTTCAATTAAGCCCCAAGTTAGTCAAAAAGGTCCTTCCTGACTCCAAATGGCAGTCGCTATTTCCGTGGATCAACATCATATATGATTTGAAGCCAACTGTCAAAATTCTCAATATGTTTTGTGATAGGTATCCATTACTTTTTTGAAAGCAATTACAATATCTGCAAGAACAGCATCCTGAGGCAAAAAATTCCATAAATTCACTGCCCTTACTGTAAACAAATCTGTGCTTTTGTTTTAGCCAAAAGTGCTTTTCGTCTAGTCTTAAATTTATAACCGCTTGTTCTTTGCTCAGCTCTTTGAGTAAATGTTATTTGGAGCATTTTTGTATTGACCTCAAAAATGTTACCCCTTAGACGTGCTAATTTGGCTAGTCTCTCTTTCTAAATCAGATTTTATTTGCATCCCATTCGTCTATACCCCTTTTTATGCAGGATAGTACCTTGTTTGCTCTTGCAGCAGCTGAGTGACACTGCACACTGCTGTGAAGTCTATAGTCTGGGACAGTGGTTCTCAATCTTTTTTTGTTCGGAGCGCCCCTAACATATTTAATGTACTTTATCAAGGGCATAAAAATGGTACAATACATAAATATACAGTTCTGATTAGGTTTTATAATCATAACAACAAAACTAAATCTATTGTGCATAACAATTTCTATAAATCTTTATTTAAAAGTCCATTTTTGTCAGTCTTCATAGAAAACATGGGGCACCCTAAGCTGATGTCTGTGGCACACTAAAGTGCCACGGCGCCCTGGTTGAGAATCACTGATCTAAGAGTACTCCTAAATCTTTCTCTAGTGCGGATTCTCCAAGTAGTTTCCAATTTAGGCCGGGAACTGTGGGAAGAGCAGCGTATCAAATATGCTGCTCTTCACCGCAATCATTGATAGATACCTTCGGGTATTCATCAATGATTTTGAGTGTTTCCCTGCTTTGCGTACGCGAAGCAGGGAAAATTGCGTAAATAACCCAGTCCAGGGAAAATACCCACACATACGCATAAGCAAAAATGTGTATGCTTGTGTTCGTCACATGCATTCAAATGGAATTCACCAGCTTGAAGCTAGTGGATCACATTTGCGGATCTATCTGGCCATCGCTTTTTGAAGAATAAGCGATGGCCAGATACAACCTGAAAGTTGCTGAATTGGGGCGAATGGTTAATATGCAGAGAAATCCTCTTGATTTTCCTGCGCATTAATCCATTCGCACCTTGATGAATCTTGGCCTTAGTGTATACTAGCAAAAGGGGCACGGTGTTGCCAATGTGGATTAAGTCCTTTTGAGTGCTTCAGGGATACTGAATGCATTGATTGACAATGGTTTGGGTACGTTTGCGCCAGTAGAAGGGTTAAGTGTTTGCGAGGCAAAAACATATCCATGCAGCGGAATGTGTTGGATACCTCTTTGGCACTGAAGGAACACAACACATTGCCCATTTTCTTTGGTTTCTTTAAACCCCTTCAGTGGCAGAGAGGCATGCAACCGTCACGGTTGTCAGGCAAAGAAGGACACACACAAATACTGGAAATAAAACCACCTTTATTGAGAATGCACAGAGTAATCATAATGCCCACATAAACCCCAGAACCCCAGTAATGGTACAATGTCTACTACCCAGAACTGCACACTGTGCTGAGCACTGCACTACTAACACTTTACCGGAGGATCCTAGGTATGTGCCGGATGTTCTAACAGCAATAAGAACCAGGCTACTCGGTTATCTACTGTCACCTCCTTCGAGCGGCTCCGTCTCCGCTCCGTTGCCGGCATCCTCTCTTCCACTCTGTTCACTTCCGGTTGGGCTCGCGCATGCGCGGTCCAACCTTAGAGGCTGCCCGGTCTATAAGTGGATGCCCTTTTTCAGGAACGGGCGCGCTATCAAAGCGTTCCATTACCTGCTTCTGCTCTGCTAAGCTAGATTCTGTGTGACCTCCTGCTGCTGACCGGCTTGCCTGACCAATCTGTACTTCTCCAGTGTCCTGTTCCAGTTGCTGACCGGCTTGCCTGACCAATCTGTACTTGCTCCAGTGTCCTGTTCCAGTTGCTGACCGGCTTGCCTGACCAGTCTGTACTTGCTCCAGTGTCCTGATCCAGTTGCTGACCGGCTTGCCTGACCAATCTGTACTTGCTCCAGTGTCCTGTTCCAGTTGCTGACCGGCTTGCCTGACAAAATCTGTACTTGCTCCAGTGTCCTGTTCCAGTTGCTGACTGGCTTGCCTGACCAATCTGTACTTGCTCCAGTGTCCTGTTCCAGTTGCTGACCGGCTTGCCTGACCAATCTGTACTTGCTCCAGTGTCCTGTTCCAGTTGCTGACCGGCTTGCCTGACCAATCTGTACTTGCTCCAGTGTCCTGTTCCAGTTGCTGACCGGCTTGTCTGATCACCCTCTGCCTGTTCTAGTGTTCCTGCTTTTGGAGTTGTTTCTCCCTGGGGTCTTTGGGGTATAGTCCAACCGTGGTGGGGTATCCACGGTCCCTGGAGGCTCAACCAAAGGGGGCTATCTAGCCTTGCGGCTAGCATCTTTATACGGCCTTGGCCGCAGCACACCTCCCTGTGGTTGGCCTACGGTATCCAGCTACGCTCTCTAGCGTCGCTCCCTAGCTTCTCGCCCCAAGCATCCTTGTTGGAGGAGTCTTTCTTACATCTAGACTCCCTTGGTTCCATCTGATTCTGACATCTACAAACTTCCAACCAGGTATAGGTAACCGGAGGCAACCGGGAGCGAGTGAAAGCCCAGACCATGGAGGCCCAAATGCGTATGCTTGGGCTAGAGGAGTTAGGCATGGATCGAGTAGTCAGCCAGGGCCACAGGTCACAACGCATGGGGGTAGTCAGACAAACCGATGGCAACACTGATCGAATAGTGAACCAGAGCCACAGGTCTGAACCAATGTGGTTGGTCAGATACACCAGAGGCAACACGGAGCGAGTAGTCAACCAGAGCCACAGGTCTGGACCAATGTGGGTAGCTGGAAAAGCCAGAGGCAACATGGAGCGAGAGTCACTCAGGCCCACAGGTCAGGACCGATGTGGGTAGTCAGACAAGCTGGGGTCATGAATAGAGTGAGTAGTCAGCCAGAGCCACAGGTCAGAACCAATGTGAGTAGTCAGACAAGCCAGGTTCATACACGGAGCGAGTAGTCAGCCAGAGCCACAGGTCAGAACCAATGTAGGTAGTCAGACATGCCGGGGTCATACACAGAGCGAGTAGTCAGCCAGAGCTACAGGTCAGAACCGATGTGGGTAGTCAGACAAGCCGGGGTCATACACAAAACGGATTCAGAGTCAGACACTGGTCACAACGGAACGCTAGAGATACGAGCAGGAACACAACGTAAGGACAATGACTGGTAGGCCCAAGGGAGTTTAAAGAGCAGCACAGCAGAGCTTGAATCAATTAAGCAAATAAGCTCTTGCCTATAAAACAAGAGATCGTACATCTCTCGTTAGTGATGTCAGAAATGAGGAGGAGGCCGGCCATCATACCGCACGAGCCTACCAGAGGAAGGGAGCACAGGAGACATAGGCTCACCTAGGAATACTGTGATAGTAACTCCCTCCTTAATGACCTCTTCCCCAAAGAGTAGGGTGAGCACCTGGTGATGGAGGTTACGGGATGACAACCACACTCTCTCTCCCACCTGACAAACAGGAGCTGGTAAACGTCTACTGTTGCATGTCTCTTGTAGCGTGGAACTCTGCAGGGATCACTGAACCCATACCCATGTGAAGTGGAGCACCCTCAAATGCTCCTCCAGAGAAGGAATATTCTGAGCCTCGAAAGACTCCGGCAGAAGTGAAGGCTGGAATCCATAATTAATCAGAAACGGGGCGTTCCAAGATGATGAATTGACAGCGCTATTTCTGGCAAGCTCGGCCCACGGTAACAGGTTCGCCCAATTATCATGATGGTCAGAAATGAAGCAACGGAGGAACTTTTCCAATGCTTGATTAGACCTCTCTGCATCACCATCAGACTGAGGATGGTAGGCAGAGGAGAACGAGAGCTGGATACCCATCTGTCCGCAGAAGGATCTCCAAAATCGGGACACAAACTGGCTCCCTCGATCTGAGACCACCACTTTGGGTATACCGTGGAGACGAACCACTTCTTGCAGCAAAGATTTCAGCCAACTCCTTGGAAAAGGGGAGTCCCTTAAGCGGCACAAAATGAGCCATCTTAGAAAATCTATCCACAATCATGAGGGTGACTGTTTAGCAGAACATGCAAAAACGAATGCGGAACAATCCGCTCTCAGGCTGGGCCACCAAAAGAGTCTAGACATTGACCATATGAGTTGATGTCTCCCAACGTGCCCTGCAGCCTTTGAGGAATGGTACATTTCCAGCAATCTGGTACGTAGCGGCTCAGGCACAAAACATCTCCCATTTGATTTATCCGTCTGAGCGGAAGCTTGTGCAGCCAATATCTCCTCACCCAATGGAGAGGTAATACTTGTGCGTATCGTAGCCAAAATCGGTCAAGAGGAATGATGGGCACTGGAGGACACTCATCCTGGGACTCTGCCCCAAATAGATTTGAAAGAGCATCTGATCTAATATTTTTGTACCAGGGAGGTAGAAAACCACAGAATTAAACCTGGAGAGGAATAAGGCCCATCTGGCCTGATGTGGAGACAACCTTTTGGCCTCAGACAGGTGTGTCAGATTCTTGTGGTCTGTCAGTATCAGGATGGGAACAGTCATCCCCTCCAGCAGATATCACCACTTCAGGGCAAGGATAATGGCAAGCAACACACGATTGCCCACGTCATATAACCTCTTGGCCTTCGACAATTTCATAGAGAAGAACCCGCACTGAAGTAGTGCTTTGACAGGAGCCGCAAGCTGAGACAGCAAAGCGCCTACTCCAGATTCTTAAGGGTCCACCTCCAGAGTGAAGGGTAGGGTGGGATTCAGGTGGGACAATAGCAGAGCTTTCGCAAAAGCAGACTTAAAGTCCTCAAATGCCTGCAGGGCTTCAGGTGCCCAGTCTGAAGGATTAGCTCCCTTCTGAGTCATGTCTGTAAGAGGTTTGACTACTGTGGAAAAGTTTTGTATGAACTTCCTGTAGTAATTCGTGAAGCTTTAAGAACCTCTGTATGGATCGCAATCCCATAGGAAGCGGCCACTGCAAGATGGAAGAAAGTTTCTGTGGGTCCATAGCTAGACCAGAGGAGGATATCACATATCCCAAGAAAGTCACTTGAGATCTATGGAATTCACATTTATCCAGCTTGCAGAACAATTTGTTCTCCCATAGGGATACATCTGCCTGATGATCCTCCAAGGTAGAAGAATGGATGAGAATGTCGCCAAGTAGACTACGACACATCTCTGCAGTAAATCTCTCAAGACATCGTTAATGAACTCTTGGAAGACAGCTGGAGCGTTGCACAATCCCTAGGGCATCACCATGTACTCATAATGCCTGCTCCAGGTGTTAAAAGCTCTCTTCCATTCATAAAGAAGACAGAAGTGCGAGTAGGATTCCTACAAAAACAAGCGCTCTTTGGAATAATTTAAGCGAAATAATAGTACTCATGGAGCCAGATTTACCGGTGTATATATATGCACCGGTATTGGTATCACTTGCAGGGATTAATTATTAAGCTTGACCCTGATCAAGCATCACCGGAATTCTTCTCTCCAAATCTACTCTGGTACTCAAAGGGTGAATCTCCCTCTTTAAACTAGCGATGATGTGTAATAGATTCAAATGGGTAAAGGAAACAGACGCTGCGGCTACTAATGTTTAAAAGTAAGTACCTCAATGTTGTTTATTATTAAAACTAAACCACAATATGTGGTCAATGAATATTTTTACACTTAATACATGCAAAAATAAAATAGTAAGTTCATAAAAAGAGTTACGCGTTTTGTAGCGAACAGACCGCTACTTTTTCAAACATCAATCTAAAATGAATCACCTAATTACAAACAAGCAGCACTTGCTTTTATCCCTCAATCCCCGTTTTAAAAACATTGCACTGGACTAATCGAATCGTATTCTTGCAACAATGTTGTTATTTAGTGGTCAACATAAAGTTACATGGAATTCAACTCTTAACCCCATGTGATCCGAATTGGATCCACCCACAACTAAACAGTAAAAACAAATCCCAATCTAAATTATATAGATAAGGCCCCAATATGCAAAGCCTGAAATTTTACAGTGGCGCTGTTGCTACACCATCCTATGGAGATTTATGGTCCTGAGACCAGAGCTGTCCATAGGATCGTGTAGCAACAGCGCCACTGTACAATTTCAGGCCACTGTGATATTGCACATAAAAAATTCAACTTTTAAAATTAATAACTTTTGAATGAAACATCTTTCAGCAGTGGGAGTACTCTTGTTTTACTCAGGGGGATAAACCCTACAACATATATTTTTTTACATTTTAGGTATTACTATCCCTTTAAGTGTGACCAGTGAAAAACAATATCTATATAAGGTGATTAAGGTTCTCACACCCATATATATATATATATATAAAAATAACATATAATAATAATAGTGATAGGTGAAATTAAAATATATATAAAAAAACACATTATTGGGAGCTCTCCAATATATCATTTAAACCTAATGGTGTAAGTGTTTCCATTCTAAAAATCCAAAAAGACTCACGAGAGTTTTTGTTATGGTCCAGTGAGTATCCTATATGTTCTGTTGGAATGATATTAAGGCTAGCAGGATTTTTACCATGGATTTCTTTACAGTGTCTTGAAATGCTATGTAAGTCATATCCTTTCTCCACATTTCTCCTATGTTCACCAAATCTGGTTCTCAGTTTCCAAGTGGTTCTGGCAATATACTTCAGGCCACAAATACAATTAACCAAATATACCACAAAGAAACTATCACAAGTCATTTGATGTTTGATTTTAAAAGACTATCCTGTAGAATTGGACTTAAAAGTCTTAACTTTATGGCCTACACTTTTACAGGTTAGGCATCTTTCATGTCCACACTTATAGACACCTACATTTTTAATTGTTAATCCATTTTCTTATTTATTTACATTGGTAATATTTTTCTTTAACTTACCTGGAGCTAAACTATTTTTAAGAGTTCTAGCTGTTCTAAAAATTAACTTTGTTTTTTTGGGGCGTGAACTAAGCAATATAGGACCCCTCATCAATATTGTCCAACGCCTTTCTAATATAGAACATATTTCTCTATGTGCTATATTATACTGAGTTATAAAACCATACTGATTTCTATTTTTATCTCTAATCTTCATTCTTTTTCTTTCCTCACAGTTAACTGGATCCTGTGCCAATATAATTTCTTCTCTTGACTTGAGTATGGCTCTCCGAAATGAATCTTTTATTAATCCTTTCAGATAGTTTTTATCTTCAAATATGGTTTTTAATATTTGACTTTGATATTCAAAGTCCTCAATTTCACTGCAATTCCTTCTAAATCTAACAAATTGGCTATATGGAACATTCTTAAGCCATTGTTTATGATGTGAACTGTTATAGTCTAAATAACTATTCACATGTACTTTTTTGAAATGTGTAGTTGTGACAATCTTATTGTCATCTCTCAATTCCAAACTCAAGTCTAGAAAAACAATACTCCTGGGGTGAAAAGTAGATGTAAAATTAACACCCCAAGGATTACTGTTCATATAATCCACAAATAATTGAAATGAGGATTGATCACCCCTCCAAATTATAAGCAGGTCATCTATGAAACGGTGATAAAGAACGAGATTCGCACCGAATGGGCATTTACTGCCCAAAAAAGAAAACTCAAAATAACCCATAAATAAATTGGCATAACTCGGTGCAAATCTCGTTCCCATCCCCACTCCCTTAACCTGCCTATAAAATACATTCAAGAAAGAGAAATAATTATGTTCAAGAATAAATTATATTGATTCCACAATAAACTTACGTTGTTTTTTGGGCGTCAGTAAGTCCAAATTAAAAAATGTTCTATAGCCTCCAATCCTATTATATGAGGAGTATTGGAATATAAACAGGTGACATCAAGTGTAGCCCAATTGAAGTCACTCTCCCACTTGACGTCCCTTAGAATATTCATCAAATGTCCAGTATCCCTCAAATATGAGTCCAGACTCAACACAAATTTCTGAAGCCAATAATCTACATATTGGGATAAATTGGATGTCAAACTATCAATACCCAATATAATCGGGCGTCCAGGTGGATCAGAAAGGGATTTATGTATTTTCTGAAGATGGTAATACACCACGCTTAGGGTGCTTTACAAAAAGTCCCTCTCTGATCTCACCAGGATCCCTTCCATATAAGCTTTTTCTACCAAGTCACAAAATTCTTTAGAATAGCGTACAATAGAATCAGATATTATCTCCCAATATCCTCATTGCTTCATTGATATAATCGTCTCTATTGCTGATAAATACCCCTCCACCTTTATCAGCATTTTTGATCACAATCTGTGCATTTTCTTTCAAACTTTTGATGGCTTTAAATTCTTCTTTGCTCAGACTGTGACCAAAAGACGATTTAGGATGTTGTACTAATTTCTTAAAATCTTCCAATATTAAAGCATGAAAGGTCTCCACAAAACCTCCCTTACTATTAGTAGGATAAAAGGTGGATTTCAGTCTAAAAGGAGTATGTACATAATCGTATAGTAGATTATCAACATCTAGTTCAATATCAATATTCCTTACCTCATCAAATCTTTCTAATAACTCATCACTTATCTGAGGACTCATAGATGTTGTGGACATAACATTATCCTTCTTATTAAAAAATCTCTCTAATGTCAATTTCCTAATGTATCTATCTGTATCTACGAACAAATCATAAAGATTTGGATAAGTAGTTGGACAGAACGCTAATCCTTTTTCTAGAACTGTACTTTCAACATTAGTCAATTTATAACTAGAAAGATTATATATCTTTATAGTTCTGAACTTATAACTACTCTGCTTTTATTGTTGTTGGAATTTGACGCCTACCCTACTAACGCTTACTGTTCTTCTTCTATCATCATACTTCTCTTCTTTCCCCGTCCCACGGGGACTGGTCCACTCTCTGTCCCCCATTGTTTCTAGGGCTGTGTACCGATTTGACATATTTAGCTTCATCAGCCACTGGGGACCCCCTCCTTGCGATATAACTGGAGCCTGGGTTAAAAAAACGAGGTTCGTTCGTAGTATGTTGTTGGACTTTATTACCAGAATTGCCAAAAGTCTCAATCACATTCCTAAGGGATGTTATCTCCTCTTCCCCTAAATCTCCCCCATCCTCTACTTCTTCCTCGATATTTATTAGTCCTCTCACCACTATAACCAGATGTTAATCTTTTATTTTCATTCGAGGGGTTGGACTCATTATTTGTCATTACTTCATATCCAACATCAGTTGGATTTGTAGCTTCCTCTATATTAACCCCTGGATGACTCTCTATGTTGTCCCTTAAATTATTATCCCCTGTGTGATTGTTAGAAGGATATTTCTATTTCCTCACTTTACCAGCTGCATAATCATTTTTATCTCTAACAATCTTTTTAGATTTCCATGCAATGATTAGATCTTCACATTTTTTGACATTCATAGAGGTTCTTTCACTTAATTTTACAAACTGTACCTCATGTTGGTTTAATTCTATATTTCTTTTTATAATTTCTATCTCTGTGTTTAATTCTTTCAATTTTTCTTCTATAACTTCAATCAATAGGTTAATTAGTTTATATGAACAATTATCAATTATTATATTCCATTGATCTTTAAATTTATCATTATTAAATGTAGGAGGTAATCCAATCCGCGATCCATGTGGTATAATTTTCTCTTCAACATAATGTTTTAACATTGCTACATCCCACCAATGTTTGGCTTCAGTACACAACTTGGACAAATCTTTGTCCTCATTTCCTAATGCATTCGACGAATCATCATTAACATGGTTAACAAATAATTGTGTTCTCAACAATTCACGTTTCACATGTCTTTCAACAATAAATTGCATTTCTTAAAACAGTTCTTAATTTTTCTTTTAAATAGATATTACTTGACATTTTCGAGTCGCAAACCCTCCAGAAGTTACCCGTGGCTTCTTTTACACAAATTCCACACACTCCAAAGTTTGTGCACTTGACAAACCAATATAAAGTGTGAGTACCCTGTATAGAGAGTGAGAAAATGTTTGGGGAATATTACCTATTTAAGGACTTACTACTCGATGAGGTGCCCCTCTTTCTTTTTCTTCTCTTTTGTCTTCCATTCATGACCTTCTTTTATTCGTACAAGATTGTACGCGGCCCTCAAGTCAAACTCAGTAAATACAGTAGAGCCCGTTATCCGATCAAATAGCTCCGTGATCAACGGAATGGGTTAGGCGTTCCTTACCATTAGTTTGTTCAGGCCCCTGAAATCAATGCATGGTCTAAGCTCTACATCCTTCTTTTTCACAAAAAAGAAGCCTGCACCTGCAGGGGAGGAGGATTTATGGATAAGACCCTAGATAAGGCATCTGCGACATAGTCCTCCATGGCCTTATTCTCCTCCACCGACAAGGGATATACACAACCCCTAGGAGGTCTGGCCCTGGTACTAGATCAACAGTACAACCGTAAGGCATATGTGACAGCAATGTACTGGCCTATACCTTATTAAATACCTCTTTGAATGACTGGTACTCAGGAGGTAAGGAGGTAGAGTCACACAATATTCTTGTAGGCTGCAGGAGACGAGACTTAGTACACTGGGAGGACCAAGATAGAATATCACAAGTCTGCCAATCAATTATTGGGTTGTGAGTCTGTAACCAGGGAAAACCCAGAATGATAGCAGTGGGGAGAATGAATGACTTGGAACTGCTGTGTCTCCGCATGGAGTGCCCTTACCCTTAGAGACAAGGGGTGAGTCTCATGCATAAAGTGTGAAGGTTGTAGGGGTCTACCATCAATGGCTTCAATCGCCAGTGGAGTGAAACGAGCCAACAGAGGGATTGAGTGCTTGGTCGCAAAATCTGCATCAATGAAAAACCCTGCGGCCCCAGAATCCAGTAAAGCAGGAGCCACCACTGATTATTCGGCCCAGGGCAGCACTACCTCCAGAATGGGTCTGGCTTGAAAAGTCTCTGGGGACTGTGAAATTCAACCCAGGGTCTGTCCCCTACATGACCCTAGGTGTGAGCATTTCCCAGCCGGACGGGACAAGAATGCAACATGTGACCTGGCTCCCCGCAGTATAAGCAACACCTTACTTTGTTCGGTAGGGAATGCATGCGGTACCATTTCTAAAAAAATTCCCAGCTGATTGAGTAACCCTCGGCAGAGTGTAGTTTCCCCATTATATTGTAAAGGTAAGGGAGCGGAGCCAGACAACCCTCTGGACATGCCAGCCTCAGAAGTAGCAGAAACAACCGGTGCAAGCACTGGGGACCCCACCGGTTGCCGAGCCAAACGATCGAGGTGCGCCGTGCGATTTAGCAGTATCTGCATTGCAAAAGACAACCGATTAATTCTCTAGTCTTGAGAATCCATCCTGGTCAGGATGCTCTGATTAGGTGGACTGTCTGTACCTTCAGTACTGTCTGTCCTTAAGTACGTCATGGTTGTCAGGCAAAGAAGGACAGACACAAATATAGGAAATAAAACCACCTTTATTGAGAATGCACAGATTAATAATAATGCCCACATAAACCCCAGAACCCCAGTAGTGGTACAACGTCTACTACCCAGAACTGCACACTCTGCCGAGCACTGCCCTACTAACACTATACCGGAGGATCCTAGGTATGTCCTGGAGGTTCTAACAGCGATAAGAACCAGGCTACTCAGGTTTCTACAAACTTCCAAACAGGTATAGGTAACCGGAGGCAACTGGGAGCGAGTGCAAGCCCAGACCACGGAGGCCCAAATGTGTATGGTCGGGCTAGAGGAGTTAGGCACGGATCGAGTAGTCAGCCAGGGCCACAGGTCAGAACGGATGTGGGTAATCAGACAAACCGAGGGCAACATGGAGCGAGTAGTCAACCAGAGCCACAGGTCTGGACCAATGTGGGTAGTTGGACAAACCGGAGGCAACACGGAGTGAGAGTCAGTCAGGCCCACGGGTCAGGACTGATGTGGGTAGTCAGACAAGCCAGGGTCATGCACTGAGCGAGTAGTCAGCCAGAGCCACAGGTCAGAACCGATGTAGGTAGTCAGACAAGCCGGGGTCATACATGCAGAGAGTAATCAGCCAGAGCCACATGTCAGAACCAATGTGGGTAGTCAGACAAGCCGGGGTCATACACAAAACAGATTCGGAGTCAGGCACGGGTTACAACTGAACGCTAGCGATACGAGCAGGAACACCACGTAAGGGCAATGACTGATAGGCCCAAGGGAGTTTATATAGCAGCACAGCAGGGTGTGAATCAATGAGGCAAATAAGCTCTTGCCTATAAAACAAGAGCTTGTACAGCGCTCGTTAGAGTCATCAGAAATGAGGAAGCGGCCGGCCATCATACCACACGAGCCTACCAGTGGAAGGAAGCACAGGAGACATAGTTTTGCCTAGGGATACTGCGATAGCAAGACATTCCACTGCATGGATACGTCTTTGGCTGTGAAACACTGAAAACTTTCACTGCGTCATACTTACCCAAACCATTGTCAGTCAATCCGTTAAACACCCCTCAGCCACTGAAAAGACATAGGGCCTGATCCAAATCTTGGAGTAAAAAATGCCGGTAGGACAAAATGGATAAAGACCAACAAAAGAAAATGTGTTAGTTGGTATTCAAATGTCCTACCGGCATTAAGCACAATGCACGTTAGTCCACAAAACTGGTGTTGTGTCCAAACGTCTGTTTTGTGCGTTAAGTTCCCAAAATGCTGCTAAATAACGACAGTTTTGGGAACTTAACAGTAAAAAAAGCTAACCATCGGTGCCTGACATACTGCCAGTCACTGATCGTTAAGTAAAGTGTCATACACTTAACCTGTCATCCACTGTCCTCCTTCTGTCTTCTCTTCTTTCTTCTGTTCCTTCTTCTATTCCGTTTTCTCCTTCTTCCTGTAAAAGAAAACAATATAAGTATTACAAAGCATTAACATATATATAATTTAATCCTTTGAATGGCAGAGGGGTTCGCAACGCGTACCTCACTGGCATTCAAAGGGTTACCGTTTCTTTTGCCATAATATTCTACAACATAAATGCCTCCATGTATTGTCCCAATGTATAAATATTCCATAGAAATAATATATACATCTATGTCAGACAAATATCTTATGCAGCAATGCTAGGTAAATTAACTTAGCTTATATGGTGGTCTCCGCCGCTTGGTGTGGCCGCGGAAGCAGCGGTGGTGGAGACACAGAGCAGCTGCACCAATTCCCCCAGTCCTGTACGGGCCGATGCCCGTTGCAAACCAAGAGAACTGGAAGTGAGCCTGCCTTTATATATGGGCAGGCTCACTTCCATTTCCCTCACAGCCATTGGCTGGGATGTTCTTATGCACATCCCAGCCAATCAGATTCGAGCAACTGTTCTTTAAACTGATTGGCAAGGATGTGAGGGAAATGGAAGTGAGCCTGCCCATATATAAAAGCAGGCTCACTTCCAGTTCCCTCGGTGTGCAATGGACATTGGC
Organism: Rhinophrynus dorsalis; assembly: GCA_037306005.1. Classification (NCBI taxonomy): domain Eukaryota; kingdom Metazoa; phylum Chordata; class Amphibia; order Anura; family Rhinophrynidae; genus Rhinophrynus; species Rhinophrynus dorsalis. The sequence continues at coordinate 176,319,934 of CM074724.1, read as the reverse complement.
CGGTTCAGGACTGGGGCAATTGGTGCGGCTGCACCAAGCGGGGGACACCACCATATAAGCTAAGTTAATTTACTTAGCATTGCTGCATAAGATATTTGTCTGAGATATATATATATATTATTTCTATGGAATATTTATACATTTTGACAATACATGGAGGCATTTATGTTGTAGAATATTATGTCAAAATACATGGTAACCCTTTGAGTGCCAGTGAGGTACACAACGCATTGCTTTGCAATGCGTTGTGTACCCCTCTGCCACTCAAACGGTTAAATTATATATATGTTAATGCTTTGTAATACTTATATTGTTTTCTTTTACAGAAGAAGAAGACAGAAGAGAAAAACGAAGAGAAAAAAGGAGGACATAAGATGACCAGGAAGCTGAGGACTCTGCTGCACATCAGGATTAATGGTAAGTGTTTCTTGTAATGTGATGTTTTTTTTTTTAACTTAGTCAGGTTAACCCTATGAATGCCGGAGGGGTAATTATACCCCACTGGCACTCATAGGGTTAATTCTACTAACATCTCACACATTTTTCATACTTTGGATGTATTGATATGGGGCTTAGAGCCCCATATCAATACATCCACTGAGGACTTAGGGTTTTTTTCATTCAAGTTTCTGCGTCGGCTGTTTAAACAGCCAATAAGGGACTCAAGTTCAAAAGAAGTAGGTGTTAAGTTAAAAAAAAAAAAAAAAAAAAAAAGTGTTAAATTTCCTGCGATAACTTTAGTACCTTATCAGCTTTTCAAGGCTAATGCAGACATTTGAATTGCTATTTACGGTGTTTTCATAATTTTCTATGGATGAAAACACCTCTTAACTTTATCACACGATGGCTCTTTTTTTGCCTGTATTTTTTTACAGCTCAGACGTTTGAATAGCTTACTGTGCTGGGAAAAATGCAGTTGGTAGAATAAACAGCCTTCTCCAGCATTTGGATCGAGCCCATAATCCGCACGGGCAATGCAGTGGCCCTTTTACTAGTATATATATTGACTAATAAATTAGCACCTTTTCATAAGACCTTTGTGTTCACTTCATGGTTTGATACCATTTCTTTTCATATATATATATATATATATATATATATATATATATATATATATTAGCAGTGCGGGATGGCGTTGCCTGTCTTTTTTTTTTTTTTTTTTTAAGCTATGCTTAACCCTTTGAGTTTTAGAGGTGTATGCAACGCATTGGAATGCATTGAATACCCCACTCAAACAGTTAATGTGAGCTGAGTGACACAGGAGTATATGTATATAATGTATATTAATGTACACAGTGTACACAATGTACGCAATGCATTCCATACCCCTCTGCCACTCAAAGGCTTAAGCATTGCTTGAAAAACAGATGGGCAACACCATCCCATACTGCTAGTACAGGCATAGATACTTACATAGACATGCAGAGATGCATACATTTACATACAGACATTGATACATACATAGAAAGAGGCACATACATCCCTATAGACACACATACATACACACATAAACACATGTATATATGATGCACATACATAGAAAGAAACAGAAAGACACACACTGAATTATAGTTTATATATGAGTGTATTGCACTATATCTAGGAGTGTATTGAAGTATGTATAAGAGTGCATTGTTGTATTATTATGTATATGAATGCATTGTGTAATGATATACAGGAGTGCATTGTATTATAATATTAAAAAAGTCGTATTAGGAGAGGCAAGTAGAAAATGTTGTAATAAACATTTACACAGAAATGAAAGAATAGAGCATAAAACATAGATAGAAAAGGGACATCCAGTGTGCCAATCATACTGAGAATAAAATTGATCAGAGTGTAAATATATAGCCAGTGAGATGGGTCAGTTGGTTAATGCACCAGCTGTAGAATCTGTTAGAGCCGCAGGGTCACAGGTTCAAGTCCCGGCAAAGTCAGCTCAGCCTTTCGCCCTTCTGAGGTAGAAGAATGAGTTTAGGACATACTTGAAAATGAGAGAAATCTCAATCTATTCTTCCTGGTAAAAGTTTTTCACATAGCCAGAAAGGTAAGAATAACATGTGAGGGTGAGAGAGAGTTCACGGTTGCTGTAAATCTTTGCGCAGGAAAGGAGCAAAGGAACACATAAACTGTTGCATTAAGTTTATGGCTAAACCTTAGTCATAAATGAACTCGGGTGGCATCTAACAGTAGACGTGTGGGCAAGTTACTCAATAGCACGTGCGAGGCAGGCTTGCACGCCAAAACACATGAACGTTATGGCCAACTGCTACGTAAATGGACACAAGCGACGTCCACCCAGAGCAGCTAAATTAAGTAAGCCCAGGCTAATCTTATGGCTACTCAAATGCGTGCACCATGCTTGCTTGCGTGCCAAAATTGTGATTAAACAATACAACAACAGCAAATGAGACTTACAGCGTATATGAGAATAGAAGAGTATAAAGCAGATGCATAGCTAAAGTTAAAATAACGCAAGAATTAAACACACACCCACAATAATTTATTTATATGTGCAATAGTCCACGCGGTTGCAGCCAAAATGGCACTTGCACTACACGTGGCTGACGCACGAAGTTATACCCAGAGAAGTTTGTTTTAATGATCAATACCACGATTGACACACTAACACCCGAGTACTAGCAATAAGCAATAATATTTAAGAAAAACAAAATTATAACTTTAATAATATACTGTGTAATATCAAATATATTATAGCTAAACACCTATTAATACTAACTAGACAATTACTTACTGCAGTGCAAAATATACACAATATGCAACAATTATAGTTATACGCTGGTTACTCGGGTAGTTTCCTAGAAATATATTATAAAAGAACAAAAAAAGGATACAGTTTATACTATCCTGGGACAATCTTAACGATGACGGTGTAGCAGGAAAGGATGCAGGCGAGGAGAACTGGTTGCATGTTGGGATGCACTCGGCTGCATCAGTTGGAGGAGGTCAGATGTTGATGCGACTCCTAGACTCCGGCTTCTGGAACAGTTCTCCCCAGGTCTCCTTGGCTGCGTCTTTAATTGCCGCAAGTGCCACCCCTAACCAGCCCACCTTACCTGCTCTGAACAACCGTTTTCCCTTCTCCTTATTAACTCTTACACTGCTGTTCCTAGGCTTTTCTCGTCTTTTGCCTGCCAAAACAGACAAAGATAGAAAAGGAACTGGTCCTTTCTGTTATTTTGCCTGCCAGAACAGGCAAAGAAACCAGGGAAGGGGCCTGTAAAATGATTACCTGGTAGTTTGTAAACTAGTGTATTTAGGTCATAGGAACATCAAAATAGGAGCAAATCTGTTCGCAAAAGTGTTGCAATGTTACATCATGTAATGGACGCAGTTTTGTCGCAAAATTGCCAAGACTTTATTTGTGTCCACAACATTCCACCTTTTGGTCCTATGCCATAAACTATGCTCTCTGTCTTTATCAAGCATACAATGTGTATACTGCAGGAAGATACACAAGAAATTACTCAATAATACATCAATTAAAATCCCATGTACAATAGTATTTCCCAGGCTTCCCAACCACCCAAATAGACCAACATCTGGTGCTTCATGGATTTTGTCTTTTATGGCCTTTAGTTTTAATAAATCATGATTAATTTCCCCTTCATTATTCACAATATAACTGCAGCATTCTTTTCCTATCAGCCTGCAAACTCCTTCTTTGGCCACAAGAACATAGTCCAGAGCTACCACCCTGATTCGTAGCTGTTCCTGAGTCCAGTGTGGTGTCCAGAGCATCTTCAAACAAGTGCTGTAGGGCCTCTATGCAGTTATTGTGGTGTCCCGCTCGCCCAGTACCTTACCCTGGACGTTGTTTCGGTTCCGGGTTGCCTTCCCGGTCTCCATGCGGCTTCCACTGTTCTTCGCCGCATCCGGAGGCGGCACGCATGCGCATGTCGGCGGACCATAGAGTGGATGGGAAGGCCCGCCGACATTCTAGCCACCCTCTCCAGGCTCCTTCCGGTTTGGGGATCTTTATCTTCCTCTCTTTATCTTCCTCCTCTAGCTCTATGTGGATGCGTTTGTATAGCGTCTAATAGAGCTTCCAGTGCTTGGGTTCTCTCTCAGTGTGTTCCTGGACCTAACCTCAGCCTGATCCTGCCTGTGCCTCTGTGTATGACCCTGACCTGCCTTGACCAAGCCTGTGCCTGATCCTGCCTGTGCCTCTGTGTATGACCCTGATCTGCCTTGACGAAGCCTCAGCCTGATCCTGCTGTGCCTCTGTGTATGACCCTGAACTGCCTTGACCAAGTCTCTGCCTGATCCTGCTGTGCCTCTGTGTATGACCCTGAACTGCCTTGACCAAGCCTCAGCCTGATCCTGCCTGTGCCTCTGTGTATGACCCTGACCTGCCTTGACCAAGCCTCTGCCTGATCCTGCCTGTGCCTCTGTGTATGACCCTGACCTGCCTTGACCAAGCCTCTGCCTGATTCTGCTGTGCCTCTGTGTTTGACCTGGACTTGTCTTGACCAAGCCTCTGCCTGATCCTCTTCCTAGGAGACCTGAGTGAGTACCTTTTCTTTTGGAAATTCATTTCCTCCCTGGGGACCTCTGAGTATAGTTTGTCTAGGTTAGGGTTATCCAGGGTTACCCAGCGGCTCCTCTGCTGGGGCCACTACATCTGGCTTTGTGGCCAGCACCTTTAGGCGGCTCAGTTGCAGCACAACCCTGGCCTAGGCAACTTACGCTCCCTAGCTCCGCTCCCTAGCAGCTTGCTCAGCGGCCTCTTGTTGGAGGAGCATCCGTGTCCTGCTCTCAGGTACTCAGGTTCCTTCCTGTCCTCGCCTTTGGGTCTGACAGTTATAGGCCCAGTAAATTCCCCAATTTGGGAATACCACTCCCATAATAAGTCCCTATTAAATATTCCCACCTCTTATTCCTAATTTTCCCACCAGGAAACTCAGTGTATTTCAGATGGCAGGTATCACAGATCCCAGATAACATTCACCCTTCCAATTCCATGGTAACCACTTGTATGCCCAGTTCCCACATAGAAAGTAAGTATTCCTTGGTAAAACATTATAATTTCCATCTGTAGAGTTGATGAAGCAGGTTTCCATCAGCCGAGTAACGAATGGGTAGTTCAACCGCCTTTTCATGTATCTGGCGGTTAACTTAATATAGCTCACTATTGGGGTGGTTTCACTGATATGCATATCCCAAGTATCCCCCTCTATGTAACCTGTTATCCAGGCTTGGGAGCAATTTTATTCTCCTAACTTGACAGGGTTGGTACCAGCACCTTTTTTTTTTTTAATAAACTGTTTTTATTAACCAATTTTTTTACACTACAATGGACAGATCAATCCAGATATGAAGTGAAACAGTGACTTCATGAAAGTTCACATAATATGAAATTACAGAACAGTCACTAGTGGGCTCACCTGTCTGTGATTTTATGACGATAAGCCTGTATGTCTACAGGGACAGTTGCATTAGGAAAGAGTGTCACTCCCGTTCTCCTTTCCTGCGGGCTTCATTACCTAGATACTGCGCTCGTTGGCCCAAATCTGTTTTTAACACGAGCATGCTCTTGCTGACGTTGCTCGTTCTACTAGCTTCTGGGTTAGTGTTTGCGCTGCTGTTTCCTGCCTGTTCCTGATTCTGACCCAGTCTAAGATTGACTTCACTCTTGCCTGCCAATTTTGAACTGTACCTTGTTTCTCCACGATATTGACCCATCTTGACTGATCTCCCTTCTTCTGCTTGATATCCGGTTCCAGACCACTGGCTGTCCTCCGGACTGCTCTTCCTATTGACCCTCCGGTACTGTTGCCAGCTATGGGCAGATCTCCTGGTTTCTGACTCTTGTCTGCTGGACCACTCTGATGCCATTCAGGTACCCCTAAGATCTGATGTATGCTCTTTTTCTCTATTTTTTGCATACCTCCTGGCTCTTGCACTATTGCGCCTCTCTGGCATCTCTGCTTGCTCCTTGCCTAATTCCTATCAGCAGTCTGCCTGCTATACTGCATACCTGATCTATCTTCTCCTACCTGTTCACCTCAGTGTCAGTGAGCTGCTGTTATTCTGCCTGCTTCCCCTAGCTGTGTCTGTGAGCTGTTCTATCTTTTTCAGCATTTCTTGCTGTCTGGGTATTCATTCTGGATCAAGCATCATCTATTATCCAGTCCACCTCCCAGTCTTATACAGCTGTCTTCCAGCATTCTCTTTGGGGTAAGCAGTATCACCCTTTTCGAAGCTGTCTGCCTGTGGTAGGTAGTGTTCTAGCAGTGTCTTTGTGCTATAGGTTATCTTTATGTGCAAGTGACTCTTTATCCTTTTCCAGAGGTAGGCCTAGTGTATTCTTCTTTTGACGGTACCCTTTTGATCAGTGTTGGTATAAAACTAGAGGATACTGGATCCAGCACACACACACATTCATTGTGAGTGTAACAAAGGGTTACAGCAAGAAAACAGGGGAAGAAGGGGAAAGAGGGGAGCAGAAGAAAAAAAAAAGCAATGGGGGAGGGAGCAAGAGGGCAATGAATAAGAAGTTGTGAAGGAAAACATCAAGCGAATTGAAGGAGATGGAGAAGCAGCCCCATGAGATGAGATCCCATGAGTCAGAGGGCACGGGACTAGGGCTATCCAAAGGAGTCCAGGTCCCAGGGTAGGCTCCAGAGGTCATTGTGACGAGTTAGGGAATCATGCAATATCGAAGTTAAGCATTCCATCATTGTGATATGAGTGATTTTGGATAGTATCTGGGATAGAGAAGGGATAGCAGAGGATCTCCAGAGTTGTGCCACCAAGCATCAAACTTCAGTAAGGATATGGCGGATCAGAGTCTTTAGGGGTCGGTGGGTGTCTGGGCAAGGGGCTCCCAAGATCAAGATCACCGGATCATGGAGGAGAAATTATAGTTATCTGCCTTATATGGGACCTGATACGTGACCAAAACCTCTGTATAATGGGACAAGACCAACATATGTGGTACAGGTTCCCAAGGAATAGGAATGACGTCTAACAGGCATGTAGTACCAGCGAAGAAGGATTTCGTATATATATTCTCTCTATCTTGGTGCAAATAGATGTTCGAGAAGAAGACTCCCAGATTCTGGTCCAGGTGTCCTCACTCACTTCTCTACCCAAGTCACTCACCAACTGGCTTCTTGGGCGCAGTATGGCAAAGAAGCAAGTACAATCGGGAAATGGAACCCAGAGCCACAGGAGAGTGAAGACAAGAATGCTCAAAAATTGTGCGCAGCGGGAAAGTTAAAGTTGGGGAGAGAGTTTGAACAAAATGCAGAACTTGAAGATATCTGAAACAACTTATGAGCTGCTTGGGGTACTTGTCTCAAAGAGATGGTAGATCAAGAAGCTTCCCACCGGCCAAGATGTCCCGAACCCATCACATGCCCCCCAGTCTCCACAAGGGGAAGACTTGTGAGGAAAGGCCTGGGGGAAGCCAGGGTTGCCAAACAAAGGGGTGAGTTGGCAGGGGGTCTCCAGAATCTTCAATGCCCGCCTGCTTCCTTCAATGGGCTTTCAGGACCTTACGCCTCTAGCCAATGGTAATGCACAGGCACAGTAAGCTTTATTATGAAAGCGGATAGCGCCGGGGGAGGGAGGGAAGGGATCGCCAGCATTAAAATAAAATTAACAAAAACAAACTCTCTTGTATAATACGCACCCCCCCACTTCACATAAGGTGAAGTGGGGTAAAATTGTGCGTATTATACCCGAGATTTTACGGTATATATATAGATAGATAGGTGTATATATATATATATATATATATATATATATATATATATATATATATATATATATATAATTTTTTTTTTTGTATCTACATTAAACCTCATCTGCCACTTTTCTGCCGATTCAATTAGTTTATCTTTCTGTAGGGACAAAACATACTTCTCTGTATGTATTTCCTTACACAGCTTAGTGTTATCAGCAAATATTGAAACATTACTTTCCATTCCCACTTCCAGATAATTAATAAACAAATTAAAAACATTGAGCCCAGGACTGCACCCTGTGACACCCCACATACAACTTTAGACCAAATTAGTTTTAATTGATCTATTCTTCATAAAACCATACTGGCTCCTACTAATTATATTATTGGTCTTCATGTAGTTCTGAATACTGTCAGTTAGTAACCCTTCTAATATTTTACCCACTATGGAAGTCAAGCTCACAGGTCTATAATTCCCTTGTTTGGATCTTGCACCCTTTTTGAACAGTGATACTACATCAGCTTTCCTCTAGTCACAAGGCATTATGCCTGATTAAATAGAATCAATAATTATTCATTATAATATTCTTGCTATTAGTGAACTTAAGTACCACTGGGTATTGTCACGGTTACCCAGAGAGGTTCAGGAGTCAGTACGGTTTAGTTAATGCAGTTTATTAACAAATGACATAAAGAGGATATATACAATAGGAATAAGCACAGGGTAATTGCCAGCAAGCCTGCTACCAGAAATAATATGTTGTGATGCTAAACCACTGTACTGGGGACTAGGCCTTAGCCACTGGAAGTCTCAGCTGGAACAGGAACCCAGGATCTTGATCCAATGAGGAATGAGGTCTGACTCAGCCTGCAGTCAGAAGGAAATATCACTGACTCACACCTGGAGTCAGTAAGGGTGAATACTGACTCACGCCTGCAGTCAGTAGGAGCGAATACTGACTTACGCCTGCAGTCAATAGAAGTACGGTGAACACTGACTCACGTCTGCAGTCATCTATGCAAGTATCACGGTGCCTGTGATTGGTGCTGTTCAGTGTCAGTCACTTGCATAGTATCAGGATTGGCTGTCTGTGATTAGCCCTCCTCACACAGCCTTTTTAAACCCAGGCTGAGCACTTCCAGGTTGCCCTTTCGTGGTGTTTCTGACTCCACTCTGCCTGACCTGCTTGTCAGGCTTCTGGGCCTGTTCCTGCTGTACTTGCTGATCCTGTGTTCCAGTGTTCCTGTATGCTAGTGTTCCTGTGTTCCAGAGTTCCAGTGTTCCTGTGTTCCAGCACCTCGCGGGTTAATCTTACTGAGTTCCAGTGTTCCTGTGTTCCAGCACCTCGCGGGTTAATCTTACTGAGTTTCTGAATCTCCTGCTCCAGCCATCGCTCTGGCGACATTGTTCTTCTCGCTGCTGATCTTACTTTGTTGGTTTACTCCACTAAACCTGGTTGCGATATACATTGTTAGTCCCAGCGTGCGGACACTGGTTTACTCCACTAAACCTGGTTGCGATATACATTGTTAGTCCCAGCGTGTGGACGCTGGTTTACTCCACTAAACCTGGTTGCGATATACATTGTTGGTCTCAGCGTGCGGACGCTGGTTTACTCCACTAAGCCTGGTTGAGATATACATTGTTGGTCCCAGCGTGCGGACGCTGGTTTACTCCACTAAACCTGGTTGCTATATACATTGTTGGTCCCAGCGTGTGGACGCTGGTTTACTCCACTAAACTGGTTGCGAGATACATTATTGGCTCCAGCGTGCGGACGCTGGTTTGCTCCACTAAACCTGGTTGCGATATACGTTGTTGGTCCCAGCGTGCGGACGCTGGTTTACTCCACTAAACCTGGTTGCGATATACATTGTTGGTTCCAGCGTGCGGTCGCTGGTTTGCTCCATTAAACCTGGTGGCGCTATTACCATTAGTCCCAACGTGCGGACATTGGTTTGCTCCTGAACATCCAGTACTGTGGTCAGTCGCTGTCCACTTCCTTGCAGTTGTCTGAGTATCCCTGGCAATAGACTCCTGCTGAGTAAGACCTCTATACTTATGCTCTATGCTGTCTTAGTCATCTGACAGCTGGTCTACTCTCTCAGGCTGCCCTGCCCGGTATTGGTGAGGCCGGTAGAACCTTGACGATACCATCCTGTAGGTTGTCTCACCCGGTATTGGCAGGGCCGGTAGAGCCTACTCCAGTACTCCTTTGGGCTGCCGTGCCCGGTATTGGTAAGGCCGGTAGAACTTTGTAATTCACCATCTTTAAGGTTGTCTTACCCGGTATTGGCAGGGCCGGTAGAGCCTACATTCAGCATTCCGTAAGGGCTGCCTTGCCCGGTATTGGTAAGGCCGGTAGAACCGGTATATGTCATCTCACGGTTGCCTTACCCGGTATAGGCAAGGCCGGTAGAGCCTGTCATTAAAACTGTCACTTGGGTTGCCTTGCCCGGTATTTAGGCAAGGCCGGTAGAACCTATTATATGTTATATTACTGTTGTATGTTATGTATGTTTACCCTACGGGGACTGCCTTTAACTTTTAATAAAGTTAAGTTATTTTACCAAACCTTAAGTCTGAGAGTCTTCAAATCCGTGACAGTAAGTCTACCAGAGCCCCAGGCCTGCACTGTATTAGGTGTCTGATCACCAGGAGAAAAGACAAAAGATTAGTCAGACAGAGCCACAAGCCAGCACCAGAGGGGGTAGTCGGACAAGCCAGGTCATACACAGTTCATGTAGTCAGCCAGAGCCACAAGTCTGCACCAGATTGGATGTCCAGTATTAGGGGTTAGGCAAAAGAATAGTCAGACAGAGCCACAGGTCCGCACTAGAATGGATGGAAGACTAGCCAGGTCATACATGGAGCCCAATGTAACAGAACTGCTATGAACAACAATGCAAGGACAACTGAGTCAGGCCTCAGTCTGCCCTTTAAACCCCTCCACAGGAAGAAGGAGGAGCAGCTCAGAGGGAAGAAGTAGGAAGAAGTAGGAAGTTGGTAGAAGGAGACTACAGGAAGCAAACAGATAAAACAGAGGCCTGCAGCATGCTTGAAGCCTCTCTCCTGCTGATGATACTGAAGACAAGATAAGCTGTAACAGGTGTATGCCATCAGGTCCAGGTGCTTTATTCATCACAACCTTTTCCAGACTTTGTCCTCATTAAGGCATGTGCATGATGGAGGAAATTCTGTGTTTTTGTGGTATTCAACCATAGCCAGCCATTGTTGCTTCCTATTTATATGCAGAAAAAAAAGAATGTGTTTAAGATGTAGTCCAATGGCTCCACTGGTAGTCACATAGCCCCACATACAGTGTGATCCCCCAGTCTGGTACTACTGGTAGTCACAGAGCCCCACATACTCTGTCTTACCCCCTATCCTGGCTCTATGGCTACTGGTAGCCATTGATTCCCATATATACTCTCTGCCTCCCCCAACCTGGTTCCACTGGTAGCTACAGAGCCACATATTACTCTATCTGACACTCCACCCTTGTGCCATTTGTAGCCAAAGAATCAAACACACATGCTGTCTGCTTCCCCAGCCTTTTTCACTGGTAGCCATGCTCCTGGCACCCACTATGGAATGTCCACCCATAACAGTGTGGTACCATTTTTCTTAATCTGGCACTAGGTAATGTATACACTAGGAAATTCCATGATGTTCAATGATTTTACTATCTTTAAAGTGTTTGAAATTTAAAAATACAAGTATTTTTCTCTGTCGTCCAATACAGGTTACTGGTAACTCTGGGTAAGCGATCCACCCCTTTAATTTAGGCAGGAACAATTGTAGAATTGTATGTAGGGGGTGGACCCTACCTTTCCCTCCTTGGCTGCAGCTAGCCAACCAGCTCCAGTAAGATTTGTTCCTTGGTGAAGACACAGGCAAGAGAACAGTTCCGCTATAGTTTTAGAAATGTTTTTATTTTTCTGTTAGAAATGGCATGCCACCATTAGGCGGATTACCATAACTGACAATGCCATGAGATGTGGTTAGCTCAGAAACCAGGTGTTTTTTTGTGGACCTTAAGCATTGGGGGGGAAATCTTGGGTTCAGGTTCTTTCCTCAGGAGTTGCCCACCAATGCTTCTTCTTAATACATGCACCTATCTGCAGGAAAGGTGAGCAACCGTTTGAGTGCTGCTGGTCTACATGTCCCACAGTGCCCCTCCACACAGGGGTTTTCTTTTGAAGTTCTTATTGCACACTCCTGCATTCATTGGGTTTATCTGTATGTCTGTTTTGGAGCAGGTTTATGTGGTAACTTAACCCTTTAGCTGCTGGTTTTGCCTCTTTGGGGGGGTTATTGACACTTTCCCTACTGGGTTCAGTGTTTTTTGGGTCTCCTAACATGTTCTAGTAATGAATCATGTACTTTTATTTTACTTTTTCAACTTTGCAAAATTTAAGTTGCGCTTTACCGCATAGATGCCATTGCTCCATTCACTTCTATGGGACTGCACAGTTTGGGACATATCTCTGCAACCGTTCATGTAGCGACTTCAGAGATGGCTCATTTTAATTGTCTGCCCTTGCTCTTTCATCCGGTTAACGTTTCAAGCGTGTTAGGGGGCTCAGGGGGCTTCGGGCACTGTTGGGGTACTTTTTCTGGGTAAACTAAATTTTCCATGAGTGCTTGCTCCGCGCGCCCGTTTCTGATTGGCTCCTGCCGCGGCAGCCATTTTGTGCCTTTTCCAGAACGAGTATCCTACGCAGGGCTTGGACTCTCCTTCTCTCCTCTGCAGATTAACCCTTCGCCTGCCACCCCTTCGCCTGGGGTGAAACTTTAATCTTACACACTGTAATTGGGTGATTCTTTATACTATAAATGTTTTTACACTGTGAGAATGTCTAATTCATTGGAGCTTGGGGCCAGGTCTAAGACTAAGGACGCTGGGGTCTCTGTGTCCCCTATTGCACATTGCTCCTCATGTCATTCAGGGTTACCTAGAGAATTCTCAGGTCATTTATGCCCAGCATGTTCTGATGTCCCTGAGTCTCTTCCAGGGACCTCCAGCCATGCATTAGAGCCAGTTTTAGTGCAAGAGTTCAAGGCTGCTACTAGGGACCTTCGGTCTACATTGCAACTCTTTCCATCCCAGTTATAGGCGGTCTTCCATTCATGGCAGACCCCCTCTTCAGTCAAATCTTCCCTGCCTAAACCGCAGGGAGTACCTGACATATCAGATTCCTCTGAGGAGGAACTGTTAGTGGATTCAGATGTTGAGGAATGGTCTGCTGTGGGCTCCTCTCAGTTTTTTGGGGACCCCTTGAGGCTGTTCCTGAGCTCTCAGCTGAGGGCCTGATCAGGGTTGTCTTGTCTACCCTAAACATTCCCTTAGTTCAGGAGGTTTCTTCAGATCCCTCTGATGTGTTTCAGGAGCCTAAAAAGCTGCTTACTTGTTTTCCACGTAACCCCACTCTTGACCGCCTTGTGTCTGATGAGTGGAAATCTCCGGACAGGAAACCTTCTGTTTCCAAGAAATTTGCCAAGCTTTATCCCTTTTCTGAGGCGGCGCTTGCTCAGTGGTTCATCCCTCCAAAGTGGATGCTCCTATTTCAAGGCTATATAAATCTACTGCCTTGCCAGTTTCTGATGCCTCTGCTCAGAGGCTGGACTGATAAGAAACTTGAGGTTTCCCTCAAGTCCATTTTTGCCACTGCTGGTACCGCCATGTGTCCAGCGTTCGCTGCGGCATGGGTTAACCGGACCATTGAGGTCTGGATTGAACAACTCACCCTGGCTGTCCGTCAGGGTCCTCCTACTTTTGATATGTTGTGCCTTCTTGTCAACATTTCTGAGGCCCAGCACTATGTTTCTGCTGCCTTATTTGATGCCATCTGTTTGGTGGCTAGGGTTTCCACCATGTCTGTGGTTGCCAGAAGAGCTCTTTGGCTCAAGATCTGGTCTGCTGACACCGCTTCCAAGAAAGCCTTGCTCTCCTTGCCTTTTCAAGGCACATCGTTGTTTTGGGCCAGATCTTAACCCCTTAAGGACCGGGAAAATCTGAGGTTGTTTTCCCTTAAGGACCGGAGCAGTTCTGACCTTTTTGACTATATCTTTGTTCAGCAATGTTTTCCCTCTAAGTCTTTTATTCCACCCCCATAAATTATATACTGTTTTTTTAAGCACAAATAGGGCTTTCATTTGATACCCTACTTATATGGATAACCCACCATTTACTTTATTAAAATTAAAAAAAAAAGGTAAAAAAAATGTAAAAAAACATCATTTTTGGTTTTTCTCTTTGGATCAATTGGGCACAAAGGGTTAAAATTTTATGGAGACTGCATGAAAGGTATGACCGGTCAGTCATACCTACAAAATGCACAGTTTAAAGTAGCCACTGTCCCCCCTGGGTGAAAATCCCCATGTCCCTTTTTCCCACCCTATTTTGACACTTTTTATCCGTGACATTTGGCGGTGTATATAAGTGTATTACATAGCTCCACAACAATCACACTTACACTTTTGTTTAATTAGATTATTATTTTTTTTAAATAAAATATTTTTGTAAAAAAAAAAAAAAGTGTTTTGTGTTTTTTTTTTAAAAAAAAACAAACAAACAATTATTGCAGGTCAGAAATTGACCTGCATTTAGCAAGCCTTTGGCACCAGCAGTGAAGGGGTTAATACCCCTAGCTGCTGTATTTACTTTCACCACTAGGTGTCTCCTGTCTACTTCTGTCTCCGTTACTTTCATAGCAACGGAGCCAGAGGCAGACTTGACAGGCACAGACAGCATGCTTTCTTTGCTGTCTGTGTCTGTCACTTTGCCGGTACATGTGATCGCTGGAACGGCGATCGCATGAATCAGCAAAGGCAAGAAAGGCTGAGACTGAATGCCCCGGTCTCGGAGCATTCAGTCTCAGCCTGGAATTAATGATAGCAGCGTGCACGGAGGCACGCTGCTATCATTTAAGCCATGACGGTCCTGGACCGTCATGGGTCCTTAACGGGACTGCAACCCATGACGGTCCAGGACCGTCATGGGTCCTTAAGGTGTTAAGGATCTGATTAGTGAGGCCACAGGGGGTAAAAGTACACTTCTGCCTTTGGTCCCCAGGAAGAAAATGGCTCTCAAGCGTAATTTTTTTTTTCTTTCCTTTCAGACTGAGACACCTCCGGCGAACCAGGTGGTTCCCTTAGCTCCGCATGCCTCCTACAAGCCCAAACAGCAATGGAAGCCCAAGGTCTCCTCCAAGCCTAAGGATTTCAAGCTTTCTTCGGCATGACTCACCGAACCCAGGTCCCCACTCTGCTGTGGGTGGCCGTCTGCGTCACTACCACAGCGTCTTGGAGGATTCAATGGGGGACCCATGGGTTTTACAGGTGGTGGTGGAAGGATACAGGATGCCTTTCGTCTCTCTTCCTCCCTTTCGCTTTTTTCCTTCTCATACGCCCCAGGGTGCAGAGAAACTCTGTCTGTTCAGTGGAGCTATCCAGGCCCTTCTGCACAAGGATGTTCTAGAGCCGGTTAGAGTTCAGGACAGAGGTATGAGTTTTTACTCAAACCTCTTTGTGGTCTCCAAGGAGGTCGGCGGTTGTTGTCACATTTTGGATTTGAAGGATCTCAATTCCTTTGTGATCAGGACCCATTATCACCAGTAGTCCTCAAGGACGGTGATTGCTGCTATGTCCCCGGGGAAATTCCGTGCCTCTCTGGATCTTCAGGACACATATCTACACATCGCCATTCATCCAGAGAGCCGGCAGTATCTCAGATTTGCCTGCGACCAAGGGCACTTTCAGTTTTCAGCTCTTCCCTTTGTCTGACTACAGCTCCTCAACCATGTCCTGGGAGCTTTAGTATCCATTCTCCATCAGGACGGCATCAGAGTTACTCCATACATGAACAACCTGCTTATGAAGGCCCCCTCTGCGGAACTTCTTCATCAGCAGTTTCAGGACTGCATTCATGCTCTCATGTTACAGTAGCGGCGGCCGACTGCTACCTTACCTGCTGGTTCACCAGCATTCCGTGTCAGTGGCAGCTGTGGTCCGTTCCTCTCTCTGCAGCCTGCCGCAGCCTCTTCCGGCGGGTTCTCAGTGTGCCTGTATTTAAAGGGACAGGCACACTTTTTTGGTCTCCTCCTCTTCCGGGGGGCTGGTCCTTATAACCCACTGGACACTACTCTCAGTTGCCCTCTCGTGTTGTCCAGTGAGGTTGGGAGGTTGTAGTTCTGACTATCTGTTCTGGTTATGACCATTGGCTTGTTCTGACTATCCGCTCTGTGTATGATATTGGCTTGTCTGACAACCATTCTGGTGCATAATCTGTGGCTCTGGTAGACTACCCTCTCTGTGAATGACCCGGGCCTGGCTGACTATCCGTTCTGGTGCTGACGTTTGGCTTTACCTGATTTCCTGTTCTGTGTGTTACGCTGGTTGGTCCTGTTGCCTCTGGAATCTGACCTACTACTCAGGGTTTCATATCTCCCTTGCATTCTTGTATATCGCTATCTACCTTGATTTGCCTACGGTTGTCAACTGTGCAACCAGCATACAAAAGCTCCAGGGGATAGCTGTTGGGCACCTTGGTAGCTCTAGTGGCCTCTCGATCCTGATTTCTGGTTGTACAGGTGCGGACGTGTCGGGCGATTCCTATCTTTGTTGTACAGGTGCGGACCTGTCGGACAATTCCTACCTTGGTTAGTACAGGTGCAGACCTGTCGGGCGATTCCTACCTTGGTTAGTACAGGTGCGGACCTGTTGGGCGTTCCTACCTTGGTTAGTACAGGTGCGGACCTGTCGGGCGTTTCATACCTTTGGCGGTGCAGTTGCGGGCCTGTAGTGGAGCTCCGGTGCGGACCTGAGTCGAGTCCTTCCTGACTATCATTGGGGCTCAGTTCTTTGTACTTCAGAAGAACAGTATTGCTGCCACCCGTGTTGCATTGTACTTTACTGTACCGTTGCCTGTATGTGTGTTTCCTAATAAAACTCTGGTGAAGTAGTACGGACTCCAGTATCGTTATTTCTGCCGTGACATCATACCCATCACGGGTGGATCATCAACATGGACAAGTCCAGTCTTGTCCCATCCCGGCGTCTGGTCTTCCTGGGCCTTCTCTTTGACACTCAGAAGAGCATGATGTAGCTCACCAAATCGCCCACAGGGTTTCTGCTGTTCTGGCTCAAGATCCAGTTCCAGCCAAGAAGCTGTCCTCTCTAGTGGGGAAATTCATCTCACCATAGAAGCGGTCCCATTTGCCATGGCTCACACCAGGGAACTCCAGAGGTTTGTGATCCAGGTGTGCAGGGGTTAGCCGGACCTTCTGAAGACATCAGTATCCCTTCCTCTTCATGTATAACTGAGTTTGTCGTGGTGGCTAGACCTCTCCAGTCTGCTGAAGGGCAAGTCCTTCCTGGTATCCTTCTGGACCATGGTGACGAAGGATTCCAGCCTCTCCGGCTGTGGAACGGTCCTGGGTCACCTGAGTGCTCAGGGTTGGTGGTTTCCGTAGGAATCTCTCCTTCCCATCAACGTGTTGGAGATTCAGGCGATATTTCATGCCCTTCATCATTAGACACCCCAGCTGGAAGACTGCCCAGTCTGGGTACAGTCCGACAACGCCACAGCCATGGCTTACATAAACAAGCAGGGTGGAACAAGAAGTCTTGCCGCTTGGTTAGAGGTCAAGGCTATTTTGTCCTGGGCAGAAGAACACGTTCCTGCCATATCCACAGTGCACATTCCTGGCGTAGACAACATCATGACGGACTTCCTCAGTTGACACACAGTGGCCAGTGGGAGCTGCACACAGAGATGTTCAACCTCATCGTTCAGAAGTGGGGTCTTCCCTGCATCGACCTGATGGCGACAAGACACAACCGGAAGGTTCCGAGGCTCTGCTCTCGCTGGAGGGATCCTCTAGCTATAGCTGTGGTTGCCATGTCCATTCCTTGGTTATTTCCTCGTGCTTACATCTTTCCTCCCCTCCCCATGTTGCACAGGGTGTTGCAGAAATTAAGACTGGAACGCTGTCCAGTCATTCTGATTGCTCTATACTGGCCTCGACAGACTTGGTTTCCGGAGCTTCTGGATATGTCAGTGGCAGAGCCATTCTGGCTCCCTTGCCATCCGGATCTTCTTCTACAGGGTTACCTGTGGAAGGAGGGTGTTCATCGTCTAGCTTTGACAGCTTGGAAATTGAATCCTCAATATTGAGGAAGAAGGGTTATTCTTCTGGTGTGGTGGCTACTATGCTTAGTGCCCGCAAATCTGTTTCTTCTAAGTATACGGATACAAGGAGAGAATTCTGCGTAATCAAAAATAGAAAAATAGGAGGAATTCAAACTAAAATAAAGGAAAGGCTAAATGGAAAATAAACAGTAATAGAGCACAGTAAAGAATATAAAGAAAATACAAACCGTATCGGACAAGATTCTCTGAAATAACAAAAAATTTGATTATTGGCAATGTATATATGTAAGTGTATAGAATGATAATAGTAATACTGGCAGTCACCAATAACTAATAGCCGTAAAGGTTAACTTAAGGATGTACCCAGATACAATAAGAATGGATAAAATGGAATGGATGACCAATGAATAATGAAAATGAAAATAAAAATAGAAATAGAAATATAGTGCATATACAATGGATGTAAAGTCCGTTGCAAAAAGAAAGAAGAAGAAAAATAGCCAATTGAAGTAATAAATAATGTCAGTAGCAGTGAGAAGTTCAAACTTAACTTAATGATGGATATATGGATGAAAAATGAGATGGAATGTCATATAAGTGGAGACGTCCACCTTATCCTTAGAAGGTCCAATACTAGATTCGTCAGACACACAGAACTTTCACAAGTCTCCAGACACAATCCAGGTGCAGCTTTTGTAAGGTGTCCTTGGGCACCCAATAGAACAAGTATGATTCCTAGGAATATAAAGCGCAACATGGGAAGGAGGGGAGAAAATAGGGAATGGCTCTAAGGGTAGTAATTAGACATAACTGTGGCTGCTTAGAAAAAATACGTGTATCTAATATCACTGGTTATAAATAATAGTTTTAATAAGATAAAAAGTATATGTAATGTACACAGAAAACATAAACAATAAAAATGTATATATAGGCTGAAAACAAGATACAGTTAATTCCTCCCCCCCTCTCTCATTCCACTTACTAGATGCCCGTCTTGGGCTTAATGCGTCTCAGGGGTCCCAACCCCTTATCTGCCTCGATACTGTGTTCCTGACGTCCGGATGAAGATCTGTAAATAGATGCGCTTCGTGGTATCTAAATTGTTCCACTGGAACCAGCAGCTCAGTGATGTAACAATATATATTTGTGGTGCTGAACAGGCGTTCAGAGTATCAAACCAGTCTTTATCAAATCCAATGGATACAATGTATCCAACCACGTGGAGTGGTGAAACGCTACAATCGCGCTTCTATCAAGATGTACAAGTCTCTCAACCGGAAAGGAAACGTCTCACAGGGGGCAGGGAGGGACCCGGCACGAAAGGTGCGAGAGAGGTGGAGGTGAGGAAAGAACTGAATAGCCCAACGCGTATCATGGATTCGCAGATCCTCAGGGGCAAAAGAAAAGTGCTCATCCTCCTTGATGTCTATTTATAGATCTCTGAAGGCTTCTATATTATATTTACATCCGCATATAAATAAATAATAAATAATGAATAATAAAAGTTTACATAAAACTAAGCGTACATACAGAAGTTGTGTGTTTCAGAGTACTCATCCACCCCAACACCATTTGATAATTAAGATCTTGTTCTCAATAATAAATTGGATAATTATTTGTTAGTAACGTGTCCTATTTGACCAAAGGGCAGAAAGTTATGTTTTCTTTTTTTGATCCTTGTGTTATAAGTAGGAGAGGAGTAACTATTTACTCTTTTAATATAAAGTATAAGAATCATTCAAAAAAGAAAGACGAAAAATTGAATTGAATAAATATTAAGAAAAATGTAAACCCATTGTGTGTGTCTGTGTATTAATTTGTAAGTGTCTGCTTATAAACAAACTATTAGTAACAATAATTGGCCAGTGTGATGATAGTAAATAATACCAGTGGTGAGCAGAGATAAATATCAATATAGTACAATTGTGAGTGATATTGTGCAGTGTGAAATGTGAAAAGAATGTATATTACTGTAATGATAAATAGTGAACATGATATTATTAAGGAAAGTGAAAGAATAAAAAGAAAAAGCAGAAGAAAAAGGGGAGGGGAATGAAAGAATGATAATAAAGACTATAAGTAAAAGATAAAACATTAATAGGAGTATTTAGGAATTGTGATATCATAGTACTCCAAAACACACACATACATGCACTTATCTAGCCAACATATACATGAAGCATAATCTAGTATCAAAAATCCTTAAAATACAATTGAAATTAAAAGCAAGATATGATGACAACAATATAAATAAAAACAAAGAATACATGAAATGTAATGAAAAAATAAATAATATAATATATTGTAATATATATCACAACATATTATAAAAAATGGTGGGAAGACCAATTCTATTAATAAAATCTTAATATTAATATGATCATATAAAATGAATGCCACAAAATCAAACTCAACATTTAGTCCTGTGGGATCTAAAGTTTTTAATATATATATATCCAGTATGATTCTCTTTGTCTCAGCTTAATCAAACGATCACCACCTGGATGATTCAGTGAGACTTGTTCGATTCCCACTACTTTAAAATTAGTATGCTGGCAGTTATGGGAACATTTATAATGTTTGGATAAGCTATGTGTTTCTAAACCATTTTTAATACTTTTAAGATGTTCAGAAACTCTAATTTTTAACTTTCTTTTAGCCCTACCCACATATTGAAGTCCACATTCACATGTTATTATATATACACGATATAAGTGGAATGACAATTGATGAAATTTTTGATTCTATACTCTTTTTTTGTTACTGAACTAGTAAATGTAGTAACTTTTGGTCTCTCTAGGTGTGCACATGTAGTGCAACCTTTTGTACCACATTTAAACATGCCTTTTAGGGACAAGCCGTTAAAATTCAAAGGGCTTTTTTGTGGGCATAACTTAGAAGTAATATCGCTAGGGGAAATTAGATTGCCAATATTATTATTTTTTCGAAATACTATCTTGGGGGTTTCTCCCAATTCTTTTTTAAGAATTGGGTCCTGCATAAGTACGTGCCAGTGTTTTTTAATCACTTGCTTGATTTGTGGTGCTTTTTGGTTATATGTAGTTATAAACAATGGAACTGAGGGTGCTAATTCTTTACTTTTTTCTTTATAGTGGATAAGAGTTTTTCTATCTGAAAGGGTTAAACTAACTTTGGAACCCGGGGGGGCAGGACTAGGATGCCCCCAAATCTAAGGAAGGAAATAAGGAGACTCCTCCAACAAGGGCAGGTAGAGAGAGGCTAGGGAGCGGTGCTGGGGAGCGGTGCTAGTGGACGTAGGCTCCTTTATGGTGTGCTGTGCTGCGGCCGAAGCCGGATAAAGATGCTGGCCGCAAAGCCAGATGACCCCCTTCAGTTGAGCTGAAAGAGGTCCAGGATAACACACCACAAAGGAGGCTAACACCACCTGCCCCAGGGAGAGTCTATACTAGGCTAATAGTGTAGAACTCACCAGGTAGAAGAGTAGACACTTGGTGCTGGTGTAGGTAGACAGGCAGGTGATCACTAGGTGCTGATGTAGGTAGATAGAAGAGTGGACCCTTGGTGCTAGTGTAGGTAGACAGGCAGGTGATCACTAGGTGCTGATGTAGGTAGATAGAAGAGTGGACCCTTGGTGCTGGTGTAGGTAGACAGGCAGGTGATAAATGGGTTGGCAGGTAGGTGGATGCCACCTAGAGATCCTATAATCCTATCAAGGAATGCGAGGGGAGTAGCTGGAGAGCGAGGAAGCAGGAGACAGATTCAGCCCCAAAGTACAGCTGACAGGGAGCCAAGGGAGGCGTAGTAGCTGGAGAGCGAGGAGGCAGAGGACTGATTCAGCCCCAAAGCACAGCTGGCAGGGAGCCAAGGGAGACGTTCCGGGAGAGAGAGAGAGAGAGAGAGCGATACAGCTCCTCTCCAGACACAGGACGCCGACTACTGAGCGCCGGGCGCCTGTGTAAGTAGAACGGGGAGCGTCATGACGCCGATGTAACCCGACGTTGGCGCCTGCGCAGACACCCCGTTGAAGACGAAGAGGGGAACAGAGACCTTCCCGCACGTCGCCCAAGACCGGGAAGGTAGCGACAGAGCCCCCTACCCAAGGACGGCCTCAGGACGGACCCAGGACCCGGACGAGCGGGATGCAGGCGGTGACACGACCGGACGCAGGCAGGAGCATGGACTCGGAGCGAGGGCTCCCTGGACCTCTCTTCCGGTCCATACCCCTTCCAATCGACGAGGTATTCAAGACGACCACTCCGGAGACGGGAATCAAGGATAGCCTGGACCTCATACTCCTCAGCATCACCCACAAGAACAGGAGGAGGATGGTCAGGATCACGATGAGGGTAGGGGGACGCCTTCCAGGGACGGAGTTGCGAAACATGAAAGGTAGGGTGTATCCGAAGAGTGGAGGGCATAGATAAACGAAAAGCCACAGGGTTGATCCTACGAATGATCCGGAAGGGACCAAGAAATCGAGGCCCCAGCTTTCGGGACGTGCAAGACATCCGGATATGGGCGGTGGACAGCCAAACTCGATCGCCCACTTTATAGGATGGTTCGAGAACTCTATGTTTGTCAGCCTGGTGTTTGTACTGCAACTGCATCCTTGCCAGAGTAAGCCAAAGAAGACGGTGACACCGCCTAAGATGTTGAAGACGCTGAGACACTTCAGGCACCGGAGAGCAGGAGGAAAGGTCAGGAAACATCTGAGGATGATATCCGTAAACCGTAAAGAAGGGAGTGGACTGAGAAGACCTGTGCATGTGGTTGTTATATGCGAACTCCGCAATGGGAAGAAGAGAGGACCAGTTATCCTGGAGGTGTGTGGTGTAACAACGTAGGTACTGTGCCAAGGTCTGATTGACCCGCTCCGTCTGCCCATTGGACTGAGGATGATATCCGGAAGAGAGGTTGCACTGGATACGGAGCGAGCGACAGAGCGCTCTCCAAAACCGAGAGGTGAATTTGGGACCTCTGTCCGAGACTATAGAGGAAGGCAATCCGTGCAGTCGAAAGATGTCCTTTATGAAAAGCGTGGCTGTCTGAGGAGCAGATGGTACACCAGAAGTGGCCACAAAGTGAGCTATCTTGGAGAACCGATCCACCACTACCAAGATTGTGGTGTTCTTGTCAGAAGGAGGCAGATCGGTGATAAAATCCATTGAGATGGCTCTCCAAGGTATAAAAGGTATGGACAGAGGACGGAGTAGACCGGGTGGTTTAGTATGCTGGTTCTTAGATCGGATGCATGTGTTACATGTCGATACGTATGCACGTATATCGTGTCTCATGCTGGGCCACCAGAAGTTTCGTTGAACCATCTCCAGAGTTTGAGCATATCCTCCGTGACCAGCTGGGAGTTCATCGTGAAACATGCGTAGTACTTCTTGGCGAAAAGGCAGTGGGACAAAGACGCAGTCACCCTTCCAGAGGAGACCATCCTTGGACTGGAGGGCATGCTGCTGGATGGTTTCAGAGTCCCTAAGCACGTATTGTTTAAGCCGGTCCAGCAGCGGGGAAGCGGTCAAGAGAAAGGCAGTGGCCGGGAGGACGGTGTCCGGAGGGTGTTCAGACTGATTTATCTGGGGAAACATGCGGGACAATGCATCTGCCTTTTGATTCTTAGATCCAGGTCGGTACGTGATATGCAGACAGAACCGAGAAAAATAGAGAGCCCATCGGGCCTGCCGTGCACATAGCCTGCGAGCATTCCTCAGATATTCCAGGTTCCTGTGATCCGTGAAGACCATGATGGGGTGTTCTGATCCTTCCAGGAGGTGGCGCCATTCCACCAAGGCATTCTTGATTGCCAGCAGTTCCTTATCGCTTACAGTGTAGTTTAGTTCAGCAGGAGTCAAACGCCTGGAATAGTAGGCCACCGGATGTAGCCGGTCTTCATTCCCAGACCGTTGTGACAACACGGCCCCTGTAGCGATGTCTGACGCATCAGTCTCCAGAATGAACGGTTTCCGGATGTCAGGTTGGGACAGAACAGGTGCCTTGGTGAAGAGTTCCTTCAGCCTACGAAATGCTAGGTCAGCAGCTGTGGCCCACTGGAAGGCCACTGAAGCCTTGGTGAGGGCTGTGATGGGTGCCGTAAGCTTGGAAAAATCTCTAATGAACCGCCTGTAGAAATTCGCAAATCCGATGAACCGCTGCACTGCTCTCTTGGTAGTAGGCGTAGGCCACTCAAGGATTGCGGACACTTTGCGAGGATCCATCTTCACGTGACCTGGGGAGATGAGAAACCCCAAGAACTCGATGTCAGGCATCTCAAATGTACACTTTTCAATCTTGACGAACAATGAATGAGTCTGTAATCGGGCTAGGACTGTGCGGACATGTTGCCGGTGTTCAGATAGGGAAGACGAAAAAACCAGGATATCATCCAGGTAGATCACCACATACTGGTCCAGGAGGTCGGAGAATATGTCGTTGACAAAACACTGGAAGGTCACGGGGGCATTACACAACCCAAAAGGCATCACTAGGTATCCAAAATGACCATAACGGGTGCGAAAGGCCGTCTTCCATTCGTCACCTTTCCTAATATGGACCAGGTTGTAGGCCCCGCGTAGGTCTAACTTAGTGAAGATGGTGGCATCAGAGATACGTTCTAACAATTCTGGTATCAAAGGGAGTGGATACCGATTTTTCACCTTGATATCGTTCAAGGCCCGGTAATCCACACAGGGTCGTAGACCACCATCTTTCTTTTCAACGAAGAAGATTCCCGCCCCTGCGGGTGATGTAGACGGGCGAATAAACCCTTTTTGGAGGTTTTCTGCTAGATAAGCCTTCAGATGCTGAAGTTCGGGCCCCGAAAGGGGAAAGATGCGGCCATAGGGAATAGGTGCTCCAGGTAACAGGTCAATTGGACAGTCGTAGCTCCTATGAGGGGGCAACTGGTCGACACCCCGGAGATCAAAGACATCCGCATATTCATGGTATTCAGCTGGCAATGTAGGCGGTGGAGTGGGCCGTGTGACAAGGATGTGTAGATTCTCCGTTGAAGGAGAAGGAAATGAGACTGTACCCAGGGACCAATCGATGGACGGGTTTTGCTTGCGCAACCAAGGCAACCCCAGGATGAGAGAGTGTAATGGAGATGAAATAACATCAAAGCACAAGACTTCATGATGATGTGATGTAACAGATAGGCGGAGCATTTGGGTTTCCTGGGACACTGGTCCGTTTTGATGTGGTCTTCCGTAAACCATTTGGAGAAGCAATGGTGTTTCCTTTGGTCTCAACGGAACCCCTAGACGTGCAGCCTCTTTCTCATCCAGGAAGCATCCGCTGGCACCCGAGTCGATGACGGCAGGGATGGTATGGTTTTCATGGTCCCACTGCAAAGAGACCATAAGAAACAAATGGTTATGGTTGGTGGCCGACAACCCCAGCCATTCGCCACAAGAAATGGCCTTACCTCTGGGATTCTGGGGTCTCTTGCCACAGGTCCGGAGGAGGTGTCCGCTGCCACCACAATGTAGGCACAAGTTCAGACAACGTCTGCGTGCCTTTTCTTCGTCCGAAAGGGGACCGCGAACCAGGCCTAACTGCATTGGTTCCTCTTGAGCTGTAGGCACCATTGGTGCAGTGGGTGCTGCAAACGTAGCTGGAACAGGCTGTCCGGAGGACGAACGTTCCCTGCGTCTTTCCCGAAGGCGTCGGTCAATCCGAATGACTAAAAGCATAAGGTCCTCCAAAGAAGGAGGTATGCCGACACGGGCCAATTCGTCCTTCAAAGTGTCGGTGAGGCCCAGACGGAATTGGTCAAGAAGAGCGGGCTCGTTCCACTGCGTTTCGATGGACAGCCTACGGAAGTCCGCGATGTAGTCCTCAACCGGCCGACGACCCTGGGTCAAAGCCCTAATGGAGGACTGCGCTGATGCAGAGCACATAGGGTCGTCATACAGCATGTCCATCGCATGACGAAAGAAAGCCACAAGTGAAGCACGGGACTGTCCTCCTGTAGCAAGTTGAATGCCCATGCCTGAGGCTCCCCTAAAAGCAGAGTTATGGTGGTGCGGACTTTCACGAAGTCCGACATATAGGTTCTGGGATTAATGGCAAACAGGAGTTCGCAGGCAGTCATGAAAGACTTATACTGGCTCCTGTTACCACTGAAGCGGTCGGGAAGGGGAACCCTGGGTTCAGGAGCGGAGGCCCCAAGGTCCATGGAAGGACCTGTGGGAGGAGCCGTAGGACCACGAGACGGGGACGCGGGCTGGAGCTCAGACAGCCTACGCTGAAGCGCAGCCTGATTGCTCTGCAACTCCTCTATAGAGGCTGTTAGCGAGGAGAGTTGGGAGCTCAGAGCGGTAAGGGCTTCCATAAGCCCTGCGGGTTCCATGTTCGGGCTCAGTAGTACTGAAAGGGTTAAACTAACTTTGGAACCCGGGGGGGGCAGGACTAGGATGCCCCCAAATCTAAGGAAGGAAATAAGGAGACTCCTCCAACAAGGGCAGGTAGAGAGAGGCTAGGGAGCGGTGCTGGGGAGCGGTGCTAGTGGACGTAGGCTCCGGCTCCGGCTGTGCTGCGGCCGAAGCCGGATAAAGATGCTGGCCGCAAAGCCAGATGACCCCCTTCAGTTGAGCTGAAAGAGGTCCAGGATAACACACCACAAAGGAGGCTAACACCACCTGCCCCAGGGAGAGTCTATACTAGGCTAATATTGTAGAACTCACCAGGTAGAAGAGTAGACACTTGGTGCTGGTGTAGGTAGACAGGCAGGTGATCACTAGGTGCTGATGTAGGTAGATAGAAGAGTGGACCCTTGGTGCTAGTGTAGGTAGACAGGCAGGTGATCACTAGGTGCTGATGTAGGTAGATAGAAGAGTGGACCCTTGGTGCTGGTGTAGGTAGACAGGCAGGTGATAAATGGGTTGGCAGGTAGGTGGATGCCACCTAGAGATCCTATAATCCTATCAAGGAATGCGAGGGGAGTAGCTGGAGAGCGAGGAGGCAGGAGACAAATTCAGCCCCAAAGTACAGCTGACAGGGAGCCAAGGGAGGCGTAGTAGCTGGAGAGCGAGGAGGCAGGGGACTGATTCAGCCCCAAAGCACAGCTGGCAGGGAGCCAAGGGAGACGTTCCGGGAGAGAGAGAGAGAGCGAGCGATACAGCTCCTCTCCAGACACAGGACGCCGACTACTGAGCGCCGGGCGGAAGCCGGGCGCCTGTGTAAGTAGAACGGGGAGCGTCATGACGTCGACGTAACCCGACGTCGGCGCCTGCGCAGACACCCCCGTTGAAGACGAAGAGGGGAACAGAGACCTTCCCGCACGTCGCCCAAGACCGGGAAGGTAGCGACACTATCATTATTAAATGACTTATTTAGTGCTTTATTGATGGTATTTATATCATATCCTTTCTCAATAAATTTATTTTTGAGTATTTCTGCTTCATTTTTAAAGTCTTGATCTGTGCTACAATTTCTCCTAATCCTTTGAAATTGACCATATGGAATGTTTTCTATCCAATTTTTGTAATGACCACTTTTGGCATGGAGATAATTATTACTGTCTACTGATTTTCGATGGTTCCTTGTCAATATTTTCCCTTCATTATGGTACAGTACTACATCTAGAAATTCAATACGATCTTTCTGTATGTTACTAGTAAAACTAAGGTTAAACTGATTTTTATTTATATATTGCGCAAAGTTTAAAAACTCTTCATTGAGACGCATTAAGCCCAAGACAAGCATCTAGTAAGTGGAATGAGAGAGGGGGGGAGGAATTAACTGTATCTTGTTTTCAGCCTATATATACATTTTTATTTATGTTTTCTGTGTACATTACATATACTTTTTATCTTATTAAAACAATTATTTATATATACCAGTGATATTAGATACACATATTTTTTCTAATCAGCCACAGTTATGTCTAATTACTACACTTAGAGCCATTCCCTATTTTCTCCCCTCCTTCCCGTGTTGAGCTTTATATTCCTAGGAATCATACTGTTTCTTCTAAGGCCTACCATTCTGTCTGGTTGACCTTTCTATCTTGGTTTGCTGATAGGGACCTGTCTCAGGAATTTGATCTGTCTTCGGTCCTGGCCTTTTTGCAGGATGTTGTGGATAAGGGCCTCAGTTTGAGTTTCCTTAAGGTTCAGACTTCTGCTCTCTCTGTTTTCTTTCAGAGGCGCATTTCCATTCTTCAGGATGTCAAGGTTTTCTTTCAGGGCATTGCTCATACTCATCCTGTCTTTAAGAATTCCGCTCCTCCATGGGACCTTAACTTGGTTTTGGGCATTCTTCATCGCCCTCCCTTTGAGTCCTTGGCTACCATTCTGTCCTGTAAACCACCCTATTTGATGTTTCACAAGGACAAGGCAGTGCTTCACACTTCTCAGGAGTTTCTCCCGAAGGGGGTTTCGGAGTTCCACATCAATCAGGAGATTGTGGTGCCTTCTTTCTGCCCTGACCCCACCTCTGACAAGGAGAGGGATCTCCACTTGTTAGATGTGGTACTTTGTCTCAAGTTTTATGTACATTGCACTGAGTCTGTCAGGCAATCTGATGTGCTGTACATCATTCCTGAGTGTCCCAGAGCAGGAAGACCTGCATCCAAGATGACTATTGCTTCCTGGATCAAGTCCATTATTCATAAGGCTTAGGAGCTGAGGAAGAAGCTTGTTCCCCTTCGGGTCACAGCTCATTCTACTAGATCTATTGGGGCTTCTTGGGCTTACAAGAATCAGGCCTCCGCTGATCAGTTGTTCAAAGCTGCCACTTGGTCATCTGTGTACACCTTTTCGAAGTATTACCATGTTGATGTGCTGGCATCGGCTGACGCCAGCTTTAGGAGGAAAGTCCTGGAGGCAGTCTTGCCTGTCTAGGTTCTTGGTGCTTCCTTCACTTTTGAGCCCTGTTGGGTCTAGTTCAGTTTGCTGTTTAACAGTTGGGGTGTTGTACCCCTGTTCATTGTCCGCTGATACTCCCTTGTTGTTGGGCTATCTCTGATCTTTTGGTTCATATCTGCTCTGGTAACTTTGGGGGCCTTGCGCCTGGTCCTTGCCTTACTTCCCGCCTCTGGAAACACATTGGTTGGACATCCCAATGTTACCAGTAACCTGTATTGGATGACAGAGAAAAGAGGATTTTAGTCTTACCTGTTAAATCCTTTTCTCTAGTCCATACAGGTTACTGGTCTCCCACCGTGTCAAGGGACCATGATTGGCTCTCCTGTGGCAGACTGTGGGGGTCCTTCGGGGTCATGCTCACAGGAGTCTTCTTTCCCTTCTACTATCTAGTCAATAGTTAGTGTCTCAAATCTTACTGGAGCTTGTTTGCTAGCTGCAGCCAAGGAGGGAAGGAAGGCTCCACCCCCTACATACAATTCTAGAATTGTTCCTGCCTAAATTAAAGGGGAGGATCGCCTACCCAGAATTACCAGTAACCTGTATGGACTAAGAGAAAAGGATTTAACAGGTAAGACTAAAATCCTCTTTTTCTCCTATAGCACCACTTTCTGAAAATAATTGTACACACTAGCCTAGGGGTAAAAAGGCAAGTGAATCCTAATTTGATGCGGGTGAATGTCTACTTTCCAAATCAGTATGCCATGTTATCATGGTCCCCGTGATCCTTTCTGTCACTCTCTACTGTGCTGCTCCCTGATTGGTTGAGCTGTGTTGGCCCGCCCCTGGTTACCTGTTTTATTCTGGCCACTGGCACCTGTCAGGTGCCCTTTCGTGGTGTTCCTGACCTTTGCTGCTGTTCGCTGTGTTCCTGATTTCCGGTGTACCGATTTGGCCTGCATTGGCGACTCTTCTGTGTTCCTGCCCGTTGCTGATCCGGCTTGTCTGCGAACCTCCTCTGTTATCCGACCCGGCCTGGCTGACGTTCCTCCCCGTTGCTGATCCGGCTTGTCTGCGAACCTCCTCTGTTATCCGACCCGGCCTGGCTGACATTCCTGCTTGTTGCTGATCCGGCTTGTCTACGATTCTCCGCTGTTCCCGGTTCCTGTCTGGCTACGTTCCTGCTGCCGTGCCACTGGGCGACATTCTGATTCCTGTAGTCGCGCAGTGCTCAAGACTGACCTTAACCCTTGGGCCGCTGTGTTGCCGTTAACGCTTTCTGAGCTGTACTACTGGCTGAGTCTCCTTTTAAGCTTGCAGAGCTGTACCATCAGGGCAATACTGATCGCTGAGCCTATTTCTTGCTGTGCCTTATCTCCAACCAGGTGCCGTGATAAACCCTTGCAGAGCTATACTACTTCTGCTGAGCTGGCCGCTTGGGCCTAGGGAGACGGCGGCTCATATATTCCATCCGTAGCAGAGTAGTTGTTCCGGTTCCGTACCGGTGGTCTCTTGGCTCGCACACATTGCACTGGTGGATTCGTTACATGCCCGTTGGTGCTACATGGCACTAGCTATCATTACGGTTGGTTTCCTTTAACGCCCGAGGGGGCTAACATTTCTCGCTCTTGCAGCTTAGTAGTCTCCGTTATATGCCCGTGGGGGCTAACGACTCACGCTTCCATAGTACTTTTGGTATCTGTTATACGCCCGTGGGGGCTATTCTCTGTTGCTCTAAGCGTTCTGGGTTAGTTTCTGCCTTTAGCAAGCCGCTTGCTCTCGTACGGACTACTAGTGTTGAACTTCTCACACTTATACAGCCTTATTAGCACCTTGGGCGTGCCAACACCACAACAGAGACTGACGAGTTCTAAGTGTTAACTATTGAATGCTCATCTCTAGTTATATCTGTCCTATGACAATATATACACAGTCTGTATCCAGTATACTGGCCCTGTGAGGGTCTATGCACCTATTCCTTGCTATCCATTGTGTGCCTGTTGAGGGCGATATTGTTCATTATTTTCTGGCAATAAAACTGTGTTTTATCAAACCCTCTGTCTGAGTGTCTGAAAACCTTAACAAATGTCTACCTTTTTATATAGCTATTGATTATGTCCATTAAAATTCAGGCAGAAATTTGCAATAAAGAAAAGTGGTAGGTGCCCCTGCCATCCCGTACAGTATGTAAGCCCATACAAATGGGGTACCATTTTTGTCAGGCAAGTAGCAGGTACTGAATATAGTAGGAGATTCCATGGTTTTCAAAGATTTTACTACCTTTGAAGTGGTGAAACTGTAAAAAGAAAAAAACAAAAAATGTTTTCCTATAGTGCCAACTTATGAAAATATTTGTGTATACTACCCTAGAGGTAGAAAGGTAAACCACCCCTTATTTTATGCTGGTAAATATCTATATTCCAAAATGGTATGACTTGTATACTGTTCCTTCATATATCTAGTAGTTAGGACCATTTTAATGCAGGCAGCCTATTTAAAAACAGAACAGTTAGGTGTCATTTTGTGCTACTGGCACCCCACCCCTGCTCTATGGCAAGCCATGCCAATGGGGTACCATTTTTCTTGGAAGAGTAGTAGCTAATTAATGCAGTAAGAAATTCCATAGTTTTCAAATATTTATGTACGTTTGATGGGTTGCAATTGTAAAGAAAAAAAAAAAAAAAATTTTAGTATAGGCAAGTAACATTTGAAAAATTTAAGAAAATAGAGAGTCTGCAGATGTTAAAGTTTTGTATATCTGGCACCCACTACAGTTGTTTAGTTCATATCAATGGGATGCTGTTTTATTATACTGTAGTAAATTACATAATTCAAAATTATTTCAGTACCTTAGACGAGGTGGAAATGTAAAATAATGCCTATTTTTTATTTACCGCCACTACTGGAGACATTTGTGCACATCAGTTTAGGGTGAGAAAAGCAAGAGACCTTTCATTTTTTTGGGGTGAGGTATCTTCTTTCCAGAATGGTATGGTTTGTTTGCATTTTCTTTGTTTCTGTAGTTCTTATAGCCACTTTATACAGGCAAGTGACTTGAAAAAAATGTAAGAAAAATGATTGTGTAGTTTTGTTCTTCTTGCTCCTTGCATCAGCTCGCAATTAAAGCAATCTTGCTGTGACCTTGTATCGAGTCTTGTTCTGTGAGTGACGCAGCTCACCCTAGGCTGTGACCGCGCAGCCTACCTGGCCAGAGGATTTACCCAGGAATGGGGACAGAGAGGCAAACCAGAGAGACCTCCCAAACCTCCACAGAATATACCCCAATGAAATACAGGTATCCTAGGCCTGCGAGACAGTCAAACTAAAACACTGCCTCACTGACTGAAAAACCAGGTAATGCAAACAGGCCCAACCTCGCGGCTGGAAATAGCCCATAGTATGAACAGTGGGCTGGCCCTCCGAGAGCATGTAGGAGAAGTCCAAATGCTGTGGGAATACAAGAAGTAAGGAAAAAACACAATTGCACCCTCCAACAAGGTAAGAAATCAAGCCACTTACCGAAAAGCTCAGATTGGCACAAACAAGCTAGATACCGGGCAGGGTAGGCAGTGTAAACGAGATGGATCAGCTGAATCCAAGTGGAGGATACACTGCTGAAGGGATCGTAGAGAAGTCGTAGCTGAGGAAAGCCAAAGTCACCAGGAGCAAACAGGAGCAACAAGGGAGTACCTGAGAATAATCAAGCCAAAAGCCACTAGGCGTGCCAGGAAGAGACAAAGAAGTAGTCAAAAAGGCAAGCCAAAAATCAGTACCAGGATATACTTAGAACAAAACTAACAGCAAACAGACTAGCACAATAATTGAGTGCTAGTGAAAGGGGCTGGCTAGTTAATAACATCTCTTGCTCCAACCAGCAGAGAGGCAGAAAGGGGGTGACCAAGCATGGAAGAGGAAAGGTGTCAAAAAAATACAAAAGGCAATTCCTTACGGTGAGTTTCCAGTGTTCCTGACCCGACTATCCCTGACTACCCCTTTGTTACCTGATTTGGCTTTTCATATGTGTATTCCAGTATTGACTCTAGGCTTTGTATGCTCTACTATTCTCCTGATTTGCTTTTTGTATTGAGCTGCTCGACTGGTTACTACCCCGGCTGGTTGACTACTCTTCGACTACTCTTTGGTACTGTCTCTGCCCATTTGTTACCAAACCAGCCTGTCAACCATTCTCTACCCTGCTGCTTTGTTGTTCCTCTCGACTAACCCTGCTCCCGGTCAAGCTTGAAATCACCAACCCACTCGAGTCCGATGAGCTCAACACCTTCGACTTCCAGATGAGTCCAACTTGTCGTATTCCTATGAGTCCTACTCCTTGTCAGTTCCAAGTCTCTCGAACCCCCGTCGAGGGATGTTGTTCGACTCTCCTTCTGTTTGAACCTCTGTATCCTGAGTTCTGCCAAAGTTCAACAGAGACAGTTATTGTTACTGTGAGTAGGTTCTGCTATCTATTTCCTGACTCAGTGAGAAGCTGCTGTGTCTGGGGGTGTCATCCTGCTATCTGGCTTCATGGCCAGCACTTCTAACACGGCTTAGGCCACAATAAGGCATACCCAGAGCAGCCACCGCTAGCCAGCTCCGCTCCCCATCCAGCTTACCCCAGCTTCTAGCTCACTGAAGCCTACCTCACAGTATAAGTCAATATTGTCTTATTGTTGTTTGTTTTATTTATATTAAAGTGTTCGTAATGTCCAAAAAAAGTTTTAATAGATTTGTAGAGGCTAAAAAAAGAATTGCATTGCCACAAACCCCATCTCTCAGACCGCTATGGTTTGAGAGATATTAGCAATCAAAGTTCCCCCTTCCCTCCCCTTCTCTTGATGTCAGCTGTAAAGCTGGCAGAAGGAGATCCGTGTCGGCCGACATGATGAGGCTCTTCAGCAGAGCCGAAATCTCGTTATTAGAAAAGAACTACTTCATGAGAGCGGTCTACAAAGTGTGTTGCAAACCAGGCACATTTTGTAGACCTTTCCATTGAAGTAATAATGGGATTTCAGCTCTACTGCAGAGCCGCTGGCTGATGCCCGGACTGGTATCTCCTGCTGTCACCTAGACCCTGATGTTAGGAGAAGGGAAGGGGTAACTTTGATTGCGAATATCTCTCAAACCATAAATGTTTGAGAGATGGGGTTTGTGGCAATGAGATTCTTTTTTTAGCCTCTACAAATCTATTAAAATATTTTTTTGGACATTACTAACACTTTAATACCTGCTTGTTATTTCTTTGTGGAGTTCCTCCTCTGCTAAGTTTATACAAGCAGCTTACAAGGGCACTTCCTGAGCTAATCCTGACAGCAAAGCACTTGTAACCATGTATTGTCTAAACCCTTACATTGTAAAGCACTTCATACACCAGTGGCGCTATATATATATATATATATATATATATATATATATATATATATATATATATATATAAGCATATTCATTCATCCATTCATTCATTCATGGTTTTCAATTATTTTAGTACCTTTGAAGGGGTGGACATTTTAAATAGTGCTTTGTTTTTCCTTTAGTTCAAACCTCTGTAAACATTTGTGCACATCAGTCTAGGGATACAAAGGCATGTAACCCCTCATTTTATGCAGTGGATTGTCTTTATTTCCAAAATTGTATAGTTTCTCTACATTTTCTTTCTTTCTGCAATTATTATAACCGTTGTAGTACAGGACAAGTCATATTTGAAAAAAATTAAGAAAAATTAAAAATTGCAGGAGTGTAATGGTATGGTACAGTTTGTCTACCTTTCCTTCATTTATATAGTTGCTACAGTCACTTTAGTACAGATAAGTTACATTTGAAAAAAAAAAAAAAAATGGAAGAAAAAAATGAGATTAGAGATGGTGTAGTTTTCTACTTCTGGCACCCCCTACAGTAGTGCAACCAGCGGGGTGCAATTTTTCTCGGAAGAACAGTAGCTAATGAATAAAGTAGTATATTCCATAGTTTTCAATGAAGGGATAGAAATGTAAAATAATGCCTATTCTTTCCTCTGTTGCCACCTTCTGGAAACATTATTGCACATCAAGCTAGGGGTAGAAAGGCAAGCAACCTTGATGCAGTTTGATATATATTTTCAGGAAATGTTTGCTTTTAGGGGATTATTTTGATGTTATGGATTGAGTATGCCTTTAGACTATATGACATTTATGTTTCATACTTTTTTTGGTTTCTTACTCTAAGCTTTCATGAGATTTTGTACAGTAATGTGTGACTTTAGTGTACATTTGTGACAGCTTCCCAAAAAAAATTTTTATGAACATTTCCTTGCTTCCTCATTTCATGTAGGAAGGAATTTCAGCCAGTTTATAATTCATATATTAGTATACTTTCGTGGAATATATACTTTTTTGTTTTAATATTTCTTTATTGAGTTTTTATTATAGAGAAATAAAACAACAGACACCAAGAATACAGACAATACAGACAATATAGCAATACTATGCAAAAGGTAACACCCATTTCGACTAGCTGAGGGTGAAAGACAGCAGTACAGTAACTGTGACAGCTCCGCGGTAGCATGGGGAAGTATCTGCTCCCTCCCATGTCGATGACCACAATGAATTTACAGTTCAAATCTGGGGAGTCAAATTCAGGATCAGATAACAGGATACAGATCACCATCCAGGAGCCCCACCAAATGAGGTCCCAAGGAAGACTACACCTCTGGGTGTCAGAAGAAACAGTAAAACCAGGTAAGAAGAATAAGAGGGGCAAATGAAAAGGAGGAAAAGTAGAAGGGGAAAAAAAGGGACAAATAAGGGTCCCGTCCGCATGCAAAAGGCTGAAAATAAACAACCATTATAGGTTACAATCGCTCTAACCTCAGACAGAAAGAGGTGCCCCAATGAACTCATTCCAATGGAACCAATGGGTAGCATGTGTCAACCCCTACCAGCAGCAGAATGTATCAAGTCCTCTGCAGAGCTCACCGAGCCGACGGAGGCAATCCAATCCCGAAACGAGGGAATATAAGGTTGCTTCCAATATCTAGGGATCAACACCTTAACTGCATTTAACTGCAGTGTACAGTGAGTGTTTGAGTGTACCTATGTACAAGGTGTGTGGTATGATGTAGAAGGAGCGTCATAGGGTCCATCGAAATCTGAGGGTCCACCACTGTCACGGGGTGACTTTGGAATAACAACACTGACAAGTACAGATATGGTAAAATAAGAATATCTTTATTGAGAATTAAAACAGCAGGAAATAAACATACTTTCCAAACATTCACTGGACCAGGTGTAAGGACAGTGTCTGGGTGCTTCCCCAACCCTCACTAGGCAGGTAAGGAACAGCACAGGATTTCTCAACTGACAGGAGGTAGATACCACCCGGACTGAATGCAACCACTAGTAGCAGTGATGGTAGTAGCTACTAGTACAGGAGCAGCTGAATAGCCCCTTGGGAACAGAGGGAAAAAGCCCAAATATGCTAGGGTGGTTGAGCTAAGGTACAGACCTCCCTAGAACGCTAGGGTAGATCAAAAGACAACGGACAAAAGGAATCCCTAGAATGCTAGGGTAACCAAACAGGCAATGGAAACTGAGATTGCCTAGAACGCTAGGGTAACCGAACAGGCAGTGGTGACAGAGGCTCCCTAGAGCACCAGGGTAGCTGAACAGGCAGTGGTGACTGAGACTTCCTAGAACGCTAGGGTAGCTGAACAGACAGTGGTGACTGACATTCCCTAGAATGCTAGGGTAGGGGAACAGGCAGCGGTGACTGTGCAGCTCTAGTATGCTAGGGTACCCAATAGCACAGACGGGATGAAGCAAGACTGACAGTGACTGACACAGACTGAGTACCACTCGAAATGAAGGAGCGCAAGAGGACACAGTAGGCCACGGGTGTAGCAAATACAAGTCAACAGGAGCCAGGTAATATGGAGCGGGTAGTCAGCCAGAGCCAGGAATCAGACCGAGAGCGTGTAGTCAGCCAGTGCCAGGAGTCAAACCGGAGCAGGTAGTCAGCCAGAGCCAGAAGTCAAAAGGAGCGGGTAGTCAGCCAGAGCTGGAGTCAAACCGGAGTGAGTAGTCAGTCAGGGATCAAACGGAGCCGGAGTCAGAACGTAGACAGGAGTCATACACAAGAATCAAGCATCGGAATCACAAGAGCTACAGCGCACAGGTACACCACGAAAGGGCAAGGGAGTAATGGCAGGCTGAGACCTATAAGGCCTAGCATGTAGGCGGAGACTCACTCTGGCAATTAACAGCGGCCAATAAGAATAGCGAATGTGCCTCAGTGCGACAACCAGGAAATAATGCAATGTCGCCTGCAAGCACAGCATTGCTGGAGGCAATCACCGGCACCGTGATAGTACCCCCCCACACACACACACACAATGATCTCTCCCCCGCTGGAGAGAACCAGCATTATTAGGAAATTTAGTGTGGAATCTGCATAGCAGAGCAGGAGCGTGAATATCAGACTGATTCACCCAGGAACACTTTTCAGGGCCATAGCCCTTCCAGTGCACAAAATATTGAATACGCCCACGCACTCTACAAGAGTCCAGAATGTTTTGAATTTCATACTCCTCGTGGTCTTGGATGCGCACAGGACTTGGCACCACTAGAGTAGAAGAGTAGCGGTTACATACCAAAGGCTTCAATAGGGATACATGGAAAATGTTGTGAATATGCATACTTCCAGGAAGGTCCAAAGCATAAAAGACGGGGTTCACTCTCCGAAGTACCCGGAAATGACCTGCAAAACATGGAGCCAGCTTATTACAGGGTATTTGCAGGTGCAGGTTTCTGGAGGACAACCACACTCTATCCCCAACTTGGAAAACAGGAATAGGACACCACCTTCATGTTTCTGGTAGTGCTCAGAGGACCTTCGCAAGGCATTCTGAACCTGTGCCCATGTGGAGCGGAGCTGCCTAATATGCTCATCCAGAGACGGAATATCTTGAGCCTGAAAGGAGTCTGGGAGCAAGGATGGTTGAAACCCATAGTTAATCAGAAAGGGAGAGCTCCCAGACAAGGAGTTTATGGCACAATTCCTGGCAAACTCAGCCCACGGCAACAGGTCAGCCCAATTATCATGATGGTCAGAGATAAAACAGCGCAAGAATTGTTCCAACCCCTGGTTGGATCTTTCAGCAGGACCATTCGTCTGGGGATGATAGGCCAAGGAAATTGACAGTTTAATGCCCATCTGATCACAGAAGGCCCTCCAGAACCTTGACACGAACTGACTCCCATGGTCAGTGACCAAAACCTTGGGTACTCCATGGAGTCGGAACTCCTCTCTAGCAAATACCACAGAGGGTCTTACCGGGTTTGGGTCTTTGAGACAACACTGTCCCTATTCCTGTTTCTGATGCATACAACTCCAAGGTGAAGGGCAAGGCAGGGTGTGGTTGCGACAACACTGGAGCCACAGCGAAAGCAGACTTCAAGGCTTCAAAATCACTGTTGGCCTCAGGGGACTAAGCTGAGGGATTAGCCCCTTTATGAGTTAAATCAGTCAAAGGTTTAAGTATTGTAGAAAAATTTTGTATACATTTTCTGTAATAGTTTGCAAATCCTAAGAATCTCTGTATGGCCTTCAGGCCTACCGGACGTGGCCACTGCAGAACTGCTGAGAGTTTCTCTGAATCCATATTAATACCATCAGCAGAGATTACATACCCCAGAAATGGCACTTGATCTTTATGGAATTCGCATTTTTCAAGTTTACAATATAGTTTGTTTTCTCTCAATTTTTGTAACACGGTAGCAACATCTCTCCGATGTGTTTCAAGGTCAGGAGAGTGTATCAGGATATCATCCAAATAAACTAATACGCAGGACTGTAGTAGATCTCTTAGAATATTGTTTATGAACTCTTGGAATACCGCTGGCACATTGCACAGCTCAAAGGGAATGACCAGGTACTCATAATGGCCACTATGAGTATTAAAAGCTGATTTCTACTCATCGCCCTCTTTAATTCAAATTAGGTTATAGGCTGCCCTTGAGTTTTGTGAACACTGTGGAGCCTTTCAGGCAGTCAAACAACTCTATTATCAATGGAATGGGGTACGCATTTTTCACCATCAGCTTATTCAGACCTCTATAATCGATACAGGGTCTAAGCTCCCCATCTTTTTTCTTTACAAAGAAAAATCCTGCCCCCGCGGGCAAGGAAGATTTCCTTATAATGCTCCTGGCCAAGGCATCTGAAATATACTCCTCCATAGCTCGGCTCTCCTCAGGGCTGGTGCAAGGATTTTTGCCACCCTAGGCAAAACCTAATTTTGCCGCCCCTTGGCTCCACCCCTTGTGCCCTACCCATTTATGCCTCGCCTCTGTATGTGTTTAAGTGTCAGTGTGTTCCCTATATGTGTCAGTTTGTGTGTGTGTTCTCTATATGTGTATGTGTGCATCAGTGTGTGTTCCCTATATGTATATAAGTGTGTCAGTGTGTGTGAGTCTCTGTAAGGATATCAGTGTGTATGTGTGTGTGCTTCTCTATATGTGTATCAGTGTGACAGAGTGTATGTTCTCTGTATGTGGCTCTCCCCCCTTTGACTCTCTCCCCCTCTTGACTGTTGATCCCCCATTTGACTCTCTCGCTGTCTGACTCTTGATCCCTCTCTTGACTGCTGATCCCCCGTTTTGACTCTCTCTCCCCGTCTGACTCTTGATCCCCCCTCTTGACTAATGATCCCCCCCTTTGACTCTCACTCTCCCCCTTCTGACTCTTGATCACCCTCTTGACTGCTGATCCCCCTTTTGACTCTCTCTCTCCCCCATTTATCCCCTCTTGACCCCCTTCCACTTACTCTTCCTGGTGCACGTCTCTCTCTCTCCCAGTGAGTCCATTTCGGAGCTCTCCCTTGGCTGGCTTTTTTTTAACCTTTTCAGTGCCAGAGGGGTATACAATTCATTGCAAAGCTATGCAAAGCTATGCGTTGAGTACCCCTCTGGCACTGAAATGGTTAATGTTACACAGCGATGCCCGTTTCTCTGTCCCCCTCCGCTCCCTCCTGGTCTAGGATTGAAGGAGCAGAGGGGGAGAGAGAAACCGGTATCGCTGTGCTACATTAAAAAAATAGCCAGCCAAGGGAGGGCACAGAAACATATGTTTTTTTTTCTACTTCCGCAGTAAGTGGTGAGCGGCGGGGGGGGGGGATGCGCCCTCAGAGAATGTGCACCCTAGGCCGGCACCTACCTCCTCTACTGACAAAGGGTTTGTGCGGCCTTTAGGCGGTATAGTGCCTGGCGTCAAATTAATAGCACACTCATAAGGCCTATGCTTCGGCAATATGCTAGCCTTCCCCTTACCGAACACCTCAATGAACGACTGATACTCTGAGGGTATAGAGGGAGAAGTACACAAAATCCTAGTAGGAAGCTGTAGACAATCCTTCTGAAAATAATCGGACCAAGATAGAATGTCACAGGTTTTCCAGTCCATTATGGGGTTGTGTGTGTGAAGCCAAGGAAACCCCAGAATGACTGCGTAATGAGGAAACTGAATTACTTGAAATTGTATGGTCTCCACATGGAGGGCTTCCACTCTGAGAGACAGCGGACAAGTCTCATGTGTGACGTGGGATGGTACTAGCAGTCTACCATCGATCGTCCCCACAGCTAATGGAGTGACCCGAGGCACCAGGGGAGTGTTATGCTGTTTAGTGAATTCGCCATCAATAAAATAGCCTGCAGCTCCTGAGTCGATCAGGACTGGTGTAGCCACTGAGGAGGTTGCCCAAGATATTGCCACCTGAATGATGGGCTTGTTTTGTTCTGGATCTGGGGACTGATTTACGCCACCTAGGATCTGTCCCCTCCGGAATCCCAGGTGCGTGCGTTTCCCGGATCTACTGGACAGGCCCGTAAAATATGTCCAGCCTTACCGCAGTACAGGCATAGACCTTCTTTACGACGGAAGGACCGCTCTTCCCTGGACAAGCGTGTGAAACTGACTTGCATAGGCTCAGCACTACTGACCTCAGTACCAGGTGGCTTGAGAGGTGAGGAAGGCATGGGTGGGAACTCCCAGTTAGTCCCAGTCGAGACTCAAGCCTTGGTTTGTGGTTCTTAAATGACTATCTTTCTCTAATGCGGGTATTAATCAGTATAGCAAAGGAGATGAACAGATCTAGATCCTCTGGCAGCTCATGGGCTACCGTCTCATCTTTAATGATATCATTAAGCCCTTGGGAGAAGGCCGCCACCAGAGCCTCGTTATTCCAGCCTACCTCTGCTGTGAGCATACAAAATTCAATAGCATATTCTGCTACTGTACGGGCGCCCTGGCAAATGGTCATTAATTGTTTTGCGACAGAGGGTGCTCGGCCTGGAACGTCAAATACTTTACGGAAGGCATCCACAAATTCAGTAAAGTTCAACGTTATGGGTTTAACTGTTTCCCATAACGGGGTGGCCCATGTCAAAGCTCTACCAGTCAATAAAAAAATCATATAGCCCACTTTGCTTCTTTCACTCTGGAAAGCATTAGGCACAAGTTCCAAAAAAATTCCGAGCTGATTTATGAATCCACGGCACAACTTGGGTTCCCCATCGTATCTTAGAGGGAGTGGAGCGGCTCCGGACAGCCCTCTATACATCGTGTTTTCCACCTGAGTGGTTACTACCGAAACCGAGGAGGCCACCAGTAGTTGCGCAGGTTTGTCAAGATGCGCTGTATGGGTAAGAAGCGTCTGCATCGCCATAGACAACTGGTCAATACGTTGTTCCTGAATATCCATTCTGGAAAGGATATTAGGCAACTGTTGGCTACCAGTCTCTGTACTTTCAGTGTTCATGGCCCTTTCGTACTGTCACGGAGTGACTTTGGAATAACAACACTGACAAGTACAGATATGGTAAAATAAGAATCTTTTTTTTTTTTTTTTTTTTAATTTATATGTATTGAGACCACAAGGACAGAATACATAAATAAAACAGTACATATTCTGTAACAGGAACTATCACAAAAGACATGAAAAGAGTTACAATACATGTCAAGCATAATAAGTAAGAATACAATAACACTGGTGTAAAGTCCTCAACAGTGCGACAATATTGCATGCCAATAACAATAAAGCATATAGGACTTAATACGTGTGGTCTTATTTTGGTAGTAAATTGAAATGGAAGGGGGGGGGAGGGGAAAGAAGACAATGGTACGGGGAAAAGCGGGGAGAACAGGGCAAGAAAAAGTAGGAGGTGTTGGACCAGGAAGATAGGGTGGGAGGAGAGAAAGGGGAATGGGGAAAGAGTAGAAGCTTAGATTAAGGAAAAGAAAAAAGAAAAATGATATGGGGGAAAGAGGAAAAGAAGGAGAGAAAGATTGATAAACAGGAAAGAAGAAAGGAAAGAAAGGGGGGAAAGAACTAGAAGAAGTAAGGCATGAAAGAAAGGATGAAAAAACGAAAGACTAAAAGAACTCTGGACCGGATGAATAATCTTAGAAGGCATCAACGCCTCAAAATATGCTAGTTAGCTTGGCAGGATATGTCCCAATTCTGAAGGATAGAGCTGATGCATTGTGAGTCGAGGTCTCTTCTTAAGAAAGTTAGCCTAGTATATAACAAATATTCTCGTACTTTATATTTCCATTCTGCGTATGAGGGTGGGTTGGTCTTCATCCAGTATTGTAGGATTAGTGATCTCAAAGCCATGATCATCATGCGTAAGATAAGCTTCCTCTGTCGCGACATAATGGGAAGATCAAGAAAAAACAAGAGAGACCGAGGGGTTCTATTAAGTGTAATATCCAGGAAAGATTCAATATGGGATAGACATTGAGACCAAAGAGGTTGAATCTTGGGACAGGACCACCAGAGGTGTAGATAAGTCCCTACATGAGTAGAGCATCTCCAACAAAGTGAGGAATTTACCTGTGAAATGGCATGTAATCGCGCAGGAGTAAAATACCATCTATAAAGAAACTTATAATTGGTCTCCAGTATCTGTGAGGAGACGGAAAGAGATGTTGCAGTATTCCAAATGGATTTCCAATCATCAGCTGTAAGTAATCCATTCAGCTCCGTATCCCAAGCTTTGACATAAGTCGGAGAGAGCCGTGATGTAATCTGCAACAAAAAGGTTATAGATCTTTCCTAAAAAACATGTTTTGGGGCCCTTTGTTAAGCAGAGTGATTCAAAAGGTAAAGGGTCCCTAGCTGATGCCGCCTTAAGTATAGGAATGTCCAGGAAGTGCACTATTCTAAGATACCTCCAGATTTCATTTGGTGGTAAAGCATATGTGTCTCGTAATATCGGAAAAGGGAGTATACCATCACGTGTTCTTAAGTCTGCTATACATACATCTCTGTGTTTGGACCAAAGAGGGAAGTCTGATCGAATCAAGGTGGTTGGCGTGGATCTATCATAAAATACCCTCGAGAGGGGGGATGGAAGCGTGATCAGGTCCCCATGAAGAGTCCATATGTTCCATATTTTCAGAAAGGGAAGGAAGATAGGATGAGAACGGAATATAGAAGCATGGTCATTGTCCTGTAATAAAGATTCCGTAAGGATATCACCATTTGGATAGTACGAACGCTCAATCTGAACCCATCTTTTGGAGGGTTCATTGCAGTACCAGTCCGGTACAGAGGCCAGCAGAACCGCATGGTGATATAGTTTAAAGTTTGGAATACCCAAGCCACCCAGTGTCTTGGACCTTTGCAAGGTGTGTTTACTAATTCGTGGGTTGTGATATTGCCAAATAAAATCAGAAATTATTTTGTTCAGATGTATAAAGAAGAGCGAGGGAATAGCTATTGGAAGAGCCTGGAAAAAATAAAGAATCCTTGGAAGGACGTTCATCTTAATTACACTAATCCTCCCTATCCAGGAAATAAGAAGATATGACCATCTCTTTAGATCTAGTCGAACGCTAGTCAAAAGAGAAGGGAGATTAGCGGAATAAAGGGAGGAAGTATCAGGAGTAAAGCGGATTCCCAAATATTTAAAGGAAGTTTGTGTCCAACGAAAGGGATACGATGAACGCAATTCGTGCAGCCTAGTACTGGGAATATTAATAGGCATAGCTTCCGATTTGTCAAAGTTAATCTTAAAGTTAGACAACCTGGAAAGGTCTCAAATTCTTCCATAAGAGTTGGAAGTGATGTAGAGGGATTTGTAATGGAGATCAAGATGTCATCAGCAAACATCGATAATTTATGATTAGATGATGACAGTTGGATTCCCGAGATATGGACGTTGGATCTAATATGATGAGCCAGTGTTTCCATGACCAAAACGAATAAAAGAGGGGACAGGGGACATCCCTGTCTTGTACCATTTAATATCATAAACGGATCAGAAAGAGTGCCATTTACACGAAACGGGCCGAAGGGACAGAGTATAGAGCTAGGATATTCGAAATAAGGCCTGGGCCTAACCCGAACGCTTTCAGAGTCCGTGATAAAAAGAGCCAGCTAACTCTGTCAAAGGCCTTTTCCGCATCCGTTGTTAAAAAGATCGTAGGTAAGGAAGAATTGTTCGCTAAGTGCAGTAAGTTAATTAGGCTCCTGGTGTTGTCCCTGGCTTCCCTTCCGGGAACGAAACCTGCTTGGTCTTCGTCAACTAATAAAGGTAGATATTTCTTTAGGCGGTCAGCCAAAATTTTTGCATATAATTTGATATTTAGATTCAATAGGGATATTGGTCTGTAACTGGAACAGAGGTATTTATCTTTGCCAGGTTTCGGAATGACAGAAATATGAGCTGTTAACATTTCCGGATGGTTTGGGGCTAAGTCAGGGAATACTCTGAAAGTTCTAGTAAGAAGCGGTGACAAGAGATCACTGAACCTTTTATAATAAGCTTGCGAAAAACCATCGGGTCCCGAGCTCTTCCCTGCAGGGAGATGGTGAA
Source organism: Rhinophrynus dorsalis (assembly GCA_037306005.1). Taxonomy (NCBI): domain Eukaryota; kingdom Metazoa; phylum Chordata; class Amphibia; order Anura; family Rhinophrynidae; genus Rhinophrynus; species Rhinophrynus dorsalis. Next base: position 176,275,419 of record CM074724.1, on the reverse strand, counting down.
TAGCAGCCTGTACTTCAGAAATCGTAATAGGGGAATCCAAAATTTCCCTATCTGTGTCCGATAATGTAGGTAAATTTATAGAGCTCAAGTAACTGTCTATATTATCTGTAAAGTCTAGACCAGTTTGACATGGGGAAGGCAATGAATAGAGTAACCCATAGTATTTCCGAAAGGTCGCCGCTATGTCTCGATCAGTATGGAGTAATATTCCTGAGTCATTTTTAATAGATGGAATATATGTGCGATTGACTTGGCTACGCAGCATTTTCGCTAATAATGCTCCTGGTTTATTTCCATGCTCAAAGTATTTATGTTTAGTTCGTAAGAAAAGGCGATCTGTCTTGACCTGTAAGATCTCTAGCAATTGTTGCCTTTTCTGAGTAAGTTGAGGTAGAACTGATTCAGAAAGATGGAGTTTGTGTTGAGTCTCCAATACTCTAATCTCTAATAGCAAGTCAGAGATCTGCTTAGATCTCTGTTTTTTCTTCATCGAGGCAAGTTTGATCAGTTCTCCTCGTATTATGCACCTGTGCGCTTCCCATATCGTAAGTGGGGAGAGGTCTGGCGATGAATTAATCTCTAGATACTCCTTGATCTTATCCTCAACTACCCTGTGGACATCCTCATATGTTAGTAGATGTTTGTCTAATCTCCATTGCCTCTGTACTGGGGCATCTAGTGTTCGATCTATCATTAGAATAACTGGAGCGTGATCAGACCATGTAATGGAACCTATTGATACCGAATGAAGTAATTGTAAGTTGGAATGCTGGAGGAAAAGATAATCTAGTCTAGAATAAACCTGATGGGGGTGTGAATAAAACGTATAATCTTTAGCAGTTGGATGGCGTAAGAGCCAGACGTCCAACAAGGTATGATCGTGCAGTAGTGAGTTGATTTTCCGAATAGATGAGAATGAGTAAGAGGATCTACCTGATGAGCAGTCTAAAGCAGGGGATAAGGGGATGTTGAAGTCTCCACCAAGAATAAGGATCCCTTCAGTGAATGAGGACAAGGTGTCCAGGACTGTGCGAAAGAATGGAAGCTGTGCTGCATTCGGTGCATATACATTTGCAAAAGTATACATAGTCCTATCTATAAAACCCTTAAGAAATAAAAAGCGGCCATCTGTATCTCTCTTGAGTCCAGTAAGTTCAAAGGGGAGACGTTTGTGAAATAGAATGGCAACTCCATTATGCTTAACAACAGAAGAACTCATAAAAGCCTGAGAAAAGGATTTATTTGTGAGTTTTTGTTCATGGGTCTTTTTAAAATGTGTTTCCTGGATATAGATGACATCCCCCCCCATACGCAGAAAATCTTGCAGGGCCATAGAACGTTTCCTAGGGTCGTTAAGGCCCTTGGTATTAAATGTTACAAGTTTCAGTGAACAGGCCATAGTGTAAATATAAAAAGTATATGATGTACTGAAACAAAGAACCTCGAAACTCTACCCAAGGGTCCTGCCATGTCATCAAGTGACATTGAGCACAATACGATCCAGGCTCACCCGATCCAGAGAAAAAGCTATAGAAGAGAAAGGAAGAGAGAGGGGGTAATGAGAAGGGCATAAGGAGGAAGGATAGAGTAGGGTAGAGGGAGGAGGTAGGAAAGAAGAATACATCCAACTCCAATCAGCCCGGCGAGGAGTAAAAACCTCCCCGTCAGCTGGTTGTATATATACAATGGAGAACAGGAGTGGAGAAAGAACAGCAACAATGAGAGTGAAAACAAAAAATATAAAGTTGTCTGGAGACATAAGATAGATAAAGACCAGACCGAAACTTAATAAACAGAACCTCAAATGAGACAAGATGGTGGAATTAGAAAATTATCTGTATTAACTTCTTCAAATACAGGAGAGGAAAACAGGTATTCTAAACATGCATATATCTGCCCTAAACCAAATTAACTATCATCGAAATAGTCTAATAGGTGTGGAGAAATGGCATATACAAAACAAAATGTTAAACTATTATGTTGATCCCCAGTGGAGCAAGTCCAAGACACAAGGGCTCCCAACTCCTGAGTTTCCCGCCTCTGGGCGATAAAATCCTCAGCGTCAACAGCCTCTCGCCTCCACTGCTCCACAGATCTAGCCCCCAAAAAACTAAATGTCGAAAATAAAATCATCACCATAGCCCTTCTACATTAAGGAGGAGAGCAATCTCAATCTATACCACATTATAATTCCGATGCTTCTATATGCAAAAGTGATAATTATAGTAAGTAAAAGAAAGCGAGCATTGTTAACTCGCACATCCACAGTCTCAAAGTTAACTAAAAGACATATTGGCATTAGATCTCAACTTGTCCCTCATGACGGGACTGGCCAGCCGTCGGCCCCGGGAACACCCAGCCAAAAAGCTGAATCGACCCGACGCCAAGGACCGACCACCCCTGTCAGTAAAATAATGTATAAAGCAAAGGGCAAAATAAAATGAGGGACACATTATAAATAACAAAACATATCTAAATGGAGCCACAATCCGTCTCCCACGGCGAGACTATACAGCCGTCAGCCCTGGGAACGCCCAGCTAAATCGCTGAACGAACCCGACGCCAAGGACTGCACATCCCCGCCAAAAACCCCTTTAATCTACATCAAGGAGGAGAGCAATCTCAATCTAAATCACATTGTAATTCCGATATTTCTATATGCAAAAGCGATAATTATAGTAAGTAAAAGAAAGCGAGCATTGTTAACTCGCACAACCACAGTCTCAAAGTCAACCAAAAGACATATTGGCATTAGATCTCAACTTGTCCCTCATGACGAGACTGGCCAGCCGTCGGCCCGGGAACACCCAGCCAAAAAGCTGAATCGACCCGACTCCAAGGACCGGCCACCCCCGTCAGTAAAATAATGTATAAAACAAAGGGCAAAATAAAATGATGAGGGACACATTACAAATAACAAAACATACCTAAATGGAGCCACAATCCGTCTCCCACGGCGAGACTGTACAGCCGTCAGCCCCGGGAACGTCCAGCTAAATCGCTGAACGAACCAGACGCCAAGGACTGCACACCCCGCCAAAAACCCCCTTAAAAACCAAACATCTTCAAACCCCGGCAGAACCAGAGCTCATCCCAAACCGACCCTAGAAACATAAGAAATACAAAAACCGTGTGTATCAGGAGTCTGACTGAATCCCAGAGCCCTGAGAGGAATAGTGTTCCATGGTCGAGAGGAAAGACACATCAAATGCTATTCTGGCAGAATCAACCATGTCCAGACGCCAGAGAAAAGGAGGATGTCCCATCATCTTCTGGAGACGTATGTGCTCTTCGTTTCTTTGGGACTGGTTTCCACTTCTCCCGAGCCTGGGATGCAGTAGCCCACTGCATGTCTGTTGCTTGCAGATTTGCCTCGGGCGTCAATGATGAAAGCTGTATGTGTAATGTTTCAGCAAAGGCTCTTATGTTACCCTTGTAACGAAGTATATGTAGAACTCCATCTTTGTGAACTAACAGCTTAAGCGGGTATCCCCATTGATATCGGATATCAGCATTTCTCATGGCAAGAGTAAGCGGTCTGAGTTCTCTTCTCCAGCTTGTAGTTAAAGGGGAGATATCCCCGTAAAAACTCAAGGATGCGTTCTCAAAGGTCAGCGGCTGGTGTGAACGGGTCTTGGTAAGAATCGCGTCCTTATCAGGGTAATGGCTGAATTTCACAATCATGTCCCGAGACGCATCTTGCGGGGCTGCTTGTGATTTTCTCAGCCTGTGGTAATGTTCAAGGCCGAAAAGCACATCTGGGTCTTTTTGCAGAATTGTGCGAAATAATCGCTGGAGATAATCAAATACCTGGGGTTCCTGTACCGATTCCGGTATACCCCGAATCCTCAAATTATTTCTCCTGTTTCTGTTTTCGAGATCATCAAGCTTTACAGTCAATTCAATGTTCTGGCGGTTTAAGAAGTCTAATTTCTTGGACACTTCTGTCTTAAACCCTTGCCAGAGTTCATCATCATCCTCCACTGCAGAAACTCGGTCACCTAGTTGCGAAACGTCGCGTCGCAGTTCCTTTAGTTCTTCTTTTAGGAATAGTTTTAGATCTGCCAAAAGATTTTGAATGTCCAACTTAGTTGAAGGATCATGTAGAGTCAAATCCGTTGGCTGTGGAGAAGATGGAGTAACATCTACAGCCTCATCCATCAGCGTCTCCGTGTTCGTGAGCTGATGTTTACCAGTCGCCATTTTGTCCTGTCTGGGTCTAGCAGGCCGCTGCGACTTAGAGGAAAGGAAGCCTTGCATCGAAGTAAGTTGTTTCTGGTGCTTATTTTTCGCCATAAACACGATCAATTGTCGCTCCTAGCTCTCCCGCAGCAAGATCCACCTTAGTGAACAAATCCTCTGTTCTCTAAAGGAATATAGCCATGTATCGGTCTGTCTTTACGGAGCCGAGCTAGCACACAGCCATCTTCTAGGCTGTCCAAGCCACGCCTCCAAAATAAGAATCTTTATTGAGAATTAAAACAGGAAATAAACATACTTGCCCAACCTTCACTGGACCAGGTGTAAGGACAGTGTCTGGGCACTTCCCCAACCCTCACTAGGCAGGTAAGGAACAGCACAGGATAGCCGGACTGACAGGAGGTAGATACCACCCTGACTGAATGCAACCACTAGTAGCAGTGATGGTAGTAGCTACTAGTGCAGGAGCAGCTGAATAGCCCCTTGGGAACAGAGGCAAATAGCCCATATATGCTATGGTAGTTGAGCTCAGGTACAGACCTCCTTAGAAAGCTAGGCCAAACGGCCAAAAGGAATCCCTAGAACACTAGGGTAACCAAACAGGCAATGGAAACTGAGATTGCCTAGAACGCTAGGGAAACCGAACAGGCAGTGGTGACTGAAGCTCCCTAGAGCACTAAGGTAGCTAAACAGGCAGTGGTGACTGAGAACTCCCTAGAACGCTTGGGTAGCTGAACAAGCAGTGGTGACTGAGATTCCCTAGAATGCTAGGGTAGGTGAACAGGCAGCAGGGACTGTGAAGCCCTAGTACACTAGGGTACCCAATAGCACAGATGGGATGAAGCAAGACTGCCAGTGACACGGACTGACACAAACTGAGTACTGCTCAAAATGAAGGAGCGCAAGCGGACACAGTAGGACACGGGTATAGAGAATACAAGTCAACCGGAGCCAGGTAATATGGAGCGGGTAGTCAGCCAGAGCCAGGAGTCAAACCGAGAGCGGGTAGTCAGCCAGAGCCAGTAGTCAAACCGGAGAGGGTAGTCAGCCAGAGCCAGGAGTCAAAAGGAGCGGGTAGTCAGTCAGAGCCAGGAGTCAAACCGGAGCGGGTAGTCAGCCAGAGCCAGAAGTCAAACAGAGTGGGTAGTCAGCCAGAGCCAGGAGTCAAACGGAGCGGGTAGTCAGCCAGAGCCAGGAGTCAAACCGGAGCGGGTAGTCAGCCAGAGCCAGAAGTCAAACAGAGTGGGTAGTCAGCCAGAGCCAGGAGTCAAAACAGAGTGAGTCAGTCAGGGATCAAATGGAGCTGGAGTCAGAACATAGCCAGGAGTCATACACAAGAATCGAGCATCGGAATCACAAGAGCTATAGCGCACAGGTACACCACGAAAGGGCAAGGGAGTAATGGCAGGCTGAGGCCTATATGGCCTAGCATGTAGGCAGAGACTCACTCTGGCAATTAACAGCGGCCAATAAGAATAGTGAATGTGCCTCAGCGCGACAACCAGGAAGTAATACAATGTGTGAGGCGCCGCGTGGCGGCCGGTAAACTGAAGCCCAATAGCAGGTAGATGCTCACCCGTATATAAACACCACACCCTGGGGAGGCTAGATATATGACAGTCCCCCAAGATGTAGGTCACAACACAGGGGCAGGCTGTGTGGTCCACAGGACAGCAGTGGTCAGCTAGGATAGCCAGAGGTCAGGAGTATAGATATCAGCGGAGATCAGTTTGGATAGCCAGAGGTCAGGAGTATAGATATCAGCGGAGGTCAGTTTGGATAGCCAGAGGTCAGGAGTATAGATATCAGCGGAGGTCAGTTTGGATAGCCAGAAGTCAGGAGTATAGATATCAGCGGAGGTCAGTTTGGACAGCCAGAGGTCAAGAATATAGATGTCAGCGGAGGTCAGTTTGGATAGCCAGAGGTCATTATACTGTGCCTGTGGTCAGAGGTCCAGGAGGGAGCAGACTGAGCCAGAATCACGACTTCCAGGGACATGCAGGAATACCAGGAGACTGGAACAGAAGCTGAAGCAGGTAGCTGGTTGACAGGTAACAGGTAGGCTAGCTTGCAGGTAGCAGGTAGCTGGTTGTCAGGTAACAGGTAGGCTAGCTTGCAGGTAGCAGGTAGCTGGTTGTCAGGTAGCTGGAAGCTGGTAGCTGGGAACAGGGAACAGGTAACAGATACCAGGAAACAGGTAACAGGAGCTCAAAGAACGACTAAGCTCCGATGGAAGGGCGTTCAGGGCTTAAATAGGCACTGAACAGCGTGACCTCATCACGCTGCTCACCTGCCCGACAGACCAACCCCCTAGATAAAAGGACGAGAGGAGAGAGCACTTCCGCCCTCTCCCGATGCTGCAGCAGGACCGTCGCACCCCGCCGACGTCATCCGTCGACACGAGCCACAGACCGTCCGCAACCGCACCGAGATGGAGACGGCAGACCTCCCCTCCCCTCCACACTGACGGAGGCGGGCACTGTCGGCGGCAAGGGCTTGTGAGTACGAGCCTTACACAATGTCACCTGCAAGCACAGCGTCGCTGGAGATGATCACAGGCACCGTGATAGCCACTTCCCTGATCGTATCCACCACCATGGTCCAGAAGGGCTGTTGTTTCGGGCAAGACCACCAGTCATGCAGGATGTTACCTCCAACAAGTATCAGGAACCTCAGGGTTAACTTTATGTAACAAAGCCAGCACCCTGTACCACCGAGTCAAGATCTTATATGCATTTTCCTGTATACGGGTGGACATGGAGCATTTGTGGGTCAAAACAGAGATCTTAGACCACTGCGCCTCGACAACACAATATTGCAGTCCTCTTCCCAGCTATGAATGAAATGTGGCTTAGAGAACTTATGAAGCGTAGAGACAAGCCTGCACAGCGCATCAGTGGAGAGACAGAGATCCTTCAGGGGAGTCCGGGTGGGGGACTGCAAGGGATCAACAGGCAAAGAGTGAACGAAATGGCTCAATTGATTTAAAAATTAGGGTAAGGATGGATGACAGGGCCGATTCCCAAGGATAACCGATAGGGTCAGGAGCCTCATAACGTCCTGCAATCTGGGGAAATGGACCGTCCCAGTAAGGAGTCTTTGGAAAGAACCAGCCTGATAGCCTGGGTGAGAGCCCGAATTGTGGGTCAAAGATAGGAGGAGTATCAAGGTTTACAGAACACTCAGGCAACTTAGGTAAGGTTAAGATCAGCTTTATTGAAAATAAATAATGCAAAGCAAAAATACCCTACACAGGCCCAGATAAGGACAGTGCCGGGGTACTTCCCAAATCTGGCACAGGTCAGGATGAATGGAAAGTAATATACCAAAACAATACAGTACGAACAGTAGTCTTGATCTGTCGACTGGGTACTGGAACAGAGTAAACCACAACAGTACCAAACTGCGAGAAGGCACAGTAAGGGTAGCGGCAGATAACTGCAGGGCAAATCCCTAGGCGCTAGGTATAGCGGAGACAACACAGATAGGACGCTAGCAGGTGAACCAGTCCCTAGAACACTATGGATAGAGGAGGCAAAACAGATAGGTCACTGGCAAGTGACCGAATCCCTAGAACGTTAGGGATAACGGAGGCAACACAGATAGGACACTGGCAAGTGACCAATTCCCCAGAACCCTAGGGATAGCGGAGGCAGCTCAGATAGGATACTGGTGAGTGACCAAGTCCCTAGAATGCTAGGGATAGCGGAGGCAACACAGGTAGGAAACTGGCAAGTGACTGATTCCCTAGAATGCTAGGGATAGCGGAGGCAACACATATAGGAAACTGGCAAGTGACCGATTTCCTAGAATGCTAGGGATAGTGGAGGCAACACAGATAGGACACTGGCAAGTGACCGATTCCCCAGAACGCTAGGGATAGCGGAGGCAGCTCAGATAGGATACTGGTGAGTGACCAAGTCCCTAGAATGCTAGGGATAGCCGAGGCAACACAGATAGGAAACTGGCAAGTGACAGATTCCCTAGAATGCTAGGGATAGTGGAAGCAACACAGATAGGACACTGGCAATTGACCGATTCCCTAGAACGCTAGGGATAGCAGCGGCAACAAGGATAGGACACTGGCAAGTGACCGATTCTCTAGAACGCTAGGGATAGCGGAGGCAACACAGATAGGATACTAGCAAGTGACCGGAGCTACTCGCAACTCAGTCTCCCAGGTGATCTATCGAGTGACAGGCCAAGGAGGCGCTGTAGAGGAAGTCGCTGAGCAATGTGAGCGAGAGAAACGGCACAGGGTATGCACACAGAAAGGTCTAAGCCAGAATGCCAGATAGGTAAACATGGAGGTAATAGCCAGTCCTAGTCATCAACGTAAGCGGATTCTCAGCCAAAGTCAGGTCAGTACACATGGGAGTAGTCAGCCAGTCCTAGTTAGCAACGGGAGAGGGTTCTCAGCCAAATCCAGGTCGGTACACATGGAGGTAATCAGCCAGTCCAGTCAGCAACGTAAGCGGGGTCTCAGCCAAAGTCAGGTCGGTACACACGGAGGTAGTCAGCCAGTCCAGTCAGAAACGGAAGTGGGTTCTCAGCCAAAGCCAGATTGGTACACACGGAGGTAGTCAGCCAGTCCAGTCAGCAACGGGAAGCAAAACTCAGGAGCGTCAGGAGCGAAGTCAGGGAAGCCGGGTCATACACGGAGCAGGAACATGCAGCAACTCAAACGCTAGGTACAGGTACACCATGAAAGGGCACTGAGATAATGACAGGACCTGGTATAAAAAAGGCTAGCCCTGGGCGGAGCCAGAATCCAATAGCCAATAAGAATCGTGCCGTGTGAAACCCGGAAGTAGCAATGTCACCCTGAAACTAAGATCATGGGCACCATGATAAGGAGGGAAGGCTCATGGAGGAGTCCTCATTGAGAGGAAAGACATCTCCATGCCTTCAGAGTGGCCGGAATGGTAGGGTGCAAAGGGTCTGAGCACAACCGCTGGCCAGGGAGAACCCACGCTCCACGTGGGAGGGGACCAAGAGGGATCCCTGTTCAATCGTCACCCACTATTTCTCAGAGGGGACAGTCCACTCCAGCACCGTAGCCAAAAGAGCCCCACTCCCCTGACTCCCTACGACAGAACAAGTAAGAATAGCCAAGCCGTCGTCATCTAGAGAGCCAAATAAAGTTAAATAGCAACCGTTGAAGGCCCCTTAAAAAAAGAGGTGCAGCTTGGACCACCTATCCAGATCAGCCCCGGAGAGCCAACTGGAGAGGAACATAGTTATGCTCAAATAATTCAGCAGGGGAAGCGGTAAGATATATCCCCAATATTTAATCCTAGCTGGTGCCCAACAAAATGGGAAGGAAGTCCGCTGGAGCTCCTGAGTCCATGAGGACAAAGACATATTAAGGGCCTCCGACTTGTCCATATTGATCTTAAAATGGGACAATCAACCATACAACTGGAAATCCTGTAAAAGGTTCGGCAGGGAGACCAAAGTTTGTGTGAGAGTGAAACGTAAGTCGTCCACATATTCTGATATCTTAAATGAGTGACAGTCTAGCAGGATATCATGAATGGAGGGGTTAAGACGGATCGCACTGAGAAAGGGCTCCAAAGCTAGGACGATAAGGAGTGGAGACAGAGGGCATCCCTGCCTTGTACCATTCAATAGGATGAGTGGCCCCAAAAGAGCTCCTTAACATGGGCAACAGGTGAGTGATATAGAGAGACAATCCAATGGAACATCCGTTCACCCAGTCCAATCTGTTGAAGAATGTGCTGCAGGAAGGGCCATCTCACCCTGTCTAATGCGTTTTCCGCATCGGTGGACAACAGGAGAGCTGGGATGGAGCAAGTTCTAGCTAGACGTATAAAATTTACAGCCTTAAGGCTATTGTCCCTAGCCTCACGGCCCAGGACAAATTCCACCTGGTATTTATGGATCAAGTCAGGTAGGGCCAATTTCAAGTGTAGGCTAAACATTTTTGTGAATAATTTGACACCCACATTTAACAAAGAAATAGGGCGATAACTAGAACATTCCTTCCCCTGCTTCACAGAACTGTGATATGCACAACCAACGAATGATTTGCAAGAAAGACCCCTGGGCTTAGGGAATTGAAAGTGTGGAGAAAACGTGGCAGTAGAATATTTTGAAATGTCTTGTAATAAGCAATGGTAAGCCTTCTGGGCCAGGGCTCTTCACAGTAGGGGTGGATTTAAGAGCCGCCAGCACTTCTTCTTGGGTGATCAGGTTGTCCAAAGCAGCAGCCACTTGCAAAGACAACATTGTAGGCATATGGTTCTCAAGGTAAGCAGAAATGGCAGGTGCAATGTCATTAAGCGGTGTGCCGGAAGAGGGATCAGAAATGTTGTATAAGGATTGGTAGTATAAGCAAAAGGATTCAGCAGTCTCATCAGTACGGTGAAGCAAAGCATGTGTACTAGAACAGAGTTTAGGTATGAAAGATTGAGCCTGTTTTCATCTATGGGCTCTCTCCAGCAATCTACCAGACTTATCACCATAAGCATAAAACATTCCCCTCACCAGTTGGCACGCCCACTGCATACTATCATTGCAGATGGAGTCCAACTCAGCCCGTAGCTGTGTGAGTTCCTGAAAAGCCTCAGAAGACAGATTCAACTTGTGAGCCCTCTCAATGGAGGAAATACTATTCAAGATGGACACAAGCCTAGCAGACCTCTGCTTTTTGCGTAAAGCACCCGCACTTATAAGATGACCACGGATCACGCCTTATGCGCCTCCCATAACACCTGAGAAAAAGCGTCAGGTGAAGTGTTCTCAGCAAAGTAATGTGAAAGGGCATCCCGGAGTCTATTCAGGGTGGGGGGATCTTTCAGCAAGGTCTCATTAAGCCTCCAAAAGGACTGCCACCAGGAAATAGAAGGAATCGAAAGCCACAGTGTCACAGGTGCATGATCGCTCCAAGTGATATTGCCTGTATGAACTGAATGAACTAAGTGCAGGTGTCTGTGGGACAGAAAGACATAATCAATTCTGGGGTACTTGTTGTGTGGGGGAGAAAAGAAAGTGTAGCCCCTAGACGTTGGATGGGAAACCCTCCACACATCAACCAATTGAGCATGAAGTAGTGCAAGCTTCACCTTCTTTATTCTAGAGTAGCGCACAGTGGATGCCCCCGTTGAGGAGTCCAAAAGCGAACTCAAGGCCAAATTGAAATTGCCTCCAAGCACAAAAATACCCTCTCCAAAGGACTCAAGATCTTTTAATACCGAACAAACAAATAAGAGCTGGTCCCTGTTTAGGGCATATATATTAGCAATTGTTATTTTCTCCTGGCCAAGTGTCCCCTTCAAGAAAAGAGCTCTGCCATCATGATCAGTCCATGTGTCTAGCACTAAAAATGGCAAAGATCTAGACAAAAAGATAGCTACACATTTGGTTTTCTGGAAAGGAGAATGAGAATAAAACCTGTGAGGATAGGATGGGTGAGTGCAGGCAGGGGCCTGGTCCCTGCAAAAATGGGTCTCCTGAACTAAACCAATAGTAGCCTTACGGGCCTTCAACTCCCCAAATAGTCAGGATCTCTTTCCAGGGGCATTCAGGCCTTTTGCATTAATAGAGACAACAGTAAGGACATAATCACGATTAAGTAGGTTAGCCATAATCAAAGCACCCACAGGAAGGGAGATACTGTGGAACCAAACAGCGGCACTCTGGGACCAGCTGCACTACATCCCAATGGGACCCAAAGGAGGAGAAAAGCAGGAGAGTGAAAAAGGGAGGAAGACAAGGGGGTGAAAGAAAGAAGTAAGAGAGAAACACACAGAACAAAGTGTACCAAGTGTACCTAATAGAAGACACTATACCTAAATACCGGACGCGAACCAGGCAATGTGTGAGTAGGGGGACAGGAGGCCTAAGCGATGTATAAATATGCCAAAGTCCCATCTCCAAACCACCCCCCACCTTTCCACAGAAATAACAGACAATAAATAAAAAAAGAAAGAACAACTGAAATAACAACCCCCCCCTCAATACACAGCCCCTATATGGGAGGGATACCCAACTGTCAATAGGAGGGGACCTGACATCGTATGGCCAAAGGAAGGGACCGTCAGAGCCTACTGTACTTACAGGGAAGGACTGTCCAGTAAGGTATAAGTCGTCTCATCCAACTACCTCCCCATGAGATGGCAACATATATCCGTGTCCAGGGCAAGTGAATATGCTACATCTCCCGTCAGAACACCTACACCCAGTCCACTAAGGGCAGCACAAACAAGCAGAATTAGATCTGGGCCATTATGTTAAACAGGGCCTTGTAGGGGCTGGTGAGGGTTTGAAGGGATAATTTGTGGCCTGCGTGTTGAATGAGAGAGCCAATGAACCAGTAGTCAGTGACTATAGGCCTGGATGGAAAGGGCGAAGGGCTGGGCTAGGGCATCAGAGGCAAATAATGCAGAGCCTTACCAGGGGTGAGAAATATGTAGTATGTAACCGTACATAACACAACATAACATAATGTATTGTGCCCCTTAATATACGGAACCGAGATCACCTCAATGTAAAAAGTCCATTGAAGGGACACATCCATGAACAGCTCCACAGTGACTTTGAGTGGGGGAGGGGGTAAAGGGTGCAGCCCAAGTCCACTGCCACATGTCCGAGTCCTGTTAGCAAGACCCCACATAGGAAAAACAGAGAACCAGGCCCCAAGGACAAGAGCCCGCTAACAAACATGTGAGCATCTACCGGTATCCCAAGGCAGGTAGGAAGTCCACAACAATCCATAGTGCGATGACATAAAGTCCCTTCTATGCACTCAGAGTAGAGCGCAGGGCCCATTCGGGCCAATCTGGTGTTATACAAGCTGTCATTAAGCTTCATGGGCCCGTTTACCATCGCGGCTTGGCCCGCCTCCTCCCTCTGGAACCGACACCATCTCCTATGCTGAGGCCTGCGCAGCCAGAGTGGGTTTTGAAGCTCCAAAAGCTGTACTGGGGAATCGCCCAGGAGAAATGCCATATTTAACTAGAAAGTTTCCTCCAGGAATAATAGCTAAACAGATGGATAGAAAAGTGCTGAAAAAGTGCTTGGCCTCCTCTGAGGACAAAATTCTCAAAACCCCCGGAACACAGAAAGGTTAAAATTAATATTTCACTCAATATAACAAAATTTTTCTGGAGAGAAATATATATATACACACACATACATACTTACATAGATGCATCAAATCGTGATAAAGGCCACAAGTGCTGGCGAAACGTTGATTCAATAAATCCATCTGTTACCTGTAAAAAGTATCCAGTGAGTGCTTCTCCCCATTCATCTATGAATATGATTCTTCAATTGGATGTGCATCCAGGTGATTATATACATCCTTAACAGTCAGCGCATTCCTTACTCTCTCTCAGAATAAGCCTCATTGCATAATTTATGGTACCTCACACACAGAACATAATTTATGTCTTCTCAGAAAACAAACACACACATTGAACAGAATGCCTCATTACATAATTTATGTCTCATTAGGAGACACAACTCCTATTGGGTGATTGAATGGGGACTTTACTGCTCCCATTGGGTGATTGAATGGGGGCATGTTTATCATACAGGGAGTTGGCCCGCCCCCTCCAGCCAGCCCACCACTATCCAACTGACAAAAAAAAAATATAACTGCCACTCACTCCTGAAGTAGGGGATATCAGTAACTTCTCCTGGTCCACTCACACTCTCACTCAGAATCATGACCCCACAAACACACTGTTTCACCACCCACAGATAACTGTAACCCTCCATACACACTGTTTCACCTCCCACAGATAATTGTAACCCTCCATACATACTGTTTCACCTCCCACAGATGATTGTAACCCTCCATACACTCTGTGCCACCTCCCACAGATAATTGTAACCCTCCATACACTGTTTTAGTACGAGGGTGTAATGTTCCCATAAAATACAAACTCAGGGATAAACTTAATGGCAACTCTTTTATTTAACTCTCCATCTCTTCAGTCACCTCACTAACTGTCTCAACTGTCACTCCTCCACTTCCTGATTCCCGCCCTTTCTCCTTAAAGGGACAGAGATGCTTTTCTGTATGTTACAGAGGGCAAGCCTCAAACACCACTTTCTATTTGTTCCCTCAGAATATTGCTATGCTGCCTCAACTGAAGAGCCACCATGTGTTATATTGCTATGTTACCTCAACTTAACCCTTTGAGTGCCAGAGGGGTACACCAGGGGCGTTTCTAGGTTCCAAAACGATCTGGGGCTAGAGCCCACAGCAAAATTCAACAGAGTGCCTGCCTCCAGTGGTAGTGATGATAACGCTATAGTGTGGAGTGAGTTATCCTTACACAACATATATGTTTATTTTACTAATCTATATATAATGCAATGCAAAGAGTTAAGAAGTAAGCCATTTTATGTTCAACTCTTGCCATTGTTTTTTGTTCTAACTAACTGAAGTTATTGTGGTGTAAACCAACTGTACCACAGGGAACAAATCAAAATTCCTGTCATATTAAATAGGGGTTTTAACTCCTTGAATGCTAGAGCGGTCTTCAATACATTGCAAAGCAATGCATTGGAGACCTCTCTAGCATTCAAGAGGTTAAAACTCTATTCAAGTGCAGTGGATTTTAAAAACTTTTATTTGTCCCCTATTGTGCAGTTGGTTTACTCCAGAATAAAACCAGGTTGCTTTAATACATATGAGCCATTGATGTAACTGAATAAATTATCAAGAGCAACAACCAAAGTATTTTATTTACACAGATAATGTATAAACAAATATAACGATGTTTAAACAAACATTAATGTAAGTTTTATTGCTGTGGGGCAATGTGATACACTTATAGACCCACCACATAGTCTGATGTCCTAAAAAGAGGGACACCAGGGTCTGAAAGAGGGACAGAGGGATTTGGGGCTCGAAGAGGGACACTTGGGAGGTATGCTTATACCCAGCATTGTTCTATTGCCCACTGGTAGCCATAGAACCCCTCATACACTGCCTGATAACCTTGCGCTTCTAGCCCCTATTAGCCACACATCCACTCTCTGATACCCCAGTGGTTTGCCACCAGTAGCACCAGGCCCACACATGAACTGATATCTCAGTCTTCTTCTACTGGCAACTGGTATCCATAGAACCATACATACACTGTGTGATACCCCATCATTGTTCCACTGGTTACCTGTAGCCAATCATACACTGTCTGATTGCCGGCATTTTTCCATTGGCCGCTGGTAGCCACAGAACAACGCACATAAACTTTATTCCATACATACATTATGTGACCCCCCCAACAACCTTATTCCCCTAACCACTGGTAGCCACAGATTCTCTACATACGCTATATAACCCCCTAGCCTTGCTCCCCTGCCCAATGGTAGCCACAGATTCCTTAGATACACTATGTGACCTCCCGCAGCATTATTACCCTGTCCACTGGTAGCCACTGATTCCCCACATACACTGTGGACCCCACCAGCCTTATTATCCTGCCCGCTGAAAGCCACAGATTCTACACATACACTATATGACCACCACCATCCTTATTCCAATACCCACTGGTAGCCACTGATTCCTACATAAACTGTGTGACCCCACCAGCCTTGTTCCCCTGCCCTCTGGTAGCCAGCCCACAAATTCTCCACATATACAATGTAACACCCACCAGCCTTGTTTACCTGCCACTGGTAGCCATATATTTCTCCCATCTATACTGTCCCTCATACCTTCTGTTCTGCTCTGCCCCATTCTGCTTTCTGTTTCAGTGAAGAGACATGGGCTCCACACTGCCTCCTCTGGTACTTCAGGTGCATGTTGATGACATCATTGCAAAGCACCAGGAAGTGCTAGAAGAACCAGTGTGGAGCAGATGGCTGTGCGCTGAAGCTGAGAACAGAGTAAGGCAGCAGCCTGCTGTTCCAAGCTGTATATGCCACAAGTTGCTGGGCAGCAGCCAGCCAGCCAGCCTCAGGATAAACAGCAGGAGGAGTGAGTCTGCTGATTGTCTGACATTCGGGGCTGCCCACTGACACACTCGGGGCTTCAGCCCCCTTAGCCCACCCCTAGCGACGCCCCTGGGGTACACAACGCATTGCAAAGCAATGCGTTGTGTACCCCTCTGGCACTCAAAGGGTTAAGTAAGGAGGAGTTACTGCTCCCACTGGGTGATTCAATGGGGGAGTGATTTAAATCATGCAGGGAGTTGGTCTGCCCCCACTATCCAGCCCGCCCACCACTATCTAAGTAACTGAAAAAACAAAATGGCTGTCACTCGCTCCTACACGACTGACACAAACACATCAGACAAAAAACACACACTCACACACAGTCAATCACACACTCACACTCTCACACACACTCAGTCATACACACTCAATCACACACAATCAATCATACACACAATAATTCACACACTCACATTCTCACACTCAATTCCACACACTCAATCCCACACACTCACACTCTCTCACACTCTCTCACTCACACTCGCACTCAATCACAAACACTCTCACTCAATCACACTCACTTACAAACTCTCTCACTCACACTCTCTCACTCACACTCTCTCATACACACTCACGCAATTACTCACTCTCGTACTCACACCCCGGGAGCCAGCACGATCCACCTTCCAGCATAGTCTCACTCACACCCCGGGAGCCAGCACGATCCACCTTCTACCATAGTATTTGCAATTCCCACATGCATTTCAACTACATGAATGTATGCCACTCACTCACACACACTCACTCACACCCCAGGAGCCAGTACGATCCACCTTCCACCATAGTATGTGCAATTACCACATGCATTTCAACTATATGAATGAATGCCACAGTGGATGCATAAGTACAAACACAAACTCATAACAATGACACATAAGTCACCCCCTTATGACTCACTTCTGTGTGTGCATGCGTGTCTCTGTGTGTGCCTGTGTGTTGCTCACTGTATGTGTTGCATGTCTGTATCACACTCTATGTGTCTGCATGTTGTGCATTGCATGTATGTATCTCAGTGAACGCGTGTGCATTTGCGTGTGTGTCTCTGTGTGTGTTTGTCTTGCATCCGTGTGTGTGCGCATTAATTCCCTATATATCCTGACGGGCAACGCTGTCCCACATTGCTAGTATATATATATTATATTTGCTGGCAGCTGTTGTCCAAAGTTGTAGCCCAACACAGCTTTGCTCTGAACATCTTCTTTTTCTAGGACCCCAAAAAACCAGGGGGATGGGTTAGGGCAAGGTACTTTGTATTACTTGCAATGTATCACTTTGGCAACATTTGGCTCCCCAACGACTTCTAGATGATCCCATCTAACCTGGTCAAAGGCTTTCTTAGCATAGCTAGAGACTATAAGTGTAAGAATTTTGTTGGATAAGACTTGTGAAATTATAGCTTTGCTAGTGTTATCTTTAGATTTGCGGTGAGAGGCAAGCCCAGCTTGATCACTATGAATTGTTATGGGAAGAAAGACCTTACATCTGTTTGCAAGCATGTTAGAGAAAATCTTAACGTCTACATTTAATAAAGAGAAAGGGTGATAACTGGCATACTCATTCAAGTCTTTATTTTTTTTGTTAGGAATGACAGCAATGTAGGCCTCCAGCTCTTGGGGAAAGAAAGAAGACCCTGATAATACTGCGTTACATGTATGAAGCTTGTGAGGGTTTGGGGGGGGGACAAGATTTTCTGTAATTTTTTATAACAACTAAAGGGGAAAAAGTCAGGCCCAGGGCTTTAGGCCAGGTGGCAGGTGTTCATGGCAACATCTATCTCTTATAGCGAAGTGGGACATTCAAAAGATATCAGAATATTGGCCTGTGTGAGGAAAGAAGTTATTTTATCTTACGGGTGGTTAATTTGCAGTGAGCATCTGAGTGCCAAAGGTTGCAGAGGTCATGATAGAAATCTTTAAAGGCATCATTAATAGTTTTGTTCCTCATCTGGGGCACACCATGCTTGTCGTTTATCTGAAAGATGAAGGTTTGTCTGAGTTTACTTTTGGTCAGCTCTTCAAGAACCGTCCCATTACCCTGAAAAAAATTGTTTGTTTTTATACCCCGTGAAAGATTTGAGGTATATGTTATGTAAGAACTGGGATAGTTCAGCCTTCTTTGCAATAAATTGAGATAGCATGTCAGAGAATGGGTAGATTTGTGGGTTAATTCAAGCTAGAGAGTGGCTTGTTTAGAGAAAAAGTATGATGAGCCTGTCATTTCTTTCTCTGGCTATCTAACCTGATGAAGGTGCCTTGTGAAAAGCATTGATTAACCTCCCAAATAATGGGATATAAAATGTCCTGTGAGAGGTTGCGCTTAAAGTATTGCCTAATTTCTGAGTGTATTTTTTGACACCTGTGTTGGTCATTGAATATGGTGTCAAATGCCAGGAAGGGTTTGGAAAGGGAGCATTTTCCAGTAGTCACGCACATGTGCACAGAAGATTCTAGCCCTCCACACAAATTCTAAGTCTAAATGTGTCCTTTGGGCTAAAGTATTAGTTAAAAGGTTTGTCACCGCAAAAGGAGGGTCATATCTACAGCACCAATGATATGTAGGTGAAAAAGTGTAGCTAGTTACCTTATATAACTGGTGCCATAAGCTTCTAACATGTTAGGCAATTAACCTATATTCTTTTTTCTTTTATAAATTATGCAGTGTGCTGCAGTACTCTTGTAAGGACATTTGGACCATCTGTCTTAATGAGTGATAGGATTATACATCCAAAATCGTTGTATGCTTGACCATTTATGTGACCATTCATTCCTGTATATTTGACTTCTCAAAACCTTGTGTTTTCCAGCTGTTCCTCAGGTGAAACTTCTTTGTGGGGCAGATTTGTTGGAATCCCTTGGTACACCCAATCTGTGGAAATCTGAACATGTGTTGGAGCTTGTATCCTCTTTTGGTCTTGTCTGCATCACCAGGGCTGGGAGTGATGCTCGTAAGTTCATCTATGAGTCTGACGTACTCTGGAAGCACAAGCACAATATCCATTTAGTGGAAGAATGGATCACTAATGACATCTCTTCTACAAAGATTCGCAGAGCTCTGAGAAGAGGGCTAAGTATTCGTTACCTGGTGCCTGACTCTGTGGTGGAATACATTGAAAAGCATGACTTGTATAATGAGGAAAGCGAGGAGAAGAATGCTGGGCTTACCTTAGAACCCCTAATGAGAAACACTTTGGACTCTCAACTTTGATGATATAATATGCCATCTTATTTAAAGGGATAGTAATGTTTCATAATAAAAACAGCTCTAATTAATCATCATAGTATTTGGACTTTGGAGAGTGTTATTTCAGTTCTGTCAGAGTTGTAGTTCAGGAGTAATTCAATGACAAAGTATCCCCCTCCCGCCCCTTTTACTGATGTAACACTGCTCAGCCAAAGCAGAAGGGAGGTGCCCAGGTAGATTGCACAGAGGGACAATCTTCAATTAAGATAAGGGAAAAACCTGAAAAGCTTGTCAAGGGGGGCAGGGCTTTCATTGTTTTCATATAAAGAAGATTGTTCCCTGCTGTTATCTGTCTGGTCTTACAACCAGATTCACATCTGAGAAGAGATGGCTTACACTAGGTAAAAGGGGCGGGGAGGGGAAATTTTGCTTGTGAATATCTCTTAAACCATAAATGTTTGAGAGATAAGACTTATATCGTTCTTCATGTTTTTTTAATGCCTACAAAATAAAATAAAGTTAAAACGAAGTATTACTATCCCTTTAAGGAGATATAGTAATACTTCAATAAAAGATTTACATTTTTTTTAAAAAAATTAAAGAATGTGACTGAGTATTTTAAAGTTATGCTAGATTAACCACGTAACTGTTAATGGTGTCTGCAAGATGCTTTCAGTATACCCTTAATACTGCTTAAGAAATCCCGTGGGGACAGATTTTGCCCAAAAGAAAAGGCTTACTACTGGCCTGAAGCATACCAATGTGTAGTCCTCTGTTGGTGGACTCACTCACCCTGGTGATATTAATGTACTGAAACGTAATGGAGTCACAGGACCTCCACTAGACCACCAGGAAGTGTATGTAGGAAGGGGCAAGCTCTAATAGAAGCCATATCTCAGCCCCACTTGTATCCAATCTAAACAAAACCGGTATCGCTGGAAACATGGGTCTCGCTTTTCCATTAGTGACCAACATTTAGTTATTCATGTCATTTAGCTTGTGATCACTGGCATGAATACCCATATGTTGGGTATCAATGAATAATGTGAAAGTAAATTGTGTGGTTAGGAATAGGAGTGGGGGTGGGGTCTAACAGACACCATATCTCAGCTCCCTGCATCAGATCATAATGGTGTTACTGTAATTGTAAAGTGGAGAATCTCTTTTCCATGGATGGTACTCGTGAAGGTTTATCAAATATTTAATATTTTTGCAGTTAAAATTGAAAAATGAAAAATATTTTTGGGCACTCTGGGTAGATTTTTATTGTTTATGCTAGTTGTTATCCACAGACCAATTTTTTTGTTTGTTTGAAAGAACACAATTTACAGCATGTCTGTGTGTGTTCACACAAAAATTACCAGCAAAGCAAGTTCAAATACCAGCTTAGCACAGGGTGGAAGAAATGTCCAAGCAGCAAATCCACCCTGTCCATGATTACAGCCCATTCTGAAGATAACTGAACCAGACTATCGACCAGTGTAGCTTGTTTACCATGTCAGTCCTAAATGGCTTTCATCCCCCTCCAGTGCAGTTTGTGTTGTAGTGAATTCTTATGACTCCCATGGTGTGAAACTTCTCACTTTTTGTGAGTACCAAGTAGGGCTGCCATGAGTAAAGAGCTCAGTCAGTCGATTAACTGTGTCATCCCCTTCACTTAAAATATCATGGAATGGGATAGAGATTATAAAAAGCATAACTTTTAAATTACAAAGTCAAAACAAATGACTGATGTCACTGATATATTTAATGTAGAATGCATTTAAAAATAATTTATTCAAGCATTACTGTCTCTTTAATGGAAAAAGACCCAATCTAGGTCTATTAATGGCAATTTCAGTGTGCTTTGTCACTTAATTTTGGGGTCCTGGCCCTGAATTTTGCTGTCTCTGATTGGTTTTATATTTTAACCCTATATTATGTGTTTATTATTGACTTGTCATTAAAAGTTTAAAAGGATAGTAACCATAGATAATAGCCCTTTATTTTGACTTTACATATTCCACAAGTGCATATGTTGCCTATATTTTGTCTTCTTTTTTTCTATAACTTTCATGTAATTGGCAATAAGCTTCCTGGATCACTTTCCAGAGTACTAAGTGCTCTGTATGGTATATTTTTTAACATTATGTCTTTTCTTACATTGTATCACTGTCCCTGCTTTAATTATCCATGAAAAGCTCTATGCAAACATATCTTTTGAACTCCTTGTCAGAAGCATGAAAGTGAAGAAACAAATAGATAAAGATGAAAAAAAAAGTATAGGCAATTTTAAAAAAATGTATGCAGTGTCAGTGACATGGTAGCAGCAATAGCTGGCTGAGACCTGTAGATCTCCAAGAGACACTTTGATAAGATATGAACCTCACGGAAGCAGGCATGCTCCAGGTTATAACAGGCCACCCACTACTGCATTCTAGAGCCAAGGTCTGAAACGTATAAGATGCAAGGCATGTATGTGTGTGTACATGTGAGTGTAAATGGCAAGGTATGAAGGTGTGTGTATGTAGCTGTAAGATGCAAGGTAAAATGGTGTTTGTGGGGCAAGCTGGCTGGAGTGGGGTTTAGGTTGCTGATTTGTCAGCTTAGAGCCAACCATTCACTCAAGCTTAGCAGCACCAACCCCCTGGCTACAGGTGGATGTAGACACCCTCTTATAAAGCAGGCATTAAATAATACATATTGGTTCCAATTTATCTCAATGACTTGGGTTAGAAGCTTAGTTGCTTGCTACCAAACTGTTCTTAGCACACAGTGACCTACTCCATACTCCTGCTTCTTCGGAGCAATAAAGCAGACAGGGAATAGGCCAACTTCCTCCTACCAGT
This sequence comes from Rhinophrynus dorsalis, assembly GCA_037306005.1. Taxonomy (NCBI): domain Eukaryota; kingdom Metazoa; phylum Chordata; class Amphibia; order Anura; family Rhinophrynidae; genus Rhinophrynus; species Rhinophrynus dorsalis. Next base: position 176,253,235 of record CM074724.1, on the reverse strand, counting down.
TAAATCTTCCTTTGCTAATCTGGAAGTGCATTGTAAACCAGATAAGCATCAGAGCTGTACAGTCAATTAGAGAGGTGGCATAAATCAAGAAGCCCTCTGTTTTAGCTCTCCCCAGGCAATACCATACTACTTACTTATAAACAGGGTAGCAAACTATGGCGTAGTGACTTAACCCTATGAGTGGGGTACACAGTGCATTGTGCCACTATGTGTTGTGTACCCCTCTGGCACTCAAAGGGTTAATATGAAATGAGGATGGGGTCTGTTAGAGGGTAGTAACATAGTAGATAAGGCTCAAAAAAGACATGCGTCCATCAAGTCCAGCCCATGCCAATAACACCCCTGTTGATCCAGAGGAAGGCAACAAAAAAGCCCTCTGGAGCAATTTCCAATGTAGTCCCAAGTGTGGGGGGGGGGAGGGGGCTATTCCTTCCTGACTCCAACTGGTAGTCAAATACTTCCCCGGATCAATATCCTATTTGCTTTGAAGCCATCTGTCATAATTGTCAATATTGTTCTGTGCTAGATAAGCATCCATTGCTTTTTTGAATGCAGTTGCATTATATGCAAGCACAACATCCCGAGGCAAAGAATTCCATAGCCTTACCACCCTTACTGTAAAGAATCCCTGCCTATGTTTTAGTCGAAAGCGCCTTTCCTCAAGTCTTAATGGATGACCTCTTGTTCTTAGCTCAGCTCTTTGCATAAATAATTCATTGTATAGTTCTTTGTATTGACCTTGAATGTATTTGTAAATGGTAATCATATCACCCCTTAGACATCTCTTCTCTAATGTAAACAAACCCAGTTTGGCTAGTCTCTATTTGTAACTCAGATCCTCCAATCCCTTTATCGGTTTTGTTGCACGTCTCTGCAACCTTTCCAGTTCAGTAATGTCTTTTTTTAGAACAGGCGCCCAAAATTGTAGTCCATATTCTAGATGAGTCCTAACCAAGGATTTATACAGAGGTAGGATAATATTAGCATCCCTTGCTTCTACACCTCTTTTTATGCAGGCTAGTACTCTATTTGCTCTTGCAACAGCTGAGTGACTCTGCACACTGCTGTGAAGTCTATTGTCTATCAGCACTCCTAAATCTTTCTCTAATGAGGATTTCCTAAGTTGTTTCCCATTTAGAGTATATGTAGCAAGTTTGTTTCTACAACCCAAATGCATAACCTTACATTTATCTACATTAAATGTCATCTGCCACTTTTCTGCCCATTCACTTAGTTTATCTAAATCCTTCTGTAGGGAAAAAACATCCAGCTTTGTATGTATTTCCTTACATAGCTTAGTGTCATCAGCAAAGATTGAGATTCTACTTTCAATTCCCACTTCTAGATCATTAATAAACAAATTAAAAAGCATTGGGCCCAGGACTGAACCCTGTGGCACCCCACGTATAACCCTAGACCAATTTGAAAAAGTTCCATTTACAACAACTCTCTGCCATCTATCATTTAACCAGTTCTCAATCCATGTACAGATAACACAGCCCAAACCGAAGCCTTTTAATTTATGCAGTAACCTGTTGTGTGGCACTGTGTCAAAGGCTTTTGCAAAATCCAAGTATACTACATCAACAGCAACTCCCCTGTCCAAATTACTACTCACTCTTTCATAAAATGCAAGTAAATTAGTCTGACATGATCTGTTCTTCATGAAACCATGCTGATTCTTACTAATGATATTGTTTGTCTTCACATAGTTCTGAATACTGTCAGTTAATAACCCTTCTAGTATCTTACCCACTATGGAAGTCAAGCTCACAGGTCTATAATTTCCTGGTTTGGATCTTGCTCCCTTTTTAAACAATGGAACTACATCAGCTTTCCTTCAATCACAGGGCACTATGCCTGATGAAAGTGAATCAATAAATATTAAGTATAATGGTTTTGCTATTACTGAACTAAGTTCCTTAAGTACCCTTGGGTGTATACCGTCCGGTCCAGGCACTTTATTCACTATGACCCTTTCCAGTCTCTTTTGGACCTTGTCTTCAGTAAGCCATGTAGATGTTGGAGGAAATTCCATGGTTTTGTCTGTTTGCCCACAGCTTGCCATTGCTGCTTCCTTTGTATATACTGAAGCAAAGAACGTATTTAGGGTGTCAGCCATAGCTTTATCCTCGTGATAGGCTAGGCTAATCTGGTGAAGGAAAGGCTTGGGAAGGGGTTTTTACAGCTGATGGTGTTTTATATAATAAAAGCACATTTTTTTATTGTGCTGGAGACTATTTGGTTATGGGACAGAGAATTAATTGGGAATTACTGTATCCTAGACAAGGTTTCTTGATTAGTAGGTTAGAACCTGGTGTGCTAGTTACCTCTGCAGATGAAAACAACTTAGGCACCAGTAGGTAATTCCTAATTCAAAGTTAGGAAATGTGAATATCCAGCTGTTGCTAGTTTTCAGGTGCCAGCAGCTGGAAAGCCCCAGGTAGAACAACCTCTATACACTACAATGGGAATCAGGAATCACCCACTGAAGCCTAAAACCACAGGTGTCACTGAAACAGGAAGAAAAGCCATTTCTACCCATCCAGTAATAATATGTATCAGCCTTTGCCCACCCATCCTCTTGACCTCATCTTTCAACAGGAATGCATCAACAGCATCAGATGAACCCCAATAAGTCAGTATAAAGTGAGTTTGCATTTGTTTATTTGCATCCCGATTTATTACTCTCTGTCTCTGCTTCTCTTTCTGCCCTTTTTGTTTTCTCCCCTGTCTCTGCTCTCACTTTATGGACTCTCATATGTTGCTACCATCAACTCTTTTCATCTTCTGCTACCATGTTTCCTCTCACTTTACTCCCATACTGTCCTGTATAATTTGTTTCTTTCCTTAAACTCTCTTTTTGTTCTCCTCCCCTTTCTAAATATATACATATCTGGATGTTGTTTATATATTGTGGCTAGTGATATATATTTAAGTTAATTTTAAATAGATGTCATTATTGAGTATATATACAGAATGGATGCCTATAAGACACCAATGGAGTGATAATTGTTCCCTTGGCAAGGCTCCATTGCAAACCCCGGAAAACCAGCTGAAGAGATGACAGGAGATTAAAAAGATGGCCTCCATGACTGTCAAGCTGATCCTTTGAGATAGAACAGAAATACTTTGCAGTATTAAAGGCAAATCTCGAAGCAGTGTGAGTGGCCCCCTTAAATTGCAAATGTCTGGTTTTCAAACTCGACACTGGCAGTCTTTTGGGGCTGTAATCCCTACAAATCACTTAAACCACGGACTTCTGGATTGTGGGAGTAATTTTGGGGGCTTTTTTTGCAAACTCTGCTCCCCTGAAAACAGACTTGGTTAAAATGATTGCCTTTTAACTCTTTGAGTATTTGACTGGTGCACATTGCATTGCTTTTCATTGAGTTTTGTACCCCTCTAAAACCAAAAGGTTTAAGCATATGTATGGAGATGAAGTGCTGCAAGCCTTTCGAGCAGAGATGGACAAACAAAAGAAAAATGTTGCAGAAAGAATTCACATATGTATGTCTCCAGAGGCCTATTCAATTGGTTTTCCTAAATGCCTAAATCAAATTCTAGGTTTTGATGTAGCAGTGGGAGGATATGCCTGATAATTCAGGACTGATGTTGATGAAGCTGTACATCTTGTGATGATGCAGATGTGAGCATTGATGATATTGACAGTGGTTTTGATAGGGTATGAAGGGTTTTTTGATGTACACATATGTGTGTATTTGTGTATGTATAAGTTCATATGCTCATGGTTGAGTGAAGTCTTAACCATTTTTGTTTGCAGTTCAAAAAATTATCACTGGACCCTGAAATATATTTAGCATCCGTAACAATCCTGATTCCATCCACACATGCAGGTAGGCATAGACCACAGTTTGCATTAATGAAATTTTAAAATGGAGCATAGCTCTTAAAATTAGAGTGGGATAAACCTTTCTCATATCTTTTTCTCATTAATCAAATTGCCTTTGCTGCTTCTGGCCAGCAATGCACTTGTCAGAGTTCTTAAGGCACATACCAGTATCCTCCACGGAGTGTTTGTGCTGCAGCCATGGCTGAATTAAAGATGCTGGCTGCAAAGACAGATTGCCTGACCATAGTAAAGCCCGGGGCAGACCTGGATAAACACTCCTTCAAGCCGAGATCCCTAGAGGAATACTGGACGAGTGAATCCCACTATGCAGAAAATAAGAAAAAATAAAAGGAGTGATCAAAGCACACTCCCTTTTGGGTGTGAGTCAGCTTGGAGATACAGAGTCCCTTTAAGGTGATGTTCTGCTTGGAGATGCACTGTCCCTCTAAGGTGAAATTCTGCTGAGAAACAGATAGCCCCTTTAAAATGAGAGTCTGCTCGGAGATGATCTGTCCTTTTAAAGTGAGTCTGCTTGGAGGCAAACTGTCCAGCTTGGAAGTGTACTGTCCTTTTTAAGGCGAAAATTTTCTTGAAGGCACACCATCCCTTTAAGTTGAGAGTCTGCTTGGAGATAATTAAACCAGCTCAGGACTCAATTGACTGGTTTCACTAGTAGGATGCTGACTGGTGAACTGACTAGAAACAAATGCTGGAAAGCTGACACTGAATACTTGTAGAAGAATCAACTTGACAAGGAACACTGACTTTTGACAGGGAAGAGAAACAGAGACAGAGTCATACAAAGCAGAGATAATGGAGAATCAAACAAACCAGCGAGGCATGAGAGAAGATCTAGGAGGGAGGCCATAAGGAAATCCAAAATCATTAACCAGGAAGGTGTAAGAAATTCTATCTAGCCCCTTTTACCAAGGGTACAATTGTTTTTTTGGGGTGGTAATGACAAAGATGACACACAGATAAGGGATAATAATGAAAATGATTGTATTATGTACAGAATCAAAATACTGTTACTGTTTGGATGGTATATACATGAACAAAATAATATTATAGATTACAGGTATGGAAAAGATGGAATTGAATTGGATACCAGTAAATTATATGATGAAAATCTCCTCACACCCTCCAGCACAAATCTTGGTTTCTGGTCTCTTATCTGCTGGGCTCAAATCTGGACAGGAATCAGGACTGCTGTGCTCAGGCTGCTCTCATTCTGTTCTCCTCTGCTTTCATCTCATACTCTCCTCCAGTTCTTATTCCACCCCAAAAATACTGCTCCTTTATACCATTTTCATATCACTTAGGTCTGGTGTAAACTGGTTAGCTCAACTGAACTTTCTCACCACACCCACTTGCCATTCATGGTGACATCAAAGAGATATTATTGATGGGGAAGACTCCAGAAACAGGTGTATCAGAAGCATTTGGTTTCTTATCTGAACTCTTTATTTAGTTGAAAAGACAGTTTGGCTTGTCCTTACTCCTTTCACATTTAACTAGAAGAGACCTTCATTTGAGTTCTCAAACACCTGTAAAATCCTTTGAAGCCACCTCTTATTGATTCCATGCTTTGTTCCCCTGGAGTTTGGGAAGGCTGACATTGAATTCTTAATTAAGGAAATAGATTTCCCACTGTTGTAAGCCATAATACAGATCTATAACCATGCATTTTATAGCTGTAAATAAATATATATATATACACATATCCATATAGATACAGACATGTATGCATACATAAACACACACATATACATCTCCACAGATAAACCCCTCTTATAAGTCATATTTGATCCATTCTGACTTTCTTACAAAGGCAATAACAGATCAAGCTGAGTACCTAAGCAGTTACCAAGAAGCAAAATCTTGAAAGAGGATTAGGTCAAACCAGGAGAGCACACACAGGATCAGTTAGGACTACAGACTTGAGGCAAGTAAGAAGAAAAGGCAAGAGTATACATGGAAGTGCTGCTATTTAAAGGGCTGACAGCCAACAGAATGCTGAGGGAGGATAACAAGGCAATGAAATCCACAGAGTGATGTGACAACATTCTTCTGGCACTCATTGTATAAATAACAGGCTGTAAGCTTTAAGTCTATAAACTATAACTGTCCCAGATAGTTGCTTCCATGCTCTCTTTGTTTCTCAATAAAGACATCCCTTATTTCTTCCCTACTAATGTACTCAGTATAATGTGTGATGTGCTCTTCCCCTTGGTCCTCTTTCTCTCCCATTGCCTCTCCCTCCTCTTAACTCTTCCTTCTCTTCTCCCCCGCAGTTGAAATAAAGCTACACTAGTGATACTGCCAAGTGTACAATTCAGTGCTACCCATTTGTAGTCTTAGAATTGTAAGCTCTGTGCTATTAAATGTGTAGCTTCATTGTAATAGTAAACTCTGAAGAGAAGAAGTTCCTGTGCAGTGCAAAGATGGGGATTGGGAGTGTATTTGGAAACAAGAGATGAAATGTAGATGGGGCAGTATTAGTAAAAGCTGTATAACTTTGTTCCAGTGTTTTGAATTTAATTCTAATTGCTAGCAGGAACCAGCTATTCAGTCTCTGCTCCTCCCGGCCAGAGTTTTTGTTTATTTGTGGTCCGGGCTTCCGGCCGAGAATGAATCAGGGTTTGCTATAACCCCGAGCTTATCTCAAGCTCAGGGGTCGAATAGACGAGGTAGGCTAAAGTAGAGGCCTACCTTCGAAAGCTATAATAATAAATGGGGTGAGGTGGGGGGGCACAGAGACGGAGTGCCCCATGGGAGAGACTGCAGGAGGAATTTAAAGCCTGCAGCCCCTCCCACAAATTCAGGCCCAGCCTTCCACTTGTGGTCTGGGCTTCCGGCCGAGAATGAATCAGGGTTTGCTATAACCCCGAGCTTATCTCAAGCTCAGGGGTCGAATAGACAAGGTAGGCTAAAGTAGAGGCAAAAAGGATATAATTAAAGCACAAAGACTTTATTTAATTCCATAGTACATCGTTTAGTTAAATTAGTAAGAGCCTCCTGGATTTCTTCAGTGGGATGAGGTATGTACCTGGAGTAGCAAGAAGACTGCCATCGGCCCAGGTGTTTAATAATATGTACAGGTACGTTGTTCTTGGAAGCAGCAGATGCAGCTCCAATCCTAAATGAGTGACCTGAAAACTGCTCTGGATTAAGGCCAAGTCTTTGTAATAAAATTGTAACGTAAGAAATGAATTCGGCCATAGTGAGGGGGCCGGAGTGGATTGGAAGAAGGGGGCTATCTGCTGAGAGGTGCTGACTATTTGAAGTGAGGTTTACCAGTGCTTGATATGGGCACCATTGGTCGTTGGTAGCATAAATTGGGATGAGATGGCCCTTACCAGTTTGGTCAGTTTTTGAATGAGCAAGCAAGAGAGTAAAGTGATTAGCGTGCCTGACGAGCTGATCGCGGCGCACGAAGACATCATTCTTCGAACGGCAGGAGAACTCGCCCGGCCTCAAAAAGCCAAAAAATGCCAGACAAATAGCAGCAAGAAGAGTATTATTTGTATGGAAGGAGAAGGGAGCAGATTTCAAAAGGTCATACATGTCTCCAAATATTTCCCCTGAAATTGGCAATCTGGCTTTTGAAGTAGATGGTTGAATTTTTGCAAGCCCCTTTAAAAAGAGTTTGACACTGTAAAGCGAAATAATAGAAGGGGATAAGGGGTGCATTAGAGCGTGATAGTGTTGGATGCCAGCCATGTAAGTTTTGATGGTAACTGGTGAAAGTTTTAACCCTAGGTGACAATGGGCAGCAAAGGCTAAAATAGTAGTTTGAGAGAATGATAAGGGAGTATTAGAGAGAGTCAAGAAAGATTGGAATGACTGCCAGGCTCTATCATATGACTTCTTAGTGTTAGGGGCGAGAGCATGCTGAATGATGTTGGAGGCTTCTGAGAGAAGATTATTCAAATTGAAGTGATTTCTGTGAATGATTGAGGTACTGCTGAAACTGGAAGCGGGTCTGCCGTTACCTGAAATTGAAGTTTTGAGAGAATTAAGGTGGCTGAGTCAACCTTATTTAAGATATGAAATGGATAAATAAAAAATCTATGAATAAGGGATAACCAGTTAAGTTTTTTTAACAATTTATTGGTAATGGCGGATGAGGATCTACCTTTTTTGAGGAGTTGGAGAGAGTAATCAGAAGAGGCATAAAAAATGACAGCTTTACCTTCCCATAGAGGGGCCCAAGTAGCTGCCGCAGCCACCATAGGGTAGATGTTGGCAACACCTGGAGTAGACAGATAATCGGAAGATATAATTTCAACTGGCCAAGGGCTACTGATCTGATTACTATCCCAGACTGCTGTATATCCTAGTGTAACTGAAGAGTCTGTAAAAACAGCCGGGCTAACCACAGAAGGGGAGGGAGGGAACATAGCTTTACCATTCCAATTAGTTAGGAATTTCCTCCACATATGTAATTCGGATTTAGCCTCGTCACTGATTGTAATGGACGAAAGTGAATCTGAAGTGGAAGAAAGCAGAGCGAGTAGGTTAGCCAGAAATGCTCGACCTTGGGGAAGAATTCTTGTGGCAAAACTTAGGTATCCAATCAAGGATTGTAGCTCAACTTTAGTTATGGTAGCCAGATTCTCGTTTTTGGTAATGATTAGAATGATTTTCTCTAACTTAGCTTTAGGAATTCTGGCCTCCAGGAGCTTGCAATCCAAGGTGATGCCCAGGAATTCAAGTTGTTTAGTTGGGCCACAAGATTTTCCAGGGGACAAAGGTATATTAAGGAAGTGAAACAGTTGTTTGAGTTTAAAAAGGCTATTGAGATCTGAGGAATTATCAATAAGAAGGAAGTCGTCCAAGTAATGGAGGACTCCCGGACAGCGACAGTGATTCAGCAGTAGCCAACACAGAATCTTAGCGAATGAGTCAAAGATCTTCGGGCTGCTACGTGAACCAAAAGTAAGGGATGTAGCAAAATAGTATGAGCCTAACCAGCGAATGCCTTGGAGATGCCAAAGAGAATGATGAACTGGGAGTAATTTAAAGGCATCTTTAATGTCAGTTTTTGATAACCAGCAGTCAGGAAGGGACTGCTGGATTAGGCGTATAGCATCATCAATAGTAGAGTAAGTTAGCGAGAATGAATCATATGGAATTAGTGAGTTAATGCTTGGTGTAGTGGTGGAATGGGGAGCTGAGAGATCAATTATTAACCTTTTCTTGCCTGAAAATTTATGCGTAGCTAAACCAATGGGGTTAATGCGCCATAAAGGAAAGGGTGGGGCAGGGAGTGGTCCTAGGATAAATTTATTCTCTGCTTCTTTAGCCAGCAAGCAAGTAACAGTATCTGGATCTTCTAATGCTGAGGCAAGATTTTTACATTCCAGTGAAGTATCTGGGTAAGCTATAATACCGGTGTGGAAACCTTCGGACAGTCCAGAGAGGACATAAGAAGGGTTTTGTCGTGATGAGATTCAAGAATAGACCGGAGCCCATCAATATAAATTCCACCAGATTTTGTATTAGCTGCATTTAACTTGGGGCAAATGGTTCTGGCTTATGAATCCTTACAGTAAGAGCAGATGTGTAACATTCTGCAGCCACTGAAAAAACACCCATGAGAATTAAAGTTGTTGCAAATAGGGTGGTGACCTAAATAATAAATAACTCTCCCTTGCTTGTCGTGAGAAGGGCGGGAAGATGTGCCAGTCTGTGGGATAGATTGAGGAGGTGCTGCAGCTTGGAGGCCAGAAGGGCCGGCCACTACCGGGGGGGAAGGACAGAAATCACTAGAATGGGAAGAAGACTGGCAGTTCTGACACACAAATGCCTTCAAGCTAGCGAAGTGACGGCAAAACAACTCCATGTCCAGGCAGCTCCAGTCAGTCACAAAATTAAATTGGGCTAGCGCAGCGGCAGCTGTAGCTGTGAATGAACGATGGTAATCATAAAAAGCTGAACCGCCGTATTTATGCTCGAGCTCTACTACCAAATGCATGTAGTGGTCCAGCTCCTGACGTCTATGCGGAAAAGCAGAGCAAACTATATCCTGATGGACGCCAAAGGCCAAGACAAATTCTGTGACTGACAGTTTTTTATTGAGCCGAGGGTCCTTGGCGCGGAGTGTTACCGACACATCGCCGCAGTTAATAATTTTACTATCTGTAAGATCTTGAGAGGCTATGAGTAACGTTACCAGATTTACATTTTTTCCTTCTATAATATCCCTACAAATATTAGGGGGAATTAGGTGAGCTGGAGAGACTCTTGGTGTTACTGAACAAGGAGTACCTGCGTGTGGTTGCTCGGCCATCATTACAGCAGGTGGGGCTCGATGAGAGGAGTTCTCCAGTGAAGATACTCTAGCTTGAATGTCTGTCAACATACGTGTAATCTGTGCAAACTGCTGTGAAACTGAGGGTGCGGGCATTGGGGGAGACAGAGAAGGGGAGGGGGGGAATATGAGCTGTGGTGGGGGAGAACAGAAGCTTAAACAACTCTGCCTTTCTAGCTGAAGCGGAGAATGGGATATGCTGGCGGGTGAGTTCTGCCATAAGTTTCCCCACTGTCCAGCCTCTAAGGGAAGGACTTCGAGGGTTGGGTACAGGGGTCCCGGTAAGGTACTTAAAGTGGGAACCTCTGCCTCTGTGAGTGCCACGGTACCTTTGGCCTCCATGAAGAGGTAAGGTAAGCGTAGTGAAACCTTCAGCCCCTAAAAGGAGGTAAGGTACTAGAAGTGGGAACTTCTGCCTCTTACGAAGAGGTACAGTACCTTCGGCCTCCCTGAAGAGGTAAGGTGAGTGCAACGAGACCTTTGACCTTTATGACGAGGTAAGAGTAGAGAAACCTTCTGCCTCTACAAAGAGGTAAGGTAATTGAAGTGGGGGCTATCCTCTACGAAGAGGTATAGTGAGGCAGTGGCACCTTCGGCCTTTATGGAGAGTTAGGGTAAGTGCCTTGGAACCCTCAGTTCAATAAGGGGGCAAGGCAAGTGCGGTGGAGCTACTAGAGAATGCGGGGGTGGGGTAAGTGAATTGGTGACTACCACCTCGATAAAGAGGTGTAATAAGTGCAGTGAAACCTTCGGCCTCTACGAAGAGGTAAGGGAAGTGCTGTAGAACCTTCGGCCTCAATGAAGAGGTAAGGCAAATGCGGTGGTACCTTCGGCCCCTGCGAAGGGGTAAGGCAAGTGCATTAATACCTTCGGCTTCTATGACGAGGTAAGGGCAGTATAGTTATATCTTGGCCTCTACGAAGAGGTAAGGAAAGAGTGATTTCGGTCATTTCTATGAAGATAAAATAAGTGATGTGCTATCTTAGCTTCTACAAAGAGGTAAGGCAAATTAAATAATCCTTTCAACCTCTATGCAGAGTTAATGCAGGTGCTGTGGACCTTAACCCCTAATGCCTTTAAGTGTGGTTGACCTTCAGTTCATATAATGAGAGAGTGGGGTGATGGTGGAGGAGGAGGGATGGAAGTGCAATATAGTGCAGCGACTGGCATAAGTTTGACGGACGTGAGTAACTAAAGGCGGCAAGGCCAAATAGGAAGTGACATGAGGGGGGAAGAGACTAAAAATAAATAATAGCTTACCTTAGGATGAGTCTGATGCACTAGTGTTAAGGACATAAATTAATATTAGATTACACCATTATTGGCGGTAAAAATTAAAAACGTAGGAGGGAGAAGTATAGTGAACTACCTGGCAGGTAATTACTCTGTAGAAAAGCTGGACCCTTTAAGCGTTAAAGACTGTGGAAGGTCCGCCACGCAAATATAATAAATCAGAGGATCTGTTACCTGCTAGTATTAGCAGAACCTGCTAGATAGGAAAATAGAGTGCGGGGGGGGGGGTAAGAGGTGTCGGTGAGAGATCTTAGCTGATGTCTTGTTCACTATTGCTAGTCATTAAAATAACAATAGATGCTTACATAGAGCTTCACTTATTTAAAGATAACCGAAAGTTATTGCTCAAATAGTCAAGGCTTAAGAGATCCTAAAAGAGAAATTCACATACATGTAAATTATTAAACAAGGCATGCAACACAAATCAGCAGGGATAAATTCAGGTTTAATATGAGAGACTAAGATGACTGTGGAACCACCTTGTGAGTGCTTTAGAAAGTTATTCATAAAAGACCACCGATATGAACCAGTTGACTGTTCTGAACAGATGACCAGAATGCGCAATTGGATGTATGAATAATAGGAGCAGTCATGTTTGTTCAAAATGCGTAATTTCAGTTCTTGCAAAATACCTTAACTTACTTAGATGTGAACCCCTGTGCCAAGATTAATTGATAATGATCTCAATGTGAAATGTAGTCAAACAATAGTATATGAGAAGCAATAGAGCCTCCCACTAACTCCCCACCCTTATCACTTGCTCAGAGAATCAATTCAAAAGAAACTACTCCAATTTGAGCTAGATGTCAGACAGATAACAGCTGCTGGCGCGTTATCTACCAAGTTAAAGGCAGGCAGAGAGCGTGAGGCTCCATAAATGAAGTTTATACAATAATGCTGCATACCCATTATCTGCAGAGAAGAAAATGCACCAAGGGAATTAAGCGTAGGTAGTTTGGATTGAGGGCTTAGCGTTTACCCAGTATAGGCTACCGTTATAAATGGGAGGAGATGCAATCGTTTAGTAGCAATGAACGTGCAGCTTCAGCGTTAACTCAGAAAAACTTACCTAAACTTGGATCGATAAACCGGAAATGACGAGAACGCTATACTTACGAACCAGAACGAACAACAAACAAGCACAGAGACGGAGCGCCCCGTGGGAGAGACTGCAGGAGGAATTTAAAGCCTGCAGCCCCTCCCACAAATTCAGGCCCAGCCTTCCACTTCTGCCTAGTGCTTCCCTATTTTAGCGCTTCCCTATTCTGATGCCTTTATTCACACCAGCCTCCTCTATGGTGGTGCGCTAACTAGTGTTCAGTTGACTAGTCTAGTGTGTTCCTGTTTACTAAGTGTATGATCCTTCCCTGTACCTGTATATTTGATCTCCCAGTTCAAACTCATCTCTTTTCTGATTACTCTACAGTCTGCAGTTTCCAGTATCCTTTCACTGTCTGATTGTTGCCACCTCAGCCTGTCTACTGGATTTCCTGATTGCCTTCCAATTTTGTACTGTTGCCTGTTCCCCATTCTTGTATACTCAGACCTCCTTTCAGTTCTGCCTCTCAGGTCTGCTTGTTTTGCACTGACAGAAGAGCGCAGCATGGGGAGAAAGGAGGCAAGCCGAGAGATATAAGAGGCAAGGGGAAATCAGTAAGAGGCATTGGAGCAGTAAGTGGTAAAAGGGGGTGCAAAAAGAGGCAAAGGGGGTCCACATAGAGTGACAATTAGATACAGAGTAATGACAGGAGAGAATGGGAGAGATCTGGGGAGGAAAGATAGATTTGGGGTTCACCAGCACAGATGATGGTGAAACCCAAGGAGTTTATTCGTTTTCTAAGGGAATAGATGTAAATTGAAAAGATAAAAAAAGAAAACAAATTCGGGAAGAATATAGCTAACCCCACGGCCAGATAGGAAAATGGCCCGTCCAGCTATAGGAGGACACGCCGCTTCTTCCCTAAGAGACCAGTTCGGTATGGGTTAGACCAGTTCGGTATGGGTTAGGGAGACTTATATACACATAAAATGTACCTTTTACTAGTGAGATTAAAATACTAAAAACATATTCACACACAAACAGGGTGACAATATACGTATTGTGTCCCCTTTTAAAACACAATGCAGCCTCGACACGCATACAGATTGTCCTTTGGCAGGAGTTAGCTCAATAATATTGAAGTCACTTGATGCAAGTTTATGTGTACTACTTTCATCACTAGTTGAGTAGTAGTATTCCTAGAGCTATGTTGACCCTTCGTATCTTGTGCTATTAGCACTGAGTCAGGAGATTCAGATAGTTATCCCTGCAGGTGCCGTGCCTAACTGAGTCAGCTCTTCAGAGTCTTGTATGTTATGAGAACATACAGTAGACTTGTAAGACTTAGTTTACCACAAGCATGCCTTGTACCCTGCCAGATGGACATTATTTGCTTGGCAGCTGCAGTGGAACGGGCCGCTACCTCAAATACCCTTTTGAAGGATGTCACAAACTCAGGGTAATTGTATACTATAGGTTTCCGAATCTCCCAAACGGGATTAGCCCATGCCAAGGCCCTGTCAGAGAGTAAGGAAATCACAAGGCCCACCTTACTCCTATCAGACGGGAAGGCCTGTGGTACCATCTCCAGATTGATACCGACCTGGTTCAGGAAAACTCTGCACTGGTTAGGGTCACCCCCATAATGCTAGGGAAGCAGGGCAGACCCAGTCATGCCTCTAGCAACATTGGAATCACCAGTGGTAGCTGAAGCGGGAGCAGCAGCTGCTATAGGGGCAGCCAGCGATGGGGGTTGCTGAGGTGGTGGAGCCATATGTGCAGTATGGAACAACAAATTCTGGAGGGCTAAAGCAAATTGGTCCATGCGCTGGTCTACCTGGTCCAGCCTGGTAAAAACATTCAGTGGATTGCCTGCGCCTTCTGGGTTCATGGCCCTTGTATAATATTATGGATCAGGAACCAGACATACACAAAAACGTTAAGTGCAAAACACCTTTATTATAGTAACCAAAGCAAACAAAGCAAAATCATGATCCAGGAGCATAAACCAAAAGACAAGCCGGGGTCAGGAACTAAGGCAGGTACTCAGACAAGCCGGAGTCAGGAAATATGGAGATCAGCGATGTCAGGAACAAGCCAGGAGTAAGAAGCCAGAAGGGAAGTCAGAGGAAGCCAGATCATGCACAGATAATCAGGAACTCAGGAGAACACTCTTGCAGCCATAAGTAAACACAAGGGCAAAGAAGAAGTGAGCCTAGCTGCTTTAAATAGCCTGGAAGGGGTTGGCTGATAACAGACAGGTGAGTAACCATGGAAACAAAGAGGTCAAGGCAGTGTAATCATCAGCTGAGTCAGCCTGACACAGGGAAGGAAAGGCAGCAGTAATCAACCGTAGATTCTTAGAGCAGATCAGCCAAACTGTAAAACACAATGACGTGGCTGTGATATGAAACTCCGCCCATTTGACGCCCATGTGACGCCTGGCACAGGTGACATTGTTATGTTGATTTTGATGCGGCTGCAACACTTTCTTCTTTTAAACCTTTCTTCTTTTAATCCAATGTTAATATATTTTGACCCTCTTTTTTCTGCACAAGATAAGATATTACATTGATCTACAACAATAAATCTTATATTACTGTTTGTTGAAACTTCACTAGATGTATGTCTACATTAGTGTGTGCAAATAAAATACTTTTCTTTTGTTCTACGTTGTTACTGAATTTAAAAAAAGAAAAAAAAGAAGGTATCCCAAAGCTGCTGTTGTAGTTCTATGTTAATATATTTTTACCCACTTTTTTCTACACAAGATAAGATATTACATTGATCTACAACAGTAAATCTTACATTACTGTTTGTTGAAACTTCACTAGATGTATGTCTACATTAGTGTGTACAAATAAAACACTTTTCTGTATACTCTGTCTGTTCTTTGCTTCTCTATCTTTTTATCTTACAGCTCAGTTTCAGTCTATGCAGCATGATACCATTTCACCCTTGATAAAATAATGACTAACACATAACGGTTAACAATATTAAAAAAATATATTTATTTTGGGGAAAATAAGGGAGCATATTTTCCTCATCTCCCTATTTAGGGAGTGCACCTTCCTCTCCAGATTAAGGAAGGCCCTCTGTAGTTGTAACGGTTTTTATGGACACTCAGACACGTTAGGTTTAGGTTAAAATGCAATTTTATTAAAGAATCACAGTACAGAATAACCCACACGGGTCCAGTAGGTATGAAGACAGAATACTATTGACACAGGTCAGGTTACACTATAAGTACCCACACAGGTCCAGTATATACAATGCACAATATAATACTGGCACAGATCAGGCACAGTTCGTGTGAATCCAAACTAGAAAGATAAATGTGGTTACTATTAGGCGGGAGGACAGATAGGCCCTAATAGTTCGGTGGCCCTTAGTACACTCTCTATGCATGGAGTGACACAATGGCGACTAAGGCCACGAAAGCAACGGAGGCCCTGGACAAACGGTAGACTACTGGAGCTGCCAAAGGAGGACTGCCACAGAGGCATGGAATAACGACAATCAGGAGCTGTAACAACTGTACCCAACGTGCCAGGCACCAACCCACAATGGGTTAACGAACGCTCAGACCTGCCAGAGTTGACTGCCAGAATAGATAATGCCTGAGGCGCCCAAAATAACCCAACCTCAGCTAGGGCAGTATAGGTCAAGCGTACCGTGGTGCTACCGAATGGGTGCTACGAGCACCGGATTATACACAATACTGGTCGGGTAACAGTACAAGACTGCCAGAGCAGCAATGGAGGCAATAACGGATCTGTCCGTGGACAGAAAGATTGGAGACAGGCCCTTAACCGGATGGAACAGTAAGCAGGCCCGGGTTGGCACACAGAGCAGGAGCGACAGCCAGGCCGGGTCAGTACACAGAGCAGGAACGTCAGCCAGGCCGGGTCGGTACACAGAGCAGGAACGTCAGCCAATCCGAGTCGCTACACAGAGCAGGAATGTCAGCCAGGCCAGGTCAGTATACAGAGCAGGAACATCAGCCAATCCGAGTTGGTACACAGAGCAGGAACGTTAGCCAATCCGGTTCGGTACACAGGGCAGGAATAATACAGGCAGAGTAGTCAGGTAGTCCGGGTCATACACAGGAAACAAACAAATACTGGAGTCAGCGCAATTAATGGGAACACCACGAAAGGGCAACGCTGAAATGACAGTGCTCAGTATTTAAGAGTTATCACTGGGCGGAGCAACACCACGTTAGTCAATAAAACTGAATCAGGAAGAAGCACTGTCAACATGTCGCCAGTAATAACACGGGCACCGTGATAGTACCACCCTCTCAAAGACCCCCCCACATGAAGAGGGGCCAGGTTTCTGGGGGTATTTAGCATGAAATCTGCGCAGCAACCTGGGAGCATGGAGGTCCTTCTGGTCAACCCAGGAACCAATGGACCAAATATTGTAATTTATCTCTGAACCTACGAGAGTCAATAATATTTTGGACTTCATACTCCTCCTGACCTTGAACCTGAATGGGACCTGGGACCGTAGGAGTGGTAGTATAACGGTTGCATACCAATGACTTCAGAAGGGATACGTGGAACACATTATGAATCCGCATGGATGCTGGGAGATCCAAGGTATAAGAGACAGGGTTAATTTTGCGGATAACTTTAAAGGGACCGACAAACCGAGGAGCCAATTTATTACATGGGACTTGCAAGTTAAGGTTTCTGGAGGATAGTCCTACACTGTCCCCAACCTGGAAGGAGACCACCAGCAACCGTCTGTGATTAGCATGACGCTGATAATGCTGGAACGAAGCACTGAGGGTCCTCTGGACCTGTGCCCAAGTGGAGCGGAGCTGCTCAATATGCTCGTCCAGAGCTGGAATCTGCTGCGACTGAAATGAGTCCGGGAGCAAACACGGCTGGAACCCATAATTGATAAGGAACGGGGAGTTCCCAGACGATGAATTAACTGCACAATTCCTGGCAAATTCTGCCCACGGCAACAGGTCGGCCCAATTATCATGATGATTGGACACGAAACAGCGTATAAATTGTTCCAATCCTTGATTGGCACGCTCAGCGGCCCCGTTGGTCTGGGGATGGTAGGCAGAAGAAAAGGATAACTGTATGCCCATCTGATCACAGAATGCCCTCCAAAACCTGGACACAAATTGGCTCCCTCAGTCCGACACCAGCACCCTGGGTACGCCATGCAACCAAAACACCTCTCTGGCAAAGACAACAGCCAACTCCTGGGCAGAGGGAAGGCCAGGAAGAGGCACAAAGTGTGCCATCTTAGAAAATCTGTCGACCACCTTCAGAATAAATTAATATCCCTTGGACACTGGCAATTCTCCCAAGAAATCAATAGAGACATGGGACCAAGGACGCTCACCATTAGGTACTGGTTGAAGCAAGCCAACAGGGAGATGCCTAGGGGACTTGGCACGGGCACAGGTAGTGCATGCTGCCAGTACAATCCGCATGTAAAGAAGGCCACCAGAACAACTGTGAAAGGGACCAGATCAATTGGTCCCTGTCAACATGCGCTGCTGCTCGAGATGCATGATAGGTTTCGAGCAGACGGGTACGGAAAGGCTCAGCTTCAAAACATTTGCCCACTGGGGTCTCAGGAAGTGCAGCAGACCGAGTAGCAAGAATCTCCTCACCCAGTGGTGAAGTGATGCTGGTTCGCATCTGGCTGGATAATGGGTACCGGAGTCTTATTCTTTTCTATCTCTGGACCAAATTGCCTGGACAGGGCATCTGCCCTAACATTCTTGGACCCAGGCAGGTAGGATACAATAAAATTAAAACGGGACAGAAACAAGGCCCATCTGGCCTGTCGAGAGAACAATCTCTTTACCTCAGAAAGATAGGTTAAGTTTTTATGATCCGTCAAGATCAACACCAGAGTTCTAGTCCACTCAAGTAGGTGACGCCATTCTTTAAAGGGATAGTAATACTTAATTTTAACTTTATTTTATTTTGTAGGCATTAAAAAAACATGAAGAATGATATAAGTCTTATCTCTGAAACCTTTATGGTTTAAGAGATATTCACAAACAAAGTATCCCCCCCCCTGTTCAACCAGATCAGAAGGGAGATGCCCAGGTAGACTGCAGAGAGGGACAATCTTCAATTAAGATAATGGAAAAAGCTGAAAAACTTGTCAAGGGGGGAAGGGCTTTCATTGTTTTCATACAAAGAAAATTGTCCCCTTCTGTTATCTGTACTGTCATACAACCAGACTCACATCTGAGAAGAGATTGTTTACACTAGGTAAAAGGGGCGGGGAGGGGAACTTTGCTTGTGAATATCTCATAAACCATAAAGGTTTGAGAGATAAGACTTATATCATTCTTCATGTTTTTTTAATGCCTACAAAATAAAATAAAGTTAAAACGAAGTATTACTATCCCTTTAAGTGCTAGAATAATCACCAGGAGTTCTCTGTCCCCAATCTCGTAATTACTCTGAGCACTAGATAATTTCTTTGAGAAAAAGCCACAGGGTTTTAGCATACTCCCAGGTTCCAAGCGCTGTGACAGTACTGTCCCGACCCCAGTCTCAGACGCATCAACCTCCAAGGTAAATGGAAGGGTGGGGTTGGGGTGGGACAGTATAGGAGCAGAAGCAAATGTGGATTTCAGAGTCACAAAGGCTTGTTCCGCTTCCTGAGACCATTGGGAGGGGTTAGCACCCTTGTGCGTGAGGTCGGACAGTGGCTTTACAATCCGTGGAAAAGTCTTTAATGAATTTCCTATAATAGTGTCACGACTAGGCCTAGCACAGAAGCCCAGAAGTAGGAAAAAGATACTCCTCCAACAAAGGTGAGTGGGGCTAGAGGCTAGAGAGCGTTGCTAGGGGGCGACCCTAGAGTACTAGGCCAACCGTAGGGGGGTGTGCTGCGGCCTAAGCCGTCTAAAGGTGCTAGCCACAAGGCTAGATAGCCCCCTTCGGTTGAGCCTCTGGGGACTCAGGATACCCCACTACGGTTGGACTATACCCCAATCACCTCAGGGAGAAACTGACTCCAAGAAGATAGATAAGTAGGCACAAGCAGGACTAGTCACAGGATACAGGACTGACTAGAGCAGGACAGTAAAGGACACAGGACTGACCAGAGCCGGACACAGGATACAGGACTGACCAGAGCAGGATACACAGGCTACAGGACTGACCAGAGCAGGATACACAGGATACAGGGCTGACCAGAGCAGGATACAGGAGACAGGACTGACCAGAGCAGGATACACAGGATACAGGACTGACCAGAGCAGGATACACAGGATACAGGACTGACCAAAGCAGGATACAGGATACGGGACTGACCAGAGCAGGACTACACTGGATTCTGGACTGACCAGAGGGGAATAGAAACTCAGAGTGGACTGACCAGAGCAGGATACTGGAGACAGGACACTTGGCAGCAGACCAGCTGGAACACAGACAGCAAGAGCAGGACACTGGAGACAGGACACTTGGCAGCAGACGAGCTGGAACACAAAGTGCAAGCGCAGGACACTGGAGACAGGACACTTGGCAGCAGAAGGTGAACGAGGCACAGCAAGACCTGTTCACCGGAAAGGACGCTTAGACAACGCGATCGTTGCAGGAAGAGGGCGCCTAAAAAAGTGAAGCCCAAACGGCTTCCCGCGGAGGACTGCACATGCGCGAGTCCAACCCGGAAGCAGAAGGTAACAGGAGCAATGGAAGAGAGGACACTGCGAGGAGTCGGCATGGCGGTGACAAATAGTTGGCAAAGCCAAGAAAGCGTTGGATAGCCTTGAGCCCCTTGGGACGTGGCCACTGCAGGACTGCTTGTAACGGTTTTCAAGACAATCAGACCAGCCGGTAAAATAAAACGCAGTTTTATTAAATAAAAAGAAAAAGAAAGGAACGCCCTCTATAGGCGACAATAGAAATAGCGAACACAGTCAGAGTTGCATACAGGTAAGCTGTTGAACACAATGGACACTATAACATATCACTGTGAGGTACACAGTAGCCAGGCTACTCAAGGGTTAAATAACAATAAGTCAGTCTCAATTGTGGAGTTTGGCAAGCCCAAGATGGTGATAAAGCTGTAGATGGTAGTGCACAGAAGGCTAAATGCACAGTCAGTACTGCCTTGGATTACAACGGTGCATAGCCCCCACGGGTGTAGCAATGAAGACCACAATATCTGCAAGTGCTTGAATCGGTAGCCCCCACGGGCGTAGCAATGAAAACCACAATATCGGCTAGTGCTTGAGTCGGTAGCCCCCACGGGTGTCACTACTGAGAATGCTATAATTCAAGAGCTTGCCTTTAGCCCCCACGGGCGTAAAGAACGGAAACCAGCGATACGGTGAATTGAGCCTGTAGCCCCCACGGGCGTATACCGGAGAAACCTGCAAGAGCTTCAGCCAATAGCCCCCACGGGCGTAATACCGAGACTGCTGTAACCGTAGAGATGGTCAATAGCCCCGTGGGCGTACACCGGAGACCACTCAGTACTGCGAAAGAGGTGAGCCACCAGCCCCCACGGGTGTATACTGGAGACAATGCTAGAGCCAATAGCGCCACACCGGACGCGGTAAGCGATACTGACTACTCTGCTAGGTGGATGTTTAAGCTGCTGTCCAAATCAAGCATACAAGCGGCCAGCTCGGCAGAAGTAGCAGTTAGACAGGAATAGGCTCAGCAATAAACGTAAAGGCTCACAAGAGGTATACCACCACAGAACGGGTTAAGCAGCTCGTGGACTAAAGCTTAGCGAAAATAGAGAAATGCTCTGCAAGTATCAGGAAGGATCAGTACGCTAGCACAGCTCTGCAATCGGTAACGGAGACTCAGCACAGGAGGCACTAAATAGAAGCAGTACTGTGGCAGGAGACAATCAGTCTGGTACTCGGCCCTGGTGGAAGTCAGAATGTCACCACGGCGACAGTAGAGCAGGAAGCAGTCAACGCGGGTCACTGGAACAAGCCGGTTCAGGTCACGGAGAAGGAAGTCAGCCAGGCCGGATCAGTACACGGAGGTGGTTCTCAGACAAGCCAGATCAGTCACAAATAGGAAAGTCAGCCAGGCCGGGTCGGATCACGGAACAGGAACACAGGAGCGTAGTCAGGACAGGCCAATTCGGTACACAGGAATCAGGATCTACTGAAGACAGCAACAGCAACACTGGCTCAGGAACACCAGGAAAGGGCAAGTGACAGGTGTCAATGGCTGGGTATAAAAAGGTCACCGGGGGCGGGCCAAACCTGCTCAGCCAATAGGAGAGCACCACAAGCGAGAGTGACAGAAAGGGATCACGGGCACCGTGATAGTACCCCCCTCTCAAAGACCCCCTCTCCCTGCCTGAGGTCTTGGTTTCTGGGGATATTTAGAGTGGAAGTTGCGCAAAAGCCTAGGCGCATGGAGGTCCTTCTGATCCACCCAAGAACGTTTCTCCGGACCATAACCCTTCCAATGGACCAAATATTGCAACTTCCCCCTAAACCTCCTAGAATCAATGATACTCTGGACTTTGTACTCCTCCTGGCCCTGAACGTCCACTGGTCCAGGAATCACTGGAGTGGTATTGTAGCAGTTGCAAATCAAGGGTTTCAAGAGAGATACATGAAACACATTATGTATACGCATAGAGGCTGTGAGTTCCAATGCGTATGTGTAACGGTTTTTCCGACACTCAGACCAAAGGTTAAAATAAAACACAGTTTTATTGAGGTAAAACAAGGAACACTGCCCCTTAGGGCTAGAATAGGTAATAGCACGTATCAGACTATAGGATAGTATAGGAATGTAGTACAGACCCAATATGGCTAGTAGCAATATAGCTTGCAACAGGAATCAATAGAGGTAACAGGGTTAATGCCAATACAAATAATCAGTCTCTGTTGTGGTGATTAGCCAACGCCCAGTGGATATAAAACAGTCCAGGTAGTGGTGCAGATAGAGAACGGTAAGCAGTGTGACTGAACTGAATCACTTAAAGATCAGAAGTTCCATAATATGCCCAATTGTATAGCAAGAGCTGACTGGAGCCAGAGCCAATAGCACCCCTTAGGTGCGGTAACAGAGGAGAGACACTGCAAGAGCAAAGGGGACCGGAGCCAATAGCACCCCTAGGTGCGGTAACGGAAGAGAGACACTGCAAAAGCAAATGGGACCGGAGCTAACCTCCCTTAGGGCTTTGAGAAAGAACTGCCCCTACCCCGACTTCGGAGGCATCTACCTCCAGTGTAAATGGCAGGGCGGGATTGGGGTGGGATAGTATAGGAGCAGATGCAAAAGCAGATTTTAGTGTCTCAAAAAGCATTTTCAGCTGCCTCAGACCATTGAGAGGGATTAGCGCCCTTATGCGTGAGGTCAGACAGAGGCTTCACAATGGTAGAGAAATTCTGAATAAATTTTTTATAATAATTGGCAAAGCCCAAAAAACGTTGGATAGCTTTTAACCCTTTGGGCCATGGCCACTGTAGGACTGCTGCCAATTTCTCTTGGTCCATGGCAATGCCATCTTTAGATATCACAAACCCCAGGAAGGGTACTTTGGACCTGTGAAATTCACATTTTTCTAATTTACAGAACAATTTGTTCTTGCGTAAACAGAGCAAAACCTCGGTCACATCCTGGATGTGCTGAGTTAGGTTAGCAGAGTGTATCAATATATCATCAAGGTATACGACCACACAAGACTACAGCATATCACGAAGAATGTCATTGATCAACTCTTGAAATACAGCAGGTGCATTGCATAATCCAAATGGCATCACTAAGTATTCGTAGTGCCCTGACCTAGTATTGAATGCCGTTTTCCACTCATCTCCAGCACTGATTCTTATCAGGTTGTATGCGGCCCGCAGATCAAGTTTCGTAAAGACAGAAGAGCCCTTCAACCTGTCAAATAATTCCGTAATGAGTGGTATAGGATATGCATTCTTGGACATGAGCTTATTCAATCCCCGGTAGTCAATACATGGTCTTAGTTCGCCATTTTTCTTTTTCACAAAAAAGAATCCTGCACCTGCCAGAGAGGATGACTTGCGTATGATTCCCCTCTTGAGGGCATCCTCACTGTAGTCCTCCATGGCCCTGTTCTCCTCGCAGGACAAAGGGTACATCCGACCCCTAGGAGGCACCACCCCCGGAGGCAAATCAATAGCGCAATCATATGGTCTATGCTGCGGCAATGCGCTAGCCTCTCCCTTACTGAATACGTCACTGAACTTGCAATATTTAGTTGGCATGGAGGGAGAGGTACACAGAATCTTGACCGGGTGTGACAAACAGTGTCTAGTACAATACTCAGACCATGATTTGACCTCACATCGTTGCCAATCAAACTGGGGATTGTGCGACAATTACCGTAGGAACCCCAGAATGACCGCATGATGGGGTGAGTGCATTATTTGGAAACATACCTCCTTCCTGTGGAGAGTCCCAATAGACATAGTGATAGGAGTTGTTTCCATAGTGATAAATGCTGGTTCTAAAGGTCTGCCGTCAATGGTTTCAATGGCTAGCGGAGTATCTCTATTAGTCAACGGCGTATTGTGTAGTTCGGCAAAGGAACGGTCCATGAAGTACCCTGCTGCACCAGAGTCTACCAGAGCAAGTACCTCCACAGCTTGGTCGGCCAGGGAAAAACTCACCTGGATGGTGGGTTTTTGTGTACAGGAGTCTGGGGACGATTGTATACCACCTAGGGCCTGTCCCCCAAGGTACCCTAGGTGCGTGCGTTTCCCGGCCGTACTGGACAAGTGCGTAGTAAGGGCCCAGCTTTGCCACAATATAAACATAAACCCTGCCATTCGCGGTGTGCCCGCTTCTCCTTTGTAAGTCTAGTGAACCCGAGTTGCATTGGTTCACCCGGTTCAGATGCTCGGTCAGGAGGAATGGGAGGCGAGGGTGGGTTTAAAGGACTGCCATGCCCATAGTTTCTGGATTTTGCCCTTCTGGCCAGGCGCCTTTCACAGATGCGAGAGTCAATGAGCATGACATAATCAATATACTCATCTAAGTCACTGGGTACATCTCTGGCGGTAATTTCATCTTTAATTGTATCAGACAACCCCTGAACAAAGGCTTCACCAGTGCCTTGTTATTCCAGCCTACCTCTGCTGCCAGTGTCCGAAATTCTATGGCATAATTGCCTACTGTACGATCGCCCATTTGTATTTCCATCAATCTTTTGGCAGCAGAGGCGGCTCTACCAGGTACCTCAAATACTCTCCAAAACTTCCTTATAAACTCATTGAAGTTCTGAGTACAGGGTTTAGCGTTCTCCCATAAGGGATTAGCCCACGCCAGGGCTTTACCCGTTAATAGAGATATCATGAACCCCACCTTGCTACGATCGTTAGGGAAGGCATGAGGTGTCAGTTCCAAGAATATCTCTAATTGGTTGATAAACCCCCTGCATAGAGTGGGTTCGCCATCGTATCTCAACGGTAATGGCGGCGCCACCGTTAGACCTCCGGGGGGTACAGCAGACAACCCAGCATGATTATCCGGTTTCGGAACTGGGGGGACCACCGGATTTTGGTTAGGTTTATCGAGGTGTACCATACGTTCCAGTAATGTCTGCATGGCCAGTGCCAACAGGTTCAAGCGTTGCTCATGGACATCCATCCTCCAATGGAGGTTCTGTGTATTACCATCACCCTTACCGTCTGAGGTCATGACCCTTTCGTACTGTAACGGTTTTTCTGACACTCAGACCAAAGGTTAAAATAAAACACAGTTTTATTGAGGTAAAACAAGGAACACTGCCCCTTACGGCTAGAATAGGTAATAGCACGTATCAGACAAGTATAGGAATGTAGTACAGGCCCAATATGGCTAGTAGCAATATAGCTTGCAACAGGAATCAATAGAGGTAACAGGGTTAATGCCAATACAAATAATCAGTCTCTGTTGTGGTGATTAGCCAATGCCCAGTGGATATAAAACAGTCCAGGTAGTGGTGCAGATAGAGAACGCTAAGCAGTGCGACTGAACTGAATCACTAAAAGATCAGAAGTTCCGTAATATGCCCAATTGTGTAGCAAGAGCTGACTGGAGCCAGAGCCAATAACACGCCTTAGGTGCGGTAATGGAGGAGAGACACCGCAAGAGCAAAGGGGACCAGAGCCAATAGCACCCTAGGTGCGGTAATGGAAGAGAGACACTGCAAAAGCAAATGGGACCGGAGCCAATAGCACCCCTTAGGTGCGGTAACGGAAGAGAGACACTGCAAGAGCAAACTGGGCCGGAGCCTATAGCACCCCTGAGGTGCGGTAACGGAGTCAGAGACACTGCACAAGTGAATGTAACGTGAGCCAATCACACTCACCGGTGCGGTATGATGGCACAACACTGCAAGCAAAACGAGACCAGAGCCAAGACACTCTTCCGGTGCCGAAATGGAGCTACACACTGCAAGAGCTAACGGAATGCCCAATAGCACCACGTGGTGCAATGACTGCAAGGGTGAAAGGTGGAGGCACTGTAAATGGAGGACACAATTGCTCTGCTAGTGTTAACGGATAGGCTCGGTAATGGAGGCAACAAGCTCAGCAAGTGTTAATGACGGGCTCAGAATCTGAGGCAACAAGCTTGGCAAGTGTACACGGACAGGCTCGGTAACGGAGGCAACAAGCTCAGCAAGTGTTCTCGGACAGGCTCGGTAACAGAGACAACAAGCTCAGCAAGTGTTCACGGACAGGCTCAGCAACGGAGGCAACAAGCTCTGCAGATGTAAAGTGAGTGATCAGTCTGTACAGCACTGCAAGCACAGTTCAGAATGTCGCCAGGCGTAGAATACAGAATCTCGCAGGAACACTGGAAGCAATCACGGAGCAGGAACGTCAGCCAGAACTGGGTCAATCATGGAGCAGGAACGTCATCCAGGGCAGGAATCTGTTGTGACTGAAATGAGTCCGGGAGTAGGCATGGCTGGAACCCGTAATTAATGAGAAACGGAGAGCTCCCGGACGATGAATTAACCGCACAATTCCTGGAAAACTCTGCCCATGGCAACAGGTTGGCCCAGTTATCATGATGATCAGTAACAAAGAAACGCAGGAACTGTTCAAGTCCCTGATTGGCACGCTCAGTGGCCCCATTGGTCTGGGGATGGTAGGCGGAGGAAAAGGACAATTGGATGCCCATCTGGCCACAAAATGCCCTCCAAAACATGGACACGAACTGGCTCCCACGGTCAGAGACCACCACTCTGGATACCCCGTGCAAGCGAAACACTTCTTTGGCAAATATGATAGCCAATTCCTGGGCTGACGGAAGGCCAGAGAGAGGCACGAAATGAGCCATTTTTGAGAACCTATCAACCACCATTAGGATAAATGTATACCCCCTAGATGCAGGCAACTCCCCCAGAAAGTCAATAGATATGTGGGACCATGGACGTTCGCCATTAGGTACAGGCTGGAGTAGGCCCACTGGGAGATGCCTGGGGGTCTTAGCACGAGCACAGGTGGAACAGGCTGCGGTAAAAGCGAAGCAATCGGCTCTGAGGGAGGGCCAACAAAACAACTGTGACAGAGACCATATCAGTTGATCCCTCCCAATATGCCCAGCAGCCTCAGAGGCATGGTATGTCTCCAACAATCGGGTTCAAAACGGCTCATCCACAAAACACGTGCCCACTGGGGTTTCTGGGGGAGCCCTAGCTTGAGAAGCCAAAATTTCTTCCCCCAGTGGCGAAGTGATGCTACTGCGCACCGTTGCTAGGATACGGTCAGGCTGAATAATGGGTACCGGGTCTTCATCCCTCTCAATGTCCGATGCAAACTGTCTGGACAGAGCATCTGCCCTAACATTCTTTGAGCCTGGTAGGTAGGACACTACAAAATTGAACCAAGACAGAAAAAGTGCCCACCTAGCCTGTCGAGAGGATAGTCGCTTATCATCTGAGAGATAAGTCAAATTTTTGTGGTCAGTTAGGATTAGCACCGGGGTTCTGGTACCTTCCAATAGGTGATGCTACTCTTTGAGAGCAAGAATAATAGCCAGAAGCTCTCTGTCACCAATCTCATAGTGGCTTTGGGCAATGGAGAGTTTTTTAGAAAAGAACCCACAGGGTCTCAGAGCGCCACCTCCCACAGGACATTGGGACAGCACTGCCCAACCCCGACTTCAGAGGCATCCACCTCCAGGGTGAATGGCAGGGCGGGATTGGGGTGGGACAGCACTGGAGCCAAAGCAAAGGCAGATTTCAGAGCCTCAAAGGCAGATTCAGCTGCCTCGGACCATTGAGAGGGATCAGCACCCTTATGAGTTAAGTCAGACAGTGGTTTCACAATGGTAGAGAAGTTATGGATAAACTTTCTATAATAATTGGCAAAGCCCAAAAAACGCTGGATGGCCTTTAACCCCTTGGGACGAGGCCACTGTAAGACTGCTGCCAACTTTTCTTGGTCCATAGCAATGCCATCTTTAGAAATTACAAACCCCAGGAATGGTACTTGGGACCTATGAAATTCACACTTCTCTAGTTTACAGAACAGTTTATTCTTGTGCAATTGCAGCAGGACCTCAGAAACATCCCTGATATGCTGGGTAAGATTGGCAGAGTGAATCAATATATCGTCAAGATATACCACCACACAGGACTGGAGAATATCACGCAGGATGTCATTAATAAATTCTTGGAACACAGCAGGTGCATTGCATAAGCCAAATGGCATCACCAGATATTCATACTGCCCATTTCTGGTATTAAAAGCCTTCTTCCACTCATCACCAGCCTTAATCCTGATCAGGTTATATGCAGCCCGCAAATCAAGTTTAGTAAAAATGGAAGAGCCCTTTAACCTGTCAAATTACTCCGTAATGAGAGGAATAGGATAGGCATTCTTAGGCAACAAGAAGAAAGAATATAAACAGCACAAACAAGGTCCTCTGAGTGTAGTATTCACCAAATTCTTCTTCCGCCACCTTCACCACGTGTTTAAAGTAAAACGCTCACCTTTTTGAGAGGTTATAAACATGCCTCTCAGTGTATCCAGTATTCCTGGTATAAACCCCAGGTAGTTATTGAACTCTCTGTTTCCTTAATGGACTTCCTGGTGTAGTCCTTCTTTAAGTATACCACTGGGATAGGGTTTGATCTGCTTATATACTCCACATATATGGTAACTTGACATATATGGTATAAGAACACCAAAACAGAGCTTCAAAAAACCAAAGCACGGGTGCTATGGTAGCGGATATTTATTCAAATATGCCAAACAAAAATAAAAATAAATTTAAATTTAAAACCAATAAAACAGTATAATGATACAACAATGGAATCTAATCAGTAAACGCTCAACGCGTTTCGTAAGACCCGCTTACTTTATCAAGAGCTTCTGAATAAAATTCTTAGGCAACAGTTTGTTTAGTCCCCGGTAATCAATACATGGTCTAAGCTCGCCATTTTTCTTTTTCACAAAAAAGAACCCAGTCCCAGCCGGGGAGGTAGACTTGCGGATAATTCCCCTCCTCAGTGCGTCCTCAATGTAATCCTCCATAGCCCTGTTCTCCTCACAGGACAATGGATAAGTGCGACCCCTAGGAGGCACCACACCCGAGGGCAGATCAATAGCGCAATCATAAGGTCTGTGCTGGGGCAATGCGCTAGCCTCCCCCTTGCTGAATACGTCACTGAATTCTTGGTATTCAGCTGGCACAGTAGGGGAGGTACAGAGAATCTTAACCGGATGTGATATACAGTTTCTGGCACAATGCTCAGACCAAGATTTCACTTCACATTTCTACCAGTCAAACTGGGGATTATGTAAGAGTAGCCATGGAAACCCCAGAATGACCGCATGATGAGGAGATCGAATAATTTGAAAACGTACCTCCTCCTTGTGGAGGGCCCCAATAGACATAGTAATAAGAGTAGTCTCCCTGGTAATAAATGCTGGTTCCAAAGGTCTGCCATCAATGTTCTCAATAGCCAGGGGAGACTCTCTATTGAGTAAAGGGATCTTGTGTAATTCGGCAAAGGATTGGTCCATAAAGTACCCAGCAGCACCGGAGAACACCAATGCCCTGGCTTCCACGGACAGGTTTGCCCAAGAAAATACCAGCTGGATGGTGGGTTTCAGTGAACTTGTGTCTAGGGACTGTTGTACACCACCTAGGGCCTGTCCCCCAAGGTACTCTAGGTGTGTCCGTTTCCCGGCCGAACCGGACAAGTGCGTAATACTACAGACAAATTATCCGGTGTCGAAACTGGGGGGACCAGGTTAGGTTTGTCAAGATGTACCGTACGCTCAAGTAAAGTTTGCAAAGCCAGTGCCAACTGATCTAGGCAATGCTCATGAACATCCATTCTCCAGTGGATGTTCTGTGTATCACTTTCACCCTTGCTGTCTGAGGTCATGGCCCTTTCGTACTGTAACGGTTTTCAAGACACTCAGACCAGCCGGTAAAATAAAACACAGTTTTATTAAATAAAAAGAAAAAGAAAGGAACGCCCTCTATAGGCGACAATAGAAATAGCGAACACAGTCAGAGTTGCATACAGGTAAGCTGTTGAACACAATGGACACTATAACATATCACTGTGAGGTACACAGTAGCCAGGCTACTCAAGGGTTAAATAACAATAAGTCAGTCTCAATTGTGGAGTTTGGCATGCCCAAGATGGTGATAAAGCTGTAGATGGTAGTGCACAGAAGGCTAAATGCACAGTCAGTACTGCCTTGGATTATAACGGTGCATAGCCCCCACGGGCGTAGCAATGAAGACCACAATATCTGCAAGTGTTTGAATCGGTAGCCCCCACGGGCGTAGCAATGAAGACCACAATATCAGCTAGTGCTTGAGTCGGTAGCCCCCACGGGTGTCACTACTGAGAATGCTATAATGCAAAAGCTTGCCTTTAGCCCCCACGGGCGTAAAGAACGGAAACCAGCGATACGGTGAATTGAGCCTGTAGCCCCCACGGGCGTATACCAGAGAAACCTGCAAGAGCTTCAGCCAATAGCCCCCACGGGTGTAATACCGAGACTGCTGTAACTGTAGAGGTGGTCAATAACCCCGCGGGCGTACACCGGAGACCACTCAGTACTGCAAGAGAGGTGAGCCACCAGCCCCCACGGGCGTATACCGGAGACAATGCTAGAGCCAATAGCGCCACACCGGACGCGGTAAGCGATACCGACTACTCTGCTAGGTGGATGTTTGAGCTGCTGTCCAAATCAAGCATACAAGCGGCCAGCTCGGCAGAAGTAGCAGTTAGACAGGAATAGGCTCAGCAATAGTGATGATCGAGCACCCCAATGCTCGGGTGTTCGGGTGCTCTGACCGAGCGCCCCCGAAGGCTCGAGTGCTCGGCCGAGCACCCGAGCCCCATTGAAGTCAATGGGAGGACTCGAGCATTACACCAGGCACCCCCTGCTCTGATGAGGGGAGGGTGCCTGGTCCATAGGAAAAGGGCAGAAAATGATGGAAACACCACAGAAATGGTTCAGGGACAGCATAGGGAGGATGTCTGGATGCATCTTGGACTCCAACATAGCTGCTGGGAACGATCTTTCGCCCGTAGTACGCCATTTTTACAGACTGACCGTAAAACACACAAAAAGGAAGATAAAAATGACTTTAGGCGAAAAATTGTTACCAAACAGTATTTGCTGTATATTTACTTGTATATCATCTGCAAATTCTGCAAAAAATGTCCTCGATTTTTTGGAACTGGGGCCATGATTAAGAGGGAAACGTGCGCTGAGCCGACCATCTAAAACATTATGGGTGAGGGTCTGCTGCGGAGCTGACCATCCTAAACATTATATGCGAAGGCCCGCTAGTGAGCTGACGCTATAAAACATTATATGAGAGGGCCCGCTAGAGAGCTGACCCAATAAAACATTATATGAGAAGGCCCGCTGGTGAGCTGACCTATACAAAAATTGTCAAACTGCGCCCGCTGGTGAGCTGGCCCTATATAAAAATTATATCACAGGGCCCGCTGGTGAGCTGGCCCTATATAAAAATTATATCACTGGGCCCGCTGTTCAGCTGGCCCTATATAAAAATTATATCACTGGGCATATGGAAGAGAGTCAACCATATACCCGTTTTTTGGGTGGAAGGGGTGAATGGGAATACAGAGTATTCCCATCATTGTAAATAACATATATAAAGTGACTTTATGTTCCCCCGGGGCTTTCCTCCAGTGGAGTGGAGAAGTCAGGGGAAATCCAGGCCTTGTTCATTTTTATAAGTGTCAACCTGTCAGCATTTTCGGTGGAAAGGCGGATACGCTTATCTGTTATGATGCCACCAGCAGCACTAAATACCCGCTCAGACAGAACGCTGGCGGCAGGGCAGGCCAGCACCTCCAAGGCGTAGAGTGCCAGTTCATACCACGTGTCCAGCTTGGACACCCAGTAGTTGTAAGGCACAGAGGGATCATTGAGGACGCTGACACGGTCTGCTACGTACTCCTTCACCATCTTCCAAAACTTTTCCCTCCTTGTGACACTAGGCTGCGCATCAGGGTGAGGGTGCTGGCGGGGTGTCATGAAGGTGTCCCACGCCTTGGAGAGTGTTGCCCTGCCTTTGTCGGAACTGCTGTGTGCTCCCCTTTTCTCGGTTGGCCAAGGTAGCACGTACTCTGCCGCCAGCGTTGTCAGATGGAAAATTTTGGAGCAATTTTTCAACAAGAACCTTCTGGTATTGCACCATTTTGCTTGTCCTCTCCACCGGAGGAATGAGAGATGAGAAATTCTCTTTGTAGCGGGGGTCCAGAAGGGTGAACACCCAGTGGGTCACGGGAAAGGCAGCCTAACATAAAGTCAGCCATGTGTGCCAGAGTACCAACAGGCAAGATTTCGCTGTCCTCACCAGGAGGATGACTCTCAATCTCCTCATCCTCTTCCTCCTCTTCTGCCCACCCACGCTGAAGAGATGGAACTAAAGTTCCATGGCTACCAGTAGTTAGGAGCTACATATAATGTCAAATAACTTTTGACAGGTGCCCCGCCCCTTTTTAAACCTAAGCCCCGCCCCCGAGTAAAATAAACCACGCTCACAGCTACATATAATGTCAAACGTATTTTGACAGGTACCCCGCCTATTTTTAAGGTAAATCACGCCTACTGCGCATAATGCCCCCCACCCCTTGCGCTTAATGTCCACATCCCTTGATATTAAATGCTATAAATGATATATTTTAATGAAACCACGCCTTTTGATCAGTTTTACCATAACCCTTGCACTTTATTGTGATGTAATGAAACCACGCCTTGTGCTCTGTGTTACCACACACCCCTTGCGCTTTATTGTGTCATTGATATACCTACGTCTTTACATATGTGGTCTCATGAGGCGTACCAACATATGTTTATAGCGAATTAAAGTGCTTACATCATTTTAATATGTGTATTATTTTTGTGATTGGTGCGTACATTAGGGAGGAGGGGGGGTTCAGGACAAGTCTGGGCATGTTTTAGAAAGGCAGCCATGTCCGGCCATGTTTATGTAAGTATGCGTACAAGGCCGGACATGTTTATGAGTGAGAACTATGACAATGCGCCAGACTTTTGTGCGCATGACCAGGAAAAAACATGTCCGGGCATGTTTTTGAGTGAGAACTATGACACAGCGCCAGACTTTTGTGCGCATGACCAGGAAAAAATGGAGGAGAGGAAATCATTGTCAATTGTTTATTAGAGCAAAAACATTGCTATAGTTACAGAAATAAAAGAGATATAAAAAGTTTGATCATAGTGAATATGGTCATTAGGAAAGTGGGGCTATGGTCTTACCACATGTGTTTCATGTTCTGAAAAGATTATGGTGTGAAAAAATGTTAGCAATTCATTGTTGAGAGCAGAACATAAGTAACTGACCTTTGGTCATTATGAGTGTGGGAGCTATGGTCTTACCACAGCTGTTTCATGTTCTGAAAAAGATTATGGTGTCAAAATGTTAGCAATTCATTGTTGGTAGCAGAACATAAGTAACTGACCTTTGGTCATTATGAGTGTGGGAGCTATGGTCTTACCACAGCTGTTTCATGTTCTGAAAAAGATTATGGTGTCAAAATGTTAGCAATTCATTGTTGGGAGCAGAACATAAGTAACTGACCTTTGGTCATTAGGAGTGTGGGAGCGATGGTTTTACCACGCCTGTCTCATGTTCTGAAAAGATTATGGTGTCAAAATGTTAGCAATTCATTGTTGGGAGCAGAACATAAGTAACTGACCTTTGGTCATTAGGAGTGTGGGAGCTATGGTTTTACCACACCTGTCTCATGTTCTGAAAAGGTTATGGTGTCAAAATGTTAGCAATTCATTAAGTGGTGTCATAAAAAAAATTTCACACACTGCAGATGCACTTTGAATGTAAAGCTAAAAAACACTGTTGAATATACTTTGGATCATAATAGGAAATACAGTGAATATCTTAATAATGACCCAAGTACTAAGCAAAAATAACTGTGAAGTATTAAAAAATATATATTTCACACCAAAAGAATCTGCCAGCTTTGGTGGTATTGAAAAACTGTATAAGGCATCCAAAAAACACGGTTTTAAAAGATCAGCGGTTAAAGAATGGCTGTCAGATCAGGATTCATACACATTACACAAGACTGCACGACGGAATTATGAACGAAATATGATTTGCGTCTCTGACATAGACAAACAGTGGCAAGCGGATCTTGTCTCAATGATTGACTTTGCAAGATATAATAATGGAAAAAAATTCATACTGACGATCATAGATGTTTTCTCCAAATATGCTTGGGCTATAGCATTAAATAATAAAACAGGACAAAGTGTAGCCCAAGCATTCCAGAGTATATTTGAGAATGGACGTGTACCTCAAAAGTTACAGACAGACAGAGGCAAAGAATTCCTAAACAGAGATTTAAAATCATTGTTAAAAAACTATGAAATTCAGCATTTTGTAACAAATAACAATGTGAAAGCTGCTATTGTGGAGCGGTTTAACAGATCATTAAAGTCCAAGATGTGGCGCTATTTTACAGCTTACAATACTTACAGATATATAGATGTTCTGGGTGAACTAATATTTAGTTACAACCACGCAATCCACAGATCAATACGCTGTGCTCCAGTAGATGTTACCCGTGAAAACAACCTTACAGTTTGGAAAAATATTTACGGTGATTATTTCAGGCGTAAAAAGATTAAACCTGCATTTAAAATTGGTGACCAAGTCAGAATATCAAGGCATAAGGATCTTTTTGCTAAAGGCTATGAACAGACTTTCACAGATGAAATATTTTCAGTGGACAGAATCAACACCAGGGGTATTAAGCCGCTTTATGTTTTAAAAGACTGTAATGGTGAATTGATTGAAGGGTCATTTTACTCTGAAGAAATACAAAAAGTGCCTACAAACAGTGACCGTGTCTACAGGATTGAACATGTTTTAAAGCAGAAGAGTGTAAAAGGCAAGAAACTATACTTTGTTAAGTGGCTAGGATACCCAGCAGCATTCAATAGTTGGATTGAAAAAAGCCAGTTAACCACAATCTAAAATATAGAGCCATGGAGCAAAATGCATTTTATGTAACGCTGCCTAGTAACGCCTCAGCTGAAACGTATCCACAAAATGAAATATCGAGTTATACCACAAAACTCTCTAAGCCAATCATCCTAAAAGGAGAATGGGAAGTGGGGCTCTCAGAAATTCAGTACCCACACACTTGGGACACGTTTGAAGCAAATGAGGGTTTAATATATGTTGGCGTTCCTGGTGGCCTACTCAAACAGCTCAGTTTAAAATCTGGATATTATAATGATGTTAAAAGTCTGGTGAAGGTTATTAATGAATGCATTATTAGTTACAAACAACCTCCGATGGATGTAAAATTAGAACATGACGGGCTATCACGAACAGTGACGGTCATTGGCAAACATAACTTTATAGCCAGTGATCGACTGACACACATTCTTGGTATTGATTCCAATCATATGGGCAGCGGCAAAACAGTAAGAAAATGTGCGGATATAAAAAATGGTTTTTATACACTTTTTGTTTACACAGACATAATAGAGCACCAACGGGTTGGCGATAGTTTTGTACCACTGTTACGTACTGTAGAAATTACAGGGAGCAACAATGAAATAATTACTCAGCGATACATCAAACCGGATTACATACCTGTCAGTAAATATCATTTTGACAACATAACTATTGAGATAAAGAATGATCAAAACAGAAATGTGTCATTCAAATACGGGAAGTCCATCGTGAAACTACACTTTCGTCCGCGTAGAGGTAGTTTCTACTGAAGATAGATAAAAATGGTTGCTGCTAAAATCTATGGGGAACCACACGTTTACAGCGCTTATTATAAGTCGCAGGCTGGATACGGTCTTCCAGGTTTTCACGGAAGCCCTTATATGTACGGCCGTGGCTTAGGTGGTATTTTTAGAAGTTTATTCAGGAAAGCTGTGCCACTGTTCAGGCGTGGCTTAGAAATTGTAAAACCACATATGAAAACGGCAGCAAAGAACATTGCAAAAGATGTTGTGGGGCGTGTTTCAACAACCATGATCAATAAAATGGGCGGAGAGCCCCAGGAGGGGTCAGGGTTAGTTTACATTGGTAAATCTATGCCTAAAAACAAGCGGAAATACGCTGTAGCATTCCCGCCTACTGTGTCATGTGACCTAAACAAAAAGAGGCCATGCAAGTCAAGAAGAAAGAGAAGGAGTTCACGGCGTAACACAGACAATATCTTCTAAGCAACAGTTATGGCATTCATACACACAGCATCTGTAGAGTGCGCCAAGTCAGAGCTGGACATTTTTGAAATAAGGCCAACACAGACCAGCATAGAAAAAAGCCTTTATGTTGAAGTACAGCCACTAGCCGCTATTTCTGAAACATCGCCACTTGAGTTTTACATTGCAGGAAGCGGCGAACATTATTTAGATCTGAATAACACCTTATTATACATTACGTGTAAAATTGTTAAAAACGACAATACAGCTATTCCTGATGGAGCGCGCGTTAGCCTGATCAACTACCCTATAGCGACACTGTTTAACCAACTTGATGTTACTCTTGGGGACCGATTGATTTCACAATACAATAACCTCTACAGCTACAGAGCATATATTGAAACACTACTTAATTACAGCTCTGATGCTTTATCTACGCGATTTACAGCTGGCTTATTTTACAAGGATACAGCGGGGCATCACCAAACCCGCGTTTTGGATGGCGACAACACCGGATTCACAAAACGAGCGCAAATGACAGAGCGTGGAAAAACTATAGAATTACTAGGGCATCTTCACAGTGATATTTTC
The DNA here is from genome assembly GCA_037306005.1 of Rhinophrynus dorsalis. NCBI lineage: Eukaryota > Metazoa > Chordata > Amphibia > Anura > Rhinophrynidae > Rhinophrynus > Rhinophrynus dorsalis. The sequence goes on along the minus strand of CM074724.1, from coordinate 176,216,478 downwards.
TTTCAAGAAAAACTTATATTGAGCGGATTGGATTTGAAGATAAAACTTACCAGAAATAAAGATGCTTTTTGTCTGATGTCTGCAGAGCAAGAACCATTCAAAGTTCAAATTCTAAATGCATCACTATTTGTCAAAAGAGTACAAATATCACCGGCGGTGCGGATTGGTCACGCCCAAGGACTTTTAACCTCTAATGCTAAATACGCAATTGAGCGTGTTAGTATGAAAGTGTTCAGTGTGCCGGCAGGCAGCAGGGTTTGTAACCAAGAAAACCTATTCTTAGGACAGATACCTAAACTTGTAATTTTAGCATTTGTTGATAATGATGCATTTTCTGGGGCTTATGACAAAAATCCATTGTGTTTCACACATAATAATGTAAGCTTTGCTGCTCTATACCACGATGGACAACAATTGCCACCCAAACCATTTCAGCCTGATTTTGAGCATTCTAATGCTGTACGTGAATATATGTCATTTTTATTACTGGCACAGAAGAATTGCGGAGATTCTGGAATCATCATTAATAGAGAAGAGTTCGTGAATGGTTACACATTATTTGCCTTTGATCTATCTCCTGATCAGGAATGCAGCAGTCACTTCTCACTAATTTCTACTGGTAACATAAGAGCTGAAATACGCTTTTCAAGAGCGCTGGATCGCACTGTGAATATGGTGGTCTATGGACTATTTGAAAATATTATTGAGATAAACCAGAGAAGGGAGGTGCTATACGATTTCCTCTGATCAGAAACATGAACACTTTGGAGCTGACACACATTTTAAAGACAGACCCATATTCCAGAGGGATATTTGTTGGCGTATTTCCATGTGATTTGCTACCTGAAAATAAACTGGACTGTGTGCCCGCGGCGTTCATAATAAATACAGATCCACATACGCTACCTGGGGAGCATTGGGTAGCTGTTTATATTGATCAAAAGAGACGCGGTTATTTTTTTGATTCTGCTGGACTATCCCCTGCTAGTGAAATATTCCCCAAAGAAATACTGTTATTTTTAAAAAGAAATGTTAAACAGATATTTTTTCAAAATATGCAATTGCAAAGTGCTATGTCAACAGTCTGTGGGGAGTTTTGCATATTATTTATTCATTATATGTGTAAAGGATTAACTTTTAAAGAGGTTTTAAGTCATTTCACTAGTGATTTAAAACGAAATGATCAATTAGTGTCGCGCTTTGTGTGGAAATATATGCGGGGGTTAAGGAATAGAAGGGTCCATAGCGTGCATATCCAAAAATGTGTTGCATGTTGTCAAAAAAGATGAAATATTAACTTACAGAGCTTTATATATTTTAGACATATTCGCTATGTATACATTAACCTTAATTATAATAAAATTATCCCTTTATCACATTGTATTCTGTATGCTCATTTACTTTTATTAATCTGTGAAACTGATAGCCCCTGGTATGGCCCTCCTCAAAAAAAAAACAAAAAAAAAACCATCCCCTGTAGACACCCACCCTTACAGGATTGTTGTGTATAAATTGAGGATTGGATGTCACATTGTACAACCACAAGAAGAAGCAAGCAAGCGACCTGATTACAGCCACATAATGGATTGCAAAGACATTGTGAGTACTTTAAAATAATTGTTATTTAGAATGTTTTTTACATTATGCAATGCTTTATCATAGCTTATTAACCATCTAACAGTGTATTTTAAATATGTATAGTTATAAACAGAGCTCAAAATTTCCACTCGCCACTATCCAATGGCGAGTGAAAATTTAGCCCTGGTGAGTAGAAATTCAGCCCTGGTGGGTATGTTTTGGCTTGCAGTGGTGAGTAACTTTTCAGGTCTGGCTAGTAGCAAAGGACTTCAAATCATAAGCCCTGATTATAAAGTTCTTAGATGCTTTAAAACGCTAGCCTTACGCTACAAATACAAATGTATTATAAGTGTTTTTCATTAGTCAGTATATTTCTTAAAATGTAATTCATATAGTGTTTAGACGCCTAGGGTACAGAGTAAAAATGTAGCCTTAAGCTACACTTACAACTGTAGTTTACCAATATGTATTGTGCTACTCAGGTTATTTTGTATGTAAAATATGTATTGTGCTACTCAGGCTATTTTATAATTGCCATAGCTTATTAACAGTTTAACCTTATAGTTTTTAAAAATGGCATTGTTTTTTACTTGAATGAGCAGTGTGTGTGCCGCTTTGTGGGCGTGGCTGAGTTAGGAATTTTACTTTATAAGGATTTCAATGCTTTGTGTTCCAGGATCAAACCAGCCAGACACCATATCCAGACTGGTCGCCTATCAGTGTCACTGAGTCCACACAATCATGTAAGTTTATGTTGAAATATTGTGTGTTAAAACTCTAAAATATTTTTAAACACATTGATTTAAAATGGTTCCTAGGCTTTTCATACTTGAATCTAAAATATTGCTTTTTTTTTAATATTTTTTCTAGTTTATGTGGATAACTTTAATATCGATCTATTATCTGAAACACCCATCAGTGTGACTCAAACCAGGGATTACACCCCGCAGTGTGATGCACAGACCACTGGTGAGTGTTTATACATTTAAAAAATTACTGTCATTTAGCTGTTAACATTGTATTTTACTCTGCAATAGCTATATCATTATAAGATCTCATTTAATTTTTGTTTCTTTCAGAAATATCAATAGCTGAGACTGCACAGCATCAACAGTCTTATGTCTTGAATCACAGCGATACCAGGGTGAACACACCACAAGGGCTAAAATCTGGTGAGTATAAATATAAAGTGGTGATTTAGACAGCAAAAAATATGTAGATAATAACTATACAATGGGTGACAGAGTGTGTGTCTGTACGCATTCTTACATAAACATGCCCAGACTTGTCCTGAGGCCCTCCACCCTAATGTACGCACCAAGCACAAAAATAATACACATATTAAAATGATGTAAGCACTATAATTCGCTATAAACGTATGTTGGTACGATTCATGAGACCAAATACATAAATAATCTGTATGAATCTGTTTGTATTTTCATATATTTTTTATGCTTTTATACAGCTTCAAAGTTGTCTCTAACCAGGAGGCGAACTGCTAGATACACAGCTGCTCAAAGTATCCCTATATGTGATGACGAGCAACCCTCTACATCACCAGCTACAACATCACCAGCTACAGTCTTTGGTAAAGCATCAACTACCGCTGCAACAAAGAAACCACCACAACAACCGCGAAGCTCGTCAGTGATAGTCTTTGCTAAAGCATCACCAACAGTTACAACAAAGAAAACACCACAACAGCCGCGAAGCTCATCAGTGATAGTCTTTGCTAAAGCATCACCAACAGATACAACAAAGAAACCACCACAACAACCACAAGACCTGTCTACAACTGAGCATAACTCTTGGGGTAAGTCAGCAGACATAACACCATCAAATGTATCAGGTTTTAAACATGCCAGTTTAGCTGCAAATGTATCTATAAAACGAGCAGTTGTAGATGTAACAGCACAATCCCTGGTTAATAAAAGGAGGAATGTTTTGCAGGACATTACGCATTGTGCAAACGCAGACATAACCAAACATTTAGGGCATACAGTTCTATCCTCCATACCAAACATACCAAAAAAGCAGAGATCGTGGTGTGTCCGTACTGCACCTTTTTGGTATAAGGTTAAAACTGTTGTTGACAACACACTCCATAAGATATTTAGAGTGCTTAGTGATGAAGATTTGTTATGTCAGGGGCAACCGCTCAGTCTAATACTTCACAAGGCAGGCAGTTCATTTAGAAGGGGTTATAATTTGTTAACAAATAATACCCCAGACAAGTCAGTGAACATAAACAATGCAGCACTAACCTGTATACCGCACACTGACAATATTTTGGGTTTTTCACGGTGGTTCATAAGTGAAATTGATTTCTGGCTAACTTTAAAACTTGTTATATTGTCTGTGATAAGAGATATTCGCCAGTTAGCTAGTGTGACTGATGGTGATATTAGACTGCCTGAGCTGTTAGAACAGATAGCAAGAATTGACAGTGCTACTAAAGACTTTCGCACAGGAATAAGGTTGTTGAAGCATTCCTCTCTAGTCATGGTTGGAAGGGGTTTAGCACACCGTTCACAAAAATGGCTTAGACAGCGACGTATGACTCAGCGCAGAGCTAGGACTGTTAAAAATGCAGTAAAGATACTGAGAGGCATAAGACGCTCTGAACAACATAGACTGCAGCATAGATCACCTTATTTTACAGACGGTAGTTTAACACATGTAACACACCCAACTGGTAATGTACACAACACTCCTGTTTTAACTGTGACACCAATCACAAACGATCATGTAATACCTGTATCAGAACAGCAATGTTCACCAGCGGTACACCTATCGCCCCTGACACCTGAAAATATTGTTGAACTAGATGAGGCAAATGTACAGCCTGAAGTGCAAAACCCAAATGATGTTATAGATGCTCCAGTATATTTGGAACGTATTGAAACACGGCGAAGGGATATCAATAATTTTAACGCTGTTGAATATTATGAGCACTTTCGCTTTGTAAATTTAGACAGATTACCATCATTTGATGCTGCAATTAGGGCTGTACATGGTGCTGTTCAAGGTCTTTTAAATAGAATGATGCCTGATATAAGCCCAAATGATTTTGTTCAGTTAAGGCTAGATGGTGATGGGTTCAATAGACCTTTATACTCTATTAGGAGACCTAAGGATTTGTTAAATGCTGAAGTCTTTTTAAATGATGTGGCAAACCTGGTGCAAAGCAATGCTGAAATAATTGGTAACGGTTCTTTAAGGCTTGTTGTTATCATTGTTAGGAATAGAGCCGGCGGTGTAATGAGCCGCAGACGTCTCAGGTCAACTCCCTACAGCCGTATCATTGCAAAAAAAAGACGCTGGCTTTATGATCTAAACAATGCTAATAACAACTTATGTTTGGCCGCTAGTCTCTGTGCTCTTTTAGCTGAGAAAGACACAGAGGACTCCCTGTTGTTGCAGAGAGCCCGGGATATTCATAAGGCTCTGGGCATCCCTGACGACCGCTTAGTCAGTTTCAGTGATATACATGCTTTTGAAAAACATTTAAATGTTACAATTAAAATTCTCTACCACAATCGTGGTGCATGGCAATATTTTTCCTCAAACGCACCATGTAAAGACAAAGTTTTATTTATATACCATGAAGGCACACATTACTATGGGATTAAACAAATTAAATCATTCATTGGATCACCATACTTCTGTGATTACTGTCACACTCCGTTTTACCACAAAACAATCATTCCTGCCGTTATTTTTGTAGAGCATGTCATAGGCAAAATTGTGTAGAAGTGAGAAATGAGATACCTAGATGCCCTTCTTGCCATGCATTTTATCGCTCGCAAGATTGTTTGAGGCAGCACAAAATGCTTGCCATCTCTGGTAAGATAGAGTGCAAACGCAAATCATATTGTGATTCATGCGGCCATTACACAGTGATGGAAAATCATAAATGCCCAGGCTTTAAATGCCAGCTTTGCTATGCTGAGATAGCCACATTTGATGGACACATTTGTTATATGCGTAAATACACACCAAAAGACCACACTGACAAATACATTTTTTATGATTTTGAATGTATGCAAGAGACGGGAGTACATATACCTAATTATATCTATGCTTTACAGTTAGAGCCTGATAATGAGTGTGACTCTGATGCACTAGACCCAGATGATAAGGGTTACACTGATGATACATTCTGGGAGTTTCAGGGGCCATCATGTCTAGAGGATTTTGTGACAACATTCATAGACATCCATTTAGCGGTTTCACTTTCATAGCCCATAATGCCGGCAGGTATGATTCTTATTTTGTGGTAAACCAACTCATTAAAGAGAAAATTGAGATTGACTTACTAGCTCAAGGTGGAAAGTTGCTTTGTGTGACTGTCAAGGATTTTGGTATCAGATTCATAGACTCTCTAAATTTCTTACCCATGAAACTGAGCAAGCTACCTCAGGCCTTGGGGTTCACAGGTTGTAAAGGTCATTTTCCACACTTTTTTAACACTGCTCAAAACCAGGACTATGTTGGAGCTATGCCCTCTGTAGAGCATTATGGTTTTGAGCATATGATGCCTGATGAACAAAAAGAGTTTATGGCTTGGTACCAAGAGAATCGCCACTGTGAATTCAACTTTCAAACTGAGCTTAAAAAATACTGTATTCAGGATGTTAAAATCCTCAAACAGGCCTGTGTCTGTTACAGGAAAAGTGTAATGGAAATAACAGAAAAAGAGAAAATAGTTATGAGTGATTTGGGTCCTGAGACAGTCATAGATGATATTGACCCATTCCAACTCACTACATTGGCATCTGTCTGCATGGCCATGTACAGATTCAAATTTCTGCCAGCAGACACCATAGCAATTTTGCCCGCTGACAATTACCACAGAAGTAAAAAACGTTTTTCAACAGCATCTATACAATGGTTAATGTATCTCGAGCACAGGGATGGTATCACCATACAGCATGCTTTACAGGGTGGAGAAAAATCAGTTGGTAATTATTTTTTGGATGGCTATGCGCTGATTGATGGTAAGCCTACAGAGTTTGAATTTCAGGGTTGCTTTTACCATGGTTGCCCCATTTGTTACAATGAAAAGAGCTTTAACAGTGTCACAGGCACCACCTATGGACAATTATATCACAAAACCACAATAAAAACACATTTTTTAAAGAAACAGGGTTATGAGGTTCATGAGATGTGGGAACATGACTGGAAACACATGTTGGAAACTGACAAGGAGTTACAGAATTTTCTTAATGAAAAAAGTTTCCCACAACCTATGGACCCACGTGATGCACTTTATGGTGGCCGCACAAATGCTATTAAACTGTATCACAAAGCGGCTCCAGGTGAAAGCATACACTATTATGATTTCACCAGTTTATATCCCTTTGTCAACAAAACAAAAACATACCCCACAGGTCACCCTGTAATCATTTATGATAATTTTAAGGCTTTTGATCGCTACTTTGGTATTGCTAAAGTGAAAGTCTACCCACCAAGGGGGTTATTTTTCCCTGTTTTACCAGTTAAAATGCATGGTAAACTTATGTTCCCATTATGCTACACATGTGCTGCCAATAACCAAACCACACTTTGTGAGCATACAGAAGAAGAGCGATCTTTGACAGGCACTTGGTGCACCATTGAAATAAAACATGCATTGGCTAAGGGGTACAGACTAGGTGAAATCTTTGAGGTATGGCATTTTCCAGACTCTACAAACAGGTTGTTTGAAGATTACATAAAAGTGCATCTCAGAGATAAACAGGAGGCTTCAGGTTACCCAAGCTGGTGTACAGATGATGAGAAAAGACGACAGTACATTAATGATTATTTCACTAAAGAAGGAGTGCAGTTAAGGCCTGAAAAGATAGAACACAATCCTGCAAAAAGACAGATTGCAAAATTATTTCTAAATTCTTTATGGGGTAAATTTGGTCAAAAATCTAATTTGCAAACCACAAGCCTTGTGTCTGATCCTGACCAACTTTTTGGTTATGTATTTTTACCACAATATGATGTATCCTCGTTATCCTTCATAACTGATGAAACAGCTATGCTCAGTTGGAAGTATACCGATGGTTGTCATAGTGTGGCTCGTAACACCAATATCTTTATTGCATGTTTTACCACTTCCTACGCACGCCTAGAATTGTATAAGGTTTTGGACAGACTGAATGAACGTTGTCTCTATCATGACACAGACTCTGTTATTTTTGTCAGTAAAGAGGGTGACTGGAATCCGCCTCTGGGTGACTATCTAGGTGAGCTGACTAGTGAAATACCTGAGGGTACTTACATTACAGAGTTTGTATCTGCAGGTCCCAAGACTTATGGCTACAAATTGTCAACAAATAAGACATGTCTAAAGGTGAAAGGCATAACACTGAATGCCAGCAACATACAGCTCATTAACTTTGACAGTTTAAAAGAGTTGGTGCTGGACTACCCCATCCACTCTGCCCCTGACGAACAGAAAAAGATTGTTGTGAATCAGACCGATATCACCAGAAACAGACTGTGTTGGCAGATAGAGACAAGACCACTGTGTAAAACACAAAAGTGTGTATACACTAAGAGACTTTTGGAAAACGATTTTACCACACACCCCTTTGGATACTGATTAAATAGAATGGACACCAGGTTACAACATCCTTTTTCATGCATACTAGCAGGACCTTCTAATTCAGGAAAAAGTTTTTTTGTTAAACAGCTTTTGCAGAATGCTACCAGTTTATTGTCTCACAGACCTGATAACATTGTCTGGTTTTATGCCTGCTGGCAAGTGCTTTATGATGATTTGTTGCGAATGATGCCTCATATTCGTTTTATTGAGGGTTTACCAAACACATTTAATGATGATGATTTGTTCCCACCTAGCAGAGTAAATTTGACAATTGTGGATGACCTAATGGAGGCTGCCAGTGAGAGCTCTGAAATTGAAAAAGCATTTACCAAGTATGTACATCACAGGAACCTGAGTATCTTGTACCTTGTTCAAAATGTTTTCTGCCAAGGTAAAAAAAGCAGGACTATAAATTTAAATACTAACTATATGGTGCTTTTTAAGAATCCTAGAGATAAATTACAAATTACTACTCTAGCCCGTCAAATGTATCCAGGAAAATCACAATACTTTTTAGATGCTTTTGAAGATGCCACCCATAGACCATATGGTTATTTGTTGGTAGATTTAAAATCTACGACTCCGGAAGATTACCGCTTAAGAACTGGTCTCTTCCCACCAGATATACCTGCAACATATATTTATAAAAAACACCCCTCTAAAAACAAATAGTTTGCAAATGATTTGTCATTCCGTGCAGATACTCAGCAACTGTGAACATGTCTAAGAGGATACGCCGCAATTGGCAGGTTTTAAAAACTTTAATACGCGCTTCACCTTCACAAAGGAAAGCTATTTTATGCACCGCATCACATGATTTAGTCACTGCAATATCTGAAATAGCGCTCAATACCCTTAAAGGGAAATTACCTTTATCACCACGCCAAGTAGAAGTGCTTAGAAAGTGGCGTAAAAATATAAAGGCTCTGAGCGATAAGAAAAATTCAATTATTAAGAAGAAGAGACTGATTAAACAGTCTGGCGGTTTCATTGGGTCTCTGTTAGGTTTTGCTATACCGCTGCTAACAGGTCTTCTAACTAACAGATAGCATGGAGCATGCTGAGAAAATGTATCTGGTTCCTAGACAAGATTTGGACCTAATACAGCGTACAGGCCAGCGCTCTGCAGCCACGCATGAGTCTGCCATTCAACGTCTTGATTCAGAAATTATGGCGATCCTTCAGAATAAAAATATAACAGAGGCTGAAAAGATAAAAAGGTATACCACTATATTGCAGAGATACTTGGTACATGCTAAGCAGAATGAGCGTGAAAAGATGTCATTGACTCTTCTCCTACCTCCTGGCGAATCCGCCTCAACAACACATGCTGCCCCGCAGGTTCAGCCTGCTGAAGTTTCTGGTGCTGTAGATGGTGTACTTTTGGAGGTAATCAATAATGTAAATGACCGCTATAAAAAAAATGCTGAATTACTGCTCAGTAAAATGGCCAATTCTAAACACATTACAACGTGGAATGATAAGGGTGAATTTGTTTACAAAGACACTGTTGTACCTGGTTCTAATATACTAGACTTGGTCCGTGGTGTTACACAGAGTCATAATGTTAGTCTTCGTAAAATGCCCAGGGGGTGGATTACTTTTCTACAGGCTATGGCTGAGCTGAACATACCTTCTACAGTTGTAGGAAATGCTTCAAATAGAGACTATCTGGAACAGTTAAAAATTCAGAACCATGAATCTACATCTACCACCACAGCACAACATACAACTCCTAAAAAAAAACTATCACCGCGGAATATTTCTTTAACATCGCCTGGTTTAACTACTCCTCACGGTTATTTACTCCCTAAAAGGCGTGGGAGTATAATGCAGCAGTCTACTGACTGGTTGACTTTGTAATCCTATTTTTTCTGTCTGTGTGATGTTTTTAATATCCTCTGTATATTCTACATTTAAGTATAATGTACCTGTTCTATTGTAAATTTTACAATAACTTTATGATCTTTTGTTTCTCTTTTATTTCTGTAACTATAGCAATGTTTTTGCTCTAATAAACAATTGACAATGATTTCCTCTCCTCCATTTTTTCCTGGTCATGCGCACAAAAGTCTGGCGCAGTGTCATAGTTCTCACTCATAAACATGTCCGGCCTTGTACGCATACTTACATAAACATGGCCGGACATGGCTGCCTTTCTAAAACATGCCCAGACTTGTCCTGAACCCCCCCTCCTCCCTAATGTACGCACCAATCACAAAAATAATACACATATTAAAATGATGTAAGCACTTTAATTCGCTATGAACATATGTTGGTACGCCTCATGAGACCACATATGTAAAGACGTAGGTATATCAATGACACAATAAAGCGCAAGGGGTGTGTGGTAACACAGAGCACAAGGCGTGGTTTCATTACATCACAATAAAGTGCAAGGGTTATGGTAAAACTGATCAAAAGGCGTGGTTTCATTAAAATATATCATTTATAGCATTTAATATCAAGGGATGTGGACATTAAGCGCAAGGGGTGGGGGGCATTATGCGCAGTAGGCGTGATTTACCTTAAAAATAGGCGGGGTACCTGTCAAAATACGTTTGACATTATATGTAGCTGTGGGCGTGGTTTATTTTACTCGGGGGCGGGGCTTAGGTTTAAAAAGGGGCGGGGCACCTGTCAAAAGTTATTTGACATTATATGTAGCTCCTAACTACTGCTACCCTCTGTAGCGGAGGCAACCGTGTCTTCCTCCTCCTCCTCCGCTTCCTCCAATTGTCGCTGAGAAGACGAAGTGAGGGTGCTTGTCACGGTTTATTATGACTCTCAGACACAAGTTTTAGGTAAAAAAAATCAATTTTATTGAAATAATAAATGATAACTTAGGATGGCAATAACATACATATATATATATATACAGAATATAGCACAGACAGAAGGCAGACTCTACCGATCCTGTCAATATACCGGACAGGACAGTCTTTAGGCTCTACCGGCCTTGCCAATACCGGGTAAGGCAACCTGCAGATGGAATAGCATAACGGTTTTACCGGCCTTACCAAATTACCGGGCAAGGCAGCCTCAATAGATACACAATGTAGGCTCTACCGGCCCTGCCAATACCGGGTAAGGCAACCTCAGATGGAATGTGGCAAAAGGTTCTACCGGCCTTACCAATACCGGGCAGGGCAGCCCAGAGATAATAGCAGCAGTCAGATGGAACTGGCAAATTAGCAGAATCGTTAAGCAGCAAGGCTTTGGAGCAAACCAGCGTCCGCACGCTGGAAACAACACTGAATAGTATAGCCGTAGGCTTAGCGAGCAAACCAGTGACCGCACACTGGAGTAACAAGCGAGTAGTATAGCCGCAAGGCTTAGGAGCAAACCAGCGTCCGCACGCTGGGACCAACACAGATTTGTATAGCTGATAGGCTTTGGAGCAAACCAGTGACCGCACACTGGTGTAACAAGCGAGTTTGTATAGCCGCAAGGCTTAGGAGCAAACCAGCGTCCGCACGCTGGGACCAACACAGATTTGTATAGCTGAAAGGCTTTGGAGCAAACCAGTGACCGCACACTGGTGTAACAAGTGAGTTTGTATAGCCGCAAGGCTTAGGAGCAAACCAGCGTCCGCACGCTGGGACCAACACAGAATGTATAGCTGATAGGCTTTGGAGCAAACCAGTGACCGCACACTGGTGTAACAAGCGAGTTTGTATAGCCGCAAGGCTTAGGAGCAAACCAGCGTCCGCACGCTGGGACCAACACAGAATTGTATAGCTGATAGGCTTTGGAGCAAACCAGTGACCGCACACTGGTGTAACAAGCGAGTTTGTATAGCCGCAAGGCTTAGGAGCAAACCAGCGTCCGCACGCTGGGACCAACACAGATTTGTATAGCTGATAGGCTTTGGAGCAAACCAGTGACCGCACACTGGTGTAACAAGCGGGTTTGTATAGCCGCAAGGCTTAGGAGCAAACCAGCGTCCGCACGCTGGGACCAACACAGATTTGTATAGCTGATAGGCTTTGGAGCAAACCAGTGACCGCACACTGGTGTAACAAGCGAGTTTGTATAGCCGCAAGGCTTGGGAGCAAACCAGCGTCCGCACGCTGGGACCAACACGGAATTGTAGCAATGTCACCAACGCGACCAGGCAGAAGGTCGCCAGGATACTGAAGACAGGTGATGAGATGACAGGAACCAGCAACGATCAGTCAGGTCAGAAAACAGCAGAGAAGTTCAGCAGGAACTGCAACACCAGAGACTAGGCCGGAACCAGGACTGGAAGTACTTCAGCATGCAGGAAACACTGGAACAGTAGAGATCAGGAACTCAGGAACACATGAGATCAGGAACTCAGGAACACTGGAACAGAGGCCCAGCTATCACTAGCATAGTGATAGCAAGAAGGTCAGAAACAACACGAAAGGGCACTCAAAGGGTGCCCAATCCAGGTTTAAATAGTCAATAAGAGGCGGGCTATCTGCAGACAGCCAATAGAAGCCCCCTACTGGTGACAGACAAGTAACTGCAGCAAATCACGGGCACCGTGATAGTACCCCCCTTTCAAAGACCCCCTCTCCTAGAATAGGGTTTAGGTTTCTGCGGGTAATTGGCATGAAAGGCCCTAGTTAACCTAGGTGCATGAAGGTCCGTACTATCCACCCATGATCGATCCTCAGGACCATACCCTTTCCAATGTACCAGGTACTGTACCCTTCCTCTAAGCCTACGGGAATCAATAATGCTCTGAACCTCATACTCCTCCTGGCCCTCGACCTCAACAGGTCCTGGCACCACAGGTGTGGTAGTATAGCGATTGCAAACCAGAGGCTTAAGAAGGGACACATGGAACACATTATGGATACGCATGGATGCAGGTAGGTCTAGTGCATAGGAGACAGGGTTAATTTTGCGAATAACTCTGTATGGACCAATAAACCGAGGAGCCAACTTATTAGACGGAACCTGCAGCTTGAGATTTCTGGAGGAAAGCCATACTCTATCCCCAACCTGAAAGGAAACCGCTGGAAGCCTTCTGCGATTAGCATGGCGCTGATGACGCTGAAATGACTGACCAAGTGCCCTCTGAACTTGTGCCCATGTGGAACGGAGTTGCTCGATATGCTCATCCAGAGCTGGAATCTGTTGCGTCTGAAATGAGTCTGGAAGCAAACAGGGCTGGAACCCATAATTAATCAGAAACGGAGAGCTCCCAGATGAAGAATTGACCGCACAGTTCCTGGCGAACTCTGCCCAAGGCAACAAGTCGGACCAACTATCATGATGGTCAGTAACGAAACAACGGAGAAATTGTTCCAAGCCCTGATTAGCTCGTTCAGCGGCTCCATTGGTCTGGGGATGGTAGGCAGAGGAGAAGGACAGCTGTATGCCCATCTGTTGGCAAAATGCCCTCCAAAATCTAGACACAAACTGGCTCCCCCTGTCAGACACCAGTACCCTAGGCACTCCATGCAACCGGAATACTTCTCTGGCGAACACCATTGCCAATTCCTTCGCTGAAGGAAGACCACGGAGGGGCACGAAATGAGCCATTTTAGAAAACCTGTCCACCACCATGAATATAAAGGAGTACCCCTTCGACATAGGCAACTCTCCCATAAAATCAATGGAAACATGAGACCAGGGGCGTTCGCCATTAGGCACCGGTTGAAGCAAGCCCACAGGGAGATGTCTCGGGGTCTTAGCGCGGGCGCAGGTGGCACAGGCATTCGTAAATTCGGCACAATCGTTTCTCATGGAAGGCCACCAAAATAACTGAGAAAGGGACCATAACAATTGGTCTCTACCAATATGTCCCGCAGCCTTAGAGGAATGGTAGGTTTCGAGCAGCCTAGTACGAAATGATTCAGCGACAAAACATTTGCCCACTGGGGTTTCATGGGGAGCGGACCCCTGAGAGGCCAGGATCTCCTCCCCTAGAGGAGAAGTGATACTCGTGCGTATAGTAGCCAGTATTCTATCAGGTTGGATGATAGGAGCTGGTGCTTCCACTCTGTCACTGTCGGCCTCAAATTGTCTTGACAGTGCATCAGCCCTGATATTTTTTGACCCTGGTAAATATGATGCAATGAAATTAAATCGAGACAGGAACAGTGCCCACCTGGCCTGACGAGAGGACAATCTCTTGGCCTCCGAGAGATAGGTCAGATTCTTATGATCTGTTAGGATTAAGACAGGATTCTTAGTACCTTCAAGCAAATGACGCCATTCCTTAAGAGCAAGGATAATGGCCAATAATTCTCTGTCACCTATCTCATAGTGGCTTTGAGTGACAGTCAACTTTTTAGAGAAAAACCCACAAGGTCTGAGAGTTCCACCTTTCTCGTGTCGCTGCGAAAGTACTGCCCCGACCCCAATATCTGAGGCATCAACCTCTAACGTAAATGGAAGTAAAGGATTGGGGTGGGATAACACAGGAGCCGCAGCAAATGCCAGCTTCAAATTCTCAAAGGCTTTCTCAGCAGATACCGGCCAACAAGAAGGATTAGCACCCTTGTGCGTAAGATCGGACAGAGGTTTGACAATGGAAGAAAAGTTCTTAATAAACCTCCTATAATAATTAGCGAAACCCAGGAAACGCTGTATGGCTTTAAGACCCTTGGGTTTTGGCCATTGTAGGACAGCTGACAACTTTTCTTTGTCCATGGCAATGCCATCATTGCCAATTATGAACCCCAAGAATGGCACACTGGTTCTATGAAACTCACATTTTTCCATTTTACAAAATAATTTGTTCTCACGGAGTCGTAGCAATACTGCGGATACATCTTTGATGTGCTGTGCCATGTTTTGGGAGTAAATCAGTATATCGTCGAGGTACACCACAACACATGTCTGTAACATATCTCTCAGAACATCATTTATCAGTTCCTGGAAAACTGCGGGTGCATTACACAGCCCAAAAGGCATTACTAGATACTCGTAGTGCCCAGCTCGAGTATTAAAGGCAGTTTTCCACTCATCACCTGCTCGAATGCGAACCAGATTGTAAGCGGCCCGTAGGTCCAACTTGGTAAATATCGAAGCGCCCTTAAGCCTGTCAAAAAGCTCGGTGATGAGTGGTATTGGGTATGCGTTTTTTGCCATTAGTTTATTCAAGCCCCGGTAGTCAATGCATGGTCTTAATTCGCCATTTTTCTTTTTTACAAAAAAGAACCCAGCCCCAGCTGGAGAGGTAGATTTACGTATGATCCCTCTAGCAAGGGCATCAGAAATGTAATCCTCCATAGCCTTATTTTCATCACAAGATAATGGATAAGTGCGTCCTTTCGGAGGTACTGCACCAGGCTGCAATTCAATGCAACAATCATAAGGTCTATGCTGGGGTAGCATACTAGCCTCTCCTTTGCTAAAAACATCGCCAAACTGTTGGTACACATCCGGCATAGCAGAGGAGGTGCACATGACCTTAATAGGCTGGATGACGCACTTGTCCATACAAAACTGTGACCAAGCAGCAATTTCACACTTTTTCCAATCGAATTGTGGGTTATGTAACTGTAACCACGGAAATGCCAATATCACCGCATGGTGCGGGGAATTAATCAGTTGAAACTGCTGCTCTTCTCTGTGAAGTGCCCCAATAGTCATAGACAATGGCATAGTTTCAAATATAACCTGAGGCGGTTCTAAGGGTCTACCATCAATCGCTTCAATAGTCAAGGGGTTTTCTCTTTCAATGCGTGGAACTCCGTGCAATTCAGCAAAGGTATTATCCATAAAATACCCTGCTGCACCGGAGTCAACCAAGGCCAAAATCTCCACAGAGCGTTGTGCCCAAGACAATACCACCTGTATGGTGGGTTTCATTATGCCCGACACTGGGGACGATTGTACACCACCTAGGGCCTGTCCCCCAAGATACCCTAGGTGTGTGCGTTTCCCGGACGTACCGGACAGGAATTTAGCAAGTGCCCTTTTTTACCGCAGTATAAACATAACCCTTGTTTTTTGCGATATAGTCTCTCTGCCTTGGATAGTCTACTGAAGCCTATTTCCATAGGTTCACTTGTTTCCCGTACTGGTTCACTAGACTTCAATGCCAAGGGAGGGATGGGTGGGCAAAACATGCTACTAGGCTCATTATTTTTTGACCGTAACTTACGATCTCTGGCAATTGATCTCTCACGTATTCTGGAGTCAATTATCATAACATACTCAATGTAATCATCTAGATCAATAGGTAGATCTTTAGCAGCGATTTCGTCTTTAATGTGGTCATTCAGGCCTTGAGAGAAGGCTGCCAATAATGCCTCGTTATTCCAACCTACCTCTGCTGCCAATGTGCGGAATTCGATGGCATAGTCGCCCACTGTACGCCTGCCCTGTTGTATCTCCATAAGGCGTTTGGCAGCAGAGGTGGTTCTACCAGGAGGCTCAAACACTCTTCGAAAGGAACGCACAAATTCACTAAAGTTCTTAGTACAAGGTTTAGCATTCTCCCACAAGGGGTTAGCCCAAGCCAATGCTCTGCCAGTGAGCAGTGATATCGTGAACCCCACTTTACTACGATCATTGGGAAATGCGTGTGCCGTCAATTCCATAAAGATTTCGAGTTGATTGATGAACCCTCTGCAGAGACTAGGGTCACCATCATATCTTAGCGGCAAGGGTGCAGAAGCCGTTAACCCTTTAACAGTACCCCCTAGGGGTCTGGTATCACTTTCCGGTGTCTGACTTGGCGAGACCACCGGGCTAGAGCTAGATTGGTCAGCAGGTACCGTGCGTTCAAGGATCGTTTGAATTGCAACTGCCAACTGATCCAAACGTTGCTCGAGCACATCCATCCTCCAATGGATATTCTGTGCGTTACCTTCACCCTTGCTCTCTGAGGTCATGGCCCTTTCGTACTGTCACGGTTTATTATGACTCTCAGACACAAGTTTTAGGTAAAAAAAATCAATTTTATTGAAATAATAAATGATAACTTAGGATGGCAATAACATACATATATATATATATATACAGAATATAGCACAGACAGAAGGCAGACTCTACCAATCCTGTCAATATACCGGACAGGACAGTCTTTAGGCTCTACCGGCCTTGCCAATACCGGGTATGGCAACCTGCAGATGGAATAGCATAACGGTTTTACCGGCCTTACCAAATTACCGGGCAAGGCAGCCTCAATAGATACACAATGTAGGCTCTACCGGCCCTGCCAATACCGGGTAAGGCAACCTCAGATGGAATGTGGCAAAAGGTTCTACCGGCCTTACCAATACCGGGCAGGGCAGCCCAGAGATAATAGCAGCAGTCAGATGGAACTGGCAAATTAGCAGAATCGTTAAGCAGCAAGGCTTTGGAGCAAACCAGCGTCCGCACGCTGGAAACAACACTGAATAGTATAGCCGTAGGCTTAGCGAGCAAACCAGTGACCGCACACTGGAGTAACAAGCGAGTAGTATAGCCGCAAGGCTTAGGAGCAAACCAGCGTCCGCACGCTGGGACCAACACAGATTTGTATAGCTGATAGGCTTTGGAGCAAACCAGTGACCGCACACTGGTGTAACAAGCGAGTTTGTATAGCCGCAAGGCTTAGGAGCAAACCAGCGTCCGCACGCTGGGACCAACACAGATTTGTATAGCTGAAAGGCTTTGGAGCAAACCAGTGACCGCACACTGGTGTAACAAGTGAGTTTGTATAGCCGCAAGGCTTAGGAGCAAACCAGCGTCCGCACGCTGGGACCAACACAGAATGTATAGCTGATAGGCTTTGGAGCAAACCAGTGACCGCACACTGGTGTAACAAGCGAGTTTGTATAGCCGCAAGGCTTAGGAGCAAACCAGCGTCCGCACACTGGGACCAACACAGAATTGTACAGCTGATAGGCTTTGGAGCAAACCAGTGACCGTACACTGGTGTAACAAGCGAGTTTGTATAGCCGCAAGGCTTAGGAGCAAACCAGCGTCCGCACGCTGGGACCAACACAGATTTGTATAGCTGATAGGCTTTGGAGCAAACCAGTGACCGCACACTGGTGTAACAAGCGAGTTTGTATAGCCGCAAGGCTTAGGAGCAAACCAGCGTCCGCACGCTGGGACCAACACAGATTTGTATAGCTGATAGGCTTTGGAGCAAACCAGTGACCGCACACTGGTGTAACAAGCGAGTTTGTATAGCCGCAAGGCTTGGGAGCAAACCAGCGTCCGCACGCTGGGACCAACACGGAATTGTAGCAATGTCACCAACGCGACCAGGCAGAAGGTCGCCAGGATACTGAAGACAGGTGATGAGATGACAGGAACCAGCAACGATCAGTCAGGTCAGAAAACAGCAGAGAAGTTCAGCAGGAACTGCAACACCAGAGACTAGGCCGGAACCAGGACTGGAAGTACTTCAGCATGCAGGAAACACTGGAACAGTAGAGATCAGGAACTCAGGAACACATGAGATCAGGAACTCAGGAACACTGGAACAGAGGCCCAGCTATCACTAGCATAGTGATAGCAAGAAGGTCAGAAACAACACGAAAGGGCACTCAAAGGGTGCCCAATCCAGGTTTAAATAGTCAATAAGAGGCGGGCTATCTGCAGACAGCCAATAGAAGCCCCCTACTGGTGACAGACAAGTAACTGCAGCAAATCACGGGCACCGTGATAGTGCTCTGGCTATCACCTTGTGTAAGCTCTTCCTCCCCCATTTCCACCTCTTCCACATGCAAAGCGTCGGTTTTAATTGTGAGCAGCGAGCGTTTCAGTAGACACAGAAGTGGGATGGTTACACTGATAATAGCGTTATCGCCGCTCACCATCTGTGTCGATTCCTCAAAATTGCGTAAAACCTCACAGAGGTCTGACATCCATTCCCACTCCTCACTTCTGATTACAGGAAGTTGAACGGAGAGGCGACGACCGTGTAACAGCTGGTACTCCACTACTGCCCTCTGCTGCTCACAAAGCCGGGCCAACATGTGGAAGGTGGAGTTCCAGAGCGTGCTCACGTCACACAGCAGCCGGTGAGCTGGCAATTGTAAGCGATGCTGCAGCTTCAACAGGCCGGCTGAAGCTGTAGATGACTTACGGAAATGTGCACACACGCGGTGCACCTTCGTCAAGAGATCATGCAAATTGGGGTAGGTTTTTAGAAATCGCTGAACCACTAAATTAAATACATGCGCTAGGCATGGTACGTGTGTGAGCTTGCCGAGCTCCAAAGCCGCCACCAAGTTACGCCCATTATCACACACAACCATGCCTGGTTGCAGGTTGAGTGGCGAGAGCCATTGCTCGGTCTGGTGACTAATCCCCTGCAACAGCTCTGAGGCCGTGTGCTGTTTGTCCCCAAGGCAGATCAGCTTCAGCACGGCCTGTTGACGCTTCCCCACTGCAGTGCTACACTGCTTCCAGCTACCGGCTGATGGGTGAGTGGCGCTGCGCGCAGAGAATTCGGAGGTGGAAACGGAGGAGGAGGAGCTAATAACGTAGGTGCTGGCGGAAACCCTGATGGAGGTAGGGCCCGCAATCCTCGGCGTGGGTAGCACCTGTGCCATCCCAGGGTCCGAGTCGCTCCCAGCCTCCACGACATTCACCCAGTGTGCCGTCAGGGAAATGTAGCGTCCCTGGCCACAAGCACTTGTCCATGTGTCAGTCGTTAAGTGGACCTTCCCAGTAACTGCGCTGGTCAGGGCACGGGTGATGTTACGGGACACATGGTGGTGTAAGGCGGGGACGGCACACCGGGAAAAGTAGTGGCGGCTGGGGACTGCGTACCGAGGGACAGCTGCTGCCATCAGGCTGCGGAAGGACTCAGTCTCCACAAGCCTAAATGGCAGCATTTCGATGGCCAGTAATTTGGAAAGGTGTGAGGTTAGTGCTATGGCCTGTGGGTGGGTGGCTGGGTATTTTCGCTTGCGCTCAAATGCCTGGGGTAACGACATTTGGATGCTGCGCTGGGACAGGGAAGTGGATGTGGTCGCTGATGGTGCTTCAGATGGTACAGGTGCAGGGCGGGAGGTATGCGGGCCTGCGCCTTCGACAGGCGATTGGCCGGCACCGAAAACAGTGGAAGAGGAGGCAGTGGTGTGGCCTGCAGACACAGATTGGCGATCCGGGCGTTCCTCCCACTTATTACGGTGCTTGGATGCCATGTGTCGGATCATGCTGGTGGTGGTGAGGTTTCTAGTGTTCATGCCTCGGCTCATTCTGGTGTGGCACAGGTTGCAAACTACAATTCTTTTGTCGTCCGCACTTTCCTTAAAAAAACGCCATACCGCGGAACACCTACCCCTTGGCAAGGGAGATTTACGCAAGGGGGTGCTCCGTGGAACATTTGCGGGCCGGTTTGGTGCGGTCCGCCTTCTTTCTGTAGCCACACCACTGCCTCTTCCAGCCTGTTGCGGTGCTGCAGATGGCTCACCCTCAGGACTGCTGTCATCGCTCGGCTCTCCACCTTCCCAGGTGGGGTCAGTCACCTCATCGTCCACCAAGTCCTCCTCCACTTCCTCACTCTGATCATCCTCCTCATGTCTTGATCCCACCACATACTCAGTCATTGACAACTGTATATCATCCTCCTCATCAAGGTCTTGAGACAGTAATAGTGGTTGATTTAATGGCAACTGTGTCTCATCATCATCATCATCCACTTCCTTTGACCTTAAATGCCGTTCCCCTCTGTCATCTTCTTGTGATTGGGTACCCTCTAGAGGTTGTGAATCAGGGCACAAGATGTCATGTTCCTCTGCAAGCGTGCTTGGAGAGAGGTTCAAATTAAGGATTGGTGATGAGACGAGCTCCTCACTATATCCCAGTGTGGGATCACTTCTTTGACCAGACCCTCTATGGTGGGAGGAAGGATGATCAGGGTGAGGATTATGTTGACCAGACTCTTGGCTACTGAGAGTGGACTTGGTGGAAGACAGGGTGGTGCTTAACCGACTGGAAGCAGTATCAGCTGACATCCAACCGACCACCTGTTTCCAGTGGTCGGACCTCGAGAGTGATGTCCTGCGACGCCCTGTAAACTGAGACATGAAGCTAGGTATGGTGGATGTCTTTCTTTCTTGTGCTCTGGCACCAGGCACAGTTTCTACCCGTCCTGACCCGCGCCCTGAACTATCAGGATCACGTCCACTTCCCCGTCCCTTTTTACCCGCCTTCTTCATATTACACGGAATATGTGCTGCAAATCTGCAACTTTGCACAGTAAACACAATGTCCTCCTAATATGCAACTTTGCACACTAAACAGAATGTGCTTCTTATCTGCGGCTACGCACAGTGAATGGAATATGTGACTTTGATATTTTACACTTTGCACAGTTAACAGAATGTTCTCCTAATATGCAACTTTGCACACTAAACAGAATGTGCTTTTTATCTGCGGCTAGGCACAGTGAATGGAATATGTGACTTTGATATTTTACACTTTGCACAGTTAACAGAATGTTCTCCTAATATGCAACTTTGCACACTAAACAGAATGTGCTTCTTATCTGCGGTTAGACACAGTGAATGGAATATGTGACTTTGATATTTTACACTTTGCACAGTTAACAGAATGTTCTCCTAATATGCAACTTTGCACACTAAACAGAATGTGCTTTTTGTCTGCGGCTAGGCACAGTGAATGGAATATGTGACTTTGATATTTTACACTTTGCACAGTAAACAGAATGTTCTCCTAATACGCAACTTTGCACACTAAACAGAATGTGCTGCTTATCTGCGGCTAGGCACAGTGAATGGAATATGTGACTTTGATATTTTACACTTTGCACAGTTAACAGAATGTTCTCCTAATATGCAACTTTGCACACTAAACAGAATGTGCTTTTTATCTGCGGCTAGGCACAGTGAATGGAATATGTGACTTTGATATTTTACACTTTGCACAGTAAACAGAATGTTCTCCTAATACGCAACTTTGCACACTAAACAGAATGTGCTTCTTATCTGCGGCTAGGCACAGTGAATGGAATATGTGACTTTGATATTTTACAGTTTGCACAGTTAACAGAATGTTCTCCTAATATGCAACTTTGCACACTAAACAGAATGTGCTTCTTATCTGCGGCTACGCACAGTGAATGGAATATGTGACTTTGATATTTTACACTTTGCACACTAAACAGAATGTTCTGCTAATCTGAAACTTTGCACACTAAACAGAATGTGCTGCTAATCTGAAACTTTGCACACTACAAAGAATGTACTGCTAATCTGCAACTTTGCACACTGAACAGAATGTGCTCTAATCTGCAACTTTGCACACTAAAAAGAATGTGCTGCTAATCTGCAATTTTGCACACTGAACAGAATGTGCTCTAATCTGCAACTTTGCACACTAAACAGAATGTGCTGCTAATCTGCGGCTAGGCACAGTGAACAGAATATGTGAAGTTTTTTTTTTTATATCTCTGCCCCCCCAAACAAAATAAACTGCTGCCCCCACACACAGTAGTCCTAAAAAGGACTTTTGGGTCTTTTTTTTTTTTTAAATCGCTTTTCTTCTCCCTACACTGACTTTCCCTTCCTATCCTCATCTCTCCCTGGCTAAGACTGAGCCGAACTCGCTGGTCAGGTGCTATACAGCACCCGATCACGGGTTCTGGCCAGCCAATCAGTGTAATGCCAGCAGCCAACATGGCTGCTGGCATTACACTGATGTCAGAGCCTCCCTGCACGTTTAGTGGCTGCGCAGCAGCCGCGAAACGTGCGGGGAGGAGACCCGAACATGGCGGGGGAGCACATGCGGTACTCGTACGAGTACCGCCATGTGCCGAGCAGAGTGATGCTCGAGCCGGACCGAGCTTCGGCCGAGCATGCTCGCTCATCACTACTCAGCAATAAACGTAAAGGTTCACAAGAGGTATACCAGCACAGAACGGGTTAAGCAGCTCGTAGACTAAAGCTTAGCGAAAATAGAGAAATGCTCTGCAAGTATCAGGAAGGCTCAGTACGCTAGCACAGCTCTGCAATCGGTAACGGAGACTCAGCACAGGAGGCACTATACAGAAGCAGTACTGTGGCAGGAGACAATCAGTCTGTTACTCGGCCCTGGCGGAAGTCAGAATGTCGCCACGGCGACAGTAGAGCAGAAAGCAGTCAACGCAGGTCACTGGAACAAGCCGGTTCGGGTCACGGAGAAGGAAGTCAGCCAGGCCGGATCGGTACACGGAGGTGGTTCTCAGACAAGCCGGATCAGTCTGTCACGGTTTTAAAGACTCTCAGACATAAGGTTTGGTAAAAACGTAACTTTATTGAAAAGTTAAGGCAATCCCCATAGGGAAACATACATAACAATACAACAATAATAGTCCATACAATAGGTTCTACCGGCCTTACCTAAAATACCGGGCAAGGCAACCCAAGTGACAGTAGCAAAAACAGGCTCTACCGACCTTGCCTATACCGGGTAAGGCAGCCGTGAGATGACATATACCGATTGTACCGGCCTTACCAATACTGGGCAAGGCAGCCCACAGGAGACTGAGTATAGGCTCTACCGGCCCTGCCAATACCGGGTAAGGCAACCGTGAGATGACATATACCGGTTCTACCGGCCTTACCAATACCGGGCAAGGCAGCCCAAAGGAGTACTGAGTGTAGGCTCTACCGGCCCTGCCAATACCGGGTAAGGCAACCTTAAGAATGGTAACGACAAAGGTTCTACCGGCCTTACCAATACCGGGCAGGGCAGCCTGAACGAGTAGACCAGCTGTCAGATGACTATGACAGCAGAGAGGAATAGGAACAAAGGTCTTACTCAGCAGAAGTCTATTGCCAGGGAAAATCGGACGACTGCATAGGAGTGGACAGCGACCTAGCCTCAGTACCAGATAGATCAGGAGCAAACCAACGTCCGCACGTTGGGACCTACAATAAATATCGCCACCAGGTTAATGGAGTAAACCAGCGTCCGCACGCTGGAACCAACAGTGTATATCGCAACCAGGTTTAATGGAGTAAACCAGCGTCCTCACGCTGGGACCAACAGTAAATGACGCCACCAGGTTTAATGGAGTAAACCAGTGTCCGCACGCTGGAACCAACAGTGTATATCGCAACCAGGTTTAATGGAGTAAACCAGCGTCCTCACGCTGGGACCAACAGTAAATGTCGCCACCAGGTTTAATGGTTTTGTGGAACTCGCATTTCTCCAGTTTACAAAATAATCTATTTTTGTGTAAGCGCAGCAACACTTCAGACACATCCTTGATGTGTTGTGACAGGTCTTTGGAGTGGATAAGTTTCAAGTAGTCGAGTATGGAATGGCTCAGCGACAAAACATTTGCCCGCTGGAGTTTCATGGGGAGCAGAGGCTTGGGATGACAAAATCTCCTCCCCTAGTGGTGAAGTAATACTAGTACGTATGGTAGCCAATATTCGATCAGGTTGAATGATAGGTGCTGGTACTTCTTCTCTGTATCATTTTCAATGTAGTTGTCCTTCTTCAGCTTTCCGACCACAAGACGCTCCACTTCACTGGACGATTTTAACACGCCTTCCTTCAACTGACTATCAAGCTTCTGAATTTCACCTACTTTATCACACAGGTCAGATCCTTCAGCTTTAAGCTTTTCAATTTGTATTATTCTAACAATTACAAGGCATCAAGAATGTTGTCTATTTTGCTGATCAACTCCTGCCGCCTGATTGCGTGCTGCTTCTCATTTTCAATCTGGTCACTCAAGCCTTGGGCAAAGGCTGCCAACAGGGCCTCGTTATTCCATCCTACCTCTGCTGCCAAGGTGGGGAATTCAATGGCATAATCGCCAACTGTGCGCCTGCCCTGTTGTATCTCCATGAGACGTTTAGCAGCAGAGGTGGTTCTACCAGGAGGCTAGAAAACTCTCCGAAAGGATTGTACAAAATCACAGAAATTTTTAGTACAAGGTTTAGCGTTTTCCCACAGTGGGTTAGCCCAGGCCAGTGCAGAAGTAAGCCCACCGGGAGATGTCTAGGGGTTTTGGCACGGGCACAAGTGGTACAGGCATTCGTAAAATTGGCACAATCTGCTCTCATAGAAGGCCACCAAAATAGCTGAGAGAGGGACCAAAACAATTGATCTCTACCAGCTATTTTGGTGGCCTTCTATGAGAGCAGATTGTGCCAATTTTACGAATGCCTGTACCACTTGTGCCCGTGCCAAAACCCCTAGACATCTCCCGGTGGGCTTACTTCTACAATGATAAGCAGCAGCGAAAAGAACAATGTCTTCGGAGCGACGGGGCTAGAGCAGGAGCCCTACACTCCAACGAGGAGTCCACCGGGGCGAGAACGATGCACTGACAGATGACCGGAACCACCGGTGCAGAGAGAACTGGCTGGAGAAGCGGCAGGCAGGAGACGCAGGAACTCAGTAAATTAACCCGCTAGGTGCTGGAACACAGGAACACCGGAACACAAGCATACAGAAACATAGGAACACTGGAACACCGGAACGCAGGAACAGCAGGATCAGCAGGAACAGCAGGCCCAGAAGCCTGACATGCAGATCAGGCCAAGTGAAGTCAGAAACACCACGAAAGGGCAACCTGGAAGTGCTCAACCTGGGTTTAAAAAGGCTGTGTGAGGAGGGCTAATAGCAGACAGCCAATCAGGAATACTCAGCAAGTGACAGACACAGAACAGCACGAATCACGGGCACCGTGATAGTGTCACAAGCAGGAACGTCAGCCAGGCCGGGTCGGTACACGGAGGTGGTTCTCAGACAAGCCAGATCAGTCATAAACAGGAACGTCAGCCAGGCCGGGTCGGATCACGGAACAGGAACACAGGAGCGTAGTCAGGACACTCCAATTCGGTACACAGGAATCAGGATCAACTGAAGACAGCAACAGCAACACTGGCTCAGGAACACCACGAAAGGGCAAGTGACAGGTGTCAATGGCTGGGTATAAAAAGGTCTCCGGGGGCGGACCAAACCTGCTCAGCCAATAGGAGAGCACCACAAGCGAGAGTGACTTGTGGAACTCACATTTCTCAATCTTGCAGTAAAGTTTGTTCTCACGGAGTCTAAGCAGAACTGCGGACACATCCTTGATGTGTTGCGACAAGTTGGACGAATGAATGAGTATATCATCGAGATACACTACTACACAAGACTGGAGCATGTCACGAAGGATGTCATTGATAAGCTCCTGGAACACTGCTGGAGCGTTACATAGCCCAAAAGGCATAACTAGATACTCATAGTGTTCAGATCTGGTACTGAATGCCGTTTTCCACTCGTCACCGGCTCTTATCCTGATTAAGTTATGTGCCACACGTAAGTCTAACTTGGTAAAAATAGAGGAGCCCTGCAACCTGTCAAACAGTTCCGTGACGAGTGGTATCGGGTAGGTGTTTTTAGACATGAGTTTATTCAAGCCACGATAATCGATGCAGGGTTGTAACTCGCCATTTTTCTTTTTAACAAAGAAGAAACCAGCCCCCGCGGGCGAGGATGACTATCACGGTGCAGTGTTTCCCCTCATGTCACTCTCGCTTGTGCTGCGCTCCGATTGGTTGAGCCTGTTTGGCCCGCCCCTGGTGACCTTTTTATACTGGGCCAGTGGCACCTGTCAGGTGCCCTTTCGTGGTGTTCCTGAGCCAGTTTTGCTGTGCTGTGTTCCTGCGTTCCTGATTTCTGGTGTACCGACTTGGCTTGCTCTGTATCACGGTTCCCGTGATCTCCCTCTGTCACTCTCTCTTGTGCTGCTCCCTTATTGGTTGAGCCTGTTTGGCCCGCCCCTGGTGACCCTTTTTATACCAGAGTAATGATACCTGTTAGGTGCCCTTTCGTGGTGTTTCAGAGCCAGTGTTGCTGTTGCTGAGTTCCTGTGTTCCTGATTTCTGGTGTACTGATTTGGCCTGTTCTTACGATTCTCCTGTGTTCCTGCTCCGTGATCTGACCTGGCCTGGCTGACGTTCCTGCTCGTTGCTGATCTGGCTTGTCTGAGAATCTCCTTCGTGATCTGACCCGGCCTGGCTGACGTTCCTGCTCATTGCTGATCTGGCTTGTCTGAGAATCTGCTCCGTTATCTGACCCGGCCTGGCTGACATTCCTGCTCGTTGCTGATCTGGCTTGTCTGAGAATCTCCTCTGTGATCTGACCCGGCCTGGCTGACATTCCTGCTGCTGTTGTCGCTTGGGCGACATTCTGATTCCTGCTGTGTTTGCGTCTGATTTGATCGAGACTGTATCCATTAACTCCTGCTGAGCCGTGTCTCTTGAGCTGAGTTACCAGTTACGCTTGCAGAGCTGCACTACTAAGCTGAGTCTCCGGTTACGCTTGCAGAGCTGTACGATCCAAAGCTGAGTTTCCTTGGCACTTGCAGGGCGATAACTTTATAAGCTGAGCCTCTGATTATACTTGATGTGCTATATATCCAACCGGGTGCTGTTGTTAACTCTTGCAGAGCCATTATGCTCCTGCTGAGCCGGCCGCGTTGGGGCCTTGGTAGACGGCAGCTCATATTGTCATCCAAAGCAGAGTAGTCGGTATCTGGTTACATACCTGTGAGGCGCTATTGGCTCTAGCACCTTCTGCACCGGTGGTTCCCGTTATACGCCCGGTGGGGCTATTGGCTCAAGCTATTGCTGTACGGTTGGTCTCCTTATACACCCGTGGGGGCTAGCGAGTCATGCTCTTGCAGTGCAAAGTGTCTCTGTCATATGCCTGTGGGGCTATTTGGCTCAAGCTATCACTCTACGGTTGGTCTCTATTACACGCCCGTGGGGGCTAGTGATTCACGCTCTTGTAGCATCAGTAGTCTCCATTATACGCCCGTGGGGGCTATCCGCTAACTGCTCCGCAGCATTCTGTCAGTCTCTGCATTACCCAAGCAGCTAACGACATCAGTGGACTTAAGGTGTTGTGCAATCTAGCACCTATTGCTGCCTCTTATTCACCTTGGGCGTGCCAAACACCACAGCAGAGACTGACGATTCCTATGTATTTAACTATTGATTGCCAGTCATTACTCTGAGCCTGTCCTGTGACAGTATATGTATTATTTGTACTCCTGTATACTGGTCCTGTGAAGGTCTCTGTGTCTATCTCTTGGTATCTGCTGTGTGGCCTATTGAAGGCGACCTTGTTCGTTATTTTTTGTTTTAATAAAACTGTGTTTTATTCAAACCTGCTGTCTGAGTGTCTGAAAACCGTTACAGTACGAAAGGGCCATGACCTCAGACAGCAAAGGGGAGAGTAGCACACAGAACATCCACTGGAGAATGGATGTTCATGAGCAGCGCCTAGACCAGTTGGCACTGGCCTTACAGACCTTACTTAAACGTACAGTACACCTTGACAAACCAAACCAGAATCCGGTGGTCTCCCCAGTCTCGACACCGGATAATCAGTCTGTAGTTCCTACTACACATACCAGAGGCCTAACGGCGGCGGCGGCGTTACCATTAAGATATGATGGCAAACCTTCTCAATGCAGAGGCTTTATCAATCAATTGGAGATATTCCTGGAATTAAAGCTCCAGGCATTTCCGAATGATTGGAGCAAGGTCGGATTTATGATATCGCTATTGACGGGCAGAGCCCTGGTATGGGCTAATCCTCTATGGGAAAATGCCAAACCCTGCACCCTAAACTTTAATGAGTTTGTAA
This sequence comes from Rhinophrynus dorsalis, assembly GCA_037306005.1. Taxonomy (NCBI): domain Eukaryota; kingdom Metazoa; phylum Chordata; class Amphibia; order Anura; family Rhinophrynidae; genus Rhinophrynus; species Rhinophrynus dorsalis. The sequence continues at coordinate 176,187,758 of CM074724.1, read as the reverse complement.
GAAAGTTCTGCAGAGTGTTTGAGGTCCTGGTAGGGTAGAGCTGCCTCGGCTACCAAAAGGTTAATGGAGATACAACAGGGCGATCGTACCTTGGGCGACTATGCCATTGAGTTTCGAACCTTGGCAGCCGAGGTGGGCTGGAACAACGAGACGTTAGTGGCAGCCTTTCCTCAGGGTCTATCCGAATCCATTAAAGATGAGATTGCTGCCAGAGAGGTGCCCAGTGATCTGGACGAGTATGTTGACTATGTCATGCTTATTGACTCCTGCATTCGTGAGAGAGGGTTAGCTAAAAGGGCAAGATCCAGAAATTATGGGCATGGCAGTCTTTTAAACCCACCCTCACCACCCTTTTCGTCTGAACATTCACCCGTGGCTGAGGAACCAATGCAGCTCGGGTTTACCAGACTTACTAAGGAGGAGAGGGCGCACCGCAAAAAACAGGGCCTATGCTTATATTGTGGTAAAGCTGGGCACCTATTATGCACATGTCCGGTACGGCCGGGAAATGGACGCACCTAGGGTACCTTGGGGGACAGGCCCTAGGTGGCGTACAACAGTCCCTAGATCCTGGTACACAGAAACCCACCATTCAAGTGGTATTCTCTTGGGCAGACCTGTCTGTGGAAGTTATGGCACTGATAGACTCCGGTGCAGCCGGTTACTTTATGGACCAAGCCTTTGCCGAATTACACAAAATTCTGTTAGTCAAAAGGGAATCTCCGTTGGCTATTGAAGCCATAGATGGCGGACCCTTGGAACCTGCATTTATCACCATGGAAACGACCCCTATTACTATGACGGTTGGGGCTCTCCACAAGGAGAAGGTACGTTTCCAAATAATTTGTTCACCTCATCATGCAGTCATTCTGGGGTTTCCATGGTTACTATTACATAATCCTCAGTTTGACTGGCAGAGATGTGAAGTCAAATCATGGTCAGAGTACTGTGCTGGGAACTGTCTGTCACACCCTGTCAAGTTACTGTGTACCTCTCCGTCCGTGCCAGCTGAATATCAGGAATTCAGTGACGTATTCAGCAAGGGGGAGGCTAGCACGCTGCCCCAGCACAGACCCTATGACTGTGCTATTGATCTACCCTCGGGCATGGTGCCACCGAGGGGGCGCACTTATCCACTGTTGTGCAATGAGAACAGGGCGATGGAGGAGTACATTGAGGATGCCCTTAAAAGAGGGATTATTCGCAAGTCTACCTCTCTGGCAGGTGCCGGCTTCTTCTTTGTAAAGAAGAAGAATGGCGAGCTTAGGCCATGTATCGATTACTGGGGTTTGAATAAGCTGATTGCTAAGAATGCCTACCCCATTCCACTGATTACTGAGTTATTCGACAGGTTAAAGGGCTCTTTCATTTTTACTAAACTTGATCTCCGGGCTGATTATAACCTGATCAGAATTAAGGCTGGAGATGAGTGGAAAACGGCATTTAATACCAGATCAGGGCATTATGAATATCTGGTGATGCCATTTGGTCTATGCAATGCACCTGCGGTGTTCCAAGAATTTATTAATGACATCCTTCGTGACATGCTTCAGTCCTGTGTGGTGGTATATCTAGATGATATATTGATTCACTCTGCCACCCTTACCCAGCATATCAAGGATGTCTCTGAGGTTTTGCTTTGATTACGCAGAAACAAATTGTTCTGTAAACTTGAGAAATGCGAATTTCATAGGTCCCAAGTACCATTCCTGGGATTCGTGATTTCTAGAGATGGCATTTCTATGGACCAGGAGAAGTTGGCAGCAGTCCTACAGTGGCCTCGTCCCAAAGGGTTAAAAGCTATTCAGCGCTTTCTGGGCTTTGCCAACTATTATAGGAAATTTATCCAGAACTTTTCTACTATTGTGAAACCTCTGTCTGACTTGACACATAAGGGCACTGCTCCCTCTCAATGGTCTGAGGCAGCTGAAAATGCATTTGAGGCACTGAAATCCACCTTTGCTTCTTCTCCGGTACTGTCCCACCCTAATCCCACCCTGCCATTTACCTTGGAGGTTGATGCCTCTGAGGTTGGGGTTGGGGCAGTGCTTTCCCAACGTCCTGTGGGAGGTGGTGCCTTGAGACCTTGTGGGGTTTTTTCTAAGAAGTTTTCCAGCGCTCAAAGTCACTATGAGATTGGTGACAGGGAACTCTTGGCTATTATTCTGGCACTTAAAGAATGGCGGAACCTATTGGAAGGTACCAGGATGCCAGTGTTGATCCTAACTGACCACAAGAATTTAACGTATCTCTCTGAAGCTAAGAGATTGTCCTCACGACAGGCTAGGTGGGCACTCTTTCTGTCCTGGTTCAATTTTGTGGTGTCCTATCTGCCAGGTTCCAAGAATGTATGGGCAGACGCTCTGTCTACACAGTTTGCAGCGGACATTGAGAGGGAGGAAGAACCAGTACCTATTATTCAGCCAGATCGTATTCTGGCCACTATACGTACTAGCATCACTTCGCCACTGGGGGAAGAAATCTTGGCTTCTCAAGCAAGGGCTCCCCCTGAAACCCCAGTTGGCAAGTGTTTTGTGGATGAGCCGTTCTGTACCCGTCTATTGCAGACATACCATTCTTCTAAGGCGGCTGGGCATATTGGGAGGGATCAGCTAATCTGGTCTCTGTTATTTTGGTGGCCCTCCCTTAGAGCTTATTGCTCCGCCTTTACTTCAGCCTGTGCCACATGTGCTTGTGCCAAGACCCCCAGGCATCTCCCAGTGTGCCTACTCCAACCTGTGCCTAATGGTGACCGCCCATGGTCCCATATATCAATTGACTTTCTGGGGGAATTGCCAGTATCCTCATGGTGGTAGACAGGTTCTCTAAGATGGCTCATTTCGTGCCCCTCTCTGGCCTTCCGTTGGCCCAGGAGTTAGCGATGGTATTCGCCAAAGAAGTGTTCCGCTTGCACGGGGTACCCAGAGTGGTGGTGTCTGACAGTGGGAGTCAGTTTGTGTCCAGATTCTGGAGGGCATTTTGTGGCCAGATGGGCATCCATCTGCCACTGAGCGTGCCAATCAGGGACTGGAGCAGTTCCTGAGTTGCTTTATCACTGATCATCATGACAATTGGGCCGACCTGTTGCCGTGGGCTGAGTTTGCCAGGAATTGTGCAGTTAATTCATTGTCCCGGACTCATTTCAGGCTCAACAAATTCCAGCTCTGGATGAGCATTTTGAGCAGCTTCTCTCCACTTGGGCACAGGTTCAGAGGACCCACAGTCAGTCATTTCAGCGACATCAGAGGCATGCCAATCGTAGACGGCTGCCAGCGGTCTCCTTTCAGGTTGGGGATAGGGTATGGCTCTCCTCCAGAAATCTCAATTTGCAGGTGCCCTCCAACAAGCTGGCTCCCCGGTTCATTGGTCCGTTCAAAGTTATCCATAAAGTTAACCCCGTCTCGTACGCATTGGAACTCCCAGCCTCTATGCGTATACACAATGTGTTCCATGTATCTCTGTTAAAACCCTTGGTTTGCAACCTCTACACTACCACTCCAGTGATCCCTGGGCCGGTGGATGTTCAGGGCCAAGAGGAGTACGAAGTCCAGAGTATCATTGATTCTAGGAGATTTAGGGGGCAGTTGCAATATTTGGTCCATTGGAAGGGATATGGACCTGAGGAGCGTTCCTGGGTGGATCATAAGGACCTCCATGCGCCCAGATTGTTGTACAGCTTCCACTCTAAATATCCCCAGAAACCAAGACCTCCGACAGGGAGAGGGGGTCTTTGAGAGGGGGGTACTATCACGGTTCCCGTGATCTCCCTCTGTCACTCTCTCTTGTGCTGCTCCCTTATTGGTTGAGCCTGTTTGGCCCGCCCCTGGTGACCCTTTTTATACCAGACTAGTGGCACCTGTCAGGTGCCCTTTCGTGGTGTTCCAGAGCCAGTGTTGCTGTTGCTGAGTTCCTGTGTTCCTGATTTCCGGTGTACCGATTTGGTCTGTTCTGACGATCCTCCTGTGTTCCTGCTCCGTGATCTGACCTGCTCCGCAGCGTTCTGTCTCAGTCTCTGCATTACCCAAGCAGCTAACGACATCAGTGGACTATTTGGCTCAAGCTATCACTCTACGGTTGGTCTCTATTACACGCCCGTGGGGGCTAGTGATTCACGCTCTTGTAGCATCAGTAGTCTACATTATACGCCCGTGGGGGCTATCCGCTAACTGCTCCGCAGCATTCTGTCAGTCTCTGCATTACCCAAGCAGCTAACGACATCAGTGGACTTAAGGTGTTGTGCAATCTAGCACCTATTGCTGCCTCTTATTCACCTTGGGCGTGCCAAACACCACAGCAGAGACTGACGATTCCTATGTATTTAACTATTGATTGCCAGTCATTACTCTGAGCCTGTCCTGTGACAGTATATGTATTATTTGTACTCCTGTATACTGGTCCTGTGAAGGTCTCTGTGTCTATCTCTTGGTATCTGCTGTGTAGCCTATTGAAGGCGACCTTGTTCGTTATTTTTTGTTTTAATAAAACTGTGTTTTATTCAAACCTGCTGTCTGAGTGTCTGAAAACCGTTACACTCTGACTACGTTCCTGTGTTCCTGCTCCGTGATTTGACCCGGCCTGGCTGACGTTCCTGCTCGTATCCTGATCTGGCTTGTATGAGAACCTGCTCCGTGATTTGACCCAGCCTGGCTGACGTTCCTGCTTGTATCCTGATATGGCTTGTCTGAGAACCTGCTCCGTGATTCGACCCGGCTTGTTTGACATTCCAGCTCCGTGACCTGCACCGGATACTTCTGCCCAGACTACATTCCAGCTTCCTCTGTCGCCGAGGTGACATTTTGACTTCCTCCTACTACTGTCCTGAGTGGTTGCAGTTGTTAACCTGTGCTGTGCTGAGATCCTGCTACCGAGCTGCTCCCTGCAGAGCTGTGTTCCAACTATTGAGCCGTTTACTGTGCAGAGCTGTGTTCCAACTTTCGAGCCGTTAACCCGTGCAGAGCTGTGTTCCAACTATCGAGCCGTTAACCTGCGCAGAGCTGTGTTCCAACTATCGAGCCATTAACCCGTGCAGAGCTACGTCCCGGTTCTGAGCCTCCAGTCTGGTACAGAGTGTTGCATACGGCTCTGGCTGCTACTGTGCAAGTCTCTGTTGTTACGGCCGTGGGGGCTATTGGCTCAAGCTCTTGCAATCCGGTTGCTTCCGTTACGCCCGTGGGGGCTATTGGCTCAAGCTCTTACATTCCAGTTGCCTTCGTTGTCATGCCCGTGGGGGCAATTGGCTCAAGCTCTGGCAGTCTACTTGCTCCGTTAATACGCCCGTGGGGGCTACCGTCCAAGTGCAGCAGGTTCTGGGTTGCAGGTTCCTCTTTGCTGGACAGTTATCTCAGTATTATGAACATTTGGTGTTGAGTCCTCTCCACCTTTTACTGCCTTTATCTCCTTGGGCATGCCAATCATCACAACTGAGACGGACTGATTACTGTGTTAACCCTTGTATCTCTGTACTCAGTATCTGCCATTTGCCTGTGCTATTTTATGCTATACCTGTATATTGGTCACACTATTGCCTTCCTGCTGCTACGCAGTGCTACCTATAGGGGGCGATCTTTGTCCTTTATTTTGTTCTTAATAAAACTGTATTTTATTTCACCTACTGGTCTGAGTGTCTTGAAAACCGTGACAGTACGAAAGGGCCATGACCTCAGACAGTAAGGGTGAGAATAATGCACAAAACATCCACTGGAGAATGGATGTTCACGAACAGCGCCTAGACCAATTGGCATTGGCCTTACAAATGTTAATTGAGCGAATGGTACACCCTGACAAACCAAGCCAAAATCTGGTGGTCTCCACGGTTACGACACCGGATAATCAGTCTGTGGCTCCTCTTGCTCATCCCAGAGGTCTAATGGCAGCGTTAAGATATGATGGAGAACCTAACCTATGCAGTGGCTTTATTAATCAATTGGAGATCTTCTTGGAATTAATGCCCCAGGCATTTCCTAACGACAGTAGTAAGGTCGGATTCATGATTTCCCTGCTGACAGACAGAGCACTGGCATGGGCCAACCCTCTTTGGGAAAATGCCAAACCCTGCACTCGGAACTTTGATGAATTTGTAAGACAGTTCTGCAGAGTGTTTGAGGTTCCTGGTAGAACTGCCTCTGCTGCCAAAAGGTTAATGGAAATACAGCAGGGCGAGCGTACCTTGGGCGATTACGTCATTGAATTTTGGACCTTGGCAGCAGAGGTTGGTTGGAACAACTAGGCACTGGTGGCAGCATTTGCTCAGGGCATGTCCGATACCATTAAAGATGAAATTACTGCCAGGGAGGTACCCAGTGGCCTGGTAGAATACATTGAGTATGTTATGCTCATTGATTCTTGCATTTGCGAGAGACGGTTGGCAAGAAGGGCGAAATCCAGAAATATCAGGCATGGTAATCCTTTTAACCCACCCTTTCCTCCAGTTCCTCCTGAACGGTTTCCAGAGGCAAGTGAACCAATGCAGCTAGGGTTCACCAGACTTACTAAGGAGGAACGGGCAAACCGCAAAAGGCTGGGATTATGCTTGTATTGTGGCAAGGCTGGGCACTTAATACGCACATGTCCGGTGAAACCGGGAAACGGACGCACCTAGGGTACCTTGAGGGACAGGCCCTAGGTGGTGTACAGCAGTCCCTTGATTCTAGCACACAGAAACCCACCATCCAGGTGGCATTTTCTTGGGCAGACCTGTCTGTATTGGTCATGGCACTGGTGGACTCCGGTGCAGCAGGATACGTTATAGATTAGTCCTTTGAGGCCATTGATGGCCGACCTTTGGAACCTGCATTTATTACTATTGAAACCATTCCTATTTCTATGACTATTGGGGCTCTTCACAAGGAGGAATTACACTTCCAAATAATTTGTTCTCCTCATCATGCAGTCATACTGGGGTTTCCCTGGCTACTATTACACAACCCGCAGTTTGACTGGCAGAGATGTGAAGTTAAGTCTTGGTCTGAATACTGTGCTAAGAACTGTCTGTCCCACCCTGTCAAGATTTGCTGTACCTCCCCTTCCGTGCCAGCTGAATATCGAGAATTCAGTGACGTATTCAGCAAGGAGGAGGCTAGCGCATTACCTTCACATAGACCCTATGATTGCGCTATTGATCTGGCCCTGGGTGTGGTGCCTCCCAGGGGTCGCAATTATCCACTGTCATGTGATGAGACAAAGGCTATCGATGAATTCATAGAGGATGCCCTCAAGAGAGGGATGATTTGCAAGTCTTCCTCTCCGGCTGGTGCCGTTTTTTTCTTTGTGAAAAAGAAAAATGGCGAGCTAAGACCTTGTATCAATTACCGGGGGTTGAACAAGCTTATGTCTAAGAATGCCTACCCCATTCCACTCATAACCAAATTATTTGACAGGTTGAAGGGATCTTCCATCTCCACTAAACTTGATCTCAGGGCTGCTTACAACCTGATCAGAATCAAGGCGGGAGATGAGTGGAAGACGGCATTCAATACCAGATCAAGGCATTATGAATATCTGGTTATGCCATTCAGGTTATGTAACGCACCGGCAGTGTTCCAGGAATTCATTAATGACATCCTTCGTGACATGCTGCAATCCTGCGTGGTAGTCTATCTTGATGATATATTGATTCACTCTGCCAATCTTACGCAGCATGTTAAGGATGTTTCTGAGGTTTTGTTACGATTACGTAAAAACAAACTATTCTGTAAACTTGAGAAATGCGAATTTCATAGGTTCCAAGTACCCTTCCTGGGGTTCGTGATTTCTGTAAATGACATTGCTATGGACCAAGAGAAATTGGCAGCAGTACTACAGTGGCCTCGCCCTAAGGGGTTAAAAGCGATCCAATGCTTTTTGGGCTTCGCCAATTATTCTAGGTAATTTATTCAGAACTTCTCTACGATTGTGAAACCGTTGTCTGACTTAACACGTTAAGGTGCGACTCCCTCTCAATGGTCCGCGGCAGCGGAGAACGCTTTCGAGACTCTTAAGTCTGCTTTTGCCTCAGCTCCAGTACTGTCCCAAACCAACCCTGCCCTACCATTCACATTGGAGGTCGATGTCTCTGAAGTTGGGGTTGGGGCAGTACTCTCCCAACGTCCGGTGGAGGGTGGTTCACTGAAACCTTGTGGGTTCTTTTCAAAGAAACTCTCTATTGCCCATTCTAAGAATGGCAGGGCAGATGCGCTGTCCAGACAATTTGCTTCAGACATTGATAGGGAGAAAGAACCAGTACATATTATTCAGCCCGATCGTATCTTGGCTACTGTACGTACTAGCATCACTTCGCCACTGGGGGAGGAAATATTGGCGTCTCAAGCAAGGGCTCCCCCAGAAACTCCTATGGGCAAGTGTTTTGTGGATGAGCCATTCCGTGCCCGTCTATTAGAGACATACCATTCGTCTAAGGCTGCTGGGCATATCGGAAGGGATACGCTTATATGGTCTTTAACACAATTGTTTTGGTGCCCCTCCCTCAGAGCCGATTGCTCCATTTTTACTGCTGCCTGTGCCACCTGTGCCCGTGCCAAGACACCCAGGCATCTCCCAGTGGGCCTACTCCAGCCTGTACCTAATGGTGAACGTCCCTGGTCCCATATATCTATTGGCTTTCTGGGGTAACTGCCAGTCTCTAAGGGGTACTCATTCATTCTGATGGTGGTAGACAGATTCTCAAAAATGGCTCATTTCGTGCCCCTCCCTGGCCTTCCGTCGGCCCAGGAATTGGCTATGGTTTTCGCCAAGGAGGTGTTTCGCTTGCACGGGGTACCCAGAATGGTGGTGTCAGATCGTGGGAGCCAGTTCATATCCAGATTTTGGAGGGCATTTTGTGGTCAGATGGGCATCCAATTGTCCTTCCGCCTACCATCCCCAGACCAATGGAGCCGCTGAGCGTGCCAATCAGGGACTGGAGCAGTTCCTGCGTTGCTTTGTAAATGATCATCATGACAATTGGTCCGACCTGTTGCCGTGGGAAGAGTTCGCCAGGAACTGTGTAGTTAATTCATCATCCGGGAGCTCCCCGTTTCTAATCAACTACGGGTTCCAGTCGTGCTTGCTCCCGGACTCATTTCAGGAGCAACAGATTCCAGCTCTGGATGAGCATATCGAGCAGCTTCGCTCCACTTGGGCACAGGTTCAGAGGACCCTCTGTCAGTCATTCCAGCGACAACAGCGGCATGCCAATAGTAGACGGCTGCCAGCGGTCTCCTTCCAGGTAGGGGACAGGGTATTCAAAGTGCATAAGAAAAAAAGAAAACACACAAGAGCGCCCAATAGTGTAATACTATAAATACTTCAATAAATGGGAACAAAATAAGAACTGCACTCACTTGTAAAGATGGTCAGATAACTGATACCAGCACATCTGACAAGCAGGCATGTGGAGATAATATCCCCGTCTCCACTCAGGGTTGGACCGATGTCCTCACGATGTATAGGATCACCAACAAACACACAGTGGCAGATTCCTCATTAAAAATGTATTCACCAATGCTACAAAATACAAATATATTAAAATGCGGGCTGCAACGCTAACGTGTTTAGCAGCAACAACGCTGCTTTTTCAAAGCTTAATCGAGCCAGCAAGTGATTAAAACGTGACGAATACAGCCGCCTAAACATACACCGAAACATAAATACACTCGGCTGGGTGCGTGATTGGACAGAAACACATACCAAATGGAACTGTATGGTAAAATGACACATAATATCTTAATCTACAAAAGTGATATTACAACAATAGAAATAATTAAACAATCCCCTTTGAATCAAAAATCATCAGCATGTCTTGGTAATAGACTAAGGATCTTGTATCAATAAAACATTTAAAACATAAATGATGGGCACTCCAGTTTATTAATTAGAACTGAATGGATACCCTATAAACAGAAATACTCATATTACCAAAATGTGCTAATATGGATATACCACATTACCAAAACGTGCTAATATGGATATACTGAATGAATGATTATAAAAGATGTAAATGTATACATGAAAATGTATTAATATAAATATATACCAAAGTGTATTAATAAAAATGTGCTAAATGGATGATTGTAAAAAATGTAAATGTGTGAGATGTATGTTAACCCCTGTAAAAAGTGGGTCATACTGGGAAAGTGATTGAGAAATAATAAATAATAAAAAATAAAATCTTATCTCAATGAAACTTGTATAATGAGCTCTCCTTTTTATAAGAGAATACTCATACACCCAAACTATATTTATTTAGATATATATGAACAAACTATAAAATGACGTGATGTGTACATGAATTGTATGTGTGAATGGTTATAAAGAATGTGATTGTGTGTTTATAAATAGTTATGAATCATGTAGGTTGCATATTAATCCATGTGATAAGTGAGTGAAACTCAAAAATAATCAAGAATGGAATAAAAAATAAAAAAACTGAGGATCTTACCTCGATGAGACTTAAAATGATGAGCTCTCCATTCTATAAGAGAATACTCTTATACCCAAAAAATATGGTTAAATAAATAAACTGATAAAATAATGTGATGTATGGGTGAAATGTGTATTTGAACACATGAAAAAGTGAAGATGTGATAACACAACATAAATAATTATAAATATGTATACATATATGTATAAAGGTCAACAACCGTTAGAATCCAGCGTCAATATGTGCATATATGAATGTACAAGAGAGAAAAAAAAAAAAAACTTAATTCTTAGGTGTCCTATACATTCATTGAGTCCCAATGGTATAAGGGACAATAATCTAGATATCCAAAATCTCTCTATTAACTAAACGTTGGATTATATCATAGGTATTAGATATTGCAATATGCTCAATTGGTATAAGCTTCAAGGTCTCTGTACTCTTGTCATGATGCTGTAAAAAGTGCCTAGAGACACTATGTTGGGTGAAACCCCTATAAATATTTCTCTTATGTTGACCTATCCTTGTCCTCAGCTTTTGTGTGGTGCGACCAACATACTGAAGGCCGCACCCACACGTTAATAAATATATAACAAAACTGGATCCACAATCCATCTTACTCTTGATGAAAAACTTTTCACCAGTAGCATTGGATATAAAGAAGGTGGCTCTATCATCAATAAAAGGACAGGTCAAACATCTCACTACATTACATCTGGATATACAATCTCCTAATCCATCTGTCCTTAACCCCTTCCTCTCAGGATTATTAAAATACTCACTGATCCCTCTCAATTTTCGAACTTTAATACTACTTTCCTTCAGGGTGATACTAGGGAGCTATCACGGTGCCCGTGATTCGTGCTGCTCCCTGTCTGTCACTTGCTGAGTATACGTGATTGGCTGTCTGTCTTTAGCCCTCCTCATACAGCCTTTTTAAACCCAGGGTGAGCACTTCCAGGTTGCCCTTTCGTGGTGTTTCTGACTCCTCTGCCTGACCTGCTTGTCAGATCTCTGGGCCTGTTTCCAGTGTTCCTGTATGCTACGTTCCGGTGTTCCAGTGTTCCATTGTTCCTGTACGTTAATGTTCCGGTGCGCCAGCGTTCCAGTGTTCCTGTATGCTAACGTTCCGGTGTTCCAGTGTTTCAGCGTTCCTGTGTGCCTGTATTCCGGGGTTCCTGTGCTCCAGCACCGTGCGGGTTAACTTGTACGAGTTTCTGAGTCTCAAGCTCCAGCTGTCACTTCGGCGACATTGTTCTCCTCGCTATTTGCATACACATTGTTGTTTCCAGCGTGCGGACTCTGGTTTACTCCACTAACCTGGTTGCAATACACATTGAAGGTTCCGGCATACGGACGCTGGTTTACTCCACTAAACCTGGTTGCTATATACATTGTTGATCCCAGCGTGCGGACGCTGGTTTACTCCACTAGACTGGTTGCGAGATACATTGTTGGTTCCAGCGTGCGGATGCTGGTTTGCTCCACTACCTGGTTGCAATACACATTGATGGTTCCTGCGTGCGGACGCTGGTTTACTCCACTAAACCTGGTTGCGATATACATTGTTGGTCCCAGCGTGCGGACGCTGGTTTACTTCACTAAACCTGGTTGCTATATACATTGTTGGTCCCAGAGTGCGGACGCTGGTTTACTCCACTAGACTGGTTGCGAGATACATTGTTGGTTCCAGCATGCGGACGCTGGTTTGCTCCACTCCCTGGTTGCAATACACATTGATGGTTCCAGCGTGCGGACGCTGGTTTACTCCACTAAACCTGATTGCGATATACATTGTTGGTCCCAGAGTACGGACTCTGGTTTGCTCCATTAAACCTGGTTGTGATATACATCATTGGTCCCAGCGTGCGGACGCTGGTTTACTCCACTAGACTGGTTGCGATTTACACTGTTGTTTCCAGCGTACGGTCGCTGGTTTGCTCCATTAAACCTGGTTGCGCTATTTACCATTAGTCCCAACGTGCGGACGTTGGTTTGCTCCTATACATCCAGTACTGTGGTCAGTCGCTGTCCACTTCCTTGCAGTTGTCTGATTATCCTGGACAATAGACTTCTGCTGATTAGACCTCTATACTCATGCTCTCTGCTGTCTTAGTCACCTGACAGCTGGTCTACTTGCTCAGGCTGCCCTGCCCGGTATTGGTGAGGCCGGTAGAACCTTGACGACAGCATCCTGTAGGTTGCCTCACCCGGTATTGGCAGGGCCGGTAGAGCCTACTACAGTACTCCTTTGGGCTGCCCTGCCCGGTATTGGTAAGGCCGGTAGAACCTTGTATATCACCATTTTTAAGGTTGCCTTACCCGGTATTGGCAGGGCCGGTAGAGCCTACATTTTGCATGCCATTGGGCTGCCTTGCCCGGTATTGGTAAGGTCGGTAGAACCGGTATACGTCATCTCACTGTTGCCTTACCCGGTATAGGCAAGGCCGGTAGAGCCTGTCATTAAACTGTCACTTGGGTTGCCTTGCCCGGTATTTAGGCAAGGCCGGTAGAACCTATTGTATGTTCTATTACTGTTGGTAGAACCTATTGGATATTCTATTACTGTTGTATTGTTATGTATGTTTACCCTACGGGGACTGCCTTTAACTTTTAATAAAGTTAAGTAATTTTACCAAACCTTAAGTCTGAGAGTCTTCAAAAACCGTGACAGTACGAAAGGTCCATGACCTCAGACACTAAGAGTGACGGTAATGCACAGAATATCCATTGGAGGATGGATATGTACGAGCAACGTTTGGATCAGCTAGCGGTTGCTATCCAAACTATTCTTGAACGCACGGTACTTGCAGATAAGTCCGGTGCTAACCCTGTGGTCCCGCCAATTCCGACACCGGAGAATGAGTCTAAGCCCTCAGGGGCCGCAGTTAAAGGGTTAACGGCTTCTGCACCCTTGCCGCTGAGATATGACAGTGACCCTCAACTATGCAGAGGGTTTATTAATCAACTTGAAATATTTATGGAATTGACGGCACACGCATTTCCTAGTGATCGCAGCAAGGTTGGGTTCATGATATCCCTGCTGACTGGCAGAGCATTGGCTTGGGCCAACCCACTTTGGGAAAACACTAAACCTTGCACAAAGAATTTCTGTGATTTTGTGCAATCCTTTCGGAGAGTATTTGAGCCTCCTGGTAGAACTACCTCTGCTGCTAAACGTCTCATGGAGATACAACAGGGCAGGCGCACGGTTGGCGATTATGCCATTGAATTCCGCACCTTGGCAGCAGAGGTAGGATGGAATAACGAGGCCCTGTTGGCAGCCTTTGCTCAAGGATTGAGTGGCCAGATTAAAGATGAGATTGCAGCTAAAGAATTACCTACTGACCTAGATGATTATATCAAATACGTGATTCTAATTGACTCCAGAATACGTGAAAGATTAACCGCCAGAGAGCGACGATTACGGTTAAAGAGTAATGGGTCCAGTAGCATATTTTGCCCACCCAACCCTCCCTCTGCATCCAAACCTAGTGAACTTATTTCGGAACCAAGTGAAACTATGCAGATGGGGTTCACTAGGTTAACTAAGGAGCAGAGAAGGTGTCGCAAGACACAAGGATTATGTCTGTATTGCGGCAAAAATAGTCACCTATTAAGATCTTGTCCGGTACGTCCGGGAAACGCACACACCTAGGGTACCTTGGGGGACAGGCCCTAGGTGGTGTCCAATCGTCCCCATTGTTGGGCACACTTAAACCCACCATACAGGTGGTATTGTCATGGGCACAACGCTCAGTTGAGGTTTTGGCCTTAGTTGATTCTGGCGCTGCTGGGTAATGGACAATACCTTTGCTGAATTGCACGGGGTACCACGGATTGAGAAAGAAACCCCTCTTGCTATTGAAGCAATTGATGGCAGACCTTTGGAACCCGCCCAAGTTACTTTTGAAACAATGCCCTTGTCCGTGACTATTGGGACTCTTCATAAGGAAGAGCAGCAGTTCCAATTGATTAATTCTCCTCACCATGCAGTGATTTTGGGCTTTCCTTGGTTACAGTTGCACAACCCACAATTTGATTGGCAAAAATGTGAGATTGCTGCTTGGTCTCAGTTCTGTATGGATAAGTGCGTTACCCATCCTGTTAAGGTCTTGTGCACCTCCCCTTCACTACCTGATGCCTACCAGCAGTTTAGCGACGTTTTCAGTAAGGGAGAGGCCGGCGCCCTACCTCAGCACAGACCATACGATTGTCGCATAGAACTGAGTCCTGGAGCAGTACCACCGAGGGGACGCACGTATCCATTGTCTTGTGAGGAGAACCAAGCTATGGAGGAATACATAGAAGATGCCCTCAGTAGAGGGATCATTAGGAAATCTACTTCTCCGGCCAGTGCCGGGTTCTTTTTTGTTAAGAAAAAAAGTGGCGAACTGCGACCTTGCATAGACTATCGTGGGCTGAATAAGCTGATGGCAAAAAATGCCTACCCTATACCACTCATCACCGAGCTGTTTGATAGACTTAAGGGGTCCTCGATTTTCACCAAATTGGACCTAAGGGCAGCCTACAATTTGATACGTATCAGAGCCGGTGATGAGTGGAAAACTGCCTTCAATACGAGATCTGGGCATTATGAATACCTAGTCATGCCATTTGGTCTATGTAATGCTCCTGCAGTATTTCAAGAACTGATCAATGACGTTCTTAGAGATATGTTACAATCTTGTGTCGTAGTCTATCTTGACGACATACTTATCCACTCCAAAGACCTGTCACAACACATCAAGGATGTGTCTGAAGTCTTGCTGCGCTTACGAAAAAATAAATTATTCTGTAAACTGGAGAAATGCGAGTTCCACAAAACCAGTGTACCGTTTCTGGGGTTTATAATTGGCAAAGACGGCATTGCCATGGATAAAGAGAAATTGACTGCAGTCTTACAATGGCCTAAACCCAAGAGCCTCAAAGCCATCCAACGATTTCTGGGCTTCACCAATTTTTACAGGAAGTTTATTAAAAACTTCTCCCCTATTGTGAAACCTCTGTCTGACCTCATGCATAAGGGCGCTAACCCATCCCTCTGGCCGGTGGCTGCTGAAGAGGCCTTTGAGAAGTTGAAGGTAGCCTTTGCTGAAGCGCCTCTGTTGTCCCACCCTAATCCAATACTCCCCTTTACTTTGGAAGTTGATGCCTCAGATATTGGGGTCGGGGCGGTGCTCTCTCAGCGACAGGTTAAAGGCGGTACACTCAGACCCTGTGGATTCCTCTCAAAAAAATTGACTGGTGCTCAAAGTCATTACGAGATTGGTGATCGAGAATTACTGGCCATTATCCTCGCTCTCAAAGAATGGCGTCATTTACTTGAAGGCACAAAAAACCCCGTTTTGATCCTGACTGATCACAAGAATCTGACGTATCTTTCTGAGGCCAAGAGACTGTCTTCTTGCCAGGCCAGATGGGCACTGTTTCTATCCCGATTCAATTTCGTTGTATCATACCTGCCGGGATCAAAGAATGTTAGGGCTGATGCTCTGTCTAGACAATTTGAAGCAGAGGTTGACAGAGAGGAGGCACCAGCACCTATCATTCAACCTGATCGAATATTGGCTACCATACGTACTAGTATTACTTCACCACTAGGGGAGGAGATTTTGGCATCTCAAGCCTCTGCTCCCCATGAGACTCCAGCGGGCAAATGTTTTGTCGCTGAGCCATTCCGTACTCGATTACTTGAGACCTACCACTCCTCTAAGGCTGCGGGACATATTGGTAGGGATCAATTGTTCTGGTCTCTCTCTCAGCTATTTTGGTGGCCTTCTATGAGAGCTGATTGTGCCAATATTGCGAAAGCCTGTGCCACCTGTGCCCGTGCCAAAACCCCTAGACATCTCCCTGTGGGCTTGCTTCAGCCGGTGCCTAATGGTGAACGCCCTTGGTCTCACGTCTCTATCGACTTTATGGGAGAATTGCCCAGGTCTAGTGGGTACTCCTTCATATTGATGGTGGTAGACAGGTTCTCTAAAATGGCACACTTCGTACCCCTCCGTGGTCTTCCTTCGGCTAAAGAAATGGCAATGGTATTCGCTCGAGAAATATTTCGGTTACATGGAGTACCCAGGGTGCTGGTGTCTGACAGGGGGAGCCAGTTTGTGTCCAGATTCTGGAGGGAATTTTGCGAACAGATGGGCATACAGCTATCATTTTCCTCTGCATATCATCCCCAGACTAACAGGGCCGCTGAGAGGGCCAATCAAGGATTGGAACAGTTTCTGCAATGTTTTATGACTGACCATCAGGATAATTGGGCCGACTTGTTGCCTTGGGCAGAGTTCGCCAGGAACTGCGCAGTTAATTCTTGATCAATTATGGGTTCCAACCCTGTCTGCTCCCGGATTCCTTTCAATCACAGCAGATTCCAGCTCTAGATGAGCATATAGAGCAACTCCGTTCCACATGGGCACAAGTTCAGAGGGCATTGGGCCAGTCTTTTCAGCGACATCAGCGTCATGCCAATCGCAGAAGGCTTCCAGCGGTTTCCTTCCAAGTCGGGGATAGAGTATGGCTGTCTTCCAAGAATCTAAAGCTCAAGGTCCCATCTAATAAGCTGGCACCTCAGTTCATTGGTCCTTACAAGATCATTCGCAAAATTAACCCTGTTTCTTATGCCTTGGAATTGCCTGCTTCTATGCGCATTCATAATGTATTCCATGTGTCTCTCCTTAAACCTCTGGTTTGTAACCGTTATACTACCACACCTGTGATGCCAGGTCCTGTTGAAGTCGAGGGGCAGGAGGAGTATGAAGTACAAAACATTATTGATTCCCGCAGACGTAGAGGAGGGGTACAGTATCTGGTGCATTGGAAAGGTTATGGTCCTGAGGATCGTTCCTGGGTAGACAGTAAGGACCTTCATGCACCCAAGTTATTACGAGTATTTCATGCCAAATACCCTCGGAAGCCTGGACCCTACTCTAGGAGAGGGGGTCTTTGAAAGGGGGGTACTATCATGGTGCCCGTGATTCATGCTGCTCCCTGTCTGTCACTTGCTGAGTATAGGTGATTGGCTGTCTGTCTTTAGCCCTCCTCATACAGCCTTTTTAAACCCAGGGTGAGCAATTCCAGGTTGCCCTTTCGTGGTGTTTCTGACTCCACTCTGCCTGACCTGCTTGTCAGATCTCTGGGCCTGTTTCCAGTGTTCCTGTGTGCTACGTTCCGGTGTTCCAGTGTTCCAGTGTTCCTGTACGTTAATGTTCCGGTGCGCCAGCGTTCCAGTGTTCCTGTATTCTAACGTTCTGGTGTTCCAGTGTTCCAGCGTTCCTGTGTGCCTGTATTCCGGGGTTCCTGTGCTCCAGCACCGTGCGGGTGAACTTGTATGAGTTTCTGAGTCTCATGCTCCAGCTGTTGCTTCGGCGACATTGTTCTCCTGGCTATTTGCATACACATTGTTGTTTCCAGCGTGCGGACGCTGGTTTACTCCACTAACCTGGTTGCAATACACATTGAAGGTTCCGGCATACGGACGCTGGTTTACTCCACTAAACCTGGTTGCTATATACATTGTTGGTCCCAGCGTGCGGACGCTGGTTTACTCCACTAGACTGGTTGCGAGATACATTGTTGGTTCCAGCGTGCAGACGCTGGTTTGCTCCACTACCTGGTTGCAATACACATTGATTATTCCAGCGTGCGGACGCTGGTTTACTCCACTAAACCTGGTTGCGATATACATTGTTGGTCCCAGCGTGCGGACGCTGGTTTACTCCACTAAACCTGGTTGCTATATACATTGTTGGTCCCAGCGTGCGGATGCTGGTTTACTCCACTAGACTGGTTGCGAGATACATTGTTGGTCCCAGCGTGCGGACGCTGGTTTACTCCACTAAACCTGGTTGCTATATACATTGTTGGTTCCAGCGTGCGGACGCTGGTTTGCTCCAGTCCCTGGTTGCAATATACATTGAAGGTTCCAGCGTGTGGACGTTGGTTTACTCCATTAAACCTGGTTGTGATATACATCATTGGTCCCAGCGTGCGGACGCTGGTTTACTCCACTAGACTGGTTGCGATTTACACTGTTGGTTCCAGCGTACGGTCGCTGGTTTGCTCCATTAAACCTGGTTGCGCTATTTACCATTAGTCCCAACGTGCGGACGTTGGTTTGCTCCTATACATCAAGTACTGTGGTCAGTCGCTGTCCACTTCCTTGCAGTTGTCTGATTATCCTGGACAATAGACTTCTGCTGATTAGACCTCTATACTTATGCTCTCTGCTGTCTTAGTCACCTGACAGCTGGTCTACTTGCTCAGACTGCCCTGCCCGGTATTGGTGAGGCCGGTAGAACCTTGATGACACCATCCTGTAGGCTGCCTCACCCGGTATTGGCAGGGCCGGTAGAGCCTACTATAGTACTCCTTTGGGCTGCCCTGTCCGGTATTGGTAAGGCCGGTAGAACCTTGTATATCACCATCTTTAAGGTTGCCTTACCCGGTATTGGCAGGGCCGGTAGAGCCTACATTTTGCATGCCATTGGGCTGCCTTGCCCGGTATTGGTAAAGCCGGTAGAACCGGTATACGTCATCTCAAGGTTGCCTTACCCGGTATAGGCAAGGCCGGTAGAGCCTGTCATTAAACTGTCACTTGGGTTGCCTTGCCCGGTATTTAGGCAAGGCCGGTAGAACCTATTGTATGTTCTATTACTGTTGGTAGAACCTATTGTATATTCTATTACTGTTGTATTGTTATGTATGTTTACCCCACGGGGACTGCCTTTAACTTTTAATAAAGTTAAGTCATTTTACCAAACCTTAAGTCTGAGAGTCTTCAAAAACCGTGACAGGAGCTTACTCGGGGCTATTATATTTTTGAGTGTCTTTGATCTTCTAAATATAATTCTAGGTTCATCAGTCAAACTTCTCTTCAATAGGGGATCCATATTCAAGATTTTCCAATGCTTTTTAATAATTTGGGCTATTTCCCTTGATCTCATATTAAATCCCGTTATGAATGCTGGAACATCATTAAACTGTTTTGTCCTATTCTTTTCCTTTTTACCCCAATTCAATTCTTTATAATCTCTCGTTTTTTTGATACGAATCCTCAATCAATTTCCTAGGATACCCTTTCTCATGGAATCAATCCTTCAATATTTCAGATTGAAGGTCATAATCCTTCAATGAATAACAATTCCTCTTGATTCTCCTGAATTGTCCGTATGGCACATTCCTTAGCCATTTTCTATGATGACAACTGTCGAATCTAAGGAAACTGTTTCTATCAACTGACTTAAAATAAGTTTTTGTCCTAATGATCTCATTTGGAACCCCAACCAAATCCAAATCTAAAAATTGGATATTGTTGGAATGATACGTATTCGTAAATTCTATACCCCATATATTGTTATTAAGATGAGCCACAAAATTCTCGAGTCCGAGAACGTCACCCCCCCATACAATAAGAATATCATCTATGAACCGGCTATAAAGAACCAGATCCGCACCAAAACACCCCTGGTCATAAACCATAGATTCTTCCAAATAACCCATAAAAAGGTTAGCGTAGCTCGGCGCGAATCTGGTTCCCATAGTGGTCCCCCTAACCTGGAGGTAGCGACGACCATCAAACTCGAAATAACTGTGAGTAAGAATATGTCTGATGGCTTCCAATAAAAAATTGATCTGACAATTGGGCATAAGAAAATCCTGAAGGAGAAAATACTCCACAGCCATGAGACCCCCCTCATGAGGTATGTTCGAATAAAGGGTGGTGACATCTAATGTGGCCCAAATGAAATGTTCTTTCCACACTAAATTCCCTACAATATCCAAAACATGTTGAGAATCCCTAAAGTATGATCTAAGGCCCACGACATGTCTCTGAAGGTGGAAATCAACATACGTGGACAGATTTGAACTCAATGAGTCCACACCAGATATAATGGGATGACCTGGGGGATTAACAAGTGACTTAAGTACCTGTTACGGTTTTCAGACACTTCAGACAAAGGGTATGGTAAAACGCAGTTTTATTAAATGAATTAATGAGCAATATCGCCCTCTACAGGCACACAGGGTAAACAGGAACAAGTGTCTAGACCCTTACAGGCCAGTATACTGAGAACAGGCAGAGTAGAATATATGGACAAGAAATATATGCTAGGACTGGTAACCCAGACAGGGGCACATAATATTTAACTCAGTCCTCATCAGTCTTTGTTGTGGTGTAGTCACGCCCAAGGTGTAGCTGAAGCTTGTATAAGTATGAGGAGTCAATAACAAGTCTGTAGGAGAGCACTCGACTTGCACGACAGAACTGACCCAGAACGCTAGAGCAATAATGGATAGCCCCCACGGGCGTAACAAGTGTCACCAGTATTTGGGAACTGTGAGTCGTTAGCCCCCACGGGCGTAAACCGGAGACTACAAGCTGGAAGAGCAAGGCACGTTAGCCCCCACGGGCGTACAACGGAGACTGCAAGCTGCAAGTGTAAGGATCAAGCCCCCTCGGGCGTAAACGGAAGCCAATAGCTAGTGCCAGGTAGCCCCCACGGGCGTAAAATGACTCCACCAGTGCCAGTGCGTGGGCAAGATGACCACCGGTACGATACCGGAACAACTACCCTGCTTAGATGGACTATGAGCCGCCGTCTCTCAGGCCCAAGCGGCCGGCTCAGCAGTAGTAGCGTAGCACTGAACGGGTTAACTAAGCACTTGGTAGGAGGTGAGGCACAGCAAGGAATCAGCTCAGCAATCGGAATCGCCCTGATAATATCGTTCTGCAAGCTTAAGGAGACTCAGCAGTAATATAGCTCAGTAGCGTTTAACAGTGAACAGTGACTCAAGGGTTAAGGTCAGTCTCGAGCACAAGCGCGACTCCAGGAATAAGAATGTCGCCCAGTAGTCAGCAGCCGGAACGTAGATAGACTGGAACCGGGAACTGTGGAGAATCGTAGACGCGCCGGATCAGCAACAAGCAGGAACGTCAGCCAGGCCGGATCGGATACCAGAGCGGGTTCGTAGACAAGCCGGATCAGCAACAAGCAGGAACGTCAGCCAGGCCGGGTCGGATACCAGAGCGGGTTCGTAGACAAGCCGGATCAGCAACAGGCAGGAACACAGGAGAGTCTCAAGCAGGCCAAGTCGGTACACGGAAATCAGGAACGCAGAGAACAGCAGCAAGGCTCAGGAACACCACGAAAGGGCACCAGAATGGTGCCAGCGGCCAGTATAAAAAGGGTAACCAGGGGCGGGCCAACACAGCTCAGCCAATCAGGGAGCAGCACAGCAAAGAGTGACACACAGGATCACGGGGACCGTGAGAGTACCCCCCTCTCAAAGACCCCCTCTCCCTGCCGGAGGTCTTGGTTTCTGAGGGTATTTAGAGTGAAAGTTGCGCAAGAGCCTGGGCACGTGGAGGTCCCTCTGATCTACCCAGGAACGTTCCTCAGGGCCATATCCCTTCCAGTGGACCAAGTATTGCAACTTTCCTCTAAATCTCCTAGAATCAATGATACTCTGTACCTCATATTCCTCCTGGCCCTGAACATCCACCGGCCCAGGAATTACTGGAGTGGTAGTGTAGCGGTTGCACACCAATGGTTTCAACAGAGATACATGGAACACATTATGTATGTGCATAGAAGCTGGAAGTTCCAATGCATAGGAGACAGGGTTCACCTTACGGATAACTTTGAATGGGCCAATGAACCGAGGTGCCAGTTTATTGGAGGGCACTTGCAACTTGAGATTCCTGGAGGAAAGTCATACTCTGTCCCCCACCTGAAAGGAGACTGCTGGTAGCCGTCTACGATTGGCATGCCTCTGGTAGCGCTGAAATGACTGGCTGAGGGTCCTCTGCACCTGTGCCCAAGTGGAGCGAAGCTGCTCGATATTTTCATCCAGAGCTGGAATCTGTTGTGCCTGGAATGAGTCCGGGAGTAGACAGGGCTGGAACCCATAGTTAATGAGAAATGGGGAACTCCCGGACGATGAATTAACTGCACAATTCCTGGCAAACGCCGCCCAAGGCAACAGGTCGGCCCAATTGTCATGATGATCGGTTACAAAGCAGTGCAAGAACTGTTCCAGTCCTTGATTGGCACGCTCCGCGGCTCCATTGGTCTGGGGATGATAGGCAGAAGAAAATGACAACCGGATGCCCATCTGCCCACAAAATGCCCTCCAGAATCTGGACACGAACTGGCTCCCTCGGTCAGACACCACCACTCTGGGTACCCCGTGCAGCTGAAACACCTCCTTAGCAAATATCATAGCCAGCTCCTGAGCCGATGGAAGACCAGGGAGAGGCACGAAATGAGCCATCTTAGAGAACCTATCAACCACCATAAGGATGAATGTGTACCCTTTAGATGCTGGCAATTCTCCCAGAAAGTCGATGGAAATATGGGACCATGGTCGGTCGCCATAAGGGACAGGCTGGAGCAAGCCTACAGGGAGATGCCTGGGTGTCTTGGCACGGGCACAGGTGGCACAGGCTGCGGTAAATGCTGAGCAATCAGCCCTAAGGGACGGCCACCAAAATAACTGGGACATGGACCAATACAGCTGATCCCGTCTGATGTGCCCAGCCGCCTTAGATGAGTGGTAGGTTTCTAATAGACGGGTACGGAATGACTCATCAACAAAACACTTGCCTACTGGGGTTTCCGGAGGAGCCCTAGCCTGAGAGGCTAACATTTCTTCCCCCAGTGGCAAAGTGATACTAGTGCGAATAGAGGCCAGAATACGATCTGGCTGAATGATAGGTACTGGCTCCTCCTCCTTCTCAGTGTCTGACACAAACTGTCTGGACAAGGCGTCTGTCCTGACATTCTTGGAACCTGGCAGGTAGGAAACCACAAAATTGAACCTGGACAAAAAGAGCGCCATTCTGGCCTGACGTGAGGAGAGTCTCTTGGCCTCTGAAAGATATGTCAAGTTCTTGTGGTCTGTCAGAATTAGTACTGGTGTCTTAGTGCCTTCCAATAGGTGGCGCCACTCCTTCAGTGCCAGAATGATAGCCAAGAGTTCCCTGTCACCAATCTCATAATGGCTCTGGGCGCTGGACAGTTTTTTAGAGAAGAACACACAGGGTCTCAATGTACCACCTCCCACCGGGCGTTGGGAGAGTACTGCCCCAACCCCAACCTCAGAGGCATCAACTTCTAGGGTAAATGGCAGGGCTGGGTTAGGGTGGGACAGCACTGGAGCAGAAGCAAATGCAGCTTTCAGTGTTTTAAATGCGTTCTCAGCTGCCTCAGACCATTGAGAAGGAGTGGCACCCTTATGAGTTAAGTCAGACAAGGGTTTCACAATAGTGGAGATGTTCTGAATAAATTTCCTATAATAGATGGCAAAGCCCAGAAAGCACTGAATAGCCTTTAGTCCTTTGGGACGAGGCCACTGTAGTACTGCTGCCAACTTCTCCTGGTCCAGAGCAATGCCATCTACAGAAATCACGAATTCCAGGAAGAGTACCTGGGTCCTGTGAAATTCGCACTTCTCAATTTTACAAAACAATTTATTTTTACGTAGTCTAGTCAAGACCTCAGAGACATCCTTGATGTGTTGGGTAAGGTTATTAGAGTGAATTAATATGTCATCAAGATATACCACAACACAGGACTGTAGCATGTCCCGAAGGATGTCATTGATAAACTCTTGAAATACCGCAGGAGCATTACATAGTCCGAATGGCATTACCAGATATTCATAGTGCCCTGATCTGGTATTAAATGCCGTTTTCCACTCATCTCCAGCTTTAATTCTGATCAGGTTATACGCAGCCCGGAGATCGAGTTTAGTAAAGATGGAGGAGCCCTTTAACCTGTCAAATAATTCGGTAATGAGTGGAATGGGGTAGGCACTTCTAGACATTAGTTTATTTAAACCCCTGTAATCACTACAAGGTCTGAGTTCACCATTTTTCTTCTTTACGAAGAAGAACCCGGCACCCGCCGGAGAAGTGGACTTGCGGATAATTCCCCTCTTGAGGGCATCCCCAATATATTCCTCCATTGCCCTATTTTCCTCCACAGACAGCGGATAAGTGCGACTCCTAGGAGGCACCACTCCCGGGGGCAGATCAATGGCACAATCATAAGGTCTGTGCTGAGGCAGAGCGCCAGCCTCCCCCTTACTGAATACGTCACTGAATTCTTGGTATTCAGCTGGCACGGAGGGAGAGGTACACAACAACCTGACAGGGTGTGAGAGGCAATTCTCCGCACAGTATTCCGACCAGGACAGTATTTCACATTTTTGCCAGTCAAACTGGGGGTTGTGTAATGATAGCCATGGAAACCCCAGGATGACTGCATGGTGAGGAGAATTAATTATTTGAAAACGCACCTCCTCCTTGTGGAGAGCCCCAATTGCCATGGCAATCTGAATTGTTTCCATAGTGATAAATGCCGGTTCTAACTGCCTGCCATCGATGGCCTCAATAGCTAGAGGGGACTCCCTTTTGACTACCGGAATCTTGTGTAACTGAGCAAAGGAGTGGTCCATGAAACAGCCAGCTGCACCGGAGTCTACCAGAGCCAAAACTGATACAGAAGAGTCTGCCCATGTAACAACCACCTGAATGGTGGGTCTCAGTGTATTGGTATCCAGGGACTGTTGTATACCACCTAGGGCCTGTCCCCCAAGGTACCCTAGATGCGTTCGTTTCTCGGCCGTACCGGGCAATTGCGTAATTGGTGCCCAGCTTTACCACAGTATAGGCATAGGCCCATTCTTTTACGGTGCGCCCTCTCCTCCTTTGTCAGTCTGGTGAACCCGAGTTGCATTGGTTCACCAGTCTCAGCTGCAAGTTCAGGAGGACAGGGTGGCGAGGGTGGGTTCAAAAGACTACCGTGCCCACAGCTCCTCGATTTCGCCCTCTTAGCCATCCGTCTCTCGCGAATGCGGGAGTCAATGAGCATAACATAATCGATGTACTCATCCAGATCACTAGGCACGTCTCTGGCAGCAATTTCATCCTTTATGGAGTCTGATAGACCCTGTGCAAACGCTGCAACTAGCGCCTCGTTATTCCAGCCCACCTCTGCTGCCAAGGTTCGAAATTCAATAGCGTAATCGCCCAGGGTACGGTCGCCCTGTTGCATCTCCAGCAACCTCTTGGCAGCAGAGGCGGTTCTGCCAGGTATCTCGAACACTCTGCGGAACTGTCTTATGAACTCTTTAAAGTTCAGGGTACAGGGTTTGGCATTCTCCCACAAAGGATTCGCCCAAGATAATGCCTTGCCAGTTAATAGGGAAATCATGAAGCCAACCTTACTTCTGTCGTTAGGAAATGCCTGAGGCGTGAGTTCAAAGAATATCTCCAACTGGTTGACAAAGCCTCGGCATTGGTTAGGCTCGCAAAAATATCTTAACGGTAACAGCGCCGCCGCCGTGAACCCTCTGGTCTGCGTAGTAGGAACTACAGGCAGGTTCTCCGGTGTCGAGACTGGGGTGACCACCGGATTCTGATTAGGTCTGTCTAGGTGTACCGTACGCTCAAGTAAGGTCTGCAAGGCCAGTGCCAACTGGTCGAGGCGCTGCTTGTGAACATCCATTCGACAATGGATATTCGGTGTGCCTGTATCTCCCTTACTGTCTGAGGTCATGGCCCTTTCGTACTGTTACGGTTTTCAGACACTTCAGACAAAGGGTATGGTAAAACGCAGTTTTATTAAATAAATTAATGAACAATATCACCCTCTACAGGCACACAGGGTGAACAGGAACAAGTGTCTAGACCCTTACAGGCCAGTATACTGAGAACAGGCAGAGTAGAATATATGGACAAGAAATATATGCTAGGACTGGTAACCCAGACAGGGGCACATAATAGTTAACTCAGTCCTCATCAGTCTTTGTTGTGGTGTAGGCACGCCCAAGGTGTAGCTGAAGCTTGTATAAGTATGAGGAGTCAATAACAAGTCTGTAGGAGAGCACTCGACTTGCACGACAGAACTGACCCAGAACGCTAGAGCAATAATGGATAGCCCCCACGGGCTTAACAAGTGTCACCAGTATTTAGGAACTGTGAGTCGTTAGCCCCCATGGGCGTAAACCAGAGACTACAAGCTGCAAGAGCAAGGCACGTTAGCCCCCACGGGCGTACAATGGAGACTGCAAGCTGCAAGTGTAAGGATCAAGCCCCCTCGGGCGTAAACGGAAGCCAATAGCTAGTGCCAGGTAGCCCCCACGGGCGTAAAACGACTCCACCAGTGCCAGTGCGTGGGCAAGATGACCACCGGTACGGTACCGGAACAACTACCCTGCTTAGATGGACTATGAGCCGCCGTCTCTCAGGCCCAAGCGGCCGGCTCAGCAGTAGTAGCGTAGCACTGAACGGGTTAACTAAGCACTTGGTAGGAGGTGAGGCACAGCAAGGAATCAGCTCAGCAATCGGAATCGCCCTGATAATATCGCTCTGCAAGCTTAAGGAGACTCAGCAGTAATATAGCTCAGTAGCATTTAACAGTGAACAGTGACTCAAGGGTTAAGGTCAGTCTCGAGCACGAGCACGACTCCAGGAGTAAGAATGTCACCCAGTAGTCAGCAGCAGGAATGTAGATGGACTGGAACCGGGAACAGTGGAGAATCGTAGACACGCCAGATCAGCAACAAGCAGGATCGTCAGCCAGGCCGGATCAGATACCAGAGCGGGTTTGTAGACAAGCCAGATCAGCAACAAGCAGGGACGTCAGCCAGGCCGGGTCGGATACCAGAGCAGGTTCGTAGACAAGCCGGATCAGCAACGGGCAGGAACACAGGAGAGTCTCAAGCAGGCCAAGTCGGTACAAGGAAATCAGGAACGCATAGAACAGCAGCAAGGCTCAGGAACACCACAAAAGGGCACCAGACTGGTGCCAGCGGCCAGTATAAAAAGGGTAACCAGGGGCGGGCCAACACAGCTCAGCCAATCAGGGAGCAGCACAGCAAAGAGTGACACACAGGATCACGGGGACTGTGATAGTACCTTGGGTAGATGATAATACAACAGAATACGGGGATTCTTAACATATATAAATGATCGCTCGTCTTTATTGATGACACCTTCCCTATACGCTTTTTCAATTAACTCACAAAATTCATCATGAAATCTAGGGGTGGGATCTTCATCTAATAACTTATAATGATATTCATCACCCAAAATCCATTCAGCCTCTTTTAAATAATCAGATCTATCCTGAATAATAATGGCACCTCCTTTGTCCGCCGGCTTAACCACTATGTCCACAGTCTTCTTCAAAGTTACTAATGCTGATACTTCATCATTATTAAGATTTAAATTATCATTTCTCGTTGTGTTCTTCAAATTCTTAAAATCCTCCATAACTATAGCACTAAAACTTTCAACAAAGGGACCCTTCCACTGAACCGGAAAAAATGATGATTTTGCTTTTAGGCCGGATGAGACACTACCATTAATAATAAATTCAGTTGTATCATCAGAAAATGGCACCACTTCTCTATTATCGTAATCAAGAAGGGTCACATCTGTAATAATCGGTAGACTCCCCACTAGGCCTTTTCCCTTTAAAGATTTATTAGCAAAATAACGTTTTAAAGCTACCTTTCTAATAAAATCATTTAAATCTACAAATAAACTATACAAATCTGGTGTACTTGAAGGACAAAAGGACAAACCCTTACTTAAAACTGAACTTTCACTGGGGGTTAAATTATAACTTGAAAGATTAATAATATTCTTTTCCGTCTGCTCCCTTAAATTATATTCCCATCGATTTTGGATTTTTTTACTAGTGGATCCTCTCCCTCGAGAACCTCTATATTTCCTCTTTTGTTGGTGGACTCTTCTGTTCTTAAAGGCATAAACCTGTTGGGTTGATTCTTCCACCAATTTAGATCGCCTATTGGAAAAAGAAAATATCCCACTTTTAGATGTACTAGGGATACCATCCCTCTGATAACCAGAAATGGATGGTATTCCACTTCTAGATGTACTTGGCGCATTATCCCTCAAATAACTTGGATTTGATGGGATAACTGGATTTTCAATCTGATTATCCTGTATCTCTTGAATGAGTGTCAAAACCCCTGAATTACATTTGATGGGAATCTCCAACCCCATTTCGTGAGTTACTGATCCTGATTTCAGATCCCCCTTGTTGGAATTCACTAACCCCTGATTTCCCATCTCTTTTCTTTCACAATTACCTGAATCTTCACTTCTTAAAGTTCTTCTACCCAAGTAGGACTGTTGTCCATTGGTGTTCATAACACCACTGGACTTATTATCATTTCTTTGTGTAATGTTAAGATTCAAGGTATTTGTGGTATTCTTAGACTTTTGACGTACCCATTTATATATCTGGTTATTCTTATAGTCATTGCCATCCCTGAAAAATGTTTTCTTTTTCCTCTCTATAAGCTCAATCTGGTGACTTTTAACACTTTTATTTGTTCTTTCTTCAAATGTACTCAAGTCCCTTGTTGATCTCAAATTTTCAATTTCAGTTATTTTCTCCTTAATAGATTTGTTCAAAGACACCATTTTACTTTCTCTATATTCACTAAGGAGTTGCATTAAAGAGAATGAACAATTATCAAGAATATCATACCAACATTTCGTAAAATTGATGTCTTGCGCAAATGTAGGTGCCAATCCCATCCTTAAACCTCTTGGGATCATCCTAAATTCCCATTGTCCCACCATTGATTACATTCAGTTTTTAACAGATTCTCTGAGAAAACAATTTCCCAAAATCAGGCCCCTGAGATGAATCTACTACGGAGCCCTCATTAACTGAATCCACCTCACCCATCTTAAATCCATCAGACAATATTACACGTGTACTTACTCTTTCTCTATAAAACTGCATGATAACAGATGGTGACTACTTCAAAATTATTTGATGTTAACAAGAATAGATTACAATGAATAACAATAATTGTAATATTTTCAGTCCACCTCAAGGATAAAGTCTGATATGATGTCACCAGTTATTATCGCCAAATTCTCCCACCTCTGGGTCAGCTCACATCCACGGACCACATCCAGTAAATGACTACAACAAGAAGAAGTGAAGGGAGAACAGGACACCACAAGCGCCCATGTGTAGGATAATAAGGCTATAACTGGCCACCACCAACACCCTAAAGTGCGCACTCACAAAAATTGATGCTAGTGACTGGCATATGCCAACACTAGCTCAATCACGGCTGAGGTAATTGACTGCCCCCAGATACAGTATATCTGCTCCGTAGATGGGCTGCTCTCCTTATCCACGCTCTCCAAGAACGGTATAGACAATCCAAAGTGCATAAGAAAAAAAGAAAACACACAAGAGCACCCAATAGTGTAATACTATAAATACTTCAATAAATGGGAACAAAATAAGAATTGCACTCACTTGTATAGATGGTCAGATAAATGATACCAGCACATCTGACAAGCAGGCATGTGGAGATAATATCCACATCTCCACTCAGGGTTGGACCGATATCCTCACGATGTATAGGATCACCAACAAACACACAGCGGCATATTCCTCATTAAAAATGTGTTCACCAATGCTACAAAATACAAATATATTAAAATGCGGGCTGCAACGTTAAGGCATTTAACAACGCTGCTTTTTCAAAGCTTAATCGAGCCAGCAAGTGATTAAAACATGAGAAATACAGCCGCCTAAACATACACTGAAACATAAATACACTCGGCTGGGTGCGTGATTGGACCGATTCAAATGATCATAGTCCAATCACGCACACAGAACATTGCAACACAACATGATCCTGACTCTATCGAAACACATACCAAATGGAACTGTATGGTAAAATGACACATAATATCTTAATCCACAAAAATGATATTACAACAATAGAAATAATTAAACAATCCCCTTTGAATCGAAAATCATGAGCATGTCTTGGTAATAGACTAAGGATCTTAGAACATTTAAAACATAAATGATGGACCCTCCAGTTTATTAATTAGAACTGAATGGATACCCTATAAACAGAAATACTCATATTACCAAAATGCGCTAATATGGATATACCACATTACCAAAACGTGCTAATATGGATATACTGAATGAACAATTATAAAAGATGTAAATGTATACATGAAAATGTATTAATATAAATATATACCAAAGTGTATTAATAAAAATATGCTAAATGGATGATTGTAAAAAATGTAAATGTGTAAGTGAGTTGTACGTTAACCCCTGTAAAAAGTTGGCCATACTGGGAAAGTGATTGAGAAATAATAAATAATGAAAAATAAAATCTTATCTCAATGAAACTTGTATAATGAGCTCTCCTTTTTATAAGAGAATACTCATACACCCAAACTATATGATATATATGAACAAACTATAAAATGACATGATATGTACATGAATTGTATGTGTGAATGGTTATAAAGAATGTGATTGTGTGTTTATAAATAGTTATGAATCATGTAGATTGCATATTAATCCATGTGATAAGTGAGTGAAACTCAAAAATAATCAAGAATGGAATAAAAAATAAATAAACTGAGGATCTTACCTCAATGAGACTTAAAATGACTCTTACAACCGAAAAATATGGTTAAAAAAATAAACTAATAAAATAATGTGATGTATGGGTGAAATGTGTATTTGAACACATATGAAAAAGTGAGGATGTGATAACACAACATAAATAATTATAAATATGTATACATATATGTACAAAGGTCAACAACCGATAGAATCCAGCGCCAATATGTGCATATATGAATGTACAAGAGAGAAAAAAAAAACAACACCTTAATTCTTAGGTGTCTCTATACATTCATTGAGTCCCAATGGTATAAGGGTCAATAATCTAAATATCCAAAAACTCTCTCTATTGACTAAACGTTGGATTCTATCATAGGTATTAGATAGTGCAATATGCTCAATTGGTATAACCTTCAACGTCTCTGTACTCTTGTCATGATGCTGTAAAAAGTGCCTAGAGACACTATGTTGGGTGAAACCCCTATAAATATTTCTCTTATGTTGACCTATCCTTGTCCTCAGCTTTTGTGTGGTGCGCCCAACATGCTGAAGGCCACACCCACACGTTAATAAATATATAACAAAACTGGATCATTCATTCAGTATATCCATATTAGCACGTTTTGGTAATGTGGTATATCCATATTAGCACGTTTTGGTAATATGAGTATTTCTGTTTATAGGGTATCCATTCAGTTCTAATTAATAAACTGGAGGGCCCATCATTTACGTTTTAAATGTTCTATTGATACAAGATCCTTAGTCTATTACCAAGACATGCTGATGATTTTCGATTCTAAGGGGATTGTTTAATTATTTCTATTGTTGTAATATCATATTTGTAGATTAAGATATTATGTGTCATTTTACCATACAGTTCCATTTGGTATGTGTTTCGATAGAGTCAGGATCATGTTGTGTTGCAATGTTCTGTGTGTGTGTGATTGGACTTTGATCATTTGAATCGGTCCAATCACGCACTCAGCCGAGTGTATTTATGTTTCGGTGTATGTTTAGGCGGCTGTATTCCTCACGTTTTAATCACTTGCTGGCTCGATTAAGCTTTGAAAAAGCAGCATTGTTGCTGCGAAACACGTTAGCATTGCAGCCCGCATTTTAATATATTTGTATTTTGTAGCATTGGAGAATAAATTTTTAATGAGAAATCTGCCGATGCGTGTTTGTTGGTGATCCTATACATCGTGAGGACATCGGTCCAACCCTGAGTGGAGACAGGGATATTATCTCCACATGCCTGCTTGTCAGATGTGCTGGTATCAGTTATCTGACCATCTATACAAGTGAGCGCAATTCTTATTTTGTTCCCATTTATTGAAGTGTTTATAGTATTACACTATTGGGCGCTCTTGTGTGTTTTCTTTTTTTCTTATGCACTTTGGATTGTCTATACCGTTCTGGGAGAGCGTGGATAAGGAGAGCAGCCCATCTACGGAGCAGATATACTGTATCTGGGGGCAGTCAATTACCTCAGTCGTGATTGAGCTAGTGTTGGCATATGCCAGTCACTAGCATCAATTTTTGTGAGTGCGCACTTTAGGGTGTTGGTGGTGGCCAGTTATTGCCTTATTATCCTATACAGGGGCGCTTGTGGTGTCCTGTTCTCCCTTCCCTTCTTCTTGTTGGGGACAGGGTATGGCTCTCATCCAGAAATCTCAATTTGCAGGTTCCTTCCAATAAGCTGGCTCCCAGATTCATTGGTCCGTTTAAAGTTATCCGCAGGGTGAATCCTGTTTCATACGCTTTGGAACTCCCTGCCTCTATGCGTATACACAATGTGTTCCATGTATCTCTGCTGAAACCCTTGGTTTGCAATCGCTACACTACCTCTCCAGTAGTTCCTGGGCCGGTGGACGTTCAGGGCCAAGAGGAATACGAGATACAAAGTATTATCGATTCTAGGAGATTTAGGGGGAAGTTGCAATATTTGGTCCATTGGAAGGGCTATGGCCCTGAGAAACGTTCCTGGGTAGATCATAAGGACCTCCATACACCTAGATTATTGCGCAACTTCCACTCTAAATACCCCCAGAAGCCGAGACCTCCTGCGGGGAGAGGAGGCGTTTGAGGGGTGGTACTATCATGGTGCAGTGTTCCCCCTCATGTCACTCTCGCTTGTGCTGCGCTCCGATTGGTTGAGCCTGTTTGGGCCGCCCCTGGTGACCTTTTTATACTGGGCCAGTGGCACCTGTCAGGTGCCCTTTTGTGGTGTTCCTGAGCCAGTTTTGCTGTGCTGTGTTCCTGCGTTCCTGATTTCCGGTGTACCGACTTGGCTTGCTCTGACTACGTTCCTGTGTTCCTGCTCCGTGATTTGACCCGGCCTGGGTGACATTCCTGTTTATATCCAGATCTGGTTTGTCTGAGAACCTGCTCCGTGATTCGACCCAGCTTGTTCGATGTACCAGCTCCGTGACCTGCACCGGTTACTTCTGCCCAGACTACATTCCAGCTTCCTCTGTCGCCGAGGTGACATTTTGACTTCCTCCTACTACTGTCCTGAGCAGTTGCAGTTGTTAACCTGTGCTGTGCTGAGATCCTGCTACCGAGCTGCTCCCTGCAGAGCTGTGTTCCAACTATTGAGCCGTTTACCGTGCAGAGCTGTGTTCTAACTTTCGAGCCATTAACCCGTGCAGAGCTGTGTTCCAACTATCGAGCCATTAACCCGTGCAGAGCTGCGCCCCGGTTCTGAGCCTCCAGTCTGGTACAGAGTGTTGCCTTGGTGCTGAGCCGTTTCTCTCCTTGCAGTACAGTGAAGTTCGTTACCGCGCCCGGTAGGCGCACGGTTCTGGCTGCTACTGTGCAAGTCTCTGTTGTTACGCCCGTGGGGGCTATTGGCTCAAGCTCTTGCAATTCAGTTGCTTCCATTACGCCCATGGGGGCTATTGGCTCAAGCTCTTGCACTCTAGTTGCTTCCGTTACGCCCGTGGGGGCTATTGGCTCAAGCTCTTGCAATCCGGTTGCTTCCGTTACGCCCATGGGGGCTATTGGCTCAAGCTCTTGCATTCCAGTTGCCTTCGTTGTCACGCCCGTGGGGGCAATTGGCTCAAGCTCTGGCAGTCTACTTGCTCCGTTAATACGCCCGTGGGGGCTACCGTTCAAGTGCAGCAGGTTCTGGGTTGCAGGTTCCTCTTTGCTGGACAGTTATCTCAGTATTATGAACATTTGGTGTTGACGCCTCTCCATCATTTACTGCCTTTATCACCTTGTACGTGCCAAACATCACAACTGAGACAGACTGATTACTGTGTTAACCCTTGTATCTCTGTACTCAGTATCTGCCATTTGCCTGTGCTATTTTATGCTATACCTGTATATTGGTCACAGTATTGCCTTCCTGCTGCTACGCAGTGCTACCTATAGGGGGAGATCTTTGTCCTTTATTTTGTTCTTAATAAAACTGTATTTTATTTTACCTACTGGTCTGAGTGTCTTGAAAACCGTAACAATGACTTCCTGATAATACCCCTCTCCAGGGCATCCGAAATGTACTCCTCCATGGCGCGATTCTCCTCACATGACAACGGGTACGTCCAACCCCGAGGCAAATCAACAGTGCAATCGCGGGTCCTATGCTGAGGCAAAGCACTAGCTTCCCCCTTACTAAAAACGTCACTGAATTGATGGTATTCAGCTGGCATGGAGGGAGAGGCACACACGATCCTAGTAGGGTGAGAAATACAATGTTTAATACAGTAGTCAGACCAGGCCTTTATCTCACAAATTTGCCAGTCAAACATAGGGTTGTGCAGATGTAACCATGGAAACCCCAGAATGACCAGATGGTTAGGAGACTGGATAATCTGGAAATACTGTTTCTCCGTGTGGATTGCCCCAATATGCATAGACAGTGGTATCGTTTCCATAGTAATCGGTGCTGGTACCAACGGTCTGCCATCGATAGCTTTAATGGCCAATGGAGATTCCCTTTCGACCAGCAGAATCTTGTGTAATGCAGCAAAATAATTTTCCATAAAATATCCAGCTGCACTGGAATCCACCAGAGCCAGAACCTCCACTGAGAGATCTGCCCAAGAAATCACAGCCTGGATAGTGGATTTCTGATTCACTGGATCTAGGGACTTCTGAACGCCACCTAGGATCTGTCCCCCAAGGTACCCTAGGTGCGTGCTTACTAAATGCCCAGCTTGGCCACAATATAGGCAGAGGCCCTGTCTGCGGCGATGAGCCTGTTCCTCCTTGGTTAGCTTAGTGAATCCTAACTGCATCGGTTCACTATTCTCTTGATTACGCTCAGGAGGCGTGGGAGGTGAGGGAGGCATGGGTGGGAGACTTTGATTTGGCTGTCCCAAATTTCTGGCCTGCTGTCTACGGTCCTTGGCCGCCATTCGCTCTCTTATGTGGGAATCAATTAGTATGGCAAAATCAATGAATTCGTCTAGATCGTTCGGCAAGTCTCTAGCTGCCGTCTCATCCTTAATACGATCACACAGTCCCTGAGCAAAAGCTGCCACCAGCGCATCATTGTTCCAGCCTACCTCTGCTGCCAGTGTACGAAATTCAATAGTGTAGTCAGCAACTGTGCGAGACCCTTGCTGGATCTCCATTAAACCTTTGGCAGCAGAGGCGGCTGTTCCAGGAACCTCAAACACTCTACAAAATGCCCTTAAGAACTCTCTGAAGTTCTTAGTACATGGTTTGGCTGATTCCCACAAGGGGTTGGCCCATGCCAATGCTCGGAACATTAGCAACGAGATCATAAAGCCCACCTTGCTTTGGTCACTAGGAAAGGCTTGAGGAGTTAACTCCAGGAAAACCTCCAATTGGTTAATGAACCCTCTGCACAGGGTGGGATCGCCATCATATCTTAGTGGTAATGGAACGGTGGCAGTTAACCCTCTATTCGAACCAGCTTGCAATACGGATTGAGCTCCTGGTGTCATAATGCGGGAGACCACCGAGGCTTGTACTGGTTTGTCTAGGTGAGCAGTGCGCTCAAGTATAGTTTGTACGGCCAAGGCCAACTGGTTCAAACGCTGCTCATGTACATCCATCCTCCAGTGGATGCTTTGTGCATTGCCCTCACCTGTACCGTCTGAGGTCATGGCCCTTTCGTACTGTAATGGTTTTTATGGACACTCAGACACGTTAGGTTTAGGTTAAAATGCAATTTTATTAAAGAATCACAGTACAGAATAAACCACATGGGTCCAGTAGGTATGAAGACAGAATACTACTGACACAGGTCAGGTTACAGTATAAGTACCCACACAGGTCCAGTATATACAATACACAGGTCAGGCACAGTTTGTGTGAATCCAAACTAGAAAGATAAATGTGGTTTCTATTAGGCCGGGACAGATAGGCCCTAATAGTGCGATGGCCCTTAGTACACTCTCTACGTAAGGAGTGACACAATGGCGGCTAAGGCCACGAAAGCAACGGAGGCCCTGGACAAATGGTAGACTACCGGAGCTGCCAAAGGAGGACTGCCACAGAGTCACGGAATAACGCCAATCAGGAGCTGTAACAACTGTACCCAACGTGCCAGGCACCAACCCACAATGGGTTAACGAACGCTCAGACCTGCCAGAGTTGATTGCCAGAATAGATAATTCCTGAGGTGCCCAAGATAACCCAACCTCAGCTAGGGCAGTATAGGTCAAGCGTACCGTGGTGCTACCGAATGGGTGCTACGAGCACTGGATGATAAACGAGGCACAATACTGGTCGGGTAACAGTACAAGACTGCCGGAGCAGCAACGGAGGCAATAACGGATCTGTCCGTGGAAAGAAAGATCGGAGACAGGCCCTTAACTGGATGGAACAGTAAGCAGGCCCGGGTTGGCACACAGAGCAGGAGCGACAGCCAGGCCGGGTCGGTACACAGAGCAGGAACGTCAGCCAGGCCGGGTCGGTACACAGAGCAGGAATGTCACCCAATCCGAGTCGCTACACAGAGCAGGAATGTCAGCCAGGCCAGGTCAGTACACAGAGCAGGACATTAGCCAATCCGAGTTGGTGCACAGAGCAGGAATGTCAGCCAATCCGGTTCGGTACACAGGGCAGGAATAATACAGACAGAGTAGTCAGGCAGTCCGGGTCATACACAGGAAACACACGAATACTGGAGTCAGCGCTATTAACAGGAACACCACGAAAGGGCAAAGCTGAAATGACAGTGCTCAGTATTTAAGAGTTATCACTGGGTGGAGCAACACCACGTTAGCCAATAAAACTGAATCAGGACGAAGCACTGTCAAAATGTCGCCAGTAATAACACAGGCACCGTGATAGTAGTGCTTCCTGGGAAGAACGGTGGGGAGGTTGAAGAGGAGAAGTGGTGGGTATTTCGGGCAAATCTAGAATGCAAAATTTCCTACTGTAGAAGGCACCTTAGAAATCAACACTCGTCAGCTGTTGGATTAGCACTTTGTGATGTTGTGATATTGACTGGATCACTTTAAAATATTTTGTATGTCTTTTTTATTGCAGTAGTAGTTATTAGTATTTTGAGGCAGCTATTATATTTATTCTTGCATTTTTTTCTGGCTGCACTGACTATTTGTGTGGCTCCAGCTATCTCCTTCATTCTATGTTTTAATTGTTTTTAATTTTAATTGCTGAATGTATTCCTCTTTGTACTAAAAAACGTATTTTTCATTGATTTACTTGGGGTGGTGTGCCTCCTTAATGAGTTAATTTTTGGGGGATTCTTCCCCTTTATGGTCAATAGTCATTTAGGTTTTTTTCTCAGAGTGCACCCGACAATTTTGTTTATAATACCTCTAGTTTCTTATTTACTGGTGCTAACCATATTGTTTGGTGTGTAGGTACAGTGACTGTCACTTAACTGACAAATTCTGTCTCTCTGAACTACTTAGCAGTGCTGCCTGAATTCTTGGTGGGAGGAGGTTCATGTGCTGTTCGCGGATGGCGAATAGACTACCTCAGTCAGTGCCTGGCCTTGTAGTGACAATAAAGCGGCAGCAGAGCTGTATTAACCCCTTGTATGAAAGAGCTGTATGTAATCCAATGTATGGATTAACTAACCCCTTTAACTGTAACCACCTGAAAATATTGCACTTCCACAAATATCTATCAAAAAAAAAACAAATTTATTGATATATTTTCTCACACGATACATATAAAATACCTTCTTCCAAATGTTATCACACTTTTTTACCACATGGAGAGACTTAGTTATTGGAATCACAACCCAGTAGATGGCACCGTGTCACATGAGTGCCAGTTATTCTTGCTTACCGCTTCCATCAGCTCTTTTATCTATTTGTTACCTGTTGCCATCAATCAAATGCAAGCTATCCAGCCTCCCTTTGATTATCTTATTCAGGGAAACCTATGTATACTAGGCAACCAAAAGAGCATCAGTCGGAACAGCCAAGGATTACCAGATCATTTCACTTGGAATTGGCCTAATATGTATAAAATATATACAATTATTTCCATGTATTTAAAAAAACAAAAACCTATATAAAATAAAAATAAAATAAATAAACTTATACCACCTTACTTATTACATCAGTATTGGGGGGTCTGTCTTCCCATAAGTATATAGACATAACGAACATAACAAAATAGAATAAAATGGAACAAAATTGTTCCGAATGCTCGTCTTATCAACACACCAACGGAGACACAGACAGTCCCCATTCCCTATGGACAAGCATATAAAAGAGGGGGGGAGAAAATATATATAATATGCATATCCCCTAACTATGCATGCATTTCTTATGTAGTAAATCCAGTTTCCTTCATGAAGTAAACAATTAAAAAACAGACATTGAACATCGATATCCTCATTAAGTCCCGCTGGACTCATGGATCCCAATTCGAAAATCCAAAAGGAATCTCTTTGGTTGTTGTTGTCTATAGCCTCAATCCCCATAATTCTGAAACCCTCCAGTCCACCAGAAGGATAATTAGAAAGAGAGAGTGATGACGTAGTACGTGCTACGTCTGTGAGTGGTGCAGCTTCGAAGGGTTGACGTGGACGTTATCCCGCTGAGATCGAGAATCCCCGCTGGGACAGATTGTGCTCTGCGTATGGGCTTGGGAATCTGGGTTAATACGCCCGAGTTGGCTGGGTTTGCTTGCTCGTGGCTGGCGAAAGATTCCCCGACGGAGGTGGATAGGCGCCTCTGGTGGTGGGTGGATAACCCACGGCTGGGAAGATCTGGCTCCATTAGATGGCCTGAGCGGGGAGGAATAGTGGAAGCACAGAAATCGTAGGAGGATTCCAGCAACGAGTGGACCTGCAGAGAACGAAACAGGTACTCTGTTATATGGGCCCGCGTCTTGAGACTTGAAGAATGGGAAAGAATGTTGAGCAACCTAAATATCTGTTAATATAATCATCCTGCTTGGTCAGATTATTAAAGAGCGAGGCACAGCTTTGAGTATCTTGGCCTTGGTGGAAATCTTTAGAGGCCCGATATAATGAGTGGAGATTAATTTTTTGGGAGTCATTTGCATTGTTTGGCCAAGTTGGGGAGATGGACTGTTAATATATAGACCTTTTGGTGAAGAATGGGTCCTAAGAAGGATAAAAACAATGCACCAGATAAGCCCAAGCCCTTGAGCACGTACTATTCACCTAAAGCTTCTGTTAATATTCAGAAGAATGTTGCAAGAGAACAAGATAGCATTTTGAATGTCACAGACAATGGTGGTGGCTCAGATGGTGTATACGTAGAGTCTAATGGCATGGATCAGATAACAACTATGAATCAACTCTACAAGAAACTAACCTTAGATATGAAGACTAATACTACGTCGCTAAAGCAGGACATTGCATCAGTTACAGAAAATCTCTTGCAGCAGGCTGAGCTCATTTCAGGCCTACAAAAGGAGCTTCAATTGGTGAAAAAAGAGAATTTAGATCTAAGAGCATCTGTTTTGGCTATAGAAATGAAAGTAGCTCATATGGAAGATTACTCCCGGAGAAATAATATAAGGTTGAGAGGAATTCGAGAGGATATAACGGAGGATAAACTGGAAAAATATTTAACGGACTTTGCTTTAGTCTATATTCAGGAAAGTCAACTGGGCTCTATGCCATTTGAAAGATTCCATAGACTCCCCAACTCTAAAGACCCGAGGTTTCGGGATACCCCCAGAGATGTGATTGTGCGTTTTAATAGTTTCTCTGCAAAAGATCTACTAGTGAGAGAATTCAGGAAGAACTCAAAGAAAGACCCGAATTATAGTCATTTAAAGATACTCCTGGACTTATCAATTCTAACCAGGACAAGAAGAGCATTCAGAAATGGGACTCGTCGCTTACAGGAAGAAGATATTAAGTATAAATGGGGACATTCAAATAGAGTGATCTTGTCTTATAATGGCAATTCCATGATTTTTGGTACCCCGGAAGAGCTAGAAGATTTTACACAGACTCTGACTAAAACTCAATGATGTACTAACTTGTATCGGGTTATGTTGGATTGGTGTGGGGAAAGGTGGATTTGTTTGGGTGGGAGGGGAGTAGTGTGTATCCGGGTGCGCGTGTACCCTCGGGTACGCTTATGGGGTACGTGTGGGTGCACGCGCATGGTGATATACATAAATATTTTTTTTTTTTTTTTTTTTTCTGCCCCTCCTCTCTCATTAGTCCCCTCTTCCTGAAAGATTGAGGGGAAGGGATGGTGAGAGATAGGCAAGAGGCAGTTTTCTGTGGGAGGAAGGGATGGGGTGTATTTGTTGAGTGATGGGATGGGAATGGAGAGGGGTGAATAGTTAGGGGGTAGGGGAAGTAGGAAGTTTGAGAGGTAAGGGTGGGATTTGGTTCACTATTGAAGTCCAAGTGGAGTATATTTGAAGGTATTTTGGGTTTGGGATGGATAGAGATTTTTCACTGAGGTTAAATTTAAATAGGGGAATTTAAATATAGTAGGTTAACTATGGTGATTCTATTTATTTAGATATTTGTTTGAGGCCCTATATAGTCACTTAACACGTGTTACACACTTATAAAGCTGATTAAGGAATATTTATTCTTTGTAATTCACATTGTTCACTCAAGGTTTATTCACTTATATAGTGACTCTGTCACGGTTTATTATGACTCTCAGACACAAGTTTTAGGTAAAAAAAATCAATTTTATTGAAATAATAAATGATAACTTAGGATGGCAATAACATACATATATATATATACAGAATATAGCACAGACAGAAGGCAGACTCTACCGGTCCTGTCAATATACCGGACAGGACAGTCTTTAGGCTCTACCGGCCTTGCCAATACCGGGTAAGGCAACCTGCAGATGGAATAGCATAACGGTTTTACCGGCCTTACCAAATTACCGGGCAAGGCAGCCTCAATAGATACACAATGTAGGCTCTACCGGCCTTGCCAATACCGGGTAAGGCAACCTCAGATGGAATGTGGCAAAAGGTTCTACCGGCCTTACCAATACCGGGCAGGGCAGCCCAGAGATAATAGCAGCAGTCAGATGGAACTGGCAAACTAGCAGAATCGTTAAGCAGCAAGGCTTTGGAGCAAACCAGCGTCCGCACGCTGGAAACAACACTGAATAGTATAGCCGTTAGGCTTAGCGAGCAAACCAGTGACCGCACACTGGAGTAACAAGCGAGTAGTATAGCCGCAAGGCTTAGGAGCAAACCAGCGTCCGCACGCTGGGACCAACACAGATTTGTATAGCTGATAGGCTTTGGAGCAAACCAGTGACCGCACACTGGTGTAACAAGCGAGTTTGTATAGCCGCAAGGCTTAGGAGCAAACCAGCGT
Organism: Rhinophrynus dorsalis; assembly: GCA_037306005.1. Lineage (NCBI taxonomy): Eukaryota > Metazoa > Chordata > Amphibia > Anura > Rhinophrynidae > Rhinophrynus > Rhinophrynus dorsalis. The sequence goes on along the minus strand of CM074724.1, from coordinate 176,146,159 downwards.
CCGCACGCTGGGACCAACACAGATTTGTATAGCTGAAAGGCTTTGGAGCAAACCAGTGACCGCACACTGGTGTAACAAGTGAGTTTGTATAGCCGCAAGGCTTAGGAGCAAACCAGCGTCCGCACGCTGGGACCAACACAGAATTGTATAGCTGATAGGCTTTGGAGCAAACCAGTGACCGCACACTGGTGTAACAAGCGAGTTTGTATAGCCGCAAGGCTTAGGAGCAAACCAGCGTCCGCACGCTGGGACCAACACAGATTTGTATAGCTGAAAGGCTTTGGAGCAAACCAGTGACCGCACACTGGTGTAACAAGTGAGTTTGTATAGCCGCAAGGCTTAGGAGCAAACCAGCGTCCGCACGCTGGGACCAACACAGAATTGTATAGCTGATAGGCTTTGGAGCAAACCAGTGACCGCACACTGGTGTAACAAGGAGTTTGTATAGCCGCAAGGCTTAGGAGCAAACCAGCGTCCGCACGCTGGGACCAACACAGATTTGTATAGCTGATAGGCTTTGGAGCAAACCAGTGACAGCACACTGGTGTAACAAGCGAGTTTGTATAGCCGCAATGCTTGGGAGCAAACCAGCGTCCGCACGCTGGGACCAACACGGAATTGTAGCAATGTCACCAACGCGACCAGGCAGAAGGTCGCCAGGATACTGAAGACAGGTGATGAGATGACAGGAACCAGCAACGATCAGTCAGGTCAGAAAACAGCAGAGAAGTTCAGCAGGAACTGCAACACCAGAGACTAGGCCGGAACCAGGACTGGAAGTACTTCAGCATGCAGGAAACACTGGAACAGTAGAGAACAGGAACTCAGGAACACATGAGATCAGGAACTCAGGAACACTGGAACAGAGGCCCAGCTATCACTAGCATAGTGATAGCAAGAAGGTCAGAAACAACACGAAAGGGCACTCAAAGGGTGCCCAATCCAGGTTTAAATAGTCAATAAGAGGCGGGCTATCTGCAGACAGCCAATAGAAGCCCCCTACTGGTGACAGACAAGTAACTGCAGCAAATCACGGGCACCGTGATAGTACCCCCCTTTCAAAGACCCCCTCTCCTAGAATAGGGTTTAGGTTTCTGCGGGTAATTGGCATGAAAGGCCCTAGTTAACCTAGGTGCATGAAGGTCCGTACTATCCACCCATGATCGATCCTCAGGACCATACCCTTTCCAATGTACCAGGTACTGTACCCTTCCTCTAAGCCTACGGGAATCAATAATGCTCTGAACCTCGTACTCCTCCTGGCCCTCGACCTCAACAGGTCCTGGCACCACAGGTGTGGTAGTATAGCGATTGCAAACCAGAGGCTTAAGAAGGGACACATGGAACACATTATGGATACGCATGGATGCAGGTAGGTCTAGTGCATAGGAGACAGGGTTAATTTTGCGAATAACTCTGTATGGACCAATAAACCGAGGAGCCAACTTATTAGACGGAACCTGCAGCTTGAGATTTCTGGAGGAAAGCCATACTCTATCCCCAGCCTGAAAGGAAACCGCTGGAAGCCTTCTGCGATTAGCATGGCGCTGATGACGCTGAAATGACTGACCAAGTGCCCTCTGAACTTGTGCCCATGTGGAACGGAGTTGCTCGATATGCTCATCCAGAGCTGGAATCTGTTGCGTCTGAAATGAGTCTGGAAGCAAACAGGGCTGGAACCCATAATTAATCAGAAACGGAGAGCTCCCAGATGAAGAATTGACCGCACAGTTCCTGGCGAACTCTGCCCAAGGCAACAAGTCGGACCAATTATCATGATGGTCAGTAGCGAAACAACGGAGAAATTGTTCCAAGCCCTGATTAGCTCGTTCAGCGGCTCCATTGGTCTGGGGATGGTAGGCAGAGGAGAAGGACAGCTGTATGCCCATCTGTTGGCAAAATGCCCTCCAAAATCTAGACACAAACTGGCTCCCCCTGTCAGACACCAGTACCCTAGGCACTCCATGCAACCGGAATACTTCTCTGGCGAACACCATTGCCAATTCCTTCGCTGAAGGAAGACCACGGAGGGGCACGAAATGAGCCATTTTAGAAAACCTGTCCACCACCATGAATATAAAGGAGTACCCCTTCGACATAGGCAACTCTCCCATAAAATCAATGGAAACATGAGACCAGGGGCGTTCGCCATTAGGCACCGGTTGAAGCAAGCCCACAGGGAGATGTCTCGGGGTCTTAGCGCGGGCGCAGGTGGCACAGGCATTCGTAAATTCGGCACAATCGTTTCTCATGGAAGGCCACCAAAATAACTGAGAAAGGGACCATAACAATTGGTCTCTACCAATATGTCCCGCAGCCTTAGAGGAATGGTAGGTTTCGAGCAGCCTAGTACGAAATGATTCAGCGACAAAACATTTGCCCACTGGGGTTTCATGGGGAGCGGACCCCTGAGAGGCCAGGATCTCCTCCCCTAGAGGAGAAGTGATACTCGTGCGTATAGTAGCCAGTATTCTATCAGGTTGGATGATAGGAGCTGGTGCTTCCACTCTGTCACTGTCGGCCTCAAATTGTCTTGACAGTGCATCAGCCCTGATATTTTTTGACCCTGGTAAATATGATACAATGAAATTAAATCGAGACAGGAACAGTGCCCACCTGGCCTGACGAGAGGACAATCTCTTGGCCTCCGAGAGATAGGTCAGATTCTTATGATCTGTTAGGATTAAGACAGGATTCTTAGTACCTTCAAGCAAATGACGCCATTCCTTAAGAGCAAGGATAATGGCCAATAATTCTCTGTCACCTATCTCATAGTGGCTTTGAGTGACAGTCAACTTTTTAGAGAAAAACCCACAAGGTCTGAGAGTTCCACCTTTCTCGTGTCGCTGCGAAAGTACTGCCCCGACCCCAATATCTGAGGCATCAACCTCTAACGTAAATGGAAGTAAAGGATTGGGGTGGGATAACACAGGAGCCGCAGCAAATGCCAGCTTCAAATTCTCAAAGGCTTTCTCAGCAGATACCGGCCAACAAGAAGGATTAGCACCCTTGTGCGTAAGATCGGACAGAGGTTTGACAATGGAAGAAAAGTTCTTAATAAACCTCCTATAATAATTAGCGAAACCCAGGAAACGCTGTATGGCTTTAAGACCCTTGGGTTTTGGCCATTGTAGGACAGCTGACAACTTTTCTTTGTCCATGGCAATGCCATCATTGCCAATTATGAACCCCAAGAATGGCACACTGGTTCTATGAAACTCACATTTTTCCATTTTACAAAATAATTTGTTCTCACGGAGTCGTAGCAATACTGCGGATACATCTTTGATGTGCTGTGCCATGTTTTGGGAGTAAATCAGTATATCGTCGAGGTACACCACAACACATGTCTGTAACATATCTCTCAGAACATCATTTATCAGTTCCTGGAAAACTGCGGGTGCATTACACAGCCCAAAAGGCATTACTAGATACTCGTAGTGCCCAGCTCGAGTATTAAAGGCAGTTTTCCACTCATCACCTGCTCGAATGCGAACCAGATTGTAAGCGGCCCGTAGGTCCAACTTGGTAAATATCGAAGCGCCCTTAAGCCTGTCAAAAAGCTCTGTGATGAGTGGTATTGGGTATGCGTTTTTTGCCATTAGTTTATTCAAGCCCCGGTAGTCAATGCATGGTCTTAATTCGCCATTTTTCTTTTTTACAAAAAAGAACCCAGCCCCAGCTGGAGAGGTAGATTTACGTATGATCCCTCTAGCAAGGGCATCAGAAATGTAATCCTCCATAGCCTTATTTTCATCACAAGATAATGGATAAGTGCGTCCTTTCGGAGGTACTGCACCAGGCTGCAATTCAATGCAACAATCAAGGTCTATGCTGGGGTAGCATACTAGCCTCTCCTTTGCTAAAAACATCGCCAAACTGTTGGTACACATCCGGCATAGCAGAGGAGGTGCACATGACCTTAATAGGCTGGATGACGCACTTGTCCATACAAAACTGGGACCAAGCAGCAATTTCACACTTTTTCCAATCGAATTGTGGGTTATGTAACTGTAACCACGGAAATCCCAATATCACCGCATGGTGCGGGGAATTAATCAGTTGAAACTGCTGCTCTTCTCTGTGAAGTGCCCCAATAGTCATAGACAATGGCATAGTTTCAAATATAACCTGAGGCGGTTCTAAGGGTCTACCATCAATCGCTTCAATAGTCAAGGGGTTTTCTCTTTCAATGCGTGGAACTCCGTGCAATTCAGCAAAGGTATTATCCATAAAATACCCTGCTGCACCGGAGTCAACCAAGGCCAAAACCTCCACAGAGCGTTGTGCCCAAGACAATACCACCTGTATGGTGGGTTTCATTATGCCCGACACTGGGGACGATTGTACACCACCTAGGGCCTGTCCCCCAAGATACCCTAGGTGTGTGCGTTTCCCGGACGTACCGGACAGTAATTTAGCAAGTGCCCTTTTTTACCGCAGTATAAACATAACCCTTGTTTTTTGCGATATAGTCTCTCTGCCTTGGATAGTCTAGTGAAGCCTATTTCCATAGGTTCACATGTTTCCCGTACTGGTTCACTAGACTTCAATGCCAAGGGAGGGATGGGTGGGCAAAACATGCTACTAGGCTCATTATTTTTTGACCGTAACTTACGATCTCTGGCAATTGATCTCTCACGTATTCTGGAGTCAATTATCATAACATACTCAATGTAATCATCTAGATCAATAGGTAGATCTTTAGCAGCGATTTCGTCTTTAATGTGGTCATTCAGGCCTTGAGAGAAGGCTGCCAATAATGCCTCGTTATTCCAACCTACCTCTGCTGCCAATGTGCGGAATTCGATGGCATAGTCGCCCACTGTACGCCTGCCCTGTTGTATCTCCATAAGGCGTTTGGCAGCAGAGGTGGTTCTACCAGGAGGCTCAAACACTCTTCGAAAGGAACGCACAAATTCACTAAAGTTCTTAGTACAAGGTTTAGCATTCTCCCACAAGGGGTTAGCCCAAGCCAATGCTCTGCCAGTGAGCAGTGATATCGTGAACCCCACTTTACTACGATCATTGGGAAATGCGTGTGCCGTCAATTCCATAAAGATTTCGAGTTGATTGATGAACCCTCTGCAGAGACTAGGGTCACCATCATATCTTAGCGGCAAGGGTGCAGAAGCCGTTAACCCTTTAACAGTACCCCCTAGGGGTCTGGTATCACTTTCCGGTGTCTGACTTGGCGAGACCACCGGGCTAGAGCTAGATTGGTCAGCAGGTACCGTGCGTTCAAGGATCGTTTGAATTGCAACTGCCAACTGATCCAAACGTTGCTCGAGCACATCCATCCTCCAATGGATATTCTGTGCGTTACCTTCACCCTTGCTGTCTGAGGTCATGGCCCTTTCGTACTGTCACGGTTTATTATGACTCTCAGACACAAGTTTTAGGTAAAAAAAATCAATTTTATTGAAATAATAAATGATAACTTAGGATGGCAATAACATACATATATATATATACAGAATATAGCACAGACAGAAGGCAGACTCTACCGGTCCTGTCAATATACCGGACAGGACAGTCTTTAGGCTCTACCGGCCTTGCCAATACCGGGTAAGGCAACCTGCAGATGGAATAGCATAACGGTTTTACCGGCCTTACCAAATTACCGGGCAAGGCAGCCTCAATAGATACACAATGTAGGCTCTACCGGCCTTGCCAATACCGGGTAAGGCAACCTCAGATGGAATGTGGCAAAAGGTTCTACCGGCCTTACCAATACCGGGCAGGGCAGCCCAGAGATAATAGCAGCAGTCAGATGGAACTGGCAAATTAGCAGAATCGTTAAGCAGCAAGGCTTTGGAGCAAACCAGCGTCCGCACGCTGGAAACAACACTGAATAGTATAGCCGTTAGGCTTAGCGAGCAAACCAGTGACCGCACACTGGAGTAACAAGCGAGTAGTATAGCCGCAAGGCTTAGGAGCAAACCAGCGTCCGCACGCTGGGACCAACACAGATTTGTATAGCTGATAGGCTTTGGAGCAAACCAGTGACCGCACACTGGTGTAACAAGCGAGTTTGTATAGCCGCAAGGCTTAGGAGCAAACCAGCGTCCGCACGCTGGGACCAACACAGATTTGTATAGCTGAAAGGCTTTGGAGCAAACCAGTGACCGCACACTGGTGTAACAAGTGAGTTTGTATAGCCGCAAGGCTTAGGAGCAAACCAGCGTCCGCACGCTGGGACCAACACAGAATTGTATAGCTGATAGGCTTTGGAGCAAACCAGTGACCGCACACTGGTGTAACAAGCGAGTTTGTATAGCCGCAAGGCTTAGGAGCAAACCAGCGTCCGCACGCTGGGACCAACACAGATTTGTATAGCTGAAAGGCTTTGGAGCAAACCAGTGACCGCACACTGGTGTAACAAGTGAGTTTGTATAGCCGCAAGGCTTAGGAGCAAACCAGCGTCCGCACGCTGGGACCAACACAGAATTGTATAGCTGATAGGCTTTGGAGCAAACCAGTGACCGCACACTGGTGTAACAAGGAGTTTGTATAGCCGCAAGGCTTAGGAGCAAACCAGCGTCCGCACGCTGGGACCAACACAGATTTGTATAGCTGATAGGCTTTGGAGCAAACCAGTGACAGCACACTGGTGTAACAAGCGAGTTTGTATAGCCGCAATGCTTGGGAGCAAACCAGCGTCCGCACGCTGGGACCAACACGGAATTGTAGCAATGTCACCAACGCGACCAGGCAGAAGGTCGCCAGGATACTGAAGACAGGTGATGAGATGACAGGAACCAGCAACGATCAGTCAGGTCAGAAAACAGCAGAGAAGTTCAGCAGGAACTGCAACACCAGAGACTAGGCCGGAACCAGGACTGGAAGTACTTCAGCATGCAGGAAACACTGGAACAGTAGAGAACAGGAACTCAGGAACACATGAGATCAGGAACTCAGGAACACTGGAACAGAGGCCCAGCTATCACTAGCATAGTGATAGCAAGAAGGTCAGAAACAACACGAAAGGGCACTCAAAGGGTGCCCAATCCAGGTTTAAATAGTCAATAAGAGGCGGGCTATCTGCAGACAGCCAATAGAAGCCCCCTACTGGTGACAGACAAGTAACTGCAGCAAATCACGGGCACCGTGATAGACTCACTGTCACGAGGATATATTGTTTTTTTTTTTCTTTTTTTTTTTTTTCTCTTCTCCTCCTTCCCTCAAGGGAGTTATTGGGTTAGATGGGACCCCATGGCCTCCAGTTGATATTTATTGAGCATACTAATTTTATATGATGGAAATTCTGATATGTTCCCTTCCTTGCTAGATAGGGATGAAAATGTTTGCAATATATATGGGAGACTTTGAATTGTTAAGCGGGATTGATATTAATTGTTAAAATTGGAGTTACCCTATTTGGAGTTGCACCTTCACGAGTATGAGCCTCTTCGAAGGGATGGGGCAAAGAACCCATGGCCAGGTTCCATGGATGGATACGATAGTAGATGTGAGTAAGAATGAGTATGAATGGATTTGCAGTGAAGATTTTCATTTAGTTAGGGCAGACAGGGGGGATTGGAGGATGGTGAAATTCAAGGATGGCACTTAAAATGGTAACAATAAACTCCCGGGGATTGAATTCTCCTTATAAACGCTCCTTTCTATACCATATGTTAATTCAGGAGAACATTGATGTATGTTTTGTCCAAGAGACACATTGGAAGGGAATAGCCTCGCAGTACTGGAGGTATAGGAAATATCCAGTAATATTTGATTCTAGCTATCAGGGGTATAAAAAGAAAGGAGTAGCAATTATGCTAAGGGATAAAGTTAAATTTGAAGTTATATATTACGAGTCTGATAGTCAAGGCAGGTATGTGATTTTGATTGGTAAACTAGATGACTCGATATACAGGTTGGTCAATATATACGCTCCGAATACTTCTCCAGTAAAATTTATTAAAAAAAAATATGAAAGAGCTCTGAAAGTACAAAAAGGTACCCTTATCATTGGAGGAGATATGAATTGTATTCATGACGTAGATTTGGAAAAAAAATTGAACTCTCGTTCAAATATGGATTCGCGATCGAGAACTATTGCAAAAAATTTTTCAACATTTTTAGATCAGAATGATATATTTGATATGTGGAGGGTATATAATCCAACAGATAGAGATTATACATATTATTCTCCCTTTCATCAGTCCTTTTCACGGATCAATATGTTTTTGACGGATAATAAAGCTCTAAAATGGGTTGAGAAGAAATCTATAGGAGTTATCTCATGGTCAGACCATTCGCCAGTTTTCGCTGTAATTAGAAATAGGGGGAGTTGTGGGGTTAGGAACAATTGGCGATTAAATGATTCTTTATTGCATCCCATAAAAAATAGAGAGGCATTGATAGAGCAGGCGCAAAATTATTTAATTGATAATGATAACGGTAGTGTGAATGATGCTACGTTATGGTGTGCAATGAAATGTACTTTACGAGGGTATTTCATTAAGTTAGGTACTCAAGAGAAAAAGAAGAGAGGATTAGATCTATCCGACTTGTATATTAAGTTAGCCAAATTGGAAAAAACTAATAAGAATGATCCCTCTCCGCAGGTTTTACAGGAAATAGTCGAGACCCAGAAGAGTATTAAGGACAATCTGGTGAATAGGACTGATGAAATGATGGAGGTATTAAGGCAAAATTGGTATTATAGTAACAATAGGGTGGGGATAGGAATGACTAATAAATTGAAAGGTAGGATTGTTAATTCAAGGATAAAAAAATAGTATGGAAAGGTAGGGTAAATCTTTCCCCACAAAATATTGGAGATGCCTTTAGGGACTATTATCAAACTTTATATAATTTAGTAGGCCCAGATGAAAACTTTTCTTCAAAGATTAAACTTGCCTAGATTATCGGAAGTGCAATTATCTCGATTGAATGAACCAATACAGTTACAAGAGATTAAAAACGTGATTCGAGATCTCAAAAAAGATAAGGCGCCTGGTCCAGATGGATTTTCGGCTGGTTTTTACCAGTGTTTACTTGATTTGGTTTCCCCGATTCTGTTGAGGGCTTTCCTGGGTGTCTCGGAAGGAAGGAATTTTCCTGACGAGATGCTGAGGGCAGCCATAATCCCTATTTTGAAACCTGGGAAGGATGGGAGCGATATTAAAAACTATCGCCCAGTATCTCTTATAGATATAGATGTGAAGAATTTTTCAAAGATCTTAGCCAACAGACTTGGGGAAGCTATTGTAGATTTAATTCATCCGGACCAGACAGGATTTATAGTGGGAAGGGGGACAGACGATAATGTTCGGAAACTGTTGAATTTGATATATGAAATACAATTAAGTAAACAGCAGGTGGCTTTTATAGCGTTGGACGCAGAGGAGGCGTTTGATCGGGTAAGTTGGGCTTTTTTGAGCCAGACCTTGAGATCATTCGGCTTCTCTGGTCCTATTTTGGACAATATTATGACATTATATAATAAGCCACAGGCTAAAATAGCAGGACCCTTCCTGGATTCAGCATATTTCAAAATAGGAAATGGAACCCGGCAAGGATGTCTGTTGGCTCCTTTATTGTATGCGTTAACAATGGAGCCTTTAGCGGCTTTGATTCGGAATTCGGGTGATATTGAGGGTGTCTCTTTTAGAGGTGATTCAAACAAGATAACACTTTTTGAAGATGATGTTCTTTTGACGGTTACAAATTTGGAGAAATCGGTTCCAGAATTGTTAGGTGTCCTGGAGGAATATGGAAAGTATTCTAATTATAAACTTAATCTTCTTAAGACCCAATATATTCATACTAACTTGACTCAAAACCAACTAGGATTGTTGATGAGCGAGTTTGGTAGCATGAATGGAAAGCACACATTAGAATACTTGGGGATTCAGATTTGTTTTGCATTAGACAGATGGGTCGAGATTAATTATATTCCTTTACTATCAGAGTTGAGAGAACAACTATATCAGTGCAGGAGATTAGAGTTTTCATGGATGGGTAGACTGAATATTATTAAAGCTTATATCCTTCCAAGGCTGATATATTATTTTTGAACCATCCCACTACATGTTTCTACTCATATTTTGAATAAATTTGAGAAGTGCTTTTTGGAGTTTGTGTGGGGATATAAAAAATCCAGAATCTTAAATTCAACTTTGAAGCGTGGGCTGCGTCAGGATGGGGTCGGTTTTCCGGATTTGAGAGCCATTTTTGAAGCGGTTATGTTCTCACATTTTTAGCATGGGATAGAAAGAGGAACTCTGGCCTAGTTTGGTATAAATACGAGAAAATGCAAAGCCAAGATATGGATCCATTTAATTTTTATTGGTTAGACTCGGAGAAAATTAAGAAATTGGATATAGTAAACCCTATTATGAAATCTATTTTGGTTAATATGGTTAAATTTAGAGGAAGGTTTAAGACTGATCCTATGTTAACATATAAGGCTCCAATAGTGCTTCTACAGTTATTGGTAGAGAGTCTAGATCTAAGTTTATGGAATATAAGGGGGATTGATACAATAGATAATATATATTTGGATGGGAAAATTTCAAGTTTTGAAAACTTACAGATTAGATTTTCTTTACCTGATAAAGAAAGGTTTAATTATATTAGAGTGAGGTGGTATTTGAAGAAATGGCTAGGAAAGGATAACACAATTTTGGATCAATTTTTGAATGAACATCATAGGGTTAAATTAGTTTCTAGAATTTTATCCTTAAGGCAGAAAGCTAATAGAATCTATAAAACTAAGTCAGAAACGAGATGGGAAACCGAATTACAATTAAATTTCCCAATGGAAAAATGGTTCTCATCCTGGAATATGACGAGGAAAGCGGTCCATTGTATAAACCTGTGCGAACTCCATTTCAAAATATTACATAGATGGTATAGAACACCAAAAGTGCTACATAAAATTTCTCCACTCACATCAGATAGATGTTGGAGGTGTTATGGGGAAGTTGGCTCAATGGCTCACATCTGGTGGGAGTGTGAGAAATTAAATGTAATGAAAAGGAGTATTGAGGGGTTGGTTAATGGGCTGTTTAATTCTAGGATTCAGCTGACGATTCAAAGTTTTATATTTCATATTGATATCCCCATTCAGGGAAATATACGGAAGCACTTGCTCATAAACATTTTTTTGGCAATAAAAATATGTTTAGCTAGGAAATGGAAATGGGAGGAATTGCCCTCATGGAGTAGTATTATTAATCAAATTCAATATCAGTGTGATATGGAAAAATATATCTATAATAAGAATAAGAAAATGTTAACTTATTTGGAGATATGGGCCCCGTGGGTAGAACTAGCACATCGAGAAAAATGGAGTTTTGGAGTTGAGGTTTGAGATCCCCAGGAAGAGGGATAGAAAGATAATACTGTTCTGCCTAACTTATGGAGATAGGTGTCACTGCATAGAAATTGGAATAAGATTGTGGTTTGAGTCTAGCGAGTATGATGGGTACTTTTTAGAATATTATGAATGTTAAAGGAAAGACTTCTTGTTGTATAAATTTAATGTCTAACTTTTTTTCCTTTATTGTTGGAAATGTCGTTGTAATGATTTACAAAAAAAAAAAAAAAATGTCTTGGTACACTATGGTCCATTTTATATTTTTTTATTCCTCTCCTGTGTTTTCCTATCCTATTCAGGATGCGGGTGGTCCTTCCAACATACTTATGGCCACATCTGCATATAATCATATAAGGTACGAATTTAGTTTCGCAGTTTATGAATTGTTCTACCTTGTAATTTTTGGAATCATGAAAATTATCAAATTCCATAGATTTGTGTAAAATAATTCAAACATTTAGCTCAATTACAACGATAGTTACCTACAATTTTAGATGCTCCAAAAATATTTTCTCTACAAATATTCACATTTTTGGCTTACTAGGGGCCACTAAGTTTCTTAAATTCTTGTTTTTCTTGTAGAAAGCATGTGGTTTTGGAGTGGATCCTGCTTAAGAATACTCCAGTGCCTATCAAACACTTTTTAATATCATATGATAGGGCATATATATATGTACTATATAACTAGGGTTATATTCGTATTTGTATATTCTTCTACACTAGATTTATTTTATTTATTTTAGCTTTAAGTAGCTGTGGCCTATTTAATTTTGCAGCTTTCTGTGATGCTTCCTCTATTAACTTTTCATTATATTCCCTCTCAAGAAGTTGATGTTTCAGTATTTCATCTGTTTCCAGTATTCACCCAGCTCACTGCAATTACGCTGCAAGCAGTGAAACTTGCCATAGGGTATATTATTTAACCATTTCTTATGGTGGCAACTTTCTGCCCTCAAGTAGGGGTTAGTACTAACCTATTTTCTGTGGATAGTACTACAAATATGTTGGTTTTCCCCGGCACTTAATTCCAGATCTAAAAAACAAATACGTTCTACCATATCTCATGAGTAAATTTAAGCCCTACAGTATTTTGATTAAAATGACAGATAAGGGATTCAAGATCTTTTCTGGTACCTTGCCACACTATCAGGATATTGTCAATATACCTGTCATAATAGACTGTCACAATGTGACCTGCGGCGGCTGCTCGAGCTGGCTGCATCCTTACCTCTGGTGGCTCGTCCGAATCTCTCCCCCTGGTGGCTCAGCCGCGTTCTGCCTGTTTGGTGGCTAAGCCGCATTCTGCCATTCTCATGGCTCCAGCCGCTACTGTGTGTTTGGCGGGTCGGCCGGATGATGTCAAAGACAAGGACGTGCATCCCATTTACAGGAGCCACAAAATTTGGTGCTCCTCCTTTTCCTTTGGGGCAGGTCTTGATAAACTGCATAGACACTGGGCTCATTCACCCTTTCTTGGTGTCCAGTGCAGTTCATTGTGTTTAGTGCTCTGTGTATGACTTGGTTTGTCTGACTACCCATTCTGGTGCTGACCTGTGGTTCTGTCTGACTACTCATTCCGTGTATGATCCTGGCTCGTCCGATAACCAACTTGGTGCAGACCTGTGGCTCTGGCTGACTACCTCTTCTGTGTATGACCTCTGGCTTGTCCGACTAACCGTTCTGGTGCTGACCTGTGGCTCTGTCTGACTACCCGTTGAGTACCTTGACCCTTGGCTTGTCTAACCATCCTAGCTGGTGCAAACCTGTGGCTCTGTCTGACTACCCTCCGTGTGGCCCTCCTTGTAGCCAGAGAACCAACCTGGTACGGACCTGGGGTTCTGGTAGACTCTAGCTTCACTGACTGCAGACGTAAGTCAGTAGTCGCTCTGGTTGTCTTCCTTTGCGTGAGACTGCCTCTCCATCACTGACAGTAGTCTTCCTCGTTGCCTTTGTTGTTTGACAGCCTTTCATTATCGGACTGCAGGCGTGAGTCCTTGGGGAGATCATTAGGGTATGTGGAGGCCTATTCCGATATTGAGACTACCATTGGCTTCGGCCTAGTCTCCGCAGTTTGGGAACCTAGTGGCATCTTCCTATTTCTGATAGAGGCTTGCTGCTTTGATCACCCACTGCTCCTTCCTCGCACTTGCTGTGATTTTGCTGCGATTACACTTCTAATAAAGGTTATCAAAGTACCATCTGACTCCTGTTTTCTTTGTACCGTGACATAGACCAGGTTTACCACCCCCCCATGAATGACCTCTCCATACGCTATCCTCCTCCCAGAATCCCAAGAAGAGGTTCGCATATGAGGGGGCAAACCTGGTCCCCATGGCAGCTCTAAGGATCTGCAAGTAATAATGTTTGTGATTGTCACAGGATACTCTGGGAGATAATGGTCAAACAAAGGAATACAACAAACCGAGGTTTATTAAAATAATATAGCAAAAATACAGAAATGCAGGATACAGCCAAGAAGTGGATACCAGGAGGCTACTTAAGCCAGCCAATGGTCAGAGGACTATAACATTAGTCAGCCAAGCCACTGGTCAATAACCCAAAGAGGTAGTCAGCCAAGCCAATGTTCAGAGGACGATAAAGGTAGTTAGCCAAGCCAATGGACACTAGCCCAAGGAGGTAGTCAGCCAAGCCAAAGGTCAATAGCCCAAGGAGGTAGTCAGCCAAGCCAAAGGTCAAGCCCAAGGAGTTCTTTCCCCAGGAGTTGCCCACTGAGACTTCTTCTTGATATATGGTTATCTGAAGACAGAAGACCTGCTGAAAAAGGTGAGCACCCTTTGAGTGCTGAGGTCCACATGTCCCCTCCACACAGGGATCTCATTTGGAGTTCCTATTACATACTCATGCAGTCATTGGGTTTATCTGTATGTCTGTGAGGTGTTTGGAGCAAGTTTCTGTGGTAACGTAACCCCTTTTGCTGCTGGTTAGCACCTTTTGGGGGGGTTTTGGGCACTTTCCCTACTGGGACCAGTTTATTGGGTCTACTGTTTTATTGTAGTGGGATTTTGAATGGTTTTACGTTTAGTATTCACCTCATTAACTTTATGTTCCGCTCCTTTAAGGTGCAAGTTTACCACATAGACGCCATTGCTCCCTTCACTTCTATGGGACTTTACAGTTTGGGATATATCTCTGCAACCGCTTCACGTAACAAGGTCAGAGATGTCTCATTTTGTGTGTTTGCCCTTGCTCTGTCATCCGGTCAATGTTTTGGGCATGTTGGGGGCTTTAGGCTTTAGGGGGCTTCGGGCACAGATAGGGTACTCCATTAGTGAAACTACATATCCCATGAGTGCTCGCTTCTCTCACTTGTTTCTGATTGGCTCCTGTCGCGGAAGCCATTTTGTGTATTCGCAGATTGAGTATCCTACACAGGGCTTGGACTCTCCTTCGCTCCTCCACAGTTTAACCCTTCACCTACCAGATAAGTCTTATTTAGCATTTCTGGGGTGCATTTATTTATCATACATTTATTTATCATCATTTTGTGGGTGGTTTGATACCTTGACCATTTGACTCTGTGAGAATGTCTACTCCATTAGACCTTGGGGCTAAATTTAAGACAAAGGCCACTGGGGTGTCTGTGTCCCCCATTGCTCATTGCTCCTCATGTCACTCAGGGTTACCTAGAGAATACTCAGGTCATGTTTGCCCAGCATGCGCTGAAGCCCCTGAATCCCCTGCAGGGGCCTCCAGCCATGCACTAGAGCCAGTATGGATGCAAGGGTTTACAGCTACTACCAGGGATCTCCGGTCCACCTTACAACTTCTTCCATCCACTTTACAGGGGGTCTTCCACTCGTGGCAGGCCCCCGCCCCTATCAGATCTTCCCTGCCTAAACCGCCTGGTTTACCTTATGTGTCTGACTCCTCTAAGGAGGAATTATTGGTGGACTCTGATGATGATGAATGTTCAGCTATTTCTTCATCTCAGTTTTTTGGGGACCTCTATGAGGCTGACCCCATTCACTTGGCTAAGGGCCTGATCAGGGCTGTGCTTACCACTCTGAACATTCCCTTGGTACAGAAGGCATCTTCTGATCCCTCTAATGTGTTTCAGGAGCCTGTTAGGCCCCATGCTTGTTTTCCATCTAACCCCACCCTTGACCGTTTGGTATCTGAGGAGTGGAAATTTCCTGACAGGAAGCCATCTGTGTCTAGGAAGTTTGCTAAGCTTTACCTGTTCTCTGAAACGGCCCTCATGCAGTGGGTCCATCCCCCCAAAGTGGATGCCCCAGTTTCCAGGCTTTCTAAGTCCACTGCTTTGCCTGTAGCTGACACCTCAAAGACTGGACTGATAAGAAGCTTGAGACCTCTGTCTTTGCTGCAGTGTGGGTGAATAGGGCTGTGGCTGTTTGGACTGAACAGCTCAATTCAGCTGTCCATCAGGGGGCCCCTACTGCTGACATGTTGTGACTTCTCACTAACATTGCTGAGCAATAACATAGAGGGCTATGTACGTTAGTATTGGGATTAATATTTAGTTAGGGCCAGTTGATCCAAGGAGAAATCTGATTGCCATTTGGAATCAAGAACAAATTTTTTCCCCCCATTCAAGGCAGAATTTGAAATTGCTATATTGAGGGGTTTTTTTGCCTTCTTTTGGATCAACAATGGTAAACAGCAATAGGAAAAGGGTTGAACTAGATGGACACGAGTCTTTTTCCAACCTAAATTACTATCTTACTATGTTATGTTACTATGTCTCTGCTGCCCTGTTTGACGCTGTGCGTATGATAGCCAGGGCATCTACCATGTCTGTGGTAGCCAGACGTGCTCTTTGGCTCAAGATCTGGTCTGCTGACACGGCCTCCAAGAAGGCTCTCCTGTCTTTTCCTTTTCAGGGCTCCTCCCTGTTTGGGCCTGAGCTCAAGGATCTCGTCAGTGAGGCCACTGGAGGGAAGAGTACCCACCTGCCAGTGGGCCTGAGGAAGAAGGCGCCTGTCAAAAGAAATCAGCTTTTTCGTCCCTTTCAAGCAGACTGGCGCTAAGCGACCCAGATGGTCCCTCAGGCTCCGCGCTCATCTTCCAAGCCTAAGCAGTAATGGAGATCCAAATCCTCCATGAAGCCCAAGGCTTCCAAACCTTCTTCTGCATGACACGCCAAACCCGGGTCCCCACCCGCAGGTAGGTGGCCGCTTACGCCACTACCTCTCGGCTTGACAGGCCTCTGTGTTGGACCCGTGGGTTTTACAGGTGGTGGCTACAGGGTACAGGATTCCCTATCACCTCCCATCCTCCTCTCAGGAACTTCTCGTTCTCCTTTGGGAGCAGAAAACCACTGCCTTTTCGAGGAAGCTATCCAGGCCCTTCTGGACAAGGTGGTCCTGGAGCCCGTTCCGCCTCAGGAGAGGGGCTTGGAATTCTACTCCAACCTCTTTGTGGTTTCCAAGAAGGACGGCGGCTGTCGTCCCATTTTGGATCTGAAAGATCTCAACTCCTTTGTGGTCCAGTCCCAATACCACCAGGAGTCTGTGCGCACTGTGATAGTAGCCATGTCCCCTGGGGAATTTCTGGCCTCTCTGTATCTTCAAAATGCCTATCTGCACATCACCATTCATCCAGAGAGTCGGTAGTATCTCCGCTTTGTCTGCGTCCGAGGACATTTCCAGTTTTCTGCCGTCCCCTTTGGCCTGACCACGGCTCCTCAAGTCTTCAACAGAGTCCTGGGAGCATTGATCTCCATCCTACATTGGAATGGCATCAGGGTGACTCCATAAATGGCCAGCCTCCTTCTGAAGGTCTCTTCTCTGGAACTCCTTCATCAGCAGGTGCAGGACTGCATTCATTCTCTCTCCCATCACAGGTGGATCATCAGTTTGGACAAGTCAGACCTTGTTCCCTCCCAGAGGATGGGCCTCCTCTTCAATACTCACAGAGGGATGGTATTTCTCACAGACGAAGTAGCTCATCAGATAGCACTGAAGGTCCAGGCTATCATGTCTCAGGATCCAGTTCCAGCCAAGAAGTTGTCATCCTTGGTGGGGAAGTTCATTGCCACCATAGAAGCAGTTCCGTTTGCCATGGCTCACTCCAGGGAATTTCAGAGGTTTCTAATCCTGGCATGCAGGGTTGACCAGATCTCCTGGAAGGATCCTTATCTCTCCCTCTTCACGTGGAACAGAGCCTCTCGTGGTGGTTCAACCTGAAAAATCTCCTGAAAGGCAGACGCTTCCTGGTGCCCTTCTGGACCACAGTGACGACGGATACCAGCTTCTCAGGATGGGGAGCAGTGCTGGGGCACTTGAGTGTTCAGGGCCGGTGGTCTCAGGAGGAATCTCTCCTTCCCATCAATGTTTTGGAGTTTTGGGTGATATTTCATGCCCTACATCACTAGACACGGCAACTGGAGGATTGCCCGGTCATGGTACAGTCGGACAAAGCCACAACGGTAGCCTACATCAACAAGCATGACAGCACAAGAAGTCTCACAGCTTGGCTAGAGATCAGTGCTATTTTATCATAGGCAGAGGAGCATTTCCCTGCCATTTCCGCAGTTCATATTCCTGGCGTAGACAACGTCCTGGCAGACTTCTTCAGTCGGCACACGGTCGACAGCGGAGAGTGGGAACTACATCCAGGGGTGTTCAACCTCATCATCCAGCAGTGGGGTCTTCCATGCATTGACCTGATGGCAGCCAGGCACAAAAGGAAGGTTCCAAAGTTTTGCTCTCTCTGGTCAGATCCCCTGGCTCTAGCAGTGGATGCCTTGTCGATCCCGTGGACGTTTCCTCTGGCATACACCTTTTCTCCCATTCCCCTGTTGAGCAGAGTGCTACGGAAACTGAGACTGGAGAGCTGCCCAGTCATTCTGGTTGCTCCATACTGGCCTCGACAAGCTTGGTTTCCAGAGCTTCTGGACCCCTCGGTGGCGGAACCTCTTGGACTTCCCCTCTGTCCAGACCTTCTTCTACAGGGTTACCTCTGGAAGGAAGACGTTCATCGTCTGGCTTTGATGGCATGGAGACTGAATCCTCAATTTTGAAGAAGAAGGAATTTTCTTCTGGTGTGGTGGCTACTATGCTTAGTGCCCGTGAGCCTGTTTCCTCTAAGGCCTACCATCGTGTATGGTCTGCCTTTCTATATTGGTGTGCTGTCAAAGACCTGTCTCAGGATTTTGACCTTCCTACAGTTCCTTCCTTCCTACAGGATGGTGTGGATAAGGGTCGCAGTCTGAGTTCTTTTAATTTTCAGACTTCTGCGCTCTCTGTCTTCTTTCAGAGGCGTCTGGCTATCATTCAAGGTTTTCTTCCAGGGTGTTGCTCATACCCACCCAGTGTTTAAGTCCCCTGCTCCTCAGTGGGACCATAACCTGGTCTTGGGAGTGCTCCAGTGCCTTCCCTTTGAGTCTTTGGCTACCATTCCTCTACCTATGCTGACGTGGAAGATGGCCTTTCTCCTGGCGCTTGTTTCTGTTCACAGAGTTGCGAAGCTGCATGCCCTGTCTTGTAGACCATCCTTTTTGGTCTGTCACAAGAACAAAACAGTGCTTCACACCTCACAAGAATTTCTCCCGAAGGTGGTGACTGAGTTCCACATTAATCAGGAGATTGTGGTCCCTTCCTTCTATCCTAACCCTACTTCTGACAAAGAGAAGGATCTTCATCTGTTGGATGTTGTTCGTTGTCTCAAGTTCTATGTGCATTGTACTGAGTCCTTGAGGCAGTCTGACACTCTCCTTATCATTCCTGAGGGTCCTAGGGCAGGGAAGCCTGCTTCCAAGGTAACCATTGCTTCTTGGATCAAGTCCACGATTCGTAAGGCTTATGAACTTCGGAGGAAGCCTGTTCCCATCAGAGTCACGGCTCATTCTGCGAGGTCTTTTAGGGCTTCTTGGGCCTACAAGAACCAGGCCTCATCTGCTCAGTTGTGCAAGGTGGCCACATGGTCGTCTGTGCACACTTTTTCTAAAAACTATCGTGTTGTCACGGTTTCCCAGGAACAAACCAAGAGTCAGAACGGTATAGGAAAATAATCTTTATTGAATAAATCTAAGTACAGAAAATCACAGAACAATGAGTAAGTAAATCACAGAACAATGAGTAGCGCTCCTTCTAGTGGCCAACAACTCTATCATAAATAGGAATCTGCCAAAAGTTGGAACGCTCTTAAAGAGACTGGCAGAAGCCTCTGGAGTCTCTATATAATGAAGGCCTAGGAGAAATCCCAGTTAGAGGCTAACTGACTCACGCCTACAGTCAGCAGGAAGATCTAGGGATCTCCCTAAAGATGATATGATAAGGGAGAAGTACTGACTCAAGCCTGCAGTCAGTAAGGAGACGGCTGTCTCCTTTCTCAGAGGCACCAGAGCGATCCTGACTCACACCTGCAGTCAGGGAGTAAGGTCTTAACCAGAGCCGCAGGTCTGCACCAGATTGGGTGTCTTCTTGTCATGGTTTTAATGAACACTCAGACAATTTGGTTAAGGTAAAAAATACAGCTTTATTAAATAAATAATAAAGAACAGAGATGCCCTTCAACGGGTCCAGACCCAGACAGAGAATAAGCTATTCTGGATCTGACACAGGTCAGGGTACAAACAGAAACAGGTATGTACAATAACTGTAATGCAGAGTATAGAACTGGAACAAAACCTCAGCAGTACCAGCAAGGAGGTGCCCTAGGCGAAGTAAGTATTGCAGGGCAAAATCCCCAATGGAACAGGGGAAACAGACAAGACCACCGGACTTGCCCAGAAAACCAATTATAGGCAGCCTGAGTGACAGGCACAGACACAGGTACACGGAGGTATGTCCAGAGGCAACCGTAGCAGGCCCAGATAATACTGTAAGGAATAGGCAGCCCACGTGATGGGCACAGATACTCGTACTCGAAGGTTATGCCTGGTGGCAACCGGAACAGGCACAGGCTGTATAATAGCGCAACTGGAGGCAATCGTAATGCACAGGCAGAATGGTAGAGCAACCAGAGGCAATCGTAAGGCACAGGCTGTATAGTAGAGCAACCGGAGGCAATGGTAAGGCACAGATTGTATAGTAGCGCAACCGGAGGCAATGGTAAGGCACAGACTGTAGATCAGCGCAACCGGAGGCAACAGTAATGTACAGGCTGAGTAGTAGTGCAATCGGAGGCAATCGTAAGGCACAGGCTGTATAGCAGCACAACCAGAGGCAACAGTAAGGTACCGGTATTATAGTAGCGCAACCGGAGGCAACAGTAAGACGCAGGCTGAAAGGTAGTACAACTAGAAGTAACCGTAAAGGCCCAGCCTGTATAGAGTGCAACCGGGGCAACCGTAGAGCAATGGCTATAGGACACAAGACCAGAGACAACAGAGGCACTAGCAGAATAGCTAACGCAAGGAGTAGTAGCCAATGCAGAATCGGAGCACAGAGAGTGAGACAGCTCAAGCCTGGATCAGTACACAGAGAGCGGGAGTCAGCCAGAGCCTGGATTGGTACATAAAGAGCGGTAGTCAGCCAAAGCCTGGGTCAGTACACAGAGAGCAGTAGTCAGCCAAAGCCTGGATCGGAACACAGAGAGCGGTAGTCAGCCAAAGCCTTGATCGGTACACAGCAAGCGGTAGTCAGCCAAAGCCTGGATCGGTACACAGCGAGCAGTAGTCAAACGGAATCGGTCACAGGAATCGTAGTCAGGCAAACCGGGTCTTAACGAAATGGACAGCGAAGACAGGAGCAAGGTCAGACAAAACTGGATCATACACAGAACAGGATGCTCAGCAACAAACGTCTGGTCAGGAACACCACGAAAGGGCACCGGTATAGTGACAGGAGGGCGTATATAAAGGCAAGCCCTGGGAGGAGTTATCAACCCAGAGCCAATAAGAATGCAGCCAAGGTAAACCCGGAAGTAAGAATGTCGCTCAGGCAGAATCACGGGCACCGTGATACTTCTACGCAATGGGAGCAAGCAGGAGAATAGTCAGACAGAGCCACAGGTCAGCACCAGATCGGATAGTCAGACAAGTTGGGTAATACACAAATTGGGTAGCCAACCAGAGCCACAAGTCTGCATTAGATTGGGTGTCTACTATACACAAGGAGCGGGCAGGAGAATAGTCAGACAGAGCCACAGGTCAGCACCAGATTGGATAGTCAGACAAACGTCTGGTCAGGAACACCACGAAAGGGCACCGGTATAGTGACAGGAGGGCGTATATAAAGGCAAGCCCTGGGAGGAGTTATCAACCCAGAGTCAATAAGAATGCAGCCAAGGTAAACCCGGAAGTAAGAATGTC
This sequence comes from Rhinophrynus dorsalis, assembly GCA_037306005.1. Classification (NCBI taxonomy): domain Eukaryota; kingdom Metazoa; phylum Chordata; class Amphibia; order Anura; family Rhinophrynidae; genus Rhinophrynus; species Rhinophrynus dorsalis. Next base: position 176,124,590 of record CM074724.1, on the reverse strand, counting down.
GCTCAGGCAGAATCACGGGCACCGTGATACTTCTACGCAATGGGAGCAAGCAGGAGAATAGTCAGACAGAGCCACAGGTCAGCACCAGATCGGATAGTCAGACAAGTCGGGTAATACACAAATTGGGTAGCCAACCAGAGCCACAAGTCTGCATTAGATTGGGTGTCTACTATACACAAGGAGCGGGCAGGAGAATAGTCAGACAGAGCCACAGGTCAGCACCAGATTGGATAGTCAGACAAGCCGGGTACACAGCTCAGGTGGTCAGCCAGACCCAGAGGTCGCAGAAGATTGGGTGTCCACTACATAATGGGAGCAGGCAAAAGAGTAGTCAGACAGAGCAACAGGTCAGCACCAGATTGGATGGTCAGACAAGCCAGGTCATACACAGAGCCTAAACTAAACAGAACTTTTTGTACAACAACACAAGAGCAACTGAGTCAGGACTCGACTGCCCTTTAAACCCCTCCTCAGGAAGTAGGTAGGAGGAGCAGGCTCAGAGGAAGGAAGTAGGTAGGAGGAGACTACAGGAAGCATGGCATAAAACAGAGGCCTGCTACACTCTGAAGCCTCGTGTCTGCATATGACTCGTGGAATGACGCTAATCGTCGCTGAAGTAGCTGCGTTGGAACCAAGGTAAGCTGTAACAGTACCCCCCTCAAAGGCCCCTCCTCTGAGGATCCAATCGGGGTTTGTCAGGGAATCAAGTGCGAAACCTGCGTACCAATGCAGGAGCGTGTACATCACTAGCAGGTATCCATGAGCGCTCCTCAGGGCCATAGTCCTTCCAATGACTGAAATACTGTAAGCGCCCTCTACTCATACGGGAGTCCAGAATGCTCTGTACCTCATATTCCTCGTGATCTGCAACTCTCACGGGAGCGGGACGAACAGGTGCAGAGGTATACCGGTTGCAGACCAAGGGCTTTAACAGTGACACGTGAAATACATTACAGGAACGCATATTGTCAGGGAGTTCAAGTGCATTTGCCATAGGGTTAATTTTACATATCACTTTGAAAGAACCAACGAAACGAGGAGCCAACTTACTACATGGAACCTGGAGGTGGAAGTTTTAAGAAGACAGCCACACTCTATCACCTACCTGGAAAGTAGGTGGCGGCAATCTCCTACGGTCAGCCTGCCTTTGTTGTCGCTATGCAGAACCACGTAGGGTATGCTGTACCCGTGCCCATGAGGAACGGAGTGCCCTTAAATGCTCATCCAGAGCCGGAAACTCTTGTGCTTGGAAGGACTCAGGCAGAACAGAGGGTTGAAACCCATAACTGATCAGGAATGGTGAATTTCATGAGGAAGAATTCACCTCACAATTCAGGGAAAACTCCGCCAATGGCAACAGGGTAACCCAATTGTCGTGGTGGTCGGAGATATAACAGTGGAGAAATTGTTCTAAGGCCTGGTTGGACCTTTCTGCCGCACCATTTGACTGAGGGTCGTAAGAGGAAGAGAATGCCAGCTGAATCCCCATCTGAGCACAAAAGCACCTCCAAAACCGGAACACAAATTGGCTTCCTCTATCAGACACAATAACTCTGGGTATGCCATGTAACTAAAAGACCTCTTTGGCAAATATCACCGCCAATTCCTGTATGGATGGCAAGCACTTAAGAGGCAAGAAATGTGCCATTTTCGAGAATTTATCCACGATCATAAGTATGCCCATGGAACTAAGAAGTTCAACCATAAAATCGATTGATAAATGAGACCATGGATGGTCCCCATTAGCCACAGGCTGCAGCAAGCCGACTGGCAAGTGTTGAGGAGCCTTATTCTGCGCACAGGTCGTGCAAGCAGCAGTAAAGGCTGCACAATCAGATCTGAGACTTGGCCACCAGAATACTCTAGACAATGACCAGATCAATTGGTCCCGACCAATGTGACCTGCTATTTTGGAAGTATGGTAAGTCTCCAATAGTTTAATACATAACTGAGCCAAGACAAAACACCTCCCATCCAGCTTCTCAGCCAGATCCAAGGCCTGGGCAGCCAGGATCTCCTCTCCCAGGGGAGACGTGATGCATGTACATATGATCTCAAGGATCCGGTCAGCCGGAATAATCGGGGTCGGTGGAACCTCCTCTCTGGATAGGCTGCAGAACTGGTGAGACAACGCGTCTGCCTTCACATTTTTGGAGCCCGGGAGGTAGGAGACCACGAAATTAAATCGAGACAGGAATAGAGCCCATCTAGCTTGCCTAGAAGACAAGCGTTTCGCTTCTGATAGATAAATTAGATTTTTATCTCCTTCAGGGTGTTACGGTTTTCTGACACTCAGACCAAGGTTAGAAATAAAACACAGTTTTATTAAAATGAAATAAAGAACAGCGCCCCTGAGGGCCAGAATCAGTATTACAGTAATGAATGATATACAGGCTCAATATAGCTGGAGCAGGTTGCATATAGCATCAACACAGGTAAGGGTTAATACTCAAGTTGGTAGTCAGTCTCTGTGGTGGTGATTAGCCAACGCCCGGTGCATAAACAGTCCCAGAAGCAGTAGTGCAGCTAGCAAGCTCAAGCAGTGCGACTGAACTGAATCACAACCAGATAATAGAGTGGAAATGCCCAAGAGTATCGAATGGCCAACTGTAGCTGGAGCCAAGACCCCTACTGGGGTGTAGCAACGGAGGAGAGATACCACCAGAGCCAATGGAGCCAGATATGGAAGCACCCTCGGTGCGATAGAGGAGGAACACTGCGTATGCCAATGGGACCTGAGCCAAGCACCCCTTAGGTGCTGTAATGGAGGAGACACTGCCCAAGCAAAATACTAGAGCCAACTCAATACCAGGTGCGAGTGGAAGGAACAACACCGTGAACGAGAATGGACCAGAGCCAAGACACCCTTCCGGTGCTGAAACAGAGCACACACTGCCAGAGTATCGGAATGCCCTTAGCACCACGCGGTGCGACAACTCCTGGAAAACGAGCACCTAACGAGAGGTAGCTCTGCAGTGGTAACAGCTAGGAGAAACAGAAAAGAACAAGCGCACACCATCTGAGAGCAGTCTATTAAAATTCAATAGTAAAGATAAAAGTAATACTACTTACAAGATAAATTCTTGTAAGTAGACTCGTACAATCAGTCAGATGTCTAGTCAATTTGGCAGTAGTCTCCTAACAGCACTAATCCAGGTAGGTGATTATGCGTCAGATGCCCAGCAGAGGTGAAATGACAAGGGGAGGAAGATTCCTAATGCAAATATACCAGAATCATCTGAGAGTGTGTCTGTATAATAGAGAATAATATATCACCTCCCCCTAGGTAGAACATACTCACTGGAATGATGTCAATACAAATGCGCATCACATGCCCGACATGGCTAAAAAATCCCAAAGAGGAGTCGAAGGCAATCAACCAGTAGTGGTAAAATAATACGATTCCAATATTTATTGTTGATAATAAATACACGTTTTCCCAACGCGTTTAACGCGTTTTGTAAGTATCAAACTCACTTCTTCAGGGGATGAACAACAGAACATAATCTACTGTTATATATACATGTGTAATCACATACCTTTTCTGTGTCTCGAGGAAGCGTCCGGTTCGCGCTGACTAGAGAGGAACGAGGTCTAAACTCATGCCTCGCTTCCGATCCTCTCCCCATCCCAGTCATTGTCATAACAACCAGGATGCTGCTCGCATGCTATTGAGACACTGCAACATAAAAGCCAAATAGTAGATATGTAACAATGCTATATAGCCTTCACATTCTTGACGAACAAATGGAAGTGAAAAATATAAGCACAGTATAAAATATGCAAAGTATTTAAAAAACATACATTATAAAAACAGTGTGCAATATGCAGTAAACACTTGTCTACCAATATGCATAAACCAAAGAATAAAAAATATAATAACATATGTACACTAGAAGTACCACTATTATCTGGAAACATAAACATATAATTCAAAAGATGGTGTATGGAACAGGAAGAATTATACATGGGACAAAAAGAGACCAAAACTACTCTTGGAGGAAATTACTAACTTCTAACTCCTCATTTAGACCTCTGGGAGTTAATGTGTCTAAAGTGTAAATCCAATATGCCTCCCTCCGACATAGGGTGGAGAACCTATTGGGATGAGAAGATGGCACATGTTCAATACAGGAACACAATGAAAGGGCACCTGACAGGTGCCACAGGCCCAGCATATAAAGGGACAACCTGGGCGGGCCAATCAACCTCCTCCAATGGGCGAGCACCAACACAGAGAGTGACAGGGAATCACGGGGACCGTGATAGTACCCCCCTCTCAAAGACCCCCTCCCCTGGCAGAGGGTCTGGGTTTCTGAGGATATTTAGAGTGAAAATTGCGCATTAATCTTGGAGCATGAAGGTCCCTCTGGTCGACCCAAGAACGCTCTTCAGGCCCATAACCCTTCCAGTGGACCAAATATTGCAACTTGCCTCTAAACCTCCTGGAGTCAATAATACTCTGTACTTCGTACTCCTCCTGGCCTTGAACATCCACCGGCCCAGGAACCACCGGAGTGGTAGTATAACGGTTGCACACCAAGGGCTTCAATAGTGACACATGGAACACATTGTGAATGCTCATAGATGCCGGGAGTTCCAGTGCGAAGGCCACGGGGTTAACCTTACGGATAATTTTGAAAGGACCAATGAACCAGGGATCCAGTTTGTTGGATGGCACTTGTAGATTGAGATTTCTGGAGGAGAGCCATACCCTGTCCCCAACCTGGAAGGATACCGCTGGCAGCCGTCTGCGATTGGCATGTCACTGATGTCGCTGGAAGGATTGGCTGAGGGACCTCTGCACCTGTGCCCAAGTGGAGCAGAGCTGCTCAATATGCTCGTCCAGAGCCGGAATCTGTTGTGACTGAAACGAGTCTGGGAGCAGACATGGCTGGAACCCATCATTAATGAGAAATGGGGAGCTCCCAGATGATGAATTAACTGCACAGTTCCTGGCAAACTCTGCCCACGGCAACAGGTCGGCCCAATTATCATGATGATCAGTCACAAAGCAGCGCAGAAACTGCTCCAGTCCTCGATTGGCACGCTCAGCGGCCCCGTTGGTCTGGGGATGGTAGGCGGAGGAGAAGGATAGTTGTATGCCCATTTGGCTACAGAATGCCCTCCAGAATCTCGACACGAACTGACTCCCTCAGTCCGACACTATCACTCTGGGAGCCCCGTGCAAGCGAAACACCTCTCTGGCAAAAACTACTACCAACTCCTGGGCCGAAGGAAGACCAGAGAGGGGCACGAAGTGAGCCATCTTAGAGAACCTGTCTACCACCATCAGGATAAACGTATTGCCCTTAGATACCGGCAATTCTCCCAAAAAAATCAATGGATATGTGGGACCATGGGCGTTCACCATTAGGCACTGGTTGGAGCAGGCCCACTGGGAGATGTCTGGGGGTCTTAGCACGGGCACAGGTGGCACAGGCAGCCGTAAATGTGGAACAATCAGCTTTAAGGGAGGGCCACCAAAACACTTGTGAGAGGGACCATACCAACTGATCCCTCTCAATATGCCCAGCTGCCTTAGAAGAGTGGTAGGTCTTGAGCAAACGGGTACAGAAAGGCTCATCCACAAAGCACTTGCCAACTGGGGTCTCTGGAGGTGCCTGTGCTTGAGATGCCAAAATTTGCTCCCCCAGTGGCGAAGTGATACTGGTGCGAACTGTTGCCAGAATCCTATCTGGCTGAATAATAGGTACCGGGGATTCATCCCTCTCAATGTCAGAGCTAAACTGTCGGGATAGGGCGTCTGCCCTAATGTTCTTAGAACCAGGCAAGAAGGACACTATGAAGTTGAACCGTGACAGAAATAGGGCCCACCTAGCCTGACGGGAGGACAGCCTTTTAGCCTCTGAGAGATAAATCAGATTTTTGTGGTCCGTAAGAATTAACACAATAAATGTCGCCATTCCTTTAATGCCAGGATGATAGCCAACAATTCTCTATCACCAAACTCGTAATGGCTTTGGACACTAGATAGCTTCTTGGAATAGAACCCACAAGGTCTCAGGTTGCGACCCTCCTTGGGGCGTTGAGAAAGAAATACCCTTACCCCAACTTCAGAGGCATCGACCTCTAGCATAAACGGCAGGGTGGGATTGGGGTGGGACAGTATAGGAGCGGAGGCAAAAGCAGATTTAAGAGTCTCAATGGCCAACTCAGCTGCCTCAGTCCATTGAGAGGGATTAGCGCCCTTGTGCGTGAGGTCAGACAGGGGTTTTACAATGGTAGAAAAATTCTGAATACATTTTCTGTAATAATTGGCAAAGCCCAAGAACCGTTGGATAGCTTTTAACCCTTTGGGCCGTGGCCATTGTAGGACTGCAGCCAATTTTTCTTGGTCCATGGCAATGCCATCCTTAGATATCACAAAACCCAGGAAGGGTACTTTGGAACTGTGAAATTCACATTTTTCTAATTTACACAACAATTTGTTCTTGCGTAAACAGAGCAGAACCTCTGACACTTCCTGGATGTGCTGGATTAGATTAGCAGAGTGAATCAATATATCGTCAAGGCATACGACTACACAAGACTGTAGCATGTCGCGGAGGATATCATTGATGAACTCTTGAAATACGGCAGGTGCATTACATAATCCAAAAGGCATCACTAAATATTCATAGTGTCCTGACCTAGTATTGAATGCCGTTTTCCACTCATCTCTGGCCCTGATCCTTATCAGGTTGTAGGCGGCCCGTAAATCGAGTTTAGTAAATATAGAAGAGCCCTTCAACCTGTCAAACAACTCAGTAATGAGTGGTATGGGGTATGCATTCTTGGACATGAGCTTATTTAGTCCCCGGTAATCAATACATGGTCGTAATTTCGCCATTTTTCTTTTTCACAAAAAAGAACCCTGCACCTGCCGGAGGGGATGATTTGCAAATGATTCCCCTCTTGAGGGCATCCTCAGTGTATTCCTCCATGGCCTTGTTTTCCTCACAGGACAAAGGGTATGTCCTGTCCCTCGGTGGCACCACCCCCGGGGGCAAATCAATAGCGCAATCATAAGGCCTATGTTGCGGTAATGCGCTAGCCTCTCCCTTACTGAATATGTCACTGAACTTGCTATATTCAGTTGGCACGGAGGGAGAGGTACACATGATCTTGACTGGATGTGACAAACAGTGACTAGTGCAGTATTTAGACCAAGACTTAACCTCATATCTTTGCCAATCAAACTAGGGGTTGTGCAGCAATAACCATGGGAACCCCAGAATGACCGCGTGATGGGGTGAGTGTATGAACTCGAAACACACCTCCTCTCTGTGGAGAGCCCCGATTGACATAGTGATGGGAGTTGTTTCCATAGTGATGAAAGCTGGTTCTAGCGGCCTGCCATCGATAGCCTCAATGGCTAGTCTAGTATCTTTTTTAGACAGAGGAAAATTATGCCGTTCAGCGAAAGCACAGTCCATGAAATAGCCTGCTGCGCCAGAATCTACCAGACCTAGTACCTCCACAGCTTGGTTGCCCAGAAAAAAAACTCACCTGGATGGTGGGTTTTTGAGTACAGGAGTCTGGGGACGATTGTACACCACCTAGGGCCTATCCCCCAAGGTACCCTAGGTGCGTACGTTTCCCAGGCCGTACCGGGCATGTGTGTAGTATGTGCCCATCTTTGCCACAATATAAGCATAAACCCTGCCTTTTACGGTGTGCCCGCTCCTCCTTAGACAGTCTGGTGAACCCGAGTTGCATAGGCTCACTTGGTTCGGATACTCGATCAAGAGGATTGGGAGGCGAGGGTGGGTTCAAAGGACTACCGTGCCCATAGCTTCTGGATTTTGCCCTTTTGGCCAAGCTCCTCTCACAGATGCGAGAGTCAATGAGCATAACATAGTCGATATACTCGTCTAAGTCATTAGGTACATCTCTGGCCGCAATCTCATCTTTATTAGAATCCGACAACCCCTGGGCAAAGGCTGCCACCAGAGCCTCATTATTCCAGCCTACCTCTGCTGCCAGTATCCGAAACTCTATGGCGTAATCGCCTACCGTTCGATCGCCCATTTGTATCTCCATCAGTCTCTTGGCAGCAGAGGCGGCTCTCCCAGGTAACTCGAATACTCTCCGAAACTTCTTTACAAACTCATTGAAGTTCAGAGTACATGGGTTGGCATTCTCCCATAAGGGGTTGGCCCACGCCAGGGCCTTACCTGTTAATAGAGATATCATGAACCCCACCTTGCTACGGTCATTCGGGAAGGCATGAGGTGTCAGTTCTAAGAATACCTCTAATTGGTTGATAAACCCCCTGCACAGTGTGGGTTCACCATTGTATCTTAACGGTAACGGCGCTGCCTCCGTTAAACTTCTGGAAGGTGCAGCAAATTGCCCAGCATGATTGTCCGGTGTAGGAACTGGGGGGACCACCGGATTTTGATTAGGTTTATCGAGGTGTACCGTTCATTCCAGTAACGTCTGCATGGCCAGTGCCAACTGGTCCAAGCGTTGCTCATGGACATCCATCCTCCAATGGAGGTTCTGTGTATTACCGTCACCCTTACCATCTGAGGTCATGGCCCTTTCATACTGTTACGGTTTTCTGACACTCAGACCAAGGTTAGAAATAAAACACAGTTTTATTAAAATGAAATAAAGAACAGCGCCCCTGAGGGCCAGAATCAGTATTACAGTAATGAATGATATACAGGCTCAATATAGCTGGAGCAGGTTGCATATAGCATCAACACAGGTAAGGGTTAATACTCAAGCTGGTAGTCAGTCTCTGTGGTGGTGATTAGCCAACACCCGGTGCATAAACAGTCCCAGAAGCAGTAGTGCAGCTAGCAAGCTCAAGCAGTGCGACTGAACTGAATCACAACCAGATAATAGAGTGGAAATGCCTAAGAGTATCGAATGGCCAACTGTAGCTGGAGCCAAGACCCCTACTGGGTTGTAGCAACGGAGGAGAGATACCACCAGAGCCAATGGAGCCAGATATGGAAGCACCCTCGGTGCGATAGAGGAGGAACACTGCGTATGCCAATGGGACCTGAGCCAAGCACCCCTTAGGTGCTGTAATGGAGGAGACACTGCCCAAGCGAAATACTAGAGCCAATGCACTACCAGGTGCGAGTGGAAGGAACAACACCGTGAGCGAGAATGGACCAGAGCCAAGACACCCTTCCGGTGCCAAAACAGAGCACACACTGCCAGAGTATCGGAATGCCCTTAGCACCACGCGGTGCGACAACTCCTGGAAAACGAGCACCTAACGAGAGGTAGCTCTGCAGTGGTAACAGCTTGGCTCAGTATAGTAGGCAACAGCTCAACGAGTGTTAATCTGGCTCAGTATGGGAGGCAACAAGCTTGGCTCCGGTAACGGAGGCAGCCAGCACAGCAGGTGTCCTAGACAGACTCTGAAACAACAGCTACAGCTCGGCAGAATTCTCTCACAGGCTCAGTAACGGAGGCAACCAACAGGCTCAGTAACGGAGGCTACAGAACATAGGAGGCGTGATCAGACAGTGCAAGCTGCGTGCAGGCTCAGAATGTCGCCAGGCAGAAACAAGAGCAGGAACCAGATGAATCACGGAGCAGGAAAGTCAGCCAGAATCGGTTAATCACGGAGCAGGAACATCAGCCAGAACCGGGTCAATCACAGAGCGGGAAGTCAGCCAGAACCGGGTCAATCACAGAGCGGGAAGTCAGCCAGAACCGGGTCAATCACGGAGCAGGAACAGCAGAGTAGTCAGACGAGCCGAGTCGGTACACAGGAATACAGGATCACAGCAACAATAGCGCAGGAACAGGAACACCACGAAAGGGCAACTGACAGTTGCCACAGGCCCAGCATATAAAGGGACAACCTGGACGGGCCAATCAACCTCCTCCAATGGGCGAGCACCAACACAGAGAGTGACAGGGAATCACGGGGACCGTGATACAAGGCCAATATAATGGGCAATAATTCTCTGCCCCCAATTTGGTATACCATCTCGGCTTTGGACAATTTCCTCAAGAAATAGCCACATGGGCTTAGAGCTTCACCAGGAGCTGAGTGTTGGGACAATAGGGCTCCCCTACAGTCTCGGATGCATCGACCTCCAGGGTAAAGGGCAGGGAGGGATTCGGGTGTACCAGAATCGGGGTTGAAGCAAATGCTGCCTTCAGTCTTTTGAATGCCATTATGGCCGTCTGGGACCACTCAGTGGTCTTGGCACCTTTACAGGTCATGTCCGTCATAGGTTTGACAATAGTGGAGAAATCTCTAATACATTTCCGGTAATCATTTGTGAATCACAGAAATCTCTGAATCGCTTTGAGTCCCACAGGACGAGGCCACTCCACTACAGCGGAGAATTTCTGGGGGTTCATAGCGAAACCCAGATGCAGAAATAATGTAACCCAGAAAGGTTACTTGAGGTTTGTGGAACTCGCACTTTTTGAGTTTACAATACAAGTTGTTCTTACTTAATAGGCTCAATACCTTGGATACATCCGACCAATGGGTCTCCAATGAGGGAGAATGAATAAAGATGTCATCCAAATACACCACAACACAGCACTGTAAGCGTTCTCTTTGCACATCGTTGATAAACTCTTGAAAGACAGCTGGGGCATTTCAGAGTCCAAATGGCATCACCAAATACTCATAGTGTCCATTTCTTGTATTAAAAGCTGTCATCCACTTGTGGCCCTGCTTTATCCGAACCAAATTACAAGCAGCTCTTCGATCAAGTTTTGTAAAAATCTTAGACCCTTTGACACGGTCAAAGAGTTCGGTAATCAAGGAAATTGGATAAGCGTTTTTAACCAATATTTTGTTAAGCCCACGAAAAACGATACATGGATGTAGCTCTCTGTCCTTCTTTTTAACAAAAAAAAATCCAGCCCCTGCCAGGGATGAGGACTTGTGGATGATGCCTCTGGCCAGCACATCAGAAATCTATTCCTCCATGACTCTATTCTCCTCTACCACAGGGGATAGACATGACCCCTAGGAGGTGATGTGCCAGGCATAAGCTCCAGAGAGCAAACGTATGGCCTATGTGGTGGTAAGGCCCCAGCCTGACTTTCACTAAACACCTCCTTGAATGGTAAGTACTCCTCATGTAATGTTGGAGAGGTCGCATTAGTCAGTCTCACAGGACAGGAGAGACATGATTCATAACACTGAGGAGACCAGGCCAAGATATAGCACCTGTGCCAATCCATCCTAGGGTTGTGCATCTGCAACCACGGAAACTCCAGTACGATGGCGTAATGTGGGGAGTTAATTACCTGAAACTTCAGGGTTTCGGTCTGAAGGGCTCCCACCCTCAGGGTTAAAAGAGTGGTTTCATGCGTAATGTGAGATGGTTGCAGAGGTCTACCATCAACAGCCTCCACGACCAGTGGAGAAGAACGGGACTGCAACAGAGCCTCTTTACTGCCCGCAAATTCCACATCAATAAAGAAACCCGCAGCACCCGTATCAAGTAGTGCTGGGACAGAGACCGACTGGTCAGCCCAAGAGATACACACCCTCAACATGGGCTTTTCTGAAAAATTTTCTGGGAACTGAGAAATGCCACCCAAGATCTGTCCCCGGTAAGATCTTAGGTGCGGGCGTTTCCCGGATGTACTGGGCAGGACCTCTGCATATGTCCTGGTTTGTCACAGTAAAGACACAGTCCTTCCCTCCTGAAAGGCCCTCTCCTCCTTAGAAAGCCGGGTCGCACCCACCTGCGTAGGCTCGCTCCCTTCAGAGACAAGTCCAGGAAGCATGGGAGTAAATCACAGAACAATGAATAGAGGTCCTTCTAATGGCCAACAACTCTATCAGAAATAGGAGTCTGCCAAAAGTTGGAATGCTCTTAAAGAGACCAGCAGAAGCCTCTGGAGTCTCTATATAATGAAGGCCCAGCAGGAATGCCAGTAAGAGACTAACTGACTCACGCCTACAATCAGCGGTAGATCTAGTGATCTCCCTAAAGGTGATAAGGTAAAGGAGAAGTACTGACTCAAGCCTGCAGTCAGTAAGGAGACGGCCGTCTCCATTCTCAGAGGCACCACAGCAATCCTGACTCATGCCTGCAGTCAGGGAGTAGGGTCTTACCCAATCTGGTGGAGAACTGCGGCTCTGGTTGTCTACTACACAATGGGAGCAAGCATGAGACTAGTCAGACAGACCCACAGGTCAGCACCAGATTGGATAGTCAGACAAGCCGGGTAATACACAAATCTGGTAGTCAACCAGAGCCACAGGTCTGCACCAGACTGGGTATCTACTATACACAAAGAGCAGGAAAGAGAATAGTCAGACAGAGCCACAGGTCAGCACCAGATTGGATAGTCAGACAACCCGGGTAATACACAAATCGGGTAGTCAACCAGAGCTACAGGTCTGCACCAGACTGGGTATCTACTATACACAAGGAGCGGGCAAGAGAATAGTCAGACAGAGCCACAGGTCAGCACCAGATTGGATAGTCAGACAAGCCGGGTCATACACAGTTCAGGTAGTCAGCCAGAGCCACAGGTCCACACCAGATTGGGTGTACACTACACAATGGGAGCAGGCAAAAGAGTAGTCAGACAGAGTCACAGGTCAGCACCAGATTGAATGGTCAGACACGCCAGATCATACGAAGAGCCCAAACTAAATAGAACTGTTTGTACAACAACGCAAGGGCAACTGAGTCAGGACTCAGACTGCCTTTTAAACCCCTCCTCAGGAAATAGGTAGGAGAAGCAGGCTCAGAGGAAGGAAGTAGGTAGGAGGAGACTACAGGAAGCATGGCATAAAAGAGAGGCCTGCTTCCCTCTGAAGCCTCGCGCCTGCAGATGGCTCGTGGAATGATGCCAAGCATCTTTGAAGTGGTGGAGCTGGAACCAAGGTAAGCTGTCACACGTGTGGATGTGCTGGCATCGGCTGATGCCAGTTTTGGGAGGAAGATCCTAGTGGCAGTCTTGCCTGTCTAGGGTCTCATTAGTCTCTCAGTACTCTTTCACTTTTGAGCCCTGTTGGCTCTAGTTCAGTGTGCTGTGTAACAATTCATGGGGTTTGTTTTACCCCTGTTCAGTGTCGGTTGACACTCTGTGGTTAGTGTTAAGCTATTTATGATCTGTAGGTTCGTTGGTGCTCTGGTGACTTTGGGGGCCTACGCCTGGTCCTTGCCTTTCTTCCCGCCCTGGGGAACCTAATGATTGGACATCCCAAAGTTATCAGTAACCTGTATTGGATGACAGAGAAAATAGGATTTTAGGCTTACCTGTTAAATCCTTTTATCTTAGTTCATACAGGTTACTGATCTCCCACCCTGTCAAGGGACCATGCTTAGCTCTCCTGTGGCAGAATGTAGGGGTCCTTTCTGGTTCATGCTCACAGGAGTCTTCCTTTACCTTCTTACTACCTAGTCAATAGTTAGTCTGCAAATCTTACTGGTTGGGGATTGGCTAGCTGCAAGCTAAGGAGAAGAGGTAGGCTCCACCCAGCAGTCACTTCTCAGAATTGTTCCTGCCTATTTAAAGGGGCTAATCACATACCCAAAGTTACCAGTAACTTGTATGGACTAAGAGAAAAGGATTTAACAGGTAAGACTAAAATCCTATTTTTGCGCCGTCTTGCCGCTTCCCACATTTCCATGTTTCCTGTATATCCTTCAAACTCTTCCAATCGTCCTTACTAAGCGTGATTTCGACACTACACTACACACCAGTGTTTCATATGGTCATGCAAAGGACCTAATATCAGCTTCAGAAAATTGCAGCAACCCAATTCGAGCAGAAGTTTCTGCCTCCCAAACATTAAACCGTATAATATAGCAAGTCTCATATGGGTAGTTAAAGACTGGTTAGAAGGTGTAGCTATTTATACTGATTGGGGTCTGGACTAATATTTTGCACCTCACCTGACTCTCTGCTTCTTGCTCTATGCGCGCCCATCCCAGATTCCTCCCTCCTGCTTCTCCAATCCTTTGATATTAAATGCAATTAAGGCATGGCAACACGTTTTTAGTTTTTTTATACCATGACAAATATCATTCACTGTTTCTACCCTTGACCAAAAACCCAGCCTTCCAGGATGGTTGCGAGGACATGCAGAGACCTCCACTTTATACACATTCCCATCCCTACTCATCTTTTTCCATACCTCCAAGTGAAAACCTATATCACCAAATTGCTTAGATCGTTAAAAGAACACCCTTCCTAGCTTACGTTCGCTTCCTACCTAAGCCGCTCTTGCACTTCACGAGTCACTATTTCTGCTATATGTAAATATATTCTCCCCGTGTCTCGGTACTCTCACACAGACCCAGGTCTGGGAGCATGGCTAAATGACATACCAAATACCTTTACTGATACTCTTTTCAACAATTTCACTCGAATTTTGAAATGCACACCTGCATCATATTTTCATGAACTGTAGTACAGATTGCTCAACAGGGCTTTACATTCCCTCTAACCTAGCTTATAAAATAGGTCTGGCATCCTCACATGCTTGCACTAAATGTGCAACTCCCAACTCCTCCTTGCATGTACACTAGCAATGTCCTAAAATTTTAAACTTCTGGGACACAATCTCTACTTACATACGCAAGGCTCCTAATGTATCCATACTGATTACCACCCCCTCTTTCCTTCTGGGAATTTATAATACCACCGCCTCTCTGTCTGGTGACATTGAAAAACTTATTGACATACTCATCTTCATGGCCACAAAATGTATGCTGACCATCTGGACCTCACATAGCCCTCTGACGTTGTGCAACTGGTTAGATACAGTACAATATTTCATTAAGCTTTTCTGGCTCTTTGCTACACAAAATAAATAATTGATGGGGAACAGTTTATTATTGGGACCCATACATAAAACACTTACCAGAGAATCACAAACACAGTTTTACACTTGGTTCCGATACACTGCTTGGATGGCTGCCACTGAACTTAGAAATAATACTGCAATCATAATGCCGGGGGGAACCATGCCAGTCTACTGGCTCTCATGATTGCCCATCCTCTCTTGATATCCTGCCCACATGCAGGACTGACTATTTTCAAGTGTCATTGCATATTCCTAGGATCCATTTCTTACTCTTTCCTGGTTGGGATGGCACAGATCCCTTGGGGGCTCACAGAATGAGTGAGTGAGGGATTTGGAGTTTAGTTTATGTTTTGGTTAGAATGGCTTCTGCCTAGCTATTTATACTCTAAATGAAACTGTGGTGGTGCAGGTGGGGGCTGTGGCGATGGTTGCAGTTTCCTCACTGCGGCAAAGCCCTACCGGTTGTAGGTGTAGCCGTGGGGTGGTCTCCCCCTCCTGTACCTGCAGTGCCCACCGGCTCTAACTGAATACATCACAAATGGAAAGACGATTGCAGAATGTTCACTTAATTCCTTCCCTGTGTTGAGAATTGAACTGCATCATATTTTGGATGTCAGGAATCCTTATATTATTCTCTCAAAAATTACAGCAGGTGCATCACCATGACATTCCTGCAACCTGCCCTGGATACTTTGGCCTGCACTGTTGACAACATGGTAAATGACACAGATACTCATAGCCATCTAGCGACTATCCTCTTAGATACAGTGGTGGTGTTCTGAAACCCTTTTTGTACATTCTTCCATCTATATGTATATGATCTTTTCATGTTTCTGTGTCTTTCAACTTGTTCATTGAAAAGTCAATCAATAAAACGTTTTATAAAAAAGTTTGGAAAAGCCTTCTGCTCTAATTTGGGCATCGACTTTCAACATTCTTCTGCATACCATCCACAGACAAACCAGCAGACAGAGAGGCTCAATCATTACCTTGAGCATTAGCTTAGCTGATACTGCTCCCATCAGTAAGACAGCGGGAACAAGCTCTTACCCTTGGCAGAGTTCTCATATAACAGTTTATTGCAGTCTTTCTTGACGTACTCTGCCTTTTTGCAGCCCTGGGTTATAATCTCCCTGATATGGCCCTCTCCACCTCTGCTTCTGAGGTGCCTTCTGCTGATCAGCATAAACAATCCTTGCCGTACCACTGGCTTTCCATTCGTAAAACCATATTGACCTCCCAGATGCAATAGAAGGTTGCATCCGACCGTCATTGATTTTTGGAACCACACTACTCACTCATTTAGCTTTCAGTCAAAATATAAACCTTCCAAGGTGGTCTTCAGTATCTAACAAAATGGAAGGGGTATGGCCCAGAAGCCCGGGCCTGGGTCCTTTTGGGTGGATGGGGGGATAGTGTCATCCTTTTTGCCTATTCTACAACATTTTTTGCCTATTCCAACAATTTTTTCTCCTATTCTAACACATTTTTCACCTATCCAATACATTTTTCTCCTATTCCAAAACATTTTCTCCAATTCTAACACATTTAATCCTATTCCAACCCATTTTCTCCCATGTTTAATATGGTGCAACATTTTCTGGCACAATATGACTTGTTCTGAGGGCTGTAGTGGAGAAATTAGTAGCTGTAAGTCCTATAGCAACATATACCTTGAAAAATGTGTTAACATGCAGAGTGCATTTGTCCTTTGCCCACAACACTTACTCACTGCTTAAGTGACACTGGCACATAATCATGATGATATAAAGTGATTAAAAAATTAAATAAAGTACAACCTTCAATGTGGCAGATGTGTATGGTAGTGGTGGTGGGGTACTGGCGTGGTATAATAGGTTGGACCTTGACAAACTGCATCCACCCCAGGAGGAGAGGGATCATCATCATTTACTGCACATGCTGCAGCAACCAATGCTGCAGTCAGTTTTTGTACTACCACTTTACTCCTGCATTCCTGCACTGTTCCACCTTTCCCCCTCCCGCTTGTGCATTTGCTAGACTTTACTCAACTATTGTGTGTTTTTACTCTCTACAGTACAAAACTGATGGAGTGTGACATCTTGCCTTGGCCCTCAACAAAATTCTCAATGTAGTCTGCTGTCTATCAAGTCTGCCTCAGTCAAAGATCTCACATCAGGCTACCAGCAACTGTCTAACATATTTATTTGTTGTTGTTTTTTTTTTTTTTTTTTTTTTTTGTTAAGTTGTCCACCCTATCTTATCACAGTTAGTCCAAAAATATATATATAACTAAAAGACAAAATCAACAATTTCTTTCCCCAGACTTCCCCAGCACAGAGACAATAAAAGCAAAATCAGCAAGCAATTTGGACCCAAGGTGCCTGTACTGCCTGTCAGTCACACCAATTTTTGTGGTATTTTGTGTCAACCTCCTTCCTCCCTTCTACTCCACCAGAGTGCCCCCAGACTCTCCTAATACAGAGAACAAATGTCCTACCTAAATTACTCCCTAAACAAAGCTTGAATTCACCTTTATTTGCCTATCGTCTCTAGCTCAACATCGTGCTGCTCTCTCCTCTCACAAACACAGAATGGCATGCTGTGAGAGCCTGACACTGTATATGGCTGTAGAAAACTAGAGAAAACTTTAGTGTGGTGGCGAAAAAGTTTTCTTCCCATTGATTTCAATACAATGAGCTAGGCGAAAAAAAGCGGAAAAAAATACATTTTTTGCTGGAAATTTTTTTCCAAGTGGAAAGTGCAATTTTTCACCTATTTCAGTTTGAAGCAAAAAATTTCACCCATCCCTGCTCAGTAGGTAGCTACTATTCCCCAGGCAGTTATCCTGGGTGCTGGCCGACTCCTCTGGTCAGAACTGAACTGGTCTTGCGACCAGCATCTCTGGTCTGACAAGACTGTCTATTAGCCAGCCTTATTCTTCACTCCCCAGCATCTTGCCTCCATGAGCTTGTCTGTAGCAGTTAATTCCTTGTACTGGTTTTATTTCAACTATCGTTTTATCCCAGTAGTTCATGTACTCTAGGTTCCGCCTTCATATCAATAGTTGTGTGCTTATGCTGTGTGGATTTGCTCCTCCACACAGCAGGGTTACAGCCAGCTTATAATTGTAGATGGACAGTTTATAATGGGATTGTGTCAAGAGGGCATGTGGTTAAGTGTGAGTGGAAGGAGAAGGGAAACGTCATTCACTGCCACAGGTAAAAAAGGAGTAAAGTATGCATGTATGTAAGAGAGTCACAGGGCTAAGCTGGCTGGGTGGGGGTTGAAGTGATGAGAGAGTCAATCTTGTCCTTGAATTGAATGGTGAGATCTTAGGGTTTGTGTTGGTGGGCATAAAAGAGATTTAAAGGTTGAGAAGAGGCATTCAAGGTTAGAGGAAAGATTAGAAATTAAACAGCAAATATGACTGGTCAGAGACAGGGTAGAGCTGTAAGAATGGAGAATGAATTTGTAGTATGCAAAGTCAGCTGAGGAGCATGGTTTCCTCCAGTGCCTTCCTTTTGTGTGTGAGCACCTGTGGAGGTATCAATTATGTGTTGTGTGACATGGTTGTCTTGCGGTTCTGCAGGGGTGGAGTAGAGTTGCAGGTGCAGCCCTATCAAGGGCTGTTGTGAGTGTGCTGTTGTAGATAACAGCAGTTTGTTCCGGATAAGTTAGTGCAGAAATGGGGTTAAGGAGTGTTTGTAGGGATGTTGAAAATTGTTGGAGATCAAGGGCATGCCATTTTCTCCAAATGCTCTTAATTAAGGACATGGAGTTGGATTTGCTGCGTAAGAGCAGGTTGCCGGTTAGGTGGTGTGGTGGTCAGAGAGAGGAAAGCAGGATATTAGAGAAGTTAAAGATAAAAGCAGAGGTTTGTGAAAAATCATATAAAGGGAGTGACAGTCACTGTGTGTGGGAGAGCTGGTCCACTGTGATAGACCAAAGGAGCTTGTTAAGTAAAAGAGTCTGAGGGCAGAAGGGGTGTTGGAGTTATCCATAGGGATGTTGAAACTCCCCAAGGATGAAAGCAGTGACGTCAGAGGACATAAAGTAAGGGAGTCAGGAAGCATAGTGCTCAAGGAACTGTGTAGTAGGACCAGGTTGTCGGTATATGACAAGTGTGTGTGAGATGAACAATTTGTGAACAGCAGTTAGTTTACTGCACACAGAGTGGGCATTCCAGAGAACGAAACAAAAGGGTGGAGAGGTTAGGTTACATGGTACAGTTATTAAATTGCAGATGTTCTATTTGTGTGAGGGTGCTGCAGTACAATAGGAAGTGAAAAATGGGCCTGTGTTGGTGAGATGTCACATTGAGCAAGCAGAAGGAGAAAGGAGAGGTACAGAAGGTGGGATGAGAAATAAAGCAGTGGGGCATTTTTGCAGAGGTAGAAGTAGATAGTGGAGATAGAGAATGCAGAAATGAGAAAAAGTTTGTTTTGCTGTATGATCAATATGGTTGCAGATTGTTCACACAGTAACCAAACGTGTAACTTACATTTAACACGCTCGCCCAAAGATTCTGATTGATGTGTGCTTTCCTTTATTCCTCTTCTTAGTACAGTCTGTGACAATTTCAGTTTGAGATCCTTTGGTTATCTGTCTATGAGTCTTGGACATTTGAGTAATATATAATCTCAGCCCCTACAATTGCACTAATGGGGCATCACAGTCACGCTTGCTCCTCTGCAAGCATCTTCTGCTGCATGTAAAGCAAACACTCCTCTTCACTCATTCAGCTCAGCTTGCTAGACTTTTTCCCCCTCTTTCTTAGGCATGCTTAGTTTGAAGGAAAAGCTCAGCACTGGCAATTTGTATGAGTTTTCTGAGGATGTAACAGACATGTGGCGATCAGGCAACAGTGGGGCACCACAACTCTGCTTTGGCTATACTATTATATTGCGACATTCTGATTGCTGCAACATCAGAATGTTGCCCTTGTCATGTGGGCATGATTCTTATTTCTACATTTTCAACCAGGGGACATATTTAATCCGCCCTTGTGTTGTTCACGAAATAGAGGGTAACATTTCAAAAAGATTCCCTAGCATTCTGGGGGTAAAAGCCCTATTTATATAATTGTGAATTTTAAACATATTAATTTGCCCCACAGCTCAGATGCTTTGCTCCAGAACTGCACAACATTAACTTTAACACTTTTCATGCCAGAGGGGTGCACACTGCAAACACATAGGTTTGCAAGGTCTTGTGACCTTGTTGTCAGCAACATAGTCCAAATGACCTTAACCCTTTGAGTGCTAGAGGGATGTGCAATGCATTGCATGGCAATCAAAGGGTTAAAGTCAGAGTTGTGCATTTCCGGAGCAAACCATCTGCACTGTGGGGGGCAAATTAATCTTTTATTTTTCCCCTACTATGCAGTGTGTTTTACCTATAATTGTGTCACTATATACACAAAACCCATTGAGCTTTTTGTAACAGTTTTGGAGCAAACCAACTGAACTAGGTAAAGTAAAAAAAATTCCAATACGCACACTGATTTTAATAAGGTGTTTAACCCCAAGAATGCTAGCAAGGACTCCAACACTTAGATACACAAATGTTGCAGACCCCTCTAGCATTCAAGGGGTTAAAAGCCCCATTCAAATATAGGGGAGAGTGAGCAGGGCATTGTACCTATTGTGGGGTTCCTGACACTTGTACTTTAACCAGAACCTATGATTTCTGATGGTGGTCCTGACTGAAGACAAAAACAAGTGGAGGACTGCCAGAACAAACTAAGGGCAGATCTTCCTAATGGGGTATTGGGTATATCCTCCTATTGGGAGATCGGGTATCGTGCAGTGGGCTGGCAGTCATGGGCCTGTTGGGGAGATCAGAGGATTTCCCCCAAAAGGCCCAAAATACTTTGCTCACCCAGAGCAAGACTCATCACATTCTAGCTTCCACTCAGTGCAGGGTTATGTAAGTATTGGCCAAGTCTGTCTCACCTAGCTCCCACTCAGTGAAGGATTAGCCCAAAGTATTGGCCAAGTCTGCCTCAGCACCCCCTAGCTCCCACTCATTGCAGGGTTAGGGTTACATCAGCTAAGTCTGTCTCATCCCTCCCTAACTCCCACTCAATGCAAGGTTAGCCTTAAGTATTGGCCAAGTCTGTCTCATCCCTTCCTAGCTCCCACTCAGTGTAGGGTTAGCCCTAGGTGTTGGCCAAGTCTGTCTCATCCCTCCCTAGCTCCCACTCAGTTAAGGGTTAGCTCTGCAGTATTGGCCAAGTCTGTCTCATCCCTCCCTAACTGTAATGGTTTGTTTGACACACAGACACAGTGGTTTAGGATAAAACACAGTTTTATTAAAATACATAACCTTCACAGGTCCTGTAGTATAGCAGCAGTATAGTACAGACACACAACAGGTTATAGATACATAGGCCTACATAGGTCCAGCATAAACAATAAGTCCACAATAGTCTATAGTGACACAGGTCAGGCAGAGTGATGGATTCCCAGGAGCAAGGTCTTTCATGGGCTAAAGATCTTCAGAGTGTAAACAGTTCCATGTGCAGAGAGGTCAGTGATGGGACTCCCTGCATACAAACAGCTGAGGAAAACGTAATGCCAAAAGCCAGATAAGCAGAACTAGCATAAGCTGTTTAGGCAATACTGGGAACAGAGACACGTGAGGTACTGCAGTAGCAGTAACGGACACAACACTTGCACACTGCTGAAGTCTAACGGAGGCAACCGGTGGCTCAACAGCCTGAGTGGTAACGGAGGCAGACACTTGCTCTGAGCAGAGGCAATAACTGTTGTCAGTAGGGAGCGAATTCTGACTCACGCCTGCAGTCAGTATGGAGCGAACTGACTCACGCCTGCAGTCAGTATCAGAGCTTAGTCTACCAGAGCCCCAGGCCCGCACTAGATTGGGTGTCAGATCACCAGGGGAAAAGACAAAAGAATAGTCAGACAGATCCACAAGTCAGCACCAGAAGGGGTAGTCAGACAAGCCAGGTCATACACAGTTCAGGTAGTCAGCCAGAGCCACAAGTCTGCACCAGATTGGATGTCCACTATTAGGGGTTAGGCAAAAGAATAGTCAGACAGAGCCACAGGTCAGCACTAGAATGGATAGGTCATACATGGAGCCCAAGGTAACAGAACTGCTATGAACAACAACGAAAGGGCATCTGAGTCAGGATTCAGTCTGCCTTTTAAACCCTTTTAAAGCCCTCCACAGGAAGTAGGAGGAGCAGCTCAGAGGGAGGAAGTAGGAAGTAGGTAGGAGGAGACTACAGGAAGCAAACACATAAAACAGAGGCCTGCTGCAAGCTTGAAGCCTCACATCTGCAGATGATGCTGAAAGCAAGGTAAGCTGTAACAGCTCAGTAGTATTGTTCAAGTCTGTCTCATCCCTCCCTATCTCTCACTCAGTGAAGGGTTTCCTCAAAGTATTGGCTAAGTTGTTCTCATCCCTCCTTAGCTCCCATTCAGTGAAGAGTTAGCTCAGTAGTATTGACCAAATCTGTCTCATCCCTCTCTAGCTCCCATTCAGTACAGGGTTAGCCCTAAGTACTGGTCAAGTCTGCCTAATCCCTCCCTAGCCCAAAGTATTGGCCAAATCTGTTTCATCCCTTACTAGCTCCCACTCAATGCAGGCTTAGCCCTCTTCTCCCTTGAACTCGACACCCTTTTTTTCACCAGCCCAACACTGTATTAGTTGAATCACTTCCATCCTGTAAGTGCTTGCGCTTACCTTTTCAGAGGAGATCCGTCAATCTGGTGCTCGTCTGGGCAGCCAGTCCCCTCTGCCTTCTGCCTCGCGGCTCATGCCACGGCTTATCCTCCAGGAGAGCCAGAAGCCCTGGTGCTGGTTTGGGCGATCAGCTCCCTCTGTCTTCTGCCCCTCGTGGTGCCTGCCACGTCTGTGTATGCCTTCCTCTTCTGGCCAGCATAGTGCGGGTGCATGTCACAGGGATTCTCTCTAGTGACGTTGTAGCCTGACTCTTAAAGAGACAACTCATTTTGTGCTCCACCTCCTGGGATTGTGGGAAACTACTTAAACTGCCTGGACACCACATCAGTTGCCCTTTCATGGTTTTCCGGTGCAGTCTTGTGTAGCTATTGTCCATGTATGACACTTGGCCTGTTGATCCATCTGTCCCGGTGTCCAGTGTTGTGGCTTGTCTGACTATCCCCATGGTATTGGACCTTTGGCACTGGCTGACTACCCGCTCTGGTACTGACCCCTGGCTCGTCTGACTATCCGCTTGGGTTTGACCATCGGCTCTGGCTGACTACTCGCTCTGGTATTGATCCCTGGCTTGTCTGACTATCTGCTTGGTATTGACCTTCAGCTCTGGCGGACTATTCGCACTGGTGCTGACTCCTGGCTTGTCTGAACTACCGCCTGACACTGACTGCAGGCCTGAGTCAGTCTGATACTCCTGGTTGCGACCCACACATTCATACTTTCCTGGGTCCCAGCCCCAGCTGGTGCTATTGCACAGCATCCCGTGTTGAGTCTACTCAGAAGCAGTCTCCTATTTCTGGTAGGAACCGCTTGCTTTCTGTTTAGCTATATATCTTATCCAGTATCTGTGGTATTTACATATCTACGTTGTTCAATAAAGTTGGTGTTTCAATACTGTACTGACTCTTGTCCATTCCTTGGTATCTGTGACACCGCCTGCACATGGGAAATGTTTAGTCATCCCGTCTCCTACCCAGGGAAGAATTATCCCACCCACCCTTATACTATAGAGACGTACAAGACGTGATCCCAAACATGCTGTTCTCTCTGTACTTTCTGGAAGTCTGGTTTTCCTAGCCCATCCTTTCACAGCTGCCTGTCTCTTAGTATTGCCACCTACTGTCTGACCCCCACTGCTTTTAGGCCACTCATCCTCCCAATAAGCCTCTATTTCAATGCCCCTGTCCTTTTTGTATTTTTGAGCATCCCACATGTTAACTCTAAGTACATTCTTTAAAAACCATAATCATATTCTTAATTTAACACTTTTGGTGCCAGAGGGTGTACATCACACATCAAAGCTCAGATACTCAAATGGTTAAAACCTACAATTAAGATGCAAGTCAGTAAGCTAAAGAGGTGAAATTCTTATATCAACCAACTGCTCTACAGTGAACAAATATAGATTCCCCAAATTCCCATTGATTTCATTGGACTTTAACCCCTGAAATGCTAGTGAGACATTTGCAATGTGTTGGAGACCTCGCTAACATTATTATGCTTACAAATAAAAAAATAAATCAATTATTACTTTAATTTCTTCCCTACTGGGCAGCTGGTTTGCTCCAGAATCACACCTCTGGCTATTTAGCTCCCTGACTTGCTCTCTTAACCATTTTAGGTGCAGACCTTTTTTACACTAGAGGAAAAGAGCAATTTTGCTTATTTTAGTATTTCTTTGTTCAATTATGTTTTTCCTCTGATTCATTTAGTAAACCCACACACAAAATATACAGCATTTTTAAGCATAAGCAGGGCTTTGTTTATATACCACATGTATATATATATAACTTGGTTGACATATATTTTGTTTATTATGCATAATTAAGTTAATATACAGTATATAATTATTTATGTTAAGATATTTAAGTTAATATATTTAAAATTTAAAATATTTCAAATTAAACAGTTTGGTTATATATTTTAAATGTCTTTAATTTGTTATTGTTAACAACAAACATAGTTTCTAGAGTCTGGATGTGTGTTTATGTATGGTTGGGACATGTTAGCCACATCTCAGTGTCCTACCATTTATTAACCAGCCCATGCTCCACCCCATTCTGACTATGCCGCACCCCTTTGTGACATTAGCAGAACTGGAGTGTGGGTAGGGATAACATCCCCCACTGGAAAATTTTCTACGGACTGCCTCTGTCAGTTCTCTCTGCCTCCCTTCTTCTCACACAGATCGTGAGAAGAGACATCATTGTAAGCTGATGCAAAGTGTTCCAGTCCTGTTAAAGTGTCTACTTTGTGAAAAAATATTATTTTCCCCCTGTAAACACAGACATCAATTGTTGCATTTCTTCCTTTGATCACATGATCACTGATCTGTGGTCTTTTTTTAGCCCCCCTCCCTCCCTCCTTTTTTTTTTTTTTTTTTTTTTTTTTTTTTTTAATAAAGTGTTGTTGAATTAGGTAGGTTCTGGGTATAGATGGGTTAGTAGGGTAAGGTTTAGGGTTAGATTTTAATTTAGGTATAGGGATTTAATCAAAATATTTTAACCCCTTAAGGACCAGCTGATTGCACTCCCAGCCGGCATGGACCACGGCTTTTTTTTTTTTTTTACTGAATCGGATTCAGGGCTCCCTAACGGCATGCAGCTGCACTGGGAGCCCTGAATTCCATGAGGGTCCTGGCATGTCATGGGTTCTTATGGCTCCCCAACCCATGACGTGCCAGGACCATTAAGGGTCCTTAAAGGGGTTACACATATAGTGTTATTATAGGAATAGTGACCATTTGGGGTTAGATTTTTTTTTCTGTAATTTCATTTGGTTCATTTTTACATGTTTAAATTAATTAATTGAATTAATTAACTGGATAGTCTGGGTTGGTAGTTTGTGTTAGACACAGGAAAATAAAAACAAACTAAAAAATATAGATAGATAGATAGATAGATAGATAGATAGATAGATAGATATTTAGTATTTACATAGGAATAGTGATTGGCTAGTGTTAATTTTTTTTTTTTTTTTTCAATTTACTTAGTGTGGAATTAGGTAGAATTAAGCTTTAGGTAGATCTATTAAAAAAATAATATAATAGTGATTAAAAAAAATAGGTGGGCAAGTTAAGTAGGTTAGTGAGTGTAGATTGGTAGTTATGTAGTAGAAATTAGGCATTCATTAAAGCGGAACTTTCAGATCATGCTAATTCGCCATGCATTCATTAAAGGCATGGCGACTAGCTTGGAAATAGATGTCATACCTTTAAAAAATAGCACAGTGTAAAGTAATCCTTCCCGTTTGGGGGCTGACAGACAGGTTAATGCGGTCCACACGCCTGCGCTGTCAGTGCCTTACGGTAACCATATGGTGCACTGCGGAGCTACTCAGTGGAAACTGGGACTGACAGCGCAGGCGTGCAGATAAGATGTCTGTGCTGTAGCCTGGATTCCAGTCTCAAAATGGGAAGGATTACTTTACACTGTACTATTTTTTAAAGGTATGACATCTATTTCCAAGCTACTGGCCATGTGGTGAGATAGCCCAGTGGTAAATGCCCTGACTGCAGACCCTGCTCAAACCTGAAGGTTGCAGGTTTGATTCCTGGCAGGGCCAACTCAGCCCTTTATCCTAGCAAGGTTGATAAATGAGTACCATTGATTGGGTAATATTAATATCTGTTATTCAGCTGCCAATTCGGTTAATTCTGAGAGTGTGTGCTAAAAAGAGCTTTGAGTCCCACTGGGAGAAATGTGCTATATAAATACTAGTTATTATTATTGTATTAATGAATACATGGCAACTTAGTACGATCTGAAAGTTCCACTTTAAAGTAGTTTAGGGTAGGAAGCTCAGTAAGTAACAATGCAGGAAATGCATCTGCCTTTTTTGCGTAAGATTCTGAAGCCACTGATACTGCATCACATTTTGATGTAGCCTAGTTTAGTGATACATCAAGTGATGCCTCTAGTGATCACACTAGGCCCCCTGTTAAGAAGAGCCATACTTCCCCAAGCACTGCCCCAAATACTACCCCTCATTGTGACCCTAGGGAATGGGCACCACCAGTTGCATTTTGTCCCTAGAAATTCCTGAATTTACAGCAAAACCAGGAATTGAAGTGGATGTGACCGAGTTTACCCATGTGCAGTTTTATTTATCCCAAACAAATGTGTATGCAGCCCAATACATTGCTGCAAGTCTGTAATGCTTAGTTGCAAAGCAGCAATTATGGCAACCCACAGATATTACTGAATTTAAACAATTCTGGGCTATAACAAAGGCTATGGGGATAATTTAAAAAACAAGCTTTAGGTCATATTGGAGCAAAAATCCCATCTATGCTACCCCTATTTTCCCAAAAGTAATTTCCAGGAGCAGATATGAAATTATTTTGTGCTTCATGCATTGCAGTGACAATACCCTGTGCCTCCCTAAAGAACATCCACAGTATGACAGGCTGGATAAAATCCATCCCCTAATAAATTATTTATAGAAGAAGTTTGCAGATATATATACGCCCACAAAAATATATTCACTGATGAATCCCTCATGAAATACAAGGGAAGATTGGGATCCAAACAGTTTATCCCCTCTAAACGCTCCAGATCTGGGGTCAAATTTTATAAACTGCAAAAGAAACATGGTGTATTTAGGCTTTTCGTATATACGTGGGCAAGGACAGCCAACTTGATCCATCTGGTTGCCCAGACTATCTGGGAGCCAATGGAGAAATTGTTTAGGACCTCATTAACCCCTTACTAAATAAAGGGTACCATTTGTATATTGATAATTTTTATACTAGCCCCCTTATTATTTGTTACTCTTTTGTTCTGACATGGTGGCCTGTGTTAGATGCAAACTGCAAAGATTTCCCCAAACAACTATAAATGCAAAGAAGAAAAGAGGTACGTCCTCAGCTTTGTGCTAACAGGAGTTGCTGTGGTAAAAAAAGGGCATGTACATGCTGACCACCACACATGATGAGAGAGCTGTGCCAGTTTTAGTCCGTCAGCTAAGATACTAAGAAAGCTAGTCTGCATCAAAGATTACAACAAGCAAATGGGGGAGTGGGTCTATCTGATCAACATATGCAGCCTTACCTCACTATGAGTATTTGCAAGGTCTGGAATAAAATGTTGCCATTTACATGATGCAGACTGCAGTTCATAATTTGTATTTAATTTTAAAAATGGCAAACCCCAGTCCAAAATACAATTTTTTTGCAGATCCTACAGCAGAGGGACACCGACAGACATATAATATATATCTATATATATATATATATATATATATATAGATATATATAGATATATATAGATATGTGTGTTTCAGAACACATCCCTCCTTAGATCTAACACTAAGAAAATATAAGAGGAGTTTAGTCTTACCTGTTAAATCCTTTTCTCTTAGTCCATATAGGTTACTGGTAACTTTGAGTAGGTGACCGCCCCTTTAAGTAGGCAGGAACAATTCTTGAAGATAATTCTGGGTGGAGCCTACCTCCTCTCCTTAGCTACAGCTAGCCAATCCCCTTCCACTAAGATCTGAGACACTAATTATTGTCTAGGTAGTAAGAATGGAAAAAAGGACTCTTGTGAGCATGACCCCGAAAGGACTCCCATGTTCGGTCACAGGAGAGCCAAGCATGGTCCCTTGACAGGGTGGGAGACCAGTAACCTATATGTACTAAGAGAAAAGGATTTAACAGATAAGACTGAAATCCTCTTTTCTCTGTTGTCCAAAATAGGTTACTGGTAACTTTGGGATGTCCAACCACTGAGTTTCCCATAGGTGGGAAGTAAGGCAAGGACCAGGCGCAGGGCCCCCAAAGTCACCAGAGCATATATGAACCATCAGATCATAGACAGCCCAACAATAGCAACAAAGTGTCAACAGACACAAAACTGGTGTATAACACACCAGGAACTGTAGCACAGCACACAGAACTAGAGCCAACTCAAAAGTGAAGGAGTACTGAAGAGATGAAAGGAGAACCTACACAGACAGTACTGCCTCCAGGATCTTCCTTCCAAAGCTGGCATCAGCCGATGCCAGCACAACAACCTGGTTGTTACGGTTTTATGGACACTCAGACATGGAAGGTTAGGTAAAATGCAATTTTATTGAAGAACCACAGTAACAGAATAACCCTCATGGGTCCAGTATGTATGCAACAGTATATTACTGACACAGGACAGGTAGCAGTACAAAATACCCACACAGGTCCAGTATATATATATATATATATATATATATAGAATACAATACTATACTGACACAGATCAGGTCACAGTTATTAGTACCCACACAGGTCCAGTATGTATATATACAATACTATCCTGACACAGGTCAGGTACAATTCGTGTGAATCCAAACAAAATACGGATAGTTTGATTACTATTAGGCCAGGAGGACGGGCAGGCCCTAATAGTATAATGTCCCTTAATACACACTCTACGCAGAGAGTGACACAATGGCGACAAGGGCAGCGACAGCAACGAAGGACCTGAACAAACGGTAGACTACTGGAGCTGCCAAAGGAGGACTGCCACAGAGGCACGGAGTAACGCCAATCAGCGACTGTAATGACTGTACCCAATGTGCCAGGCACCAACCCACAAGGGGTTAACGAACGCTCAGACGTAGAATCGATTACCAGTATGGAGGAAGCTTGAGGCGTCCAGGAAAGACCAACCTCAGCTAGAGTAGTATAGGTCAATCGTACAGTAGTGCTACCGAAGGACACTACAACACCGGATGTCGTATCACGAGGCACAGTACTGAACGGGTCACAGTAACTGGCTGCCAGAGCAGCAACGGAGGCAACAGAGGATCTGTCCGTGGACAGAGAGAGACTGGAGTATGGCCCACAACCGGATACCGGATGGGTAGTAATCGGGACCGGATCGGTACACAGAGCAGGAACGTCAACCAGGCCGGGTCGATACACAGAGCAGGAACGTCAGCCAATCCGGGTCGGTACACAGAGCAGGAACGATACAGGCAGAGTAGTCAGGCAGTCCGGGTCATACACAGGAAACACACGAATTTTGGAGCAAGTGCTAGTAATGGAAACACCAAAAAAAAGGCACTGCAAAAGTTACAGGGCTCAGCATATAAGGGTTATCACTGGGTGGAGCAACACCGCATTAGCCAATAAGAATGTATCAGGAAGAAGCACAGTCATAATGTCGCCAGCAATAACATGGGCACCGTGATACCGGTACTGCTTAGAAAAGGTGTGAACAGACGACCAAGTGGCAGTCTTGCACAACTGATCAGCTGAGGCTTGATTCTTCTAAACCCAAGATGCCCCAATGGATCTAGTGGAATGAGCCGAAACTCTAAATGGAACAGGCTTCTTCCGCAGTTCATAAGCCTTAAAAATAGTAGCCTTAATCCAGGATGCTATGGTCACCTTGGATGCCGGTCTCCCCACCCTGGGATCCATAGGAATGACGAACGGCGTCAGACTGGCGAATAGACTCAGTGAGTTGCACATATAACTTGAGACATCACACCACATCCAGCAAGTGAAGATCCCTCTCCTTGTCGGATGTAGGGTCAGGAGAGAAAGAGGGCATCACGATTTCCTGATTAATGTGGAATTCAGAGATCACCTTCGGGAGAAACTCCTGAGAGGTGCAAAGAACCGCCTTGGAGAAAACAGAACACAAAGAGGGCACCCAATCGTGCCTTATCTCATGATTTTGTAATAAGAAATCTTATAAATAAAGTATACTCACAAAAGTAGTGGTTGTAATCTGGATTTATATCCAAACACAACATGTAAATCATATAGAGAAATAACCTGTCCCTATTGAGGTTTGTGGTTCAAATGTTTTTCTTCATTGGAATCAGGAGGTTCAAAGATTAAAAATAATCCCAAAATGAAATATAAAAAAACCCAAAAACAAACAGCTGCTATTAAAAATATAAAAAACTTTAATCCGGATCACATGATTCTAAAACATTATTAAAGGCAACAACAACGTTTTGCAGTTTGCACCGCTTTTTCAAGAAATGCCTCAAAAAAACACATACAAAGCAGCTGTACATCACACTAATTTAAAAAAAACCCTACCGTTCACCATTGGATAATGGTCAATTAACCCATAACTCGGTCAAAACAACACTTATTATATCAAATTTCCCTTATATAAAACTTATATCTATTAAATATGTTTCACCAATAATTCCATGTTTAAAATATCTATTTTCAATGTCTACATTACCTTCATAATCCCTTATTCGTAGACCGGAAGGACACTTCCGTATCCCATGATACACGTAAACATCACAAAATACTGTTAACCGTTGCGACCCAGAATTTCAATCCCTCCCCATTGCTGAAGCCTACGGGCCACATCAGCCAGTCTGCCAGCATAACCCGGAACTCTAAACCCTGGCAAGTAAGGAATATCCGGATCGCAACAGTAACATAAACCACGCCATTTTACTAATGGTCAAACATACATCCCACTACCTTTGTCTCTCCTCCCATGAATAACAATCCGGAATTCCAAATTCCCCTTAAACTACAACAAAATCAATAAAAAAACGCCATCTTTGTGATGGTCACCCGTTCATCACGATCCGGAACTCCTAAACCTCCTCTCACACACAAACACATCTGGATCGCGGTGGCAACAACAATCAACCACAGAGATGGTTAGCACCACAATCTTTCATTCCTATCACTATAATCAATTACATATCCATAAACAATGAACCATTCGATATACCCTATAAGACAGACTGATATCTCACTGTAGATAAACTTGTCCTACCCTATCTCCTAACAAAAAATGCCAATGAATGAACTGTGATCTAATATAATAAAACATCCTTCGTAATTAACAATATTTAATCTATTTATTCTATATACATTCCTCCATATGAATACCTAATATACAACCACCATTTATGTGAACCTAATCCAATAAATCTATCTCCATGTTTATTAGTGACACAAATTATCCTATAAATTTAACTAAAACTGAAATATCCCAAAGAAAATGGGGATAACCTACTGTGCTATGTATTTCTATATGACCATTAGTACTAAAATTGATTTATTACTGTAATAACTATTTTTTCACTGTGAATTTTTAAATCTTATTCCACCTACTAATTTCTAAAAAATCTAATCACCTATTCTATTTAATGTATTGCCCACCTATTAAATTCAAATTCATCCACCCTAATTTAAAGCGATTCAAATTTATATATGAGTTTTCATAAATTATTATAAACCTCGTTGGAATATCACTATAAATACATTACAAATTGTTTTATTAAAAAAAAAAAAATTAATTCCTCACATTCTTTTAGACTACCAATTCATCTCAATTGACTCATTTAAACTTTCTGGAGTCATATTATTCAACCGAAAAATCCAATATGACTCCTTTTTAGTCAACAGTGACAATCTATCTCTAGGGTTACTACAAATAATCTTCTCAATAGGTATTAATCTAAGCAAACTCGAGTCCCTATTATGTACTGCTTGAAAGTGTCTAGAAACACTATGGAATTGATATCCATTATTGATATTACATCTATGTTGTCCTACACGTGTTCTGAGGCATTGAGTTGTGCGTCCCACATATTGAAGATTACATGGACACATTAGAAGATAGATCACATACTGAGATCCACAATTCATATTCGTTTTAATATCAAAAACCTCTCCAGTAGTACTAGTACAGAACAAGTTAAGCATCGACTTGACAAACATTTATATGAACCCCTATTAGGGTTTATTTCTTCTCCATATAAACTCTTCTTATTTATCTTCTTTAACTTGCTAGGAGCTAAAATATTTTTTAAAGTTTTTGATCTCCTAAAAACTAACTTAGGGTAATTAGGTACATTGTTTTTTAATAAACTATCCCTTTGCAATATACCCCAATCCTTTTTCAGAATAGCCCTTACCTCTTTATCACTTGCATTATAATTGGTAACAAACTGAGGAAAAACATCATCACCAAAATACTTGTGTCTCTTTTTTAATTTTTCTGTCTGATGATCTATTCTTTTCTTCATAAGACCTAGCTTTTTTGTATGAATCATTAATAAGATCTTTAGGATATGCTTTCGACAAAAATCTCCCTTTTAAAATATCTGATTGTCTGTCATAATCCTCGATTTTCGTACAATTTCTTTTAATCCTCCTAAATTGTCCATACGGGACATTTTGCAACCAAACCTTATAATGACAGCTATGAAAATCAAGAAAGCTATTAGAATCTACCTTCTTGAAATATGTTCTGGTAATTATTGATTCTCCAACTACCCCCTCTAAATCCAAAAATTGAATATTTGTCTTCTCTATTGTACACGTAAAATGAATATTCCATTTATTGGTATTCATTTAATCTACAAATTTAACAATTTGTTCCGTGATTGATCTGGCTTGCCTGAGAACCATCTCCGTGACCCGACCCGGCCTGGCCGACTTCCTGCTCTGTGACCTGAACCGGCTTGTTCCAGTGACCTGCTTTGTTCCTGCTTCCTGCTGCTGTTGTCGCCATAGCGACATTCTGACTTCCGCTGTGCTCGGTTACCGGGCTGATCGTGTTGCCTCCTTAACACTTGCAGTGCCGTGACTCCAGTGCTGAGTCTCCGTTCTCACTTGCAGAGCTGTGCTTCTGTTACTGAGCCTTCCTTGGTACTTCCAAAGCGATACCCACACGTACTGAGCCTCCGATCCTTGAGCTGCATTTAACCCTTGCCGTGCTGCTGTCTCCTTAGCTGAGCCTTCACCTACCCTTGCAGAGCCTATACTGTTGTTTCACTACTTCTGCAGAGCCGGCCGCATTTAAGCCTGGTCTAGTCGGCGGCTCATCTTGTCACCAGCAGAGTAGTTGGTTTAGTTAACGCGCCCGGTAGAGGCGCTATTGGCGCTTGCTCTAGCTGTGATCTCTCCGGTTTATGCCCGTGGGGGCTATTGGCTCAAGCTCTTGCAGCACAGGGTGGTCTCCGGTATACGCCCGTGGGGGCTATTGGCTCTATCACTTGCAGCGCAGTGTGGTCTCC
This sequence comes from Rhinophrynus dorsalis, assembly GCA_037306005.1. Classification (NCBI taxonomy): domain Eukaryota; kingdom Metazoa; phylum Chordata; class Amphibia; order Anura; family Rhinophrynidae; genus Rhinophrynus; species Rhinophrynus dorsalis. The sequence continues at coordinate 176,091,130 of CM074724.1, read as the reverse complement.
GTTGTTACGCCCGTGGGGGCTACTGGCTCAAGCTCTTGCAGGTTGTCTCCGGTATACGCCCGTGGGGGCTACTGGCTCAAACTGCTCCTGTGCAGTTGGTCTCTGTTATTACGCCCGTGGGGGCTATTGGCAAGCTCTTGCAGTGCAAGATATCTCCGTTGTTACGTCCGTGGGGGCTACCGACTCAAGCACTTGCAAATTATGTTATATCCGTTGCTACGCACGTGGGGGCTATTCTGTGCAACTTTTCTGCTGATTCTACCGCTAGTCCATTACTTCCTAGCAGCTTCCCAGCCTTAAGAACTTTTGGTGTTGCATCATCTACACAAATAGCTGCTTGATTACCACCTTGGGCGTGCCAAACACCACAACAGAGACTGACTGATCATTGTATTTAACCCTTGAGTATCTTCGCTACTGTGTACCTGTCCTGAGACAGTATATGTTATACCTCTGTTTCTGTATACTGGGCCTGTGTAGGCATAACTGTCATAATATTGCTATTATTTTGTGTTGCCTGTAGAGGGCGATCGTTCCTCTTTATTTTCTTTTAATAAAACTGTGTTTTATTCTAATGAGCTAGTCTGAGTGTCTTAAAAACCGTTACACGCTGCAAGTGGAAATCTATATATGACGACAGAATCGCAGTCAGCGAATCTATCCCAGAGATAATAGGGCGACCTGGCAGATCCGAGAGGGACTTATGTATCTTCAGCAAATGATAGTATATCGCCATCCTAGGATTAGGATTAAATACAAAGTCCCTCTCGGATGCCGCCAGCAGCCCTGATTCTACTGCCTCATCCAGCATGGACCTAAGCTCTCCGAGATACACATCTGTAGGATCAGCTTTAAGGGGAAGATAGTACACAGGATCCGATAATATTCGATTTGCCTCCTTAATATAGGCTTCATAATCCTGTACAACTACTCCTCCACCCTTGTCTGCTGATTTAATAATAATCTGACTATTATTCTGTAGACTCTCTATAGCTTTTCTTTCACCATAGGTTACATTTTTAGGAATATTCATGTTCTTAATCATTTGCTGAAAATCTTCCATAACCATAGCATTAAAAACGTCCACATGATTTCCTTTTATTGTACAGGAAAGAATTTTGATTTAGATCTCAAACCAGATGGAACCGCTCCATGAAGGATGTATTCCATGGAATTGTCCGCAAAAAGGAACATTCCTTTGCCCTCCTCATCATACAAACCTGCATTCGAAATAATTGGAATTTGGGTCACCCCAAAGAAAACAAGGATCAATTAAAGGAGAGCTGCATATATAATCTTTCAAAATATGTTTTATCTAGAGATGAAAAATCGGCACTTGAGAGAGGGTTACATTTTTGCCCTATCTCAACTCCAAACCTGTTTGAATTATTTGTAGATTTGCAGGCATTTGTACGCAAGTTATCACTTAAACGCTATTTTGCAAATAAAGCTTTAAAGTGTAATGATAATGATGATCTGTTCCAATTATTTCTAATGCATGTTTGTGCTAGCAGCTGTTTGTTTTTGTTTTTTTATATTTTATTTTGGGATTATTTTTAATCTTTGAACCTCCTGATTCCAATGAAGATGAACATTTGAACCACAAACCTGAATAGGGACAGGTTATTTCCCTATATGATTTACATGTTGTGTTTGGATATAAGTCCATATTACAACCACTACTTTTGTGAGTATACTTTATTTATGATTTCTTATTACAAAATCATGAGATAAGGCACGATTGGGCGCCCTCTTTGTGTTCTGTTTTCTCTGAGTGGCTACCCTTCGAGGTTGAATAAAGGAGCTGCCTGAGAGTGTCTGGAAGAATCAGATGAATATACTGTAAAAGGGGCAGTGTCTTTGAGACAAAAATCCCTAAAGCTAACATTTCAGTGAACATATAAGTGTTACACTGAACAATATAAAGTGTGAGTTCCATTCTAACATTGGTGATGGGTTGGTGTAAGATCTTATGCACTAGGAGCACCTTCTTGTTTTGTTTGTTTTTGCAAAGAACCGCCTTGTCTTTGTGAAACACCAAAAAGGGTGGTTTACAAGACAGGGCATGCAACTCCACAACACGGCGAACAGACACAATTGCCAGGAGAAAGGCCATTTTCCAAGTCAGCATACGCAGAGGAATAGTAACCAATGACTCAAATGGAGGCCGCTGAAGGACTCCAAGACCAAGTTAAGATCCCACTGAGGAGTAGGATGATGAAAAACAGGGTGAGTATGAGCGACGCCCTGAAAGAAAACCTTGACTTCAGGAAGGATAGCAATGCGTCTCTGAAAGAAAACGGAAAGAGCAGAAGTCTGAACCTTAAGGGAACTCAGACTGAGGCCCTTGTCCATGCTGTCCTGTAGGAAGGCCAAGACTGTTGGCAGATCAAATTCCTGGGAGAGATCCTTATTGGCACACCAGGAGAGGAAGGAAGACCATACTCTGTGGTACGCTTTAGAGGAAACAGGCTTGCGGGCACTAAGCATAGAAGCCACCACCCCTGAAGAAAACCCTTCTTCTTTAGTATTGAGGACTCAATTTCCATGTTGTCAATCCCAGACGGTCCACATCCTCCTTCCGCTGGTATCCTGTAGAAGAAGATCTGGATGGCGGGGAAGCAGAAGGGGCTCCGCCACTGACAGATCCAGGAGCTCCGGAAACCAAACTTGAAGAGGCCAGTACTGAGCAATCAGAACGACTGGAGAGCCCTCCAGATGCAGTTTCCGCAACACCCTGTGTAGCATGGGAATGGGAGGAAAAATGCATGCCAGGGGAAGTGCCATGGGATCGACATGGAATCCACTGCCAGAGCTAGAGGGTCCCTCCATCAAGAGCAGAACAATGGAACCTGCAGATTGTGCCTTGTCGCCATCAGATCGATGCAAGGAAGTCCCCACTTCTGAACAATGAGGTTGAACACTTCTTGATTCAGTTCCCACTTTCTGCTGTGTATTGACTTAGGAAGTCTGCCATCATGTTGTCTACGCCGAGAATATGAACTGCGGATATGGCAGCAACATGTTCCTCTGCCCAGGTTAAAATAGCTTTGACCTCCAACCAAGCTGTAAGACGTCTTGTACCTCCTTTCTTGTTTTGTACGCCACAGCCGTGGCATTGTTGGACCAGACTTGGGCCGGGCATACCTCCAGGCGACGCGTCCAGTGGCGAAGAGCATGAAATATCACCTGAAGCTCCAACACATTGATGGGAAGGAGAGATTCCTTCAGAGACAACCGACCCTGTGCATTGCTGTGACCCAGGACCGCACCCCAGCCGGGAGGCTGGCATCCGTTGTCACAGTAGTCCAGAAGGATATTAGGAAGGGACTGCCCTTCAGCAGATAAGAGAGGTTGAGCCACCACGACAGACTCAGCTCCATGTGAAGGGTAAGAGACACCGAGATCTTCAATAGATCCTGCTGATCCCTGCACACATGGATCACAAACCTCTGAAGTTCCCTGGTGTGAGCCATGGTAAACATAACCACTTCTATGGTGGAAATGAACTTCCCCACTATTGAGGTCAGCTTCTTGGCTAGAACTGGATCGTGAGCCAGAACAGCAGACACTTTGTGGATGATCTGGTGAGCCACCTCGTCTGTGAGAAACACCATACCCTGCTTGGTGTCGAAGAGGAGACCCAGGAAGACTAGTCTCTGAGATGGTACAAGATCCGACTTGTCCATGTTGAGTATCCAGCCCTGATGAGCCAGTGCATGAATGTAGTCCTTGACCTGCTGATGAAGGAGTTCCGGAGAGGGGGCCTTCAGAAGCAAGTTTTCCATGTATGGAGTGACTCTGATGCCATCCCTGTGGAGGACAGCCACTAACACACCCAGGACTCGATTGAAGACCTGGGGAGCTGTAGTCAGACCAAAAGGAAGAGCAAAAAACTAAAAATGCCCTTGGCCGCAAGCAAACCTGAGGTACTGCCGGCTCTCTGGATGGATGGCAATATGCAGGTATGCATCCTGAAGATCCAGAGAAGCGTAGAATTCTCCAGGAGACATGGCCGCGATCACCGTCTGCAGGGACTCCTGGTGATAGTGAGTCTTGACCACAAAGGAATTGAGGTCCTTGAGGTCCAAAATTGGACAACAGCCACCATCTTTCTTGGAAACCACAAACAGGTTGGAGTAAAAACCTGAACCTATTTCCGGCAATGGAACTTGTTCCAGGACCTCCTTGTCCAAAAGGGTCTGGATAGCGCTGTGGAACAGACAGCACTTCCCCGCTCCCTGAGGAGTGTGAAAAGGAAAGAACCTGAATGGGGGAAGAGAGGTGAAAGGGATCCTGTAGGTCTCTGACACAATCTGCAAAACTCACAGATCCACCACGGTGTCTGTCCAGACACTGAGGAAGTGGTGCAAATGACCACCCACTGGCGTTTGGGGACCGGGGTTCAGCGAGTCATGCCAAAGAGGGTTTGGAAGCCTTGAGCTTGATGGAAGACTGCTTGGTCCTCCATTGTTGTTTGGACTTGGAAGAGGAGCTTGGAGCCTGGGGAACCGCCTTGTTCTCTGTGCGTTCCTCAGCCTGAAAGGGGCGAAAAAGCCAATTCTGCTTCGATGGAGGCTTCTACCTAGGCACTAAAGGCAGCAGGGTACTCTTACCCCCTGTGGCCCCACTAATGAGGTCTTTAAGCTCCGGCCCAAACAGAGAGGTACCCTGAAAAGGTAACGAAAGCAAGGCTTTCTTAGAGGTAGTGTCTGCAGACCAGATCTTGAGCCAAAGAGCCCGTCTGGCTACCACAGACATGGTAGAAACTCTAGCCAACAAGAGGATGGCGTCAAAGATAGCAACAGAAACATAATGCTGAGCCTCAGAGATGTTGGCAAGGAGCCGCAACATATCAGCAGTAGGAGCTCCCTGACGGACAGCAAGCAGCGGTGAACGCCAGGCACAACGAAGTACCAGCCATAGCAACGATGGTCTTCAGGGATGTCTCAAGCTTTCTGTCAGTCCAATCCTTGAGGACAGATGCGTCTGCCACCGGCAAAGCAGTGGACTTAGAAAGTCTAGAGACTGGAGTGTCCACCTTGGGTGGATGAGCCCATTGAGCTAACGCCGCTTCAGAAAAAGGGTACAATTTAGCAGACTTCTTAGATACAGAAGGCTTCTTCTTTTTCAGTTCATCAGATACAAGACCGTCAAGAGTGGGGTTAGGTGGAAAACAGGTAGACTGCTTCTTAGGCTCCTGAAAAACATCAGAGGGGTCCGTGGGAGCCTCTGGAACCAAGGAGATGTTTTAGCATATTTAACACTGCCCTGACCAGGCGCTCAGTCAAGGGATCAGGATCAGCTTCAAAGGAGTCCCCAAAGAACAGGGAAGAGACCACAGCAGAACATTCCCCCTCAATAGAATCCACCAACAGTTCCTCCTCAGAGGAATCAGATACATCAGGTACACCCTGCGGTTTTGGTAGGGAAGATCTGATAGGAGTAGGGGGCTGCCAAGACTGGAAGACCCCCTGCAACTGGGATGGAAGGAGTTGTAAGGGAGACCTTAGGTCTCTAGTAGTGGCCTTAAACTCTTGCATCCACAGTGGCTCAAGTGCATGGCTGGAGGTCCCTGGGGGAGACACAGGGGCAGCAGCACATGCTGGGCATAAATGACCTGAGTATTCTCTAGGTATCCCTGATTGACCTGAGGAGCAGTGCAGAATGGGGGACACAGACACTCCGGTATCCTTAGTCTTAGGTTCTAGCAGAGTTGACATCCTCACAGAGTCAAAACATAGAAAGTATAAGGAAACAACCCAATACAGTGTGTAAGACTAAAATTTCACCCCAGAAATTTGCACTTATCTGGCAGGTGAAGGGTTAATCTGCTGAGGCGAGAAGGAGAGTCCAGGACCTGCATAGGATACTCATGAAGGGAAAGCAGAAAATGGCTGCCGCAATCAGAAATGAGCATGCGAAGCAAGCGCTCATGGGAAATGTAGTTTTCCCTAAAAAAGTACCCCAACAGTGCCTGAAGCCCCCTGAGCCCCACAAAACACAGAGAACTCTGACCGAATGATAAACCAAGGGCAGACAAACAAAATGAGCCGTCTCTGAAGTCACTACCTTGAGCGGTTGCAGAGATATGTCCCAAACTGTAAAGTCCCATGGAGGTGAATGGAGCATGGTGTAAAGCGCGCCTTTGACTCAATTTTGTAAATTTTTACAGTGAAGTGAAAAAGGTTGTAAAAAGCATCACAAAACAGTCCAAAAGCAAATAAACACTACACCCTGAAGGGAGAATTGCTAAAAAAACCCCTAAAAGATGCCAAGGGTTTAATTTACCACAGAAACTCCGCTCCAAACCCCCAACAGACATACAGATAAACCCAATGAGTGCAGGAGTGTGTATTAGGAACTCCAAAAGAGACCCCTGTGTGGAGGGGAATTGTGGGACAAGTGGATCTCTGCACTCAAACGGTTGCTCACTTTTTTAGCAGGTCTTCTGTAATCAGATTACCATTGATAAAGAAGAAGCCTCAGTGGGCAACACCTAGGGAAAGAATTTGCAAAACAAGGTTTTCCCTCCAGGTCCACCATAGCACCTGGAAACTGAGCTATCTACTAGGGAATGTCAGTAATGGTAATCTGCCTAATGGTGGTATTCTATATCTAACAGGAAAAATAATAAGCTAAAACTATAGCAGAATTGTTCCCTTGCCTTGTATCTTCATCATGAAACATATCTTACTGGAAGGGGATTGGCTAGCTGCAGCTGAGGAGATAGGCTCCACCCAACATTCTCTTCAAGAATTGTTCCTGCCTACTCTAAGGGGCGGTCACCTACCCAAAGTTACCAGTAACCTATATTGGACGACAGAGAAAAGAAAATATAATGGGAAGCAATGCACCCTAAGTTTAAAAAAAAATCGAGGGAGGATATTATTGGTAGATTTAACCCTTTGAGTGCGAGAGGGGTAGGCAACACATTAATTTTTTTTATTAAGTGACTTCCTTTTTTTTAACAAGCTGTAAAAATTCCATGTCTGAAAATGGAAATGAAAATGTCCTCAACTGGGCTGGGTAGCTCCCTCAAACCCTGACAAACCTATGCATATGGGGCACTGCAATACTGAACACTAGACAATGTATTTTTAAAAGTCTCTAAATATCCTGTGCTTGAAATCCACAGCAACACTGAAATATAGGTATGAAAAAACACAGTTTTTTGGGTGGGATTGGTGGTAAAGTGGCTGAGAGAAAAGTGTCTGAATGTACCTAGAATGAAACCCTGGGTTATCTACCTTTCTAAAACATATACTTTTTTATACATAAAATGTGAATTGCTGCATTACCAAACAGCACCAAATGAGACAAGGCACCAGTTAAGCAAGCTGTAAAAATTGCAAATCTGAAAATGGAAATGTGCAACTGGGCACAGTAATTCCCCAAACTCTGACAAACCTATGCATTGCTGTATTCAGAAGATGTAGCTGAACACTAAGCAATGCATTTTTAACCCTTTGAGTGCCCCTCTGGCACTCAAAGGGTTGAAAATCACCAACTATCTTAACATTGAATGTGTGTGAAAAACATTGCTTTTTTTCTTACTGCAGGTTTGAGATGAATTGGTGGTAAAGTGGCTAGGTAAAAAACGTGAAAATGCACCTAGAATGAAAGCCTGGGTTGTCTAATTTTCAAAAAATATACACTTTTGTGGGAACATTTTAAAGTGGAGCACTGCTAAGCAGCCCCAAATGAGTCATGACACCAGTAAAGCAATCTGTGAAAATGTCATGTTTGTTCAAAAATTGGCCCAGTAGAACTCGCAAACCCTGACAAACCTATACATATGGGATATTGCTGAACTCAGAAGACGGAGCTGAACACTAATCAATGCATTTTTAAAAATCTTCAGATATCCTGTGCTTGAAATCTTCTGTATTGTCAAACAGACCCAAATGAGACAAGACGCCAGTTAAGCAAGCTGTAAAAATTGCATGTCTGAAAACGGAAACGTGCATTTTACCAACTGGGCCCAGTAGCTCCCCAAACCCTGACAAACCTATGCATATAGGTCAATGCTGTACTCAGAAGATGTACCTAAACACTAATCAATGCATTTTTACTCCTGTGCTTGATATCCGCAGAAATGTGTGAATGTGTGTGAAAAACATTTTTTTTCTCTTACTGCAGGTAAAAAAAAAAAATATATATATATATATATATATATATATATATATATATATATATATATATATATATATATAGCTAATAGATAAGCTGTGCACTCACGGTTTTTACAATACAATTAAACCAATTTAATGGTAAAAACATGCAACGTTTCGGTCCTCAGATCGGGACCTTTATCAAGCAAACATATATAACAAATCCAAGTTTCACATATAAATACAAACAAAGTAATGAGACTCACCACGTGTGAACCCAAACGACCTCCCGTGATGACGTGAAAAGAGACGTGAAAGAGAACAATAGATACCAGAACCAAAAAACCCACACGACCCAGAAAAAATCCGAAATAGTGCCACCCTGTGTCAAGAAATAGTAAAGACATGTAAATATTAAAACGATACAGAGCGGTCCTAAAATATATAACAGATACAGAACCTTGCTAAATCAAACACTTGCTAGCAATTAATTATCAAGAGAGAAAATAGCTATTTATCTCTCTGGGAGAAAACAATTAAAATTATTTTCTCATTCAGGCCAAGAGGATTAATTGTGGACAATTCTTTAATCCAAAAGCATTCCCTTTGTAATAATCTTTTTACACGATTTCCACCTCGTCTTGAAGCCGGTACATGTTCTATACCTATAAACCTAAAATGGGTTATTGAATGTCTTTCTGCCAGATAGTGTTTGGCCACTGGTTTATCCGACTTGTTGTCCCTGAATGCTACGTTTATGGCTGACCGATGCCCAGCCATCCGTTCTCTTAAAGTGCACTCAGTTTTCCCAACGTATGACAATCCACATGGGCAAGTAAGGAGATAAACCACCCAAGTAGTAGTGCATGTGATTCGTTCTTTAATGGAATACTTTTTATTGGAATGAGGGTGAGTGAAAAAGCGACCTGTGGACATAGATCCACATGTTGTACATCCCGTACATCTATAGCATCCTGGCGGTGCTGATTTAAGCCAGGTTTTTTTAACACTTGTATAGCTATCCACTGGGTCTGTCTTAATCAAAAGATCCCTCAAATTAGGGCCACATCTGTATCCATATAGAGGACGATTATGAAAAATTTCAGGAAGCTTTTTATCTTTAATAAGTATATTCCAATTCTTATCAATACATTTCTTGATAGATTTAGTCGCAGTCGTGTATTTCATTGAGATTACCATCCTGTCTTGGTGGGTAATCACTTTATCCTTAGGTAATCTTTCCTCTACCAGAAGAGCACGATACATTGTTTCAAGTTTTTTCTTTTGATAACCACGAGCCACAAAACGATCAACCATTTCATTCAATTGTCGCATTTTAGATGTCTCATCAGAATTATTGCATATCACTCTTAAAAACTGTGATTTAGGCAAAGAGTTCACGTCATCACGGGAGGTCGTTTGGGTTCACACGTGGTGAGTCTCATTACTTTGTTTGTATTTATATGTGAAACTTGGATTTGTTATATATGTTTGCTTGATAAAGGTCCCGATCTGAGGACCGAAACGTTGCATCTTTTCACCATTAAATTGGTTTAATTGTATTGTAAAAACCGTGAGTGCACAGCTTATCTATTAGCTACATATGCTACTGGAGCACCCGGTCCCATTATCAATTATCGGTGAGAGTGCTTAACCCTTGGCAGCATATATATATATATATATATATATATATATATATATATATATATACATGGCTCAAAATTTCCACTCGCCACTAGCCAATGGCGAGCGAAAATTTAGCCCTGGCGAGTAGAAATTCAGCACTGGTTGGTATGTTATGGCTTGCAGTGGCGAGTAACTTTTCAGGTCTGGCTAGTAGCAAAGGACTTCAACTTTTAAGTCCTGTATATGTATATATATATATATATATATCCTATATAATAATTCGCTAAATCGTGTGTAATGCCGCGACATGCGCAGTAGACACTGCTGCACGTGCTGCAGTCATGCGCAGTAGAGACTACCCGCTCTCTACTGCGCGTGACTGCCCCGCGACCGGGTGGCAGTGGCACTGTGGCCCGTGTAACGGGCTGTTCAACTAGTATATATATGTATATATAAACGTTGTTGGGTAGAGGCAAACACACTTAAGGAGTAGGTTGCCTGGGTGATATGGAACGGCAAAGTAGTATTGTAGCAGAAAGGATTCAAGCACTCACAGGTCAGGAAGAAAAGATGAGTTTAATTAAATGATGTGTCAACGTTTTGGCCAGACACAGCTGGCCTACCTCAGGACAATGTGAACAAGTGTGAGGCCCTCTTTTAAACCCCCCGCGTGTGAAACGCCAAAATCGGCGCAACGGGTCGCTATGATGTCATCCAAGTAGGCATGTCGTGCAGACGACCCTACCCCCAGTGAGAGTGATATAGTGCATAGAAAGAACAGGTGATTAATAAACGTTGGAGCAAACAACTGTATATAAAGCTTAATATATTTGAAAGATCATGGCATGCCTCACTAGTGATTAGTTTCACTATTACAACCGATTGCTATGTTTCAGGACACAGTTCTTCAACCCATAGTACAGTCAATGCCATCCTACATACGTGACACCTCCCATTTTCTCCAATTAGTTCTAGAATGTACGGATCTCAAAGAAACTGACATACTCCTTACCATGGATGTTTACAGCCTGTACACTGTCATCCCACATGCTGATGGTATACAGGCGGTCCGCAAAGCTTTGATTGAAACTCCACTTGAACACAGTTTTCCAACTGAGTTTCTGTGCAAATTACTCAACCTCACACTTACAAAAAATGTTTTCGCTTTGAAAACACCTACTATCTGCAAGTTGCAGGGACTTCTATGGGGTCCAATGTTGCTCTCACATATGCAACGCTATATCGATGATTTGTTTATCATCTGGCGTGGAACCACATTGGACATCACAGAATGGGTTGCCATGCTTAACTCACTACCATCCACCATACGCTTCACGCTTGTCTTTTACTATGACTCAGTTAATTTCCTTGATTTAACTATTACTAAAATTGGTAATTCTCTTAGCACCACCTTGTACAGCAAACCTACAGACCATAACACTTTGTTGCATGCATCTAGCTGCCACCCTAGAACACAAATAGGGGGTGTCCCCTACTCACAGTTTTTGAGAGTCATAAGGAACAATACTACCTGTGAAAAGAAACGGCTACAATTGCAATCCATGTATTAAAAATTCCTTGATCGTGGTTATGATCCTAAACTATTGGACACTCAATTAATCCAAACTAGCACACAGACACAAGAAACCTTACTGCAACCAAGAGTACCAATTCTTAAACCTTTAAGAATGACATTCGCAGCCTAAAAGGTCTGGGGGGTTTAATTTTCCACATCTATGATTTTAAAATGTAGCGTGCCTTCTTCGGTACGCAAACTATTGGGTGGATGGTACTTCGGTATATAGGGATTTGGATAGAAACCAATGTTTTTGCCCATCGCTCAGTCTTCCCTATGTTTTACATGCGTCTTTATCCACCCTTCCCCCTCTTTGAGCAGCTAATCCCTTGCTGGCATCAACAGTGAAAGGTTGGCAATACATTAGGTATCATCTCTTTAAATCACGTTCTGTTTCGGTTTTTCTACCTTTCCTCCACAACTCCTCTTTCCAAGGTGGGCTGGCGGACACTAGGAGGTGGATCCGGGAGTGTCAGGCATTTCTCTGCAATCCTAGTCTTTCTTTCCTCATTGCGTGAATGGAGGGGGGTGTTTGGGCCTCTCTGGAGGAGTGCGTTTGTCTTTTGTCTTTGAGGTTGCAGCATTTCACATCCATTGTTTATTATCTATTCCAACTATGTTCCATTCCCAAGTACTTTTTTAATCTACTGGGTCAGTCAATGTATGACACACTTTTCAATTATGGGGGGAAATCTTTGTACTGTTTACCCAACATGCTGGTGTTGGGCTTGATTTCATCTTACTTGTAATTCATAATGTCCTATGTGCCTTTTCATTGAGATTAAGTTTATATTTGTATTTTGAAAATTCAATAAAAAAGTTTATAAAAAAAAAAGAATGTCATTCGACACAAATTTTGCACCAACTGCGAACTCCTTAAGAAACAGTGTTCGCAAACACTGGAAATTGATTATTTCTGAACCACAGTTACCATTTAACGAGATGCCTCCACCCATGATGGCATATAATAATAATAATAACTAGTATTTATATAGCGCCTTTCTCCCAGTGGGACTCAAAGCGCTGTCAGCGCACGCTCTCGGAATTAACCAAATCGGCAGCTGAAATAATAGATGTTATTATTACCCATTCACAGAGGAAGGACACTCAAGGACATTTTAATGAAACCTGACCGTGCACCTCCCATAACCTCCAGTACTGGAAGTAACTGGCTCACATCAAAACAACTGAAATCAGGCTGCTTCAAATGTTCCAGCTGCCTAACATGTAATACTATGGTGAGCGACCAGACGTTCAAACATCCGCATACCAATGAAAGCATTAAAATTAGGCATAGGGTTACCTGTACCATAGACCACGTCATATATATTTTAATATGCCCATGTGGCCTGTACTATGTAGGCAAAACCAAAATGCATGGCAAATCATAGATCTACAATCAGAGCAGCACTTTTAACCAAGCATACTGACAAACCTGTACCCAGACACTTTCTGGAGAAACAGCATACTCTACCAACGCTCAGATCTATGATTATACATCACTTACCACCCCTCAAACAAGGTGTTAAAAGGGGGTCTTGGCGCTCACAAAAAGAAGCCAAATGGATTCACAGATTGAACATAGTAGCACCATATGGGCTTAATGAGGTCTTAAGCTTTTCAGCTTTTTATTGAGCGTAAAACACCACGTCTCATTCATCGACCTATTTCACATACTCAGGTGTTCTACCCATTGTCAAATTATCTGTGTTATTACAAATTACTCCACTATGGGCAACCAGCAGCGCAGGCTAAGCATATTATAGGATTATGACCAGTGTTTTGTCCTTGCCCCGCCCTTATACATGTGAGTTTATCCCCTATGAGACCCACCCTGTGTTATGCACAATACTACATACCTCTCTGGCTATGCCAATACTCATCATTATTCGGTACAGTGATAAGTCTTTTTGCTTTTAACTAACTGCCTGGTGCAAGCTCTGATCAATGTCATGCAGCCCCTAATATGTTGTCGTCTGTAGTGCTGGTCTTTCATTAGTTTCATGAACCCTTCATTTCAGCATTGGTTTGTATAATTCCATGGACTGTTATATTTATCGGTACAGGACATCACGGTCTAAACAGCTTATAACAATACCCAGAGGCTCCAGGGCAGAAACTTTCTGCGTTAATTATTACTTTTTAGTAATTCGGATTGCATATTATTGACTTTCAACTATCACCTTCATTGACTCTATTTGACGTTTGCTTTAGTGATCCCCAGTGTTCAACATTCTAAACCATATAGACCTGTGATACCACTGTATTTAATGTACATATTAGAACGCTCGTCTTAATTGTCTTTTTAAACATACTGTATCTCATTCGCATGGCTATGCTGTATGTGATTAGAAACTCTTTGGCAATTTTCGCCTCTCATTCATTCACAACCAGTTTGCCTTAACTGAATCCGCATTCTTGATACTCCGATGGCCGTAGGTGAGCAGTCACCAGAGTGCGTTGCGATGCACTGGCGATCTGTTTTACCGGACCTCAGCAAACGTGTATCCGCTTTCTTGTGGTGGCACAGTGATGAATGAACAAACTAAGTAGCAGACATGAACCTAATCACTAGTGAGGCATGCCATGATCTTTCAAATATATTAAGCTTTATATACAGTTGTTTGCTTCAATGTTTATTAATCACCTGTTCTTTCTATGCACTATATCACTCTCACGGGGGGTAGGGTCGTCTGTGCGACATGCCTACTTGGATGACATCATAGCGACCCGTTGCGCCAATTTTGGCGTTTCACACACGGGGGGTTTAAAAGAGGGCCTCACACTTGTTCACATTGTCCTGAGGAAGGCTAGCTGTGCGTGGCCGAAACACTGACACATCATTTAATTAAACTCATCTTTTCTTCCTGAGGAAGACCTGTGAGTGCTTGAATCCTTTCTGCTACTATCCTATATAATAATTCGCTAAGTTGTGTGTAACGCCCGACATGTGCAGTAGACACTGCTGCGAGTGTGGCAGTCATGCGCAGTACAGACTCTCCGCGGCTGATAGAGCGTCCAGCTCTGTATCAGCAGTGACGCGGGCAGTCTCCACTGTGCGTGACTGCCTCGCGACCGGCTGCCAGAGGCACTGTGGCCCGTGTAACGGGCTGTTCAACTAGTATATATATATATACACACACAATTTGCGGTGGAATTTTAAAGTGGAACACTAGTAAACAGGTCCAAATGAGACATGGTTAACCCTTTGAGTGCCAGGGCTCATACCTCTGCCACTCAAAGGGTTAAGCAATCTGTGAAAATTCCATGTGTGAAAATGGAAACGCACATGTTCCAGTTTGGGCCCCGTAGCTCCCCAAACCCTGACAAACCTATTCATATGGGGTAATGCCGTACTCAGAAGAATTAGCTGCATACTAATAAATGCTTTTTTAAAAAAAAAATACGCAACTATACTCTACTTGAAATCCATAGCAACATTGTAATGTAAGTGTGAAAACTGCAAAAAAAAACAAAACAAAACAAAATATTACCACAGTTTTGGAACAAATTTCTGTAAAAATAGCTTAATGAAAAACTCTAAAATTCTATAGATGAATTACCTCACTTTTCAGAAACATATACTTTTGTGGGGCATTTTTTAGTTCTGACAGTAAACTAAGCTATGATCTTCACATGTGATAGTGTTCATCTTGTAATATTTACCCTGTAAATGTGAAAAAGGTATTGAAATACTAGGCATATGGGATACTCCCATATTCAGGAGAAATAAATGAATATATTTAATATATTTGGGGGTATTTTTTTAATGGACTTATAGTGTACAAATCATTATAGGAAAATCTATGCAAAATGTATTTGTCATTTTTTTCCTCTTTTTTATATTTTAATCAAATTAAATTATGGGTTATCCATATAAATGTGGTATTAAAAGAAAGCTCTACTTATGGTTAAAATAAACAGTACCTAATTTGTGTGGGGAGACTAAAGGAATTTGAGGAAAAATATTATTGAACAGTGACATACTAAAAAGGCCAAAATTGCTGTGGTCCTTTAGGGTAAAACACCCCTAATCTGCCTGGTCCTTAAGGGGTTTATATACCTATTAACTTGGGAAAACCTGTTTCCCATCTCAGAACCACAAAACTGCACAAATGTAGATTTTTAACAGAAAAAAATGGTTGTAGGTTAAGATTAATTCTATAGCCTCCACAGTAAAATTGTCCTGTTCTTTTCTCATTGAGGAATCAATGGTTTCTTACTTATTTGAGATGCAGGAGTATAAAGACCACATCACAAGTGACCCTTAATAAATTGTTCTCTTATTCAATGAGTTGCTGTTCTTGGATAACATGGGTGTTATCTCTTGTATATGATTTTAATTGTTTAACATAAGGCTGGAGATGGATATTCAGTGAGTTGAAATGTTACATGTTAGTGAGTTTATTCTTGAAATTATTGGGAGTCCTGGAATTTTATGGATTATTTACATCATCCGATGGTGTATTTTTTAGACTAATTTATTTAATTAACACCTAAAGAGCATTTGGCTGGCGGCAAGCATCTGTGTTGCTCAGCTACTTACTATGTAGTAGAAGGGGGGATGTTATTATTTTTACACTTATTTATTTTGTTCTAAATCCTTTCGCATCATTTATGATAATTTATTTATTCCAGGTTACTATTACTTTCTATTTCAGCAACCAGTTTGAAGAACTAGGACATTGCAGGATTGAGAGCCTGATATTTGTTGCAAGGTAAAGATAGTTTGGATAGATAGATAGATAGACAGATAGATAGCTAGGTAGATATAGCTTATATCTATCTATCTATCTATCTATCTATCTATCTATCTATCTATCTATCTATCTAACTATCTATCTATCCAGTTATGCCCAAAAGTTTGAATACCCTTGGAGAATTGGTAATAAATGTACAATTTTTTAAAAAAAACTTTGAGTGAGCAGGCAAAACACATTTATTTTATTTCTTATGGGATTCATATTCAACTTAGGTTATAACAGAATGGCACAATCATAAAACAAACATGGCAACAAATAAAAAAATGAAATGACCCCTGTTCAAAATTCTTCATACCCTGTCATGGATAACAAGGAATGGACAAGAGTCAGTACAGATTTTTAAACACCACCTTTAATGAGCAATGAGATATTCAATGTAAATACCACAGATACTGGATAGGGTAGAGTGTAACATAGGAAGCCAGTGGTTCCCACCAGCAATAGGAGACTGCCTGCCTCTTTTGCTGCTGTGTGGACTGCTGCAGGGATCTCTGAACCCGTACCCATGTGGAGCGAAGTTCCCTTAAATGCTTCTCTAAAGCTGGAATATTTTGTGCCTCAAATGACTCTGTAAGTAACGAAAGCTGGTAACCATAGTTAACCATAAATGGGGAAGTCTGAGTCGACGAGTTCATGGCATAATTCTGGGCAAACTCCAACCACAGTAACAGGCTCACCCAGTTGTCGTGATGGTCCGAGATATAACAACGCAGGAAATGTTCCAAGGCCTGATTCGATCTCTCCAACGCACCACTGGACTAGGGTGGCAGGCGGAGGAGAAACAGAGCTGGATACCCAACTAAGCACAGAATGCTCTCCAAAAGTGCAACACAGACTGGCTTCCTTGATCTGACACAATTACCTTAGGTATCCCATGGAGGCAAAAGACCACCTTAGCGAAAATAACAGCCAATTTCTGGACAGTCGTCAATTCATTGAGTGGTACAAAATGGTCCAACTTCGAAAATCGGACTACAATTATCAAGATGACTGTGAATCCATCTGACACTGGTAATTCCACCATGAAATCAATTGAAATATGAGACCATGGATGCTCCCCATTAGGAACTGGTCAAAGGAGACCAGCTGGGAGGTGCCAAGGAGTCTTAGTTTGAGAAAATGTATGACAAGCTGCTACGAAAGCAGAAACATAGGTTCGAATACTAGCCCACCAAAATAGTCGAGATACAGACCAAAATATTTGATCTCTTCCAATGTGCCCTGCTGCTTTGTGTCACAGAGTGACTAGGAAATTAACACACTGACAAGTACAGATAAACTTAATATAAAACTTTATTAAATTCAATGAATGGCAGGAGATAAGGCGACAGGCTGATGGTAACAAATGACACAACAGTAGTATGGTAATGCCACACAGTGGCAGTAGATAGTGGCACACCTTCACGAGACCAGGATGGAACAGCGGAAACACTTTCCTTACCCTTCACCAGGCAGGTGGCCAGAAACGGAATGGCCCTAGGACTACACGGTAGATGTGAGGGCAGTGCAGAGCACTCCCATACACAGATAGAATGGCACACCTTCACAAGACCAGAGAGGAACAGTTAGGCACTCTCCTCACCCTTCACTGGACAAGTGGTCAGAAACGGAATGGCCCTTGGACTACACGGTAGATGTGGGGACAGTGCAGAGCACTCCCGTACCCGGATATGATGGCACACCTTCAGGAGACCAAAGAGGAACAGTGTAGGCACTTTCCTCACCCTTCACAGGTCAGGTGGTCAGAAACGGAATGGCCCTGGGACTACACGGTAGATGTGAGGACAGTGCAGAGCACTCCCAAACACACAGTCGGCAAAGATATAGAGCAGACCAGTATCCCGACAGGGGATACACTAGGCGGGTAGCCAGATGGAGGACAGGATAGGCAGCACAAACCGGTACGGCCACGGGAGGTCAGACATACGGAGTGACCGACAAGCGCCGCTAATGGAAGCGAGCGCAGAGCAGAAGACACAGGGCAGCATGGGAACCAAACCAATGCACGGAATGGTCACAGAGAGCAACACGGAGAGTAAATCAGGAGGCAGCCAAAGGTCAAAACCGGATCGGGTAGTCAGATGTCGCCAGTGGTCATAGCCGGAACGGGTAGTCAGTTGAGACAGAAGTCAGAACCAGAACGGGTAGTCAGATGTAGCCAGGAGTCCAAACCGGAACAGGTAGTCAGACGTAGCCAGGTAATACACAGGAACGGTAATGGACCAACACAGCAATAAGCTCAGGTACACCATGAAAGGGCACTGGAAATGACACAGGCTGAGGTTTAAAAACCCTGACATGTAGGTGGAGCAATGACCTCATCAGCATGGTGCCCTATAACAATAGTGACTCAGCGAGAGCGACAGCTAGGAAGTAAACAATGTTGCTTCAGGGCAACCTCCAGCCACAGGCAATCACGGGGCACCGTGATACTTTGGTAGAGTGATAGGTTTCTAATAGTTTGACCCTTAAGCGTTCAGGCACAAAGCATCTCCCATGCGGTTTGTCGGCCAGAGCCATCCCTTGAGTCGCCAATATCTCTGTCCCCAAAGGAGACGTAATGCTGGTGCAAATGGTTGCCAAAATACGGTCCGGAGGAATGACAGGCATGGAATCACAATCCTCTTTAGACAAGGTACCAAACTGGAGGAACAGGGCATGAACCCTAATGTTTTTCGTACCAGGCAGATACGACACAACAAAATTGAAGCGAGATAAGAATAGAGACCATCTAGCCTGCCGTGGGGACATTTAGCTTCTGAAAGGTAGGTCAAGTTCTTATGATCCATCAGGATAACAATAGGCACACAAGTACCTTCAAGTAAGTGTTGCCACTCACGTAAAGCCAGGACTATGGCCAATAATTTGTGGTCCCCAATTTCATACAGGGTCTCATCTGTAGAAGACCTCTGAGACAGGAGGGCACCTACTCTCGACTCAGATGCATCGACCTCCAAAGTGGGGCAGCGTCAAAAGCTGCTTTGAGGTTTTCAAAAGCCAGAAGAGCATTCGGAGACACCTTGGAAGTATTTGCACCCTTGTGCTTCATGTCAGCAAGAGGTTTAACAATAGTAGAGAATTGATTTATAAATTTCCGATAATAGCTATGAAAGCCCAAGAATCGCTGGATTGCCTTGAGTCCCATAGGAAGGGGCCATTGGAGTATCACAGAAAGCTTCCCATGGTCCATAGCCAGCCCAGAGGAAAAAATCACATAACCCAGGAAGATGACCTGGGACTAGGGAAATTCGCATTTCTCCAACTTGCAAAACAGGTTATTGGCCCGTAAGAGTTGTAACACCTTCACCACGTGTTGTTCCAGATTCGGGGAGTGGATAAGAATGTCATCCAAATAGACAACCACACAGCTCAGCAAAAGGTTTTGTAAGACGTCGTTAATGAACTCCTGGAAGACAGCGGGAGCTTTGCAAAGACCAAAAGGCATTACTAAATATTCGTAATGCCCGCTCCTGGTGTTAAACGTTGTCTTCCATTCATCGCCCCCTCTCTGATTCACACCAGATTATAAGCTGTCCAAAGATCAAGCTTAGTGAAGACCGAGGAGCCCCTCAGCCAGTCGAATAACTCTGTGATCAATGGGACTGGATATGCGTTCTTCATCATGAGATTATTAAGCCCACGAAAATCAATGCACGGCATCAATTCTCCATCCTTCTTTGTAACGAAGAAGAATCCTGCCCCAGCCAGGGAGGTGGCTTTCCGAATGATACCTCTGGAGAGAGCGTTAGCCACATATGCTTCCATAGCCCTATTCTCAGCCATAGATAGAGGGTATACACGAGCCTTAGGAGGAACAGCCCCTGGCACCAATTCAATAGAACAATCGTACGGCCTGTGAGGAGGTAAGGTCGTGGCCTGCACCTTGTCTAAAACATCACGGAAGGCCTGATACTTCTCAGGTAAGGCGGAGGAGGTGGAGGAGGAGGCAGCCACGCCCAACACTCTGGTTGGACAGAGGAGACATGACTCTGTACAATGAGGAGACCAAGACAGAATGTCACAATTAAGCCAATCGACTGTAGGGTTATGTTTTTGGAGCCAAAAAAAACCCCCAAAATGACCACATAATGTGGAGCGTTAACGACCTGGAATTGGAGTGTCTCGCGATGGAGCTCCCCTACCAACAGAGACACAGAAACAGTCATGAGTGACCTGAGGTGGTTGTAGAGGCCTACCATCAATTGCCTGAATAGTCAGCGGAGAGGTCCGGGGCTGCAGCTGAATATAGTGTTTAGCTGCAAAATCGGCATCAATGAAATACCCCGCCTCCCCTGACTCGATCAATGACGGGGTAATCACTGAGGAATTGGCCCATGACAGGATGACCTTGAGGGTAGGTTAAGCCTGAAAATTTTCTGGGGACTGTGAGGCACCACCTAGAGTCTGTCCCCGACATGACTCTAGGTGCACCCGTTCCCAGGTGTCCCAGACAGGAGCGCAGCAAGTGACCTGGTTTCCTAGTATAAGCAAAGCCCCTCCCGCCGGCAGAATGCCCTCTCTTGTGCCGAGAGAGACGGGTAAACCCCAACTGCATCGGCTCCCCCCCTCCCATGTCCGAACTAGGAGGCATGGGAGGCGAGGAGAAATGGGTGGGTGACTGAAAGTCGGAGCTAAGCTCTCTAGAGGCCTCCGCAGGCGCTCCTTAAAGGAGGGCCTCTCCCTAATACGGGTGTCAATCAAGATGGTGAATGATACCAGATCGTCTAGGTCAACAGGTAACTCCCTGGCAGCAATTTTGTCCTTAACGTCGTCACTTAGCCCCTGTGAGAAGGCGGTTACCAGTGCTTTGTTATTCCATCCCACCTCCGCTGCCAACGTGAGAAACTCAATCACATACTCGGCCAACATACGGTTACCCTGGCGGATAGACATTAGGTTTTTGCCACAAACTCTGCGTCATTATATATGAAGGGTTTCTCATTTTCCCATAGTGGATTGGCCCATGCCAAAGCCTTGTCCGAAAGGAGCGAAATCACGAACCCTACTTTACTACGCTCTGTAGGGAATGCATGAGGTACAATTTCAAGGTATATGCCCACTTGATTTAGAAAACAGCAGCAGAGTACCGGGTTACCCTCATACTGTTGAGGGAGTGGAGCGGATGTGGACATTCCCCTGGCAACAGTGGGTTCCTGAGCAGTCGTAACAACCGGTGCCGGAATAGTATCGGCAGGGGCCACCAGTTGTCTACTGGGACAGTCCAAGTGATCCGTATGGTTTAACAGTGTCTTCATGGCAAAGGACAGTTGATCAATCCATTTGTCCTGACTGTCCATTCTAGCCAAAATGCTCTGGACCTCAGTACTCATCGTGACCCTTTCGTATTGTCATGCATAACAAGGAAAGGACAAGCGTCAGTACAGATTTTGAAACATCACCTTTAATGAGCAATGAGATAGTCAATGTAAACACCACAGATACTGGATAGGGTAGAGTGTAACACAGGAAGCCAATGGTTCCAACTAGCAATAGGGGACTGCTTCTGAGTAGACTTCTCTTCCAGAGACTGTGCAATAGCATCGGCTGGGGCTGGGGCCCAAGAGAGAACTCAACGTAAAACTGGGGCTAAGACCCAGGCAAGTATCAGTGTGGTGACTGGGGCTAGGACCCAGGAGAGTATGAAGCGTAAGGTCGCACAAGGAATATCAGACTGACTTAGGCCTATAGTCAGTATTGGGCGGTAAAGCAGACAAGCCAGGGGTCAATGCCAGAGCGGGTAGTCAGCCAGAGCTGAAGGTCCAATACCAAGCGGGTAGTCAGACAAGCCACAACAGTGACACTGGAGAGACAGACAGACAAACCAAGGATAATTCACGGACACAATCTAAGCAGAACTGCACTGGAACACCACGAAAGGGCAACTGGTATAGTGTCCAGGCAGCTTAAATATTAATTCCTTCACCCTCAGGAGGTGGAGCACTCAATGAGCATGTCCCTTTAAGAGCCGGGACGCAACGTCACTAGAGGGAATCCCAGTGACACGCGCCTGACTCTTCTGGCCGGAAGGGGAAGCCATCAGACATGGCAGGAGCCGCAAGGGGCAGAAGTGAGGAGACCAGCCGCCCAGACATGCACCAGGGCTTCCAGCTCTCCTGAGGATACAAGATACCGTGAGGCTGCAATCAGAGGGGACCGGCCGCCCAACCAAGCACTAGCGTGGCTGGATCTCCTCTATACCAAAGATATACCCTTAGTTCTTAATACTGTGTATTGCCCCATTTAGCATCAATGACAGCATGCAGTCTTTTGTAATAGTTATCTATGAGGCCCTGAATTCTTGCAGGTGGTATAGCTGCACATTTGTCTTTGGTCGTCTTGCATGAACTGCATGCTTGAGATCGCCCCAGAGTGGGATATTAAGGTCAGGAGACTATGATGGCCACTCCAGAACCTTCACTTTTTTTGCTGTAACCACTGGAGGGTCAACTTGGCCTTCTGCTTAGGGTCATTGTTGTGCTGGAAAGTCTAAGAGCATGCCTTGCGTAGCTCTCGTGCAGAAGAAAGCAAATTGTCTGCCAGTATTTTCTGATAACATGCTGCATTCATGTTGCCATCAATTTTCACAAGATTCCCAGTGACTTTAGATCTCACACACCCCCTAAACATCAGTGAGCCACCACCATGCTTCACAGTGGGGATGGTATTCTTTTCTCTTAGGCCTTGTTGACCCCTCTCCAAACATAGAGCTTATGGATGTGACCATAAAGCTCTATTTTGTTTTCATCACTCCAAATTACAGTGTGCCAGAAACAGTGAGGCATGTCAAGGTGTTGTTGGGCATATTGTAACTGGGCTTTTTTGTGGCATTGGCGCAGTAAAGGCTTCTTTCTTGCAACTCAACCATGCAGCTCATTTTTATTCAAGTATCATTGTATTGTGCTCCTTGAAACAACCACACCATCTTTTTCCAGAGCAGCCTGTATTTCTCCTGAGGTTACATCTGGGTTTTTCGTTGTATTCTGAAAAATTCTTCTTGCAGTTGTGGCTGAAATCTTTCTTGGTTTACCTGACCTTGGCTTGGTATCAAGAGATCCCCGAATTTTCCACTTCTTAATAAGTGATTGAACAGTACTGATTGGCATTTTCAAGGCTTTGGATATCTTTTTATATCCTTTTGCATCTTTAAAAAGTCCATTACCTGATTACGCAGGTCTTTTGACAGTTCTTTTCTGCTCCCCATGGCTCAGTATCTAGCCTGCTCAGTGCATCCACGTGAGAGCTAACAAACTCATTGATTATTTATACACAGACACTAATTGCAATTGAAGAAGCCACAGGTGTGAGAAATTAACCTTTAATTGCCATTTTAACCTGTTTGTGTCACCTTGTGTATCTGTAACAAGGCCAAACATTCAAGGGTATGTAAACTTTTGATCAGGGCCATTTGGGTGATTTCTATTATCATTATGATTTAAAAAGGAGCCAAACAAATATGTGATAATAAAGGGCTTCATATGATCACTATCCTTAAATAAAAGACAGTTTTTTTGCATGATCAGTCATATTTTCAAAATCAATGCCAAAATTTCACAATTTCTGCCAGGGTATACAAACTTCTGAACACAACTGTATACATATATATATATATATATATATATATATATATATATATATAGTAGCCAAGATGGGAAGCACTCGTGTGTAGTATTAAGTCATCTGCCTGGGTGCTGTTGTATAGGCATAGTATATAACTCCAAGAATTGTTGAAACATGCACAGGACTTCAAAGAAGATTGTGTTAAATAATGGTGTTTATTCAATCAACGTTTCGGATGCAATTCAAGCAGCTTTCATCAGGACATTATAAAGCAAAAAAGTATTCCCCTTTATAAACCTCCCACACTCAATGTTTGAGCGCCAAAAACCATACTTATTCAATGGCTTATCTGTGTTTCCAGTATTTATGGCTGCTGTGATGGAGGAGCGGTGGTTAGCCATTCGTTCACAAAATGTTGTCTCTGTTTTTCCTACATAGTATAGCCCACAGGGGCAGAACAGTATGTATACTACAAAGTCACTAGTACAGGAGACCTTGTGTTTAATGGTAATCCTGGCATTAGTATGTGGATGCCGAAAGGATTCTCCAATTAGCATGCTGTTGCATGTGGTGCAATTGATGCATCTATAACAGCCCATTCTTTTCTGTGTGCCCCATAACCAATTTCATTTTGGGATGTTGGTAGTTGTCCTGGGTGCCAATACTGGTCTGTCAGGTATATCCTATATCCTATGTGCGGTGGTGGCAAGTCCTGGAAGGGTAGAGTGGGATCCAGTGTTAAGAGGTTCCAGTATCTTCCAGTATCGTTCAATGCCAGGTGCATAGTTCATTACAAAGGCTAATCTGTGGTCTTCAGGTTTCATGGTTTTAGTGAGCAAGTCACTTTGTGAGCATTTTAGTGCCCTGGTTAATTGATCTTCTAATGTTCTTTCGTCATAGACCCTGGTTTTAAAGTTTTGTTTCATAGTTATCAGTTGTTGTTTAGCTGTTTGTGGATCATTGTTATTCCTAATCACCCATAGAAACTGTGAATAGGAGATGCCATTTTTTGAGCCCTAGGGTGGCAACTCATGGCATGTAGTGTGGAGTTGCGGTCTGTCGGTTTCTGCTAAAGGGTGGTACCTAGTCTATTGTTAGTAAAAAAGACTCTAACATCCAGAAAGTCAATTGTTGCTGTAGGTGTGTTTGAACCTGAAGGTAGATGGCAATAGATTGAGTGTGGCTATCCACTCAATGAGCTCAGTGCAAGGGCCACTCCAAAGAAGAAACAGATCATCAATATATCGTTTGTAGAAATGAATATTAGGGTGTGTGACATGACTTCTTTCATATTGGGCCATAAAAATGGTGGCGTAGGAGGGGAACATGTTTTAGCCCATTGATATACCTGCTAATTGTAGAAAAAGTCATTCTCATACCTGAAGAAATTCTTAGTTAATGTCAGGTTCAGTAGGTCACATTCAAATTCCACTGAGTAAGTCAGTTGTGTTTCATGTTCGATGAGGGTATCATGGACAGCCTTTACACTGGCATCATGATGGATGACGGTGTAAAGTCAGTCCACCTCCATAGTCACAAGTAGGTCAGTAGTCTGTGTCACTTCAAGGGTGGAAATACATTGTATGAAATGCGTGGTATCTTGTATGAGTATGAGTCTGTTGTTTGTACTATCTGTTGCAAAATAATGTCAAGAAATATGGAAATGGGTTGTAGTAGTGATCCTCTTGCTGATATTATTGGACGGCCTGGGGGTTCAGGAGACTCTTGTGAATTTTTGGCAGCATGTATATTATGGGGCAAAATTGGTTACTGCTGGATAAGTATTTATATAGTTGTTCATTGATAATTCGATTATTAAGTGCACTTGTCAGGATATTGTCTGTGTGCATTTTGAACTTATTGGTAGGGTAAGCTTGGAGTAAGTGCTAGTGTCAGTTGACGCATGATTTCTGTTTCGTATGCAGTCTGGTCAAATACAACTACTGCTCCTCCTTTGTCAGCTGGTCTGATGATGATAGATTTGTCACCAGATAACAGACTTAACGCCCCTTGTTTTGCTTTGGTTAAATTATTTCTGGTCTTAGGTAAGGTCACGATTTGGCTGTCTTTAATGATATTGCTAGTATAAGCTTTAATGCTAGGGTTGACATTAGGGGGATCAAAGGTGATCTTGGGACGTAAAGTAGAGGACATAGTGGATTGTGTGTGCTTGAGGAAGTCACGTAGGTTTAATGTCCGTTAAAACCTGTGACAGTCAATTTCAAACTGAAATGTTTTATGTTTGGTCGTGGGAACAAAAGACAGTCCTTTCGATTAATAGCGAGCTTCCTGCAGTAGAGAGAGGTCTGCTGCTGAGGTTGTACACTAAGTCCTTGGAATTATTGGCGGTCTTGTTGTGTTTCTGTTTATTGCCCCCCCTCCTGGGGTACAGGGTCTGTTGTGCCTCCCCCTCTTCTGTTTGCCCGTGTCTGGACCCCTAAAAAAGGGATTTGTGGTGGATTGCTATTGTTGTGTCACAGTACCTTGTAGCGCCACCCCTTCTTGCGATGCTCACAATAACGCTCCAGAGTCATTTCCATGAGTGGTTGGGCGCATCAATGCTAGATGCGTCATCTGCAGGCGCGAGGCTTCAGCATGCTGCAGGCCTCTGTTTTATGTGTTTAAGGCCTGTAGTCTCCTCCTACCTACTTCCTCCCTCTGAGCTGCTCCTCCTACTTACTTCCTGAGGAGGGCTTTAAAGGGCAGACTGAGTCCTGACTCAGTTACCCTTATGTTGTTGTTCTGAGCAGTTCATTTATTTGGTATTCTTGATTCCTGTGTATGTCCCGTCTTGTCTGTCCATCCATTCTGGTGTTAACCTGTGGCTCTGTCTGGCCATTCTCCTTGTGCATTCCGATTTGGCTTAGACATCCTTTCTGGTGCAAACCTGTGGCTCTGGCTGACTACCCGCTTTGTGTATGACCTGGCTTATCTGACTACTCACTCTGGTGTTGACCAGAGGCTCTGTCCACTGCGCATCAAAAATACTAACGCTTCAGTTGATATCCTATCTGGTGCAAACCTGTGGTTCTGGCTGACTACCCGCTCTGTGTATGACCTGACTTGTCTGACTACCCACTCTGGTGCTGACCTGGGGCTCTGTCCACTGCGCATCCAGCATACCAACTATTCAGTGGATAGCCTATCTGGCGCAAACTTGTGGCTCTGGCTGACTACCCGCTCCGTGCATGACCTGGCTTGTCTGACTATCCTATCTGGTGCTTACTAGAGGGCTCTGTCTGTTCGCTTCATGTGTTGGTTCCGTTCCACAGACATCCTTCCTAGTACTGACCTGGGGCTCTGTCAGACTTCTAGCTATTGACTGCAGGAGTGAGTCACTAGTCTCCGTGGTTGCGTACGATATTGAGACTCCTCTCCGAGACTGACTGCAGACTGAGTCAGCGCTACCTCTGGGAGTTACCTTTTACCACGAGACTCCAGTGGGCTGAGGCCTAGTCTTCGACAGTGTGGTTGATTATCACGGTCCCCGTAATCCTGTGTGTCACTCTTTGCTGTGCTGCTCCCTGATTGGCTGAGCTGTGTTGGCCCGCCCCTGGTTACCCTTTTTATACTGGCCGCTGGCACCAGTCTGGTGACCTTTCGTGGTGTTCCTGAGCCTTGCTGTTGTTCTCTGCATTCCTGATTTCCGTGTACCGACTTAGCCTGCTTGAGACTCTCCTGTGTTTCTGCCCGTTGCTGATCCGGCTTGTCTACGAACCCGCTCTGGTATCCGACCCGGCCTGGCTGACGTTTCTGCTTGTTGCTGATCCGGCTTGTCTACGAACCTGCTCTGGTATCCGATCCGGCCTGGCTGACGTTCCTGCTTGTTGCTGATCTGGCGTGTCTATGATTCTCCACAGTTCCCGGTTCCAGTCTATCTACGTTCCTGCTGCTGACTACTGGGCGACATTCTTACTCCTGGAGTCGCGCTCGTGCTCGAGACTGACCTTAACCCTTGAGTCACTGTTCACTGTCAAACGCTACTGAGCTATACTACTGCTGAGTCTCCTTAAGCTTGCAGGGCGATATTATCAGGGCGATTCCGATTGCTGAGCTGATTCCTTGCTGTGCCTCACCTCCTACCAAGTGCTTAGTTAACCCGTTCAGTGCTACTCTACTACTGCTGAGCCGGCCGCCTGGGCCTGAGAGACGGCGGCTCATAGTCCATCTAAGTAGGGTAGTTGTTCCGGTACCGTACCGGTGGTCATCTTGCCCACGCACTGGCACTGGTGGAGTCGTTTTACGCCCGTGGGGGCTACCTGGCACTAGCTATTGGCTTCCGTTTACGCCAGAGGGGGCTTGATCCTTACACTTGCAGCTTGCAGTCTCCGTTGTACGCCCATGGGGGCTAACGTGCCTTGCTCTTGCAGCTTGTAGTCTCCGGTTTACGCCCGTGGGGGCTAACAACTCGCAGTTCCCAAATACTGGTGGCACTTGTTATGCCCGTGGGGGCTATCCATTATTGCTCTAGCGTTCTGGGTCAGTTCTGCCGTGCAAGTCGAGTGCTCTCCTACTGGCCTGTAAGGGTCTAGACACTTGTTCTTGTTCACCCTGTGTGCCTGTAGAGGGCGATATTGTTCATTAATTTATTTAATAAAACTGCGTTTTACGATACCCTCTGTCTGAAGTGTCTGAAAAACGTAACATTGATCTATTGGAAGACTGCTGTTTCTGATACCGTGCTTGCCTCTTTGATCACCCTTTGTGTGTTATTTGTTGTTTGCATTACTGTTTATACATTTCAAATAAAGGTGATCTTAACTATACCGTCTGACTCAAAGGGCTCGATTTAAAGGCAGCCGTTAGTAAAAAAAAATCACTAACGGGTGCGTTAAGAGTCATGTTGCAATTCAAAGATCCGTCTAAAGAACAGCTAACGGCAGTTGCAGAATCCTTACGGCCGATACACTTACGTGCATACAGACGCATGGAACAACATACCCCAGAGCTATTCAAAGGCTTGCGGTACTGATAACGGCTGAAAAAAAGACACACCTAACGGCTAAAAGTTAAGACCCACTTTTCTCACACGTTAGACACTTAACGGCAAAAACAAAACACCCGTTACATAGGAAAATACACAAAATGCTTACCGCACAACCATGTAAATGGGAAAATTAACCCGTGCAATGCCAAAACAACACAAAAAAATGCACACACAGCACAGTTCACTCCACACACAACAACAACCAACACCACAGGGATAACGACACACAAGAAAACACCAGCACAACATGGCACGGAACAATGGGGGTTATCACACAAAGCGGACACCTGCAAATAGAAGCTCACCTGGGCAACATCAACACGCGACCTGCACCCCACAACTGCACGCCCGCAAATGGCACACACAGAACAAGCACAACACACCACATCTTAGAACACACACACACCTGCAAACACTTACCTGGACAAAAACAACTCACCATTGGTCAGCACTCACCTCATCACCACACCTACACAACGCCCTAGCAAGTACTTAAAGGGACAACTCAACACACTCACTTGTGTCTTGTTTTCCACTCAGGGAGGGAGAGATAGAGAGAGATAGAGAGAGATAGAGAGAGAGACAGAGAGAGAGAGACAGAGACAGATAGAGAGAGCAACAGTATGTTGGGTTACATATTGTTGCGAAGACTGCGGAGAAGGCGTGCAAGGGAGAGAGCTAGGGAACATCAGCAACCTCCAAGCACGCCTCATCAACAGCCTTCACCTGTTGCAAGTGAGGAGGCTCTGGCTCAGCAGCCACACAGGAGTCCATCCCCACCTGGAGGGCAGAGGATGTATAGACAACCACCAAGGCCCAGGGTATACCGCCCAAGGGTCACCCTCTTTGGAATGACTGATGACAAGGTCATTGATCGCTACAGGCTGAGGCCTGACAGCATCATTGCCTTGTATGAGGTCATCAAGGAGCAGGTGGATCCCATCTACATCCACAACCATGCCCTAACTGGCCTGCAGAAACTACTCTGTGCCATACACTTCATGGCAAGCGGGGCCTTCCAGTCCACTGAGGGTTATGCATCTGGCATGTCACAGGCCACATTCTCCAGAGTGCTGGCCCAGGTCCTGCCAGCCCTCAAAAGCAAGGCCAGTAGCTATATACATTTTCCCACCACCGACATGGACTGGATACACGTCAAGCAGGCCTTTTACGCAAGGGGAGGTATGCCCAGGGTCATGGGTGCTATAGATTGCACCCATGTCCGGATTAAGGCCCCAGCACGTGATGCACAGCTATTCATCAACAGGAAGAACTTCCACTCCATCAACGTGCAGATGGTGTGTGACAGCAACATGAGGATCATGAATGTCTGTGCAAAATATCCTGGCAGCTCACATGATGCGTACATTCTACAAAACTCCTCAGTCCACAGAGATTTTGAGAATGGAACCTTTACAGGGGGATGGCTAGTGGGTGAGTTCACAAAACAAAATCACACCACATACACAGGCGTACACACCACGCTGCTCAGCATGCACCTGACCCACACCTACTACGTCCACCACACAAAACATCATTCACACAACATGTGCTCCCTGTCTCACCATGTCACTCACATTACACAGGTGATGCTGGCTATGGATGCAAGTCCTGGCTACTGACGCCTCTGGCAAATCCCCAAACACATGCCCAGGAAAGGTACAACCAGGCTCATGCCAGAACGAGGAATGCCATTGAGCGAACATTTGGGCTCCTCAAGTCAAGATTCCGATGTCTGGACCACTCTGGGGGAGCACTGCAGTATGCACCGGCTAAGGTGTGTGACATCATTGTGGCGTGCGCAATACTGCACAACATCGCAGTGGACACCAGGCTGCTGGAGCACATCCTGGACCCCCCCATTACAGGAAGTGGCCATGAACATCGGGCATGTGGAGGAGACCATGAGAGGGGCACAGATCAGAAACAGGCTCATCACGGAACACTTCACCTGTGAGTATAACACACGCATGCAAACAATCCATGCAAGTCCTCCATCAGTCCTGTGACACTAACCACACTACACATTTTGTTCTGTCTCACCCCACAGGAACAGTGACACAGCACTGCACTGGCAGTGGACGTGGCAAATTGTGTGTGTGGACTCAAAAACCATCCTCCATTCCACTCTCCATGTTCACATACAGACCCCAAGGGTATCACGCACACCCCCAGGAGAAACAAGGTACAACATATTACCCATGTTCATCACCTTACACGGCTTGATTGACAGCAACTAACTGGATATGCCATGATTATAGCCTGAACAACCATGCTAGCCCAGTAGCGAAAGAGTATTATCTAATGATATGCATTGGATAATACTCAGGCACATCAGGGGTTAAAGGGACATTAGACTCAATATGGGACCTGTACTGTGCCAGAGCTGAGAAGAGCAGCAGAGGGGTGGATGTACAGTGGTATTGTCACACAATGTAGAGGTCATGAGACGTAGATCAGATTACCAGGGACTCCATGCTGACCTGTGAGTGTGCAGACATATGTGCCCCTGACATGAATACACACATCAACAAATATGTCCTAACAGTTCCATGGAACAAATGACATTGGGCTGCCACTGTCACTTTCACAGTAGCAGCACAATGTCATTACTTCCATGGAGCTCTCAGAACACTTTTTACTGTGTGTATACATGTCAGGGGCACATATCCATAGGGCTGGTGCACATGTCCTTAGTTCCCCACAGAATTGGTTACAGATGAGTACACAACACATTGTCAAGCAATGGTTTGTGTACTCACCTGTAACTGTGAAAATTGAGGGGATTAAAAAGACTAAATTGTTGTTGCTTGATGATCAGTTCAGGTCTACTGCTCCAAATCCTGTCCTCTTCTCCCACAGGCATCCGTAACATGATCCATCCTTGAACTGAAGATCTTCCATGTGACTGGATTGATGTCTTGACAACACCTTCATGAAGATCACCCCTTGCTGTTTATAGTGATGTTGTTGGTGATGCAAAGTTTGACCTGAGGTTCACACAAACCTCTACTGGAACATTCTCATATAGACACAGAAAACACTAATTCTTGAGTGTTATAACCTGTACAGTTAGGATGCTCAGCTACAGAGTTGTCAAACCTTGTGGACAACACATGAGCAGGGCAGCAGTGTTACTGAAGTAGTACGATTTAGTTTCAAAGTACATTTAGTGTTCTCATACAGGTGTTCAATGCATATAGGTAATACACACAGAAAACACATGTACATTCTAATGTACTTTGAGACACAATAAAGATGAACCATCACCATTCTATCTGTGTCTGTAGGAGGATATATTTGAGAACACATTTGTCAATGCGTTACCACACCCAGGGTAGAGTATCCCCCATACATGGAAAGGCATCACCCACATCACAGGAGTCCACCACTTGTTTGCCAGTGAGTGGACTCTGTGATGTATCCATGCAAACAGATGATGGTGGCAGTGATGCACCAATGTGTAGTGGGAGTGATAAAGAGGTGATACAGGGGACATACTTCCACAGTGAATACCTGTCCACAGTATCTGTATTGCTCAGTATAATCCATGTTCTGAGATTTTGCTCCACTTTGACATATCTCAGTACATGGGCTATATCAACGAACAAACAGACTAAGTGGACATGTGTTATCACTGTTGAAGTCTGTTACACCCTTAGGGAAACAGCAACTCAACTTACTGGAGACCCCAATGCTCACCCCAGGATATCAATGTGTGTGCTACACATTGAAATCCTAGGTTAAAAACATTGGCTTCCTCAGTAAGTCAGTTGCACAATGAGTGTGTGAATCCAAGACAATATGGATACATGTCCCATTTATCTGTCCTGCTTGTAATGTCCCTGCTAAGTCACAGAGCTGTTTGTCTGGTTATCCCATTAACCCACTGAGTGTAAGAGTGGTCCCCAACGCATTTCTTTGCAATGCGTTGCCTACCACTCTGGCACTCTAAGGGTTAAACACAATATATGATGTAGACGAATGTTCAATGTTGTACCATTTGTTGTGCTAAGGGGTATGTTTTGTTGTTCAAATTCAACACACAACATCGCCATATAACACAGTGGTGTTACATGGCTCCAGGGATGTATTTCCAGTTTAATTTGTACAACGGTGTGTGTGTGTGTGTGTGTGTGTGTGTGTGTGTGAACCCATGCTGTAGCATCCCACAAACATTTCACCCAGGCAGAGGTTGTGTTCACTGCATTGTATGGCAATGCATTGGAGACAACCCTGCCACCCAATCCATAACTGAAGACACAACAGATCAGACTGGAATAAAAAAAAATGGTTTCTTTATTGAGGGGAAACTTAACAGGTTGGGCCTTTCATTTTTTCTTCTTTGGGTGGGGGGCCTTAGCCTGGGTGCCAGAGGTGGATGCCCTTGTGGATCTCCTGGTAACCCTCTGCCCCCTAGGTGTTGCTTCAGGGGTAACACTGGAGGGGGTGGTGGTTGCAGTAGACCCCTCGGTGGAACGCAAGTTCGCCCTCTCCATCCTCAGGTTCTCTCTGCGGTTGATCTCCCTTAACTCCACAAGGACCTGTGTCATCATGTCCACGAGCTGGTGGAGTAGTGTGTTCCCCCTGGCCACCTCCGACTCCAGAGCTTGGATTCTGGTCTCCAATTGGGCAATGTTCCTCCTGGATTGCCTCCTGCTCCTGGTGATGTTGCTGTCTGTACTTCTGCTTGACCGGAGTAGTCTTCTTTGAAGGGCCATACACTCCGCCTCCATGCCTGTGAGGCGTGCGGTGCTGGAGGTGGATGTGCCCGGTGTCCCTGGTGCTACTGTTTCCTCTGTTGCTGTTGAGGGTGCTCTTTCCTCCTCTGCTGCTGTTGAGGGTGCTCTTTCCTCCTCCTCTGCTGTTGAGGGTGCTCTTTCCTCCTCTGCTGCTGTTGAGGGTGCTGTGGCTGCTGTTGGAGTGGCTGGTGCAGATGATGGGCATATGCCCACCACATCAAGTGATGCAGAGCTGCCCAAAGATGTGTGTGCTGGTGGAGGTGTGAAAATGTCCCTGGGTAGGGGGCGCTGGGGCTCACCAATCAGGCCCAGGTGTGGGTAGTCCAGTGGCCAAGGCTCATATGGTGGCCACTGATAGGTGCTGGGACCCCACCTGGGATCATACCTTGGGGCATGTTGTGGAGCCATCCAGGAGGGTGGGTTGATGTGTGAGGAATATGGCCCATATTGGTTGGTGGCCACTGTCCCTGGCAGCCATTGTCTCCCTGGTGGTGGTGGTGCTGCTGATGGAGGGTAGTAGCTGGTGGAGGTGGATGGATATGTCCACCTCTCCTCCTGTGGCATCCAGCCACTGTACTGGGGAGGTGCAGCTTGAAGGGGTGGTGCAGCCTGTGGTGGTGCAGCTGGAAGGAGTGGTGCAGCCTGTGGTGGTGCAGCTGGAAGGGGTGCAGTAGGTAGTGGTGCAGCCTGTGTTGGAGGGGATGGTGATGGCGGGTAAGGTGACCACCGGCTGGTCCCCTCCTCTGTGTCCTCCTCACTGGGGGGTGACATAGCCTCCTCCACTGTCTCCCGCTGGGCTTGACGGCCGTAAGCTGTGTGGAGGAAGAAGATGTTGTGATTAGTGACCTTAGCCATATGTTTGTGAAGACAGTTCTACTTTGATATGTGTCGAAGAAAAATATATGTGTTTGTGTTAATCTCCCTGGGTAAACAAGGGTACTCCCACTGCTGAAAGGTGTTGTTTGAGTTATTACGGGTGAAGGTTTCATTTTGAGGTGCAATATCACAGTGTCCAGAAATAGTACAGTGGGGCTGTTGCTACACCCTCCCATGTAGATATCTGGTCCCTGTACCAGAGCTGTCCATATGATTGTGTAGTAACAGCACCACTGTATAATATCAGGCCACTGGGATATTGCCCCTGACATATCCATGTCTGAGCTGTGATACCTTTTGCATCAACACACCTTTCAGCAGTAGGAATACCATTGTTTAACTGGGGGGGGGATCCAACAACATATATTTGTCTTCACAACTTGTAGGGATGGCTATCCCTCCAGGGGGATGGCAAAGGTTAAGTCCACCTTGATGTCAGATTGTAGACATTGTGGGAACAGATGTTGTTCTCTGTTAGTCCTATCCCTCCTACCCTCATGGTTGTTCAGATATTGCTCTATGTGACAGATGGAGATTTCAGTCATTTGTCCACACGAGGGCTTTTCAGCAGAGCCAAAATCGCCCCATTTAGAGAACAATACTTAATTGGAATGGTGTACAGGGTGTGCATGGTTTACAAGCACACTCTGTGGACCATTCCAAAGAGGTATTTATCTCAATATGTTGTGAATTTGGCTCTGCTGAAGAGCCTCCGTGTGGTCAAATGATGGATATCTTCACCTGTCACATAGAGCAATATCTGTATAACCATGAGTGTTGGAGGGATGGGACTTAGATCAAGACACATCTGTTAACGATGGCAATTATATGACATCTTGATGACATTACCCATTGCTATCCCATTACAGTGACACACAAGTAGAAGTATGGATACAGTAATATCCTTCCAAGATGTGATGCCAGAGAGCATTTCATTAGGTGTGATTGCCTTACTGGCTATATATGTGCACCCATCCAACAAGACATTGTATTGATATGATGGATATGAACATACCTCGTATATCCCATCTACGTAGAGTGTGATATACTATGTATGTGTATTTGGATGGTAGCAATGTAGGTTGATTTGTGATGGGTCCACATATCTGGCCAGTAAGGCAATCACATCCAGTGAAGTGATCTCTGTGTTCACATCATGTTGGAACATATTTAGTAACATTTGAATCCTAAGGGCAACAATCCAGCCAGTAGTGAGGGATATCTTTGATTGAGGCCTGTTTTTTCTCTGTGTATGAGCCCATCCATCCTTCTGTGCGAGGCAACCGTACTCAGTCCTAGATATCCATCAGTCATGGCCTGTTGGTGACCAAGGTACAATGTTTGCTATTTGTTTCCCATGTGTATCCTGCATAGAGATGCTGGTGTACCATCCATCCATGGCATCAGCACCCCTGTGGATCCATGTGGGAATCAGATATGGGATATGTAATTTCAAGTCAGAGTAAATGATTGCAGCCACAACACCAATGCCTACTTTTTCCAGCTTGAATTCTGTAAAATAGTTTTCGGCCTGTGTGTTGCACCTACAAGCATTTATTCTGTGTGACACTGTGATGTGTGACCTGATGCCCCCTTTTTGTGATTCAGTAAGCAGTGATTTTGAACTGATGAAGTGAACATGATGGTGACTTCTCCAGTGATCTCCTTTCCCAATTTCCAGTGTTTTCCATGGAGTCTGTACAATGGGACCCTATGAACTTGATTCTTGTTTTGGCATATTCTCCATGGACTAACACTGGTTCTGGTGAAGTGAGGGTGTGTGAGGGTTACTTTGTGTCCACCATCTGTTTGTCACCACTTAGTGAATGTCCCCTGTGTAGCATGTGATCGTTGTCCTATTGACTTGTTTGTTGTAAGGTTAACCCCTTGAGTCCCAGAGGGGTTGCCAATGCATTGTTGATCGATGCATTGATGATCCCTCTAGCACTCAAGGGGTTAGGGTGGGAGTGGGGACATGGGTGACATTGTGTGTGAACAGTGATGATCTATGACAGTCGACATTTTGAACATGATGGTTTGTGTATTGTGTGTAATGAGCACAGCGACAGGAGGGTTGAAGTAGGACTTTGACAGGTTTGTCCCAAGTTGGACGTTGCCATTTGTCCAGGTGTTGTGTCCTTTTTTTAACCCTCATGGTGCTGTGTTGGTGCAGTTGTATGGATTACTGATGGGCATGTGTTGAGGTGTGACTGTGTGTGCAGCTGGTGTTGGTTGCTGTAGTGTGTGGTTATGTAGTGTTGCATTTACCGGTAGTGTGGAGGGTCCTCTCATCCCCAGTGTCAGTTCCTCCCACGACCCCCTCGATCATGGTCGGGGACATGTTCTTCCGCACCATCTCCTCCCAGCCGCAGAATGTGATGGGCACAGATGGGCCACCTCCGGTGCCTCGGGCTTGCTTGGCCATGTCAGACATCTTGTTCTTGACCACCCTCCGGCAGTCGCCCCATCTCTTCTTCACAGACTCCACGTCCCGCCTGCATGTAGCCACCGCGTTCACCCGGCTGCAGATCTGATTCCAGGCTGCCTTCCTCCTCGCTGCCAGGCCAGAGACCTTTGCCGTCGGGTGGAGAACACTCTGCCTCTCCAGGACAGCTTCCACGAGAGCTGTGTTCTCCTCCTCAGTATATCTGGGATCCCTGATCCTGCCCTCATCAGCTCCGGCATGGGAGGATTCAGAGCCAGAGTGCCCTGCCTGGTCTGACCTGCCTGTGTGTGGTGGTCCCCAGGAACTACCCCTCGTCCCACTGCAGGTTCTGTCCCTCTTCTTTGTGTGCCTGCTCTTGTGGGCCGGGTCCCCCTCCGCCCTGCGGATCTCCCTCTCCCACCCCTGCTCTGCTGAGGGATCCCCTCCTGAGCTTCCTCCTCCTCCACTACTCTCCCTATCCCTCTCTCCTGTCCTCCTCTCCTGGCCATCACTCACCCAGTCACACCCAGGCACTCCCACAGGCCCTCACAGACACACTCGATCCACTCACTCTCTGTCACACACTTTCACTCCCAGATTCACACTGTCAAAATAAAAAGTAAAATGTGTAAGGTGTTATAAAATAAAAGGACTATGTGTATGTATGTGTATGTGTTTGTATGTGTGTATGTGATATGTGCAAAAGTGTGATATGTGTATATTTAGTGCACCTCTCTCCTCTCTCCAAACTGCAAAACTCCTCTACCTCCAATGAACGCGCCTCTCTCCCTCTCTCTAATCACTATCCTCCACTCCTGGGTCCTGATATCTGGCTCTGAAGAACTCGATAACAGACAGTGTGTGACGGTTATTTTTGGGTATATATAGGTGTATTTGAAGTTATTTGATACATTGGGGCTTTGTGATTGGCTGTGTGTTTGAATTTGTTTTGGCATCAATCATGGTTGCTAGACAACTGCAGCCGTTATGTTAGATGTTGTTTTGAGCTCAGTTATCGTGTGATTTGGCCGCCCGTTGTGCATTAACATGAGCGACAACGGCTTTTGTGTTACGTGTTTTGTGTGTGCCTACGCTCAATAGCTATTCTCGTAGAGTAGCTATTGAATCTGCCGTAACTCCTGTATTATTTGCGAGCGATGTGCTTTTTTCACTTAGCGGCTGGTTTAACGGCTGCCTTTAAATCTAGCCCCTAGTCTTACTTGCCAACCGTAACATGTTGGCAGTTGTGCTGTTGGTCTGTATAGTGGGGAGGGGGGCAGTCTTCTGTCTCAGAAGATGAATTGCCTGAGCTTAGATCAATGGTAGTGAGATTCAGAGGTCTGGTTACCTTTCTAGTGTGTCTGGGGTGTGTAGGGTGAGGCATTTGTCCTAATAACCAACTGTACACTTTTCTCTCTTTATAATCTTCCTGTACTTTGAGTAACTTGCTATTTTTGAAGGTCACAAGTTCTTGTTTGTAAGAAACGATTGTGGTTTTTAGTTTATTGTAGTAGTCTATGCTTGTGTCTGTGAGTAATGTTTCTTTAAATGTTGAGTCAAAGGTTTGTATTTCAAGTCTGACCTGTTTAAGTATTTTACCCACTTCTTCAACCACCAATACCATTAAATCAAAGGAGCACTTGTTCAATACCCCACACCATCAGCGGCAGAATTCTGGATTAGTGCGGCGAATGTTGGAGATATTGCAAATTGTCAAACCACTTGGTATCTGTCCACTGCGATGATAATCTGATATGTATAGTCCGTGCAGATATAGATCTGTCTATAGATTTGTTCTGTTGTGAACTGCAATCTGTTATAAGCCTCTATAGCTTGTGTGTAGATAGCAGTATCATGTGCCATGTCCTCTTTGAACACAGAGTTATGTAGGTAAGGCAGGAAAGCATAGTCAATGTGATTTTAATATTTTAGAGTTTTAAAGGTACTCTGTGTACAAGGCTTACATGGAGCATGATACAGCTATCTACACACAAGCTATAGTGGATGATAACAGATTGCAGTTCACAAGAGAACAAATCCAGGACATTCTTTTCTCTGCATCTCCAAGGAAAGAGAGGTTGGTGATACCCCACTAAAATCTGTATCATAAATTACTGAAATTCAATAAAAGAGATAAAGATCTATATCTGCACGGACTGTACTGCAGAAACCTTGCTGTTATCGAAAGGTCTTTGTTCCCACGACCAAACACAATACATTTCAGTTTGAAATTGACTGCCACAGGTTTCAACGGACATTAAACCTAAGTGACTTTTTCAAGAACACACAATCCACTATGTTCTCTACTTTATGTCCCAAGAGCACCTTTGATCCCCCAACCAGTGCATGATTCTCTATTACTGTATTATAACATGCTTGATTTGTTGTGTATATACGTACTTCACCTTCAACAACATATACATACAGACACAAGAGACAGTTACTATACATCAGTTTCTCTGGGGAAATCTACTAATGAAAAGGATTTAGGAGTAATGGTAGACAATAGACTTTGCAGTAGCATGCAGTGCCAGCTGGCAGCTGCAAAGGCCAATAAGATATTGGCATGTATTAAAAGGGGTATTGACTCAAGGGAGGAAGATATAATTATGCCTCTTTACAGGTCCATGGTAAGACCCCACCTAGAATATGCTGTTCAATTCTGGGCGCCCTTTCTGAAGAAGGACATTATGGAACTAGAGAGAGTGCAGAGGAGGG
This sequence comes from Rhinophrynus dorsalis, assembly GCA_037306005.1. Classification (NCBI taxonomy): domain Eukaryota; kingdom Metazoa; phylum Chordata; class Amphibia; order Anura; family Rhinophrynidae; genus Rhinophrynus; species Rhinophrynus dorsalis. The sequence continues at coordinate 176,051,746 of CM074724.1, read as the reverse complement.
CTACAAAACTAGTAAGGGGAATGGAATGTTTTAGTTATGAAGAGAGGCTAGAAAAGTTAAACTTGTACACACTAGAGAAGCGGCGTCTTAGAGGGGATATGATAACACTATATAAATATGTTCAAGGCCCATATAAAGGGCTTTCAAAAGACCTGTTCATTAACAGAACAGTACACAGGACAAGGGGCCACCCGCTTAGACTTGAGGAAAGGAGATTTAGTCTACAACAGCGGAAGGGTTTCTTTACAGTAAGGACAATAAAGGTATGGAATGCACTTCCGGAGGAGGTGGTGCTATCAAATACATTAGATGCCTTTAAAAGGGGCCTGGATACTTATTTAAAAGAGCATAATATAGTGGGCTATGCACGTTAGTATTGGGATTAATATTTAGTTAGGACTTGTTGATCCAGGGTGAAGTCTGATTGCCATTTGGAGTCAGATGCCTTCTTTTGGGTCAGCGATGGTAAACAGGAATAGGAAAAGGGTTGAACTGGATGGACGCAAGTCTTTTTTCAACCTAAATTACTATGTAACTATGTACTATGTAACTATGTAACTATATCAGAGGCATTGAGGACATAACAAACTCAGTATTACTTAACATGAGGATCTTATCGCTTCTCCAACGAATTTATATCCCATTGAGCAACTTTAATGTAGCACAGAATACACACTACTGAGTGCTTAACTTGTTGTAGCTCTACGACCCCGTCTCACCCTAAAATTGACATGCACACTGTGACTTTTCATAGGAGCATCTACGGGACTGATTATCTAGTATTTAGGTTCTTTAGCGCATCTAACATGGATCCGCATTGGCCGACTTATTCCTACCTAGATGATAGTCAGTTGACTATACGTCCAGATTTACAACAGTGCACCCTACAGCTTAATCTACTGACATAGCCTTGTTACACTTATGTTAAATTATATATCTCCAGCATGCAGGGCTGGATTTATATCTCAGGAGCCTGTAGGCAGAGAAATCTGAAGCGCCCCCCCCCCCCCCCGATAAAAGTACAAAAAGTTTTGACTGTTATATATACAACATATATCCCAGAAATAAATAATCAAGAGGCTAATGTGTGATCCTAATCAGATCTGTAAACTGAAAATTTTATGTTTACTAGCGAAGAGATACACATGTGAAAGGAACCTTGTAAAATAAAGGGTTTAAACACCATTTCAGTACAAGAGAGCACTCTCCTAGTCATATATGGACATAACGGCTTATATATATATATATATATATATATATATGCATAGCTGGGAACATTCACAATAGGGTCACCCAGAGATCTTTTTTGATTAACCTTTAATACTCAGGTCAAATTTATTAACCATTTGACTGCCAGAAGGGTACACAATGCATTGCTTTGGAATGTGTTGCCTACCCATCTGGCACTCAAAGGGTTAAATTAAAAAATAATACACTTACCAGCCAACACAGGCTGGACTAGAGAGGTGCCCAGATTCTCTGCTCCACTCCTCCGATCCTCGTGTAAAGCTGCCCTGTGCCACTGTATATTTGTTGTTAGCACATTGCTTGGGCGCGCTGAGGCCACCTGCCTGCGGATGTATGCTACTGCAGGAACCATCAGTGACACAAAAGTACGGAGCTGCGGCTCCCTGCAGGCTGCACAGTCTGTGTGGAGCGGTGGAGGAAGGCACAGGGCTTAGCTAGCGAATTAAAAAAAAATCCCAATGGCAGGCGCCCCTCGTTGGTGTGCGCCTGTAGGCAGGTGCCTACTTTGCCTTATGGCAAATCCGGCCCTGCCAGCATGAACAGTATGGGATCACCAAGTCCTGATTCTTGATACTACATATCTTGTCCGACACTCCGTGTCTCCAGTGCATTCCACAACATGCTGACACGTATAGCTCAATATATCCCATTGTCTAATATATTCATCTTTTGTTATTGCATTGCACGAGGATCTTGTAATATGCTTAACAACAAGAGACATTAACAGATGAGTGGAGTTACCACCCTATACACTGACTATAGACGTACCACTACCTCGGGACTCCGGTGTATTCCACGGCACCACACACACTATGTAACGGCATGAATTATACAATGGTTACAATATTTAGTTCTGATGATTATCACCATACTTAAGATGCTGATATGTTTTAGTTTCTCTTACACATATAGCTTTATGCTTGTATATTTAACATCTGTGCATTTATTCCATATTGTTTGTATTGCCCAACGGGATTACCTATACAGTCACAATAATGAGTAGGGAAATTAATATTTCTACTATTCCGACTAACCATACTATTGGATATACATAGACAATATCTTTAGACATTATATGTAGTTTATGCACTTTATGTAGATAGTATTGTATTGTTGTAATGTTTCCACAATATCACTTATAAGCACTAGGCAATATACCTAACTGGATTATTGCCCTTAATTGAATAAGTCCAGGTTTTGGAGCTCAAACACTGAATGTGGGAGGTTTATAAAGGGGAATTCTTTGTTTGCTTCACACTATCCTGACGAAGGCTGCTTGAATTGCATCCAAAACGATTGAATAAACACCATTATTTAACACAATCTTGTTTGAAGTCCTGTGCATGCAGAATGTGTGTGTGTTGGGGGTTTACTGTAAGCATACTATGTGAACATAATTATATGTAGCTATGGGATGAACTTAAAAGCCCACAGAAAAGTATATTGGTTTTTCAAAATGTCCAGCGAGCTGCTGTGTCCTAGCAGACTGCCATAAATCAATCAATGAGGTTCCTAGCAATGTCATCACCAGAGTAGTGGTCCACTTGGATTCCATATAATAAAAGATTTCTGTAATCAAGTAATGCACTACCAGTTGCTAACACCTTGTGGTAATGTCATCTAATGACAGGGGAGGGCTGGCCTGGGGGGCAGGGGGGCAATTGCCCCGTGGGCCAGTCATATATCTGGGCTGGTGGGCCACTCCCTCTTGTTGCTGCAAATGTAGCTACACTAGTGATACCACAGAGCTTACAATTGAAATTGAGCCACAATCCAAGTGGAGCTACACTAGTAGCACAATCCATTTCCCTTGTAAGTTCTATGGTATCACTAGTGCAACTTTATTTAAAATGTAAGCTATGTAATTGCACCAGTGTAACCCATTTCACTTGTAAGCTTTGTGGTATTGCTTGCCTTACTTCACAACACTAACCCTTTGAGTGCCAGAGCGATATGCTACGCATTGCAAAGCAATGCGTGGCATACCCATCTGGCACTCAAAGGGTTAATGGCAATTTTAAAATCAACAAAAGGGGGTGGGCTGGGACAGTGGGCTGGAATGATGGTAAAATTGGGCCACTTGATTGTAATTGCCCTCCAGGCCACAAGTTGCCAGCCCTCCCCTGTCTAATGAGAATGCATGTGACAGTGTATCAGTTATCAAAGAACCTGATTAGGAGTAGATGATTCCAGCAGTTGCAATAGGAAGATTTTACATATTGTGGTAGTACAACATGTGCTTGGGACCGGAGTACCCAAGAAAGTGGCACTGGGCCGTTAAATAGTAATGTAACACTATCACAAGAAAAAGCACAAGTTTCTCTGTAGGGTCCTACTTTGACAGGTATGCAAGTAGCAATAACATAACCTGTTCTCAATATTTGCACATCCCTAGAAAACACAACCTATCACAATTCCAGTGCAGTTTAGGATTCACCCTCCTCTCCCTTGGTCTCTGGACTACTCCTAACTAAAGTCCTCTGGGCAAGCATGCTTCATATACATATACATATACTCAACTGCTGGGGAAATATTCGTTTTGGATAGATATAGGAATACTAATAGATAGCAGACTTCACAATGGTGTGCAGTAACACTCAGCTTCTCCAGGAGCCAGTAGGGTACTATTGGGGAAATAGATGTACAAGAAGCGAATGTACTATAATAATACCTCTTTATAAATCATTGGTGTAGCTTCATCTAAAATATGGAATTACAGTTTTGAGTCCCTGTTCCTCTATGTACTCCCCATCACCCTCACCTTTTTACCTCTACCACTATCTGCTGCATTCTTCTTTTATTGTTTTTAGCATTTGAAGTACATTTTAGCTGTCATCCATTGTGGAACAAGGGGAACCCTGGGATAAAATATCTTCCTCCAGAAGACGCTGCACTTGCATAAAGAGTTATCTGAAGACAGAGACTCCCTCCCTTCTCCATTTTACCCTACCAGTCATGTTCATTTGTAAGTGTCCTCATCAGAAACAGGGTAAAGATTCTCTTTTTCTGCTTTTTTATTTTTATAACTTACACAGGGCTATTCACTACCACATTAGGTGGGCTCCTATTCCGTGTTCCACCAAGATGCATGCACCAGTCTTTTTTTACAGGACCTGGGGTAGGCTCGAGGATGGCTGTCAGGAATTCACTTAGCCCCTCTCTTCTTTTTCCCCTCTGACCTTTATAGGAACCTTGAAGACTGAAGAAGATTACAGTGGCAGAGCGTGCAGGTACTGTGTGTATAACCCTCTTTCTATTAATCTGTCTAACAGCTACAATCTGAGGTCTATAGTTTCTTTCTATACTTGGTACTCTGGCCCTTTAAATGTATTTTCTCTTTTGTGCAATGTTGAACACAGGAGCCATGGGTAAAGTATCCTCCGGTCAGGAGGACAGTGAGCTTGCCTTAAAAGGCTCTCTGGATGTGGAGACTCCTTTCCTACTCCACTTTACCCCCACCAGTCATGTCCAGTTTTAAAAGTGGCCTCCAAGGAGGTGCATCAGCATAAAGTTTCTCTTAGCCTTTTTTATATTTTTTATTTATATGGGGCTGCGTAATCTCCATGAGGAAGACTCCTATCTCTGTTTTTCTGTATGGATATGGACCAGAATGTGGACTATTAAAGGATGTGGGTCAACTAGATGATGGTTTTCTCTATCAACCTTTTTTCATCTCTTCTCAGCTTGACTTGTCTGACCAGGATATGTACATTGCAGCCTGAAAATTGAAGAGGATTCTAATATTCAGAGTGCACTGATCCTGTAAGTATGTTTCTCTCCCTCAGGGGAGCTATCTGTCCATAAGCCACGTTCAAAAGGTCTGTGGTAGAATCTCTAATTTTGCTCTCTGACCTTCCTTTTTGTCAGTCCCCTACCCCCCCTCTCCAGAGCTGGCAGCTTTCATGACTTTGCTAAATATGACCTAATTTTAGTAAGTCTTCATTATGGGTCAGTGAACGCCCCTAAGAAATGGGCTTTTGCGGAGGCCATATTGGATGGGATAATGACAGTGTTGTTTTGATTTCTGATGTACCAAGTGGACACCTCCACCCACACGCCCACAATTCAGTGGAACAGATGGAGAGCCACTGTTCCATTTTATGATTGGAGGGAAAATTAAAGGGATAGTAATGTTCCACAAAAACAGCACCTCCAATTAATCTTCATAGTATTTGAACCATAGAGAGTGTTATTTCAATACTGTCAGAGTTGTGGTTCAAGAGTAATTGAATGATAAAGTTTCCCCCTCCCACCCCTTTTACCTAGTGTAAGCCATCTCTTCTCAGATGTGGAATGTGGTTGCTAGACCAGACAGATAACAGCAGGGGACAATCTTCTTCCTATGAGAACAATGAAAGCCCTGCCCTCCTTGACAAGTTTTTCAGGTTTTTCCCTTATTGTAATTGAAGATTGTCCCTCTCTGCAATCTACCTGGGCACCTCCCTTCTGCTCTGGCTGAGCAGTGTTACATCAGTCAAAGGGGCTGGAGGGGGATACTTTATCATTAAATTACTCTTGAACTATAACTCTGATAGAACTGAAATAACACTCTCCAAGGTTCAAATACTATGATGATTAATTACAGCTGCTTTTATTATGAAACATTACTATCCCTTTATACAGGATCCTGTTTTTCCCAGACCTCACGGAAAAGGAGGTCAATTCTTACTACTTTCCACTTTTCCTGCAATGTGAGACACACTGGGCTGGATTGTCCTTCCTTACATTCTTCTTTAACACCTTCAGGCAGATAAGTAATTTCTTTTACATTTCTGCAAGGGACATATGGGCAAGTCTTAGACAATCAAGGCATCAGGTGTTTCCCTATTAACCCTTTGTTTCTCATGTCAAACTGGTTCTCTTTACTGCTTCATTATCTACCTTTTGCTCTGTGGCCCCCTACACAGCATCTCTTGGGTTCCCCTTGTCCTGCATGAGTTCGAGCCTTCTATTAATATAATCCCATTCTCTCTGAAGGGGATCCTTGAGTTCTTGCACTATGATTGTCTCATTTCCTCCACACACACGCACACTCTGAATTCAGGGAAGTCTTTGGAAGAGGAGTGGGGAAATAAATGAAGATGAGTTTTGATTCATCATTTACTCCTGGAGACGATCCTGTGTCACCTGCTGTGTATCTTAACACAGAGGTGTTTGGAGATGCTTAGGGGCTTTGAAGCCTCTGACTCAGATGGTTCTGACGGAAGGAAGATCACCTATTAAGATAACATTCATTTTCAGGTGATTTTCTCTCTTATATTCCTTCTCTCCCGATTCCCTACTGCAGTAGTCTACTTCCCTCTAAGTACTGCATGCAGATGCTGCAGCATTTAAGAATCAGGCAGATAAGCACCTGGGTTCTTTCTTTAAGGAGAGTTTTGCGGCCACTCTATACCCCACCTTCACAGTTGTTTGGGTGTGTTGGGCCATGACTTTCATGGGGGAACAGTATTCAAGGTTTATCTATGTGGACTTACCAAGAAAGAATGTTTTTCCGGCTGTTTATAAGATTTTTGAGGCTAATGCATATCTTACTGCACCAGCTTTCTGATTCTGCTAGGCTTACTGAGAAGGCTTTAGCACTTTTTTTTGCTGTGTATCATGCCCCTTAGCTAAAAATATGGTTGTCATATAAGTCTTCCAAGACTTCAATGGTATGTCTCCCATTCATGGGCAGGCAGTTGTTTTGGAGAAGGCTGCTACTGGGGGTGTGGGTTTATTATTAACTCAGGTTACCCCAAAAGACTGTGGGTTTTCAGTACCCCCATCAGTATGGGTATGTGCCATGGGTGTATACAGGGGCCCATACACATCCTACTAAAAAACCCAAACAGGTTTGGGCACACAAGATTCCTAATCAAAAGCCCCCATATCTAAAGTCTAAAGTCTGCCTCTGCTTTGGTCTGCTTGGGCAATTGTAGTTCATTTGTATATGTTTCACAATATTTGGATTTTCTCCATGGTGGACCAGTGAGTTTTGATGGTAATCATTGAAGGGTATTGTATAGATTTAAAGTTTCAGATTTTCCATGACACTACGTCATGTCCAGAGTTCCTAGTTGCTATTTATTTTTGGACACAGTTTCTTTCCTGGGGGAAGTAAATGTCTTCGTAACATAGTAACATGGTTGATGAGGCTGAAAAAAGACATGTGTCCATCATGTCCAGCTCTGCTCCTCCAGGAGATTTATGGGGGATCTTATTACAACCTTTCTGTTGTTCTCAAGGATATTCTGAACTTCAAATGTCTCAGCCATTTTGTAATGTCCCAGTTCAAGAAACAGTCTTTGTACACCATCATAACTGCTATGTGTCCAGGGGAACATTTAGCCTTTCTAGACATAAAGGACTCAAATCTGCATATTTCTATCAATGCAGATCATCAGCCCATCGCTAGACTATCATTTGCTGTTCACCACCCTTTCTTATTGGTTAGCTTCTGGTCCTCTGGATTTTTACATGTCTCTCCCTGTCTGGATGACCTTTTGTTAAAGACTCCTTCAGAAGACGCTTTGCTGCTTCAGATTCAGACTTCTGTGTCCTTTCTGAAACAATAGTCAGGTACTCCATTTCAAGAAATCCTCTCTGGATCTGTTCCTGGTTTCTCTTTCTCAGCATGAGATCTGATGCTCTTCAGGGATGGGTCTTTTTCTCTTTGTCCTGCCAGGTGTCTCTACCATTCACATTCCAAGGGTTAATAACATCATGATGGATTTTCTGAACCATCAGTGTCTAGATACCGGAAATCGAAAACTAAACCAGATGACGTTGAACTGCATAGTCAGTCTGTGGTGTTTTCTATCCAAGGTTCTAATGGCCTCTCATTTTACTCACAATGTTCCCTGTTTTTCTGAAATTCCAGTACCCTTCTGGTTATTTAGCTGTAGTATGTGTTCCCCCATTCGCCCTGATTTAGTGGACTCATTCTGATTGCTCTGTTCCCTCAGGGTCTGGTTCTTGGCAATCTATCTGTAGCTGAACCAATTCAGCTTCTGCTCCTACTGAATCTCTTTACTCATGGTTTTCTGTGTCTAGTAGAGGTTGAGATGTTGGTTTTGATGGCATGGCTGTTGAAGCTAGCTTTAGGAGGATGAAAGGTTTCTCTTTTCAGTTTTTGCAACTATGATGATGTCTCACAAGCTGTTGACATTCAAGGTGTACTGCAGACGATGGTCTTTGATCTTCAAGTGATGTGAAAGCCAGGGGTTATGCACATGTCCTTTTCATCTTCCTGCATTTTTGGCCTTTTATTCATGATGGTCTTCAGCTAGGGCTTGGTCTTAGCTATATTAAAGCCCAGATTTCCACCCTGTGTTTGTGTCCAGAGTCCACTGACAGCTGACCTTCCTCCATAGAATCTGCACTGTGATGGCCCAACTAAGCAGGATGAGAAGAGGAAATGCATGTGTATTCGCAGAATACAAAACTCGGTGGCGGCCAAATGTAACAGTCCCCAGGGTTTCCACTACCTCTGGGAGCCGGACACGCCCTTCCCTGAAATCCAAGCAAGCTTGGGTAGGCAAAAAAAACCTACCCAAAAGCCTCCCATTGACATGCCTCGTGTAGGTCTGGTCCACTTCCTGTGATCAGAGGAGGTCAGCATCTCTTTCACAGTACATAGACTTTTTCCATGGCAGACCCATGGGTATCAAGGAAGGTTATAACAGATTTCAAATGTCTTCCTCATTGCTTCTACATGTCCAGAGTCCCTTGCGATCTGGTGCAGGGACTTTTATTCTTAGAATCAGTTTCTTCCCTGGTGAATATGCAGGCCTTGATATATATCCTCTCTTCTCTCTGCTATTTCCTCCATATTTGCTTGTTATTATGAATTAGATGTGGTACGTAGCCATGTACCTATACATTATTACACAATTGATTTTCTGTATCGTCGTTAACTAATGTACTTCTTTTTGCTTTGTTTTACTTCTACTCTTTTATACTGTGCTGTATCTTCTTTCACCTTAATAAAGTTAAAACAAAAAAATGTGCAGGTCTTGTAACCTGTTCCCCCACAGGAGAGATTCATGAGATTCTATTCTATCCATTTCATTGTTCCCAAAAAAAGACTGCCGCTTGTGTCCTGACTCCTAGCCTTATATCCTCCATGTATCCAGGGGTGTTTTTACCATTCCCGAATATAAGACACTTATCTGCAAATCCCCATTCATTCAGGTCATCAGCTTATACTTCACTTTGTCTTTCAGTTCATCATCCTCACTTTTGAACTGAAGTCTTCTTCACAGGTTTTCACAAAGGTTATGGTAGCATTCATTATCTTGAGATTTCCCTTACTCCCTGTCTGGAATACTTTTTAATATTGGCTTCTTCAGCAGAGGCCCTGCGTCTTCCACTTTAGACATGTGTGTCCTTACTGGAGTAGTATGGCTGAGTGATCAGTTTCAAGAAATCCTCTCTAGTTCCGTCCCTAGTTCTAGTATTTCCTGGCAAAAGATTCAACACACTCTAGGGACAAGGCTTTCTGTAAGAAGACACATTCCAGTCCTTGGCTTGCCCATCTGCCATTGTGCGGGAAAACATGAAGGTGATGGGATGTCTGCTCTCTGCCTTAGAATCAGTTCCATTTGCCCAATTTCACACTTGAGATCTGCAGCTGGAGATTCTCAGTAATTGGTTCAGACAGCAGTGTCATCTCACCCGAGAATTGTCTCTGTCAAGCCGGACAGATCTTCAGATCTTTGTTGACAGCACGAGGACTCTCACCTGACTCTGGGCCGTTCAGTGGTCATAATGAATTGGTCCATTGTAATGACAGATGCCAGTCTGAAGGGTTGGGGATGGTCCACAGCCTTTGGTCTAACAGTGATAGTCTTCTGTCCATCAATTCCTTTTAACTTTGGGCAATTCACTTTGCTCCTCTGCATTGTTCCCAGCTACTCAGGAATCTGTTGCATGGATTCAGTCTGAAAATCCAATGTGTCACAGCTTACCTGTATGACCTGGCTTGTCTGACCATCCAATCTGGTGCTGACCTGTGGCCCTGTCTGACTATTCTCCTGCCTTATCCTTATAGTGGACACCCAATCTGGTGCAGACCTGTGGCTCTGGCTGACTACCTGAACTGTGTATGACCTGGCTTGTCTGATATCACGGTGCCCGTTATTGCTGCCTTTGTGTGTCTATTACCTGTAGGGGGCTCCCCATTGGCTGTCTGCCTTCAGCCCGCCCCACATTGCCTATTTAGACCGAGCCTGGGCACCCTTTGGTTGCCCTTTAGTGTTTTCTCTATGCTGTTCGTATTTTCATCATGTTCCTGAAGTTCTATGGGCCAGTCTCCTGTTCAGCGGTTCCAGTTTCCGTTCCTGATCCGGTTGGAGTCGCCCAACGTTGCTGCTTCCTGCTGCCAGTCCTCGTGGCCGTTCCTGATCCGGTTGACCATCGGAGTGCTGGTTCCTGTTTCGTCTGCAGCGTTCAGTTTCCACTCATCGGTGTCTGCATTGATCTCCGGTCGCCTAGGCAACATTTCCACTCTTGCTGGCTCCCAGTACGCGGGTACTGGTTTGCTCCACTACTGTACGAATACGGCTGCCTCGATACTAGTTGCTCCCAGTACGCGGGTACTGGTTCGCTCCACAGCCTTCCGGCTGTCTTACATTCATGTGATTGCTCCCAGTACATGGGTACTGGTTCGCTACACTGTCTCACGGCTTACATTGCATTGATACTGTTGGTTCCCAGTACGTGGGTACTGGTTCGCTCCACTGTCTTATGGCTTCCATTGCATTGATATTGTTGGATCCCAGTACGCGGGTACTGGTTCGCTCCACTGCCTCACGGCTTACATTGCATTGATATTGTTGGTTCCCAGTACGTGGGTACTGGTTCGCTCCACTGCCTCACGGCTTACATTGCATTGATATTGTTGGTTCCCAGTACGTGGGTACTGGTTCGCTCCACTGCCTTACGGCTTCCATTGCATTGATATTGTTGGTTCCCAGTATGCGGGTACTGGTTCGCTCCACTGCCTTGCGGCTTCCATTGCATTGATATTGTTGGTTCCCAGTACGCGGGTACTGGTTCGCTCCACTGCCTCACGGCTTCCATTGCATTGATATTGTTGGTTCCCAGTATGCGGGTACTGGTTCGCTCCACTGCCTCATGGCTTACATTGCATTGATATTGTTGGTTCCCAGTGCGCGGGTACTGGTTCGCTCCACGGCCTCACGGCCTACATTGCCACTGATACTGTTGGTTCCCAGTACACGGGTACTGATTCTCTCATAGCCATCTGGCTGCCGTTATACTCAGGTGATTGTCTCCCAGTACGCAGGTACTGGTTCGTTCCTCGCTGGTTTTGCTGTCAAGTCCTAGACAGCTATGTTGGTTGCCCAGTACGTGGGTACTGGTGATTCCCTGTGATTCCATGATTTACCACTTATGCTCATTTAGCCTCCGTATATCATCTTTGTGACTGTCGTTTTCATCTGACGGTCATTGAGGCCTCAGTGGTTGCCACCATCTCCGTTAAGGCTGCCCTGCCTGGTATATTGGTAAGGCTGGTAGAACCTTCCTTTCATTTTCATCTTGGGTTGCCTTACCCGGTATTGGCAGGGCCGGTAAAGCCTGTATACATCTTGTGTTCCGTTAGGCTGCCATGCCCGGTATATTGGCTGGGCCGGTAGAGCCACCAATTTCTCGTTGCTTGTCCAGGCTGCCTTGCCCGGTATATTGATAGGGCCGGTAGAGCCTACTATCCTTTAGTCTTCCGTCCTGGCTGCCTTGCCCGGTATATTGGCAGGGCCGGTAGAGCCACCTATTTCTCGTTGCTTGTCCAGGCTGCCTTGCCCGGTATATTGGCAGGGCCGGTAGAGCCTTACTCGCTATTATTACTGCTTTTCTGTCATTTCTATGTATATGTATGTATGTGTATGAGATCCTATGGGATTGTCTTAAACTTTTCAATAAAGTTGTGTTTTTACCTAACTTTGCGTCTGAGAGTCTTAACAAACCGTGACGTCTGACTATCCTCTCTGGTGCTGACCTGTGGCTTTTTCTGACTATTATCTTGTTATTCCCCTGTACCTAGCAGACATGCAATTTGGTGCGGATCTGGGGCTCTAGTAGACTAGCTATTAAACTGACTACAGGCGTGAGTCAAGTTTCTGCTTTCTCCATACTGACTGCAGGCGTGAGTCAGGTAGCCCCCTCACTACGTTGGCTCAAGATCCTGTGTTCCAGTTCATGCTCCTGATTCCAGCAGAGACTACTAGTGGCTGAGGCCTAATCTCCAGCAGTGTGATCAAGTTTGGCAGCCTACTATTTCTGATAGCAGTGCTTGCTGGCTTGTGACTCTCTGCTTGTTCTTGCTATATTACAATTGTGTACTACCTTACTTATATTTTAATAAATTGCATTTAACTATAGCCTACTAACTCCTGAACATCTCTGGGGAAACCGTGACAGTACGCAAGGGCCATGAATTCAGATGGTGATAATATTAATGCAGCTCTTCAAAGCATCCTGGACAGGATGGAGGCATTGGATCAACATATTGACCAATAGTCTTTTGCCTTACAAACCTTGTTGCAGCGCACAACGCAACTTGAACGCTCTAACCCATAAGTCGTGGCCACCCTCGCTCTCTCCCCAGCACCAGTGGTCCAGACCTCTTTTGATGCAGGCATGATCAAGGAGTTGTCAGGTTCCACTCAGCTCCCACAGCGGTATGGTGTGGATCCAGATTCTTGCCGTGGTTTCAGAATATACCTTAAAATGGTTCTGCATGCCTTCCCTTCTGGCTCAGTAAGGTTGGCTTTCTGATTTCCCTCCTCACTGGCAGGGCATTGGCCTAGGCTAACCCATTATGGGAGTCTGACAAACCTATTGTGTATAACTTTAAGGAGTTTGTGGACTCCTACAGGAAAATTTTTGAAAGGCCAGGCCACGTAGTCTCAGCTTCAAAAAACCTTATGACCATTTGCCAGGGTGCACATACTGTGGCAGAGTATTCTATTGAATTTCACACCCTGGCTGCGGAAGTAGGCTGCAGTAATGAGGCCTTGATAGCCTCCTTTTCCCAAGGGCTGTGTGACACATTGAAGGATGACATTGCGGCGCGTGAATTATCTAAAGATTTGGAGAGACCCTCGTTTAGGGAGAGCCTGCAGAGGCCCTTGGATAGATGGGCTTCTTGTTCTTCTGGCCCACCCTATCCTCCCTCGCCTCCCATGCCTCCTGGGCTTGTTTCTGATGGTTGCAAACCCATGCAAGTTGATGCCATTATCAACGAGAGAGGCCCGTTTCGTGAGAGGCGGCAGAGGGCTCCGGCTAGATTGTCCTCTCATCCTTCTGACTTACCTCCCACAACTCCTGTACTGGTCTTTGAGGGCACTGAACCCACACAAGTGGCTTTTGAAAGAGGAGAGGGACTTCAGGAGGAGGGAAGGACTTTGTCTGTACTGTGGTGGATGTGGACATTTGTTTCAGTCCTGTCCAGTCCGTCCAGGCCGGGGACAAAGCATTGGTGGCATTTCACTTTCTCCAGAGAATGTTTCAGATAAGCCCATGTTGAAGGTCTGCATTTATTGGGCAGATATGTCAATCTCAGTTCCAGAGTTTCTGGACATGGGGGCCGCTGGCTACTTTATTGATGCAGAATTTGCAGCCAATAATAATATCCCTTTGCAGCTGCTTGCTTCTCCTCTGGCCATAGAAGCCATTGATGGGCGTCCCTTGTCCCTTGAAACTGCTTTGCTAACCCTGAGGGTGGGATCCCTCCACACCGAAACCCTGAAATTTCAGGTGATTAATTCTCAGCATTATGCCATCGTTCTTGGGTTTCCTTGGGTACAGAAACATAACCCCAGGATGGATTGGCACACTTGTGACATTGTGGCTTGGTCTCCACAATGTACTAAGTCTTGTCTGTCATGTCCTATGAGACTCACCCACGCTATTGCTCCACTCCTCCTCGAGGAGTATGACACATTTAAAGACGTCTTTAGCGAAAGTAAGGCCGGGTCTTTACCACCACATAGGCCTTACAACTGCTCTTTGGAATTGTTGCCTGGTACTACACATCCTAGGAGTTGTGTCTACCCCTTATCTGTTGAGGAAAATAAGGTTATGGAGGAGTATGTTTCAGATGCGCTGGCAAGAGGCATCATTCATAAATCCACATACCCCGCTGGTGCTGAATTTTTTTTGTCAAGAAAAAGAACGGAGAGCTACGTCCGTGCATTGACTTTCGTGGTTTAAACAAACTGTTTTCTCAAGAATGCTTATCCCATACCTTTGATTACTGAACTCTCTGACTGTGTCAAAGGGTCTAAAATATTCACGAAACTTGATCTGACAGCCATTTATAACTTGGTGCGAATCAAAGAAGGGCACGAGTGGAAGACAGCCTTTAATACCTGGAGTGGGCACTATGAATACTTGATTATGCCCTTCGGTCTGTGCAATGCCCCGGCTGTCTTCCAGGAGTTCATTAATGATGTCTTAAGAGAACTCCTACAAAGTTGTGTGGTTGTTTATTTGGATGACATTCTCATTCACTCTCCAAAACTAGAAATCCATCACTCTGATGTATCCAAGGTGAGAATAACTTGTTCTGCAAGCTGGAGAAGTGTGAATTTCATAAGCCCCAAGTAACGTTTCTGGGGTATGTAATTTCCACTTCCGGGTTCGCCATGGACCCTCAAAAGTTGTCTGCGGTACTGGAATGGCCTCGTCCTATGGGACTCAAAACGATACAAAGATTTTTGGGATTCGCGAATTATTACAGAAAATTCATAAAAAACTTCTCTACTATTGTCAAACCTCTAACTGACATGACTTGTAAAGGGGCCAAGACCTCTGAATGGTCCCAAACAGCTATCTTGGCTTTTGAAAAACTGAAGGCAGTTTTTGCTGCAGCCCCGATATTGGTGCATCCCCCAATCCCTCCCTGCCCTTTACCCTGGAGGTGGACGCATCCGAGATTGGAGTGGGCACCCTATTATCACAAAGTTCTGCTCCTGGGGAGGCCTTGCACCCTTGTGGATATTTCTCCAGAAAACTGTCCAAAGCAGAGATGGTATATCAAATTGGGGCCAGAGAGTTACTGGCAATTGTCCTGGCCCTGAAAGAATGGAGGCACCTATTGGAGGGCACTAAAACTCCTATCTTAATTTTGACTGACCACAAGAACCTCATTTATCTTTCCGAGGTCAAGCGCTTGTCTTCCAGGCAGGCCAGATGGGCGCTGTTCCTTTTCCGTTTTAATTTTGTGGTCTCATATCTTCCTGGCTCGAAAAATGTTAAGGCGGACGCGTTTGGTCCGCCAGTTTTACTTGCCTTCCAGGGAGGAGGTTCCACCGATCCCGATCATTCCAGCTGATTGTATCCTTGCTACAATACAATCCTATATTACTTCTCCTCTTGGAGAAGAGATTTTGGCTGCTCAAGCTTCAGCACTGGCTGACAAACCTGATGGCCGTTGCTTCGTTCTGGCGCAGTTGCATATTAAGCTGTTGGAGACCTATCATGCCTCAAAAATTGCTGGCCACATTGGTCGCGACCAATTGATTTGGTCCTTGTTTCGAGTATTCTGGTGGCCTAGTCACCGGTCTGATTGTGCTGCCTTCACAACATGTGCTCAAAATAAGTCACCTAAACACCTGCCAGTGGGCTTGCTCCAGCCAGTGTTCAATGGGGAACGTCCCTGGTCACATCTATATATCGATTTTATGGTCGAACTCCCTCGCTCCATGGGCTGTACAGTCATATTGATGATTGTGGACACATTTTCAAAGATGGCTCAATTTGTGCCGCTTAGGGGCTTACCATCCGCGCAGGAATTGGCGATGGTTTTTGCTAGGGAGGTTTTCCGACTCCATGGCATACCCAAAGTAATTGTGTGCGATAGAGGAAGCCAATTTGTGTCCCGCTTCTGGAGGTGTTTTTGTGCTCAGATGGGAATTCAATTAGCATTCTCCTCCGCGTACCACCCGCAATCTAACGGTGCGGCAGAAAGGTCTAACCAAGCCTTAGAACAGTTCCTCCGCTGCTATATCTCTGACCACCAAGATAATTGGGGTACCATGTTACCTTGGGTGGAGTTTGCCAGAAATTGTTCTGTTAACTCGTCTACTCAGAGTTCCCCATTCTTGGTCAACTATGGGTTTCAACCCTTGGTTCTTCCTGAGACCTTCCAAGCACAAGCAATTCTGGCTTTTGACGAGCATTTGAGGGCACGCTGTTCCTCTTGGGCTCAGGTACAGCATACCCTACGTGGTTCCGTGCAGCGACAAAAAAGGCAGGCTGACCGTAGGCGACTGCCGGCACCTACCTTCCAGGTAGGAGACAGAGTGTAGTTGTCTTCCCGTAACTTGCACCTCCAGGTTCCTTGTAACAAATTGGCTCCTCGATTCATTGGTCCTTTCTGTGTGTGTTGCGCAAAATTAACCCGGTGGCTTATGCATTGGAGCTCCCTGCCAATATGCACATTCATAACGTCTTCCATGTTTCCCTGTTACAGCCCTTGGTCTGCAACCGGTATACCTCTGCTCCTGTCCGTCCTGTTCCCGTGAGAGTTGCAGATCAGGAGTATGAAGTTCAAAATATTCTGGACTCCCGTTTGGTTCGAGGGAGCCTACAGAACTTTATTCATTGGAAGGGATACGGTCCAGAGGAGCGCTCCTGGGTTCCAGCTGGTGATGTTCACTCTCCTGTTTTAGTGCGCAGATTTCATGCGCGATTTCCTGACAAACACTGGCCAGGTCCACGGAGGGGGGGCCTTGGAGGGGGAGTACTGTCACAACTTACCTTGTTTCCAGCAACGCTCTGTGTCATTCCACACGTCATCTGCAGGCCCGAGGCTTCAGAATGAAGCAGGCCTCTGTTTTATGCCATGCTTCCTGTAGTCTCCTCCTACCTACTTCCTTCCTCTGAGCCTGCTCCTCCTACCTACTTCTTGAGGAGGGGTTTAAAGAGCAGCCTGAGTCTGACTCAGTTGCCCTTGTGTTGTTGTACAAAGCAGTTCTGTGTCCTTGGGCTCTGTGTATGACCTGGCTTGTCTGACCATCCAATCTGGTGCTGACCTGTGGCTCTGTCTGACTATTCTCCTGCCTTATCCTTATAGTGGACATCCAATCTGGTGCAGACCTGTGGCTCTGGCTGACTACCTGAACTGTGTATGACCTGGCTTGTCTGACTACCCTCTCTGGTGCTGACCTGTGGCTCTATCTGACTATTCTCTTGTTATTCCCCTGTACCTAGCAGACACCCAATTTGGTGTGGACCTGGGGCTCTAGTAGACTAGCTATTAAACTGACTGCAGGCATGTGTCAAGCTTCTGCTTTCTCCATACTGACTGCAGGAATGAGTCAGGTATCCTCTGCTACATTTCTGACTGCAGGCGTGAGTCAGGTAGCCCCCTCACTACGTCAGATCAGGATCCTGTGTTCCAGTTCCTGCTCCTGATTCCAGCAGAGACTACCAGTGGCTGAGGCCTAATCTCCAGCAGTGTGGTCAGCTTTGGCCAGCACCAGTGGTCCAGACCTCTTTTGATGCAGGCATGATCAAGGAGTTGTCAGGTTCCACTCAGCTCCCACAACGGTATGGTGTGGATCCAGATTCTTGCTGTGGTTTTCTTAATCAACTCAGAATATACCTTAAAATGGTTCTGCATGCCTTCCCTTCTGAGCTCAGTAAGGTTGGCTTTCTGATTTCCCTCCTCACTGGGGAAACCGTGACACAATGGTAGTGTCTTATGTCAACCGCCAAAGACCAGGAGCACAGCAGGGTGGTTGGAAGTTCATCTGATTCTTGGTTGGGCAGAAGCTTATGTTCTAACTCTCTCGCTAGTGCACATTCCAGGAGTAGGCAGTATAGTGACAGACTTTCTCAGCCATCAGAACCTGAATCATGGGAAATGGGAATGCAACCAGATGCTTTTGACTCCATAGTTTAAGTATGGGGCCTTCTGGTTGTGGATCTGATGGCATCCAGAATCCAGAACCCACTCACTCTTTCAGTGGACATGATTGTCATGGTTTGAATAATCTGGCCTAACACTCGGCTGTTGATTACTGCTGCCTTTCCTTCCTTGGGTCAGGTTGAGTCAGCTGATGCTTAAAGAACTGCTTTGACCTTTTGTTTTCTGTGGTTATTCACCTGACTGTTGTCAGCCAACCCCTTCCAGTATTTAAAGCAGCTAGACTCACTTCCCTGCTTCTGGCTGTAAGCGCGTTCTCCTGAGTTCCTGATTATCTGTGCATGACCTCGCTTCCTTTGATGTCCCTTCTGGCTCCTGACTCCTGGTTTGTTCCTGACATCGCTGATCTCCGTATTCCTGACCCCGGCTTGTCTGAGTACCTGCCTTGGTTCCTGACCCTGGCTTGTCTTTTGGTGTACACTCCTGGATCACGATTTTGCTTTGTTTGCTTTGGTTATTTTAATAAAGGTGTTTTGTATTTTTCATTTTTGTGTCTGGTTCCTGGTCCCTAACAATGATGGACATTCTTTGGCATTTGTCCCTAGTTTATGCGTTAGGCACATGTTATCCTGTTCGCTTCTTACTCGCCTCATGGGGGCATGGTTTTCAGATTTTTTTGTGTAGGTAATCAGTCTTCCACTCCTTCCAGACCTCTTAATCCTTTGTCCTCAGTGTCACACAGAGGTGAGGAGGTTAGCATGACTACTTGGCTCTTGAAGCCAGCATTCCGAGGATGAAGAGTTTTTCTGAACCTGTCATCATTACTATGATGAAGACCCACAAACTGGTCTCATCTAAAGTGTATCATACTGTCTGGTCCTTGTTTTTGAAATGGTGTGAAGATCAGGGGTCCTGGCCGTGTCCCTTTCATCTTACAGTTCTTCTGTCCTTTCTTCAGGATGGGCTTCAGAAAGGACTTAATTTTGGTTACATCAAGGTCCAGATTTCAGTCATGTCTGTTCTTTTTCAGCCTTGCTGGATGTGCAAACTCATGCCTACTGTGTCTTTTGGGACCTCACTCCACCCTAGAAATTCAACCTAGTCTTGGGGGTGATCAAGAAGGATGCTTTTGAAACTTTGGCTTCTGTATACCTTAATTTCTTGAATCTCAAGGCAGGTTTCCTGTTGACGAGTGAGTCTGTTGGGTGTGCATCCAAACTACAGGTCTTGTCTTGTAAGCCTCCCTTTCATCCAGATAGGGAGGTGCTGCAAACACCCTTAGAGGTTTCTTACCAAGGTTGTTTATGACTTTCAAATTAACCAGGAAATTGTTCTTCTTTCTCTTTGTCTGGCTTCATCTAACAGATAGGAGCAGGAGCTTCACAGGAGCTTGGATACAGTTAGGTATATGTACTATGTTCATAGCAGACTGAGTTTTTGTTATATCTCCATTTGCCAGTGCTATGTCCTTAGCAAAAGTATTGTACCCTTAGGATCACTGCTCATTTCACCAGAGAGTTGGGTGATTCTTGGGGTTACAAGAACCAGGACTCAACATGGTCATCACATGTATGCTACACATTACCAAATCAATGTACTGGCTTCATATGAAGCCAGTTTTGGATAAAATGTCTTATGAAGGCTAATGTAGTACCTGTCTATGAGCCCTTTTTGTCCAGTAACCTTTTTGCTGTTACTTGGTTTGGTATCCATTGACACCATACTTATTTCTGGTTTGTCCCTGTTGAGACTAGATTGAATATTAAGGGAGGTTTCTCTGCCTCCCTGCAATATTTGTGAATTAGCATTGGTATATCCCCATTGTTCCTGTGTTTCACAATAGAAGTTATTTAAAAGAGAATGTTTGTGTATGTAATGATAAATACTTTTCTCTTAGTCCTTGTGGAACACAGGATATCCCACCTGGAGACAAACAGGTTGTTTGCATTCTGGGCAAGGGTGTCCTTTGGGTTCTTTGGTATGGGTTACCACCTTCCTGCCATAGTCGTTTTTTTATTTCTTTTCTTTTTTTTCTATAATTAAAACTGAGCATGGCTGGTGAAGGTAAATTAGAACAGGGAGGGAATCTCCACCTCCAGACAACTGTTTATGCAAGTGCCCTGCCTTCTGAATGAGGATACATTACCCCATGGTTCCCATATCCCATAAGGACTAAGAAAAAAATGATTTATTAAGTACTCAAAAATCTCTAAAATAAAAAGGGAGCAAGAAGAGAAACACCCTTCTAAAAGTGGTGCTTACTGAAATAAATAATGCCAATGCAAACCAATTGCAATTACAGACAAATAGAAAATATTCAGCATTTAACACTCCTAGCCCAGTTAGCCACAGTGCTGTGCCTACTTGACATCCTTCTTGGCCAACGGCTTGAGGATGTTATAAATGGGTACCTGCAGTCTCCATCTTGCATGTAGATGTACATGTCTAGGTATTCTCTCCATTTGGGGCCCGATATAACAATACTTTTTTAATGGTAAACCTTAAAAAAGTGGGCAGTGTGGGCCATGATACACATGGGGACTCTATGCAGACATGTTAAATTGAGCACACTCCTGGTCACACCCCATGTGAATGAATGAATATGTTTATTTATACAGAGCCACAAGTGTACGCAGCGCTTTACAATTTAAGGGTTTAAACAATACAGGGTTACAGGTGCTTTGTAGCATGAAACATTGGGTGGGAGTGTCATGGTTTTTGATGAACACTCAGACCAGACTGATAAGGTTAAAATGACTTTATTGAAAATAAGG
Source organism: Rhinophrynus dorsalis (assembly GCA_037306005.1). Classification (NCBI taxonomy): domain Eukaryota; kingdom Metazoa; phylum Chordata; class Amphibia; order Anura; family Rhinophrynidae; genus Rhinophrynus; species Rhinophrynus dorsalis. Next base: position 176,030,845 of record CM074724.1, on the reverse strand, counting down.
TCACACATGTAAATAGGCCTTAAGTCCAAACCAACAGGACAGCAATATAGGCAGGTATTGCAGGAATAGCAAATAGTGATAAGTACAATTGTATGAATAATACAATCACTGGTAAGAAGGTTCTGACTGGAACTGAACAGGTGGCAGGTAACACAGTCTGAGCACTGACCACAGGACCTTGGCACAGATGGTCCAGGAGGAAGTGATTGGCACCACCCAGACACCTGGAAGGAATGGAACCCAGAGGAGCGAGGCAACATGGCTGGCACAGCCCAGCCGCCTGGGCGACACTGAACCCAACGGATCTAGGCAACACTGACCCTGGCACAGGATGCCGATGGACCGGGACAACTCTCAAGCGGACCCTAGAACACTAGGGGTGGATTGTAACACAGTGGGATATAGATAGGCAACCAGTGTCCCCTCCACAGAGGATGGTAATAGCGCAACGCTTGCTCTAGAGCCAAGGCTACTGCAGAGAGGAATAAGCACGACTCTACCTGGAGAGACCAGGCACGCAAGGGTCAATAGGTAACGCCCTATGTATCTGCAACTCCCAAAGGGAGTGAGCCCAGCGCTGTAGGGAGGTGGACACAGAAAGATCAGAGTAACTCAGTCAGTGCAGAACACTGTACCAGTACTTCCGTGTGCACGCCGCCAACGGCGGTCAGAGAGTAGCTACAGCACGAATGCTAGCAGCCGGTCGACAAAGTAATAGCGCCACGCGGCGCAACCAACTAGATAACGGCAATGCCACAGGAAGTCTAGTGCAAGTAGCGGAGGCAACCAAGCGGTAGGATAGATGTACTGACAATATGCTAGACACTGTTGGCAAATGTAGCAACGAGTCAGCCAGGAATGGTCAGTAGTGGAGCGGGTTAGCAGCAGATACAATCTGCACAGAGCGGGAGCTCAGCCAGATACGGTCAGTAACGGAAGCGGGTTCTCAGCCAGATACGGTCAGCAACAGAAGTGGGTCCTCAGCCAGATACGGTCAGCAACGGAAACCGGAGAAGAACAGCAAACTTCAGGAACGTCGTCAGGCAGGCCAGGTCATACACGAACAGCAATCACAGAGCATAAGTCAGGAACTAGTACACCACAAAAGGGCAAAATAATGATGACATGACAGGGGTTATAAAGGCTGTCACTGGGCGGCGACAAGTATACTGACCAATCAGACAGAAGATAAGGAAAATAGACAGACAGAATGTCGCCGCCTGCAACCAGGAGCACGGGCACCGTGATAGAACGACCCCCTCCCCGCGGAGAAGGACCGGGCTTAGACAGAAATTTGGCATGGAATCTACACAACAATAGAGGTGCATAGATATCAGAATGTGACACCCAAGAACGTTCTTCCGGCCAGTAGCCTTTCCAATGCACCAGGTACTAAATCTGACCATGCACTCTGTGAGAATCCAAAATACTTTGAACCTCATACTCATCGTGGTTGTCAATGCGGACAGGAGCAGGAACCACCGGAGCAGTGGTATAGCGATTGCAAATCAGAAGTTTGAGTAAAGATACGTGAAAAACATCATGAATACACATGAGTTCCAAAGCGTATGAAACAGGGTTGACCCTCCGAAGGACTTTGAACGGACCAATAAAGCATGGAGCAAATTTATGACAAGGGGTCTGTAAATTCAGGTTTCTGGAAGACAGCCACACACAATCCCCAACCTGGAAGACAGGAGCTGGCAACCTCCTGTTATTGGCATGTCGTTGGTAGCGTAGAAAGGACTCACGTAATGAGTTTTGTACTTGTACCCACGTGCAGTGGAGTTGTCGTAAATGTACATCCAGGGCTGGCATCTGCTGTGCCTGAAAGGCATCTGGAAGCAAGGATGGCTGAAACCCATAATTGACAAGAAAGGGTGAGCTTCCGGATGAAGTATTGAAGCACAATTTCTAGCGAACTCAGCCCAGGGTAGCAACTCAGCCCAACTGTCATGGTGGTTGGATACAAAGCAATGAATGAACTGTTCAAGCCCCTGGTTAGATTGTTCTGCAGCACCATTCGTTTGTGGGTGTATCACGGTGCGCGTGATTCTGCCTGAACAACATTCTTACTTCCGGGTTTACCTTGGCTGCTTCTTATTGGCTCTGGGTTTTCAACCCCTTCCAGGGCTTGCCTTTATATACGCCCTCCAGTCACTATACCGGTGCCCTTTCGTGGTGTTCCTGACCAGACGTTTGTTGCTGTGTTCCTGTTCCGTGTATGATCCAGTTTTGTCTGACCTTGCTCCTGTCTTCGCTGTCAATTTCTTTACGACCCGGCTTGCCTAACTACGATTCCTGTGATCGATTCTGTTGACTACTGCTTGCTGTGTACTGATCCAGGCTTTGTCTGACTACCGCTCTCCATGTACTGATCCAGGCTTTGGCTGACTACCGCTCTCAGTGTACTGATCCAGGCTTTGGCTGACTACCGCTCTCTGTGTACCGATCCAGGCCTTGGCTGACCTCCACTCTCTAGAGTACCATTTCTGCACTGGCTACTCCCCTAGCATTAGCTTTACCGCTAGTGTCCCTGTTGCCTCCGGTCTTGTGTCATATAGCCATTTGCTCTACGGTAGCCGGTTGCTCTCCATACAGCCTGTGCCTTAGCGGTCACTTGTGGTTGCACTACCTTTCAGCCTGCACCTTCTGTTGCCTCCGGGTGCACTACTATACAGCCTGTGCCTCACTGTTGCCTCTGGTTGCGCTACTATACAGCCTGTGCCATACGATTATCTCCAGTTGCGCTACTAGCTACCGGTATCTTCCTGTTGCCTCCGGTTGCGCTGCTGCACTGCCTGTGCCTTAAGTTTGCCTCCGGTTGCGCTATACCCAACCTGTCATTACTGTTGCCTCCAGTTGTGCTGTTTGATCTGTGCCTCGCGATTGCCTCCGGTTGCGTTACTATACAGCCTGTGCCTATTCCGGTTGTCTCAAGGCATAATCTCCGAGTAAGTGTATCTGAGCCATCACGTGGGCTGCCTATACCTGGTTTTCTGGGCAATGCCGGTAGTCTCAACTGTCTTCCTGTTCCATTGGGGATTTCTGCCCTGCAGTACTTACCTCACCTAGGGCACCTCCTGGCCAGTACTGCTGAGGTTTTGTTCCAGTTCTGGTTCCAGTTCTACACTCTGCATTGCTGTTGTTTTGTACATACCTGTTTCTGTTGTACCCTGACCTGTGTCAGATCCAAAAGAGATTATCCTCTGTCTGGGTCTGGACCTGTGAAGGGCATTTCTGTTCTTTATTATTTATTTAATAAAGCTTCATTGTTTTACTTTAACCAAATTGTCTGAGCGTTCATTAAAACCGTGACAGTACGAAAGGGCCATGACCTCAGACAAGGCTGGTGAAGGTAGCTCCCAGAGTCTCCTATGGAGAATGGATGCTCAGGAGCAAAGGTTAGACCAGTTGTCTATGGCTATCCAGACTATTTTGGAGCGCACTGCCTGTCTCGAGAGACCTGTACAGCCTTTGGTGGCCACTCCAGTCCAGGCACCATTGGTACAGGCTAATACGTCTAGTCCATCCTCCGGGAAACGCCTGCACCTAGTTTCAAGCTGGGGACAGATCCTAGGTGGCGTAAACCAGTTCCCGGAGGGCAAGTTGAACAAGCCTGTACTCAATATTGTTGTCTCTTGGGCTTCCGATTCTGTAAATACTCCTGCTCTGATTGACTCCGGCGCTGCCGGATATTTCATGGACAGAGACTTTGCTAAACTACATAATATTCCATTGTTGGACAGAGAGGCCATTGATGGGAGGCCTCTGGTACTGCCACAGGTCACCCAGGAGACATGCCCATTATCTGTTTGCATCGGAGCACTTCACAAGGAGACCTTACAGTTTCAGATAATCCAGTCTCTCCACTTTGAGGTCATTTTGGCATTTCCTTGGTTACATACATATAATCCCAGACTTGACTGGAAGACGTGTGAGATTGTGTCTTGGTCCGAGCACTGTAACACTAATTGTCTAAGACACCCTACTAAGATTTTGTGTACCTCTCCCTCCCTACAGCATGAATACCAGTCATTCAGCAATGTATTCAGTAAGGGAGAGGCTAGCACTCTGCCGCAGCATCGTCCATATGATTGTGCCATTGATATTGTTCCAGGAGCTATGCCCCCTAGGGGTAGAACTTACCTATTGTCTTGTGAAGAAAACCGGGCCATGGAGGAATACATTGGGGACACCTTGGCTCGTGGCATTATTCGTAAGTCTTTCTCGCCCGCGGGGCTGGATTCTTTTTTGTTAAAAAGAAGGACGGGGAGCTCCGACCCTGTATTGATTATAGGGGTCTCAACAAAATAATGATAAAGAACGCTCGATCGGCTAAAGGGCGCATCTATCTTTACTAAACTTGACCTTAAGGCGGCATATAATCTAGTCCGGATTAAGGAAGGTGATGAGTGGAAAACTTCTTTCAATACTTGTACAGGGCACTACGAATATTTGGTTATGCCATTTGGTCTTTGCAATGCCCCGGCGGTATTTCAGGAATTTATAAATGATGTACTGAGGGATTTGTTACAATCCTGTGTGGTCGTATACCTAGACGACATTTTTATATATACTCCTGACCTGGAGACTTACCACAGACATGTCTCGGCGGTCTTACAGAGGCTAAGAGAGAACAAGCTATATTGCATACTTGAGAAGTGCGATTTACATAGGTCTAGTGTGTCTTTTCTTGGCAATGTTATCTCTAAGGAGGGTTTCGTTATGGATAAGGACAAGCTTGCAGCAGTGTTGCAGTGGCCGCGCCCCACGGGCCTCAAACCCTTGCAGCGATTTTTAGGGTTTGCGAATTATTATAGGAAATTCATTCAAGATTATTCTGGAACTGTTAAACCACTAATTGATATAACCCATAAGGGTGCCAACGCCTCAGAGTGGTCCCCAGAGGCGGTCAGGGCATTCGAAAGTCTGAAAACCGCATTTTCCACTGCCCCAGTTCTGTTGCATCCTATTCCTGGGCTACCATTTACATTGGAGGTGGATGCTTCTGAAACCAGAGTAGGGGCAGTGTTGGGCCAAAGACTAGGTCCTGATAAGACTTTGAGACCATGCGGATTTTTCTCGAAAAAGATGACCAAAGCCCAGAGTCTGTATGACATTGGTGATCGGGAACTCTTGGCAATTATTCTGGCGTTACGTGAATGGCGCCACCTGTTGGAGGGCACTAGGGAACCAATATTGATTTGACCGATCATAAGAACCTCATGTACCTCTCTGAGGCCAAGAGACTATCCCCAAGACAAGCTAGATGGGCACTATTTTTGTCTCGTTTCAATTTCATTGTCTCCTACTTACGTGGTACTAAGAATGTGTGGGCCGATGCCTTGTCCAGACAATTTAGTCCTGATCCGGAATCTGACTCTGTACCAGTGCCCATCATCCCTCCGGACCGTATACTCGCCACATTGCAGACGAGCATCACTTCACCGTTGGAGGAGGAGATTTTGGCATCTCAGGCCAATGCTCCCCCAGAGAAGCTTATGGGCAAGTGTTTTGTGGCAGAGTCCTTTCGGGCTAAATTAATGGAGACTTATCACACTTCCCTGGAGGCTGACCATGTGGGAAAAAATCAATTAATCTGGTCTCTGTCCCAGATGTTTTGGTGGCCTGGCATGAGAGATGACTGTGCAGCATTCACCGCAGCCTGTGTCACTTGTGCCCATTCTAAGACTCCTAGACACCTCCCGGTGGGACTATTTTAAGCTGTTCCCAGTGGTGACCGTCCTTGGTCACACGTTTGTATTGACTTCCTGGGGGAGCTGCCTGTTTCCAAAGGCTATACGGTGATACTCATGATAGTTGACAGATTCTCCAAAATGGCCCATTTTGTGCCACTCCCTGGCTTGCCGTCTGCTAAGGATCTGGCTACAGTGTTTGCCAGGGAGGTGTTCTGACTCCACGGGGTATCCAAGGTGCTGGTCTTGGGCCATGGGAGTCAATTCGTGTCGAGCTTTTGGAGGGCCTTTTGTAACCAGATGGGGATTCAGTTGTCCTTTTCCTCCACCTATCACCCCCAGACTAATGGGGCCCCTGAGCGTTCCAACCAGGGTTTGGAACAGTTTTCACGTTGTTTCATATCCAACCTTCACAACAATTGGGCTGACTTGTTGCCGTGGTCAGAGTTCGCCAGGAACTGTGCAGTATGTAATGCATCCGGGAGCTCACCCTTTCTAATCAATTATAGGTTTCAACCATGCTTGCTCCCGGACACTTTCCAAGCACAACAGATTCCAGCTCTGGTTGACCATATTAGGCAACTCCGCTCCACATGGGCACAGGTCCAGAATTCCCTACGTGATTCCTTCCTACGAGTCCAGCGGCATGCCAACAACAGACGATTGCCAGCTCCTGTATTCCAGGTGGGGGACCGTGCCTGGTTGTCCTCCAAGAATCTGAGGTTGCAAGTTCCTTGTTATAAGATTGCTCCTCGGTTTGTGGGTCCATTCCGGGTACTACGTCGAGTCAACCCTGTCTCGTATGCATTAGAATTACCTGCCTCCATGAAGATACATAGGGCTAGATTTAAAAGCTCACGTTAAACCAGCCGCTAAGTGAAAAAGGCACATCGCTCGCAAATAATACATTAGTTATGGCAGATTCAATAGGTACTCTACAAGAATAGCTATCGAGAGTAGGCACAGCCAAAACACGCAACACAAAACACGTTGCCGCTCACGCAACACAACGTGTGGCCAAATCACCCGATAACATAGCTCAAAACAAACTGTAACATAACGGCTGCCGTTGGCTAGCAACCCTGATTGAAGCAACAACAAATTCAAACACACAGCCAATCCCAAAGCCCCAAGGTATCCAAAAAGATCAAATACACCTATATATACCCAAAAATAACCATCACACACTGTCTGTTATCAAGTTCTTGAGAGCTAGATATCAGGACCCAGGAGCGGAGGATAGTGATCAGAGAGAGGGAGACAGGAGCGTACATTGGAGGTAGAGGAGTTTTGGAGTTTGGAGAGAGCTGCACTAACTATTCACATATTACACGTTTGCACATATTACATACACACATACAAACACAAACACATACACATACATACACATAGTCCTTTTATTTTATAACACCTTACACATTTTAAATTTTATTTTTACAGTGTGAATCTGTGAGTGAAAGTGTGTGACAGAGAGTGAGTGGATCGAGTGTGTCTGTGAGGGCCTGTGGGAGTGCCTGGGTGTGAGTGGGTGAGTGATGGCCAGGAGAGGAGGACAGGAGAGAGGGATGGGGAGAGTAGTGGAGGAGGAGGAAGATCCGGAGAGTATCCCTGAGCAGAGCAGGGGTGGGAGAGGGAGATCCGCAGGGCGGAGGGGGACCCGGCCCACAAGAGCAGGCACACGGATGACAGGGACAGAACCTGCAGTGGGATGAGGGGTAGTTGCTGGGGAGCACCCCACACAGTCAGGGTCAGAGCAGGCAGGACACTCCGGCTCAGAATCCTCCCATGCCGGAGCTGACAATGTCAGAGATATACTGAGGAGGAGAACACGGCTCTCGTGGAGGCTGTCCTGGAGAGACAGAGTGTTCTCCACCCAACGGCGAAAGTCCCTGGCCTGTCAGTGAGGAGGAAGGCAGCCTGGAACCAGATCTGCAGCCGAGTGAACCCGGTGGCTCCATGCAGGCATGCAGGCGGGACGTGGAGTCCATCAAAAAGTGATGGGGTGACTGCAGGAGGGTGGTGAAGAACAAGATGACAGAGCTCACCAAGCACGCCCGAGGCACTGGAGGTGGCCCACCTGTCCCTATCACCTTCTGTGGCTGGGAGGAGATAGTGCGGATGAACATGTCGCCGACACTCATAGAGGGGGTCTCTGGAGGAGTGGACACTGGGGATGAGAGGAGCCTCCACACCACCTATAAGTGCATCACCACATCAACCAACACAAGCTGCGAACACAGTCACTCCTCAACACATGCCCATCATTCAACCACACAACTGCACCAACACAGCACCCTGAGGGTTAAAAAAAGGACACAACACAAGGACAAATGGCAAGGTTCAACCAGGCCCAAACTTGTCCAAGTCCCAGTTCAACCCTCTTGTTGCTGTGCTCATCACACACAATCCATACAAACCATACTTCCTGAAATTGTCGTCTGTTATACACCATCACTGTTCCCACACAATGTCACCCATTTACCCACAGGGAAGTCAGCACATAACCCCTTGATTGCTAGAGGGTTCATCAATGCAACACTCAACAATGCCTTGGCAGCCCCTCTGGTACTCAAGGGTTAACCAGACAACAAACACGTCAATAGGCCAACGATCACATGCTACATAGGGGACATTCACTAAGCGGTGACAAAGAGATGGTGGAGAGAAATTAACCCTTACACACCCTCACTCCACCAATACCAGTGTTAGTCTATGGAGAATATGCAATAAGATTAATCCAGTTGCTAAAGTCCCATTGTATAGACTCCATAGAAAACAATGGAAACAGGGAAATGAGATCACTGGAGAAATCAGCATCATGTTCACTCCATCATGTCGACATCACTGCTTACTGAATCACAAAAAGGATGGAGCAGGTCACACATCACAGTTTCACTGAGAATAACTGGTTGTATGTGCAATACACAGGCCTCAAACAATTCCCCAGAATTAAAGGTGGAAAAAGTACGCCTTGGTGTTGTGGCTGCAATCATTTACTCTAACTAATTTGAAATGACATATCTCACATCTGATTCCCACATGGATCCTCAGGGGTGCTGATGCCTTGGATGCATGGTACACTAGCCAGTGTTTGCAGGATACACATGGGAACCAAATATCAACCATTGTACCTTGGTCACTGTCACAGGAACTACCGGGCCCTTGGCTTTTGGCGGGGCCTGGGGGCCAGCCCCTTCCTACAGACTCTGTGGACTGTTTTAACCAGTTTTAAGACTATTGGAGTTAATATTGCCATGTAGAACTTTTGGACGTTATATTGGCAGACAACTATGCCAAAAGGACTAAAAATAATAACCTGATTTCAGGGGACTGGGCCGTTAGGGGTTAATTATTTGAGTTTACCTAAAGTTACTTTCAAGGTATATTGTAGCCACTCAAGCCAGTGTATTGTGAACTGTACTGAGACCCCCTGCTGTGTGTTAATTCATGCAAGACCCTCAAGTCTTTGTGTCCATTGTCTGAGTTCAGCAACCCCTTTGTGTGTGAAATGTAATCATGTCTAAGTCATTGTATTTTTTAGACCATCTGCTGTTGGCCTTTTGTTTACTGTATGGTGATTGGATTATGTCTCTACTTTATCTGCTTTGTCCAGGTATTTGAATGCAAGGTTTGAGTATAAATATGTGTGGTTTGTTTCAATAAAGAGAGTTCTTGTCTTAACCTACACTGGTGTCTGGTGAGGTTAAGCTTGCTGTATGCAGGGTGTGCGCTGGTTACCCTGATACTAGTTTTGCCTAGTTTTGGGGTATATTGAGGTGTGCTGTTGGATGTCCATCTGGCTCATAGCGGAAGAAGTGACTATTGACGGGGACACCAAGGCTGGGTGTCTGCTGGTACCGTCACAGTCACCAACAGGCCATGAATGATGGATATCTTGGATTGAGTACGGTTGCCTCACTCAGAAGGATGGATGGGCTTATACTCAAAGAAAAACAGGCCTCAATCAAAGATATCCCTCACTACTGGCGTGATTGTTGCCCTTCAGGATTCAACTGGAACACACGACATGGACAGGATCCTGTCCAGTTCATCAATCTCTGATTGCCAGGGTGGTATCCCATGCCTCACAATGCAATGCATAGGATATCATTCTGACAACCAGAGAGTCACAGTAATTAAAAATTGTGCATTGTACGGGATCAACTAAGAAGATAGATAGGGTTGAATAACACTTGAATCCCACTGTACATCTGTTCAAAAAAGATATGCACACAAAGGAAAATGGTCAGATATGTACCTTTCAAATGGCTCAAAATATGTCCCAACACGATGTGAACCCAGAGATCATTTCACTGCCTCTGATTGCCTTACTGGCCAGATATGTGCACCCATCAGAAACTAACTTACATTGATACCATCCAAATACACATACCTAGTATATCCCACTCTACGTAGATGGGATACACGAGGTATGTTCATATCCATGATATCAATCCAATGTATATTTTGATGGGTGCACATATATAGCCAGTAAGGCAATCACACATACTGAAATGATCTCTGGCTTCATATCTTGAAAGGATATATTTGTATCCATATGAAAAGTACATATCCACATGCATATCTGACCGTTTCTCCTTGTGTGTAACTGTAATGGGATAGCAATGGTTAATTTCACCAAGATGTGGATCGATGTTAGTTCTATCCCTCCAATCCTCATGGTTAGACAGATATTGCTCTATTTGACAGCTGGAGATTTCAGTCATTAGACCACACGGAGGCTCTTCAGCAGAGCCTAAATTGCCCCATTCAGAGATGAATACATCTTTGAGATGGTCAACAAAGTGTGCCTGGTTTGCAAGCACACTCTGTGCACCATTCCAATGAAGTTTACATCTCTGAATGGGGCAATTTAGGCTCTGCTGAAGAGCCTCCGTGTGGTCTAATGACTGAAATCTCCAGCTGTCAAATAGAGCAATATCTGTCTAACCATGAGGGTTGGAGGGATATGACTAACATCGATCCACATCGATCTCTTACGATGCCTACAATATTATATTATGGTGAAATTAACCATTGCTATTCCGTTAAAGGGATAGTAATACCTAACATGTGAAAAGAAAAATATATTGCAGGGTTCATCCCCCGAGCAAAACAAGGGTATTCCCACTGCTGAAAGGTGTTTCATTCAAAAAGTAGCACAGCTCAAAGTTGAATATTCCAGGGGCAATATCACAGTGGCCTGGAACTCTACAATGGCGATGTTGCTAGACCATCCTATTGACAGCTTTCATCCAGGGGCCATAAATCCCCATAGGATAATGTAGCAACAGTGCCAGTGTACAACTTCAGGCCACTGGGATATAGCACCAAAGCAATTTTACTCTGAGCTGGGATACTTTTTGACCAAAAACACCCTTCAGCAGTGGGAGTACCCTTGTTTCACTCAGGGTAATAAACCCCACAACATATATTTCCCTTTCCGCATTTCATGTATTAGTATCCCTTTAATCCCATCATGGCTACGTTTACTAATCACACAATCTCAATTCTCCCCACAGCTTATGGGCCTCCATCACAGCAGGAGCCTGTGGAGGAGCCGAACACACCACCCAGTGAGGAGTATACAGAGGAGGGGACTATCCAATGGAACCGTATACAACCTCCACAACTCCTCCCCAGCTGGCTGCATCACCACTGGCTGCCCCTCAACTGGCTGCCCTTCAACTGGCTGCACCACCACAGGATGCTCCACAACTCTACAGCGGCTGGATGCAGGGGGAGAGATGGATGCTTCCCACCACCTCCAGGAGCTATTACCCTCCAGCAGCAGCACCACCACCACCAGGGAGGCAATGGCTGCCCGGGAATGTGGCCACCAGCCAATATGGGCCATATTCCACACAGATGGATCTACCCTCCTGGATGGCTTCCCAGCATGGCCCCAGGTATGATCCCAGGTGGGGGCCAAGCACCTACCAGTGGCCAAGGTATGACCCTTGGCCACTTGACTACCAACACCTGGGCCTGATTGGGGAGCCCCAGCGCCCTCAGCCGAGGGACTTGTTCACTCCACCACCTCAACCAGCACAGACATCAGTGGGCAGCAGTGGGTCCCTTCATGTGGTGGGCACCCACACACCGTCTGTGCAAGCCACTCCACCAACAGAAACAGCATTAGCAGCCACAGCACACCCAGCACCAGCAGAGGAGACAGCAGAGGCTGGGGAGATAGAGGCTGAGGAGAGAGCTGAAGCTGGGGAGAAGGAGGCTGAGGAGACAGCTGAAGCGGGGGAGAAGGAGGCTGTGGAGACAACTGAGGTTGAGGAGACAACTGAGGTTGAGGAGACAGCACCTGAGTCACCTGGCATTCCCATCTCCAGCAGTCAACACCCCACTGGTCTGGAGGAGGAGTGCATGGCCCTTCAAAGACGACTACTCCGGTCAAGCCACTCCACCAACAACAACATAACGAGGAGCCAGAGGGAATCCAGAAGAAACATCAACAGGTTGGAGACCAGGATCCAAGCCCTGGAGTCGGAGGTGGCCAGGGTGAACACACAACTCCACCAGCTCAACACGGGGATGATGGACATGTTTGCACAGGTGCTGGTGGAGTTGCGAGAGATTAACCGCAGGGAGAACCTGAGGATGGAGAGGGAGAACCTGCTTTCCACAGAGGGGTCCACTGCAACCACCACACCTCCAGTGTTACCCCTGAAACCGCACCTAGAGGGCAGAGGGTGACCAGGCAATCAGCCAGGGCATCCACCTCTGGCACCCAGTCTGAGCCCCCCCCCAAAAAAAAATAAGAAATAAAGGCCCAACCTGTTATCTGCCCCCTCAATAAAGGAACACTGTGCTTTTGAATCCTGTCTGATCTGCTGTGTATTCAGTTATGGATTGAGTGGCAGGGTTGTCTCCAATGCATTGCCAAACAATGCAGTGAACACAACTTGTGCCTGGGTAAAATGTTTGTGGGATATTTGTTACAACATGGGTTCACACACACACACACACCATTGTCCAAATACACCTGGCAACCCATCCCTGTAGCCATATAACACAACAGTGTTACATGGCCATGATGTGTGTTAGATTTAATCAGAACACAGCCCTTAGCACAACAACTGGTGCAACACTGAACATTCGTCTGCATCACTTGTTGTGTTTGAGGGGAAAACCAAACAAACTGCTATGTGACTTAGCAGGGAAATAACAAGCAGGACAGATGGAACATGCATCACTATTGTCTTTGGATCAATCTCCTATTGTGCAGCTGACTTACTGGGGAACACAATGTACACCCTAGGATCTCAATGTGTGTGCTTACCATTGGGATCCTAGGGGGAGCATTGTGTCCTCCAGTGAGTCAGTTGCACAACAGGAGTTTGAATCACAGCCTAACTCACTGGATAACCCAATGATCTTCCTAAGATGTTAATGTGTAGCACACACATTGAAACCTTAGGCTGGGCATTGGGTTATGTATTAAGTTGTGTTGTTATTTAACTAAGGTTGTAACACACTTCACCAGTGATAACACGTATCCACTTGGTCTGGTTGTTTGTTGATGTAGCCCATGTACTGAGATATGTCAACCTACAGCAATCTCAGGACATTGATTATATTGAGCAACACACAATTGGACATTGCATCACTGTGGAAGGCTGTCCCCTGTATCACCACTTAATCACTCACAACACACATTAGTGTATCACTGCCATCATGTCATTGCATGTATACATCACGAAGTCCACTCATGGTCATACAATAAGTGGACTCCTGTGATGTAGGTCATTCCTTCCTTTGTTTGAGGGATACTCTAGCCTTGGGTATGGTTCCACGTTAACAGAGGTTTGATCCAACATTCATTCATACAGACACAGATTGAATAGTGATGGCTCTCCTTTATTGTGTCTCAAAATACATTTTAACATACATGTGTTTTCAGGGTATATAGCCTATATGCATTAAACACTTGTATGAGCACACAAACGGTACATCTGAACTAAATAGGAATACTTTAGTAACACTAGTGAACTGCTCATGTGTTGTCCACATGGTTTGGCAACTCTGTGTATGAGCAGGCTTACTGTACAGGTCTGATACCTGGATGTTAAAACACACATGAACTCGTGTCCATATGTGAATGTCCCAGTAGAGGCTGCTGTGAACATCAGGTCAAACATTGCATCACCAACACAATCACTGGAAACACCAAGGGGTGAGCTTCATGGAAGTGTTGTCCAGACTTCAGTCCAGTCACATGGAAACTCCTCTGTTCAAAGATGGATCATGCTATGGATGCCTGTGGGACACGAGGACAGGATTTGGAACATCACCCTCGAAGTGATCGTCATGCAACAGCTACAACATCATGATCCTTTTAATCTTTCTCGTTACATAGGTCTACACAAACCATTGCTTTGTAATGTGTTGTGTACTGGTCTATAAACCATCATGGGGGGAACTAAGGGGATGTTAACCATCCTTAGGGATATATGCCCTTGACATCAACATCAACAGATATGTCCTAATAGCTTCCTGACAACAATATATTTGGGCTGCCACTGTCAGAGACAGCCCAAATATGTTTGGTTCATGAAGCTAGTAGGACATATTTGTTAATGTGTGTATTTCTTTCTGGGGCACATATCACTGCACACACACACACACACAGGGCAGCATGGTGTCCCTGGAGACGTGATCCAAATGTAATGAGCTCTATGTTGTGTAACACACTACCACTGTAGATCCACCCCTCTGCTGCTCTCTTCAGCTGTAGCAAACTACCGGTCCCATGTCCCCTCGAATGTCCCCTGAACCCCTTATAAGATAGAGTGCTAGCCGATGCATTGGCTTGGATGGGACTCCCTCGCTACAGGGGTACCATGGTTGCTATGGGTCTGATCCTAGCAAAACACTTTTGTTGGTGCCTAGGGAGCTGTGGGATATGCTGAACAAGGTTAAAGTGTTGTACCTTGGTGTCCAGGGGGGCATGCATGATATCCTTGAGGTAGCAGTATCTACATGGACGACAGGTTGTCAGATGTATTCGGAATCTCTAGGCCCAATCTGACTGGTCCACGGAATAGTTGATGCTGGTGGTCCATACTGCAGCCAGTGTCAGGGCTGTGTCACTGATCCTGTGGGGTGAAACAGAACATGTGTGTTGTGGTGGGTGTGTATGCATGGATTGTGTGTATACATGTATTATACTCACAGCTGAAGTGATCCCTGATCAATCTGTCCCTTGTCTGCATCCCTGTTGGGGTTTCCTCACACTCAACAATGTCCACAGGGTCTTCAGGTCTGGGTGGGGGATGGACATCGTCGATGAGTCTGGTGTCCACCGCGATATTATGTAGGATGGCACATGCCATGACGATGTCGCAGACCTTGCCTGGTGCATACTGCAATGCTCCCCCCGAGTGGTCCAGACATCGGAATCGGGACTTGAGGAGGCCGAAGGTCCACTCAATGGCATTCCGTGTTCTGCCATGAGCCTGGTTATATCGTTCCTGGGCATCGTTTTGGGGGTTGACGACCGGGGTGAGGAGCCATGGCTTGCAACCATAGCCAGCATCACCTGTGGAAAGTGAGTGACATGGTGTGACAAGGAGCACATGTTGTGTGAATTATGTTTTATGTGGTGAACGTACTAGCACATGTGTATGTGGTGTCATTTAGTACTGTTAACTCACTCAGAAGCCATCCGCCTGTATAGGTCCCATTTTCGAAATCCCTCTGCACAGATGAATTTCTGAGTATATGTGAATCGTGACAGTTCCTGGGAAATTTCGCACAGACATTCATGATGGCCAGATTGCTGTCACATACCATCTGCATTCATGGATTGGAAGTTTTTGCGGTTCATGAACATATGTCCCTGATGTGCTGGTGCTTTGATAAGGACATGGGTGAAATCTATTGCACCCATGACCCTGGGCATGCCTCCCCTTGCATAGAAGCCCTGCTTCAGATGTGTCCACTCCATGTCGGTGATGGGGAAATATATATAGGTACTGGCCTTGCCTTTGAGGGCTGGCAAGACTTGGGCCAGCACCCTGGAGAATGTGGCCTGTGACATGCCAGATGCGTAACCCTCTGTCGACTGGAAGGCGCCACTTGCCATGAAGTGTATGGCACAAAGGAGTTTTTGCAGGCCAGTTAGGGCATGGTTGTGGGTGCATATGGGATCCACCTGATCCTTGATAGTAACATAGTAATTTATGTTGAAAAAAGACTTGCGTCCATCTAGTTCAACCTTTTCCTATTCCTGTTTACCATCGTTGATCCAAAAGAAGGCAAAAAAACCCCCTCAATTAGTAATTAAAAATTCTGCCTTGAATGGGGGGGGGGAATTCCTTCTTGATTCCAAATGGCAATCAGATTCCTCCCTGGATCAACAAGCCCCAACTAAATATTCATCCCAATACTAACATACATAGCCCTCTATGTTATGCTCTTTTAAATAAGTATCCAGGCCCCTTTTAAAGGCATCTAATGTTTTCGATAGCACCACCTCCTCAGGCAGTGAATTCCATACCTTTATTGTCCTTACTGTAAAGAAACCCTTCCGCTGTTGTAGATTAAATCTCCTTTCCTCAAGTCTAAGCGGGTGGCCTCTTGTCCTGTGTATTGTTCTGTTAATGAACAGGTCTTTGGAGAGCCCTTTGTATGGGCCCTGAACATATTTATATAGTGTTATCATATCCCCTCTAAGACGCCGTTTCTCTAGTGTGTACAAGTTTAACTTTTCTAGCCTTTCTTCATAACTAAAGCTTTCCATTCCCCTTACTAATTTTGTAGCTCTCCTCTGCACTCTCTCTAGTTCCATAATGTCCTTTTTCAGAAAGGGAGCCCAGAATTGAACAGCATATTCTAAGTGGGGTCTTACCATGGACCTGTAAAGAGGCATAATTCTATCTTCCTCCCTTGAGTCAATACCCCTTTTAATACATGCCAATATCTTATTGGCCTTTGCAGCTGCCAGTTGGCACTGCATGCTACTGCCAAGTCTATTGTCTACCATTACTCCCAAATCCTTTTCATTTGTACATTTCCCCAGAGAAACACCATTTAAAGTATATGTTGCATTTTTATTATTATACCCAAAATGCACAACTTTACACTTGTCTATATTGAATCTCATTTGCCACTTGCCTGCCCAGTTACTCAATTTGTCCAAATCCTCTTGTAATGAAGACACATCCAGTTCAGACTTTATTACCTTACTTAATTTTGTGTCATCGGCAAACACTGATACATGGCTCCCTATGCCCTCTGGGAGGTCATTAATAAACAAATTAAAAAGAAGAGGACCCAGGACAGATCCCTGAGGTACTCCACTTATCACGTTTATCCAACTGGAGAACTTGCCATTTACTACCACTCTTTGCATTCTATTTTTCAGCCAATTTCCAATCCACACACAAACATTTTCCCCCAGGCCTATTTCATTCAATTTGTACAGTAACCTCTTGATGACCTCATACAGGGCAATGATGCTGTGTGGCCTCAACCTGTAGCGATCAATGACCTCGTCATCGGTCATTCCAAAGAGAGTGACCCTTGGGCGGTATACCCTGGGCCTTGGTGGTCGTCTATGCATCCTGGGCTGCTGCAGGGGTCCCTGTGGCAGCTGGGGAGCATCCTGTTGATGGTGAGCATCCTGTTGCTGCAGCTGTGCATCTGCAGGCAGGTGTACTCCGGGTGGGGATGGGCTCCCGTGTGGCTCATGAGCCGGAGCCTCCTCACTTGCAACAGGTGAGGGCTGTTGATCAGATGTGCCTGGGGGTTGCTGGTGTTCCCTAGCTCTCTCCCTTGCATGCCTTCTCCGCGGTCTTCGCAACAATATGTAACCCAACATACTGATTGCACTCTCTCTCACTCTCTATATCTAACTCTCTCTCTCTCTCTCTCTATCTCTATCTCTCCTGAGTGGAAAACAAGCCACAAGTGAGTGTGATTAGCTGTCCGTTTAAGTAGGTGGTGGGACGTTGTGTAGGTGTGGTGATGTGGTGAGTGCTGACAAATGGGAAGGTGTTTGTTGTCCAGGTAAGTGTTTGCAGGTGTGCCTGTGTTTGCAAGTGTGCTGTGTTGTGGTTGTTGTGTCCCTGTCAGTTGCGGGTGTGGAGCTTTGCGGTGCAGGTTGTGTCTGGATCGTGTGGTGATGTTGCACAGGTGAGCTTGTTTTGTTTTGGCAGGTGTCCGTGTTGTGTGCTAACCCCCATTGTTCCGTGGAATGTTATGTTGGTGTTTTTTTGTTGGGCCATGTCCATGTGGTGTTGCTTGGTTGTTGTGTTGTTTGTGCCAGTGATCTGTGGTGTGTGTGGACATGTTTTTTGTGTTATTTTGGCATTGCACAGGGTTTATTTTCCCATTTGTATTCTTGTGCGGGGAGCAGTTAGTCTGTTTTACCATGTAGCGGGGGGGGGGGGGTTGTCCGTTAGATGTCTAACAAAACTGGGTCTTAACTCTTGGCCGTTAACTGTATCTTTTTCGCTGCCGTTAGCAGTCCCGCACTCCTTTGAATTGCTCTGGGGAATTTTGTTCTACGGGTCCCAATGCATGTAAATGTATCGGCCGTTGTGACTTGTGCTCTGCCGTTAGCTGAACATAACGCGGACCTTTGAATGGCTTACTGCACCTTAACGCACCCGTTAGTTTTTTTTTTTGCCTAACGGCTGCCTTTAAATCGAGCCCATAATGTGTTCCATGTGTCCCTTTTCAAACCGTTGGTGTGTAACCGTTATACCACCACCCCTGCAGTTCCAGGTCCAGTACACATTCAGGATCATGACGAATATGAAGTGCAGAGTATTTTGGATTCACCTAGATTCCTTGGACAGATACAATATTTGGTGCACTGGAAGGGATATAGCCCAGAGGAACGCTATTGTGTGAACCACTCGGACATCCATGCTCCATTATTGTTGCGCAGATTACATGCTAAGTTTCCTGCCAAGCCCACACCTCCTCAAGACAGGAGGGGAGGTCTTTGAGAGGGGGGTACTATCACGGTGCCGGTGATTCTGCCTGAACGACATTCTTACTTCCAGGTTTATCTTGGCAGTTTCTTATTGGCTCTGGGTTTTCAACCCCTCCCAGGGCTTGCCTTTATATACACCCTCCTGTCACTATACCAGTGCCCTTTTGTGGTGTTCCTGACCAAACGTTTGTTGCTGTGTTCCTGTCCTGCGTATGATCCGGTTTCGTCTGACCTTGCTCCTGTCTTCGCTGCCAATTTGTTTACGACCCGGCTTGCCTGACTACAATTCCCTTGACCGATTCCGTTGACTACTGCTCGCTGTGTACCGAACCAGGCTTTAGCTGACTACCGCTCTCCGTGTACCGATCCAGACTTTGGACGACTACCGCTCTCTGTGTACCGATCAGTCCTTGGCTGACCTCCACTCTCTAGAGTACCGTTTCTGCATTGGCTACTCTCCTAGCATTAGCTTTAACGCTAGTGTCCCTGTTGCCTCCGGTCTTGTGTCAGCTTGTGCCTTAGCGGTCACTTGTGGTTGCACTACCTTTCAGCCTGCACCTTCTGTTGCCTCCGGGTGCGCTACTATACAGCCTGTGCCTCACTGTTGCCTCCGATTGTGCTACTATACAGCCTGTGCCATACGATTGCCTCCAGTTGCACTATACTCAGCCTGTCATTACTGTTGCCTCCGGTTGCGCTGTTCGATCTGTGCCTCATGATTGCGTTACTATACAGCCTGTGCCTATTCTGGTTGCCTCCGGGCATAACCTCCAAGTAAGTGTATCCGAGCCGTCACGTGGGCTGCCTATACCTGGTTTTCTGGGCAAGGCCGGTAGTCTCAACTGTCTCCCTGTTCCACTGGGGATTTCTGCCCTGCAGTACTTACCTCACCTAGGGCACCTCCTGGCCAGTACTGCTGAGGTTTTGTTCCAGTTCCTGTTACAGTTCTACACTCTGCATTACTGTTGTTTTGTACATACCTGTCTCTGTTGTACCCTGACCTGTGTCAGATCCAAAAGAGATTATCCTCTGTCTGGGTCTGGACCTGTGAAGGGCATTTCTGTTCTTTATTATTTATTTAATAAAGCTTCATTGTTTTACCTTAACCAAATTGTCTGAGCGTTCATTAAAACCGTGACAGGGTGGTATGCAGATGAATATGACAACTGAATGCCCATCTGTCTACAGAATGCCTTCCAAAATCTCAAAATGAATTGACTGCCACGGTCCGCAATGAGCACCTTGGGACACCATGAAGTCTAAATACTTTTTTGGCGAAGACTACTGCCAACTCCTTTGTGGAAGGCAGACCTGGTACGGGCACACACCATACAAGTTGTGGTGAAATTAGTGCAATCCTGCCTCAGCGTGGGCCACCAAAATATATGCGACAAGGACCAGAAAAATTGATTTTTTCCTACATGCCCTGCTGCTTGAGACGCATGGTAGATCTCCAATAATTTGGTCAGAAAGGCCTCAACCACAAAACATTTGCCCATGGGTTTTTCCGGAGGGGATTCATTCTGAGTAGCTATAATCTGCTGACCCAGAGGGGAAGTGATGCTTGTCCGTAGGGTAGCCAGAATTCGGTCAGGAGATATAATGGGTACTGGCTGTACATCTGCTTCAATTTCGGACCCATGCTGTCTGGACAAAGCATCGGCCCGCATGTTCTTGGAACCGGGCAAATAGGATATCACAAAATTGAACCGGGAAAGGTAGAGTGCCCATCTCGCTTGTCTTGGTGACAATCT
This sequence comes from Rhinophrynus dorsalis, assembly GCA_037306005.1. Taxonomy (NCBI): domain Eukaryota; kingdom Metazoa; phylum Chordata; class Amphibia; order Anura; family Rhinophrynidae; genus Rhinophrynus; species Rhinophrynus dorsalis. The sequence continues at coordinate 176,010,434 of CM074724.1, read as the reverse complement.
CTTCGCTTCTGATAAATATAATAGATTTTTGTGGTCGGTCAAAATCAGAATCGGAGCCCTGGTGCCCTCCAACAGGTGATGCCATTCACGCAGGGCCAGGATAATTGCCAATAATTCACAATCCCCAATCTCGTATACAGATTGTGCCTTGGTCAGTTTTTTCAAAAAGAAACCACATGGCTTAGGTACCTGACCAGGCTCAGACTTTTGGGACAGTACAGCTCAGACGCCTGTATCAGAAGCATCTACCTCCAGAATATATGGTAGGTCGGCCTTAGGATGAGCCAGAACTGGTGCTGAAGCAAATGCCACTTTCAATGCCTCAAAGGCCTCCTTAGCCTCCTTTGACCACTCAGACGCCTTGGCCCCTTTGTGCGCCAGATCCGTGAGAGGCTTGACAATGATAGAGAAGTCACGGATAAATTTACGATAATAATTGGCAAAGCCAAGAAACCTCTGGATGGCCTTGAGACCCTTGGGACGAGGCCAGCGCAGCACCGCAGACAATTTTTCTTTGTCCATGGAAATGCCCTGTTTCGAAATGACGTAACCCAGGAAGGGCACCATAGATTTATGAAATTCACATTTGTCAGTTTTACAAAATAATATATTCTCCCTGAGTTTCTGAAGTACAGTGGCCACATGAATACGATGAGTCTCCAAATCAGGGGAATAAATTAAAATGTCATCTAAATAGACTACTACACAAGAGTGCAGCAAATCTCGGAGAACATCATTAATCAAATCTTGGAACACAGCTGGGGCATTGCTCAGCCCAAATGGCATTACTAGGTATTCGTAATGACCAGTACGCGTATTGAACGCGGTTTTCCACTCATCACCCTCTTTAATACAAACAAGATTATAAGCAGCCCTTAGATCCAGTTTCGTGAAGATGGTAGCGCCCTTAAGACGGTCAAACAGCTCGGTGATGAGTGGAATCGGATAAGCACTTTTAATCATCAGCTTATTGATCCCTCTATAAGCGATGCAAGGCCTTAATTCACCAGACTTCTTCTTAACGAAAAAAAAATCCAGCCCCCGCAGGCGAGGATGACTTGTGAATAATGCCCCGAGCCAGGTCGTCAGCAATGTATTCTTCCATTGCCCTGTTCTCCTCGCAAGAGAGAGGATAAGTTCTACCCCTGGGGGGCACTGCACCAGGTGCAATATCAATAACACAGTCGTATGCTCGATGTGGGGGCAAAGTGCTAGCCTCTCCCATGCTAAACACATCGCTGAAGGACTGGTATTCATGCGGTAATGAGGGAGAGGTACACATAATCCTGGTAGGTTGTTGTAAACAATGGTTCATACAATAGTCAGACCAGGCCATAATCTCACAAGAGGCCCAATTAATTCTAGGGTTATGGGTTCGTAACCATGGAAACCCTAAAATAACCGCATAATGGGGTGACTGAATTATCTGAAACAACAGGGTCTCACAATGTAGTGCTCTAGTTTGCACAGAGAGTGGGCAAGTCTCGTGGGTGACCTGGGGAGGTACCAAAGGTCGCCCGTCAATAGCCTCAATTAGCATAGGATTGACCAACTCGACCAACGGAATATTATGAGATACGGCAAATTCTTTATCCATAAAATATCCAGCTGCTCCAGAGTCAATCAGAGCGGATACGGTACAGGAGAGGCTGGCACCGGAAATTATTACCTCGACCACAGGTTTGGAAGGCACCTCGTCTGGGGACTGCTGAATGCCACCTAGGACCTGTCCCCTAAGGAAACTTAGGTGCATGCGTTTTCCGGACGTATGGGACAACTACGCAACAAGTGCCCTCCTTTGCCACAGTAAAGGCACAGCCCATTCTTACAGCGGAAAGATGGTTCCTCTCTCGTTAATTTCGTAAATCCCACCTGCATAGGTTCCATTACTTTGTTTTGCCCAGGAGGCAAGGGAGGAGAGGGAGGCAAGGGTGGAAGCTCATTCTTGTGCCAAAGCCCTGCGGAAGACCTTGGCTTGCGGTCTCTATTCTGCGTCTGCTCCCTGATTCGCATATCAATAAGGTTTACAAATTCTATGAATTTGTTCAGTGTGACAGGCAACTCTCGAGCTACGATTTCATCTTTGATGCGGTCATGGAGATCTTGTCAAAAATGCTGCTACAAGAGCCTCATCGTTCCATGCAACCTCAGCCACAAAGGTGCAAAATTGTATGGAGTAATCAGCCACAGAATGAATGCCCTGTTGGATGCACATAATTTGTTTAGCAGCCGAGATGCTGCGCCCAGGCACCTCAAACACGCTACAAAAGGCCCTCACAAATTCACTGAAATTGGCAGTAATAGGTTTTGCAGTTTCCCATATAGGGCTTGCCCAGGCTAAGGCTCTGCCTGTTAGTAGCGAGATCATGAACCCAATTTTACTCCTTTCAATCGGAAAAGCTTGAGGGGCTAGTTCCAAAAAAATTTCTAACTGATTGAGAAAACCCCGGCATAGGGTAGGTTCTCCATCGTATCTTAGTGGTAGCGGAGCTGTAGCAGAAAGCCCCTTATATTTCTGGTTAGCATTTAGGATCTGGACCGTTGGTGCCTGAACCGGGGTGGCCACCGAGGCTGGTACTGGTTTGTCCAAGTGCGCGGTCCGCTCTAAAATCATTTGCATCGCCACTGACAGCTGATCAAGACGTTGTTCATACATATCCATTCTGCAATGGATATTCACCAAGCTACCTTCACCAGAACTGTCTGAGGTCACTGGCCCTTTCGTACTGTCACGGGTTTTGATGAACACTCAGACCAGACTGATAAGGTTAAAATGACTTTATTGAAAATAAGGTCACACACGTAAATAGGCATTAGGCCCAAACCAACAGGACAGCAATATAGGCAGGTATTGCCGGAATAGCAAATAGTGATAAGTACAATTGTATGAGTAATACAATCACTGGTAAGAAGGTTCTGACTGGAACTGAACAGGTGGCGGGTAACACAGTCCGATCACTGACCACAGGACCTTGGCACAGATGATCCAGGAGGAAGTGATTGGCACCACCCAGACGCCTGAGAGGAACGGAACCCAGAGAAGCGAGGCAACACGGCTGGCACAGTCCAGACGCTTGGGCAACACTGAACCCAACGGATCTAGGCAACACTGACCCTGGCGCAGGATGCCGATGGACCAGGACAACTCTCAAGCGGACCCTAGAACGCTAGGGGTGGATCATAACACAGTGGGATATAGATAGGCAACCAGTGTCCCCTCCACAGAGGATGGTAATAGCGCAACTCTGGCTCTAGAGCCCAAGGCTACTGCAGAGAGGAATAAGCACGACTCTACCTGGAGAGACCAGGCACGCAAGGGTCAATAGGTAACACCCTATGTATCTGCAGCTCCCAAAGGGAGTGAGCCCAGCGCTGTAGGGAGGTGGACACAGAAAGATCAGAGTAACTCAGTCAGTACAGAACACTGTACCGGTACTTTGCGTGTGCATGCCGCCAACGGCAGTCAGAGAGTAGCTACAGCACGAATGCTAGCAGCCGGTCGACAAATTAATAGTGCCACGCGGCGAAACCAACTAGATAAAGGCAATGCCACAGGAAGTCTAGCGCAAGTAATGGAGGCAACCAAGCGGTAGGATAGATGCACTGACAATATGCTAGACACTGTTGGCAATGTAGCAACGAGTCAGCCAGGAATGGTCAGTAGTGGAGGGGGTTAGCAGCCAGATATGATCTGCACAGAGTGGCACAGAACAGCAAACTTCAGGAACGTCGTCAGGCAGGCTAGGTCATACACGAACAACAATCACGGTGCATAAGTCAGGAACTAGTACACTACGAAAGGGCAACATAATGATGACATGACAGGGGTTATAAAGGCTGTCACTGGGCGGCAACAAGGATACTGACCAATCAGACAGAAGATAAGGAAAATAGACAGTCAGAATGTCGCCGCCTGCAACCAGGAGCACGGGTACCGTGATAGGGAGGTCCATGCCCGAAAGCTCATGTGAGTATTTCCATTTCTGCTGCCCCAAGGATGCCACCATTGATATGGACAGTTATTAAGCTGGACTTACCAGAAAAGGTATTGTTATACCAGGACCCAAATGGAGGGACTACCTGAACAGGAGATTCATCTCCTCCTAAAACAGAGGTTGCAGGTACCATTTTTAACATCCTTAAGCCGGTGACCAAGAAGGGTTTCGAAAGGGCACAGCATCAAGGCTAATTGGACAGGAGTGCTATATGCTGAATATTTTCTATTTGTCTGTAAGTGCAATTGGTTTGCATGGGTATTATTTATTTCAATAAATACCACTTTTAGAAAGGTTGGTCTGTTCTTCCTCCCTATTTATTTAGGAGTTTCATTATGTGGATAATGCCATTTACAAGGAGCAGCAGGAGAGAATAATAAAGTGAATGTTGCAAAATAAGTTCTCTTGTAGACATTGCACTTATATGGGTATGTTCTGATTTCACCACCTATCACTACAGATCATCATCCTTGATCACCTTTCATCATCTCTTCATTCCATCTCATTCCCATTGTTTATTAGATTTCTCGTAGAGCTTCCATTATATTTTTTTCCTTCAGAGCAGTGTAGACTAATAGGGCTTAAAAGTTGAAGTCCTTTGCTACTAGCCATACCTGAAAAGTTACTCGCCACTGCAAACCAAAACATACCCACCAGGGCTGAATTTCTACTCGCCAGGGCTAAATTTTCACTCGCCATTAGCTAGTGGTGAGTGGAAATTTTGAGCCCTGCTAATAGTATATTAGTACTCAGTATATGCTGATGTCACGTTAAACCTTGGTGGGGAATAATTCTGATAACTGTGTAGAAAGCGCTGCCAATATATTTTTGTCTCCTGGATGAGTGGAAGATACCTGACAGGATATTGTTCCTTAATAGGTGTGTATCTAATCGTTGTCTCTCTGGCAGAGTGTGAGGGGGCAGTGGGTGAGAAGGGGTTCCCCTGGTAGTGAGAGTGGGTACTCTAGCAGTGACACCTCACATTGGCATTCCTCCCAAGTGCCCCTCATTCAGATCCTCTGTCAAATCCCTCTGTCCCACACTGGTGTCCCTCTTTTTAGTAATTCAGACTGTGTGATGTGTATAAGTGTATCACACTGCTCCACAGCAATACAACTCACATTTGTGGTCATGGTTTACAACTGGATGGATGCTGAGATGACGTATTGTGTTAGGGGGGTTGCCATCCCTGGGCCTACTGAGGCCACAGGCCCCAGGCCGGTAGTCTCAACTGTCTCCCTGTTCCACTGGGGATTTCTGCCCTGCAGTACTTACCTCACCTAGGGCACCTCCTGGCCAGTACTGCTGAGGTTTTGTTACAGTTCCTGTTACAGTTCTACACTCTGCATTAATGTTGTTTTGTACATACCTGTCTCTGTTGTACCCTGACCTGTGTCAGATCCAAAAGAGATTATCCTCTGTCTGGGTCTGGACCTGTGAAGGGCATTTCTGTTCTTTATTATTTATTTAATAAAGCTTCATTGTTTTACCTTAACCAAATTGTCTGAGCGTTCATTAAAACCGTGACAGGGTGCTACGCAGATGAATATGACAACTGAATGCCCATCTGTCTACAGAATGCCTTCCAAAATCTCAAAATGAATTGACTGCCACGGTCCGCAATGAGCACCTTAGGGACACCATGAAGTCTAAATACTTTTTTGGCGAAGACTACTGCCAACTCCTTTGTGGAAGGCAGACCTGGTACGGGCACACACCATACAAGTTGTGGTGAAATTAGTGCAATCCTGCCTCAGTGTGGGCCACCAAAATATATGCGACAAGGACCAGAAAAATTGATTTTTTCCTACATGCCCTGCTGCTTGAGACGCATGGTAGGTCTCCAATAATTTGGTCAGAAAGGCCTCAACCACAAAACATTTGCCCATGGGTTTTTCCGGAGGGGATTCATTCTGAGTAGCCATAATCTACTGACCCAGAGGGGAAGTGATGCTTGTCTGTAGGGTAGCCAGAATTCGGTCAGGAGATATAATGGGTACTGGCTGTACATCTGCTTCAATTTCGGACCCATGCTGTCTGGACAAAGCCTCGGCCCGCATGTTCTTGGAACCGGGCAAATAGGATATCACAAAATTGAACCGGGAAAGGAGGAGTGCCCATCTTGCTTGTCTTGGTGACAATCTCTTCGCTTCTGATAAATATAATAGATTTTTGTGGTCGGTCAAAATCAGAATCGGAGCCCTGGTGCCCTCCGACAGGTGACGCCATTCATGTAGGGCCAGGATAATTGCCAATAATTCACAGTCCCCAATCTCGTATACAGATTGTGCCTTGGTCAGTTTTTTCAAAAAGAAACCACATGGCTTAGGTACCTGACCAGGCTCAGACTTTTCGGACAGTACAGCTCAGACGCCTGTATCAGAAGCATCTACCTCCAGAATATATGGTAGGTCGGCCTTAGGATGAGCCAGAACTGGTGCTGAAGCAAATGCCACTTTCAATGCCTCAAAGGCCTCCTCAGCCTCCTTTGACCACTCAGACGCCTTGGCCCCTTTGTGCGCCAGATCCGTGAGAGGCTTGACAATGATAGAGAAGTCACGGATAAATTTACGATAATAATTGGCAAAGCCAAGAAACCTCTGGATGGCCTTGAGACCCTTGGGACGAGGCCAGCGCAGCACCGCAGACAATTTTTCTTTGTCCATGGAAATGCCCTGTTTCGAAATGACGTAACCCAGGAAGGGCACCATAGATTTATGAAATTCACATTTGTCAATTTTACAAAATAATTTATTCTCCCTGAGTTTCTGAAGTACAGTGGCCACATGAATACGATGAGTCTCCAAATCAGGGGAATAAATTAAAATGTCATCTAAATAGACTACTACACAAGAGTGCAGCAAATCTCGGAGAACATCATTAATCAAATCTTGGAACACAGCTGGGGCATTGCACAGCCCAAATGGCATTACTAGGTATTCGTAATGACCAGTACGCGTATTGAATGCGGTTTTCCACTCATCACCCTCTTTAATACAAACAAGATTATAAGCAGCCCTTAGATCCAGTTTCGTGAAGATGGTAGCGCCCTTAAGACGGTCAAACAGCTCGGTGATGAGTGGAATCGGATAAGCACTTTTAATCATCAGCTTATTGATCCCTCTATAATCGATGCAAGGCCTTAATTCACCAGACTTCTTCTTAACGAAAAAAAAATTCAGCCCCCGCAGGCGAGGATGACTTGTGAATAATGCCCCGAGCCAAGTCGTCAGCAATGTATTCTTCCATTGCCCTGTTCTCCTCACAAGAAAGAGGATAATTTCTACCCCTGGGGGGCACTGCACCAGGTGCAATATCAATAACACAGTCGTATGCTCGATGTGGGGGCAAAGTGCTAGCCTCTCCCATGCTAAACACATCGCTGAAGGACTGGTATTCATGCGGTAATGAGGGAGAGGTACACATAATCCTGGTAGGTTGTTGTAAACAATGGTTCATACAATAGTCAGACCAGGCCATAATCTCACAAGAGGCCCAATTAATTCTAGGGTTATGGGTTCGTAACCATGGAAACCCTAAAATAACCGCATAATGGGGTGACTGAATTATCTGAAACAACAGGGTCTCACAATGTAGTGCTCTAGTTTGCACAGAGAGTGGGCAAGTCTCGTGGGTGACCTGGGGAGGTACCAAAGGTCGCCCGTCAATAGCCTCAATTAGCATAGGATTGACCAACTCGACCAACGGAATATTATGAGATACGGCAAATTCTTTATCCATAAAATATCCAGCTGCTCCAGAGTCAATCAGAGCGGATACGGTACAGGAGAGGCTGGCACTGGAAATTACTACCTCGACCACAGGTTTGGAAGGCACCTCGTCTGGGGACTGCTGAATGCCACCTAGGACCTGTCCCCTAAGGAAACTTAGGTGCATGCGTTTTCCGGACGTATGGGACAACTACGCAGCAAGTGCCCTCTTTTGCCACAGTAAAGGCACAGCCCATTCTTACAGCGGAAAGACGGTTCCTCTCTCGTTAATTTCGTAAATCCCACCTGCATAGGTTCCATTACTTTGTTTTGCCCAGGAGGCAAGGGAGGAGAGGGAGGCAAGGGTGGGAGCTCATTCTTGTGCCAAAGCCCTGCGGAAGACCTTGGCTTGCGGTCTCTATTCTGCGTCTGCTCCCTGATTCGCATATCAATATCTATGAATTTGTTCAGTGTGACAGGCAACTCTCGAGCTACGATTTCATCTTTGATGCGGTCATGGAGATCTTGTGAAAATGCTGCTACAAGAGCCTCATCGTTCCATGCAACCTCGGCCACAAAGGTGCAAAATTGTATGGAGTAATCAGCCACAGAACGAATGCCCTGTTGGATGCACATAATTTGTTTAGCAGCCGAGATGCTGCGCCCAGGCACCTCAAACACGCTACAAAAGGCCCTCACAAATTCACTGAAATTGGCAGTAATAGGTTTTGCAGTTTCCCATATAGGGCTTGCCCAGGCTAAGGCTCTGCCTGTTAGTAGCGAGATCATGAACCCAATTTTACTCCTTTCAATCAGAAAAGCTTGAGGGGCTAGTTCCAAAAAAATTTCTAACTGATTGAGAAAACCCCAGCATAGGGTAGGTTCTCCATCGTATCTTAGTGGTAGGGGAGCTGTAGCAGAAAGCCCCTTATATTGCTGGTTAGCATTTAGGATCTGGACCGTTGGTGCCTGAACCGGGGTGGCCACCGAGGCTGGTACTGGTTTGTCCAAGTGCGCGGTCCGCTCTAAAATCATTTGCATCGCCACTGACAGCTGATCAAGACGTTGTTCATACATATCCATTCTGCAATGGATATTCACCAAGCTACCTTCACCAGAACTGTCTGAGGTCATTGGCCCTTTCGTACTGTCACGGGTTTTGATGAACACTCAGACCAGACTGATAAGGTTAAAATGACTTTATTGAAAATAAGGTCACACACGTAAATAGGCATTAGGCCCAAACCAACAGGACAGCAATATAGGCAGGTATTGCAGGAATAGCAAATAGTGATAAGTACAATTGTATGAATAATACAATCACTGATAAGAAGGTTCTGACTGGAACTGAACAGGTGGCGGGTAACACAGTCCGATCACTGACCACAGGACCTTGGCACAGATGGTCCAGGAGGAAGTGATTGGCACCACCCAGACGCCTGAGAGGAACGGAACCCAGAGAAGCGAGGCAACACGGCTGGCACAGTCCAGACGCTTGGGCAACACTGAACCCAACGGATCTAGGCAACACTGACCCTGGCGCAGGATGCCGATGGACCAGGACAACTCTCAAGCAGACCCTAGAACGCTAGGGGTGGATCGTAACACAGTGGGATATAGATAGGCAACCAGTGTCCCCTCCACAGAGGATGGTAATAGCGCAACGCTGGCTCTAGAGCCCAAGGCTACTGCAGAGAGGAATAAGCACGACTCTACCTGGAGAGACCAGGCACGCAAGGGTCAATAGGTAACACCCTATGTATCTGCAACTCCCAAAGGGAGTGAGCCCAGCGCTGTAGGGAGGTGGACACAGAAAGATCAGAGTAACTCAGTTAGTACAGAACACTGTACCGGTACTTTGCGTGTGCATGCCGCCAACGGCAGTCAGAGAGTAGCTACAGCACGAATGCTAGCAGCCGGTCGACAAATTAATAGTGCCACGCGGCGCAACCAACTAGATAACGGCAATGCCACAGGAAGTTTAGCGCAAGTAACGGAGGCAACCAAGCGGTAGGATAGATGCACTGACAATATGCTAGACACTGTTGGCAATGTAGCAACGAGTCAGCCAGGAATGGTCAGTAGTGGAGGGGGTTAGCAGCCAGATATGATCTGCACAGAGTGGCACAGAACAGCAAACTTCAGGAACGTCGTCAGGCAGGCTAGGTCATACACGAACAACAATCACGGTGCATAAGTCAGGAACTAGTACACTACGAAAGGGCAACATAATGATGACATGACAGGGGTTATAAAGGCTGTCACTGGGCGGCGACAAGGATACTGACCAATCAGACAGAAGATAAGGAAAATAGACAGTCAGAATGTCGCCGCCTGCAACCAGGAGCACGGGCACCGTGATAGGGAGGTCCCTGCCCGAAAGCTCATGTGAGTATTTCCATTTCTGCTGCCCCAAGGATGCCACCATTGATATGGACAGTTATTAAGCTGGACTTACCAGAAAAGGTATTGTTATACCAGGACCCAAATGGAGGGACTACCTGAACAGGAGATTCATCTCCTCCTAAAACAGAGGTTGCAGGTACCATTTTTAACATCCTTAAGCCGGTGACCAAGAAGGGTTTCGAATGGGCACAGCATCAAGGCTAATTGGACAGGAGTGCTATATGCTGAATATTTTCTATTTGTCTGTAAGTGCAATTGGTTTGCATGGGTATTATTTATTTCAATAAATACCACTTTTAGAAAGGTTGGTCTGTTCTTCCTCCCTATTTATTTAGGAGTTTCATTATGTGGATAATGCCATTTACAAGGAGCAGCAGGAGAGAATAATAACGTGAATATTGCAAAATAAATTCTCTTGTAGACATTGCACTTATATGGGTATGTTCTGATTTCACCACCTATCACTACAGATCATCATCCTTGATCACCTTTCATCATCTCTTCATTCCATCTCATTCCCATTGTTTATTAGATTTCTCGTAGAGCTTCCATTATATTTTTTTCCTTCAGAGCAGTGTAGACTAATAGGGCTTAAAAGTTGAAGTCCTTTGCTACTAGCCATACCTGAAAAGTTACTCGCCATTGCAAACCAAAACATACCCACCAGGGCTGAATTTCTACTCGCCAGGGCTAGATTTTCACTAGCCATTAGCTAGTGGTGAGTGGAAATTTTGAGCCCTGCTAATAGTATATTAGTACTCAGTATATGCTGATGTCACGTTAAACCTTGGTGGGGAATAATTCTGATAACTGTGTAGAAAGCACTGCCAATATATTTTTGTCTCCTGGATGAGTGGAAGATACCTGACAGGAGATTGTTCCTTAATAGGTGTGTATCTAATCGTTGTCTCTCTGGCAGAGTGTGAGGGGGCAGTGGGTGAGAAGGGGTTCCCCAGGTAGTGAGAGTGGGTACTCTAGCAGTGACACCACACATTGGCATTCCTCCCAAGTGCCCCTCATTCAGATCCTCTGTCAGATCCCTCTGTCCCACACTGGTGTCCCTCTTTTTAGTAATTCAGACTGTGTGATGTGTATAAGTGTATCACACTGCTCCACAGCAATACAACTCACATTTGTGGTCATGGTTTACAACTGGATGGATGCTGAGATGACGTATTGTGTCAGGGGGGTTGCCATCCCTGGGCCTACTGAGGCCCCAGGGTCGAGTCTACGTGGTTAACCTGTAAGAGGGCTAACCTAACCAAAACCCCTGAATGAAGGGGGGGGGTGTAATGGGGGGGCTCAACATGAATTGAGCTCCAGTGGAAAGGGCTGCTGCCCATATTTAAGGGCTTGCAGCCCCTCCCACAAATACAGGTGTTACCAACTTAAACTTGTGGTCAGGGCTTATAGCTGGATGGATGCTGAGATGACGTATTATGTTAGGGGGGTTGCCATCCCTGGGCCTACTGAGGCCCCAGGGTAGAGTCGAAGAGGTTAACCTGTAATAGGCCAAAAAAGAGAGGAAAAAATAAGCCGCATGTATTTGTTATGCATACAGTCGTGAATTGCAGGTGATACCAGTGCATGATGAATTTCTGCCGTGGGACAGAAATGTATCCTGCGTAGCATGAGGAATGCTCCAACCTAGTTTTTTTTTTTTTTTTTGAATGGTGCAGGCTGGCACACCGTATCAGATCCCACGGATGCGGCGCCGATTCTAAATGTGTGGTCAGCTTAGGAATCTGGATTGAGACCTAACCGAGGGAGATGATGTGTAATATTTGTTGAGGTTGCTGGTTGAAAGTGGATCGTATTGTGCTGCCTGTGAGTGAGATAAGATGGATAGAGATTGTGCTACCGGGCTGATATAGGGAACCATCTGACTGGTGGGATAGAAAGGTACGTCTAGCCTTCCAGAAATTGATCCGTTTTAGAGAAGGAAAGGTGCGAAATACAAAGGAATACTAAACAAATTTTTTTTTTTTTTTTTTTTAATAACTGGATGTAGATGGATGTGTCGATTAGTTGACCTAGTTATTTGTAGCCTCGGTTTCCTTCAATGGAGCTGCAGAGGTCTGTCGGCCTCTGCAATAGGTATGGCTGGGGTCCGTCAGCCTCTGCGAAAAGATATGGAATGGCTGGGGTCCGTCGGCCTCTGCGAAGAGGCTGGGGTCTGTTGGCCACGCGAAGAGGTATGGCTGGGGTCCGTCGGCCTCTGCAGAGAGGTATGGCTGGGGTCCGTCGGCCTCTGGCGTATATTCGTGATTTGGTATGAAATGTGCAAAGAGGTATGGAGTGGCTGGGCTCCATCGGCCTCTGCTAAGTGGTATGGAGTGACTGGGGTCCATCAGCCTCTGCAAAGAGGTATGGAGAGACTGGGGTCCATCAGCCTCTGCAAAGAGGTATGGAGTTTCTGGGGTTTGTCGGCCTCTGCAAAGAGGTATGGAGTGACTGGGGTCCATCGGCCTCTGCGAAGAGGTATGGAGTGACTGGGGTCCATCGGCCTCTGCGAAGAGGTATGGAGTGACTGGGGTCCATCAGCCTCTGAGAAGAGGTATGGAGTGACTGGGTCCGTCGGCCTCTGCAAAGAGGTATGGAGTGACTGGGTCCATCGGCCTCTGCGAAGAGGAATGGGGTGACTGGGTCCATCGGCCTCTTGTGAAGAGGTATGGAGTGAATGGATCCGTCGGCCTCTGCGACAAGGTATGGAGTGACCGGCTGCTGGGATCCGTCGGGCAAATAGGAGTGGTGGGGCACTGCTGGCATAAGAAAGGTTAGGGGCTGCGGGGGGAAGGGATTGCAGCGAACTCTACGGAACCAGGGGCAACTGTGATCCTGCAGCTTGGCAAATGTGAAGGAGTGATGGGGAGTTAGCGTATAGGAGTAGCATGACTGCTTGGAAGGCGGTGAAGTGGAAGGTGGACGGCCCATCATAATGGTAATGGGGAACAAGTGGCAGTGACCGTTAGCTGGACAAAATTAAATGGGACCGGGTACCTGTGTATGAGTGTTGTTAAGAGGGGAGCGGAGCATGGCAGTAATGAGAGAAGCTTGAGAATGACGGCGTGACCAACCTGTGAACTTATGTGCTGAGTAAGCGGTAGCGCTGACCGAAGGTAAGGCCGGTGAGGAGGCTCAAGATATAACGAAACACAGTACACTCAACAATGTAACTGTCACGGTATTTGAAGACTCTCAGACTTAAGGTTTGGTAAAAACTTAACTTTATTGAAAAGTTAAGGCAATCCCCCATAGGGTATCAACATATATAACAATACAACAATAAATGACAAGAGAATAAATGACAATGGAGTAAACCAGCGTCCGCACGCTGGGACCAACAGAGTGAGCGCACCAGGTTAATGGAGTAAACCAGCGTCCGCACGCTGGGACCAACAGAGAGAGCGCACCAGGTTAATGGAGTAAACCAGCGTCCGCACGCTGGGACCAACAGAGTGATTGCAACCAGATAATGGAGTAAACCAGCGTCCGCACGCTAGGACCAACAGTATAGGTCGCTGGAGCGAGAAAGAACAATGTCGCCTAAGCGACAGCAGATAGAGCGAGAGTCCAGAGATCAAGCGGAGGATACACCGGAGCGAGCACAGTTGCACTGACAGATGACCGGAACTGCTGGAGCCACGGAAGAGACCGGAACCGGCTGGAGAGACTAGCAGGCAGGAGACTCAGGAACGATCAACTGGCGAGGTACTGGAACCCAGGAACACCAGAACAACGGACTACTGGAATACTGGAACACTGGTATATCAGGCCCAAAAGCCTGACAAGCAGGTCAGGTAAAGTGATGTCAGAAACACCACGAAAGGGCAACCTGGGAGTGCCCAAACTGGGTTTAAATAGGCTGAGTGAGGAGGGCTGATAACAGACAGCCAAAGAGGAACTCCAGCAAGTGATAGACACAGGATAGCACGAATCACGGGCACTGTGATAGTAACTAAGTATAAATATTAGGTAGAACGAGGAATCAGAACCCTGACACAATGAACGAAGTACGTAGAAAGATAGGAAGTGAAAGCAGGACCCTGAAAACGATAACTATGAATATATGATGTAAGATAATAGGTGGAATCAGGACACTGAAATAATGAAACTATATGTATGTATGTTAGGTAGAACTTGGAATCAGACAACAATATAATGTATGTTTGTCCGATAGGACGTTGAGTCAGCACGTGATACAATGTAACCATGTATGAATAACGAATGAAAATGCTATCAGGACAGTGATCTAACACAACAAAGTATGTCCGATAGAACATAGAAATGATAAAATACAACAAAGTGTGCATGTCAAACAGAACACTGAATCTGAAGATTGCAACAATAAAATGAAATATGTATGTCTGAGAGCCTGGAATCAGGACATTGATGTAGCAATGTATGTAAAGCAATGGAACATGAATCAGAACAGAGATGCAATGTAACCATACTGGGGCCAGTGGTAAAATGTAGTGATCAAGTATGTCTGTGTATAAGCCTTAGTTTCCTGATGTGGGGAAGCACTGGTATGTGAGTACCTTCGGTATCTGTGGTGGGGTAAGGTGTGTGGACCTTCGGCCCTTACAAAGAGGTTAGGAACTTGTGAGTGTGAACCACGGCCTATGTTGTAAGGTAAGGACTTGAGGTGACCTCCGGCCTCTGCGAAGAAGTAAGGTTCCTGACGGACAGGACATGGAATTGGGATAATGATATTACATAACAAAGTATGCATGGTGATAGGACATCAGAACGGTGATACAATATAACAATGTATGTATGAACAACGGAACATGGACTCAAGATCCTGAAACAGTGTAACAATGAATGTATGTACGATAGGACGTGTCACTAAAACAGTGTAACTATGCATGTATGTATGTATGTATGTACTATAGAATGTGGAATCAGGACACTGAAACAGTGTAACAATGAATGTATGTATGATAGGACGTGGTATCAGGACACTAAAACATTGTAATTATGTATGTATGTATATATGTACAGTATGTACTATAGAATGTGGAATCAGGACACTGAAACAGTGTAACAATGAATGTATGTACAATAAAACGTGACGTCAGGATACTGAAACAATGTAACTATGTATGATGGAACATGGAATCAGGACACTGAAACAGTGTAACAATGTATGTATGTATGATAGAATGTGGCCACAGGACACTGAAACAATGTAACTATGCATGTATGTACAATAGAAAGTGGAATAGGACACTGAAACAATGTAACTGTATATATGTACAATAAAACGTGGAATCAAAACACTGAAACGAAGTAACTATGTATGCATGTAGATAGGACGTGGAATCAGGACACTGAAACAATGTAGCTATGTATGCATGTAGATAGAAACGTGGAATGGAATCAGAACACCGAAACAATGTAACCTTGTAAACATGTTAGAACGTATAATCAGTATACTGAAACTATGCAACGATGAACATAAGTTAGAACGTGAAATCAGGACACTGATAGAATGAAACCAAGTACATATGCTGGAACGATGAATCATGGTACTGGACATTTGTTGCCGTGTACATATGCTAATGTAACCCTGTATACATGTTAGGATGTGAATCAGGAGACTGAAGCAACGTAACCACATACACGTGTTGGAACGTGGAATCAGGACACTGAATAACGTAACCATGCCCAAATGACAGAATGAGTAATCAGGACACTTAGTAATGAAATTATGTACCTAATTTAGGACGTGGAATAAGGACACTAACAATGTGACCATGTATGGATGAATTGAATCAGGACGCTGAAACAAATGTAACCGTGAATGAATGTATGATAGAAAGAGGTTGTTTTTTTTTTTGTTTGTTTGTTTGTTTTTAAAATGAGTGAGTGTGCAAGCGCGTGTCGCACTGCTCAACAATGAGATTGCGACACTAGGAGAGAGGAACAGCTAAGGAAATTTACCAAGCCAAGGCAAACTAAAATATGTATATACAGTAGGGATCAATGGTTCAATGGAGCGGTATGAAGCAAACCGGGGGGGCGGGAGTGAAATTTTTTTATTTTTTACAATTTTTTTTGAATGGGCACGTGCTGCCCGTAAGGAAGCATGCTGCTAGCTACCGTGAGCTAGTGTGCGAGGGGGAAAAAAGGGGGGAGAAGGGGGAATATGACAGAGCGATGCTACCTAAGCTGGATGTGCGAAGGGGAGGGGAAAAGGAGGAATGGAATGGTGAACGACGGTGAGATGCTACTGTGAGCTGCTATGCGAGGGGAGGGGGAAGGGTGAAAATGGACGTGGAGGAAACACGGGAGATGCTACCATGAAGTAGTTGTGCGAGAGTGAGGGGTAGGAAGGAAAAAAGTACGAGGTGGCAGGCGGAGAGATGCTGGAGAGTGGATGTGACAGCCGTTGGGAACGTGGCGGAAGGAAGTGTAGAAAGATAATGTAGCCCGTCCGAGTGAGAGGCGAGTTGAGGTAGCGGGGTGAGGTGCGGCGGAGGGAATGTGGAAGGACGACTGGAAGGAGCCAGGGATCGGTGCGAGGGAAAAAGGGAGAGCAGACAGACGGTAAGGGTATAAGAAAAACCTATGTGCAGGGGCACTGGGAGATGAGGGGATACTAAAAGTCTGGTGCTGGTCGTGGTAGCAGGGGAAAGTGGTAGCGGGAGAAAGTGAGGGGGCAGGCTAAGGGGGAGTTTGTGAAGTGAAGGAAAGGAGGTGTGCCGAGGGAATGCATGCGGTGAGCTGGGTAGTGGAGAGGGCCCGTGTGGCAGACTGAAGCTGGGTGTGCGATGGGATGGATTTGGACTTACAGTGACGAAGAATACTGGCTGGACGGCCATGTCGCCTGGTGCAGGAATGATAGCTGAGGACAGACGGAATGAGGAAGCTGATGGAACGGAGCGGGTTTGAGTGTTTAATGTAACGTAGACAGGTATCATATGGTGTGCGTAGAGCTCAACATGAATTGAGCTCCAGTGGGAAGGGCTGCTGCCCGTATTTAAGGGCTTGCAGCCCCTCCCACAAATACAGGTGTTACCACCTTAAACTAATGTTTTATTTAAAGGGATAGTAATGTCAGAAAAAAGTATTAACTACGTGGTAGATACAATTAAAAGAGAGTATTTGCACTTATTTGTATCTCTCAAACTGTTATGGTTTGAGAGATATAGGTAAATAAAGTACTCCGCTCCCTCACCTTTCTGCTTGACGAGCTGTAAAGCTGTCAGAAGCAGATTCTGGTTCCTGGGTCAGACGGCGGCTCTTCAGCAGCGCTGACATAGCGATACCTAAAGCTAAATACTTAAAGGGATAGTAATACTTCATTTTAACTTTATTTTATTTTGTAGGCATTAAAAAAAATGAAGAATGATATAAGTCTTATCTCTCAAACCTTTATGGTTTAAGAGATATTCACAAGCAAAGTTTCCCCTTCTGCCCCTTTTACCTAGTGTAAGCCATCTCTTCTCAGATGGGGAATCTGGTTGTAAGACAGATAACAGCAGGGGACAATCTTCTTACAATGAAAACCATGAAAGCCCTGCCCCCCTTAACAAGCTTTTCAGGTTTTTCCCTTATCTTAATTGAAGATTGTCTCTCTCTGCAGTCTATATGGGCACCTCCCTTCTGCTCTGGCTGAAAAGTGTTAGATCAGTAAAAGGGGCGGGAGGGGGACACTTTGTCATTGAATTACTCTTGAAGTACAACTCTGACAGAATTGAAATAACACTCTCCAAAGTCCAAATACTATGATGATTAATTAGAGCTGCTTTTATTATGAAACATTACTATCCCTTTAATCTGAACGGTGTACAACCTGGGCCTGGTTTGCAAGCAAATGTTGTAGACCATTCCGATTAAGTATTTATCTTTAGATAGCGTTATATTGGCACTGCTGAAGAGCCGTGTCTGGTCAAGCAACTAGAATCTGCTTCTGACAGCTTTACAGCTCGTCAAGCAGAAAGAGGGGGGAGAGGAGAACTTTATTTTCCTATATCTCTCAAACCATAACAGTTTGAGAGATACAAATAAGTGCAAGTACTCTCTTTGGTAAGCAATGTGTTGCATAAACCGCTGGAACTCAAAGGGTTAAATGTGCATAGAGCAGCCATTGCCCATGGGGATTAAGTCCTTTCACTACTTCAGGGATATTGAACACAATAATTGACAATGTTTTCCCTACATTTGTGTCAGTCAAAGGGTTAAGTTTTTCACAAAGACATGTCCATGTAGTGTAATGTGTTACATACTTCTTTGCAACTGAAGGAACCAAACATATTGGCCATTCTCCTGCTTTTCATTAAACCCCTTCGGTGCCAAACAGTTATCCAACACATTCCTCTGCATAGATACCTCTATGCCTCTGAAACACTGAAGCCTTTAACTGGTGCAAAAGTACATAAACCATTGTCAAGCAATGCAGTAAATACCCCTGAATCACTCAAATAACTTTATCACCACCTTTTGCTAAATTCTGTGTGTACATTGTTTGTTTGTTATTGAATATTTTTGTTAGTTTTATTCTGAATAAAACATAGAACAGTGTCATTTCATCAAAGAGAACTTGAGGTGACGTTAAAGGGGGGATATGGGTGGGGCTAGTTGTGAAAACTGGTGGTGAGTAACTTTTCAGTCCTGGCTAGTAGCTCAGGACTTGAAATTTTGAGCCCTGATACAAGGATACCCACTTAAACTTCCTAATAAAAGGCATTATTATATGTGAAGAAGATCTTCCTTTGTTAATGATACGTGAAGTGGCCTCATTGTCTTTCCTGAAACTTACCGTCTTACCTGTCCATAAATGACCCCATGTAATGACTGCTGCCACAACTGGATGTAACTCAAAAAGCGGGGACATAATCCTGAACTTGACTAGCTTAAGGACATCCAAAAGCCATGCCTCAGCCATCCAATGATCATTATGTATGGCTGCAAACCCTCCGGGAGCCACCTCATTGGTGGTGACCATGGGTGATGAGGGGGAGGCCCTAGGGATAAACATGGAGCAACCGTTCCATGATCTGAGAAAACGGGCCCACATATCCAGATCTGCCTTAGAAGCAGCATTAAGGTATACCAAGCTACCCGCCTCAGAATTCCCAGAGAGCAGACACAGCAAGTGTGAGATAAAAGAATGACCCTGCGGTATGATCCTAGTAGCGAAGTTCAGAGTACCCAGAAGTGACTGCAGTTCTATTCCCTGACAGGAATCCCTTGCAGTAAACTCAGCAAGCATACCTTGGATATGCGACAGCTTCTTATCACGGTGCCCGTGCTCCTGGTTGCAGGAGGTGACATTCTGACTGTCTATTTTCCTTATCTTCTGTCTGATTGGTCAGTATCCTTGTCGCCGCCCAGTGACACCCTTTATAACCCCTGTCATGTCATCAATATGTTGCCCTTTCGTGGTGTACTAGTTCCTGACTTATGCTCCATGACTGCTGTTCGTGTATGACCTGGCCTGCCTGACGACATTCCTGAAGTTTGCTGTTCTTCTCCGGTTTCCGTTGCTGATCATATCTGGCTGAGGACCCGCTTCCGTTGCTGACTGTATCTGGCTGAGGACCCGCTTCCATTGCTGACCGTATCTGGCTGAGAACCCGCTTCCGTTACTGACCGTATCTAGCTGAGCTCCCGCTCTGTGCAGATCGTATCTGGCTGCTAACCCGCTCCACTGCTGAACATTCCTGGCTGACTCGTTGCTACATTGCCAACAGTGTCTAGCATATTGTCAGTACATCTATCCTACCGCTTACTTGCCTCCGTTACTTGCGCTAGACTTCCTGTGGCATTGCCGTTATCTAGTTAGTTGCACCGCGTGGCGCTATTACTTTGTCGACCGGCTGCTAGCATTCGTGCTGTAGCTACTCTCTGACCGCCATTGGCGGTGTGCACACGCGAAGTACCGGTACAGTGTTCTGCACTGACTGAGTTACTCTGATCTCTCTGTGTCCACCTCCCTACAGCGCTGGGCTCACCCTTTTTGGGAGTTGCAGATACATAGGGCGTTACCTATTGACCCTTGCGTGCCTGGTCTCTCCAGGTAGAGTCGTGCTTATTCCACTCTGCAGTAGCCTTGGGCTCTAGAGCCAGCGTTGCGCTATTACCATCCTCTGTGGAGGGGACACTGGTTGCCTAGCTAAATCCCACTGTGTTACGATCCACCCCTAGAGTTCTAGGGTCCGCTTGAGAGTTGTCCCGGTCCATCGGCATCCTGTGCCAGGGACAGTGTTGCCTAGATCCGTTGGGTTCAGTGTTGCCCAGGCATCTGGGCTGTGCCAGCCGTGTTGCCTCGTCCTCTGGGTTCTGTTCCTCTCAGGCATCTGGGTGGTGCCAATCACTTCCTCCTGGACCATCTGTGCCAAGGTCCTGTGGTCAGTACTCGGACTGTGTTACCCGCCACCTGTTCAGCTCCAATCAGAACCTTCTTACCAGTGATTGTATTATTCATACAATTGTACTTATCACTATTTGCTAGTCCTGTAATACCTGTCTATATTGCTGTCCTGTTGGTTTGGGCCTAAGGCCTATTTACGTGTGTGACCTTATTTTCAATAAAGTCATTTTAACCTTATCAGTCTGGTCTGAGTGTTCATCAAAAACCGTGACAGTACGAAAGGGCCAATGACCTCAGATGGTTCTGGTGAAGGTAGCTCGGCGACTATCCATTGGAGAATGGATATGTATGAACAACGTCTTGATCAGCTGTGAGTGGCGGTGCAAACGATTTTAGAGCGGACCGTGCACTTGGACAAACCAGTACCAGCCTCGGTGGCCACCCCGGTTCAGGCACCGACGGTCCAGATCCTAAATGCTAACCAGCAATATAAGGGGCTTTCTGCTACAGCTCCCCTACCACTAAGATACGATGGAGAACCTACCCTATGCTGGGGTTTTCTCAATCAGTTAGAATTTTTTTTGGAACTAGCCTTAGCCTGGGCAAACCCTATATGGGAAACTGCAAAACCTATTACTGCCAATTTCAGTGAATTTGTGAGGGCCTTTCGTAGCGTGTTTGAGGTGCCTGGGCGCAACATCTCGGCTGCTAAACAAATTATGTGCATCCAACAGGGCAATCATTCTGTGGCTGATTACTCCATAGAATTTCGCACCTCGGCGGCCGAGGTTGCATGGAACGTTGAAGCTCTTGTAGCAGCATTTTC
Organism: Rhinophrynus dorsalis; assembly: GCA_037306005.1. Lineage (NCBI taxonomy): Eukaryota > Metazoa > Chordata > Amphibia > Anura > Rhinophrynidae > Rhinophrynus > Rhinophrynus dorsalis. Next base: position 175,989,173 of record CM074724.1, on the reverse strand, counting down.
ACAAGGTCTAAATGACCGTATCAAAGATGAGATCGTAGCTCGAGAGCTGCCTGTCACACTGGACAAATTCATAGAATTTGTAAACCTTATTGATATGCCAAGGTCGTCCGCAGGGCTTTGGCACAAGAATGAGCTCACACTTGCTGCGTAGTTGTCCCATACGGCCGGAAAACGCACGCACCTAGGTTTCCTAAGGGGACAGGTCCTTCCAAACCTGTGGTCGAGGTAGTAATTTCCGGTGCCAGCCTCTCCTGTACCGTATCCGCTCTGATTGACTCTGGAGCAGCTGGTATATTTTATGGACAAAGAATTTGCCGTATCTCATAATATTCCATTGGTCGAGTTGGTCAACCCTATGCTAATTGAGGCTATTGACGGGCGACCTTCGCTACCTCCCCAGGTCACCCACGAGACTTGCCCACTCTCTGTGCAAACTGGAGCACTACATTGTGAGACCCTGTTGTTTCAGATTATTCAGTTACCCCATTATGCGGTTATTTTAGGGTTTCCATGGTTACAAACCCATAACCCTAGAATTAATTGGGCCTCTTGCGAGATTATGGCCTGGTCTGACTATTGTATGAGCCATTGTTTACAACAACCTACCAGGATTATGTGTACCTCTCCCTCATTACAGCATGAATACCAGTCCTTCAGCGATGTGTTTAGCAAGGGAGAGGCTAGCACTTTGCCCCCACATCGAGCATACGACTGTGCTATTGATATTGCACCTGGTGCAGTGCCCCCCAGGGGTAGAATATATCCTCTCTCTTGCGAGGAAAACAGGGCAATGGAAGAATACATTGCTGATGCCTTGGCTCAGGGCATTATTCGCAAGTCATCCTCGCCTGCGGGGGCTGGATTTTTTTTCCTTAAGAAGAAGTCTGGTGAATTAAGTCCTTGCATCGATTATAGAGGGATCAATAAGCTGATGATTAAAAGTGCTTATCCGATTCCACTCATCACCGAGCTGTTTGACCGTCTGAAGGGTGCTACTATCTTCAGGAAACTGGATCTAAGGGCTGCTTATAATCTTGTTCGTATTAAAGAGGGTGATGAGTGGAAAACCACGTTCAATACGCATATTGGTCATTACGAATACCTAGTAATGCCATTTGGGCTGTGCAATGCCCCAGCTGTGTTCCAAGATTTGATTAATGATGTTCTCCGAGATTTGTTGCACTCTTGTGTAGTAGTCTATTTAGACGACATTTTAATTTATTTCCCTGATTTGGAGACTCATCGTATTTATGTGGCCACTGTACTTCAAAAACTATGGTGCCCTTCCGGGGTTACGTCATTTCGAAACAGGGCATTTCCATGGACAAAGAAAAGTTGTCTGCGGTGCTGCGTTGGCCTCGTCCCAAGGGTCTCAAGGCCATCCAGAGGTTTCTTGGCTTTGCCAATTATTAACGTAAATGTATCCGTGACTTCTCTATCATTGTCAAGCCTCTCACGGATCTGGCGCACAAAGGGGCCAAGGTGTCTGAGTGGTCAAAGGAGGCTGAGGAGGCCTTTGAGGCATTGAAAGTGGCATTTGCTTCAGCAACAGTTCTGGCTCATCCTAAGGCCGACCTACCATATATTCTGGAGGTAGATGCTTCTGATACAGGCGTAGGAGCTGTACTATCCCAAAAGTCTGAGCCTGGTCAGGTACCTAAGCCATGTGGTTTCTTTTTGAAAAAACTGACCAAGGCACAATCTGTATACGAGATTGGGGACTGTGAATTATTGGCAATTATCCTGGCCCTACATGAATGGCGTCACCTGTCGGACCAGGGCTCCGATTCTGATTTTGACCGACCACAAAAATCTATTATATTTATCAGAAGCGAAGAGATTGTCACCAAGACAAGCGAGATGGGCACTCTTCCTTTCCCGGTTCATTTTTGTGGTATCCTATTTGCCCGGTTCCAAGAACATGTGGGCCGATGCTTTGTACAGACAACATGAGTCCGAAATTGATGTTGATGTACAGCCAGTACCCATTATATCTCCTGACTGAATTCTGGCTACCCTACAGACAAGCATCACTTCCCCTCTGGGTCAGCAGATTATGGCTACTCAGAATGAATCCCCTCCAGAAAAACCCATGGGCCAATGTGTTGTGTCTGAGGCCTTTCGGACAAAATTATTGGAGACCTACCATGCGTCTCAAGCAGCAGGGCATGTAGGAAAAAATCAATTGTTCTGGTGGCCCACACTGAGGGAGGATTGCGCTAATTTCACAGCAGCTTGTACGGTGTGTGCACGTTCTAAGTCTCCAAGACACCTGCCTGTGGGCCTGCTACAGCCTGTACCTAATGGCGACCGACCTTGGTCGCATGTGTCCATTGATTTCTTGGGAGAACTACCTGCTTCTAATGGCTATATGTATATTTTGATGGTGGTTGACAGATTTTCTAAAATGGCACATTTTGTGCCTCTACCAGGTCTGCCTTCCGCAAAGGAGTTGGCGGTAGTCTTCGCCAAAGAAGTATTTAGACTCCAAGGTGTCCCTAAGGTGCTCGATTCGGACCGTGTCAGTCAATTCATTTTGAGATTTTGGAAGGCATTCTGTAGACAGATGGGCATTCAGTTGTCCTACTCATCTGCATACCACCCATAAACGAATGGTGCTGAAGAACGATCTAACCAGGGGCTTGAACAGTTCATTCATTGCTTTGTATCCAACCACCATGACAATTGGGCTGAGTTGCTACCCTGGGCTGAGTTTGCCATCAATACTTCATCCGGAAGCTCACCCTTTCTTGTCAATTATGGGTTTCAGCCATCCTTGCTTCCAGATGCCTTTCAGGCACAGCAGATGCCAGTTCTGGATGTACATTTACGACAACTCCACTCCAAGTGGGTACAAGTTCAAAACTCGTTACGTAAGTCCTTTCAACGCTACCAACGACATGCCAGCAACAGGAGGTTGCCGGCTCCTGTCTTCCAGGTTGGGGATCGTGTGTGGCTGTCTTCCAGAAACCTGAATTTACAGACCCCTTGTCATAAATTTGTTCCACACTTTATTGGTCCGTTCAAAGTCCTTCGGAGGTTCAACCCATGTTTCATACGCTTTGGAACTCCCCGCAAACATGCGGATTCATAATGTTTTTCACGTATCTTTACTCAAACCTCTGACTTGCAATCGCTATACCACTGCTCTGGTGGTTCCTGCTCCTGTCCACATTGACAACCACGATGAGTATGAGGTTCAAAGTATCTTGGATTCTCGCACAGTGCATGGTCAGATTCAGTACTTGGTGCATTGGAAAGGCTATGGGCCGGAAGAACGTTCTTGGGTTTCACATTCTGATATCCATGCACCTCTATTGTTGTGTAGATTCCATGCCAAATTTCCGTCTAAGCCGTTCCTTCTCTGTGGGGAGCAGGTCGTTATGAGGGGGTACTATCACGGTGCCCATGCTCCTGGTTGTAGGCGGCGACATTCTGACTATTTTCCTTATCTTCTGTCTGATTGGTCAGTATCCTTGTCACTGACCAGTGACAGCCTTTATAACCCCTGTCATGTCATCATTATGTTGCCCTTTCATGGTGTACTAGTTCCTGACTTATGCTCCATGACTGCTGTTCGTGTATGACCTGGCATGCCTGACGGCGTTCCTGAAGTTTGCTGTTCTTCTCCGGTTTCCGTTGCTGACCATATCTGGCTGAGGACCCGCTTCCGTTGCTGACCGTATCTGGCTGAGAACCCGCTTCAGTTACTGAGGTAAACTAGCCTCCATGTTTACTGAATCCAACTGAATACCCCCCAAAAAAATCTTAGTGACAGGCCCAATGGACTTATGATGAGCTACTGGAATGTTGAGAGTAGAGAATAACTGCGCTAACTTCCCCAACCCAACCGGGGTAAGGTACGGGGGTTCGATTATCAAAAGTCATCCAAGTAATGAATTACATGATGACAATGATGTAAATTCAAAAGCATCCAACACAAGGTGTCGGCAAAAATGACAAATAACTTTGGACTACTCTTAGCCCCGAATGTCAGCCTAGTGGAAAAATAATAAAGCTCCCTCCATTTAATACCATGTAAGTTCCATAGTGATGAGTGTAGTGGTAAAAGTTTAAATGCATCCACTATGTCTGCTTTTCTCAGCCAGCAACAAACCCATGTCTGCATGATTAAATGAATGGCATCATCCACTGAAGAATATTGTAAAGAAAATTCTTCCTCTGGAATTATGGAGTTTAGACTTGGGGTGGAAATGGAATGAGGCTCTGACAAGTCATAAATTAATCGGGTTTTATTGGAGAACTTGCTATAGGCCAATCCAATAGGATTCATTCTCCAGGGAGAAAAGGTGGGAGAAACAAAAGGTCCTATAACATACCCCTTCTCTACTTCCAGCTTGACCAACCTATCAACCTCCCCAGGGTCATGACTAGCAGATAATAAGTTGGGACGTTCAATGGTACCTCTAGGTAAGGTTAATAATCATGAATGAAAACCTTCAGTAAAACCTAAAACCAAAAATTCAACCAAGCCTAGGGAGGGGTGTGATGCTAGACAAGATTTAAGTTTGGGAATATGGACCCCGTCTAGTCAGGACTTAAGGTACAGTCTTTGCAGGCAAATGAACCTAGGATGAGCCCTCTGACATACAGGGCATAAATGTACTAGCCGACAAGCATTAAAAGTGCAACCATTGTAATTGTAGTTATTGCAGATTTGTGATTTGCCGAAGTAAACAATCAGTCGGCCCATATGATCGAACTTGAGGGGGGATGGAGAGACCGACTGCGGCCCTGACTGGGCTCCCATCTGACTAGGATTGGCGTTAAGGTAAGTCGAACTTGGGCACAAGCCGGTGGTGTGTTCAGCCGACTGGCACACGGAGCAAACGGGAGAATGTAACCCAGCAAAATTTCTGCAAAATAACTCTGTGTCCAGCTGGCTCCAGTCTAAAGTGATATTAAATTGAGCCAAGGTGGCCACTGTTTTTGCCGAAAAAGACCTATGGTAGTCATAAAAAGTATAACCACCATACTTATACCCAAGCTCGACTACCCTATAGAGATACAGGTCTAGTTCTTTGCTAAGGTGCACTGCACATTCCACATCCTGATAAACACTAAACACTAATACAAATTCAGTGACAGATAGCTTTTTGCTTAGTCTGGGATCCTTAGCCTTCAATACCACAGACACTTGATCACAAGCAAACAATCTGTTCTCCACGTAATCCTGGGAGGATATGAGCAGAGCTACTAAATTGACATCCTTTCCCGCTAAGGTCTCTTTTTTGAGATGTCCTGAAATGTAATGTGCTGGGGTAATGGCTGGGGCTAATCTTCCTGTCGCCAGAGTACTCGACTGGCTGTGATCTATGACTGGACAAACCATCTGACTACTATGCTGACCTGAAGGTGATGTACTCCACCAATTCTGAGTGAGATTGAGACAAGGATGGGGTTGGACTCAAGCTAGAACTAGGCCTGGGAATATTGACTGAGGTGACAGTAGCTTGTATAATTCAGCTTTACATGCTGAAGCTGAATAGGGGATTACCCTTAGCTGAAGCACTCAAATGATCTTAGCCACTGTCCATGAGGACCATGTAATGAGGGGGATGACTGTTCAGATACAGGTCCTGGATTCTCCTGTATGTTGGTCACCTCGTCTTGCTCAGATCTGACAGACATGCTATCACAGTGCCCGACATTGTTATGTCAGGGCTACTTCCTGATTCTCGTATATATTGGCTACTGCGGTTTTACTCCGCCCAGTCCTAGCCCTTATATACTGAGCCCTGTCACTTCAGCGGTGCCCTTTCGTGGTGTTCCAGTTGCCAGTGTTGTCTCTAATATTCGTGTGTATTCTGTGTATGACCCAGACTGCCTGACTACTCTGCCTGATCGTTCCTGCTCTGTGTACCGACTCGGATTGGCTGATGTTCCTGCTCTGTGTACCGACCCGGCACGGCTGATGTTCCTGCTCTGTGTACCGACTCAGATTGGCTGACGTTCCTGCTCTGTGTACCGACCCGGCCCGGCTGACATTCCTGCTCTGTGTACCGACTTGGTACTACATTCTGTTCTGCCTGTGTTTAGTTTGGAGGGCTTCCTTCCGGTGCAGATTACTGTCTCTGACAGCTACTGGTTGCCTCCGGTCTACACTGCTCAGCAGTACTGTTCCGTGACCCTGCCTTCTCATTGCGCTAATATACCTCTACTTCGGTATCCGTTCCGTTGTTTGCACCCGGTACACTTGACCTGTCCACTTGCTATTCCGAGGTTGGGTTCTCTCTGGGTGCCTCGGTCAGTTGCCACTGCTTGCCAGTTCTATCCATGTTTGAGCGTTCAGTTACCCGTCACGGGTTGGTGCTATAGCGCTTCAGGGTCACAGATGTTCTGGGAATCCTCCCTGAAATAGTGTCTGGCAGTATTGTGTATCCTCACTATTCAGGCAGTCCTGCCTTTGTGGTCTACAGAACCCTACAGCCAGTGGCCTCCGATAAGGCTGATAGGGCATCTGTCCGCTGGTCTCCTCACCTAAGCCTCCATTTGGCTTTGTTGCCTAGTCTCACTCTTACTATCCTGTGGGATAGTATTGGCCTCCATTCTGTCCTTTACCTGTGGCTTATAGCTTGGGCTAACTCCTGCGTAGGGAGCCTCCGTTATCTATACACTACTAGGGCCTGTCGGCCTCCCATGGCCTAGTAGTATACCTGCTTGCTCTTCCAGAATCACATGAACTGTGACCTGACCTGTGTCAGTATTGCACCTTTGGTGCCTACTGGATCTGAGTGGGTTACTTTATCCTGGTGACCTGACCTGTGTCAGTCTCGTACATCTGTACCATAACCTTCCATGTCTGAGTGTCCTTAAAACCGTAACACATGCTTCTTAATGTTCTTGTCCTACAAAATAGATAAAGAAAAACTGAAAGATAACCAAGCTTATTGCTGTTGGTCACCTGAGTATGCTTACTAATGAATAAGATAGCAAAGATAGTAAAGATGACGCCCTTGCTAGGAAACAATAGTGGCAGGTACTAACTATGAAAGGGGGCCGATGGGCGTATTGCCTATGTGGCGGATCCGATCGCGAGCCTGGCGGTGACTTCTGACTACCGAGAAGGAAACGTGACTAATTATTGGCCGGGTAAGTGAAGCCCTAAAGAGTAAAAAGAATGGAGGAGGTGTTTAACTATGATTTGGCCAGAGGGTGAATGATTGAAAATAGGGAATATCTACCCCTCCAAGCCTCAACTAATAAGCAGGGACCGGAAGACTTTACGGAAAATAATAAACTGCTAACTGCTATTAAGCTAAAGGGGTGAGCAGAAGAGGGAATTGATAAGACAATAACCAACCTGTATGTGACATGACACAAGAAAAAAGGAATACAGTCCCCCCTGGATCGAAAAAGAGAAACAAACTATGAGACCCACCCCCAATACCCTGCCTGATTAATTGTAACAACATCCCCATGATAGAAGAAGAACAAAGAGGTTGCTCTTTTGAATAAGCACACCCACTCCCTTTAAGGGGAGTGAACCTCCCCCAGTTTGACAACCTGAAGGACCCCCCCTCATAAGAACCAAGCTATTCCCAAAACTTCACTATACCTTAATCCTGTAGCTACTTAACCTTCTGTAATGAAAAAGGAATCCTCACGAGTCTTGAACTCTCTATACTGTATATGTATATCCTGAATATAGATCCAACCTGAACAATCTGAACAAATAGAAATATAATTCTCATACCACAATGAGGCCCTACCCCTACCCCCTCCCAACCATTCCCCCCAACAAAGGGCCGTATATTATAGTTAAATAATGTAATAGTGATGGGGAAAGTAGATTAACCCCCTGGGTGCCAGCAAGGTCTCCAGCACATCCTAAGCATTATATTAGAAAACTTGACCTGCGCCCAATGTGTTGATGTGGTATATGGGTCTAATAGGGTGTGGTAAACAAACTAGAAAGGACTAGATGCTTCTGTACCCAAAGCCTCCATTCCCTTGCCCCTGTGGATTCCGGAGAATGGCCAATGCATGCCCAGCCCGCACCTTCCCCATACTACCCTCAGCACTATACGCCATGTGCGATTAATGGTAGCATCACTAAACCCCCCCCCGACTGCTAAAGGACTACCCTATGTATATAGCATCCATAGAGCAAACATGTGACCCCACGGAAACTGACGTCCTCCCAACAACTGCTAGCGGATTGTACATGATACCACATTCGAATTATAGTAAGTACCTGCAATTGATGCCTAAATGAATAAGTGGAACATACAACAGGGAACAAAAATAACTTACAGATGAATAAACCCAGTTATGGAGTGACCGGGATGCTGTACTGTAGCAGTCCTATACTTGGTGTCATAACCCGTACCTGACAACACATACATAATATAGCGTGATTGTTGTAGATGAGACAAAACGAATCCCATATACAAAGATAATGGTATATGTACAAGTAACTAAGGCTGATATACAAAACCTGAAATGAAACTTCCAAGTACCCTTCACCGTGCTGGTAAGCCCCAATACCTCCTGAAAAGAGCTGACCGTCGAGTGATGGTTGTTTGCACGCTGTCGCCTACTGATGACTCGTAGTTATCACGAGCATGGAGTAACTGTAATGGTTAGGCCCATGAAACGCTGCTATCTGGAGCTGTAGAACCCCAGGTATAAGAGTCGACACCTAGTCCTCCCACAAACCCAGGCTAATCAATAGTCTTACACAAAAACAGAAGCTCTAATTAATCTTCATAGTATTTGAGCCATAGAGAGTGTTATTTCAATACTGCCCCTTTTACCTAGTGTAAGCCATCTTCCCTCAGATGTGGAATCTGGTCTTAAGACCAGACAGCTCACAGCAAGGGACAATCTTCTTACTGTGAGAACAATGAAAACCCTACTCCCTTTGGCAGGTTTTTCTCTTATGTTAATTGAAGATTGTCCCTCTCTGCAAGCCATCTGGACACCACCTTTCTGTTCTGAGCTGTGCGGTGTTACATCAGTAATTACTCTTGAACTACATCTCTCAGTATTGAAATAACACTCTCCATGGCTAATATACTATGAAGATTAATTGGAGCTGCTTTTATTTTGAAACATTACTATCCCTTTAAGGACGGTCCTGAAACGTATTGGAATTCTGGAATGACAGTGCGGCTGCACGCTGCTCTGCCATCCCAGAATACTTTGCTGCAGAAAAATGCTGCCCATGTGCCGGATCGGATAGTCGTTACGGGGGTTAATGCAGTAGGCTTCCCCTCCTGCAAGTGATCCTCAGATTTATCACTTTACATGAACACGGTGCTAATGCTGAAGGTTGCTGTGGCCCTTCGGGTGGATAAAAGCCTGGACTCCTCTTTGAAGATTAATTTTGCGGCCCCTGGTGCCACCTTATGTCCTGCTTTTTTCTGGTTAACTAGGGCCATGGCTATCTGGATTGATCAATTTTTGGATGCCATTCAAGGGGGGCTGCTACTAAGGAAGGCCTGGTACTATTGCTTCCAAGGTACTTGAAGCTAATGCTCATCTTGCTGAAGTGGCCTTTGATTCCACATGTTCTCTGGCAAAGCCTCTGTCTTGTCTGTGGCTGTGTTCCAGTCTGTAGAGCTTAAGATCTGGTTAGCTGACCAGTCTTTTGTTGGCAAACAGTTGTTTGGCCTTCAAATGGAGAAAGTTATCAATCATGCCACTGGAGGCAACATTACTTTATTGCCTCAGGTTATGTCTAAGCCTGCCCTTTTACATTGAAGACATGTGGGTTTTCGTTAACCCCACCTGTTTGGGTTTACACCTAAGATACCACTTCCCCAGGCTGCACAAGTGCATCTTCCACAAAACCCAAGCAGGTTTCATCTGGCAAGAATTAAGGAACTAAAGAGAGAAACAAAGAGGAAGTCCCTTATCAGAATCAACCCTTAAATCCGAATTAAAAAACAAAATCATAGATCCACATTATATAAAACTATATTACAAGCCTTCATCCACCCATTATGTTAATGCAGCTCCAAACCACAAATGCCACCATCTAGCAAACATTGTCCTACAATAATAGTCCTACTAGCCAATTCCCAGTTTTAATCCAAAATATGAATCATATTGAATTGTGATTTGAAAGCTAAGATGTTTGCTAATAATAGTTTATAAATGAAGGGATAGTCTAAAACATTGGCACAGTTAAGCACAAGGAGTAAAGAACACCCACACTTTTATGATCATGGCTACTGCCATGAATTTCTTATCAGACTTGTAGATTAATTTTCAGAATGAGTGTAATTGAATTCACTACTGTATGTGATATTTCCCCCAAACAAAGATATAAACAAAAGTGGAATACAAATTCAAACATATAGTGTAAGACCAATACTTATATACTCCTTCTCAGATAATTTGGATAGATATATTTGCTTATTTGTGAATTCATTTTTTGGAATAGCAATTCTATACTGATATATATCTACATATGATCTGCTGCTAATATCTAATAAATACAGTAATTTTATTACTTATAGCATGTCGATTTTATATTCCAAAATGAATCAGTCTAACTAATGCCATCAAAAATCATTAGGTAGGGAGTGCAATTTCACAGTCACAACGGATGGATGCATTTCTTGGAGGCTCTTGCATCCTTGCCTAAATCTGCAGCTATCCAATCATTAAAAAGGCTCCAAACACTTACTTACTCCTATAGTGAAAAATAAAAAAGATAAAAGAGCACACACACTCTAAATGTAAGAGTTTCAAAAAATATATATATGTGCATTGTGCCACCTTCACCATACCCATTAGGTGGGGGCTCACTGGAAAAAGAGGCTATAATGGCCTCTCGTAGTATGCACATATCAAGTTTGTCACCAGGTAATCTTTCATTAGCGTCTTCAACTCTATGAAGCCTCAGTTTTCACAAATAACAGAAATGATAAAGAAAACACTCTTTCAGTGTAGCGTTTCCATATACATCCACCACCACATACTCACATATTCCAGAGACTTTTCACTGTATCAAGTGGTACTCTGCAATGCCTGGAATAAGCCCCAGGCCAAGTTTTCTATCAGGAAAACTGGAACCACCTTTTCTTGTAAGAATGAATCCAGTTGTTACAGTTTTCCTGACAGAAATGTTGGCCTGGGGCTTATTTATTCTAGACATTGCGGGGTACCACTTGAGATGGTGAAAGGTCTCTGGAATATGAGAGTATACCATTTAATGAGGGTGCTAAGTGGTGGCGGGTGTATGCAGAAACACTTCACCTAGCTATCACACCTCCTATCTGTTCCTCAATTTTGCTGAGATCTTAAGGTTGTGGTCTACCTCTAGCGTGGAGCAGTGGCCTTAATTTCCTTGCCTGGTGGATGGAAACAAGTGATCCCACTCATGTGATCTGGTGGTGCGGCCTAAGCCTGAACTGGTGGGAATTGCTGAATCAGTCACATCCATTCCTTTGCCAGTTTGCCCTTTCATGTTTAGTTTGGAAAACGCATTCCAGGCAAGTGGATTTAATCATTATATGTACATTACAACCATGTACCTACCCTCCTGATAGTTGGCTGATACACAAAAAACCCAGAAGCAAATGTTTCTATACATAACACCTCAGTGACAACACAAATGATACTGGCTTTTCAATACCCTTCATTTTTCTCAAAGGGTATTAAAGTTATAGTAATGTTTCAGAAAAACAGTAGCTCCAATTAATCTTCATAGTATTCGGGCCATGGAAAGTGTTATTTCAGTACTGTCAGAGTTGTAGTTCAAGAGTAATTGAATAATAAAGTATCCCACTCCTGCCCCTTTTACCTAGTGTAAGCCACCTCCGCTCAGATGTGGAATCTGGTCTCTTGACCAGACAGCTCACAGCAAAGGACAATCTTCTTACTATGAGCATAAGGGAAACCCTGCCCCCTTTTTTTTTTTTTTTTTTTCGTTTCAAAAGCTTTATTGAAATAAATGAAAATGATACACGCAATATAGGAGCAGAATAAGCATTACAAAAGCAATGGCATAATTACGTAAATGTCTCAGTACAATAAATAATATATGAAAGATATAGGGAGCGAAGTCCATGAAAAAGTCCTTTGTAGGCTACAAAAGGAGGAAATTCAAATACCAAACAGTATAGCTCATAGATATATATAACATACCCTACTGGATTAAACATAGAACATAGCAGTAATAGAATTATAAGATGTGAATAAGTCAAAGCCGTTATCTAATCAGTGAAATTTGAAAAATATTAAATATTTGTAAGTGAGTCAAGCTATAAGATAAACACAATAGGAAATAGACTATAATGCAAACATACATCAAGGCATTAGAGAGTAAGAAGAATATATAGGAAGTGAGAGCAAATATATATAAGACTCAGGCAAGAGAGCATAAAATTGTAAAGAAATAAACAAAGCCAGAGTACAGAAAATTGAGAAGAAGACAAAAGGAAGAGAAAGGAAAAGGAGCAAGCACTAAATATGCTCCAGGTAGAAGAGCAATGAAATAACAAGAGAGAGTAAACAGAGCCTGAAGTCAGAAAGGTAATCAGATGTGTAGTTTCTATCGGACAAAATTATCCAGGTAGAACATTAATATAGCTGATGAAAGCAGCGATAAGCTGAAAGTGAAAGAAAAAGGAGGGAGGGAAAATACAGGGAAAGGAAAAAAAAAAGTATATATTAACACATACTCACACAGAATCAGGAGAGGGATGGGATGTCAAAAGGGCAAGCAATATAAATAAGATACTAATACGTCAGCTCAAAAGACTACCCCAGAAATCCCCCAACAGACGGTATAGGTGGTAGACATTCATAAGGGAAACAGCCAACTAAGTCATCTTAATGCAACAAGAAAAACATGCCTACCAGAGTCCATGAAAAAATTAGAAGCAGTTTAAAGAACTAAACATCCCCAACAGCTCTCATCCAGGGGCCCCACACCTCCAAAAAAAAAGGGAAGGTGTGTGTAGGCAAGGCATGAATTTTTTCCATAGAGAGAAGACGGTTCAAAGAAGATTTCCATTCCCGCAAAGAAGGAGGAGCCTCCTTCTTCCAATGGAGTGGAACCATAGCTTTCACAACATTGAGAAGTGAAGATAGCAACTTAGTTGCAGGATCTTTACCAGTCTTGGCCAAAAGAGCATGGAAAAATAATACATTAAACGGCTCCCAAATCACCTGAGATTTAAGTGTATCTCGAATAAAATCAAAGATCTCACCCCAAAAGGAAGATATCTTCGAGCAAAACCACCATATATGAGCTGCCGTACCCACCGCTAGTCCACACCTCCAGCATTGAGAAGACGTGCCTAGGTACATCTTCGCAAGTTTCTCTGGAGTGCAGTACCAGTGCGTAAGAAGTCTGAAATTTAATTCCTGATGTGGCGTATCCCTAGATGAACATAGAAGTTTAGCAGCTACAGAGTACCATTTATCCAGGTCCCAGGTGAAAGCGAGATCCTTTTCCCACTTACTATAGAACCAGGGTTTATCTCTCTCTATAGGCGTGCTTATGAAGGAATACAGTTTTGAAACTGTCCGTTTTTGTAGGTTGCCTGAGGTAAGAGCATTCTCAAAAGTCGTGAGAGGACGAGATTCATAACCTAGACTGCCCAACGATAAAGCAAAATGTTGTAATTGCAGATATTCCCAGGTTGAGAGCTTCACAGGTCGCAACCGCTGCTCTAATTCACCAAATGGAAGAAGGGTGCCATCTGGCATTAATGTTAGTGAAGTATGAATACCTCTAAGTTTCCATTTTAGAAAAGCAGAACCAAGCCATCCTGGGGGAAAGTCCGGATGGCCACAAACAGAGAGGCAGGGAGAGGGGTAAGGAGCCAGCACAGTCGGACCAGCAGCACGGCGCCAGACATCAAAAAGGTGACTAAGGATTGGATGAGAATGAAAGGGTGGAAAAGAGGAGTACTTCGAAGACCATAAAATACCAGAAACTGAGGGCAAAGAGATATCCAGGAGAGCCGCCGTAACCCACTCTAGGGATGCCTGGTTATAACAATCCACCAATTTTTTCAAATTCGTTGCGAAATACACCCATTTCACATATGGTAAGCCCATTCCTCCTCTGTGTCTGGGGTAGCTGAGTTCCACTACAGAAAGACGTGGATGTTTACCCGCCCAGAAAAAAGTAGTCAGCAATGATTGAAAAGCTCTCAGTGATGTAGTGGAAAAACGGAGAGGGATACATTTAAACAAGTATGACAATTTTGGCAAGATTAGCATTTTCACAATATTTATCCTGCCAAACCTTGAAATAGGCAAAGACCTCCATGACTCCAAATCGTCAGTGATGGATCTCAACAGTCTAGAAGTATTCAAATGAACCAAAGTACACAAATCTGAAGATAAGAGGATCCCAAGGTAAGATATGTTATCCAGGGCCCAAGAAAAGGGGAATTTACTGCGCAAAGTTCGCAAGACTGGAGCTGGGACTCCCACCAGTAGAATTTCCGTTTTAGAGAAATTGATCTTAAACTGAGAGATCGCACTAAAGTCATCCAGTATTCGAATCAAAGAAGGTAAAGATATCGATGGATCAGCTATAGTAAAAAGCATGTTGTCCGCGAAACTTGCTACCTTGGAGACTGAAAAAGACATAGGGATGCCCGAAATAGAAGGAGTAGCCCTAACCAATGAAAGCAGTGGTTCCAGGACTAAGATAAAGATGAGAGGAGATAGGGGGCATCCTTGTCTAGTGCCATTCCGTATCAGAAACAGCGCAGACAGGTAACCGTTCACCATGACTCGAGCCGAAGGTTCCGTATATAAACTTAGAACAGAGTGGAGACCCAACGGGCCCAACCCCAAGTATTCAAGCAAAATCCGTAGAAATGGCCAACTGACCCTGTCAAAGGCCTTCTCGGCATCAACCGAAACCAGTAGAGTAGGAATCCGTTTTCTGATTGCAGTGTGGAGTAAAGCTACAACCTTTGAGGTGTTATCCGCTGTGTCCCTCCCGGGAACAAATCCCGATTGGTTAGGGTGGATAACAGAAGACAGGCATGGTTTCAAACGAGTAGACAAAATCTTGGCATAAAGTTTAAGGTCAGTATTCAAGAGCGAGATGGGCCTAAAACTCCCGCATAAAGTGGCATCTTTACCAGGCTTTGGCAATACAGTTATGTACGCTTCCAAGGAAGATCTAGAGAAAAAAACCCCAGCATGAATCTTGGAACAAGTAAGTCCAGAAATTGCGTATAGTATGATACAGGAAGGCCATCTAGACCTGGGCTCTTGCCCTCAGGGGAGGATTTGATAGCCTCAGACACCTCCGCTTCAGTGAAAGCAGCTTCAAGTCGATCTAGAGTGTCTGACGGGAGACGTTTAATACCTGATTTTTGAAGAAAGGAGTGAATGAGAGTTCTGCACTCTAAATTCGATACGAGAGAGGGACCCTGAGCAGATAGATTATACAAAGATTCATAAAATGAGCAAAAATCGTCCGCAATCCCCGGAAAGGATTTGCGTAATTTGTCATCTGGACCTTTCACCTGATACACAAATGTCTTCCGTCGTTTAATTTTAACTATTCTCGCCAACAGTTTACTACATTTGTTGCCCTGTAAATAGTGCTGGTATTTACACCATTGAAAAGATTTGACCACTGATGCCATTTGCAGCTGGGACAATTCCACCTTGGCCGCCATAAGCTGAGTAAGATCCGACTCCTGCAATGACCTTTGATGAACTAATTCTAATCTACGAACTTTCTCCAGTAATTGTTGCAAAACTTTCTGCTTTTCCCTTTTCCGTCTGGCACCCCATTTGATAAACTCGCCACGAATAACACATTTGTGCGCCTCCCACAGAGTGAAAGTTGACACATCACTAGTATCATTGAGAAAAAAGTAATCTTTCAGTCGAGCAGAAACTGCCTGGCATATTTCTGGATCTTTGAGCAAGCTTTAAGCTTCCAAGCTTTAAGCTTCCAAGTAGGAGCCCCTGGATCAAAAGATGGTAGGGACAAAGTAATCCAAACGCTAGAATGATCGGACGAGGACACCGGTTCGATATCTGCTGCTGTCAGATTATGCAGTTGATATTGATCTATAAATACATAATCCAAGTGAGAGTACTTCTTATGAACTGAAGAGTAAAAGGAAAAACCTTTTGTAGTGGGAAATAAAGAGCGCCAAGCATCCAATAGATTCATAGAACGAAGACCCTCAGTAATTTTACGAAGAGCCGCGTATTGCAGACTAGACGTACCAGTGGAACTATCCAGTCTAGGGTCAAGGGGAACGTTAAAGTCACCAGCAAGCACTAGCCGTCCGTGTCGAAAGTCCGACAAGAGCAGAAATACCTCTGCAAAGAAATGAGCGTGATTGCTATTTGGTACATAAATATTTGCTAGTGTAAAAGAAGTCCCATACAGCGTACCTTTCAAAAATAGATATCTACCATCAGTGTCAACCAGAGAATCTTGAAGTTGCCAAGGGACATGGGCACCAAAAAGAATAGCCACGCCCCTTTTCTTCTCGGATGCTGAGGCATGCCAGGAAGAGGGATACCGTCTGTTAGAGAACCCTGGGGACCTCTGGCTGTCAAAATGTGTCTCCTGAACGAAAACAACATCTGCCTTAAGTCTATAAAAGTCCCTAAGAGCCAATGATCTCTTTTCAGGGGAATTTAGGCTGTGTACATTTAAGGACACAAATTTAGCATGTGGAGAAGGAGCCATGATCCGCGCTCAGTATGATAAGGAATATGGGGTACTTGCCCTTTGGAAAAAAAAAAAAAAAAGGGGGGGGAGAAGAGGGGGAAGGGGGAGAAGTAAGAGAGTAACAGGAGAAAGAAAAGAAAGAAATAGAGCAGAGAAGATAGAAGAAAGAAAAGAAAAGGAGAAGTAATTGTGGGTAGGACGTCAGGCACCAAGCCTGACACCTGTCAGACTATCACAGGTAGACCAAAAGGTCTCGGGGGGAATTAGCACAGAATGTAACAGAGCAGATGTCAAGCCTAGACGCCACAAGTGTCCTGGAAAATAAACAATAACTGCCTTACATATACTAGAGATGGGAAATAAGGGGACCAAACATATAGAGGAACATTACCTGCCTCTATGGCTGAAAGAGATTCGGGGCAGCTGCTAGCACTCCAGGATCCCAAGCCTCCCGGTACCCGGAGACACAAGGATAAAAGAACGACAGAATAGTAGCAGCAGCCCCGATGTCTATATAAAGGTATGAACAATCCAATTAGGGTATCAAAGGAAGAGGCCATATAAATAGACACCCAATGATCACATAGCATATCGCACAACCTGGACACGTATTCCGCACACCAGGAAATCAGAGAGTGCAAAGCAATGTACCAGTAGGCCCCGCCGACCCACAGAGGTACTGTTTCTCCCGCCACAGACCCAAGCCCTATAAATACCCTAATTCCGACCCCAACAGAAAAAACTACCTCCCTCTTACATGCCCCCATCACATCTACACCCACTCTCCATATCCGTCCATCCCCACCATGGCAAACATCCCCCTGTCTCATACTACCATAAAAGGGTCTGAAGCAGGAGAAAGAACTTGTCCCCCGCAGGAGGGAAGGGGTGGCACCCACCACACAAAAAAAACAAAAACTAAAGAAACAATTAAGCCATATGAACATATATTAGGTGGATGGGTAATAATAATATCATTACATAAGACACAGAGGTTATGGAACAGTTATATATGAATACCGGTGAAAAAGCTTAGAGACTCAGTCCCCCTTCAGTCACCTCAAGTAATCCGACTCGGGAACCAAAGTCAGGAAGGGAAAACGGAAGGGCCCTATATCCAACTCACAGATTCGGGCATAGTAGAAGATAAGTCCACAATTAGGGGACCCTGGAAAAATAGTAAATCACCAAAAGGATTCCCCTAGCGTTGTTGTAAGATTGCAACACCGGGCACCCAGGGAGCAGCATCCCATCGAGGTTTCTTCAGTTCCTGCGAAGTGCCTGAAGGCAGGTGCCGCTCAATCATAGAGGTGGGCAAGCTAGTTGAGAGAGTCCTCGAAGGTGAATGCGAGGGAGCTGGATCAAGCTCTTGACCTGGCAACTTTGGGACTGAAATACCTAGGTTCGTGCAGAATGTAGAAATCTCATCCAGTGAGCGAAGCGATACAGACCGGCCCATATGCGTAGCTTGTAAGGAGAAGGGGAAACCCCATTTATAATGGATCTGGTGGGCCCTCAAATGGTCGGTAAGGGGCTTCATGTCCCTCCGTTGCTGTAGGGTGCGTGGCGCCAGGTCTTGGAAAATGTGAATCGTGACCCCTGCATAAGAGATATCACCACGATCTCTGCTTTTTTGCGATACTAATTCTTTATCTGGATATCGGGAGAAGCAGCAGATCACATCTCTGGGAGGGTCGCCCTGACCCCCACGAGGCCGTAACACCCTATGAGCCCTGTCCAACAGCAGGGAACGGTCCTCTGGTATCTCCAGCACCTCATGGAAAATAGTATCCAGGGCAGCCTTTAAATTCTTCTCTGAAACATTTTCAGGGAGACCTCGTATGCTCAGATTGCATCTCCTATTCCTTTTGTCCAGATCATCCATACGATCCATCATACGTTCCAAAGTGTCATCCTGTTGGCAAACTATCCGTTCCAATGATGTCTGGTTCTGGATCAGTTCCTCCTTCTCCTTTTCCAACGTAGATACTCGTTGACCCAACTGAGTAAGATCAGTCCTGATCCCGGCCAACTCTACCCGAACCGCCTCTTTCACTTCGTCCACCATAGCCCTGAGATCAGCTTTAGTTGGTAGGTGTGCAATGTCATCCTTTTTAAGAGATCTAGGCGGTGAAGGAGATCTCTCAAACAGATCAGGAACGTCTCCATCTGAGTTCAGATCCACATTGTAGGACAGGGCTGGGCTGGCGTTGCCGTGCGGAGGAGAGGCATCCGCCGCCATATTGTCAAGTGAGGCCTCTGGATCAGTGTGGCGTTGCGAGATAAAACTGGTAATCTTTGAAATCTGCTTAGTGGATCTCTGTTTTTTCTTTACAGAAGCCATGAGGAGTAAATTGTTCCCGAATGTGGCTTAGTTGTAAGGTAAGCAAAGCAGCTCTGCCCAAATTTGTAGCGTCTTGGCCTAAGAGCCGCTCAAAACACGTCCATACTCTATGGCAGTCAACTCCGCCCCCCCCAACCCTGCCCCCTTTGACAGGTTTTTCAGGTTTTTCCTTATGCTCACTAAAGATTGTTCCTCTCTGTGATCCATCCGGACAGTCTTGCTGCTCTAAAGTGATCAGTGGTACATCAGTTAAGAGGCGGGAAGGGCATACTTCATCATTTAATTACTCTTGAACTACAGCTCTGACAGTATTGAAATAATGGCCCAAATACTTGAAGATTAATTAAAGCTGCTTTTATTGTGAAACATAACTATCCCTTTAGGTACTGATTATATATGCCGCCTCACACTGGGAGCTAAAGCTTCATGGATGAGATCCTTCTCTCTTGCTGATTCTATATTATGTGCATGGCTTATTAAGGACAAAGTTTCACGGTTCCCAGAGAAGTTCAGGAGTCAGTATAGTATAGTTCAATGCAATTTATTGATAGTAGTAGGTAGGCAAATATATACAGTAGTAACAAGCAGAGGGTTACAAGCCAGCAAGCACAGTTATCAGAAATAATAGGCTGCCAGGCTTCACCACAATGCTAGAGACTATGCATCAGCCACTGGTAGTCTCTACCAGAACCAGGAACAGAACAGGAGCAGGAACTGGGTCAGGAACAGGAACACAAGATCTTGATCCGAAGTGAAAGATGTACCGAAGCACGCCTGCCATCAGTAAGCAGAGCACTCTGACTCAGTCTGCAGTCAAAGAGGAAGTAAATAGCTGACTCAAGTCTGCAGGCAGTATCAGAGCTGGTCTACCAGAGCCCCAGGTCCGCACTAGGTTGGATGTCTGCTAGGTAAAGGAGCAAAGATAAGAGTAGTCAGACAGAGCCACAAGTCAGCACCGGAGGGGGTAGTCAGACAAGCCAGGTCATGCACAGTTCAGGTAGTCAGCTAGAGCCACAGGTCTGCACCAGGCTGGATGTCCACTAATAGGAATACGCAAAAGAATAGTCAGACAGAGCCACAGGTCAGCACCAGGTTGGATGGAAGACTAGCCAGGTCATACACAGAGCCCAAGGTAAGAGAACTGCTAAGCACAACAATGCAAGGGCCACTGAGTCAGGACTCAGTCTGCCTTTTAAACCCCTCCACAGGAAGTAGGTAGGAGGAGCAGCTCAGAGGGATGAAGTAGGTAGGATGAAGTAGGTAGAGGGGGAGACTACAGGAAACAAACACATAAAACAGGAGCTGAAGTATACCGGTTGCAGACCAAGGGCTTTAGCAGGGAGACATGAAAGACATTGTGAATGCGCATGTTGGCAGGAAGTTCCAATGCATAAGCCACCGGGTTAATTTTGCACAACACACGTAAAGGACCAATAAATCGAGGAGCCAATTTGTTGCAAGAGACCTGGAGGTGCAAGTTGCGGGAAGACAACCACACTCTGTCTCCTACTTGGAAAGTAGGTGCTGGCAGTTGCCTACGGTCAGCCTGCCTTTTCTGTCGCCGCACAGAATCACGTAGGATATGCTGTGCCCGTACCCACAAGGAACGTAGAGTCCTTAAATGATCATCCAGGGCCAGAATTTCTTGTACTTGGAAGGTCTCGGGGAGAGCTGAGGGTTGGAACCCATAATTGACCAAGAATGGGGAACTCTTAGTGGAAGAGTTAACAGCACTATTCCGGGCAAACTCCGCCCAAGGTAACAGGGTAGCCCAGTTATCGTGATGGTCAGTGATACAGCAGCGGAGAAACTGTTCCAAGGCTTGATTAGACCTATCTGCTGCACCGTTGGACTGTGGGTGGTACACAGAGGAGAATGCCAGCTAAATTCCCATTTGAGCTCAGAAACACCTCCAGAAGCGAGACACAAATTAGCTACCTCTGTCGGATACAATGACTTGAGGGATACCATGTAATCGGAAGACCTCCTTAGCGAATATCACCGCCAACTCTTGTGCAGATGGTAAGCCCTTGAGTGGTACAAAATGAGCCATCTTAGAAAACTTATCAACAAACATTAGAATGACTGTATAGCACATGGACCTCAGAAGTTCGACCATAGAATCAATAGATAGGTGTGACCAGGGATGTTCGCCATTGGCAACTGGCTAAAGCAAACCCACTGGCAAATGTCTAGGAGACTTAGTTTGGGCACAAGTCGTACATGTGGCTGTGAAAGCGGTACAATCGGCCCTCAGGCTAGGCCACCAAAAGACTCGTGACATGGACCATATTAGTTGGTCTCGACCAATGTGACCTGCTACTTTCAAAGCATGATACGTTTACAACAGTTTAATATGTAAGTGTGCGGGAACAAAGCAATGGCCCTCAGGCTTCTCGTAGGAGCAGAATCTTGGGCTGCCAGAATCTCTTCTCCCAGAGGGGACGTGATACAGGTATGAATAGTAGGGAGGACCGATCAGCCAGAATGATCGGAGAAGGGATAAGCTACCGAATTGGCGAGACAACGCATCTGCCCTTACATTCTTAGAGCCAGGAAGATAGGAAACAGCAAAATTGAAGCGAGACAGAAACAGTGCCCATCTGGCCTATCTGGGAGACAAACGTTTAGCCTCAGAAAGGTAGGTGAGGTTCTTAAGGTCAGTTAAAATCAAGATAGGCACCTTAGATCCTTCAAGCAAATGCCTCCATTCTTTCAAGGCCAGAACTATGGCCAGTAATTCTCTGCCTCCAATCTGGTAAAGCATCTCTGCTTTGGACAATTTTTGGGAAAAGAACCCACACGGACGTGGCGTCTCACCCGGGGTTGTGTGCCGGGATAACAGGGCACCCACTCCGACCTCCAATGCATCCACCTCCAAGGTAAAGGGTAGGGAGGGGTTGGGATGTGGCAATATGGGCCCTGCAGCGAAAGCAGCCTTGAGGTTGTCAAAAGCCATAATAGCCGGTTGAGACCATTCAGAATCGTTAGCCCCCTTACGCATCATGTCAGTCAGGGGTTTGACGATAGTAGAAAAATTCTTAATGAATGTACGGTAGTAATTCGTAAAACCCAGAAACCTTTGGAGCGCTTTGAGTCCCTTAGGACGTGGCCAATACACAACCACAGACAATTTTTGAGGGTCCATGGCAAACCCAGCAGCGGAAATTATATAGCCTAGGAAAGTCACTTGCGGTTTGTGAAATTCACATTTTTCAACAATGTAGGAGTGGATGAGGATATCATCCAAATATACCACCACACAACTTTGAAGGAGTTCTCTTAACACATCATTTATGAACTCCTGGAAGACAGCCGGGGCGTTGCACAAAAGGGCATGACCAAGTACTCATAATGCCCACTCCGGGTATTAAAGGCTGTCTTCCATTCGTGTCCCTCTTTAATCCGAACCAAGTTGTTACGCGTCTCTCAGGTCGAGTTTCGTGAAAATCTTTGAACCTTTGACCCGGTCAAAGAGTTCGGTGATCAGGGGAATGGGATATGCATTCTTGACCAAAATCTTGTTCAGACCATGAAAGTCAATACATGGACAAGTTCTCCGTCCTTCTTTTTGACAAAGAAGAATCCAGCAGGTGATGTGGATTTACGAATGATGCCTCTGGCCAGCGCATCAGACACGTATTCCTCCATGGCCCTATTCTCTTCCACCGACAACGGGTAGACACAACCCTTTGGGGGAGTGGTATCAGGCAGCAGTTGTAACATACAATCATAGGGTCTATGAGGTGGGAGGAGCTCGGCCTGACTCTCGCAAAAACGTCTATAAAAGACGTATACTCCTCTGGAAGGAGTAAAGTTGAAGCCTGAGTGACTCTCACTGGATATGATACACAAGACTTTTTACATTGTGGTGACCAGTCCACTACCTCACAAGTGTGCCAATCTATCCTGGGGTTATGTTTCTGTACCCAAGGAAACCCCAGGACCATGGCATGATGTGGAGAGTTGATTACCTGAAACTTCAGGGTTTCCGTATGTAGGGTTTCCACTCTCAAGGTTAACAAGGCGGTCTCATGAGTAATGTGAGAGGGTTGTAAGGGTCTGTAATCAAAGGCCTCCACGGACAACGGGAAGGCAAGAGACAATAATGGAATATTTTTACTGGCTGCGAACTCCGCATTTATAAAGCAGCCAGCCGCTCCCGTATCCAGTAACACTGGAACTAAGACAGATTTGTTGGTCCTATAAATACAGGCCTTCAACATGGGCTTATCCGAAAGGAACACTGGAGACAATGAAATTCCACCAATCATCTGTCTCTGACCCACTTTAGCATTCGAGCGTCTCTCAGGGCGAATGGGACATGACTGTATCAAATGGCCTGCCTTACCACAGTACAAACACAAGCCTTCCCTTCTCCTAAAGGCCCTCTCCTCCCTAGTAAGCCGAAAGCCTGGACTCACCATTCTCAGAGACCAGATCAGGAGGCATGGGAGGATAGGGTGGGTCAGAAACATGAGGGGACAAATAACTTTGAGGCCTCCGCAGGGCCTCAGCGACCGGGAGTCTCCCCCTGACAATGGCATCCACCTGCATAGGCTCGGTATCGTTAAACACAAGTCCCAGAGGACTGGAAGGGGAGGAGGGATATGATGGACCAGAGTAATTAGTAGACCCTCTGTTTGAGGACCTCCGCAAGTACTCCTTAAAAGAGGGTCGCTCTCTGAGCCCCTGAAAAAAATGGCTATCAGGGCCTCATTATTCCAGTCTACCTCGGCAGCATGGGTACGGAACTCAATGGCATAGTCGGCCACCGTGCGATTACCCTGACACAGGGTCATAAGATGCTTGGATGCCAAGGCCACGCGGCCTTGCCTATCAAAGACTTGTGAATGATGGGTTTATTCGTCTCCCATAGTGGATTGGCTCATGCCCGTGCCCTACCAGTGAGGAGGGATATCAGGAAACCAACTTTACTTCAGTCATTTGGAAAGGCATATGGTACCAATTCGAAATATATGCCTAGCTGGTTCAGGAAGCCACAGCAACCTTCTGGATCCACACCATATCGCTGTGGGAGACGAGCGGATCCCGTCAACCTCTTGACCATACCTGCATCAGGAGGATTTGAAACCATTGGTGCCTGGGAGGTCTCAGGAAGGGCCACCAATTGGGTACAAATTTGCTCAAGATGAGCAGTTCGCTGCGAAACCGTCTGTATGGCCAAAGGCAACTGATCACGTCGTTGACTCAGTGTCTTCATCCTCTCCAGGATGCTTTGGAAAACTGCATTGCTATCACCATCTGAACTCACGGCCCTTGCGTACTGTCACGGTTCCCAGAAAAGTTCAGGAGTCAGTACAGTATAGTTAAATGAGATTTATTGATAGCAGTAAGTAGGCAAATATATACAGTGGTAACAAGCAGAGGGTTACAAGCCAGCTAGTACAGTTATCAGAAATAATAGGCTGCCAGGCTTGATCACAATGCTAGAGACTAGGCCTCAGTCACTGGTAGTCTCTACCAGAACCAGGAACAGAACAGGAGCAGGAACTGGGTCAGGAACAGGAACACAG
This sequence comes from Rhinophrynus dorsalis, assembly GCA_037306005.1. NCBI lineage: Eukaryota > Metazoa > Chordata > Amphibia > Anura > Rhinophrynidae > Rhinophrynus > Rhinophrynus dorsalis. The sequence goes on along the minus strand of CM074724.1, from coordinate 175,964,641 downwards.
GATCTTGATCCGAAGTGGAAGATGTACCAACGCACGCTTGCCATCAGTAAGGAGAGGACTCTAAGGCATAGATGCATGGGATGCTAATATAATTCTACTTATATATAAATCCTTGTTAAGGCCTCATCTAGAATACGGAGTACAGTTTTGGTCATTGGTTCTTATAAAACTGATAAAGGGATTGGAGGATCTGAGTTATAAAGAGAGACGAGCCTTCTAAGGGGTGATATGATTACCATTTACAAATATATTCAAGGTCAATACAAAGAACTATCCAATTAATTATTTACGCAAAGAGCTAAACAAAAAAAAAGCTGTATGGAAGACAGCCTACCTCTATCGCCTTATGTGTCACAGAATTTCCCCACCTTATCTCCAGACAATACTGCCAAAGTTGTGGCAAATCGTTTATTACCACTTTTTGATAAAAAGCTTACAGCTCTAACCACCTCCATAGAGTTTTTTGCTGGAATTCAAAAGTCAAAATGGACATCTGGATGAAGTTGAACGTTGCACTACAAATTGTAAAAATCATTTCTTTTCTGAAAGTCAAAATCAACGAGCTGGAAAACCTAACCAAAGTATTCACTGACAAACTTACCATTCTAATTCCTAGAATGGTTAAAAGTAAAGATTTGGGATTACTGTTTGGAGCATGGTTGCTTCAGCCAATCTGAGGGAATATGCAAACTGTTGCAAAACTCTATTTGATAATGGAAAGAGCATTGTTCTCTTATACCCAGCTCATTTAAAAATCTTTGCTGACAATGGCCCGCATGTTTTTGACACTCACTGAGAGGCTGAGAAATACATACAGTCCATCCTGCCTGGCTGAAGTGAACTATTCAAGGCTTTATTGATGCTAACTTCCTACCTACATGGCCCATTACGCCAAATCCTCCACATGACTTCTTCTCCGCCCCTCCCTGTTCCCTCACCCCCTTTTTCCCCCCTTTTTTCTTTTTCTCTCCTTCACTAATGCCCTTCACCCCAAGAGTGCTGATATTGGCCGGTTACCTGCAGTCTCAATTCTGGTCTTGTTTGAAAAACTCTAAGGGTATCTCCCTAAGAGTAAAGAGTAATCCAGACGTGGACTCCTTGCTCTCAGTGCCTAGGGAAACCAGCTGCACCTCACTGACAAGGCACAAACAAGGTTGAAATGTACATCTGGGGTTAGCTGGTATTTACCATGCAGAGGGGACTTGTCCGTCATTTTCGAACTAGACCGCCCTTTTCGGCAGGATTAGGCTAATATGCACATGGAATTTCTTCCTCTGTAATGGCACTAGAGAACTAAAATGTGGTGCTCCGAACGGTGACTAGCTGCAGAGCTGACAATATTGCTTTTGTTTTTTTTTTTATGCTCAGAGCCTCTCACATCTCTTGACTTGTCCTTTAAACTAACAAAGGTTTCTCCTACAATTACAACTACCAATATACATGTAACTCATCTCCTACAATGTTGTAGGTATTAACTATCCCATAAAACAGAAACAAATATTGTCCCATTATAAGCGTCTACATTACACTATAGCTTTTCTGCAGAAAACCACACATATTTTCTTTTAAATTAAATTATGAAGTTTATTGGGTTTAATCAGTACTCTACCCAGGTGGGAGCTCTCTGAACCAAACTGATCTCTTTACTGCTACAACGTATCCCCAAAACTAACTATTCACCTATTTATTGTGTTCAAGAAAACTACCTAACAGATTCAGGGCATGCTAAACTAGCCAGAGCTAGGGTGGGAGAGGAGACTGCAGCTCCCTATAGTGGTAGCCTTTTTATTACATAAAAATTGACAGTACGAAATTGTAGCTATGGATGTAGCTGATGAAGGATGCGATAGTACACTATAGTTTTTTATAGAGGAAAAACTATTCACTTTAATGAACCTTTATGCTCCAAACTGCTCCAATTTTTACTTTTTCTCTTTCCTCTACCAAAAGTTACTAGGTTCAATCACTAGGATATCCGTGTGGGTGGTGATTTCACCATGCATTGCAGACCCAATCATGGAGCATTCTAACTATCCTCATATCCTGTTGTGGGGTAATGTCAATCCTATCCACTTCCTTCTTAAACACAACCTTATTATAGATAAGATTATACCTTTTCTCTCATCTTCACCAATCATTTACCAGAATGGATTATTTTCTTACTTTGCCACAATACCCAAAATATCACTACTGAACTTACTCTTAAACTAAATCTTTACCCCAAATATTAATGAAACTGGAGAATGACACCCTATTTATTTAATGATGAAAACTTTAGGATGTCCCTTCAACATCATTGACTTCTGTATGCCAAAGACAATCAAGAACACACTAATACTCCCTTCCTATTTTGGGAGACATCCAAAGCAGTTGTCTATAGCCATATTATTAAATACACTGAAAAAAAGAAGAAGGTGGAAAATGATGAACTACTTCAACTTAACAGACTTTTAACTAAATCTTATAAAACATGTAAAACTACTCTAACAAGATTCCACCAAAGAAACCTTCTTGAAGCCATGAAGTTGTACGATACTGTTTTCTTTGAACAAACTCAACTATTTCTCGGTTACTCCCATAGCAAATATTTCGGGGAAGCCAACAAATTGGGCAAACTATTGGCCAGCATCATAAAATGTCATAGGGTATCCACAGCTATAACTTCAATTATAGACAAGCAAAGCATAATTAAAACTTCCCAAGCCAGCATTAATGCAAAAATTTTAAAATTCTATAGGCAATTGTATTAAAGGGATAGTAATGTTTCATAATAAAAGCAGCTCTAATTAATCATCATAGTATTTGGACTTTGGAGAGTGTTATTTCAATTCTGTCAGAGTTGTAGTTCCAGAGTAATTCAATGACAAAGTGTCCCCCTCCCGCCCCTTTTACTGATGTCACACTGTTTATCCAGAGCAGAAGGGAGGTGCCCAGGTAGACTGCAGAGAGGGACAATCTTCAATTAAGATAAGGGAAAAATCTGAAAAGCTTGTCAAGGGGGGCAGGGATTTCATTGTTTTCATAGGAATAAGAGTGTCCCCTTCTGTTATCTGTCTGGTCTATGGACTGCATTCCACATCTGAGAAGAGATTGTTTACAGTAGGTAAAAGGGGCGGGAGGGGGAAACTTTGCTTGTGAATATCTCATAAACTATAAAGGTTTGAGAGATAAGACTTATATCATTCTTCATGTTTTTTTAATGCCTACAAAATAAAATAAAGTTAAAGCGAAGTATTACTATCCCTTTAAGCCCAACCTCATAACCCCGTGGCATGGGAAACTTTTTTTTTCACAATCTTCAACGCCACACATTAACTCCTTCTAAAAAGGAAAAATGTAACTCCTCAATCACTGAACATGAAATACGATGCTCCATAGCAGAATTGAAAAATCTGAAAGCCCTGGGTCCCGCCAGTCTCATCACAGAATAACACAAAACTTTAGAAGAATCTATACTCCCACGCTTCCTAAGTGTATACATTCAAATTATCATATCTAACACAAACCCCCAGGATTTTACCCTAGGTAAGATAATCCTGCTCCATAAACCTGGCCTATCTCGTTATTAAACAACAATTTTAAAATTATGGCAAACCACCTTCAAAGTATGCTCACAATACTCTTTTATCCAGATCAAACAGGTTTCTTATGTAACAGGCACTCCATTAAGACTATTAGAATAGCCATGGCAGCACTTGTGACATCCCTTGCCTCTCCCAATCCTCACAATAAGATCATGAATCTTGATACCATCTTCACCATACTTTGACTTAGGCTTTGGGGAAATATTTCAACATTTCATCCAAACCATTTACCATAACCCAACCTCATACCTAAAAATTAATGGTTTAAAGGGATAGTAATGTTTCACAAAACAGCAGTAAGAAGATTGCTGTTATCTGTCTGGTCAAGCAACCAGATTTCACATCTGAGGTGAGCAGTGTTACACTAGGTAAAAGGGGGGTACTTTATCATTCAATTACTCTTGAACTACAACTCTGACAGTATTGAAATAACTCTCTATTGCACAAATACTATGAAAATAAATTGGAGCTGCTTTTATTTTGAAACATTACTTTCCCTTTAAATTGATTTAACATTGCTCATCATCCAAACTGACTGCAAGAAAGAATGAACGAAAATGATCAAGTCAACAAATGTGAAGATTGACACTAGCCATCTACTGAGAAATCATAAGAATTTTGAGATAGCACTATCTAATAGCTTCAGTGTGCTACAAGACCTTCCAGACACAGACATTTCAGCCCACTATGAAACAGTTATTGAGACAATCATAGACACTGTCAATGCCCTTCCATCTACTGTAAAACAAGTAAATACAAAATAAATATAAAAAACAGTTGCAATGATAAAAGAGCGAAGAGAAATGATGCAAAAATGGTAATATTAGAAAGACCATAAGGAAGCTCATAAAAGAAGAAACGCATAAGTTCAATATTGAGCTCATCAAAAGGACACTGGAAGAAAATCAAGGGCTAAAGAAAGCAGAACAAAAGATGGCCATACATATAAGCCAATTGTTTGCATTAAAGCTTGAAGATGGTACAACAGCAAAAACTTAACAACACTTAAAAAGTGGAAGAATTTTTTTCAAATCTGTATGAAGGATGAAGGAAAACAACTAAATGCAGTGCCAGAGGCTGAAGCTGTGCCAGAAGTTTTGGTAGTAGAAGTAGAAGCTGTAATAAAATTAAGAAAAAATCGCAAAGCAACTGGACCTAATAAAGTTACTACTGAACTGTTGAAAGCCGGAGGTCAACCTTTATTTAAATTAAACTCCTAGTTAAACTATTTTCAAAATGTCTACTACTTGACAAACAGCCTGTAATGGAAAAATGCAAAAGTCATCCGACTGTACAAAAAAGGTGATAAGGCGAATCAACAAAACTACTGACCAATAAGCCTATTGCCAGTGGTCTGCAAGATTTTCACATAGGTGCTGTCAAGAAGAATGTTTCACAATAAAAGCAGCTTCAATTAATCTTCATAGTATTCGGGCCATGGAGAGTGTTATTTTAGCACTGTCAGAGTTGTAGTTCAAGATTAATTGAATGATAAAGTATCCCCCTCCAGCCCCTTTTATGATGTAACACTGCTCACCTCAGAGCAGAGAGACTTTCCAGATGGTTTGCAGAGAGGGACAATCTTCACTGAGCAAAAGGAAAAACCTGTAATCCACCGGGTGCTCAACGTTCCTTATTTGTGGTCTGAACATCAAGCCCTTACCCCCTTTGAAATGTGTCTACTTGAGGGTCGGATTAAATCCGTGTTACAGCTTACCTTGACTTCAGCATCATCTGCAGGTGCGAGGCTTCAAGCATGCTGCAGGCCTCTGTTTTATCTGTAGGCTTCCTGTAGTCTCCTCCTACCAACTTCCTACTTCCTCCCTCTGAGCTGCTCCTCCTACTTCCTGTGGAGGGGTTTAAAGGGAAGACTGAGGCCTGACTTAGTTGCCCTTGCATTGTTGTTCATAACAGTTCTGCTACCTTGGGCTCCGTGTATGACCTGGCTAGTCTTCCATCCATTCTAGTGCTGACCTGTGGCTCTGTCTGACTATTCTTTTGCCTAACCCCTAATAGTGGACATCCAATCTGGTGCAGACTTGTGGCTCTGGCTGACTACCTGAACTGTGTATGACCCGGCTTGTCTGACTACCTCCTCTGGTGCTGACTTGTGGCTTTGTCTGACTATTCTTTTGTCTTTTTCCCTGGTGATCAGACACCCAATCTAGCGCGGGCCTGGGGTTCTGGTAGACTGCAGGCGTGAGTCAATTTTCACCTTACTTCTACTGACTGCACACGTGTCACGGTCCCTCGCCGTTCCGACGGGTTGCCGACTTCCGGGTTCGCCAGCTCGTCACCACGTAGCGTGGTGACGTCACCCTTACCCGCACTTCCGGGTTTGGGTATTCTTAACCGCGCGCCGCCTTCGTGCGGCGCGCGATTATAGCGTTTGTGTGCAGCCTCACCTGCTGCTCTTCTCTCCTGCCGGTCTCGTTCCAGTGTTGTCCAGGCCCTCCAGTCTTGCAGACTTCTTGGCCCTCCAGTCTTGCAGACTTCTTCCTGTCTGCTCCAGTCTGCACCTTCCACTCTTCCTCCAGTGGTTCTCCTGGAGCTTCTCCAGTCCTGCGCTGCCTAGCTTCTGTCTCTGCCCCAGTCAGCTCCCATTTCAGTCTCCTTTCTCTGTGGAGTTCAGCTCCTCCTTGCCTGCCCAATATAATTATATATACGGTGCTTTTCTAGTCCTTCCTTGTGCAGTCCTGTCAGCTCTTGTTACTCTCCCTCCTTATTGTCTCTAGCCTCAGGGGCTTACCTTCAGTAGGCCTTTTACTCTCTGGAAATAGTCCTTCCCTGGGGTTGGTGGTGGGTGTCCTCACTGTAGTGCGTTATCCTGGGCCTTCTTCGGCTCAACCGGAGGGGGTCATCTGGCTTCGCGGCCAGCACCTTTACACGGCCTTGGCCGCAGCACAGCGCACTACAGGGGGCCCGCGTACACCAGCCACGCACTCCAGCGACGCACTCTAGCCTTCACTCCACCAACCCTTGTTGGAGGAGCCTCTTATCCGTGATATTCCTATCTGTGACATTCCTATCCGTGACATTATAATCGCGCCACCCTCCGGTTATGGCTACAGACCCGTCTGAGTTTTCTGAGGCCCTTCTCCAGCAGGGCGCCATGCTGAGCCGTCATGCGACACAGATAGTACAGCTGGACCAGAAGCTCGATACCATCACGCAGTTGTTGCAGCAGATGCAACATGAAATGGGAGCCTCGAGAGCTGCAGAACCCGCTATGCTGCACGCCGTACCGCTCCCTGGTCCTGCCTTGCCACCCCCTCTTCCTCGTCTTCCTCTGCCTGAGCGTTTTGACGGTTCTTCTGCCGATGTGCGGGGCTTCGTGAACCAATGTCAGTTACACTTCCGCTGTCAGCCAGGGCCCTACTCGTCGTCCCTGGCTAAGATTGCCTTTATAGTGTCCCTCCTTAAGGGTCAGGCCTTGGCATGGGTTACCCCCTTACTGGATCACCAATCTCCTATCTTGGATGATTTCGATGCCTTTTTGTCTGCCTTCAAGGCAGTATTTGATACACCAGGCCGCCAGTCCAGGGCCGAGGCGGCTTTATTGGAAATATCACAGGGCCAACGCTCCTTGTCTCAGTATGCGGTTGAATTCCGCACGCTGGCCTATGATACCGATTGGGGTCCCAGCGCTCTTAAGGCAGCGTTTCGTAAGGGCCTTCATGACCGCCTGAAGGACGAACTAACTACCCGCCTGATTCCTGACTCGTTGGAGGGTTTGGTGGCGCTTTGTTCATCCTTGGAGCACCGGTTGTCTGAGAGACGAAATGAGAGAGATCGGGACCGTAACCGTCGTCCACTTCCTCGTCCTCCTATCCGCCTGGCCGCCCGGTTTCAACCGCCACCCTCCACCGCCGACACCGATCCGGAACCTATGGAGATTGGCCGAGTCTACCGTCTGTCCGAGGAAGAAAAGGACAGACGTCGCGCTGCTGGTTTATGCCTCTACTGTGGGGCTCCTGGCCATTTAGCCCGAGAATGCCCCAACAAGCAGGGAAACGCCAGGACTTAGGTGGCGGGGGAACCTCCCTAAGTCCGGTTACCATCCCCAACAACCGGAACCGATGCCTTCGCGTTCCCGTCAGCTTGTCCTGGAATGGCCACACCCTGAAAACTCAGGCCTTCATTGACTCCGGTGCTTCTGGTCTGTTCGTTGATGCGACTTTCGCCACACAACACAAGATTCCTCTTCAACCCAAGGAACCACCACTACGCGTGTTGGCTATTGATGATACTCCGGTGGGGAAAGGGTTGATTACCCATTCTACTAAGCCACTAGCTCTGTGTGTGAGTAACCACCTCTCTGATCGCTCTGTGTTAGATGTCATCACCTCACCCAAGACACCAGTCATCCTGGGGTATCCTTGGTTGTGCTCCACCAACCCCATTATCGACTGGGCTACTGGGTCCCTTCAGTTTCCTAGCCCTCCTTCCTTGAACGTGGCTGCGTCTGCCACGTCGCTTCCTACTCATATCTCTGGTCCTGCCGTTACGGTTCCTGAGCCTTATCAGGATCTTGCTGAGGCCTTCTGCAAACAACGGGCTGAGACCCTTCCGCCCCATCGCCCTTATGACTGCCCTGTGGATCTTCTTCCCGGCACCACGCCCCCTCGGGGTAGAACGTATCCGCTGTCCATCCCTGAAACCGCTGCCATGGAGGCCTATGTCAAGGACAATTTGGCTCGGGGTTTTATACGCCCGTCCTCTTCTCCCGCTGGAGCGGGTTTCTTTTTTGTGGCTAAGAAGGATGGTACTCTTCGTCCCTGTATAGACTACAGGGGTCTGAATCTTATCACCCGCCGTAACTGTTACCCTCTTCCGCTTATTTCAGAGCTCCTTGACCGCCTTCGTGGAGCCAACATCTTCACTAAGCTGGACCTTCGGGGGGCTTACAACCTGGTCCGGATTCGTGAAGGGGATGAATGGAAGACCGCATTCAACACCCGTTCGGGGCACTACGAATACCTTGTCATGCCTTTTGGCTTGCGCAATGCTCCTGCGGTCTTCCAAGCCTTCATCAATGACGTCTTCCAGGATCTCTTGTCCTCCTTTGTTGTCGTGTATCTGGACGATATTTTAGTATACTCCGCCTCCCTTTCCGAGCACCGACTTCATGTACGACAGGTCCTTGAGCGTTTACGGGCCAACCATTTATACGCCAAATTAGAGAAGTGCCTCTTCGACCAGACCAGCCTTTCGTTCTTGGGTTATGTTGTGTCCCCCATGGGTCTCTCCATGGACCCCGAGAAAGTCTCTGCAGTTTTGAACTGGCCTCTTCCCCGTAATCTCAAGGCAGTCCAGTGTTTTATCGGATTCGCCAATTATTACCGGCGTTTCATCGGTGGCTTCTCCGCAGTCATTCAGCCCATCATAGCCCTGACACGCAAGGGTGGTAACCCTTCCTGCTGGCCCCCACAGGCTGTGTCGGCCTTCTCCGCCTTGAAACAGGCTTTCTGTGCTGCTCCCATCTTGTCCTATCCGGACCCCTTTCAGCCTTTCATTCTTGAAGTGGATGCATCCGAGTCGGCTGCAGGAGCAGTTCTTTCGCAGCGATCCTCCTCTACCGGAGATCTCCACCCGTGCTCCTTCTTTTCACGGAGCTTTTCAGCACCCGAAAGGAATTACGATGCTGGAAACCGCGAGCTTCTGGCTATCAAGTTGGCTTTAGCCGAATGGCGCTACTTGCTTGAGGGTTCACCCCATCGGATAACCATATATACTGACCACCAGAACCTGGCCTATCTGGCTACGGCCAAGCGCTTGAATGCTCGACAGGCTCGGTGGTCGTTGTTCTTTTCACGTTTTGATTTTGTTATCTCCTTTGTGCCGGGTGCTAAGAACACCAAGGCTGACGCCCTGTCGCGTCTTCAGGAGCCAGCAGTTGTCCCTGCTGTTCCAGACACTATACTGCCCTCTTCTTGCTTCTTGGCCTTCTTGGCCACCAGGACCCTGCAACATATCCGGGATGCTCAGCCCTCAGCCCCAGCCGGCACTCCTCTGGCCGCTGGGATACTATTTGTTCCCATACGGTACCGGCCAGAGGTACTTCGTTGGGCCCATTACTCTTCTGTTGGGGGTCATGCTGGCATATCTAGGACTTATGAGCTGTTATCTCGGCATTTCTGGTGGCCCTCTCTTCGAGCTGAGGTGGCTTCTTTTGTTTCCTCTTGCACCATCTGTGCTCGTATGAAGACTCCCCGTTGTAGACCAGCGGGCTTGCTGTATCCCTTGCCTGTTCCTGCTCTTCCTTGGTCCCAACTCGCTATGGACTTCATAGTTGACCTCCCAGTCTCTTCCGGCATGACGGTCATTTGGGTGGTAGTGGACCGTTTTTCCAAGCAGTGCCATTTGGTTCCGTTGCCCAGATTGCCTTCAGCCTCGGATCTTGCTGACCTATTCATATCTGAGATAGTCCGTATTCATGGCATACCCCTTCACATAACATCTGACCGGGGCCCTCAATTTATCTCAGCCTTCTGGAGAACCTTTTGTACTCGCCTGGGTGTCACCCTACAGTTTTCGTCTGGCTACCACCCCCAGACTAACGGTCAGACGGAGAGAGTGAACCAGTCCTTGGAGCATTTTTTGCGCAGTTATTGCAACCACCGTCAGGACGATTGGTGTCGCCTCCTTCCCCTGGCAGAGTTCTCCTTGAACTCCCATTTCCACTCTTCTTTGGGTTGTTCACCCTTTTTTGCTGCTCTGGGTTATAACCCCAGGGTCTTGCTTGTTTCTCCTGGTACTGCTCTTGCACCTGCTGCCGAGGGTCGTGTCCGGTCCTTGGTGGACCATTGGCGGCGCATTCGTTCCTCTTTGATGGAGTCTCGAGTACGTTACAAAGTGCAGGCAGATCGTCGTCGCTCTTTGGCCCCCAGATTCGCTGTCGGTGACAGGGTTTGGCTTTCTGCCAAGAACGTTCGCCTACGCCAGTCTTCTACCAAACTCGGTCCCCGTTTCCTGGGGCCCTTTCGGGTGATGCGGCGTCTCTCTCCGGTAGTTTACCGCTTGGCTCTCCCTTCTTCTTTACGTATGCATCCTGTGTTCCACGTCTCCCTTTTGAAACCCTGGTTTCCGTCGCACCCTTCACATCCTCGGACCCCAATTCCTAGACCTGTGGTTCGTGGTGATCAGGAGGAGTTTGTCATTGATGCCATTCTTGATTCCCGCCGGGTTCGTCGCCAGGTCCAGTATCTTGTCAACTGGCGTGGTTACGGTCCCGAGGAGCGCTCCTGGGTTCCTTCTTCGGATGTTCACGCCCCTACCCTTTTACGGCGTTTCCATACGCGTTTTCCGCATAAGCCCCGTCCTGGCATCCGGGGTCTGCCTTAGGAGGGGGGGAGTGTCACGGTCCCTCGCCATTCCGACGGGTTGCCGACTTCCGGGTTCGCCAGCTCGTCACCACGTAGCGTGGTGACGTCACCCTTACCCGCACTTCCGGGTTTGGGTATTCTTAACCGCGCGCCGCCTTCGTGCGGCGCACGATTATAGCGTTTGTGTGCAGCCTCACCTGCTGCTCTTCTCTCCTGCCGGTCTCGTTCCAGTGTTGTCCAGGCCCTCCAGTCTTGCAGACTTCTTGGCCCTCCAGTCTTGCAGACTTCTTCCTGTCTGCTCCAGTCTGCACCTTCCACTCTTCCTCCAGTGGTTCTCCTGGAGCTTCTCCAGTCCTGCGCTGCCTAGCTTCTGTCTCTGCCCCAGTCAGCTCCCATTTCAGTCTCCTTTCTCTGTGGAGTTCAGCTCCTCCTTGCCTGCCCAATATAATTATATATACGGTGCTTTTCTAGTCCTTCCTTGTGCAGTCCTGTCAGCTCTTGTTACTCTCCCTCCTTATTGTCTCTAGCCTCAGGGGCTTACCTTCAGTAGGCCTTTTACTCTCTGGAAATAGTCCTTCCCTGGGGTTGGTGGTGGGTGTCCTCACTGTAGTGCGTTATCCTGGGCCTTCTTCGGCTCAACCGGAGGGGGTCATCTGGCTTAACGGCCAGCACCTTTACACGGCCTTGGCCGCAGCACAGCGCACTACAGGGGGCCCACGTACACCAGCCACGCACTCCAGCGACGCACTCTAGCCTTCACTCCACCAACCCTTGTTGGAGGAGCCTCTTATCCGTGATATTCCTATCCGTGACATTCCTATCCGTGACAACACGTGACTCAGTATTTGCTCCTACTGACTGCAGGCGTGAGTCAGTGTTCGCTCCTACTGACTGCAGGCGTGAGTCAGAATTCACCCTTACTGGCTGCAGGCGTGAGTCAATATTCACCCTTACTGACTCCAGGTGTGAGTTAGTGATATTTCCTTCTGACTGCAGGCTGAGTCAGACCTCATTCCTCATCCGATCAAGATCCTGGGTTCCTGTTCCAGTTCCTGTTCCTGGTTCAAGCTGAGACTTCCAGTGGCTAAGGCCTAGTCTCCAGCACAGTGGCTTAGCATTGCAACCTATTATTTCTGATTGCAGGCTTGCTGGCTATTACCCTGTTATCACGGTCCCCGTGATTCCCTGTCACTCTCTGTGTTGGTGCTCGCCCATTGGAGGAGATTGATTGGCCCGCCCAGGTTGTCCTTTTATATGCTGGGCCTGTGGCACCTGTCAGGTGCCCTTTCGTGGTGTTCCTGTTCCTGCGCTATTGTTGCTGTGATCCTGTATTCCTGTGTACCAAATCGGTTCGTCTGACTACTCTGCTGTTCCTGCTCCGTGATTGAGCCGGTTCTGGCTGATTTCCCTCTCCGTGATTGACCCGGTTCTGGCTGACGTCCCTGCTCCGTGATTGACCCGGTTCTGGCTGACGTTCCTGCTCCATGATTGACCCGGTTCCGGCTGACGATTCCTGCTCCGTGACTGACCGATTCTGGCTGACGTTCCTGCTCCGTGATTCATCCGGTTCCTGCTCTCGTTTCTGCCTGGTGACATTCTGAGCCTGTTCACAGCTTGCACTGTCTGATCACGCCTCTTATGTTCTGTAGCCTCCGTTACTGAGCCTGTTGGTTGCCTCCGTTACTGAGCCTGTGAGAGAATTCTGCCGAGCTGTAGCCGTTGTTTCAGAGTCTGTCTAGGACACCTGCTGTGCTGGCTGCCTCTGTTACCGAGCCCATTTGCATACACCTGCCAAGCTTGTTGCCTCCTATACTGAGCCACATTAACACTCGTTGAGCTGTTGCCTACTATACCAAGCCTAGCTGTTACCACTGCAGAGCTACCTCTTGTTAGGTGCTCGTTTTCCAGGAGTTGTCGCACCGCGTGGTGCTCAGGGCATTCCGATACTCTGGCAGTGTGTGCTCTGTTTCGGCACCGGAAGGGTGTCTTGGCTCTGGTCCATTCTTGCTCAAGGTGTTGTTCCTTCCACTCGCACCCGGTAGTGCGTTGGCTCTAGTATTTCGCTTGGGCAGTGTCTCCTCCGTTACAGCACCTAAGGGGTGCTTGGCTCAGGTCCCATTGGCACACGCAGTGTTCCTCCTCTATTGCACCGAGGGTGCTTCCATATGTGGCTCCATTGGCTTTGGTGGTATCTCTCTTCCGTTGCTACACCCCAGTAGGGGTCTTGGCTCCAGCTACAGTTGGCCATTCGATACTCTTGGGCATTTCCACTCTATTATCTGGTTGTGATTCAGTTCAGTCGCACTGCTTGAGCTTGCTAGCTGCACTACTGCTTCTGGGACTGTTTATGCACCGGGCATTGGCTAATCACCACCACAGAGACTGACTACCAGCTTGAGTATTAACCCTTACCTGTGTTGATGCTATATGCAACCTGCTCCAGCTATATTGAGCCTGTATATCATTCATTACTGTAATACCGATTCTGGCCCTCAGGGGCGCTGTAATTTATTTCATTTTAATAAAACTGTGTTTTATTTCTAATCTTGGTCTGAGTGTCGGAAAACCGTAACACCTGTGCTTATTCCTATTGTATATATTGTATATATCTTCTTTATGTCATTTGTTAATAAATTGCATTAATTAACCGTACTGACTCCTGAACTTCTCTGGGTAACTGTGACAATCCGGCACTACTTCTAAGTTTCTTAAATTACGTACCTGTGCTGCTCCCGATTCAAAGCCATGCTTTTACTGTATATGGTTGTCACTCCCATTCACCTGTGACCCCTTTTCCTCATTGGTCTGCACGCCTTTATCTACCTGCCCTGCCAACTTACCTTATCTTGGTGTGTCTTGACCTTGCTCCTCATCTGCTGACTTGATCATCCCTCTGACTTTGACCCTGCTTGTCTTACGACCACGCTTCTGTCTATACCCCTAGGATCTCCTCCTGTGTGATTCCGACCTTCTTTGCCAGCAGCAGATTACAGTTTGCAACAAGCTTCCCTCCAGCCACCTTCTACCTGTGAGTCCTGCTTGTTGAATCACCCTTGTCAGCTTCTCACACCTTAGGCCTTCCGGTTAGTCGAGGTCAGCGTTGTCGGTTCTCCGACCTCCGCCTTGTACCTCTGACTAGTCGAGGGTGTGAATAGGCCTTGCTTGACTCCTTTCCTCCTGCCTGTCGAGGACATTGTAGGTCATAGCTTCTAGACCTTCGCCCCCGGGCTTTCTGACAAGTCGAAGGTTTGGGAGTCGAATACATTATCTACAACTTCACCTCTGAGCCCCGGGAGTCGAATACTAAATCACATACTTCACCTCCGAGCCCCGGGAGTTGAATACTAAATCTCCGATTTCACCTTCTAGCCTCGGGAGTCAACCTCCAAATCTCTGACTTCATCCCTGAGCCTCAAGAGTCGTATTCTATTTCTATGACTGCCTCCTGATCTAACCTTTCAACTATCTCCAAAGACTTGGTGGTAGGACTGAACTCTCTCTCCTCTTACCTCCTGCATTAGGATCCAGTTGTTGCCTCCATTCCTATCTGCTCTAGAAACTAGCTTGACTGTAGAGTTTGACAGTGGGAGACTGAACTTGGTTTCTCCTAGACTCTTCAGGACTGGAAGGCTGTTACCACCGGCCTGTTCGGTTGATGTCTAGCTTAAAAGGATAAACTTTAAGATCCTGACTAGGTGGTACTTCATGCCGCAACATTTAGCCCAAGCCATTCCCAGGATGTCACAGCTCTGCTGGCGATGCCGTACAGCTGTTGGATCAATGGCCAATATATGGTGGCTGTGCCCATGATTGTTCAATTCTGGAAGGAAATTAATTCTGTCATATGCCTTGTTCTCCAATGTTGGCTTTCTTTTGACCCTCTGCTTCTTTTATTTGCTCATGATCTTCTGAGATCGATGACTAGCTCCGCTAACTCAACATTGTTTCTGCAACTTACGAACTCGGCTAAGGCTTTAATCCCCCTACACTGGAAAGACTCTCAACCCCCTTTGTCTGCAAAGTGGAAGGCCAAAATTGCCCAGCTTGTGCATAGAGCCCATGCTCTCTCTATGGGTTGTACAGCCATCTTTGAAACTGTTTGGACCCCTTGGATCTCCTATGCATCTTGACTGAGTTGCACTATATAGTCCAAAGATTTTGGATGCGGTTTTTTATACAATGCCTTATGTCCTTTTGCTTCCGAGACCCATAGCCTTTGTGGTGTCCAGTCCGAGGCTCTGGCTGAGCCCTCCCCTCCCACACTTCTCTCCCCAATCTCTACCAGTTCTTCCCCCACACATTCCCTGCTAGGTTCTTACTTAACCTCCCCTTTTTCTCTTCTGTTTTTCTTTTGTTTACTTTCTTTCCTTTCCCTCCTTTGCCTTTTTCTCCTGTTGGATGTTTTTCACCTCTCTTTATTTTTTTTTTTTTATTGTGATATATGCACATTGGATATTCTGTATTTTCATATTTTCTCAATAAAGCTCATTTTATATTTTAAAAAAAGGAAAAACCTAGAAAACCTGTCCAGGGGGCAGGGTTTTCCTTATGCTCACAGTAAGAAGATTATCCCTTGCTGTGAGCTGTCTGGTCTCAGGACCAGATTCCACATCTGAGGGGAGGTGGCTTACACTAGGTAAAAGGGGCAGAAA
This sequence comes from Rhinophrynus dorsalis, assembly GCA_037306005.1. Taxonomy (NCBI): domain Eukaryota; kingdom Metazoa; phylum Chordata; class Amphibia; order Anura; family Rhinophrynidae; genus Rhinophrynus; species Rhinophrynus dorsalis. Next base: position 175,949,080 of record CM074724.1, on the reverse strand, counting down.
GGGGATATTTTATCATTCAATTACGCCTGAACTACAACTCTGACAGTATTGAAATATCACTCTACATGGTCCAAATACTATGAAGATTAATTGGAGCTGCTGTTTTTGTGAAACATTACTATTCCTTTCAGGAGCATTTTCAGTACAATGGACCATATCCTGACAGTGAAACAAGTTTTAGAGGGATGAATGAATGAATACAACCTTCCTTTATGCATAGCTTTCATTAACTACAAAAAGACCTTTGAATCAGTGAGAAAGCAAGTAATAATCGATGCCCCGATCCACCAAGGAATAGACAGAGCTTACATCAATATCCTCCAGTCAATATATGAAAGTCTAGATCAACATAGAAAAAGGAATCGACAAGGAGACACAATCTCCCCAAAACTATTTTCTGCTTGTTTAGAAGAAATTTTCTGCAAACTAAATTGCAAGAATGCATTGAAGAGCTACAACAGGAAAACAAAAATATTGGTTTGAAGATGAATATCAACAAAGCACAAATCACAATAGATGGACAATTATGTTTACCTTGGACAAGAAATATCAAAAGATGGAAACACCATGATGGAAATTGAGAGACAAATAAAATTGAGATGGAAAACATTTGGAAAACTTAGTAATACTGTCTTTAAAGGGATAGTAATACCCTTTCATATGAAAAATGAAATTAAGTAAATACTGTTGCTTAAAGATGTATATTTTAAGATTTATAAGATTTTAAAGTCCTGCCCCTTTTACAGATGTCAGTGCTGTAGCAGACAGATTGAGATTCTGGTCATGCGACAGGACTACTCTTCAGCAGAGCCAAAATAGCGTTGTCTACAAAGAAATACTTCATTAGAACAGCCTACAAAGTATGCCCCACAACATCCACTTTGCATCTGTGGGTACTGTGCATAAATGACATAGGTAACCGTTACCTCCATCCATCAGCTTGGTATGACGAAAAATAACTGCATGTCTTCCTCTGAGGGCTCTTTTTATCATATTGTTGATTGGTCCTACCAGCTGGGAGGCAGAGATAATACCCATACTTGTATGCCATGGATGAAAAAGAATTGCATAAGGCTTTCCAACTCCAAAATAGGCATTAGGTTGGTTACCAGAACTTCCTGTTTTACCTACTACTAAAGAGTTAAGTATAACCATGTATGTTCCCTTCTGCTAGAAATACATCTAATCTTCTCTTAAACTTATCCATTGTTCTGCCAATACAACAAGGTATTCCACAATCTAACAGACCTTACTGTAAAACCCATCCTGTTCTGAAGCTGAAACCTCCTTTCATCTAATCTTAAGCAGTGACCCCTCGTTAATTGATTAGGCCTTGAAATGAAAAACACACCAAAGGCATACTTGCATTGACCTTGCATATACTTAGAAAGTGTACCAAGATCCCGTCTTAGGCATCTTTTTTTCTAGAGTAAATAAACCAAGTTAGGCTAGACATTCTTCATACTTCAAGTTCTCCTTTAAATTTGTTGCTCTTCTCTGTACTCTCTCCAGTTCTAGAATATCCTTTTTTTCAGAACTGGTGCTCAAAACTGCACACCATAATCAAGGTAAGGTTTTACCAATGTATTATACAGTGGTAAAATTATGTTATTCACTTTTGCTTCTGTTGCCATTTGTATTATAAGGATAGGATAACCGGGTATATAAACAAGTTATATAAATATGGAGGCAGAAACACACACAGGTACTTCTAGCTTCTGTGTCTTTATTTTTAGAAAAAAAAAACTGCTCAGTTTCTCTTTCTGTTACAGCAGGAAGGGGAAGTTGACAACAAACAAAACTTTACTTTCACTTCTAGCAACCATACAATGTATAACATAGGCTACAGCACTGTGAGAGCACCTTTAGTGATATCTCAACACCCCCACTTGCTCTCAAGTGCCACATTTTAATTTATTACATGACTTACATTCCAAACACATAACTCAAAAATCTTTCTAGCTTGGACTCTTTTTTTACAGGCTTAACCATTTTCACTTAAATGATCATGCAACATCTTGTTCCAATTTCTACCTGATTGTTTTAGACCATACAATGACTTGTTCAGTTTTAAAACTAGTCCCTCGTTTTGTTTTGACTCTACCTCAAATCCCTCTGGTTGTTCCATATAAACCTCACAATCAATTGGGGCATGTAGGTAGGCTGTTTTCACGTCCATCTGGTGAAGAAGTAAATCATACTGTGCTGCCAGCTGCATAAAAATACGTACTGATGTAATGTTTGCAGTTGGAGAAAAAATGTCCTTGTAATCAATTCCTTTTACTTGACTATAACCTTTACCAACATATCTGGCTTTGTACGTTTCCAATCCATCAACGTTGTTTTTCACTGTATACACCCATCGACCCCCCACTGAACGTTTACCTTCTGGCAAAGTTGTCAAAGTGAATGTGTCATTTTCTTTCAATGAATCCATTTCCTCTGTCATAGCTTTCAGCCAATTCTGTGACTGGGGTGAGTTTGTAGCATGTTTAAAGGTTTGTGGTACATCAAATATCTTATAGCAGTAATCAATGTTTGTTAGTATTTGGTCATCACATTCCAATTTTGAAATATAGTCCTCCAAGTACTGAGGAGTTTTTCTGTCCCTTTTAGGATAACGTGTACTGTGGTCATTCCCTGTCTGACCATCGTTCTCACTCCTTAAAGTTTCTATTTCAGAAATTTGAATTGGCTCTGGACACTCAATTTCAGTCTGATTGGTCTTTGGTATAGGGGGTGCATGGTTCTCCCTATGGTAATCCTCATCATCATGCATCATATCAGTTTGAGTCTGTCTTTCAAAAACTCTCTTTGTGATAAACTTCACAAGCCTGTGTTTAAGGACCTTTCCAGTGTCTGGGTAAAACACTAGGTAAGAAGGGCTGTTTTTGTCATATCCAATAAAAATTCCTCTTTCACATTTTGAGTCTAGTTTCTTTCTGTCATATCTGTAAGCAAAACATTCTGACCCAAAAACTCTCATCTTAGAAAGATTAGGTTTTCTGCCTGTTAAAAGATAATATGGAGTTTGTTTTAAACGATTGTTAAAACACCTGTTTCGGATATGAGCGGCAGTCATTACTGCATATGTCCATAATTCTTTTGGTAATTTACTCTCAATTAATAGACATCTTGCCATTTCAAATAGCGTTCTCCAATTTCTCTCAGCAGTCCCATTTTGGTGGGGTGAGTAAGGTGCTGATTTTTCATGTCTTATACCTTGCTTATTTAACAGTGACTTAAAGCTGTTTGCTGTAAACTCAGTACCATTATCAGATCTTATACATTTTATAACTCCATATAGTGCTGTGTCAGCAATAAACCTTTCAGTGGCTAATGCTGCATCACTCTTGTGTTTTAGGAAATATACAAATACTGCTCCAGAGTAATCATCAGTGAATGCTATTGTATATCTGAAACCGTCTTTAGCTTGTGGTTCTATAGGACCTGCTAAATCAGTGTGTACTAGCTGTAATATAGCTGTTGCTCTGGTATCAGATTCTTTGTTCCTGCTCTGAACAAATTTTCCTTGAGTGCACACTTCACAGTTTAGGTTAGACTTATCAATCTTATCTTTAATTTTCATTCCTTCTACCACATTTTGTACCTTTGCAATATCATCATAATTACAGTGACCTAAGATTTCATGCCACGTTTGTATATCATAACATCCATTACAACTGTCATCATTTTCAACAAAAGTGTTCAGATAGTAAAGTCTATTATACTTCTGGATTGTGAATTTGGTACCGTTCCTATGCATGAGTTCATTCCTGCCTTGCTGGAAGCTGACTGATGCTCCACTGTTTGTTGCTGAATCTACAGAGAAGATGTCTTGAGGGTATGAAGGTATGTACAATGCATTCTTCAGTGTTACCATTATTCGCTTCCCCTCGCTGTCAAACAAACCCACCTCTGCATCACCTCTTCTCAGCGCCACACCAGTCGTCTTTTTTCCATCTGCAAGTTCCATTGAATGTTTCTCTGGTTTAAAAGTGTTATCAAAACTTTTAAACTTTCTGATGTCAGTAATTATATGGGATGTTGCTCCTGTATCAACCATTAACCCTTTTGGTTTTAAGCCATCTACTTGGTCATCTCTAATTTTAAAAGCAAATAAGTGTCTGTCATCAGCGTCATCATTTGCTTGTCTGGCATTATCTTTCTTTTTGCGTCTGCAATTTGCATCTTTGTGTGTTGAGCTTTTGCAATAGCTACACCACAGTGATTTATATTTGTTTTGATTGTTTGAACATACTCTGGCCCTGTGTCCTTTTTGGCCGCAACTGTAACAAACAATGTTAGGGTTGTCTGTCTCTTTAAATCTTGTTGTGTTACTCACTTTTAATACATTATCATTATTTTCATTAGTGCGGTATTTTTCAGTATCCTCAAAACTTCTCAACTGTGTTTTAAACTCTGCAAAAGTTATTTTTTCATCACCCTGTGTAATGTGGATGGCAAACATTTTAAATGATTCAGGCAAACCTTTCAAAATCATTGCAATCAACAGTCCATCACTTAATGTCTCTCCAGCATTTCTCAGTGCTGTAATGGCTGTCTCTGCACGTATAATATAGTCAGTCACACTTTCATTTACAGCCTTCTGAAGGGATGTTAGTTCAGTGTATAAACTAATAATGCGGGGCTTTCCTTTACCTGCATAATAGTCTCTCAATATTTGAAGTGCTTTTCTTCCATCATCAGCTGCTTCTCTCATAACCAGAGACAAACTTTTATCATCTAAAAACTGGATTAATTCAGCATATGCTTCCTCATTCTTACTGTTATCTTCATCCTCATCTTCAGTGTCTGCAGGCATATTCAGGATGGTTGTTTTGAGATTCATTAACCTCAGATGTCCCAAGAATTTATTCTCCCAAAGTTCATATTTCTTTTCATCTCCATCAAAACAAAGTCTGTTCCATCGGTTTCCTGCATCCTTCCTGGGCCCATAACATGTTGCCATTTGTATTATAAGGATAGGATAACCGGGTATATAAACAAGTTATATAAATATGGAGGCAGAAACACACACAGGTACTTCTAGCTTCTGTGTCTTTATTTTTAGAAAAAAAAACTGCTCAGTTTCTCTTTCTGTTACAGCAGGAAGGGGAAGTTGACAACAAACAAAACTTTACTTTCACTTCTAGCAACCATACAATGTATAACATAGGCTACAGCACTGTGAGAGCACCTTTAGTGATATCTCAACAGCTTCAATACCCCTTTTTATGAAAGACAGAACTTTGTTTGCTTTTTCTAAAGTGGTGTGACACTGATCACTATTTCCAAAGCATGAAGAAGCAAATGGTGAGTATGACAGGTATTCCTAGTTCTGCCTAGTTCTGGGGGGTCCACTTGACTTCCCCCTACCTTTTACTTAATCCCTGCACACTCTTGAGCCCCCTTGCACCCCCCCTGCTTTTTGTTGCCCAGGGTCCCTCCTATGCCCCCTATCCTCCCCCAGCTAGGCCTGACCTTTCCTCTGCACTTCTTTCTGCTCTAGTAGCTACTACAATACATACGCTATGATCTCAAACACCCCATTTTACACTCTATATTTCGCACACTCATTGCTTTTTACGTCACAACACAGCAATATTATTTATATATAATATAATATATATATAGGCACAAGAAAAAATAAAACAGAAAAGTAAGTGGGGAAATAAAGTAAATAGTAACAATAATTAAAAAAACAAATAAATAATTTTGAATAAAAATGCATAACAATTTATAACACATAAAAATTAGGGGAATGTGTAGAAGAAATCATGTGCAAGTGTGATGTATGTGTGTGTGAAAATGTATACCTAGTGTAGTAGTAAACTGAAGTAAAGTTAAGCAGTGTTGTGCAATATGTGTACTCCTCTCTATAACAAAAATACCAATCCATATCCCTGAACAGTGTTCTATCCTGATTTTTTTTAAAAAAATGCTGAATTTTAAAGAATTTTTCACAGATAACGTAGCTTGTAAAAAGTAATTGGAGTTCTTTTGAGCAAATTGTCAAACTCACAGGACAAAGGTTGGTGGGAGAATGCTCCATTTTCAGGAAACTGGCTTCTGAAAACTGATCAACTCCAAGTGCTGCCTGAAAATGATTCCATTCTCTTGGTTCTAATGTAATATAGGCTAATAAGTGTAAGCTTCAATGAGCAGGGCTCTCTTATACTTCTGTTTCTAATATGTTTATATACCCTTGTATCAAGAGTATCTAGCCCGTGACTCACTCAGCTAAACAAGGACTGTAAGCTTCCTGTAACAAACCCTGCATAGACTGGAACCTAAGCAGGTAAATGCAGAGAGCTACTTGCTCTATAACAATGCTCAGCAAACCCAGAGCAAAACACCAGAACAGGGTAGGAACCCAATAGGCAGACAAAGTAGGCAAACCCCAAATACAGGAGAATGTACAATGAACAGACCCCAATACAGGAGAGTGGTACCCTGTGTCACAGGCAACAGGATGGTCAGGCAGTCCAGGTATGATACACATACACAGCAGTGAGGTATCCAGGGAGCAGGCAGGAGAATGGTCAGGTCACAAGCCAGGGTCAAATACCAGTCCAGCAGTGAGGTATCCAGGGAGCAGGCAAAAGAGTAGTTAGGTCACAAGCCAGGGTCACGTACCAATCCAGCAACGAGGTATCCAGGAAGCAAGCAAGAGAGTAGTAGGTCACAAGCCAGGGTCAAGTACCAGTCCAGCAGCGAAGTGTCCAGGGAGCAAGCAAAAGAGTAGTCACGTGACCCGGCGCAGAGACGGCTGGGACGTGAGGAGGAGGAAGTGCCTGTGCAGTTAACCCTAACCATTGTACCAGATTGCTGCAGAGTGTCTGACGCTGACACCTTGCATCCACCGTACTCCATTTGTACGATGATCTATTATCTTGTCATCATATTGTACTGTAATATGGAATTGATTATATCAATATTGAATACTTTCAATTAATAACCCTTCTAGTATTTTGATATGCTATAGAAATTACATTTATGGGTCTGTAATTTCTAGTCTTAGACCTTGCCTAATAAGGTAATAAATAAATAAAATAAATATATAAAAGAAACAAAAAGACAACTCATACTTTCTTATCATTTTGATACACAGTATAAGGGCTTTCATTAAAAAAGTTTAACATTTTTCTTTTTATTGCCCTGATAGCTTTTAATGACTTCTGCAAATGTAGTTGCCTGTCTTCAGAAACCATGTATTCACTGCCTAATTTGCCAAGTAGAACAAAGACCAGAGGGAGATCTGTCTGCATTTACAGGTCAAAGCAAATATTAGAGCATAGTGCACAGCCATCTGTCTGACCTTGTTTCTACTCTAGTATATGTGAAAGATTAACAAATGCCTGTTACTGTAAATTATTGCTGAGTCAGTGTCTGGCACCAGGTTAATAGACACTCATTTTCACTTCATTTCTTAAATAGTCTGACACATTAAAACTACATATGTTTCTATGTAAGTGAACAGGGTCTATATGGATATTTTTGGGTCCCCCAGTGAGCCCTAGGCTACAAGATATAAATCTAAGTTAAGGGTAATTACACCTATCTTACATATTCCTTTTAGAGAGTAGCCTCTGCAAGACATTTTTTCCTGATTTAAAAGTTAAACTGATGTAATCAAAGTGGATGCCCCAGTATCGTGCATGCACCCAGTACCTAGTTTCAAGCACATGGCCCTGCTCCAGATCATCTGACCCTGTATGCGCTGCTGTTCTTAGACATCTGGACTCCAGATTACCTGCTAACTACTGTTTTGATCACAGGGGCTGGTGGCGGTGAAGAAGTGGAGGCGCGGGGAGACTTTCATGAAAGGAGGATTTCCCCCACTCGTCGGTCACATGGCTCTGTGGTAGACACAAAATGAGCAAGCTGTTGTTCCAGGCACAGACGCTGGACATATTTACCCGTTTAGTGGAAGATGCAGCTGTGGCAGCGACTGCTATGGGGAGCCCAAGAGCAAGTCAGTCTCTACAGCGCATGACTGCATCGGACAAACATACATCTGGCCTTTTATATTATAGGATAATATCTTAAAGGGACAGTAATGTCCCATAAAACATATTTAGATTTAGGTAGATATTGAAAAAACTATTTGCAACAAACCCTATCTCTCAAACCGCTATGTTTTGAGAGACATAGGGAATCAAAGTTCCCCCCTCCCTCACCTTCTCCTTATGTCAGCTGTAAAGCTGTCAGCAGAAGAATTGAGTCGTATGACTCGAGGAGGCTCTGCAGCAGTGCTCAAATCGCAGTACTTAAAAATAATTAATTAATTAGAACTGTCTACAAAGTGTGCCTGGTTTGCAGGCACATTTTGTAGACCTTTCCAATGAATTAATTCTTTTTAAGAACCCTGATTTCCGCTCTGCTTCAGAGCCTCCTGCTGGTTCCCAGACCGGGATCTCCTGCTGTCAGCTAGACGCTGATGTCAGGAGAAAAGGAGGGAGGGGGGAACTTTGAATCCCTATATCTCTCAAACTGTGGCGGTTTGAAAGATAGGGTTTGTTGCAAATAGTTTATTTTTTTCAATATCTTCCTAAATCTAAATATTTGGGGGGGGGGGCATTACTGACCCTTTAAAAAATATGAATAAGAATGAAACCATAAAAAATTTGTATAAAAGATCAGAAAATATATAATGAAATGATAAATGACAGTAAGTGAATCCTGTTGGAAGCTTGCCATTCTATAGCAAGTGTGCTCCACTGTCTTTAAACACCTGCTGTGGGCAGAGCACGTGTTCCTTCCAGGTGTATTCTGGTGTTATGTAGCTGCACGCTATACCTCAGAGCTGTAGGTACAAGGGGACCATTGGGATAAATGTTCAGCTCAACGCCCCTCAGCACTGGTTCTTTCACATAATGCCTAGCAAGAGGATACTTAATATTACCTGTGTTCTAAAAAAAAAACAAAAAAAAAACAAAAAACCTTTCCTTTAACCCTTTGAGTGCCAGAGGGGTATGCAACGCATTGCAAAGCAAAGGGTTAATTTTCTTTTTGTCCTACCTATATATCTTTTGTTACATTTTCAAATAATACTGTATATTGTATATGGAGTGTTGCAATTAATACATCGATTTATTTGGTGCATTACATCATCATCTTTAAACGATTTTGTTTTATTTGCTATAAATTTGTATGTGATGCACCTACTTTTTCCACAAAGCAATGCGTTACGTACCCCTCCGGCACTCAAAGGGTTAAAAATACCACTTATTGGTGGGAAGATCCGATTGTTCACTGCTTTTTATTAGCATTATCTGGTTTGTATCGGGTTTACATATTTTTTAAACTTTTGTTTTTAGTATAAATTATGCACGGTTTAATATTTATATGTTCCTTTAATAAAGGGTCCGATAGTAATATGGACCAGTGTTTATTTATAATCTTATTTATGTCTCTAGATGACTTGTTAAATTTGGTTACAAAAGAAACATTTTTTTTTTTATCATTACCTGTTTTATCTTGTACTAACTGTATATTCTTTCTTTTGTATGAACCACAAGATGTTTTTTTCTGTCGATCATCTCTATTTCCAGGTATGATTTTTCTATTATTTTCTCTGGATAGCCTCTCTCCCTAAATCTATTTTTAAGGTCTGAGGCTTTTTGTTCAAAATCTTACTTTTTACTGCAATTCCTTTTCAATCTTGTAAACTTTCAGGTCATCTATGATCCTGCCATAGAAGACCAGGTTCACCCCCAGCCATGTCCCCACACATGGGTTAACTCCCAATGGCCCATTTATAGGTTGGCATAGCTGGGGGCCCCAAGGCTCCCATGGCAGATACCTCAATCTGTTGATAAAAGATACTTTCACTTACAAAATTATTATGATGTAATATAAATTGAATATCTAAAATAAACATTTTCTGAATTACAGATATTTCATTATCCTCTTGTAAGTAATGGTTAACTGCTACTAAACCTTTAACATGTATTATGCTTATATATAAAGCTGTAACATCTATTGTAGCCCAACAATAATTTTCTTCCCATGCAATATTATGTAAGATTTGAAGGACATGTTTTGTATCTTTTATATAGGCGATACATCATTTTGTAAATAATAATCTACATACTTGGATGCATTTGATGCATCTATTCGTGCTATAATTGGACGTCCAGGAGGGCTTTCCAGGGTTGTATGAATTTTAGGAATTTAATAAAATATGGGATTTTTGATTTTATATATATATATATATATATATCTGTATAATATAAATTGCTACGAAGCTCCTAGTGTGTATAACAGCACATGCACAGTAGAGACTGCCAGAAAGATGCAGTCATGCACAGTAGGACTGGCCAAATGCGCTGATCTGGAGCGGGGTGCTCCGAAGGGCTCACCGCCTGTCTCTGCTCCCAGCTCCTGGGCAGCAGCTGGGGCCGCTGGGTGGCACTTTAGCCCGTGTGCACAGGCTTTCATACTAGTATATATTGTAACATAGTAACATAGTAAATTAGGTTGAATAAAGACACAATTCCACCAAGTTTAACCTTCTCCTCGTACCCCAGTGACTAAGTATTTTATAGCTTTCCTTCTACCAATTAAGTTAGTCTTTATCAGACCTTCCTGATCTGCCTACTTGTAAGCGCTCACACTTACCTGCTTAGGGAGCCGTCCTTTCCAGTGAGCAGAGAGGAGGCCGGTCCCTTCTGTGTAATTTTTCGCAGCCGTGCCACGTCCTGTGTATAGGGAGAGCCAGACGCCAAGGTCTTTCAGGTGCCGGTCTCTCCCTTCTGTCTCTTACGGCTCCCTCTACTGGCCGGCAGAGTCAGGCACCTACCAGGGGTGAAGGAAAAGTATATAAACTGCCTGGACACTACATTAGTTGCCTTTTCGTGGTGTTCCAGTGCAGTTCTGTTTGGAGAGTATTCATGTATGTCCCTTGGCTTGGCTATCTGTCCTTCCAGCCGGTGTCCAGTGTCTGACTACACGCTTGGTATTGGACCTTTGGCTCTGGCTGAATACCCGCTCTGGCACTGACCCCTGGCTTGTCTGACTATCCGCTTGGTATTGACCACCGGCTCTGGCTGACTACTCACTCTGGTATTGACCCTTGGCTTGTCCACTCTACCACCGATTCTGACCGCAGGCCTGAGTCAGTATTCTCCTTGTGGCAACCTATACGTACGCTTGTCTGGGTCCTAACCTCAGTATTCGCTATACTTTCCTGGGTCCCAGCTGCGCTATTTCACTGTTGCCTTCGGTGTATCTTCCAAAGCAGCCTCCTATTCCTGGTAGGAACTGCTTGCTTTGTGCTATCTACTACTTGATCAACATCAGTGTGTCTTTACCGTATATATTTACAATGTTCAATAAAGGCGGTGTTTCAAAATCAGTACTGTCTCCTTTTCGTTCATTGTTATCCGTGATAGTACAAAAGGGCCAATATAAGTACTGAAGTTACAGGACACCCGCCAGTCCATAGCATCTGGGCTAGAATGGACAGTCAGGACCAACGTATTGATCAACTGTCCTTTGCCATGCAGACACTGTTAAACCGTATGGCTCACTTGGACTGCCCCATTAGAGAACCGGTGGCCTCTGCCGATACTGTTCCGGCCCCGGTTGTTACGGCTGCTCAGGAGCCCACTGTTGCCAGAGGAATATCCTCTTACACTCCGCTCCCTCAACGGTACAAGCGTAACCTTGTATTTTGCCGCAGTTTTCTTAATCAGGTGGGCATATACCTGGAGATGGTGCCTCATGTGATCCCTACTGAGAGTAGTAGAGTTCATGATTTTGCTACTTTCAGACAAAGCTTTGACATGGACAAATCCTCTATGGGAGAATTATAAACCCATCATTTATAATTTTGCGGAGTTTATGGCCGCGTTTAGACGAGTGTTTGATGTGCCTGCCCAGTCTGCCTCTGCCGCCAAACAGCTAATGTCTATCCGCCAGGGTAACCATACGGTGGCCAAATATGCTACTGAGTTTCACACGTTGGCAGCGGAGGTGGGATGAAATAATGAAGCACTGGTTGCCGCCTTCTCACTGGGGGTTAAGTGATGACATTAAAGACGAAATTGCTGCCAGAGAGTTGCCTGTCGACCTAGACGATCTGGTGTCATTCACTATATTGATTGACACCCGTATCAGGGACAGACGCTCATTTAAGGAGCTCCTGCGGAGGCCTGCGGAGGCCTCCGGAGCGTTTAGCTCCAACTTTTAGTCACCCACCCATTCCTCCCTCGCTTCCCATGCCTCCTAGGTCAGACATGGGGGGGGAGCCGATGCAGTTGGGGTTTACCCATCTCTCGGCACAGGAGAGAGCATTCCGCCAGCAGGAGGGCCTTTGCCTATTTTGTGGTAAACCCGGACACTTGCTGCGAGCTTGTCCTGTACGCCTGGGAAACAGCCGCACCTAGAGTCCCTAGAGTCCCGTCGGGGACAGAATCTAGGTTGTATCTCACAGTCCCCTGAAAACTTTCAGGATAAACCTACCCTCGGGGTCATCCTATCATGGGCCAATTCCTCGGTGATTACTCCAGGATTGATTGACTCAGGGGTGGTGGGGGATTTCATTGATGCAGACTTCGCAGCCAAGCACTCGATTCTGCTACTGCCACGGACATCTCTGCTGACTATTGAAGCTATTGACAGTAGGCAGCTGCAACTGCCTCAGGTCACTAATGAAACTATTTCTGTGTCACTCCTGGTAGGAGCGCTCCATCATGAGACCAGTTCCAGGTGATTAACTCACGTCATTATGCGGTCATTCTGGGGTTTCCTTTGCTCCAAAAGCATAACCCCAGGGTGGATTGGCGTAATTGTGACATCCTGTCTTGGTCTCCGCATTGTACAGAGTCGTGTCTCCTCTGTCCTACCAGAGTGGTGGGCATGACTGCCTCCTCCAACACCCCCTCCACCATTCCTGAGGAGTATCAGGCCTTCTGTGATGTTTTCAACAAGGTGCAGGCCACGACCGAGGTCTTAATAAACCTATGATCAAGAATGCTTAGCCAATTCCACTGATTACAGAGTTATTCGACCGACTACTGGGTTCATCGGTCTTCACTAAGCTCGATTTTCAGACGGCTTATAATCTGGTGCGAATCAGAGAGGTTGATAAATGGAAGACAGCATTTAACACCAGGAGCAGACATTATGAATATCTGGTAATGCCCTTTGGTCTTTGCCACACTCCCGCTGTCTTCCAGGAGTTCATTAATGACGTCTTACGAGACCTTTTGCAGCGCTGTGTGGTTGTCTGTTTGGATGACATTCTCATCCACTCCCTGTTACGGTTTTCAGACACTTCAGACAGAGGGTATGGTAAAACGCAGTTTTATTAAATAAATTAATGAACAATATCGCCCTCTACAGGCACACAGGGTGAACAAGAACAAGTGCTAAACCCTTACAGGCCAGTATACTGAGAAAAGACAGAGTAGAATATATGTACAAGAAATATGTGCTAGGACTGGTAACCCAGACAGGGGCACATAATAGTTAACTCAGTCCTCATCAGTCTTTGTTGTGGTGTAGGCACGCCCAAGGTGTAGCTGAAGCTTGTATAAGTATGAGGAGTCAATAACAAGTCTGTAGGAGAGCACTCGACTTGCACGGCAGAACTGACCCAGAACGCTAGAGCAATAATGGATAGCCCCCACGGGCGTAACAAGTGTCACCAGTATTTGGGAACTGTGAGTCGTTAGCCCCCACGGGCGTAAACCGGAGACTACAAGCTGCAAGAGCAAGGCACGTTAGCCCCCACGGACGTACAACGGAGACTGCAAGCTGCAAGTGTAAGGATCAAGCCCCCTCGGGCGTAAACGGAAGCCAATAGCTAGTGCCAGGTAGCCCCCACGGGCGTAAAACGACTCCACCAGTGCCAGTGCGTGGGCAAGATGACCACCGGTACGGTACCGGAACAACTACACTGCTTAGATGGACTATGAGCCGCCGTCTCTCAGGCCCAAGCGGCCGGCTCAGCAGTAGTAGCGTAGCACTGAACGGGTTAACTAAGCACTTGGTAGGAGGTGAGGCACAGCAAGGAATCAGCTCAGTAATCGGAATCGCCCTGATAATATCGCTCTGCAAGCTTAAGGAGACTCAGCAGTAGTATAGCTCAGTAGCGTTTGACAGTGAACAGTGACTCAAGGGTTAAGGTCAGTCTCGAGCACGAGCGCGACTCCAGGAATAAGAATGTCGCCCAGTAGTCAGCAGCCGGAACGTAGATAGACTGGAACCGGGAACTGTGGAGAATCGTAGACGCGCCAGATCAGCAACAAGCAGGAACGTCAGCCAGGCCGGATCGGATACCAGAGCGGGTTCGTAGACAAGCCGGATCAGCAACAAGCAGGAACGTCAGCCAGGCCGGGTCGGATACCAGAGCAGGTTCGTAGACAAGCCGGATCAGCAACGGGCAGGAACACAGGAGAGTCTCAAGCAGGCCAAGTCGGTACACGGAAATCAGGAACGCAGGGAACAGCAGCAAGGCTCAGGAACACCACGAAAGGGCACCAGACTGGTGCCAGCGGCCAGTATAAAAAGGGTAACCAGGGGCGGGCCAACACAGCTCAGCCAATCAGGGAGCAGCACAGCAAAGAGTGACACACAGGATCACGGGGACCGTGATACTCCCCAAATCTGGAGCAACACCGAACTGATGTGGCAAAGGTGTTACACCTCTCTTAAGGGCCAATAACCTGTTTTGCAAGTTGGAGAAATGTGAATTTCACCAGCCCCAGATCACATTCATGGGTTATGTGATTTCCTCCTCTGGGCTAGCCAATGACCCTGGGAAGCTTTCTGCGGTACTCCAATGGCCCCTTCCTATGGGACTCAAGGCAATCCAGCGATTTTTGGGCTTCGCCAATTACTATAGGAAATTTATAAACCAGTTTTCTACCATTGTTAAGACTATTACTGACATGACGCACAAGGGTGCTATCACGGTGCCCATGATTGTCTTTAGCAACGCTGTGCTTGCAGGCGACATTGCTGTACTTCCTGGTTGTCGCACTGAAGCACATTCGCTATTCTTATTGGTCACCACTAATTGCCAGATTGAGTCTCCACCTACTTGCTAGGCCTTATAGGCCTCAGCCTGCCTTTACTCATTTGCCCTTTCGTGGTGTACCTGTGCGCTATAGCTCTTGTGATTCCAATGCTCAATTCCTGTGTCTGACTCCTGGCTACATTTGTCTTTGTCTCCGTTGATCCCTGACTAGTTTTCTGCTCCGGTTTGACTCCTGGCTCTGACCGACTACATGCTCCGGTTTGACTCCTGGCTCTGGCTGACTACCCGCTCTGGTCTGACACTTTGCTTTGGCTGACTACCCGCTCCATACTACCCGGCTCTGGCTGACCATCGATCCTCTAAACCCTTGACCTACTGTTTCCGCCCGCACTCTCCGTGTTCTGGTATTTCCTGCATCCGAGCGGTACTCAGTTTGCATCAGTCCGTGTTACTGTACTTCCTGCTGCCTACCAGTCCGCTCTGTGCCATTGGGTA
The DNA here is from genome assembly GCA_037306005.1 of Rhinophrynus dorsalis. Lineage (NCBI taxonomy): Eukaryota > Metazoa > Chordata > Amphibia > Anura > Rhinophrynidae > Rhinophrynus > Rhinophrynus dorsalis. The sequence continues at coordinate 175,933,593 of CM074724.1, read as the reverse complement.
CCCTAGCGCGCTAGGGCTATTAGTCACTGTTCCATGTTGGTTCACCCTAGCGTTCTAGAGAGTCTCAGTCACCACAGCCTGTCCGGTTACCCTAGCTTTCTATGGAGTCTCACCACTGCCTGTATAGCTACCCTAGCATTATAGGGAGTCTCATTTACCACTGCCTGTCTGGATACCCTAACGTTCTAGGGAGCTTCCGTTACCATTGCCTATTTCGTTACCCTAGCTTTCTAGGGATCCTTAGTTCCCGCTGCCTGTTGGGTTACCATAGCGCTCTAGGGAGATCTGTCTCTGCTCTATATTTACACTGTGCAAGAAAGGTGGTGTTTCAAAATCAGTACTGTCTCCTGTCCGTTCCTTGTTATCCATGACACTACTAAAAAACAGTATACCTCTGTATGTTCCCTTCTGAAATAAATGTATCTAATTGTTACGGTTTTCTGACACTCAGACACTGGTTGAGTAAAAACACAGTTTTATTGAAAATAAAAATGAATGAACAGTGCCCCTAGGGGCCAGAAATGGTAATGGGAGATTCAAGCCCAATAATAGAGCAGTGAAATATTGCACAGGTAAGCACAACAGATACAAGGTTAATAGCGAAATTGACTGGTTAGTAAACTGATTGACCAACGCCCAGAAGTAGATATCAGTCTCTAGATGGTGCAGAGAAGGGTGTAATGTGAGCCTGAACTAATCACTCTCAGATACTTTAGCACATGAACGCCCAGATTGACCAGCGAATGCCCAGAGCTGAGCCTTTACCACCTTAGTGGAATAGTCAGGAGTAAAGCCACTGCAGGAGCAAACGGACCAGAACCTGAATTGCCCTCAATAGTATTACCGATGTAACCCTGCGTGTGCCAACGGGAGGAGAGCCGCACACACCCCTTGGGTGCCAGAACGGAGCAATCACTGCACAAGCGATAATGAGCCAAGTAATGGAGATACGGTAGATGGATAGAACACTTAGAGCACTTGGTGACCAGATCCGGGACACCCTTCCGGTGTCATACAGTGCACACACTGTAAGAGCCAATGGAGGTACCAACGCCAACCAGTGCGGTCGCGGCGCATACGGGCACCGGGGAAGGACAACAGCTCTGCTAGTGAGAAAAGTAGGCTCGATCGATACTGCCCAGGCTCAGAACGTGTTAACTGGCTCAAACGGTACTCTCAGGCTTGGCAAGTGAAGGGGAACAGGCTCAGATAACAGAGGCTACCGGCACAGCTAGGGTTAAGGCAGGTTCGATAAGGAAGACTACAGCTCAGCAGTGCTTTAGGGTCAGGCTCAGGCAACAGCTCAGAGGACAGAGAGAGGATTAGCCAGAGCAACACAACACAGTTCAGAATGTCGCCAGCCGGCGATCAGGATACACAGGAACTCAGGATCAATCACGGAGCAGGAATCCAACCAGAACCGGGTTGGTACTCGGAGCAGGAACGTCACCCACAGCCGGGTCAATCACGGAGCAGTAACGTCAGCCAGAGCCGGGTCAATCACGGAGCAGGAACAACGGAGTGGTCAGACTAGCCGGGTCGGTACACAGGAAGGCAGAAATACAGCAACAAGGCGCAGACTCAGGAACACCACGAAAGGGCAACCGACAAGTGCCCATAACGCAGTATATAAAGGAACATTCTGGAAGGGCCAATCAGCTTCCTCCAATGCCCAGGTAACACAGCAAAGATTGACAGGGAATCACAGGGACCGTGATACTCATCTTCTCTTAAATGTATCCATTGTATCTGCCATAACCACCTCCTTGGGCAAGGAATTCCACAATTTAACAGACCTTACTGTAAAAAAACCCTTCCTCTGCTGAAGTCTAAACCTCCTTTCCTCTAATCTCAAGGGTTGTCCCCTGGTCACCTGATCAGGCCTTGGGATAAATAGCTCACAGCAGAGATCCATGTATTGACCTCTCATATACTTGTACAATGTGATAAGGTCTCCTCTTAGCCGTCTTTTCTCTAGAGTAAATAAATCAAGTTGGTCTAGTCGTTCCTCATACGCAAGTCCTCCATTCCCTTAATTAATTTTGTTGCTCTTCTTTGTTCTCTAGTTCTAGTATATCCTTTTTCAGAACTGGTGTCCAAAACCGCACTGCATACTCAAGGTGAGGTCTTACCAATGATTTGTATAATGGCAAAATGTTTTCCACTCTTGCTTGGATACCACTTTTTATGCAAGACAGGATTTTGTTTGCCTTTGCTACTGCTGTTTGACACTACTCACTGTTTCCAAGTTTGTAATTGACAAGGATACCCAGGTCTTTCTCTAGCAATGAGTCCCCTAAAATGATTCCATTAAAGGGATAGTAATACTTCGTTTTAACTTTATTTTATTTTGTAGGCATTAAAAAAACATGAAGAATGATATAAGTCTTATCTCTCACACCTTTATGGTTTATGAGATATTCACAAGCAAAGTTTCCCCCTCCCGCCCCTTTTACCTACTGTAAACAATCTCTTCTCAGATGTGGAATGCAGTCCATAGACTGGACAGATAACAGAAGGGGACACTCTTATTCCTATGAAAACAATGAAATCCCTGCCCCCCTTGACAAGCTTTTCAGGTTTTTCTGTTATCTTAATTGAAGATTGTCCCTCTCTGCAGTCTACCTGGGCAGCTCTCTTCTGCCCTGGCTGAGAAGTGTTACATCAGTAAAAGGGGCGGGAGGGGGATACTTTGCTTGTGAATATCTCATAAACCATAAAGGTTTGAGAGATAAGACTTATATCATTCTTCATGTTTTTGTAATGCCTACAAAATAAAATAAAGTTAAAACGAAGTATTACTATCCCTTTAAGTTCATAAGTAGCCTTGGGATTATTTCCTCCCAAATGCATGACTTTACACTTCCCCACATTAAACTTCATATTCCATTTGTTTGCCCAATCTGACATTGTATGTAAGTCCCTCTGTAGAGAGAAAATATCCTGTTCTGAATTAATTACCTTGCATAATTTAGTGTCATCTGCAAATATCAATATTTTGCTTTCTATATCTATTTCCAGGTCATTTATAAACATGTTAAAAGGCAGCGGACCTAATACTGAACCCTGAGGTACTCTACTCTCCACTTTAACTGTATTGGAGAATTGTCCATTTATAACCACACACTGTTCCCTATCCTTCAACCAGTTTTGTATCCAACTGCAAAGGTTATCTCCTAGCCCCAATTTCCTTATTTTATACACCAGCCTTCTGTGTGGCACAGTATCAAATGCCTTTGCAAAGTCTAGATATACTACATCTACTGCCTTACCATTATCAAGGTTGCTGCTTAGTTCCTCATAGATGCTGAAAAGATTAGTTTGGCATGATCTATTCTTCATAAAACCATGTTGATTTGTGCTAATGATCTTATTTTTTGTGTTGTAATCCTGAATATAGTCCCTTATTATCTCTTCTAGCAGTTTTCCCACCAGAGGCCAAACTCACAGGTCTATAATTCCCAGGTTCTGTTTTCGTTCCCTTCTTAAACAGAGGCACTACATTGGCTCTTCGCCAATCCTGTGGCACTGAGCCTGTGGTGATAGAATCTTTAAAGAGTAAATATAGGAGTTTTGCTAACACTGCACTAAGTTCCTGAAGAACCCTTGGATGTATACCATCAGGACCCGGTGCTTTGTCGGTCTTAACTTTGTTCAGTCTTCTCATGACATCTTGTTGAGTTAACCCAATATCTGATAATTGTATTGTTTCATTTGTTACTTGTTGAGGCTCTTCTACCCAGGGGTGGACTGACCATCGGGCATTCGTTCATGGACCAAGGGGGGCCCACCGCCGCCACCAGCAATTAAAATATAATGTCCCTTTTAATGTCCTCCTCTGGCTCATTCATTTGCCTGCCTGCCTGCCTGTAGGGGCCCGCGGCCGCCGCCTTTTAAATTATGCCGTCTGCAGTGATCAATGGCTCATCACTTGCTCCGGAGTTCAACAGAGTCTGACCATGACTGAGCCGACACCTGGCTGACTGAGTGAAGTGTGTGACTGTGTCATTTAATTATGCGCCGACGCGTTATGTGTTATGCCCAGGCAGCCCAGCCAGACTTTTTTTTGGACCAGGGGCCCTGGATGCTGTCAATCCGCCCCTGCTTCTACCATTCCTTGCTTCCTTGTATATACTGATGCAAAGAAAGTGTTTAAAACATCGGCCTTTACCATATCCTCTCTAATCAACTCACCCATCTCATTTTTGAATGGTCCAATGCACTCCCTCTTAAGTTTTTTGCTATTTATATATTTAAAAAACTTATTGGGATTAGTCTTGCTTTCCCTTGCAATTCGAGTTTCACTTTCTATTTTTGCTACCCTAATTGCCTTTTTGCAATCTTTGTTGCACTCTCTGTATTTTAAGAATGTTTAGTTCCTTAAATAGTTTGAATGCTTTTTTTTCCTTGCCATTTCCTTTTTTACATGTGCAGTTAACCACATTGGCTGTGACCTCCTTCTTTTGCATTTGTTCCCCATTGCTATATACTGTTGGGTACATTTTCTGCAACCTAAATTTGAATTCTGACTGTTTTTCCCTCAGTATTTTTGCCTGTAAATAAAATATTCCAGTTTTGGTTGAACCTATACAGTTTTGCTTTGCCAGACTGATCTCAAATGTAACCATGTTGTGATCACAGTTTCCCAAATGTTCTCTTACCTTAATATTGGATACCATTTCTGCGTTATTCGTTATCACTAGGTCCAATACATTGTTATTTCTTGTCAGCACTTCCACCATTAGTGAAATGTAGTTTCAAAAGAAATTCAACACCATTTGTGACATGTAGTTTCAACAGAAATTCAAAGCTGTGGAATGATTTTCTTATAATCGTAGACACTCAATTTGACTGTCACTACTTGGCTGACATGATAGGCAAGCTGAAGACACTTGTGGGGAATATATGGACCTTTTTTTAATGATTTGTTTGACACACAGACACAGTAGGTTTGGATAAAACACAGTTTTATTAAGCAATTAGAACCCTCGCAGGTCCTGTAGTATATTCTCAATATAATGCAGACACAAGACAGGTTACATTTACATATGCCCACACAGGTCCAGTATAAATATAGAGTCCATAACACGATATACTGACACAGGTCAGGCAGAACTTTAAAGAGTCCCAGTGTATCGGTACTGCATGGGTTAATGGCCTTCAGCAAGTGTAAACAGTCCCATGTGTGGTAAGGCCTGTAAAGAAGCTCACCTGGGATAGAGAGCTTAAATACGAGTAAAGCCCAATAATAGGTTAGCAGGTAATGGTGAACTGCCTGAGCAGTAACGGAGGCTGAGCAACATAGAGCACTGCCGGAGCAGTAACGGAGACTAGGCCATGTGATCACTGCCATAGCAGTAACGGAAACTGAGAGATGTGGACACTGCCGTAGCAGTAATGGAGACCAGGCAACTTGTACTCTGCCATAGCAGTTAACGGAGACTAAGCCACTTGCACTCTGCAGTAGCAGTAAACGGAGACTAGGCCACTTGCACTCTGCCGTAGCAGTAACGGAGACTAGGCCACTTGCACTCTGCCGTAGCAGTAAACTGAGACTAGGCCACTTGCACTCTGCCATAGCAGTAAACGGAGACTAGGTGCTAGATTTAAAGGCAGCCGTTAGTAAAAAAAAGCACTAACGGGTGCGTTAAGTTCCATGTATCAGTTCAAAGATCTGTCTAAAGAACAGCTAACGGCAGTTTCAGAATCCTTACGGCCGATACACTTACGTGCATTGAGACGCATGGAATAAGATTCCCCAGAGCCATTCAAAGGCTTGCGGTACTGTTAACGGCTGATAAAAAGAGACACCTAACGGGAAAAAAATAAGACCCACTTTTCTTAGCCGTTAGACACTTAACGGTCAAAACCAAACACCCGTTACATAGGAAAATACACAAAATGCTTACCGCACAAGCAAGTAAATGGAAAAATTAACCCGTGCAATGCCAAAGCAACACAAAAACATGGACAGACACCACAAATCACTCCACACGCAACAACAAGCAACACCACAGAGACAAGGACCCCCCAAAAAACACCCACACAACATGGCACGTAACAATGGGGGTTATCACATGACACAGACACCTGCAAATACAAGCTCACCTATGCAACATCAACACGCGACCTGCACACCACAACTACACCCCCGCAAATGGCAGACACATACCAAGCACAACACATCTTATAACACACACACACCTGCAAACACTTACCTGGACAAAAACAACTCTCCATTGGTCAGCACTCACCTCATCACCACACCTACACAATGTCCTATCAAGTACTTAAAGGGACAACTCACCACACTCACTTGTGGCTTGTTTTCCACTCAGGGAGGGAGAGATAGAGAGAGAGAGCTAGAGAGCGCAATCAGTATGTTGGGTTACATATTGTTGCAAAGACTGCAGAGAAGGCGTGCAAGGGAGAGAGCTAGGGAACACCAGCAACCCCCAGGCACACCTGATCAACAGCCTTCACCTGTTGCAAGTGAGGAGGCTCTGGCTCAGCAGCCACACAGGAGTCCATCCCCACCTGGAGGACAGCACTTGCCTGCAGATGCACAGCTGCAGCAACAGGATGCTTCACAGCAGCAGAGGATGTATAGATGACCACCAAGGCCCAGGGTATACCGCCCAAGGGTCACCCTCTTTGGAATGACCGATGATGAGGTCATTGATCGCTACAGGTTGAGGCCTGACAGCATCATTGCCTTGTATGAGGTCATCAAGGAGCAGGTGGATCCCATCTACATCCACAACCATGCCTTATCTGGCCTTCAAAAACTACTGTGTGCCATACACGTCATGGCAAGTGGGGCCTTCCAGTCCACTGAGGGTTACGCATCTGGCATGTCACAGGCCACATTCTCCAGGGTGCTGGCCCAGGTCTTGCCAGCCCTCAAAAGCAAGGCCAGTACTTATCTACATTTCCCCACCACCGACATGGACTGGATACACGTCAAGCAGGCCTTTTACGCAAGGAGAGGCATGCCCAGGGTTATGGGTGCTATAGACTGCACCCATGTCCGTATTAAAGCCCCAGCACATGATGCACAGCTATTCATCAACAGGAAGAACTTCCACTCAACGTGCAGATGGTGTGTGACAGCAATATGAGGATTATGAATGTCTGTGCAAAGTATCCTGGCAGCTCACATGATTCATACATTCTCCACAGAGATTTCGAGAATGTAACTTTTACAGGGGGATGGCTTTTGGGTGAGTTCACAATGCAAAATCACACCACATCCACAGGCGTACAAACAACGCTGCTCAGCATGCTCCTGACCCACAGCTAGTACTTCCACCACACAAAACATCATTCATACAACATGTGCTCCCTGTCTCACCATGTCACTCACATTACACAGGTGATGCTGGCTATGGCTACAAGTCCTGGCTACTGACCCCTGTGGCCAATCCTCGAACACATGCCCAGGAAAGGTACAACCAGGCTCATGGCAGAACAAGGAATGCCATCGAGCAGACCTTTGGCCTCCTCAAGTCAAGATTTCGATGTCTGGACCACTCGGGGGAAGCACTGCAGTATGCACCTGGAAAGGTGTGCGACATAATTGTGGCGTGTGTAATATTGTACAACATCGCAGTGGACACCAGGCTGCTGGATCACATCCAGGACCCCCCATACATGAAGTGCCCATGGACATCGGCCATGTTGAGGAGAGGGGCGCAGATCAGAGACAGGCTCATCACGGAACACTCTACATGTGAGTAAAACACAGGCATGCAAACAATCCATGCAAGTCCCCCATCAGTCCTGTGAATTGGTGCCAACACACTAACCACACTGCACATGATATTCTGTCTCACCCCACAGGAACATTGACACAGCACTGCACTGGCAGCAGCATGGCCCCAAACATCAACCATACCATGGACATGGCATATTGTGTGTGGGGATTCCAAAACCATCCTCCATTCCCCTCTCCACGTTGACATACAGACCCCAAGGATATCACGCACACCCCCAGGAGAAACAAGGTACAACATGTTCAACGCCTTACAGGGCTTGATTGACAGCAACTAACTTGATTTGCCATGATCATAGGCTGAGCAACCATGCTAGCCTTGTAGCGAAAGAGTATTATCCAAAGCTATGCATTGGATAATACTCCGTCACATCAGGGGTTAAAGGGCCATTGGACTCAATATGGGACCTGTACTGTGCTAGAGCTGAGAAGAGCAGCAGAGGGGTGGACGTACAGTGGTATTGTTACACAACGTAGAGGTCATGAAACGTAGATCAGATTACCAGGGACTCCATGCTGACCTGTGAGTGTGCAGACATATGTGCCCCTGATATGAATACACACATCAACAAATATGTCCTAATAGTTCCATGGAACAAATTACATTGGGCTGCCACTTTCACTTTCACAGTGGCAGCCCAAATTCATTACTTCCATGGAGCCCTCAGAACACTTGTTGATGTGTGTATTCATGTCAGGGCCACATATCCATAGGACTGGTGCACATGTCCTTAGTTCTCCACATAAATGGTTACACATGAGTACACAACACATTACCAAGCAATGGTTTGTGTACACATCTGTAATTAAGAAAACTGAGGGGATTATAAAGTCAAAATTGTTGTTGCTTGATGATCAGTTCAGGTCTACTGCTCCAAATCCTGTCCTCTTGTCCCACAGGCATCCATAATATGATCTATCCTTGAACTGAACATCTTCCATGTGACTGGATTGATGTCTTGACAACACCTTCATGAAGCTCACCCCTTGCTGTTTCTGTTGATTTTATTGGTGATGCAATGTTTTACCTGAGGTTCACAGCAACCTCTACTGGAACATTCTCATATAGACACAGAAAACACAAATTCACGAGTGTAATAACCTGTACAGTTAGGATGCTCATTTACAGAGTTGTCAAACCTTGTGGACAACACATGAGCAGGACAGCAGTGTTACTAAAGTAGTACGGTTTAGTTTCAAAGTACATTTAGTGTTCTCATACAAGTGTTCAATGCATATAGGCAATACACACAGAAAACACATGTACGTTCTAATGTACTTTGAGACACAATAAAGATGAACCATCACTATTCAATCTGTGTCTGTATGAGGATATATGGGATTACACATTTGTTAATGCGTAACCACACTCAGGATAGAGTATCCCCCATACATGGAAAGGCATCACCCATATCACAGGAGTCCACCACTTGTTTGCCAGTGAGTGGACTCTGTGATGTATTCATGCAAACAGATGGTGGCAGTGATACACTAATGTGTTGTGGGAGTGATAAAGAGGTGATACAGGGGACATACTTCAACAGTGAATTCCTGTCCACAGTTTCTGTGTTGCTCAGTATAATCAATGTTCTGAGATATTGCTCCACTTTGACATATCTCAGTACATGGGCTACATCAATGAACAACCAGACCAAGTGGACAAGTGTTATCACTGGTGAAGTCTGTTACACCCTTAGGAAAACAACAACTCAACTTACTGGAGGCCCCAATACTCACCCCAGGATATCAATGTGTGTGCTACACATTGAAATCCTAGGTTAAAAACATTGGGTTCCCCAGTAAGTCAGTTGCACAATGAGTGTTTGAATCCAAGACAATATTGATGCATGTCCCATTTATCTGTCCTGCTTGTTATGTCACCGCTAAGTCACATAGCTGTTTGTTTGGTTATCCCCTTAACTCTCTGAGTGCCAGAGTGGTACCCAACGCATTTCTTTGCAATGCGTTGCCTACCACTCTGGCTATCAAAGGGTTAAACAAAACATTTGATGTAGCCGAATGTTCAACGTTGTATCATTTGTTGTGCTAAGGGGTATGTTTTGTTGTTCACATTCAACACGCAACATCACCATATAACACAGCTGTGTAATATGGCTCCAGGGATGTATTTCCAGTTGAATTTGTACAACGGTGTGTGTGTGTGTGTGTGTGTGTGTGTGTGTGTGTGTGTGTGTGTGTGTGTGTGTGTGTGTGTGTGTGTGAACTCATGTTGTAACATCCCACAAACATCTTACCTAGGCAGAAGTTGTGTCCACTGCATTGTTTGGCAATGCACTGGAGACAACTCTGCCACCCAATCTATGACCAAATACAAAGCAGATCAGACAGGATTCAAAAGCACAATGTTCCTTTATTCAGGGGAAATGTAACATGTTGGGCATTTTATTTTTTTTTCTTAGTGGGGGGGCCTTAGACTGTGTGGCAGAAGTGGATAACATGGATGATCTCCTGGTCACCCTTTGCCCCCTAGGTGTGGCTTCGGGGGTCACATTAGAGGGGGTGGTGGGGGCAGTGGATCCTTCTGTGGAACGCAGGTTCTCCCTGTCTAACAGTATGTTCTCCCTGCGGTTCAGCTCTCTCAACTCCACCAGTACCTGTGCAAGCATGTCCATCACCCCCGTGTGGAGCTGATGGAGTTGAGTGTTGATCCTCATGACCTCCGACTCCAGGGCATGGATCCTTGCCTCTATCCTGTTAGTGTTTCTCCGGGATTCCCTACGGCTCCTGGTGATGTTGTCATTGGTGCAGTGGCTTGACCGGAGTAGTCTCCTTTGCAGAGCCATACACTCTGCTTCCATCCCCGTGGGGCGTTCACTGCTGGTGATGCTTGTGCCTGGTGAATATGCTGCTGCTGTGTCCACCTCAGCTGGTGCTGTGTCCTCCTCAGCTGGTGTTGTGTCCTCCTCAGCTGCTGCTGTGTCCACCTCAGCTGCTGCTGTGTCCACCTCAGCTGCTGCTGTGTCCACCTCAGCTGGTGCTGTATGTGCTGCAGATGGGTATGTGCCCACCACATCAATGGACTCACTGCTGCTCACCGATGTCTGTGCTGGTGGAGGTGGTGGGGTAAACACATCCCTTCGCATAGGGTGTTGGGGCTCCCCAAGCAGGCCCATGTGTTGGTAGTCGAGTGGCCAAGGTTCAAACCTTGGCCACTGGTATGTGCTTGGTCCCCACCTGGGATCATACCTGGGGCTATGCTGGGGAGCCATCCAGGAGGGTAGGTCGATCGAGGATGAGTATGGCCCGTATTGGGGGGTGGCCACATCACCGGGCAGCCATTGCCTCCCTGGTGGTGGTGGTGGTGGTGCTGCTGCTGCTGCTGGAGGGTAATAGTTCCTGGAGGTGGTGGGGTGAATCCAGTCACTGTAATATGGTGGAGCAGCCAGAGGTGGTGTAGCCAGAGGTGGTGCAGTCAGATGTGGTACAGGCAGAGGTGGTGCAGCCAGAGGTGGTGCAGGCAGAGGTGGTGCAGCCAGAGGTGGTGCATCCAGTTGGGCAAGAGGTGTGGATGTAGTCGGGTATGGTGCCCACTGGCTGGTCCCCTCCTCCGTATACTCCTCAATGGGTGGTGAGATGGCCTCCTCCATGGGCTCCTGGAGTGCTGGAGGCACATAAGCTGTGTGGAGAATTGAGATTGTGTGATCAATAAACTTAGCCATGATGATGTCAAATTGATATTAATAATTGAAATGTGGAAAGGGACATATATGTTGTAGGGTTTATCCCCCTGTGTGAAACAACAGTACTCCTACTGGTGAAAGGTGTTTTATTCTACATGTATCGCAGCTCAGAGTTGAATTCCTTTGGTGCCACATCCCAGTGGCCTGAAATTGTACATTTGCGCTGTTGCCACATCATCCTTTGTGGATTTATGCTCCCTGGACCAAAGCTGGCCAGAGGATCGTCTTGCAACATTGGCATAGTACATTTTCAGGCCACTGTGATATTGTCCATGGAATATTCAACTTTGAGCTGTTATACTCGTGGGATGAAACACCTTTCAGCAGTGGGAATACCCTTGCTTTACCCGGTGGATCAATCCTATAACATATATTTTTCCTTTCACATTTTAGGTATTACTATCTCTTTAACGGGATAGCAATGGTTAATTTCACCTTGATGTAACATTGTAGGCATCATAAAGAGATGTTTAGAAAGATGTTGCTGTATGTGACAGCTGGAGATGTCAGTCATTTGACCACACGGAGGCTCTTCAGCAGACTCAAAATTGACCCATTTGGAGATAATTACATCTTTGGCATTGTCTACAAAGTGTGCCTGGTTTGTAAGCACACTCTGTGGACCATTTCAATGACGGATCCATCTCCAATTGGTTAAATTTTGGGTCTGCCTCCGTGTGGTCAAATGACTGACATCTCCAGCTGTCACATACAGCAACATCTTTCTAAACATCTCTTTATGATGCCTACAATGTTACATCAAGGTGAAATTAACCATTGCCATGTCAAGGTACACAGAGAGGAATATGGTCTGATATGTGTGTATATGTACCTTTCATATGGATACAAATATATCCTTGATAGATACGAACCCAGAGATCTGTTCAGTACATGTGATTGTCTTACTGCCTATATATGTGCAGCCATCACAAACTAACTTTCATTGATACCACTGATACCCATCCAAGTAAGGTGTAATATACTAGGTATGTGTACTCTGATGATGATATCAATATGTGTTAGTTTGTTTAGGGTGCACATATATGGGCAGTAGGACAATCACATGTACTGAACTGAACTCTGGGTTCACATCTTGTTGGGACATATTTGTACCCATTTGAAAGGGACATATCCACATAAATATCTGGTCGTTTTTCTTTCTGTACATATCTTTTTGTAATTGATCTGCAGTGTGATTCAAGTGGTATTCATCCCTATGCTGGATTTTGTCAGATTTTACATGTCACTCTCTGGTTGTCATGACGGTATCCTATGCATTGCATTGTGATGCATGGGATACCACCGTGGCAATCAGGGATTGATGTACATTACAGGATCCTGTCCATGAGGTCTGTTCAAGTTGAATCCTGAGGGGCAACAATCAAGCCAGTATTGAAGGATATGATATCATTGATTGAGGCCTTTTTTTTTCCTGGATCAGCCCATCCATCCTTCTGTGTGAGGCAGCCAGACCCAAACATAGATATCCATAATTCATGGCCTGTTATTGACCAAACTTCAATGGTTCATACTTGGTTCCCATAGGTGTCCTGCAAATAGTGGCTGGTGTACCATCCATCCATGGCATCAGCACTCCTAAGTATCCATATGTGAATCAAATGTGAGATATGTAAATTCAAGTTAGAGTAAATGATTGCATACACTACACCAAGGCCAACTTTTTCACCTTTAGTTATGTATAATTGTTTTTGGCCTGTGTGTTGCACATACAACCAGTTATTCTCAGTGGCACTGTGATTTGTGACCTGATCCATCCTTTTAGTGATTCAGTAAGAGGTTAAGTAGACCAGATGAACTGATTATGATGCTGACTTCTCCGGTGATCTCATTTCCCCATCTGCAATGTTTTCTATGGAGTCCATACAATGGGGCCTGTGCAGCTTGATTCATGTTATTGGATATTCTCCATAGACTAACATTGTAATTGGTAAAGTGAGGGTATATAAGTGTAATATTATACATCAGTGTGAGTGTGTTTGTGATGGGTGTGTGATTTGAGGTGGTGTGTGGTTTTGGGGTGATGCACTTACCAGTGTCTGATCCTCCAGGGACCCCCTCAATGAGGGTAGATGACAGGGTCTGCCGCAGCCTCTCCTCCCATGAGCTGAAGGTGATGGGGACAGGTGGCCCACCTCCGGTGCCTCGGGCGTGCAGGGCGGCATCCCCCATCTTCTTCTTCACCTGTCTTTTGCAGTTGCCCCATCTCTTCTTTATTGAGTCCACATCCCGTCTGCAGGTGGCCACCGCATTAACTTGGCTGCAGATTTGGTTCCAGGCAGCTCTCCTCCTCGCAGCCAGGCCAGGGAGCCTCTCCCCCGGAAAGAGGACACTCTCCCTCTCCAGCACAGCCTCCACGAGGGCCGTGTTTTCTTCTCCTGTATATCGGGGATCCCTGACCCTGTCCCCCTCAGCTCCTGCATGTGAGGAGTCAGAACCGGAGTGTCCTGCCTGCTCTGCCCATGCCTGTGTGTGGTGGTCCCCAGGAACTACCCCTCGTCCCACTGCAGGTTCTGTCCCTGTCCTGCGTGTGCTTGCTCTTGTGGGCCTGGGCCCCCTCCGCCCTGCAGATCTCCCTCTCCCACCCCTGCTCTGCTCAGGGATACCCTCCTGACCTTGCTCCTCCTCCACTACTCTCCCCATCCCTCTCTCCTGTCCTCCTCTCCTGGCCATCATTCACCCACTCACACACAGGCACTCTCACAGGCCCTCACAGACACACTCGATCCCACTCACTCTCTGTCACACACTTTCACTCACAGATTCACACTGTCAAAATAAAGTTTAAAATGTGAAACGTGTGATGAAAAAAAAAACTGTGTATATATGTGTATGTGCAAAAGTGTGCTTTGTGTCTATTTAAATATAATTCTCTCCTCTCCCAAATCCTTCTACCTTACTCCTCTGTATGCTTCTCTCTCTCTCTCCCTCTCTCTAAACACTATCCTCCACTCCTGGGTCCTGTGATCTATCTTGCTGAAACTCGAAACACAGACAGGGTGTGACCGTTATTTTGAAGTATATATAGGTGTATTTGAACATTTTTGATACTTTGGGAACTTGGGATTGGCTGTAGGTTTGAATTTTGTTTGTGCATCTATCAGGGTTGCTAGACAACGGCAACTGTAATGTTACATTTTAACTTAAGTTGTGTTTTAACGGGTGTTTGGGACGCACGGTGATGCGAAATCAGGTGCAACGCTGGTTTTTGTGTTACGTGTTTTGTTGTGCCTACGCCCGATACCTATTCTTGTACTCTTACCTTTAAATCTGCAAACCATGTGTTCTTTGCGGCCAATGTGCCTTTTTTACTTAGCGGATGGTTTAACGGCTGCCTTTAAATCTAGCCCTAGGCCACTTGCACGGAGACTAAGCGACTGGAGACTGCTGTTGCAGTAATGGAGACTGAGCAACTGAGCACTGCCGTGACAGTAACGGACTGAGCAACTGAGCAACTTGCCCTGAGGTGGCAACCAACCGGGAGCGTATAGAATGACAAGCCAATAGGAATGTCGCGACACAGAGGCAACCGAGACCAAAACTGCACAGCTGTCACAGACAGCGAGAAAGGATCACCACCCTCAACCGGAGGCCGGTCTGTCGCAACCGGAACAGGAAAGTCAGCCAATCCAAGTCGGTACATGGTGCAGGAATGTCAGCCAAGCCGGGTCGGTACACAGAGAAGGAACATCATCCAAGCTGGGTCGGTACACGGAGCAGGAACGTCAGCCAAGCCAGGTCGGTACACAGGAGAAGCAGAATGGTCAGGCAGTCCAGGTCGGTTCACAAGCAGGAGACGAGATGCAGAGTAGTCAGGCAGGTCGGGTCGATAATCTGAGAACAACTGAGATCAGGAACAAGTGCTGGTACTGGAACACCACGAAAGGGCACCAGAGAGGTGCCAGAACCCAGTAATTAAAGGCCATACTGGGCGGGACAAGCACAGTATAGCCAATAGGAGTAGAGCAGGAGTGTAGACTGACAGAATGTCGCAAAAAGAGCACGGGCACCGTGATAGTACCCCCCTCTCAAAGAACCCCTCTCCTAGAAGAGGGACCTGGTTTCTGTGGATATTTAGAGTGGAAAGTGCGCAGCAATCTAGGGGCATGAAGATCATTCTGATCAACCCAGGAACTTTCCTCAGGGCCATAGCCCTTCCAATGGACCAAATATTGCAATTTTCCTCTAAATCTGTGTGAATCAATGATGCTTTGGACCTCGTACTCCTCCTGACCCTGAACCTCAACAGGACTGGGGACCACAGGAGTGGTAATGTAGCAGTTGCATACCAGAGGTTTCAGCAAGGATACATGAAACACATTGTGAATGAGCATAGACGCTGGGAGATCCAAGGTATACAAAACAGGGTTAACTTTGCGGATCACCCTGAAGGGACCAATGAATCGGGGAGCCAATTTATTACAAGGAACTTGCAAATTGAGGTTTCTGGAGGAAAGCCATACCCTGTCCCCAACCTGAAAGGAGACCGCTGGCAGCCGTCTACGGTTAGCGTGGCGCTGATGATGCTGGAACGACTGACTGAGGGCCCTCTGAACCTGTGCCCAGGTGGAGCGGAGTTACTCGATGTGCTCGTCCAGAGCTGGAATCTGCTGTGACTGGAATGAGTCTGGGAGCAAACATGGCTGAAACCAGTAGTTGATGAGAAACGGGGAGCTCCCGGATGAAGAGTTAACCGCACAGTTCCTGGCGAACTCTGCCCATGGCAACAGGTCTGCCCAATTATCGTGATGATCGGAAACAAAACAGCACAGGAACTGCTCCAATCCTTGATTGGCATGCTCAGCGGCTCCATTGGTCTGGGGATGGTAGGCAGATGAAAAGGACAGCTGAATGCCCATCTGGTTACAAAATGCTCTCAAAAATCTGGATACAAATTGGCTCCCACGGTCGGACACCAGAACTCTCGGTACCCCATGCAACCGGAATACCTCTTTAGCAAAGACAACTGCCAGCTCCTGGGCTGAGGGAAGGCCATGAAGGGGCACGAAGTGAGCCATCTTAGAGAATCTATCAACCACCATAAGTATGAAAGAATAACCCCTGGACACAGGCAATTCTCCCAAGAAATCGTCGTTCACCATTCGGTACTGGTTGGAGTAAGCCCACTGGGAGATGTCTAGGGTTTTGGCAGGAGCACAGGTGGTACAGGCCACCGTGAATGTGGAGCAGTCGGCCCGTAGGGAGGGCCACCACAATAATGGTGAGAGAGACCAAATTAATTGATCCCTCCCAATATGCCCAGCAGCCTTAGATGAATGGTATGTTTCAAGCAAGCGGGTACGAAATGGCTCCTCCACAAAACACTTGCCCACTGGGGTATCTGGGGGCGCCGTAGCCTGGGTAACCAGAATCTCCTCCCCCAGTGGCGAAGTGATGCTAGTACGTAGGGTAGCCAGGATGCGATCAGGCTGAATGATGGGTACGGGGACCTCATCCTTCTCCATCTCTGGCCTAAATTGCCTAGACAGGGCATCAGCCCTAATATTCTTGGAGCCTGGCAAGTAGGATACGATAAAGTTAAAACGAGATAGAAACAGGGCCCATCTGGTCTGACGTGAGGACAATCTTTTAGCTTCCGTGAGAAAAGTCAAATTTTTGTTGTCTGTTAGAATTAACACAGGAGTTCTCGTACCTTCCAGCAGGTGACGCCATTCTTTCAGGGTGAGAATGATAGCTAGGAGTTCTCTGTCCCCAATTTCATAGTGACTCTGGGCACGAGACAGTTTTTTTGAGAAGAACCTACATGGTCTCAGAGTACCCCCGGCAACCGGACGCTGTGACAGTACTGCCCCTACCCCATTCTCAGAGGCATCAACCTCCAACGTGAATGGAAGCGAGGGGTTGGGGTGGGACAGTACAGAAGCAGATGCGAAAGTGGTCTTTAATGTCTCAAAAGCATGATCAGCTGCCTCAGATCATTGGGATGGGTTAGCACCCTTGTGCGTAAGGTCAGAGAGAGGTTTATCAATAATGGAAAAGATCTGGATAAACTTCCTGTAATAATTAGCAAACCCAAGAAAGGGCTGAATAGCTTTTAACCCTTTGGGTCGTGGCCATTGTAATACCACTGCGAGTTTCTCCTGATCCATAGCAATACCATCTTTAGAAATCACGAAGCCCAAAAAAGGCACCATGAAACTCGCATTTCTACATTTTACAAAATAGTTTATTCTTGCGTAACTGGAGCAAGACCTCAGACACATCCTTGATGTGTTGAGACAGGCTAGCTGAGTGTATGAGTATGTCATCTAGGTAGACTACTACGCAGGACTGTAGCCAAACTGTTTTGCCCAACATTCCTGGGCCTTAGCTTTAGGTCTTTAGCCATAAGTCTCTCACGAATACGAGAATCAATCAGAATAGCGAAATCAATGTATTCGTCCAAATCACTAGGCACTTCTCTAGCTGCCGTCTCATCCTTAATACGGTCAGCAAGTCCATGAGCAAAAGCTGCCACCAGCACTTCGTTGTTCCAACCTACCTCTGCTGCCAATGTACGGAATTCAATGGCATAATCGCCCACAATACGATTGCCCTGTTGTATCTCCATCAACCGTTTGGCAGCAAAGGCAGCTCTACCAGGAACTTCAAATACTATCCGAAAGGTACGCACAAACTCCCTGAAGTTCCTGGTGCATGGTTTAGCATTCTCCCACAGGGGGTTGGCCCACGCCAGGGCTCTGCCTGTCAATAGAGATATCATGACCCCCACCTTACTGCGGTCATTAGGAAAGGCGTGAGGGGTTAGTTCCAGAAAAATTTCCAACTGATTAATAAACCCCCTGCACAGAGTGGGTTCGCCATCATATCTGAGTGGTAACGGAGCAGAAGAGGTTAACCCTTTAACCGAGGCCACAGATGTCATGGATTGAGTCTCCGGTGTCGAAACTGAGGGGACCACTGGACTCTGAACTGGTTTATTGAGATGAGCCGTGCGCTCAAGAATAGTTTGTATGGCCAGTGCCAACTGGTCCAAACGCTGCTCAAGTACATCCATCCTCCAATGGATGTTCTGTACACTTCCCTCACCTTTACTGTCTGAGGTCATGGCCCTTTCGTACTGTAACGGTTTGTTTGACACACAGACACAGTAGGTTTGGATAAAACACAGTTTTATTAAGCAATTAGAAATACAATATCCCTCACAGGTCCTGTAGTATATTCTCAATATAATACAGACACAAGACAAGTTACATTTACATAGGTTAGCAGGTAATGGTTAACTTCCTGAGCAGTAATGGAGGCTGAGCAACATAGAGCACTGCCGGAGCAGTAACGGAGACTAGGCCATGTGATCACTGCCATAGCAGTAACGGAGACTGAGAGATGTGGACACTGCCGTAGCAGTAACGGAGACCAGGCAACCTGTACTCTGCCATAGCAGTAAATGGAGACTAAGCCACTTGCACTCTGCCGTAGCAGTAAACGGAGACAAGGCCACTTGCACTCTGCAGTAGCAGTAAACAGAGACTAGGCCACTTGCACTCTGCCGTAGCAGTAACGGAGACTAGGCCACTTGCACTCTGCCGTAGCACTAAACGGAGACTAGGCCACTTGCACTCTGCTGTAGCGGTAACGGAGACTAAGCGACTGGAGACTGCCATGGCAGTAATGGAGACTGAGCAACTGAGCACTGCCATGACAGTAACGGACTGAGCAACTGAGCAACTCGCCCTGAGGTGGCAACCAACCGGGAGTGTATAGAATGACAAGCCAATAAGAATGTCGCCGGGGCGACACAGAGGCAACTGAGACCAAAACTGCACAGCTGTCACAGACAGCGAGAATGGATCACCACCCTCAACCTGAGGCCGGGCTGGTGCAACCGGAACAGGAACGTCAGCCAATCCAAGTCGGTACACGGTGCACGAAAGTCAGCCAAGCCGGGTCGGTACACGGAGAAGGAACGTCAGCCAAGCCGGGTCGGTACACGGAGCAGGAACGTCAGCCAAGCCGGGTCGGTACACGGAGCGGGAACGTCAGCCAAGCCGGGTCGGTACACAGGAGCAGGAGAAGCAGAATGGTCAGGCAGTCCGGGTCGGTTCACAAGAAGGAGACGAGATGCAGAGTAGTCAAGCAGGCCAGGCACTGTGATACTTTTTCACTCAGTCAACTGTACTGTGTTTCACAATTGTGCCACGATAATAGAAAAAGGTGGAATGCTCACAGTGCGGGTCTCTCCCGAGGGGTTTGAAAGCCACAGTCGGGTTGAAGGCGTATGGGGATAATTCACCAAACCATCCCACTCGGTCTGGCAGGCTCCAAGTGTTATTGTCAAAATGTTTCCCGGTATATCTGAATGTATCCACTCCGACTGTATGAGATATAAAAAAAGAACTGATCTGGAATCATTTATATATAATAACACTCATTTATTAAAAAATAATATAACAATACAAAAATAAAATGAAGCAATAAAACACAGCTGTAATAGTTGTATATATAAATCTGTTAGTCAACGCGTTTCATAACCCTACTGGTTATTTCTTCAGGACAAGGGTATTGAGCTTGCCACCCCAACAAACATTTGACATTGACCTGCAACAGGGAGTGTGAGGCGTAACAGCTAATTGTTATTAATTATGTTTGTAGAATTATTAGTTATGGAGAATCTGCATTGAATAAAAGATGGCATGATGCCTAGATCTGAAAGAGAACACAGGCTGCATATAATCTCTCATGTCAACGTCAGGGGAGAACTCATTCTCACTATCTAACCATATATCTTTCTCACCCATTCTACTTAAAAACAAATTAAATATTAAATCCTTCCAGTAATGCTTATTTAAATCTAGTTATTCTTGCTAAACAATCATAAAAGGCATACAAGATGTGAGAGGCGTCTGGGAATGAACAACAGCACAATGGCCTGTTCTACGCTGGATTCTCTAGGCACTGAGAGCAAGGGGTCCACGTCTGGATTACCCTTCACCCTTAGGGAGACCCCCTAAGTGTATTCAAAATAAACATACAGAATGTGAGCGGCTTCTGGGAATGAACAACAGCACAATGGCCTGTTCTATGGCTAGTCGCCGCCCAGGAACATCATGTTTTTGCTCTCTAGTGCCATTACAGAGGAGAAATTTCCACATACATATTAGACTAATCCCACTAAAAAGGGTGGTCCAGTTCCAAAATGACAGGCAAGTCCTCTCTACAAGGAAACACCAGCTAACCCCCGACGTACATTTTGGCCTTGTTGGGCCTTGTCAGGAGGGTGCATCTGGATTCCCTAGCATTGAGAGCAAGGGGTCCACGTCTGGGTTACCCTTCACTCTTAGGGAGACTCCCTAAGAGTATTCAAAATAGGCATACAAGATGTGAGAGGCTTCTGGGAATGAACAACAGCACAATGACCTGTTCTATGGCTAGTCACCACCAAGAAGCATCACATTTTAGCTCTCTAGTGCAATTACAGAGGAGAAGTTTCCACATACATATTAGACTAATCCCGCCCAAAAGGGCGGTCCAGTTCCAAAAAGACAGGCAAGTCCCCTCTGCACGGAAACACCCTCTAATCCCCGATGTACGTTTTGGCCTTGTTGGACCTCGTCAGGAGGGTGCAGCTGGATTCCCTATGCACTGAGACCAAGGGGTCCACAT
This sequence comes from Rhinophrynus dorsalis, assembly GCA_037306005.1. Lineage (NCBI taxonomy): Eukaryota > Metazoa > Chordata > Amphibia > Anura > Rhinophrynidae > Rhinophrynus > Rhinophrynus dorsalis. The sequence goes on along the minus strand of CM074724.1, from coordinate 175,912,476 downwards.
CTGGGTTACCCTTCACTCTTAGGGAGAGTCCCTAAGAGTATTCAAAATAGGCATACAAGATGTGAGAGGCTTCTGGGAATCAACAACAGCATAATGGCCTGTTCTCTGGCTAGTCACTACCCAGAAGCATTGTGTTTTAGCTCTCTAGTGCCATTACAGAGGAGAAATTTCCACATACATATTAGACCAGTGATTCTCAACCAGGGTGCCGTGGCACTTTGGTGTGCCACGGACATCGGCCTGGGGTGCCCCATGTTTTCTATGAAGACTAACAAAAAATGGACTTTTAAATAAAGATTTATAGAAATTGTTATGCACATTATGTTTAGTTTTCTTATTATGATTGGAAAACCTAACAATAACTGTATATTTATGTATTGTACCCTTCATTATGCCCTTGATAAATTACATTAAATATGTTAGGGGTGCCCCGAATGTTCTAGATTACGTGTTTGGGGTGCCCCGAACAAAAAAAGATTGAGAACCACTGTATTAGACTAATCCCGCCCAAAAAGGGTGGTCCAGATCCAAAATGACGGGCAAGTCCCCTCTGTACGGAAACACCAGCTAACACCCAGTGTATGTTTTGGCCTTGTTGGGCCTCGTCAGGAGGGTCTAGCTGGATTCCCTAGGCACTGAGAGCAAGGGGTCCACGTCTGGATTACCTTTCACTCTTAGGGAGACTCCCTAAGAGTATTCAAAATAGGCATACAAGATGTGAGAGGCTAGGGAATCCAGCGATGAAGACAAGAAAATCCACGCACTCCCCTTTAATAGACCTAACGAAGACTAGCAATAAAATCAACTCTTTATTTCAACGGTTAAAAAATACCTTTAAATCTTCTGGCCAAATACAATTGGAGAGACTTGTGACACTATATAATCAGCAAGATCCAAAACACAGTGACAAGAGCGTCATCATACGAGCGGACCTGGTAGAAAACCAAGTCTCAAACCCACATGATCCATACAACCAATACAAGGGCCGAACGTTACACTCTATCAAATAACAACATTAATATTCGGCATCCACGTCAGTGCCACAGAGTCATCACACGAGTGGACGTCTGGGTAACAACTGGGCTAAAAAACGCTCTAATATCACTAGGGAGGAACAAGATGCTTTAAAAAGATTGTCTGCTAATAACAACATAGTCATCAGGAGTGCAGACAAAGGAGGAGCGGTGGTGATTTTGGATGCCAAGAGTTACCAAAAGGAGGCATTGAGACAATTAGAAGATGCTTATGTTAGACTTCCAAGGAATCCTACCGGAGACTATGCTCGCCTTCTGGGTTCTCTAGTAGATAGAGGTCTTGGGTTAGGGGTTTTAACATCTAAAGAGACGGAGGCTATTTTGGTCAAGGATCCTGTAGTCACTGTTTTTCACCATCTACCCAAGATACATAAGTCCCTGGAGAACCCAGAGGGCAGACCTACTGTCTCCAGTATAGGGTCCTTAAATGAAATTTTGGGAGAATGGGTAGATCATAAGCTACAGCCATTGGCCCTCAGACTATTTAGTTATGTAAAAGATACTACTAATGTACTTAAAAAATTAAAGAATGTAGAGTGGTCTGAGGGCCATGTGTGGCTCAGCTGTGATGTAAAATCCCTATATTCCAGTATACCGTATAAATTGGGATTAGTGGCATTGGAGTACCGTCTCACACGTTACAGTCCCTATTCAGATACTCTAATTTAATTTATTTTTTTATCAGGCTGATATCTTCTGACACATAACTTTTTTATGTTCCGTGGGGATTTCTTTCTCCGGAGGCATGGAACTACTATGGGGGCAAAATTTGCTCCCTCATAGACCAACCTTTTTATGGGTTGGTGGGAGGAGTGTCACTTCTTTGGGGAACGGAATCCCTACAGGGATAGGATAGTTTGGTTTGGTAGGTATATTGACGACCTACTGTTTATCTAGCATGGTCAAATATCTGATGTAGAGGATTTTTTTGCTTATTTAAATAATAACACCTTAAATGTAATCTTTACATCAGAGATCTCTACGAGTTGCATTTCTTTTTTGGATCTCAGCATTACAGGAGATAAGTCTTCGGGTTCTGTGTTTACGGATATTTATCGTAAATCGACTGCAGGCAACTCACTATTGAGGGCAGACAGCTCCCATCCGAGACACACTGTTCGTGGTATACCAGTTGGACAGTTCCTCTGTTTACGAAGGGACTGCACTGATGATGCAAAATTTGAAATGAGCTCTGAGGAGCTGTATAGGAGATTTTTACAAAGAGGCTATAAGCCTTGGATACTTGACAAAGCATTAGAGAGAGCTAGAAGTGTTAATAGAGAGGACCTTCTTAGCTATAATAAAGATAAGAATTTACCTAAATCAATTGATAGTGAGAGTAAGAAGGTTATTTTCTCAACATCTTATAGTTTGGAGTTTAAATCTTGAAATGACATTTGCCTGTTTTGAAGAATGATGAAGATTTGAGGGAATTCATTTAGGAAGGCTGTAAATTTGTCTCTAAAAAAGCTCCCACCTTGTCGAGTGTCTTATCTCCTAGCCTGTTTGTTCCTGCTTGTTCTACGACTGGATTTAATTGGTTGACAACCAGGGGTACATTTAGGTGTGGGGGTACACGATGCCAATGTTGTGGACGTTTGAATATATCTCGATTTTTTACTTCTAATATCACAGGGAAAAAATATGAAGTAAAAGGATATATAAATTGTGCCACAAAAGGTGTGATGTACATGTTGATGTGCAAATTATGCAATATACAATATGTAGGCAAAACCATTAGGAGTCTTAGAGAAAGGGTTAATGAACATCTGAGTAATATACGAAACGTTGACCCTCGCTCTAGTATGGCGGTCCACTTTAACTCTGATACTTGTGGTATACATCATTTTAGTGTTCAGGGACTTGAGAAAGTGAGTTTGGGAGTTAGAGAAGGTAACTTAGACAACAAGTTGTTGCAGAGAGAGGTGTATTGGATTTTTGAATTACATACCAGGCATCCATATGGGTTAAATAAGGAATATGATGTGACCTGTTATGTATGATCATGATGTTAATATGTATGGTTTGTTTATTCTATATTGTGTCCTTCACCACTCTCTTTATCTCCTATGCTCCCCTCACTATTATAACATCTACAGTGTCATCTCTGCATTTGTGACAGGTTATTTTGTTCTCTCTTTACTGACATTTATTGTTTGTTCAACTGATTGGGGGAACTTTTTGTATATATTAGGTAAATGTTTTTTAATTTTTGTTTTTGTCTGGATGCAGCATCTTTGGGCCTTTTTTGCATTTGTGTGAAGGCTGTTTTATTTTGACATTTTGCCTCTTTTGGGTTGTTTTGTCACATCATTGTGACCTATTATGGGGTTAATATTGGCCTTTTGTCTCTGTGCGGTTGATGTCTGGAGCGCATGCACGCAGTATTAGTTGTTTGGGCTGTACGTATGAGTGGTTTGGTTCTTCTTGCAGCGTGTGCGCACTTTTGGGTCTTTCGCAATTACTAAAGTGCTGACGGCGACGAGGGAGCTCAGTAGCTACAGGTCTGTACTGAAGAATGCACAGACCTGACTGTCTTGAGGTGCGGGGCGGGGGAGTCCTGCTAGCAGGAACTGCGTTCCTGCTCTGGAAAATGTACAGGAATGCCGCTCCCACGCATTCCTGCAGGACTCAAGCCCTGACCTCCCGCCCCTTTCTTCCACATCACTGCTGAATCTGCAGTTTGGACTAAAGACTTAAATATTGCTCAATCTCTTAGTTTTTATATAAAGAAGACTCAATGCAATACTTTTAACCCCTTAAGGACCGGGGAATCCACGCCGCAATCCGACTGAATGACCACGGAGCAATTTTTTTTTATTGCTCCGTTGCGTTCCGGACTCCCCGAACGGCGTGCAGCCACGGGGTGAGCCTGGAACTCGATGACGGTCATAGTACGTCATCGGTCGTTAGGTCAAATCGACCCTTGACGTACTATGACCGTCAAGGGTCGTTAAAGGGTTAAGGAGGCATTACTATCATAATAATAATAGCTTTCCCAAGTCTTTACGCACAGAATGTAGTGAGCAATGTGCAGAGGCATAACTAGAAGTCCAAAAATTGCCATGGGCCCCTCAACCACATTGCCCCCAATGTCCACCTCTCCACATTGCCCCCAAAATCCACCTCTCCACATTGCCCCCAATGTCCTCCTCTCCACATTGCCCCCAATGTCCACCTCTTCACTTTGTCCCCAAAATCCACCTCTCCACATTGCCCGCAACTGTCCACATTACCCCCAACTCTCCACATTATCCTCAATGTCCTCCTCTCCACATTGCCCCCAACTCTCCACATTGCCCCCAGTGTCGAGAGAGGTCTGTGCCTCCTTCGGCACAGACCTCTATTAAGAGCTGGCGCTCTCCAGTAATGCAGAAGGCTGGGAGATGATGTCGCAGGGGGCAGTTGGGCCCCTGGAGTGACTGGCCCGGTTGCAGGTGTGACCGCTGTTGTTACACCACTGGCAATGTGTTTTCTTTAATCCCTTAAGTACCACGTGGTCTGGGGGTGGGGCACTGTAGAGAACCACTGCACTTTTTTTCCCCCATGGCTGTGTTCTGTGATCACAGGGTGGTGCTCAGCCACGTTGTGATCACAAATGTCCGTGATGTGCCAGGACTGTCACTGCTCCTTAAAGTGTTAGTAATGTCTAAAAAAAACTTTTTTGCATTTAGAAGAGCTTAAAAACCTGATCTAAATGCAAAGAACCGTATCTCTGAAACAGCTATGGTTTAAGAGATATGGGCGTTTAAAGTTTGCTGTTTCCTACTGACACGGAATCCCTTCATTGGAATGGTCTAAAACGTGTGCCTGAACACCAGACACACATTTTAGACCATCCCAATGACGGGATTCCGTGTAAGTAAAGAGATCTCGGCACTTCTCAAGCGCCACCGCATCGACCGACACGAATCTCCTGCTGACAGCTTTACAGCTGTCAGTAGGAAACAGCAAACTTTAAACGCCTGTATCTCTTAAACCATAGCGGTTTGAGAGATACGTTTTTTTGCATTTAGATCAGCTTCTTAAGCTCTTGTAAATGCAAAAAAAAAAAGTTTTTTTTAGACATTACTAACACTTTAACGGCCTGACAGCTGTGACTGTCCTGGCATGTCATTGAGCATTAAAGGGGTAAATAATATGCTTATTATTAATACACTTTGTGCAACTCTTTGATGCCTAATCAGAAATTTGTTCCTAACCATTTCTTAACCCTTTGAGTGCCAAAGAGTTACTCAATGCATTGCTAATCCTTTAAGTGTAAGAGCGGTACTTAATGCATTGCTCTGCAATTCATTGAATACCTCTCTGCCACTCAGTTCTCAGGTTAGCATTTTGAATAATCAGTCCCGCCTCACTTTCTTGCTCAGTTGTTTTCTATTTTTGATTGTCTGCATGTCGCACTAGGCTACATGAAAATAGAAATGAGCAGAGAATATGACACCTACTGGATTATTATATAGATAAAATGAAAATCGTTATAATTGGGATGGGAAACGTGATTCGCTACTCGTTGTCTGACTATAGATACTGTCATCCTTAGCCAGCCAGTGGCAGGCTATGGATAATGGAAGTTATAGTCCAGCAATATCTGGAAGGCAGCTGCTTGCCCTCTTATTAGAACACTGTGTTCTGTGCACAAAAGTGAAACAATCCTGGCACAAACCAATTGCACCCTAGGGAAATAAATACAATTCCCTGTTCACTTAACCCTCTGAGTGCCAGAGAGGTAATCAACCTGTACCCCTCTGGCACTCAGATGATTATATATGTGTTTTAACACTTGTTAGTGCTAGGGAGTTGTGAAAACTTTGCAATGTTTTGTCAACTTTCATTGAACCATTTGACTGCCAGCGAGGTATCCAACACAGTGCATTGTGTTGGATACTTTTCTGACACTCAGTGGGTTAAAGACCTCAGTAGCATTAGAGGTAAAAAAATCACTCAAAATGAACGAGTGACAGAGGTGCATAAAACATTGCATGGCAATGTGTAACGTACCCCTCTAGCACCATCAATTATGGTTATACAGTTCGAGGATTCTACGTCAGCCGCTGACAAAAGGGTTAAAACACAGTGGCCTGAGCTTGATGGACCTCCCCTACCAGGGGATTTGAGACACTCCCTCCCATATCAATATAAAACTGTGCAGAGAAAGACAATATTTGACACGTATTATTCTTATTCAGAACAAGCGGCGTCCTCTCCAGTTTTATTATGGCGCTTCCAGATTATAATGGTACTTGGAACATGATCAGCAACAATAACTTTGAAAACTACATGCTGAGACTGGGTAAATCGACTAATGAACATATGAAATAAACTGTAATTGGAGATGTTTAACTGTTGGTAGCACTTGGCAACTGCTTTCTATAATAAAATTTGGAGTGCCAGGGTATGCAATGCATTGCTTTGCATGCTTTTCTGGCACTCAAAGGGTTAATCCATTAACAGCAGGGTGTGCAACACATTGTTTTCTAATGAATTTCTCTTTACAATGGTTTCAGTTGGTATGAGAAGATCGAATCCTGTAACCGGGGGTAGGAAGGAATAGTATGTAAATATGTAGCTTCTTTGACTGATGTCAGTATTTCGTATGGCTCAGTCGAATGAAATGTCTGGTCAGTGTAACATAACTTCGCGGGAGGAGACTTTACACGCTTGCTTTTCTGGTCAATTAACAGTTTGAATGCTCTCTTCAAGACAGTATTGAGCTAAATAGTTGTGACGCTAATTGTATAAACCCTTTGAGTGCCAGATGAGTAGGCAACGCATTGCAAAGCAATGTGTTTTCTCCCTATGGCACTCAAAGGGGTAATCTGATATTTTAGTAATGGCGGTAAACACTTGGAAATAAGTGGCTGGATGAGGAAGTCTCGTGTGTGTGTGATCCTTACAGGGTTAAACAAGTTAAATACATGTTTGAAAATGCTATCCTGTTTCGGTAACAGAGAAAAGGAAATGTGAAAGCAAGTGAGCGTCTCCTTAAGGTCTTATTTAGTCTTTTACGAATGGAACCCTACTGGGGATCGCATTGCACAATGCATGTTTGTGTTAAAAATGGCAATAGGTTTGTTTTACTACTGAACGCCTCTTTGATGGACTTTCCGACATTCAACATCTGATGTAAAGCGATAGTGACTTTGTATAACTCCCTTTCCTGTAAAACGTGTGTGTAATACTTTTAACATCTGAGCCTGTCAACGCTGATCAAATACATATTAATCAGTTGCGAAGTTATTTTTAAAACGCGTAACTTAGTTTAACCATAACATATATTGTATTTAGTAGAAGGGCTTCAAACTGGGCAGTATGTCTCTTTTACTCCATAATTGTTTCTTAGGTCCTTGTGTGTGCGTTTCACAGTTTAGTTATCTGTACATTTGGCATGTTGAAAACCAGAGCTGGATTTACATCTCAGGAGCCTGTAGGCACAGAAATCTGAAGCGCTCCCCATTTACCATCTCCAGAATGCTCCTAATCTCCATATTGCCCCCCCCCCTTGTCTGTTTCCTATCCTGGAGAGGTCTTTCTGTGCCTCTTCCTTTTACACAGAGCTGCAACTGCTGGCGCTCCCGTGCGGTCTTCTCTTTAGTAATGCTGGGGCTAGCGCTCTGCGTTACTAAAGGGCCAACGAGGTAGCTCACAGCAGCTACAAGTCTGTGCAGAAGAAGGCACAGACTGAGACCTCACCATGTTGTTTGTGGGCGCCAAACGGGGAATCCAAATGACGGGCGCCCCTCTGTGGGGTGTGCCTGTAGGCATATGCCTACTCTGCCTAATTACACATCCGGCCATGTTGAAAATGTTAACTTTGGTGTACAAAGTTATACTTGAGTCTTGTGTCTGAAAATTACTGACAAATCTTTGCATAGCTTCTCTTCGAAAGCTTCAGAAAACTAATATTTAGACCAGGGCTAGTCTGTATTCAAGGGCCACCCATAGACCAAGTTTTCCTTATTACGAACAGGTGAGTAAATCGGTGGCTCATTCATTTTGACAAAACTTTACTTAATCAGTGAAAATCTTAAATCCTGGCCTGTTGATGGCTCTTGAAGACTGAATTTGGACATCCATCATAGACCACCCTACATCACTGAGTGCCAGAGGTATCTACAATGCATTGGGATGCCATTCTGTCACTCAAAGGGTTAAATTACGTGGTGCTGCTTTTATGCCACCTTTTCTTTTACTTACCTTTTGGTATTTATCTGTGGTGCATATGAAACTAACATATTCTCTTGAATTGATTTAGTACACCCACACACATACCGTTTTTTGTTTAAGGATAAGTTGGGCTTCCTCTTAAAGGGACAGTAATGCCCCATAAAAAATGTTTAGAGTTTTGTAGAGATGAAAAAAATAAGCTAAATGCCACAAATCGTAACTCTTGCACTGGTATGGTTTGAGAGACATCCTCCCTTAAAGAGACAGTAATGTGACAAAAAAAGTTCAGTTTTGTAAGTTTAAAATATTAATCAGTATACTCCAATCCCTATCTCAAACCACTATGGTTTGAGAGATATAGGTATTCAAAGTACCCCCCCCCTCCCCTTCTCTGTATGTTAGCTGTAAAGCTGACAGCAGGAGAATTGTATCGTACGACTTGAGGAGGCTGTGAAGCAGAGCCGAAATCTCGTTATTGCTAAAAAACTAATTCATTGGAAAGGTCTACAAAGTGTGCTTGCAAACCAGGCACACCTTTTTAGACCTGCTGGTTCTCGGACCAGAATCTCCTGTCAGCTAGATGCTGACGTTAGAAGGGGAGAACTTTGAATCCCTATATCTCTCAAACCGTAGTGTTTTGAGAGATAGTGTTTGGAGCATATTGAAATTTTAACTTCTACAAAACTGGACTTTTTTTTTTTTTGGGGGGGGGGGGGGACATTACTGTCTCCCTAAAGTTCTTCTCTCCCTCCTTCTCCTGATAGCAGCTGTAAGCTGACAGGAGGAGTTCCTGGTCTGGGGACCAAAAAGCAGCTCTTAAGCAGAGCTGCAATGCCGCGATCAAAAAATAAATACTACTTTGGAACTGTCTACAAAGTGTGTGGTTTGCAAGCACACTTTTTAGACTGTCCCAAAGAAGTAATTCTATTTAATCTCGCTATTGCGGGGGCGTGGCCTGCAGCCGGACCGCACGGACGCATCCCTACTGAGCTCCGCGGACTCAAGCCCAATTGTGTTCAATCCGAACGTTTTATAGGAGTTGATCCTGGCTGAAACTGCACTGGATGTGTCTCTGGAGTGAGAGACACAGAATTATATCAAAATATTTGGAAAATTTGTTACCCGCCAACGGGACTCCGACACGACGGTGTGGTAGGCCGGTTGGGCCGCAGCCACGGCCTTGTGAGACGTTGCACCGGTGGTGGTGATTGTACACAGAGAGAGACCCACCTGAGAACCGGATTGTCCTTAAAAGTATACAACTTGGCTGACCGATTTGAGGAAGGAGGGTTCTGCTGGCCTGCCGGTTATGCGGGGGTTCGGGAGTGACGGATGCAATGTGGGTAACAGCGTTCATGCCACCCATTACTGAACAGTGAGTTGCCCTTGGGCGAAAGTATATTTGACATACAGTGGGTGACTTTGGGCTGCTTGGACGGGACCGGCCCCCCTCCTCCCCCTTGGTTATTTTAGAGCACCCTCCCTTCCAGTAGGTATTTACATTGCTGGCTCTAGCCTTCTCACTGTCACACGTTTTGCCACTGGATATCACTGGCTGTTAAATGAGTGGCTCTGCATCTTGGACTCCCTGTTTGTCGTTTTTTTTTTTTTTTTTTTCCTATATATGTGCCCCCTCCTGCTCCATGTATATTTACAGCTCTGGAATGTTTCTATTCATTATCCTGTTTAAGAATCCTGACATGTGACGACAGCAGGACGCTGAGATCTTCTGGCTGCCTCGCCTGACAATTTATATTCTTTACTCCCAGTTTGTCTGCTTTCCTGTGAATGTTCCCCCATCTGCCCCATGTATGGTTAAAGGAAAAAAAGGGAAAAAAAAAAGTAGGAAAGGGAGAGAAAGTTCCTCCATGCCTCACCTGTTCATTATCCTGTGCCGGGCCTACTGCAGATTGCAATATATATCAGAAGAGTGGGGTAGCAACTGGAGAAATTGCTCAACAATTCAGTGGAGTGTCATGGTTCAAGTGGAGTGAAGTCTACAGCTCTGAGGATATCGCTGGCTGATGCACATGTCGCTCTAAACCCTGTTTGTTATTCTCTCCTATTTATGTACCCCCTCCTGCCCCATGTATACTCATTACTACAATTTTGGAATGCTATTTTTATTATCCTGCTTCAAAATCCTGCATCGTGACGGCTGCAGAGCTGCTGGGTTCTGCTGGCTGCATCGCATGAGAATTTACAATCTTCGCTCCTTGTTTGACTTTCCTGTGCATGTTTCCCCATCTACCCCGTGTATAATTGAAGGCACTTCTACGTACTACACCTGTTCTTTATTCTGAGACAGGCCTTCTACAAAGTGAATCTTCAGGTCTGTCTTGCAGCTTTGTGGCTGTGAATAACAGTTAGGTCATTTTTCTCTATCTTTGAATATATATACTTCTGATGATTTAACAGTTTTTGGTGCTGAGTCCCGCCTGGGTGCATCCCTAACTTCGTCAAGTCAGGATCTCTGCATTTGATATTTTTCTACTATTCATTGCACGTCACTCCATTACTTGTTCTCTCTGCTCTGTACCATGGGGAAGAAGTCTGGGGATTACAGAGCTAAACTGAATAAATATGCACGGAAACAGTTGGCTGAGGGAGACGTTGAAGCAATGATGGAATCATCGTCTGAACTTGCATCACCGGCACAGTCTACTGACTGGGAAGAACCTGGTACCTCACAATTTACCGAATTAATGTCTGCTATTACCACATGTCAAAATGTGTTAACATCAAAAATTGACCCTGTGCAAATGAATCTTAACCTACTCAGAGCTGATCACCAAATAATGAGAGAAAAGATACTGGATACACAACGCAGGGTCACTGTGGTGGAGGAGTCCATTCCACCTATGTCTGAATCCCTGGAATCCTTAAAACAACAAGTCAAGGCTTTACAAAGAAAAGCGGAGGATCTTGAAAATAGATCCAGGAGATGTAATGTTAGATTCATAGGGATCCCGGAGAGGAAGGAGGGGAAGAGCCCGGAGTCTTTCTTGGAGGGATGGATAAGGGAGTCTCTGGGTGAGGAGAGTCTATCGAGTACTTTTGTTGTTGAGAGAGCTCACAGAGTCCCAGCTGCTGCGCCTCCTCCAGGAGCGCCTCCGAGACCGCTCATAACCAAACTCCTGAATTTTAGAGATCGTGATACCATACTCCGCCTGGCAAGATTAAAGGGCAATATTGAATATGAGAACCATGGTTGGAATCAATTTAATATGTGCATTCTGGCAGAGGTCGATCTATTAAATGGGGCCCCACAGTGCCTCTCCCTGGACAGGATCTATGTGGAGGGGGACTCTCCGGGTGTTTCTTGTCCGACAGCTACTCTGCTTCTGACTCTGGTAGGCTGAACTGTGCACCATTCTACTGTATCTGATATCCGGCTTGGCTACATTTCGGGGGAATGTCGGAGTAGCCATGGAGTTGCAATCCGGAAGAATTATATTTGATTATCTTGTATGTATAACCATCTCTATTATGTATGATAGTGAATTGCAAAACTGTATTGCTTTTGCTACTTTCTTTGCTATTGTGTGGTGTTTTTTTTTTTTTTTTTTTTTTTTTTTTTTTTTTTTGTATCCCCTCGCCCTCTTATAATGTTGCCCTACTGTTTATTTGCAGGGAGTGTGAATCTGTTTGGGCTGGTATGATACTGGTGGGTGGCTCATGGCGGTGACCGCTAGCTGAGGCAGTTCCTGGCGTGGTCCTTCTTTCATTGGGGGCTCGCTATTGGCGTGCCCTTGTTGGAGGGAGGACTAGTCATAGTATGAGGGTGTGGGTGCATAAGTTCTTTTTTCATTTAGTCGCTTATGATGATGCACACTCTAGGTTCTCCCTCCCTTTTTTTTTTTTATATAGTATGCTTATCTGTAATAATTATGATACCATGCATTTTGATGATGAGTTATTATTACTGTGCTGTAGTTACTAGTTAGATGATACTCTAACACTCCGGGGATGTGTGGGGTGTGATGTACGCACCTACTGATCACTACAGGGTATGCCGGGGTTTGTGGTGTGCCAGGTGCTGAGGGTAGTGGCGTTGGAGGTTGCTTTTCCCTCTCCTTCGCTTTGGAGATACTGATAATGCTGTTTCTGGAGCGAGGCGGAGTGAACGGCTAGGGGGGGTGCTGGGGGTTTATGGGGCCCTGGGGGAGTGTCGTGGGGTGCCTGTGCCGTTGGCCTGTTTGGCTGTGGCGGGGCATCTAGCGACATTCGGGTGCATATGGCGGGACTGTTGTTGAGTTCATATGTTAACAGTTTACAATACTCTTTTCCTTTATGCTCTGTGTTCCCCGCTTTGGCGGGATTGTTACCACGCGCGGGTTGTTGATGGGGGGGGGATGCATTTATTGGGGGTCCGGCTGGGGGTAATTCCCTCATATGTTATAGTTTGGGATAAAGTCTCCATCAAGTTGGGGGGGGGGGGGGGGGGATGGGGTCAGGGTAGGTCTAGTTGGAGGAAGGTTTTTTTTTTTTTTTTTTTTTTTTTTTTTTGTATATGCAGCGGCTGGCGGGTGCACCTCCTTGGGTCTCCCCCGGGGGGGAAGCTATGATCATCTTTCTCCTATGATGGCTCAACATAAAATTAGTTTCCTCTCATGGAATGTTAGAGGACTTAATGACTCTATTAAACGGTCCTTGATTCTTACACATGTTAAAAAACCAAAACCCTGATGTTTTCCTGCAGGAAACACATCTGCAAGGGGGAAAAGTCTTAGCTCTTAAAAAAACAATGGGTTGGCTCTCACTACCACGCTTCGTACTCTTCCCATTCTAGGGGGGTATCTATTTTGATTAGAAAATCGCTTCACTTTTCATTTACTGATATCAAGACAGATCCTAACGGACGATATGTCTTTTTGGCTTGCAAAATATGGGGTCTCCCATTCTTGCTTATGAACATGTATGTTCCACCACCTTTCTCGCCAGCTCTCATGCGAGAGGCATTGTCATATGTCTCTTCTAGGTCGGAGACCATGGTTGTCTGTATGGGAGACTTGACTATAACACTGGATCCAGGGTTGGATCATATGCCTTCCTCATCTTCGGAATCGGTTGGATCCAGGGCTTCATTCAAAAACCTTGTTGGGGATATGGGCCTCTTAGATGCATGGCGTACGTTGCATCCTGGGGAGAGGGGATATACGTGTTTCTCTTCTACCCATAAATCCTTATCTCGAATAGATTATGCATTGGTGTCGGAGAGAGTGTGGTCTAGGACTGAAAGCTGTATCATGCTTCCTAGAGTTGCGTCCGATCACTCACCACTGGCTCTGGATATAGCTCTGGGGGGAGTGGCTACACCTCGCACTTGGAGGTTGAGGCCTTTCTGGCTTACTATTGATGCTGTGAAGAAAAGCCACCAGGTGGATCTGGTGGAGTACTTTAACTTGAACTCTGACACGGCACCTCCCGACATAGTGTGGGAGGCAGCGAAAGCTACTGCTCGTGGCTCTTTATCTTCTCATATAGCCTCTTATAAGAAATCCAGGAAAGAGATGGGGGTAAGCTTGGAAAAGAATATGGTACAGGCGGAATCCGACTATGTTGAAAGGGGAGATGACAACTCATTTGACAGGTTCACAACGGCATCTTCTATATATAACATACATGTTGCGGAACAAAATGTGAACCATATTTTCTATAAACAACAATCCCTTTTTGAACAGGGGGATAAGGCAGGGAAATTGATGGCAAAGCTGGTCGGAACCAGTAGGGAGGCCAATAATAATCTTTCACTTACTACGGACCAGGGAGATGTGCTACTGAGGGAAGAGGACATTAACGGTGCCTTTCAGTGTTTCTGCAAACGGCTATGAGTCCCATAGCCTATCCACCAAAGCCCAGATAGATCAATTTCTTTCTACTTGCGCGTTGCCGCAATTATCAGCGGATGGTCGAAGGATGTTAGATGCTCCCATAATGCTACGAGAGGTGATGGAGGCTATTAAAGATCTTCCAACCAATAAGGCTCCAGGCGATGATGGATTGCCATCGGAGTGGTATAAAACGCATGGAGATATTTTGGGTCCACAGTTGTTGCTCACCTTATATAACTCCCTGCATGTTTCTAGGTTGCCCCCTTCGCTTTGTGACGCCAATATAATAGTTTTACCTAAGCCGGGCAAGGACCCCAGTAAATGTGAATCTTACCGCCCAATATCACTCCTGTCGGTAGATGCCAAGATACTTGCTAAGCGACTGACATCCGTTATTTCAACTCTAGTACACCCGGATCAAACGGGATTCATGCCAAATAAGTCAACATTTCATAACCTCAGAAGACTATCCCACCACTTACAGACCCGTCATGTCAATGCGGGTCGCCGAACGGTTGCGTCGTTGGATGCCACTAAGGCGTTTGATTCAATTGAGTGGGATTATTTGTGGTGCACCTTGCGTCGATTTGGTATAGGTGATACCTTTATTGCCTGGATTCAGCTACTCTATACTTCTCCGAGGGCTAGAGTATTGACTGGATCGACTAGATCCGGGTTCTTTGAGCTCCATAGAGGGACTAGACAGGGGTGCCCGCTTTCTCCGAGATTGTTTGCATTGGCTGTTGAACCCTTAGCAGTGCGTATCAGGGCGAACAAGGATATTCACGGATTTAAGACAGATTTGGGAGAGGAGAAGGTCGCTCTGTATGCAGACGATATTCTCCTGTTTTTGGAGGACCCGGGTCGGTCGCTGTCAGCTTTGCTGCAGGAGGTGGCATTGTTTGGAGGACATTCGGGACTAGTTATTAACTGGTCCAAGTCTCACGTGTTATTTTTGGATCGGCACCAATTGGGAGAGAGAGAACGGAATTTTCCGATGATTGAGTCCCCACTCATCAAATACCTAGGTATTCAGATCTCAGCCAATGCGAACACTTTTATACTGGATAATCTGGATCCTATTATATCGTCGTTTAGGGATAAAACTCGAGCGTGGATGAAACTCCCTCTTAACTTACTGGGGAGATCGAACTTGGTTAAAATGATCTTTCTACCCAAGTTCCTGTATGTTTTCCAGGCTGCTCCCATAACTATTCCCAAACGTTATTTTAAACTTATTGACACAATTTTGTCTAACTTCTTATGGTCGGGAGGTAAGGCGCGGATTAAATTGGCGGCTCTTAAACGTCCAAAATCGGAGGGGGGTATAGCACTTCCGGATTTTTAAGTATTATTTGGCGGCTCAGGGCCAGTATGCTGCGGTGTACTTAACATCTGAGTCCTCACATATGTTTCCTATCATTGATGAATCCCTGCTTAGGGATGGATACTCGAGAAATCATATTATACTTTTGGGACCCGAAGTCAGTGTAGAACCAAGTGCAGCTACTAGATCAATCTGTGCGGCTTGGACGAAGCTGCAGGTCATGACGGGATATGATGGAATAGATCCTGATACCCCACTTTGGGGGGAGGCCGGCCTCTTGCATCTTAGGAACTTGGATTTTGGTAGTGTTTGGAAGGCGTATGGAATATGCACTTTAGGACAAATATATCATGGGGTTCAACTTAAATCGTACGCTCAATTACATGAGGAGTTCGGAATTCCCAATACACTGTTTTACTCTTATTTACGACTTCGCCATGCCCTGGCGGCCCAACTTCGTGACTGTTCGAAGGGAGTGTCTTCTTTTCCTCTTATTGAACGCTTATTGAGAAATCTGCGGGGAAAGCACATTTCCACAACATATAGATGGCTAGACGGGAGGACTGACGTGCGAGATGATCAGTTGAGACGGAAGTGGGAGGCTGACTTGGGTGTTCTTGAGGACTGGGAGTGGGAGGCGGCAAAAATGGGCCCTGCGCGGGTCTCCATGTCTAGTAAACATCACTTGATACAACTGAAGATCCTCCATAGGTCTTATTACATGGCGATCCGGCTGTTTAAAATGGGTGGAGCTTCTGATGACTTATGTAAAAGATGCAGATCTCATAGGGGTACTTTTCTTCATATAATCTGGGAATGTCCGCCGGTACAGGAATTTTGGAGGCGGGTGGTGGCCAGGTTGGAGGGAGCCTTGCAACATCCTGTTCCATTGGATCCTAAGGTGTGTATCCTCTCTATCCTTCCGGATGAGATGGCATCTGGCCCTGGGGGGACCATGGTCAGGGAATTATTAGTGATGGCGAGAGGGGTGGTGGCAAAGGCATGGATGGCTGACAGTCCTCCTGGAGTTGAGGCGTGGGTGGGTGTGGTTGCCCATGATCTCCCCTTCTATAAATTAACCTATATGCATAGGGGTTCTCATGGTGGATTCAATAGGATCTGGGGGCCGTGGGTGTCGAGTCTTGGTTAGTCCTTGGGGGGGATTGTATCCATCGGTGTATTGCTGATGGTTTGAATTGGAGTGGAACTGAGTGAAGCAGTTGCATCCTCCAGAGGGTTCCTCTGGCAATGATGATGAGCTTTTTTGGCTTGTGCTGATTTAATGTAGTATGCTTCTGGATGAGATGTGTTGGGTCGCTCCTGGGGGGGTGTGATGCTGGCCGCTGCAAGGGGTTTAGGTTAAGGGTTAGTTGTGGTGTTAGTAGGTTGATTCTCTAAAATGTTGGAGGCTCATGGATCAATTGATATGTGTATATTGACTTTATGCTTATTCGATACCTCTGTGACATGATGTTGTTACTAATGTGTGACTGTTTTGTACTGCTCTATTTTGCCTCTAACAAACTTTTAAAATAAAAAAAAATAAAAAAATCTCGCTATTGCGGCTCTGCTGAAGAGCCCCCTAGTGTTGCCTGACACGGATCTCCTGTCAGCTTTACAGTTGACATCAGGAGAAGAGGAACTTGAGTGGAGGATATCTCTCAAACCATATCGGTTTGATAGAGAAGAGGATATTTGGCATTTAGCTTTATTTATTTTTCTAATCTCTAAACATTTTTTATGGGACAATACTGTCCCTTTAATGCCATATTTATATGTATAATCCACAATAATAAGAGCTATATCACTTTCTCCATACTTTTCACTGGTTTCCCTGTGATAATTTGTGCATTAATGCATCTGTAATGCGGAGAGAGAGAGAGAGAGAGAGAGAGAGAGAGAGAGAAGAAAAAAAAAAAAATATATATATTCAAATTTAAAAAAAAAAAAAAAAAAAATGTATATTTATATTTGGCATGCTATAATAGCGTAACCCGTTAAGGAGTTAACAACCACCCTCCCGCTGATCGGGAGTTCATTAACGACCCAAGAAGTACATGTACGTCACTAGGTGGATGTCCCTAAAGGGCCAAGGACGTACATGTACGTCATGGAATTCAGGACTCCCTGCGCTGTTGCACGCTGTTCAGGGAGCCCTGAATGTGACCACTGGAAAAAAAAAAAAATAGGTCTGTGGACCTTAAGTGCCGGTCGTGTGTGTGTGGCCCTTCCTTAAGGGGTGAAGGACCATGGCACTCCTCTCTGTGTGTTCAAGGTTTTTTTGCAATGCGCTCTGGGATCAGAGACATGCAGCACCCCAGGAATTCCATGACATGCCGGACTGCCATGACTGTCCTGGCACGTGATTGGTCTCTTAAGGGGTTAAGCTTCATCTTGGTACGGCAATGCCCACATACGTAGGTCTCTCGTGTTTTGGGTAAGCTACAGTGTAAAACTTGGAACATGCGTACTTACATTTTCTGACATGGAGTTTTCAGACTGCTTTACTGGTGCCATATTCATTTGGGGCAGTTTAGCAGTCTTACAATTCCAATTATCCCCACAAAATCATGTTTTTCAAAACGAGACAACAGTTTCATTTTCATATTTTTACACTAATTATACATCCACTTTGCCACCAATCCAAATACCTTTCAAAAACTGCGTTAAGAAATGGATTTCTGTGTATAAAACACTTGGTTGCAGAAAAGTGTAACAAATTGGATTCTGCTGTTTCTCCACTTTATGGATATATCTTGTGTAGTTTGGTCAACTACTGTGAGAATTTAGAGGTCAAATTTTGTAAGTGTTGGTTCTGTTACAGGTTGCTGTAGCTTTGGGTCTTTTGCTTGCTGTGACTGGTGCAGGGGTTACTGATTGGTAGACCAAGGGTTAATCTCAGAGGATATGATTATCCAACAAAACAAAAAGGTAATAAAGTGTGTGTGTGTGTGTGGTGTGTGTGTGTTTTTTTTTTTTTTTTTTTTTTTGTTTTTTTTTTTTGGGGGGGTCATGGCGAATGAACGTACAGCACCGTCCTACAGGCAAACGGGGATAAAATATAAAAACTTCACACTTCTACTATTCCCTTCTTTGTATGCCAGTACAGGTTATCAGGGGTACCACTTAAAGGGGATCTATTACCCCTATACAAGTTATCCTTAATAGTTACAGCATATAGTGAAGAAGTGTAAAACTGTATTTCTTCTGTGTCCCTATCCATGGCAATAGACTAATGGGTATACATCAGCACCCCCCAGCTGGAGTAGGACCAAACTAAAATACAAAAGGAAGCCCCCTGCTTCTATCGGTAGTCATTTTGGTCCTACATCAGCTGGGGTAGGGTGCACAGCAGTCAGTTTTTTTTTTTTTTTTTTTTTTTCTTTCCCCACGCAAGGGCTGCATTCCTGCTGCCTAGACTTTGCTTTGCTCCATGCCGGCAAGGTGTAAGTGGATCCGGTTGGTGCCTTGAATCTCCCTCAGCGCCTGATACAATGCATGCAAGTGATGTCATTAACCTGTGTCTGAGTGGGGAATGCATGAGATACACCAAGACGGATTCCGCTAAGAGGAGCACAGGTTACAGCATGAGCGCTATCCTGGGATTTGCTCCTTCCTACCTACATGCATGCTACAGGGGAAAAGGTAAGGGCTGTGGGCCAACCCCCATTTGTTTAATTGGGCAGGGCCTATGCATTCCAGTCTTAAACACACGCCCAGGGTCTACTCTATTTAAACAAGCCATGCTTCCCTACTTGATGATAGAGGTTTTTATGTGATTTTAATGCAACCCATATTAAAAGTTAAGTTTTAGATATTAGCTTGGATATGTCCTCTTCTAAGAATGTCTTTATCCTTAACAGGTACAAAGTAAAAGATAAGGGAAATACTGAGAGAGAAGATAAGGATCTTCAGAAAGTAAAAACATGCCTTAGGATGTGAAATTATCAGTAGAAGATTCTTCAAAATTGTGTTCAGATTGTTTGAAGACAGCTACTAATACTGAGGTACAGTCTCAATTCTAAGATTTTCCATCTTGGATGAAGCGTTCCATGCAAGAGACCTTCTTTTCCTCTCCAAGCATCTTCTATTTCTAAGAAAAGACCTAGACTTGAGGACCCTGGGGAGAGTACATCTTCCAGACATCTTGAAGTGGATGAAACCAGCCTCTTTGAAAACCTTTCTGATTACTCTTCAGAAGAAGAGATACTGGAGGAAGATGAAGGTATTTTAACATTGAAAAGATGGAACCTTTCCTTAAGAGCTTGCGTAAAACCTTGGGGTTAACAGAAGAAACTAAGGAACAGGGGCTATTGGACGTGGCCTTCCTGAGTAAGAAAAGACTCCAGTCTTTCCTGTCCATCATGCAGTATCTGATCAAGTAAAGGCAGAATAGAAGAAGGGGAGATAAGAGTGGCAGAGTCAAGGAGATTTCATAAAATGTACCCTTTTTAAGGAGGAAGACTCTTCAACATGGACAACACCTCCCAGAGTAGATGCTCCTATTGCCCAATTGACAAAGACCACTCTTCCCATGGTCAGCTTTGACATGCATCTCAAGAACAATCAGAATTTGGCTGTTTGAACTTGAAGAAAAAATCGAATCCTCAGTATCCAGGACAAAATTAAAGAAAGGGGTGGCCTTTATAAAAGACTGTGTTGGATACTCATGTGACGCCTACCGGGATATGATCCAGTTCACTGCTAGATCCTCCTTGTCCATCATAACCAGAAGAGCTCTTTGGATGAGACCATGGGGAGCTGACCCCTCCTCAAAAAATGTCTCTACCATTTTCTGGATCCACTCTGTTTGGGGAGCAATTAGAAGAAATTATTAAAATCACAGGGGGAAAAGTTCTTTCCTCCCACAGGATAGGAAAGGATGATCTTCCCCATCAAGAGCATCCTATAGAAACCGAAGATCCTTTTGTGAGTCAAGGCGTGTTCAGTCTTCAAGGCCGTAAAAATGTTAGGAGTAATGAACTCCTCTATTCACATTGTTCCATGGGCCAGGATTCACAGAAGACCTCTTCAAAACTTGTTCCTAACCCATTGGAACAGAAATCCAGTCAACACCACTCAAAGGATTCACCTGACCTCACGAGTAACGTCAAAACTAATATGGTGGATGGATCTAAGAAATCTGCAGAAAGGAACCCCTCTTCAGGATCTGCAGAGGGTCTCGACAGACGCAAGTCAGTCAGGATGGGGGGGGTGCTGGAACTACATCTCCCTACAAGGGGTATGGTCTCAGAAAGAGAAGACCTTCCACATAAATGTCCTAGCGCTCAGGGCTGTCTCTCGAAAGCCTGAAAGCTTATCAAGAATCAACCAGTACAAGTCATATCGGACAGCATGGTGGCAGTACTCTATATAAAGAACCAGTGAGGGACAAGAAGCAGATTTTTGGAATCTGGGGGGGAGGAATACTGAAGTGATCAGAAAAGAACCTAGTGGCTCTATCAGCCATCCACATAGCAGGAATTCTAAACCTCCAAGCAGACTATCTAAGCAGAAACAGGATGGACCTGGGGGAGTGGACACTCAAAGAGGAAGTATACAATCAAATTATCAGGAGGTAGGGGAAGCCAGTGATAGACCTGATGGCAACATGGGAGAACTGGAAGTGAGACCTCTTCTCCAGGACAAGACATCCAAAGGCTCAAGGGGTGGCTGCCATGGCTCAATAATGGAACCTCCCCTAGCAAATATATTTCCTCCAACTCCAATGATTCTGATAAATCTAAGGAAGATCAGTTACGAGGAAGTGAATGTCCTCCTCATAGCTCCAGAATGGCCGAGAAGAATATGGTTCTCGGACCTGATCAGCCTTGCAGTACAGGATCCGTGGCCCCTTCCGAACAGGTCAGACCTTCTTTCCCAGGGCCCAATTATTCATCAAAATCAAGCCTTTTTGAAACTGGTGGCTTGGATGAATTGACTGAGATCAAGAGGACTATCCGAATCTGTCATAAATACTATTATCTCTGGAAGAGAGACATCCACCTCCCAGAATATACTGCATGATATGGAAGACTTTCTCTGAATGGTGCAGAACTGAGAATGTGGAAAGATCTTTCTTTAAGACAACTCCTATTTTGAGGGGTGTTTTGTAAAAAAAAAAAAAAAAAAAAAAAAAAAAAAAAAAAAAAAATTTGAAAAAGGGGTTACGCCATCACTTGTAAAGGTGCATCTTTCGGTATTATTGGCAAAACAATTCGCAGAGGAAGACTTGGTCAAAAGGTATCTAAAGGCTATTACCAAGAGTAAGAAGAGTTATTCCTCCTTGGGACCCGAATATAGTGATAGATCAATTATCTTCATTCACCAGGTTTGAGCCCTTAGAGGAAAAAACCAGTAAAGATGCTTACCATAAAAACAGCTTTTCTCACTGCAGTAACCTCCAAAACCACCTTACGCAGCTTTTCATTAAGATAAGATCATTCTAAGAACTAGGCCTATATTCAGATCAAGGTGGTATCTGATTTCAATCTTAATCAAGACCTCATATTACCATCTTTTTGTCCAAATCCTAAAGGAGAAAAGGTGGAAAAGCTGGACCTAGTTAGATGCGTTTCCAGGGTGGGTTTGATTTTAAATAGTCTGTTTTTAAATCCCTAGTCAGACTCCATTTAAAGCATTATTTTTAAGTGCAAAAACTCATTCTTGCTGGTAGTTTTAAAACCATCAAAACGGCAATATATCAGAATTTTACTATGAAAAAGTGCATGTTACCTCAGCTTGGATTAATTGAATAAGTTTACCAAAAATATAATTGCATGACTATATACAGCCTCAGGTACATAACTAAACTGTATTTCATGCTGAATAATCTTTAAACTATAATGTATCTTAAACAGAAAACTTTGTTTAGATATATTTTTCCTCCAAAAGCATTTAATTAAACTTTATTTAAATTAAAAAAAAAAATTGGATTTTTTTTTTTTTTTTCCCTTCTTAGATTTTTAATTACCCTGTGTTTTTCTATCTCCATAGAACCCAAAGTTTTAGGAAAGCTGATTCCTTGTTCATACATTTCCAAGAGAAATACAAAGGATCACAGCCTCAAAGTCCTCCCTTTAAAGATGGATAGGCCATTCTTATGCATTGGGTTATCTGGAAGCGGGAAAAGTTCCTCCAAAGATCTTTAAGGCAAATTCTACCCATGCAGTTGCTACCTCTTGGGCATCAAGAGGCTCTGCTTCTCCAGAGGAAATTTGCAGAAGCTACCTGGTCCTCCATTTCCACTTTCATTAGACATTATCAAATTGATGTACATGCCTCAGCAGAGGCAAAGCTCAGAAGGAAGGTCCTTGAGGCAGCAGTCCACTCAGGATCAGTAAGACTATCTATGGGTTTCCTATTTGCCTATTATGATTAAAATCATGTGGATGGGAAGGCACATGATGATTTCTAATGTAATTGGGGACACCTTATTTTTACCCAGCCTTATGTATGTTTTACTGCTTGGGTATGTCCCATTAGTCTCAACCGCCATGGATAGGGACACAGAAGAAAGGGAGATTCACCCCCCCATGGCGCTCCCTGCCCATTAACATCTATCTATATTATATTTTTAAGCTATGACAATAGATGACTACCGATGGAAGCAGGGGGCTTCCTTTTGTATTTTAGTTTGGTCCTACACCAGCTTGGGGGGAGCTGATGTATACCCATTAGTCTATCGCAATGGAGGGACACAGAAGAAAAGGAAATATCTAAGAAATTTCTCCCTTTTGTGGTCTGGGCTTCCAGCGACTGATAGGTGGAGAGGTTTGCCATAACACTGAGCATAGTGGAAGCTCGGGTGAAGATTGACATGGTAGGCCTGAATGGAGGGCCACCTTAGGTAAATGATCTGGAAAAGAGGGTGATGGAGGGAGGGGTCACGATGAAGATGCACCCCGTGGGAGAAGCTGTAGTTGATATTTAAGGCTTGCAGCCCCTCCCACAAATGCAGGCCCAGCCTTCTATTTGTGGTCTGGGCTTCCAGCAACTGATATGTGAGATTCGCCATAACCCTGAGCTTACCGGAAGCTCAGCTGAAGATCGACGTTGTAGGCCTGAATGGAGGCAAAAAGCACAGTGTGGTTCAAATGTTTGTTGTACTTGCGTAAAGATGACATTACTTGGGTAAGGCTTAGTGAAGTGTAGCAGAAGGATTCGGGAAGTAATGTGAGAAACCTTAAGATTTCCATATGCGAAGTGGAATATGACCTGTACTGCTAAAGCTACTGAGAAGCAGAGGATGCCGCTCCCATTCTGAACAAGTGACTAGAGAATTGGTTAGGATTCAGATCTAGATGTGTGAGACTGATTAAAATGTAATAAATTTAATTCGGTAGCAGAGAGGGAACCGGATTGGAGAGGGAGATGAGGCTGACAGTCGAGTGATGCTGGTGAATGGTTGGATAACTGGCGCTTATAAAGGACACCAGGAATCGTGGAAGCGAGGTAAGGAATGTGATGGCCTACATGTGCTTGGTTCCATACAAATCAGAAATGATTAGGGTGAAGTGGCTGGTTTGCCGAACAAGTGGGTCCTTTCGTACGAGGACAATGATCCTTGATGCCAGGAGCCTTTCCTGGGCAGGGGAACCAAAAGAAGGCAAGGTGGTTGGTGGCCAGGATGATGACTTGGTGCTGAAAGGGAAGGGTTAATATTAGGAATTCATACATGCGTCTGAAAAGTGGCTGGTGATGGGAGGGGGGGGTGTGCGAGTTGAAGGGTGCAAAGGTTGCCTGGGCTTCTGAGAAAAGCTTAAAGCTGTACATGATTTGGAGGAAGGTAAGTGGGTGAAAGAGTGCAATGATGTTGAATGCTGAAGCTGTCTTGTGTCAGAGGTTGCAATCTGTCTTTGCAAGACATGCAATGAGATGGACCTGAATCTAGGCCTGACCCGTCTGGATGGAGTAACAGAGGTTAAATAAATACATTTAAGTAAATAAGCATCCTGGCATGAGAAGCTTGCTAGTACGTACTTATGAGACTTAAGGTCCTTCTGTGAGAAGGCTGAACTTATGCTAAGCGGCGAAGGGGTAGGATATGTAACTGGGGTGACTTGCGGCCTCTACGAAGGGGTGCAGTGCCTGCAAGTGTGACCTTCCACCTCTATGGTGAGGTGATGTACCTGTGAGTGTAACCTTTTGGCCCCTACGAAGAGGTAAGTATCAATGTGACCGTGATTGGTGCTGTTCAGTGTCAGTCACTTGCTGAATATCATGATTGGCTGTCTGTGATTAGCCCTCCTCACACAGCCTTTTTAAACCCAGGCTGAGCACTTCCAGGTTGCCCTTTCGTGGTGTTTCTGACTCCACTCTGCCTGACCTGCTTGTCAGGCTTCTGGGCCTGTTCCTGCTGTACTTGCTGATCCTGTGTTCCTTTATGCTAGTGTTCCTGTGTTCCAGCACCTTGCGGGTTAATCTTACTGAGTTCCTGAATCTCCGGCTCCAGCCGTCGCTCTGGCGACCTTGTTCTTCTCGCTGCTGATCATACTTTGTTGGTTTACTCCACTAACCTGGTTGCGATATACATTGTTGGTCCCAGCGTGCGGACGCTGGTTTACTCCACTAAGCCTGGTTGCAATATACATTGTTGGTCCCAGCGTGCAGACGCTTGTTTACTCCACTAAACTGGTTGCGAGATACATTATTGGCTCCAGCGTGCGGACGCTGGTTTGCTCCATTAAACCTGGTTGCGCTATTACCATTAGTCCCAACGTGCGGACGTTGGTTTGCTCCTGAACATCCAGTACTGTGGTCAGTCGCTGTCCACTTCCTTGCAGTTGTCTGAGTATCCCTGGCAATAGACTCCTGCTGAGTAAGACCTCTATACTTATGCTCTATGCTGTCTTAGTCACCTGACAGCTGGTCTACTCTCTCAGGCTGCCCTGCCCGGTATTGGTGAGGCCGGTAGAACCTTGATGATACCATCCTGTATGTTGTCTCACCCGGTATTGGCAGGGCCGGTAGAGCCTACTCCAGTACTCCTTTGGGCTGCCCTGCCCGGTATTGGTAAGGCCGGTAGAACCTTGTAATTCACCATCTTTAAGGTTGCCTTACCTGGTATTGGCAGGGCCGGTAGAGCCTACATTCAGCATTCCGTGGGGGCTGCCTTGCCCGGTATTGGTAAGGCTGGTAGAACCGGTATATGTCATTTCACGGTTGCCTTACCCGGTATAGGCAAGGCCAGTAGAGCCTGTCATTAAAACTGTCACTTGGGTTGCCTTGCCCGGTATTCAGGCAAGGCCGGTAGAACCTATTATGTTATATTACTGTTGTATTGTTATGTATGTTTACCCTATGGGGACTGCCTTTAACTTTTAATAAAGTTAAGTTATTTTACCAAGCCTTAAGTCTGAGAGTCTTCAAATCCGTGACAGTAAGGTATTGACCTGAGGTGACCTTCAGCCTCTACAAAGAAGTGAGGTATCTAAGTGTGATTATCTGCCTCTACGAAGAGGTCTGGTATGTACCTGAGGTGAGTTACCTGTGAATGGATAGAACATGGAATCAGGATGGTGATAGAATGTAATGATGTATGATAGAATGAGGAATCAGGACCGCGAAATAATGCAACTATGTATGTCAGATATAACCTAGAATCAGGACGGTGATACAAAGTACGTATGGTGATAGAACATGAAATCAGGACAGTGAAACAATGTAACTATGTATGTGTAACGTAAGCCCAAGACGCCGGGAGTCTTGGGCCGTCGTTCTGGGTCTCTCCCTCCTGCATGCGGCTACAAGTGGGAAGCCTGGCCGATGAAGCAAGATGAGAGGCTGGAACTCTTGCAGTGCTGGAAACAGAACTCCTTTGGGGACAAAGGGGCCCCTTTCTACCATCCAGAATAAAGACTCTGTACTCCTTCGTAGTTTAGAACAAATAACACAACTTTATTTGGAAACGCAGCTTATACAGTTTAACTTGGGGCCAGTACAGAAGAGATGATCCAATCACAGTGGATACAATAAATCATAGATCACAATGGGAGTATTCACAGGGATAATGTAATCACAACACCGAATACAAAGGAACCAACAACAGATGGCTCAGGGATCTACAATAAGGCAGACATGATTATGTTGATACACAAAGGGCTTGGGCTAGGGTAGGCAATAGCCAAAAAAGGCATGAGGGGCTGAATACACATTCTAGGGAACCTGTATTGCGCAGTCCCCTTGAACTTGTTGCTATTCTGCAAATCGCTGATGCTCCTAAAACAGGGCAGTTCTGTGGATTTAGTCCTTTTTGCCACCGCTACCTACCCACATAATGTCTTAAAAGTTCTCCTAGCCTGTGATAAGGGACTGTACATGCATATGCCTGCGGAAGGCTTCCAGTAATGGACTATGGTCCATTACAATATGTATATCTGATAGAATATGAAATCAGGCCAATGATACAATGCAACTATATATGTATTACAGAACATGGAATCATGACAGATACCATGTATGAATGGCGAAAACATGGAATCAGGACCGTGATACAACGCAATGATGTATGAATAGTGATTAAAACATGTCTAACAGAACCTGGAATCAGGACCGTTATACAATGTGTGAATGGCGATTTTTTTTTTTTTTTTTTTTTTTTTTTTTTTTTTTTTTTTTTTTTTTTTTTTTTTTCTCCCCTCCTCCTCATCCTGAGGCAAAACTTCCCTGCATATGCTCATGAATTATGACAGTGTTGTGTAAAAAGTGCACCTGTACGAAACAAACTTAAAGGAGAACTACCACCTCCAGAATGATTACCTTATTTCAAAGAAATGTGCATTGTTCTAGGGCTGACAGGACTGATAGAGGACATCTTGCCATAATGACGCCTGTGCTGTCAGTCCCTTCCGGAGCCGGACGGCTCCTAGCAACACCACCTAGACCCAGCTAGGACTGACAGTACGGACATCATTATGGCAAGATGTCCGTGATCCATCCTGCTGCCAGCCTCAGAACAATGCACATTTCTTTGGAATAAGGTAATACAGTGGATATAAAAAGTCTACACACCCCTGTTAAAGAATGAGACAAAGATAAATCATGTCAGAACTTTTTTCATCTTTAATGTGACCTATAACATGAACAATTCAATTGAAAAACAAACTGAAATCGTTGAGGGGGGGGGGAATAAAAAATACAAAACTCACAATAACCTGGTTGCATAGGTGTTCACACCCTTAAACTAATACTTTGAAGCACCTTTTTGATTTTATTACAGCAATCAGTCTTTTTGGGGAGGAGTTTTAGCATGGCACATCTTGACATGGCAATATCAGCCCACTTTTCTGTGCAAAAGCGCTCCAAATCTGTCAGATTGTGAGGACATCTCCTGTGCACAGCCCTCTTCAGATCACCCCACAGATGTTCAATTGGATTCAGGTCTGGGCTCTGGCTGGCCCATTCCAAAATGTTAATCTTCTGGTGAAGCCATGCTTTTGTGGATTTGGATGTGCGCTTTGGGTCGTTGCCGTGCTGGAAGGTGAACTTCAGCTTTCTAACAGACTCCTGAAGGTTTTGTGCCAAAATTGCCTGGTATTTGGAACTGTTCGTAATTCCCTGCACCCTGTCTAAGACCCCGGTTCCAGCTGAGGAAAAACAGCCCCAAAGCATGATGCTGACACCACCATCCTTCACTGTGGGTATGGTGTTCTGTCAGTGATGTGCGGTGTGTTTGCGCCAAACATACCTTTTGGAATTATGGCCAAAAAGTTCAACCTTGGTTTCATCAGACCAGAACACATTTTCCCACGTGCTTTTAGGGGACTTGATTGTTATTGCAGACTTCAGCTGGGCTTGGATACTTTTCTTTGTAAGAAAAGGCTTCCATCTTTCCACCCTACCCCATAGCCCATTCATATGAAGAATACGGGAGATTGTCACATGTAGCACACAGCCAGTACTTGCCAGAAATTCCTGCAGTTCCTTTAATATTGCAGTAGGCCTTTTGGAAGCCTCCCTGACCAGTTTTATTATCTTCTCATCAATTTTGGAGGGACATACAGTTCTTGTGCCATATTTTCTCCACTTGATGACTGTCTTCACTGTGTTTCATGGTATTTCTAATGCTTTGGAAATTCTTTTGTACCCTTCTCTTGACTGATATCTTTCAGCAGTGAGATCCCTCTGATGCTTTGGAAGCTCTCTGCAGACCATGGCTTTTGCTCTGAGATGCGATTTAAGCAAATGTCAGGAAAATCCTACTAGAACGGCTGAACATTATTTGTGATTTAATCGGAATCACTTTAAATGATGGCAGGTGTGTATTGACTTCTATTTATCATGAGATTGAATGAATGTGATTGGTTAATTCTGAACACAGCCACATTCCCAGTTATAAGAGGGTGTGCACACTGCAACCAGGCTATTGTGAGTTTTATTTTTCCAACTCAACTATTTGTTTGTTTTTGCAATTGAATTGTTCACGTTATAGGTCACATTAAAGGTGGAAAAAGTTCTGACATGGTTTCTTTGTCTCATTCTTTAAAGGGATAGTAATACTTCATTTTATCTTTATTTTATTTTGTAGGCATTAAAAAAACATGAATGATATAAGTCTTATATCTCAAACCTTTATGGCTTAAGAGATATTCACAAGCAAAGTTTCCCTCTCCCGCCCCCTTTTACCTAGTGTAAGCAATCTTTTCTCAGATGTGGAATGCAGTCTATAGACCAGACAGATAACAGCATGGGACACTCTTATTCCTATGAAAACAATGAAATCCCTGCCCCCCTTGATAAGTGTAACAGAAGCTGCGAAGGGACCGCGTCACCTTCCGCCGTCGTTCCTGGGTCTCTCCTTCTCGACTCAGATAAGCACCGTCAGATGCACCAGTTGAAGTATGGACAGTCACTGGAAACAGCCGCAGGATCGCTGGAAGCAGGGAAGAGTCCACGTTGCCGCCTGACAGTCCACAAAGTTAGGTCGCAGGAAACTGGCAGCAGGCGGTCGATGATTCAGGATACTTGGCGCAGATGGGTATCAGAGTGGATACTTTAGACCATAAGCAATACAAGACTCCAGGACTCCTTGTTCACTCCAAACAGAACTCACTTTATTGTCACAAACCACAGATATTTATATACAGTACAGTACATTGGATCACATGGGGAAACATGATACAATAGGGAATATGATTAAATCATAACACATCAGACAAAAGGCCAGCAGCAGATGGTAAGGGCTGACACAATGGGAGCATTCAGAGGTAATCAACTCACAACATATAATACAAAGGGCTGGCAACAGAGTTTCCGGTTATACAATAGGTGACTCACAGACTGAGGGGTGTGACTGGATTAACGCACACAGCAGGGGGTCTCAGGACAGTTCTCACTCCAAGGACTTGAGTGGCTAGAATATACATTCCCTTAACAATGGCCAGGGGTTGAATAATTAAGCAAAAGGCTTGGGAGTCTGCAATACATATTGAAATAATTAACCCCTCACTGACAAGCTTTTCAGGTTTTTCCCTTTTCTTAACTGAAGATTGCAGAGGGACAATCTACCTGGGCACCTCCCTTCTGCTTTGGCTGAGCAGTGTTACATCAGTAAAAGGGGCGGGAGGGGGACACTTTGTCATTGAATTACTCTGGAACTACAACTCTGACAGAATTGAAATAACACTCTCCAAAGTCCAAATACTATGATGATTAATTAGAGCTGCTTTTATTATGAAACATTACTATCCCTTTAACATCACAAGAACCTGGAATTTTAACAGGGGTATGTAGACTTTTTATATCCACTGTAATTCTGGTGACTAGCGCTACTAAGCTGCTGGTCACCAGATGGGGATTTATTGAAGTTAAATTCTTGAAGAGGTGGTAGTTCCCCTTTAAGTTAACTTGGATGAATGCCGAGTGAACGTGGATTGCTATGCCGGAGGACGCTCACAAGTGATCTTGGGCATGATGATGATGCTCCTACTTGAGAAATAACTAATATGTATATAATTGGGGTTAGCAAGTCCTAATTAGGAGATTAAATGGGGAAGTAAAGAATAGGGATAATCAGTGAGTAGACGAGAGAATGATGTATACTAATTAAATCATGAAATGTAAACTGCTGATTTGACTCTGCATTACCTCAGACTTCAACAGGAATCCGTGAGATAAGCCATTTGTGCGTGCGTTAGAATGATTGAATGGTTGTGGCGCAGTCATCCATAGCAATTGTTTGCAACTTGAACAAGTGACAAGCAGAAGTAAAGTTATGATTCTTTATAAGCCTGTTTATAGCTAGTGGGGATAAAGACTGTACTGCTTAGTAATTTAATCGTGTGTAGAGAATCTCTCCCGTGCCAGCCTGATGCTGCATGAAGGAGTAACACTGTTAGGGGAAAGCACCTACCTCGCGCTTAGGCTGAAGATCGCAGGACCGGGAGTGACATTTGTATCTGACGTCTGATGCACTCTAAGTACAATGACGATGCGCCAATAACAAACATTCTGTAAGTATACAAATATAAGAGTAGGAGAGTATGGCGATAACGACTGTTTTCACTATTAAGTAAACACTGGGTCATAATTGTGGCATGTGTATAACTTAAACATGCATTGAAGAATTGTAACGGCAAAGCCTGGCATTGGGTTATGGAATAAGGTTATTGGATATAATACCTCTTTAAATATATGTATGTGCCTAGTGAGGGAGATGTCATGGTGTAATGCTAGCTGAGAAGGGGATTGAAGATAATGAGGAGTGGAATAGAACTGGTGGGACTATGGTTCTCCTAAGCCTCGGTGGTTCTTTCTATCTTATTAATGGGGCTGCTATCTGCTTAAAGCGGCAGTATTTATATGGAAAGGTAACGAGGCTATAGGGAAATGTAAAGGAAGAGAGGAGTTGATTGGTGGGGGAGCCCGGCATGTGATGCCGGTAGTGGAGCACTACGTTGCTTAGGGCATGAGTGAGACTCTCTCCAATGGTGGGGGTGGGGATATGCCACTTGATATGAGATTGACATGCGGGAATGGCTGGCTGTGTTTAGTGGGGCACGTTATATAATTAAAGTGTGAGGCCTGAAGTTGAGTGTGAAAGCTGGCTGTGGACTTCAGATGGTCTGGTATGCGGCTCAGTTGGTTGAGAACTGCAGAGTTAGAGACCCTGATTGGTAGGGGAGCCCAGTATGAGTGTAATGAGGAGTGGAGGCATGACCTAAGCATACCTGTAAGTGGAGCGCGGTTGCTCCGGCTCGTGTGGTAGATATCCCGGTAAGACGTGTGCTAGCTAGAAAAACGCGCAATGTCGGCAGTGAAAGGGAAACTCTTACGTTGCGCTGATAGTGGGGCGGGAGTGACGTGTGGGCTGATGAAACTGAATACGAAGCTCCATGCGAACGTAAGGGCACAATGACAATGCGCCCCGTGGGAGAGGCTTCAGTCGATATTTATTTAAGGCTTGCAGCCCCTTCCACAAATGCAGGCCCAGCCTACTATTTTGTTTTTAAAATCTCTGTATGGCCAAAATTGAAGTAATAAATGCTGCCCTGCACCTACTTCTGGACAGACTGTGGTTACCTGCTCTGTACCGCAGTGTGTCACTCTGCCTCGGCTCCCCTCCCTCTATCCAGCCTCCTCCGATGACGGATATCAATCTCTGTCAATGAGACCACTCCAGCTTACAGACAGAAGGCCTCTATCATCGGAGGAGGCTGGATAGAGTGAGGGTAGCCGAGGCAGAGTGACACACTGCGGTACAGAGCAGGTAACCACAGTCTGTCCAGAAGTAGGTGCAGGGCAGCATTTATTTCAATTTCGGCCATACAGAGATTTTAAAAATCAAATGACTACAGTTTTACACTTATTCACTATATACTGTAACTGTTATGGCTAACTTGTATAGGGTTGAAAGATCCCCTTTAATACTTAGTTCATTTTAGCTTTATTCTGCCCAGTAGAGACAGGAGTGGAGCACACAGCCCACTGGACATTATCGAGGCGTTGGCTTGCATGAAGCTTCTTTGTACCTTGTGGTTCTGACAGAATATTTGGAGAAGGGGTCTCAAGAGATTATCCACTGTATACTCTTATTATAACCCCCAACCTTGTTATGAGAACATCGGGGTACTTCCGTGGGTGCACCTGCCGCAGCTTGGCTTACAGCACACAACTGGAATAAAGACCCAGCCTTTTCACTGCCCACTCACCCAAACTCTTCTGGTGAGAGCACACAGCAGTCCCAGCTTCCTCATAAAAATGGGCCAGTCCAAATCCAGAGTGGACTCAGACCTCTCCGTTCTGGAGTGGCCCTATCTCTGTTTCTACATCTTAATGTCTCTTCTCATTCTTCTCACTGAGTTTCTTTCATTCCTACCCCACCCTTTAGAGAATCTGATGTCATGGCTACGGCCCCCCCCCAATCCATACCTGGGAACGCTCAGTATCTGCAGCATAGAATTTTTGTTTTCAATTTAATTACTGGGTTTCTGGGGATAGAGGCTGTCTCTCCTGAAACTCTGCCCACTTTATGACACAAGGAGGGTAAGCTCTGACCATCTGATTAAGCCACAGCCCTTTAATATGCAAATTGTGTAATTTACATCCTATGTTTGGTAGCACATGAGCCTTCTTCAGGGCTCAAGGAAAGGAAGTTTGCCTATATCTGCCTAATTCCTTTTCCTGAAGTTGTGCTAACGATCCACAGGGGGCTATTTGAGAACAATGAACCTCTTGTCAACTAGACTCCATGGCTCAATCACTCTGTACTTCAAACATACATATTAGCCCCTTTGATTCTGGTGAAAGGCCAACACACAAACATTCATGTTTGCAAGAATGGGAACACCTAGTGAAGATAATGGGGGGTAATTGAAAACAGACTAGGTTAGGTCTCAGGTTGACGACAATTCTGTCACACCTGCAAACCTACATTTATAACCGAGCCATGTCTACAGATTTATTTAAACCGTTCTGTTTTTCATACTGCTAGATCCAAGGAGAAGTGTGTATTTATTTATATTTTTTTTTTATTTATTTATTTTTTTTTCAGGATATATTTTAAGGAGTAAAAAGTAGCCACATGATAAAATGGTGGTTGTTACATCACTAGTGCATTGCAGCGAAGTGGTATTCCTTAGAACCCTTTTGAAGGACAATCAAGACCATAGAATGTGTAGTTTCTGTCTGGTTGCTGTAGCACTCTACACCATTTCTTTAGTGAAGAGCGGGGAAAAGGAACAGGGAGTAAACTTGCGTATTCACCCTAACAGATATCCTACATTGAGTAATGTTGATGGTGTTTGCACAAGAATGCCATGGCTGGAGAGAACTGTTCTCTCTAAAACTCAAGAGAACAGCGCCTATAGCGCTACTGGGATCCCAGACTCTGGCAGACCTAAACAGGTCGGGGTAGGGGATTCCATAATTAGGAGGACAGTGTAATCTGTTTCCAGGTTTGCTACAATCATATGGTTTGCTGTCTCCCAGGTGGCAGATTGTTAATTGTTTAGAGAGTCTGGGCAAGACTCGGCTGTCATGGTACATGTTATGACAGTTAGTGGGAAATGGAGGTCCATTAAGGATTTAGGCTTCAAGTTTAAAGGGGAACTACCACCCCGCAAAAACTTAACCTGGATTGATTCTTCATCTGGCGACTAGCTGCTTAGTAGCGCTAGTCGCCAGAAATATTACCCGGTTCTGAAGATTTCGGCCTTTTTCTGACTGTCACTGGAACAGGAAGCACGGACGTCTCGTCACAGTGACGTCCGTGCACCTGCGCTGTCAGTCCCTCTTGTGCCAGCCGGCTTGTCTGACTGTCCGATCCGGTGTTTGACCATGGCTCCAACTACCTACTCTGTGCTACCCCCCCCCCCACACACACTGATGTGGCTCACTACCCGATCCTGTTCCTGACCTTGGCTTGTCTGACCTATGTTCTGTACTACTCTTGCTCCTATCTGACTACTACTGCACCTACAGCTATACCTGGGGACAACTACTACCTTGCCAGTAGCGTTGCTAGTTGCTTTCACACTGTGCGATCCCATTGCCTCCGGGCTCTACCTTCCTGGTAGTTAGTTGCCTCCACTCTGAGATCCCAGTGCCCCCGGTCATGTAGCGTTACCTGTATCACTTTACCCATGTCATGGGCACCCAGGAATGCTCAGAACTCAGTACAGTAATAGAATGCAAAATATTTATTAGAATCAATCACAGCACTAAATAAGTGGTACAGCAAGCAAAGGGTTACTAGCTGGCAACACTACTACCAGAAATAGTAGGCCTCTCACTAGACCACAATGCGGGAGACTGGGCCGAAGCCCCTGTTAGTCTCAGCAGGATACAGGAAAGCCAACTCTTGATCCGTCGACTGGAACAGGCGACCACTGAACACTGGCTCCGTAATCTTGATACAAAGAACAGGAACACAAGGACTGCTGGACTGGAAAACTGACCCACGCCTGCAATCAGTCAAACCAGCAACACCACACCTTTGCAGCAACCCGGTGACCCATGCCTGCAGTCACCGCTAAGAGACCCTGTGACTCTGCCTGCAGTCACTATATCGGACCCCTGTGACTCGCTCCTGCAGTCACATATAAAGACCCTGTGGTTCACGCCTGCAGCCACCACACCAGACCCTGTGGCTCACGCCTGCAGTCACTAGATCAAGACCCTCTGTCCACAACAGTGGTCTGTCTTAAGCCAATAGCACAAATTGATCATGGTAAGGGATACTCGTGATCACTAGGTCATACACAGAGAGTTCTCATACTTAGCCGGGTCATACACAGAGTGGGTTCTCATAGATAGCTGGGTCACATACAGAGCCCAAGTAATTCACCTAATAACACAAGGGCGACTGAGTCAGGACTCAGTCTGCCTTTTAAACACCTCCACAGGAAGTAGGAGGAGCAGCTCAGAGGGAGGAAGTTGGTAGGAGGAGACTACAGGAAACCGAGGCCTGCAGCATGCTAGAAGCCTCGCGCCTGTAGATGCTGCTGCAAACAAGGTAAGCGTGTTCCCTGCTGTCTCTGCCCGTCTCACTCTAGGTTACGCACAGTGCTACTGCAATGCCGTATTTGGCACCTCCTAGTGTACCTCTGTGTGGCCTTCGATCAGTACCTTGCTGGTACGTTGCTGTGTGCCATCATTTGACATTCCTCTGAGGAGGTTGTCCGGGTACTCTGTTATTATTCCTGGTGTTCCAGGTTCCTATCTGTTGGTGAGAGCCAAGTCTGGTTCTGTACCCGTGTTATCTACTGTCTGATTGCAGTTCAGTGTCTACTTGTGTAGTAGACTAGACACTGTCCTTACGCCAGTCGCCCCAAGGGTGAGAAAGTGTTAGCTCTTATTGTCATTCATATTATTTCTATTGCTACTGTTTTCCCTCAATAAATTGGTTAAATGTACTTGTACTGTGTTGTGTATTTGCCTGGGTTACCGTGATAACTACAAAGTTACAAGTGGGTTCTTCTTGGTGTAAGGCAAAGGTGGACTGTGCTTGATGTGCAAAATGTTCTTAATTTCTAGGTTTCAGATGACTGTCCCAATGCGTGACAGTATGTTCAGGAGTTGTGGATGTCACTTCAGGTAATTGATCAGAACCAAATGTAAAATCAGTTTTATAATGCATTTCGGCACTAAGGCTGGCTCCTTTTTCAAGGATCTAAAGCCAGGGTGCTTGTATCCTATTTAAATGAATGTTATCCAAGCTGGATTGGCCTGGGCGGGCATTAAAGAATACTTGTGGAAGTGAGTGTCTATGGAAAGAAATAATTTGATACAATATATATTAGCTTTTATCAGTGCATGCCATAACATTTTATAAAATGTTTATAACATAGTGGTATATGCAATATTTACAGAGAATGTATCACACATACACAAATTGTGGCTAATGAATAATATGCCCATTTTTAGCCAGTGTAACTAATACAATGTGGTGAATATATATATATATATATATAATCATGTATATGAAGATGGCTACAATAGCAAGAGTGATGGTGATTGGTAAGCTTCAGTTACAGTTCATGAACAGGTTGAATTGTAATTGTGGAATGGTCACTGTATTGAGCAGGAAACTACAAAAATAATCATTGGTAATTTTGGATGATAATCTAAAAAAAAAAGATTCATAGCATAACATCGTGTAAGTCCCTCGTTTAATAGTTTTGACAGACAAGTCTCCTGTGAGGTATATTCTAGACCAAAATAAAAGAGAACTCATGTCATTGCTATAATATAGATGCACATAAACTAAAATGGGAGAGAGAGATATATTGCTGGGTGCAAAATTGTATATGGGGTTGGTGTTAATATCCTCGTGCATTACAAGTCTATTTCCTCATTTAGTCCATTTGCAGTAATCCTATTAATTTTAAAAACACAATAGCTTTATTTTTGTGCCAACTTTCTATATTTTACCCCCCCCTGCTTAATTTGGGGGCTGATGTGATCACTGATGGTTATTTTGATCTTGAATGTTGTCCATGGGTCTCAATGAAATGTCTTGCCACACTGTCTCTTAATACATTGCTCCTATGTTTGAGGAAAAATTATTTGGCTTGGTGCATGGTTCTTCTGACGTATTGTAGTTTTTACATAGGTCATATCACTTTTGGAATGCCCATCTCTGTGCAGTTGAATTAAACATTGAATGTGATTCTTCCTGTGTTCCAGAAGATTTAAACCTTTTTCTAGAATGCTGGATATGTCCACATGTAATGCAGCTGGTGTAACAACATTTGAAGTTACCTTAAATGGATAAACCATCCACCACTCTGCAAAATGAATTAGTTTTCACACTTCCTTGTCAGCAGCATACTAGGTGCTAACTGATTCTTTAGAGGCGCCCCCTGTGTTGAATCTCCATATGCCTTAACCATCACCAAAAACACCCACAGTGAGTTACAATCACAAATAGATATGCCATCAATACACTTATGTGTATGACCGCAGTAGCGCAATCAAGGGTAATTCTGAACTGCCCTCAATATCAGCTATCTCCAAAAGGAAACTGGTTGAATAGACCTCTGGTCACACTCCTTAGAATGCTCTCTCCAGACGTAACCTCATATAAAAAAAAAAAAAAAAAAAAAAAAAAAACTTCAAGAAGGCACCCAATAGTGTAGTTTGTTAAAGGCAATGCTGGCTTCAAATAAATGCCAAATAGGCACTCCTAGACAAGGTGGTCAGCTATAAATAATGCTGACAAGCGCAGCCGGAGAGTTTATCCCATCTCCGCTCGGGTAGCTCCAAAAAAAGTCTTTGACCCGATGTGAAAATGAATTGCTGCCAAAAAATAATCAAATGTAAAATTTATTGGGAAAACTATAATGGATAAAACTGCCCAAAATAGAAAAATATCTTTGAAAAAGCGGCACGTTGTTGCCACGATACTGGTGAGATGGCTTATTCCTATTTTAATTTTTTGGTGGCTGCTGACTTGCAGGTAGAGGTGGCTGTCAAGGTGTTGTGGGCCTGCAGCTGCTGGCAGGGGAAATGAACAGGCAGATGATGCAATCGTGCACAGTGATGAGGAGACTGCCCAACACCGCACTGTGCATCCATTTTAGGCCCCGCAGATGGAGTGGCGGGGCTACCTGCAGCAGCATTTCTATAGTGGCCCAATGCAAATCTATGGAGGCCACTGGCACACAAAGGGTTAACATAGTTGAGGCTGATAAAAAAAAAAAAAAAAAAAAGGGTCCAGCCCATGCCAAAAACACTCCTGTTCCAGCGGAAGGCAAAAAAAAAAAACAACCCTCGAACAATTTCTAATTTAGCCCTAAGTGGGTAAAATTCCTTCCTGACTCCATGGCAGTCAGATATTTCCCTGGATCAACATCCTATCTGCTTTGAAGCCATCTGTCACAATTTTCAATATTTTTCTGTGCTAGATAGGCATCCATTGCTTTTTTGAAAGCCGTTGCATTATCTGTGAGGCAAAGCATTACATAGCTTTACCGCCCTTACTGTAAAGAATCCCTGCCTTTCCTTTAGTCTTAATGGATGACCTCTTGTTCTTAGCTCCGCTCTCTGTGTAAATAATTCATTGGCTAGGTCTTTGTATTGACCTTGAATTTATTTGTAAATGGTAATCCTTCTCTAATGTAAACAAACCCAGTTTGGCTAGTCTCTCTTTATAATTCAAATCCTCCAGTCCCTTTATCAGTTTTGTTGTCTCTGAACGTTTTCCAGTTAAACAATATATATAATATATATAAAAAAAATTTTTTTATAAAGAACTGACGCCCAAAATTGTACTCCATATTCTAGATGAGGCCTAACAAGGATTTAATCAGAGGTAGGATAATATTAACATATCTTTGCTTCTACACCTCTTTTTATGCAGGCTAGTACCCTATTTTCTCTTGCAGCAGTTGAGTGACACTGCACACTGCTTGTGAAGTCTATTGCCTATCAGTACTCCTAAATCTTTCTCTAATGAGGATTTCCCAAGTTGTTTCCCATTTAGAGTATATGTAGCAAGTTTGTTTCTACAGTCCAAATGCATAACCTTACATTTATCTACATTAAATGACATCTGCCACTTTTCTGCCCATTCACTTAATTTATCTAAACCCTTCTGTATGGAAAAAAACATCCAGCTCTGTATGTATTTCTTTACATAGTTTAGTGTCATCAGCAAAGATTGAGATGCTACTTTCAATTCCTACTTCTAGATCATTAATAAACAGAACACATTGGGCCCAGGACTAAACACTGAGGATCCCCACTACCACCCCTGAAGAACCGCAAATAAGTGTCATGGGAATAACTGAAATGAATGTATTATCCTATATAATAACTTGCTAGAAAGTTTGTAATGATGCAGTCATGCGCAGTAGAGACTGCCCATGATGAGGCTGATACAGAGTGGGGAGCTCCGAAGGAGCGTCCCAATCTGTAGCGGCAGCGGTGCGGGCAGTCTCTACTGAGCATGACTGCACCGCGAACAGCTGGCAGTGGCACTGTGGCCTGTGTAGCAGGCTCGTTAACTATAACAATGCATGGACTGCAATTATATATAATAACAAGTAGGAACTGGGGCTTCACCATCTGCTGCGATAGAAAGCTGGACCGGACACATCAGTCTCCACTTGTCCTGGCACAGAGCCCCTCACTACCCTGCCTTGGCACTTCCTGCTGGCACTCTACCCACACTATTTGATTACACTGGATTCTGATGGCTGCAGCACTGATTCTTTCGACGTGTGGACCCCTGGCCTGGCAGATGAACAGTTTGTGTTTGTGGATCCAGCAGGTGTGTGTCCTGCATCGATCCAGTGGGTATACAGAGATCTCCCCAGTGGATGCTGCCTGTCCTCCCTGGCTCCTTCCTCCTCTCTGCCTGAGATTTAATGACCAGAGGAGCCGACTGCAAGGCTCAGTCTTGTGGTGTCCCTTAGTGCCCCGTGAATCCTGGATCTCCCCAGTGACTTATCTGCTGATGGAATACATGATCTGCATGACCCTCACTGTAGAGGTGTTAAGTGCCCTGTGTGCACCCAGTCTGCTGCTATGTGTTAACCCTTTTATTTGCCTGGACGAATAGCAACTGTGAGCCTGGCCAGCAGTATCTTAGAAATATGTGAAAAACCGTATATAATTTGTGAGGCCTTTGTCTCAATGTTGTAGTCCGTAGGATGAATTTGCCCATCTCGGCATCTATATCTCTGTATCAGTTTTGCTTATATCATGGGGTGGCAGCAGAAAAGATGAGGCAAACTGCTTGCAGACCTTTTCATAGGAGTGGGCATGGGGCCTTTGGCCCCATACCCACTCTTATGAAAATGACACCCCGATGTAAAGTCCTAGCACAGAGGTTATTTGAATCCTGAGTGACCCGCTGCAGATATTTTCACAGGAAGGCCCAATGCACAATCTTGTGAAAATCACGCCCCCTCTGTATGTTGGAGTGATGTAAATGGAGGAGGCATGCTGTCTCCTCCTCCTGACCGCCCTGGGGTGTGTGGCACATCTAGAGAATTGCTGGTCACATGACCAGCTTCTCTTTTATAGTATAGATGTGTATATATTATGATTTATGACTGACTAGACTATTTTAATCATGTCCACCTCTGTTAAGCCTGGGACAGTCAGAAAAATTAGACCTCTGTCCCTGTTCATCCCAAAGGGGACAGAACTGCCCAAAAGCCTAAGGTATGTGCTGGCTGTGATACCAGGTTATCCCCAACAGATCTGGATAAACTTTGAGGAGAATGTTTAAAGAAAGTGGCAGATAATGAAGTTCTAGCACAATTTACACACTTCCTGTCATGGATGCGATCATCCATACAGCAAACTTTATTCTGCGTACTCCCTGTCACCAAGAAGTATGGGATTTATCTCCTTCCTCTAGCTGTTTAGGACCGTCTAATTCAGTGATTCTCAACCAGTGTGCCGTGGCACTTTGGTGTGCCCCAGGTTTTCTATGAAGACTAACAAAAAAATGACTTAAATAAAGATTTCTAGAAATTGTTATGCACAATATATTTATATTTAGTTTTGTCATGATTATAAAACCTAATAACTATATATTTATGTATTGTACCCTTCTTTTGCCCATGATAAAGTACATTAAATATGTTAAGGGTGCCCCGAATGTTCTAGATTACATGTTAGGGGTGCCCTGAACAAAAAAAAGATTGAGAACCACTGGTCTAATTGATTTAAATAGTAGGCTCCCCCCACTATCTTCAGTTTTCTTTGGTCCTAGCCAGCTGGAGGACAGGTGGCTGGTGCCTCTAATTTACAGAGTTGATATGCAGATCGCAACATACCTTTTGTCTGCAGTAATCTGGCTGGTTCAGGCGGTGGTACGCTCCTTCAGCCGTATGGGAGAAGGTAGATGGATGCTGTCTTCCCTACACTAAAGTAGCGCTGTGGTACGTGTCCAGAAATGCATATTGATACAGGCTTCAGCCCTCCTCCTGCTACCTAAGGTCCAGGAGCGGCAATTCCCCTTCACCCTGGCCATCAAGAGTCATCAGGAAGAGAAGAAACTCGAAGGAATGCACGCATCTGCTCATGCGTCGGCATCTGGCAGGAAGTCAGACAGCAAGAGGCAGGGGTATAAGGAAGTCTTTTCAAGCGGTCTAGCACTTCCGGGGGGATGGGGAGGTACGTTCCAGGCATGGAATTTAAGACACGAGGATTCAACAAGATAAGGATTCTTGTTGCCTAGAAAGGTATTTTATTATTTTTTTTTTTAATAAATTAATAAAGTATTGCATTTTAGTTAGTTAGCATGTCTTCATCCAAGCCTTCTTCTAGCAAGGAGAAGGGTGATTTTGCTCCGTCCCCCCAAGGAGGGTAAACAAATCGAAGTCTTGTGCTAATTGCGAGAAGGAAATTTAGGGGTCAGACAATGCTAAATTCTTCCCAGATTGTTTGAAGAAGGAAGCATTACAAGAAATGCCAAACAAATTCCAAGAATTTATATCTTGGATGAAGGTTTCATTACAGGAAACCTTCACATCTATGCAGGAGTCAGTAGTCCCCAGAAAGAGACTAAGATTAGAAGACCCAGGGGAGGGTACTTCTCCTAAAGCTGATAATGAAGAGGGAAATGGTATAGAGTCTTCAGCTTATTCTTCTGAGGAGGAAGGTGAAATAGTAGAGGGATCAGGTGCTTTCTACTTATATAAAATTGATGGTTTCCTAAAATCTGTTAGAAAGTCCTTAGGATTGATTGAGCAGAAGGACTTAAACATAATGGATGCGGCTTTTGTGGGTAACCAAAAAATAATCTCCCAGTTTCTGTTCACCAGTCTATTTCAGAGATGGTTTTCTCTGAATGGCGTAAGGTAGATAAGAAGAGGTCCTCTGTTACTAAAAGATCTGCTAAAATGTACCATGTTGAGCCAGATAGGGGATACCTAGTCTTTTATCTTGTCAGGGTAGAGGCAGCTGTTTCCAGGCTAGCCAGCCATACGACCGTTCCTCTAGAGGATAGTTCTTCACTTAAAGACCCAATGGAGAAAAGATTGGAATCTGCGCTTAAGTCAGTTTTCCTTAATAGGTAGTAATATGAAAATTGCCACAGCCCTTGCCTGCATGTCGACAGATTTGGGTCTCTAGCCTTGAGGAACGCATAGTCCGGCACCTCCTAGGTCCAAATTGGCAAAATGGGTATCTGTCATTAAGGAGGCGAATAATTTCATCTGTGATGCCTCTATGGATTCCATTAAAATAGGTGCCAAGTCATCAGCCTTTGCAGTCTCTTCTAGGAAAGCTCTTTGGCTTAAGTCCTGGGGAGCGGATAGCTCATCTAAGAACAAATTGGTCAACCTTTCCTTTAAGGGTGATATGCTTTTTGGAGAACAATTAGAAGATCTCAGGGGGAAAAGTGCCTTTTTACCCCACCCAGATCATCTTCATATAGATCTAGATGTCAATCCTTTCGTGACGCCAGGAAATATCTACCTAGAGCATTGTCTCAGAGAAGACAAAACAGGTCAGCAAGCTAGAGGGGGATTTCATAAGGACTATCCCAAAAAGCAAATTAAATTTAAGAAAAAATTCTGAAGGTCAGCGGGAGTCTTCTC
Source organism: Rhinophrynus dorsalis (assembly GCA_037306005.1). Taxonomy (NCBI): domain Eukaryota; kingdom Metazoa; phylum Chordata; class Amphibia; order Anura; family Rhinophrynidae; genus Rhinophrynus; species Rhinophrynus dorsalis. Next base: position 175,869,614 of record CM074724.1, on the reverse strand, counting down.
CAGAGCAGGTGTGTGTGGGGGGGCACTTGCTAAAATTGTCACCACTGGACAACATTGGACCTGCTCACTTTCAAGAAGACCCCAAAGTTCCATATCTTCAAAAGATCAGACCTCAGAGAACCGAAGGAAACAGAGGGAGTGGAAACAAGAGCTACAGAATCTGCTAGCAAAGAAAGTAATACAGGAAGTTCCAGAGAATCAAAGGTATTCAGGAATCTATTCAGTTTTGTTTACAGTACCCATGACTTCAGGTTCCTGGAGGACCATACTGGATCTTAAGAATCTGAATACCCTGTTGATACAGAAGATTCAGAATGGAATCTGAACTCCGTCATAAGATCAGTGTTACCAGGCAACTAACTAACAAAAGTGGACTTGCAAGACGCTTATCACATCAGTCAGAAAGGAACATCAAAGATTTCTAAGGTTTGCATTAGAGAACAAGCATTTTTAGTTCACAGCCCTTCCTTTCGGTTTAACCACAGCTACAAGGGTTTTTACAAAAATATTGGCTGCCGCCATACAATCCATCGGGGAATAAGGGGTCTCCATCGTTCCCTACTTAGACGACCTCGTAATAATAGCCCAAACAGACAATCAGGCCAACACAAATTTTAATAGTGGTCAAGCACTTACAGCATCTGGGTTGGATCATCAACTCTCAAGAGTCCTCTAATTCCATCACTGGACCTGACATACTTAGATATAAGAATCAACACAGAGGCATTATCACTCTCTCAGAACCTAATAAAAAGAATATTAAGATTTAGAAAGAAGAGTCATGCGGCTTGCAGATTTGAGATGCCTGAGGGTAATGTCAGCCATCCAGGTAATCCCTTGGTCAAGATTCCATTCAAGGCACCTTCAGTCTCATTTTCTAAGATATTGGAACAGGTATCATCCAGATCCTCTTCAGCGCATTCACCTGTTAGCAAGGGTGCTACATGACCTTCTTTGGTGGACAAAGAGGACAAATCTTCAAACGAACTCCAATCACAGACCCAGAGTGGGAATTAGTCACTAAGGACGCCAGTCCCCGAGGATGGGGAGTGGTTTACAGCTCTATGGCAGCTCAGGGGACATGGTTCAGAACAAAGATCTAACACAGAAATGTGTTAGAGCTGTGAGCCATAAGCCAAGCATTAAGATTCTTCCAAAGGGAACTAAAAGTTAGATCTGATGCGGGCTGCCTTGCCAACAGAACAGCTGTCATGTATTGGAAAAAGCAAGGAGGAACAAAGAGCTCAGGCCTGAACAGGGAACTTGTAAACATCTTTCGTTGGGCAGAAAAACATACTGGCCATTTCTGCCTCCCACATAGCGGGTGTTCAGAATATTCAGGCAGACTACCTGAGCAGGAATGGGGTTCACCCAGGGGAGTGGTCACTGAGTCCACAAGTTTTCCAGCAGATAACTCGCAGGTGGGGAATCCCAGAAGTGGATCTAATGTCCAACCTGGAGAACAGAAAATGCAAAGATTCATTTTTTTTTTTTTTTTTTTTTTTTTCCAGATGGAGAACATGTGAGGCATTGGGCCAGGATGCTCTGACATATTCCTGGACTTTCTCTCTGCGTTACATCTTCCCCCTATTCCTTTAATCAGAGGTTCTCAGGAAAGAAAAGACCAACAGAGCAGAGGTCATCATGATGGCCCAGGCACTCATGGTACTCGGACCTAGTCAGGATGTCAGTTCAGGATCCATGGCCATTGCCAAACAGAGTGGATCTACTATCACAGGGGCCTCTATTACATCCTCATCCCAGTTTTTTTCCACCTGACAGCCTGGAGACTGAGTGGCAAAGCTTGAAACAGCAAGGCTCCTCTAGAAAGGTGGCTAATACCATCATAGCAGGATGTAAGAAATCTACCCTTAGGATCCATGACAGAGTTAGAAAGACCTTCAGAAGATTGTGCATTAAAAATAGCATACACAAGGATCAGGTTACAGCCCCAGTTATCTTAGATTTCCTACAAAACGGTTTTTATTTAGGTCTAAGTCCAGAATCTCTGAGGGTACAGATCTCGGCTGTCCTATCCAAACACTGGGCAGAAGATGACATAACCAAAAGACTTATCAAAGCCAGAGAAGGTTCATCCTAGGATAAGATACTATTCCTGCATGGGATCTCAATATAGTGTTAAATCAACTAGTGGACTCCCCTTTGTTTGATCCTTTAGAATCTATTTCTTTAAGACCTCCGTCATGGGAAAAACTGTCTTAACAGCAATTACATCTGCTAAACTGGTTTAATGAGTTGCAGTCTTTCTTGTAAAGACCCTTACTTTCAATCAGGGCAAGGTTGTTCTTAGAATGAGGCCATCTTTCAGAGGGAAGGTAATCTCAGATTTTCATCTAAATCAAGAGCTAGTTTTGCCTTCCTTTTGTTCTTCCCCTAAGTGTGACAAGGAAAAGAGGCTTCATTCTTTGGATCTAGTCAGATGTATCTCAGTTTACCTAAATAGAACTCATGAATTTAAGAAATCAGAACTTATTCGTTCAATTGCTAGGTAAGAGAAGGTTTGCCAGCCTCTAAACAATGTATCATTACAACCTATAAGGAGGCAAAACTAGAACCTCCACTGAAAGTGAAGGCCCATTCAACTAGAGCCATAGCTGCATCTTGAGCTACTAAGGCTAATGCCTCTCCGGAAGAGATCTGCAGAGCAGCAACATGGACTTCTATTTCCACGTTTATAAAGAATTATAAACTGGATATCAATGCCTCCAGACGCTGGATTTGGGCGAGGTGTGCTTCAAACTATAATCCCACAGTGACTGGTAGGATATGCACAATTTCTTTGTTTCAATATAATAACTGTGTTCTTAGACACTTTCACATATAGGTAGTCCCTCGCTAAGGTTTTGTCTTGGGAAGTTCATCTCCACATCACACCCACCCTTATAGTGTTTTTCATATATAATATATATAATTTTTTTTTTTTTTTTTTTTTCCAGCTTGGACAAAAGTATAACTGAAGATAGTGGGGGGAGCCTACTATTTAAGTCAATTAGACGGTCCTACCAGCTGGAGCAAGGCGATAAATAACATACTACTTTGTGGTGTGGAGATGCAGAAGAAAAGGAAATATCTGTTTAGTAATTTTCTCTTTTTCTATCATGCAAGATTCTGCCAGAAAATGAGGCCGTAAGATCCAGATAAGGGCCCTTCTCATTCAGGATGAAGATGAGGGCAGTATAATGGAAACTGAATCGTCAATGACCTCTGAAGAAGGAGAGTTAGTCGAAGAGACCATCAGCTTTAGTCTAAAGAAGCTTGAAGACCTAATTAGATCAATGAGGAAAACATTAGGCTTCACAGAAACTCAAAGATACAGGTCTTGAAGGAAAAAATAGAATCTTCAGTGTTGAGATCCAGGCTTCTCAGGGAAGTAAATATCTCTTGTGACTACTTCCTAAACTCTCTAAGCTTTTTGTTAGGGCTTCAACTTTAACAGTTACAACCCATAGAGCTTTATGGATCAAATCCTGGGAAGCCAACACATTCTCTAAGAATAGGCTAGTATCCCTTCCTTTCGTGGGTACCATGCTTTTTGGGGACCAGCTTGAAGAAATCTGCAGGTCTTCAGGAGGTAGAGGTACATATCTTCCCCAAGATGCCCTCAAACTCTAAAACAGGCATTTTGTGAAGCCAGGGTCGGTCCCATTATGCCTGATCTGGAAATGGAAGGGATTTCCAGAGGAATACTTCCTCTTCCAGAAATACTCAATGAAGAGAGGAGAACCTCCTCTCCATCCCCAGTAGGGGCAGACTGGAGTTGTTTCAAGATGTTTGACTATTCAGTCAGACAGATGGGAGCAACAAGCAGTGGAGATGGGGTATTTCCTAGAATTCAAATCTGCCCCTGCAATCATTCAGTGTTCAGAAACTCCTATCTTGAACAACAAACTGCAACCAGAGATTTGGTCTACAGTCTTCAATCTTCTGAAGAACAGTGTGCTAGAAAGGTTACAACAGAGCAAAAGGACTCGGATAGACTCTTAACTCTTTCCTGTCTCAAAACAGAATAATGGCTAGTTTTATATATCCTATAGCAGGTCCATTTTTTTTAATTATTCAAATGAAGAAACAGAGGATAGAAAAGAGATCCATGTGACAGTAGTCACTGGTAGTGAGAGGACCAGATCAATATTGTATCAAATAATACCAATTTGGTCTCAAATATTGCCCAAATCCCATAAAACTGTCAAACTTTATTCGCAAACCTATATCTAAAAAAAAAAAAAAAAAAAAAAATTAAAAATCACCTATCCAACTTAAAGGTACTGGGCTTAAAAATAGCCTCCCTTATCAAGTGTGCTAGGGGGTGGAAAAGTAAATACTTTATAGGGGATATCAGTAGTCAGAGTATCATTGAGGGTTTACCACATGTGTTAAACAGATTTTTCGTATTTAACTTATATCCCGTTCTCATTATTTGCCAAATTCTAGAGGCTACCTCTAAGTAAAAAGCCATTGCTGTGCACCTCTTAGCTTTAGTACACAAAGGGTTAACATTGTACAGTTTCTTGTTTAGATACTTTTTGTATCAGAAACTAGATGATATACCTTTTTTATTGTTTCTTAACAGATACTTCTGATGTTCAGTATCTGCTACAAGACACAACCAGAATCCTACTAATCAATAGTGATTATAGTTTTAAAACCTTTTGATGGACAGTACATGCATTAGTGAATCCTATATGTGATTATCCAGCGTATATTACGCAATGGATCCCATCAGCCCCCATCAAGCTCTCATTTGAATTGATCAGATCTCCCCATCAGCTCGGAGCTTGAGGTGGATGAGCAGTTCAAATTGTCACCCTTTGGATACATTTATTGTACTGAAATACACTCTCACGTTTATTATATTTGCGAGAGAAACCTCAGTACTGGACTCCCTATACTCACTCTAACCCAGCTGAGCTCTATTCAAACTGGTTCACCGTATCAGTTCGAAGTTCAAGGTGGGTAAACAGACTACCTACACGCTTCCTATTCTCCAGAGAGCTCCATAAATATATTACTTGGTAGAAAGGAACTCTCACATTTTAGTTGTGAGAAGCCCCAATAATGGATCCACTCTAATAACTCTAACCCCTGTTGAACTCTTTTCAAACTGATTGGATCCCTACATCAGTTCGGAGTTCAAGGTGGGTAAACAAACTGACTACCTACAAACTTGCTACTCTAAAAATATATTTGTAGGTACACGTCATAATGGATCCCCTAATGTGTTGCATTAATTTTTATCAACCCATAAACTATTAAAGACATTTGAGTATCTATATACCAACATAGATCATGAAGTTGGAATAATTGCTACTACAACTTTTCTATCCACAAGAGTAACAATGTATTCTAGTCATAATAAACTTGTTCTGGCTATTCTGTGGTGTATATATAGACCCATAATTACTTTGTTTGACTAACAATTCTTCCAACAGCTAAGCAATGGGGAGTTCCTGTGCCCCCCTCATTTGCAAAATTTATATCTAGGCTGGTGGGAGGAGACACAGGTCTTCAGTGATGAGACAATATAAGCATCTTTAACCCCTTAACGACCCTTAACGGTCATAGTACGTCAAGGGTCGATCTGACTGAACGACCCATGACATACTATGACCATCATGGAGTTCTGGGCTACCGTTCTGGGCTACCCCCGCGGCTGCACACCGTTCGGGGAGTCCGGAACCGGAAAAAGAAAAATACTCCGGTCCTTAAGTCGCGTCGTTGTGACGACCAGCCGGTCGTTAAGGTGTTAAGATTTATTGTTGTCATTATGACCTGGACAGGGACAAGAGAAAAATTCAAAATCTGTGGGGGTATTGAACTCTAACATACATAATTTATGCGTTGCATCAGAATTGGCTGAAATAATTTTTTCTTTTTGGATATTCTGATTCAGAAAAATTCTAACAATGAGATGGTTGCTACCATATACCAAAAAAAAACAAATGGTCTCTTCCGTGCACATCCTGAACCTTTGAAGAGAGGAATTCCCATTGGTCAATACATGCGAATCCACAGATTACGTACCTCTGTGGATGATTTTAAAGTTAAGGCAAAGGCGCTTCAACAAAGATCTCTGCAAAGAGGCTATACTAGAAAATGCTTAAAGGGATAGTAATACTTTGTTTTATCTTTATTTTATTTTGTAGGCATTAAAGATATTCACAAGCAAAGTTTGCCCCTTTTACCTAATGTAAGCCATATCTTCTCAGATGTGGAATCTGGTTGCTAGACCATACAGATAACAGCAGGGGACAGTCTCCTTCCTATGAGAACAATGAAAGCCCTGCCCCCCTTGACAAGTTTTTCCCTTGTCTTAATTGAAGATTCTCCCTCTCTGCAGTCTACCTGGGCACCTCCCTTGTGCTCTGGCTGAGCAGTGTTACATCAGTAAAAGGGGCAGGAGGGGGACACTTAGTCATTGAATAACTCTTGAACTACAACTCTGACAGAATTGAAATAACACTCTCCAAAGTCCAAATACTATGATGATTAATTAGAGCTGCTTTTATTATGAAGCATTACTATCCCTTTAAAAAAAAAAAAAAAAAAAAAGGCATATCCTAGAGACTTATTTGCTGATGGGACATTTACTGTTTCGGAGAAGAAACAGAATAAACAAGACTCCTAGGAACCTTTCATAATCGGCATAAGGAAATAAATACAATTCTCTATAAACATTGGCAATAGAACTCAGAATGGAGGTCAGCGCTCAAAGGGAAAGAATGGAAAAAGTAGATAAAAAGTATCTAAGTGCAGTAAACTTTATTCACATAAATATAAAAACAAAATGCACACACACAAAGCGCCACCTTGGCAGTAATGCGCCTCAGGGTCCCAGCCCACAACAGATCATAAACTGTGTCCTCCTCATCGGGCAGAGTAATTGCATCCGATATACAAAGCCAGGTAATAGTCGGCGTCCACTAAACAAGCGGCACAAGCCGCAACTGTGATGCAGTGCCGGCTGGATATCGGACAAATGGAAGAACCTCACGGAGGATGTGAGGCTGGACCTACTCCAAGTGAATGTGCACTCGATACCCAAGCGCTTTCGTGGGACACCACCCACTTCCTCAGGGGTAAAGCAATGGTCGGTACAACGGCCATTGCCTCTATTTATAGTTCTCATCCTAATCATAACTTAAAAATGTTTAAGAGAGAATGCATACAACGCACGATACAAATCCTAATAAAATCACTGACAATAGAGGATATAGAAATCCTACTACAATATAAAAAATCCTGTTTGGTTGTCCCTATCACACTTGTGGGGATATTTGTCGGGGCCACCGCACAGTATATAAACATAATATATTATATTAGACCTCAAGAAATACTAATCCCATGGTCCAAAAAAAGAAAAAATGTGATAACCTCACTATCAAAAACCCCCACAAGCGGCACTCTACTATATTAATCATATCATTACATAGATAGAACAACTGTGCAATAATACAGCCATAATTAAACAGTCCCCCATTGGTAAATCAATCGGAGCATACTATTCACATCTTAAAAATGAACACCAAACTCTTAATAAACTGATTTCATTTGTCACTAAAGATAACTCATATCAATAAAAAGTGTCATAGGCACATATATAAAAACAATCTCAAAATCTTATGCATTATATAAAGTGACACGTTCCATTATAAAGGAGAAACAGAATCCTTTAGATCTTCAATCATAATTATTAAAACAAAGAGAAAATAATGAAAATCTATATACTGTATAATGAACAATAGCCAATAATACCTAGAGCACCATAAAATCTTCTCTCCCTAAAGGGTGGGACCTAACATGGGTCTAAATTAAAGCTGCTAAATAAATATCTACATTGAGCCCTTTAGGGGCCAAAGTTTGCAATTCATATATCCAATGTCTCCTGTTTTCTGAGAGACAAAAGACGGTCTCCCCCTCTCTTCAATTCTTTAACTAATTCAATGGCCTGAACCGTCATACCTTCTAAATGGCATTTGTCACAATTCTGAAAATGTAAAGGTACACTATTATTAATTACCTTAGTTTTTATGTTACACAGATGTTCATTAATTCTAGTTTTAAACTTCCTTTTCGTGCAGCCAACGTATTGTAAACCACACACACCGGTAATCAAATATACAACATATGTATCATTACAACTAATGCTCTCTCTAATGTCATATTTTACCCGTTACAGAACTACAAAATGTATTGGAATTATTATTGGGCATATGAGCACATGTACAACAATCCTTTCGGCCACATTTAAAATTGCCTAACTTTCTATCATTTTGGTTTCAGATACAAATTTATTGGAGATATCACTTGGGGCAATAATATTTTTTATACTTTTATTCTTTTTGAAGACAATGTTTGGGGTATCTCCTAGTTCCTGTCGCAAAATTGGATCCTGCATAAGAATAGGCCAATATTTATAAAAGATATTTCTAATATCATTTGCTTTCTCATTATATGTAGTAACAAAAGCTGGGGGTCAATGATTAGTCTTTTTATCTCTATATTTAAGCAACGAATCTCTATTCATACTTTTACTCTTTATATAAGCTTGGTTAACCACATCCACTTCATAGCCTTTATCAATAAATTTATTCCGCAGGACATTGGCTTCCATATCAAAATCAATATCCAGGGAGCAGTTTCTACGGATTCTTTGCATTTGACCATAAGGAATGTTATTAATCCATCGCTTAAGATGACCACTATTCGCATGAAGTTATCCGTTGCTGTCAACTGATTTGGATATCTTCATGCGAATAGTGGTCATCTTAAGCGATGGATTAATAACATTCCTTATGGCCAAATGCAAAGAATCCGTAGAAACTGCTCCCTGGATATTGATTTTGATATGGAAGCCAATGTCCTGCGGAATAAATTTATTGATAAAGGATATGAAGTGGATGTGGTTAACCAAGCTTATATAAAGAGTAAAAGTATGAATAGAGATTCGTTGCTTAAATATAGAGATAAAAAGACTAATCATTGACCCCCAGCTTTTGTTACTACATATAATGAGAAAGCAAATTATATTAGAAATATCTTTTATAAATATTGGCCTATTCTTATGCAGGATCCAATTTTGCGACAGGAACTAGGAGATACCCCAAACATTGTCTTCAAAAAGAATAAAAGTATAAAAAATATTATTGCCCCAAGTGATATCTCCAATAAATTTGTATCTGAAACCAAAATGATAGAAAGTTAGGCAATTTTAAATGTGGCCGAAAGGATTGTTGTACATGTGCTCATATGCCCAATAATAATTCCAATACATTTTGTAGTTCTGTAACGGGTAAAATATGACATTAGAGAGAGCATTAGTTGTAATGATACATATGTCGTATATTTGATTACCGGTGTGTGTGGTTTACAATATGTTGGGCGCACGAAAAGGAAATTTTAAAACTAGAATTAATGAACATCTGTGTAACATAAAAACTAAGGTAATTAATCATAGTGTACCTTTACATTTTCAGAATTGTGACAAATGCCATTTAGAAGGTATGACGGTTCAGGCCATTGAATTAAAGAATTGAAGAGAGGGGGGAGACCGTCTTTTTTTGTCTCAGAAAACGGGAGACATATTGGATATATGAATTGCAAACTTTGGCCCCTAAAGGGCTCAATGTAGATATTGATTTAGCAGCTTTTATTTAGACCCATGTTAGGTCCCACCCTTTAGGGAGAGGAGATTTTATGGTGCTCTAGGTATTATTGGCTATTCATTATACAATATATAGATTTTCATTATTTTCTTTGTTTTAATAATTGTGATTGAAGATCTAAAGGATTCTGTTTCTCCTTTATAATGGAACGTGTCACTTTATATAATGCATAAGATTTTGAGATTGTTTTTATATATGTGCCTATGACACTTTTTATTGATATGAGTTATCTCTAGTGACAAATGAAATCAGTTTATTAAGGGTTTGGTGTTCATTTTTAAGATGTGAATAGTATGCTCCGATTGATTTACCAATGGGGGACTGTTTAATTATGGCTGTATTATTGCACAGTTGTTCTATCTATGTAATGATATGATTAATATAGTAGAGTGCCGCTTGTGGGGGTTTTTGATAGTGAGGTTATCACATTTTTTCTTTTTTTGGACCATGGGATTAGTATTTCTTGAGGTCTAATATAATGTTTATATACTGTGCGTTGGCCCCGACAAATATCCCCACAAGTGTGATAGGGACAACCAAACAGGATTTTTTTTATGTTGTAGTATGATTTCTATATCCTCTATTGTCAGTGATTTTATTAGGATTTGTATCGTGTGTTGTATGCATTATCTCTTAAACATTTTTAAATTATGATTAGGATGAGAACTATAAATAGAGGCAATGGCCGTTGTACTGACCATTGCTTTACCCCTGAGGAAGTGGGAGGTGTCCCACGAAAGCGCTTGGGTATAGAGTGCACATTCACTTGGAGTAGGTCCCGCCTCACGTCCTCCGTGAGGTTCTTCCATTTGTCCGATAACCAGCCGGCACTGCATCACAGTTGCGGGTTGTGCCGCTTGTTTAGTGGACGCCGACTATTACCTGGCTTTGTATATCGGATGCAATTACTCTGCCCGACGAGGAGGACACAGTTTATGATCTGTTGTGGGCTGGGACCCAGAGACGCATTACTGCCAAGGTGGCGCTTTGTGAGTGTGCATTTTGTTTTTATATTTTATGTGAATAAAGTTTACTGCACTTAGATACTTTTTATCTACTTTTTCCATTCTTTCCCTTTGAGCGCTGACCTCCATTCTGAGTTCTATTTGTTTCGCTGGTCTCTACAAGTCTGGCATATGTGAGCTGCACAAGGGACTGATACATGGATTGTGCGTGAAGTATTGGTGACTATCATTGTATCCATTTCATTTCATCTCATTTGCTCATCGTTTATCATGTCATCTTGATCCTCATTTCATCCAGCATTGTTTCATCTATTGACTGTTGGGACTGCATGTGAACTGTACGTGTACCCTCTTTGGTTACATTCAGTTAGACTTATTATTCTCTTCAAACAAAGGGGTGGTAGTAGCGCAATATTTTGTTTCTATTGAAACATTGGCAATACTTGCGATTTAGATCCAAATCTCGCAGAGGTGTTTGGGAATAAACCCACAATCACTTATAGGAGATAAAAAAAAAAAAAAATGTAAAGGACCACCAAGTGCATAGTCCCTTTAAAAGCGAGACAACGAAGAATTGGTTGCGGTCTTCAATCCCTGGGTGTTTTTCCATGTAGTAAATGTAATGCTTGTGCAAATGTGACTAAAAGATCAGCCCTTTGTGTGTGAGAGAGAACCTATGAAATCGGAGAATTCATTAATTACTGAGCAACAGGTATAATATATATGATGGAATGCGCATGTCATAAGATCTATGTGGGTAAAACCTCGCGTGAATTTAGAATCGGAATACTCAAACATATTGGAGATGTGCAAAATAGGAGACATATGATCAAATATCACAACTCAGATAGTTCACTTATGAAATTCGCAGCTATTCAACTATTCCCTCAAATAGGAAGAATTTGACAGTGCTCCTTCAGAAGGAGGTGGTATGGATATATAGTTTGGGAGCAAGAGGTGAATCATGGTCTAAATGAGGGATTCACTTTCAAACCATTTATTGAATGAATGTCGGCATGTGCTTTCTAAATAAAGGCGGGAGAATCCTCTGAAAAATGAATAAGTATTTGTCATTAACTGTAATTAAAATTTAATTGCGCTAAATGATCTTTGAAAGTATATAGATCACGAAGTGAAAATGACTAAAAACTGACAAGACTTTGTGCCTAGAACAGTTCATCTTTATTGGGTCATAAAGTCAGCTCTCAATTGTATGACCACTTTTTAAATTACTTTAAAAATAGAAAATACGGAGTTATATAATTGGTGTAAATACAGTGAATGATCTCATCCCTTTTAAGAAAATATTTTGATTAAAAATCGGGAGGATGAAATATTTAAGATTATGGATGTATTATGACTACCTACAATATATATTCTAAAATTTTCTGAAGTTAAGAATAGATGTTAAATATAAATATCTCATCTCTTTAAGAAATATATGGTGATTAAGGATGAAATATCTCTTTAAGAATACAGATGTATTATATATGATTAACCACAATATATATACTATATTGGTTCGTTAATTAAAGAATGGATGTTGAAAAACATAAATACAAATTATCCTCCCTTTTAAGAAAAATGTATTAGAAGTATCTGGAGAAATAACAAATTGTTTTTTTCAATATTAAATAGTTGTTTATAACCCCTTTGCTCCCAGTGACGTGTCAGGACCGTCACGGCTGTCTGGCACTTAATGATCAGTCACTGTCCTGGCACGTCACGTACGTTTTACTCACAGCGCTCCTGCAGGAGCGCTGTGAATAATAGCAGGGACTGAATTTATAGATCCAAGACCAGAGCGATCTCTTTCAGTACCCTGTTCGGCGTGCCGGCACACATGATCAGTCACATAGGATGGCACATCAAACTTTCCTATCTGGTCCTTAAAGGACCACACCCTGGGACCTCTGATCGTTAAGTGGTATTGAATCTGTATGTTTGTCTAATTGGGTAGATTCAAAAATTCTTAAATCCTGTATAGAACACTAAATGGACAATTCCTCAAATTAGATCTACTGGGAAGGCCATTGATGGCTTTGCAGCATAATGAGAGTCAATTAGTTGTTTGAGCCCTTTGATCAGTATGCGGCTCGTATTTGAGTGAACCAATCGCAGAGATTTGATGTCTTGTTACATAGGTTTGTTTAAACTAGTCATATAATATAAAGGCCACTTCCCATGCACCGCCAGTTTGCTATATGTGACCCTGACGAAGCCGGCAGTGCCTGGCGAAACGCATAGGATTAAAAGTTTATGGGTTGACTGAAATTAATACAACACATTAGATGATCCATTATGAAATGTACCTACGAAGCTCATTTTAGAGTAGCAAGTGTGTAGGTAGTCAGTTTGTTTACCAACCTTTAACTCCGAACTGATGTGGGGATCCAACCAGTCCAAATGGAGTTCAACGGGGTTTGTTAAAGTTATAACATTGGGTCCATTTTTGGGGCTTCTCTCAAAACTAACTTGAGAATTCCTTTCTATGAAGTAATTTACAGAGCTGTCTGTAGAGTAGCAAGCATATAGGTAGTCTGTTTACCCACTCCGAACTGATGCAGTGATCCAATCGTTCGAATAGAGCTCAACAGTGTTAGAGCGAGTATAGGGAGTCCAGTTCTGGGATTTTTCTCCCAAATAAAATGTGAGTGTATTTCAGTATGATAAATTTATCCGAAGGATGGCAAGAGCTTGAGGGAGGATAATGGAATCCAGTGCATAAGTAATATACGCTGGATAATCACATTTAGTACTCAATAAAGCATGTACTGTCCATCAAAAGGTTTTAAAACTATAATCACTATTTATTTTTAGTATTTTTCTGGTTATATTGTTCAGTATCTGCTACAAGACACAATCTGTTAAGGGACAATAATTAAAACAATAAAGGTATATCTAGTTTCTGATACAAAAGTATCTAAACAAGAAACTGTACATTGTTAACCCTTTGTGTACTAAAACTAAAGGTGCACAGCAATGGCTTTTTACTAAGAGGTAGTCTTTAGGATTTGACCAATAACGAACGACTGGATAGAAGTTGAATACGAAAAATCATCTGTTTAAAACTGTAAGCGGTTGCTTACCTTCGAGCCGGCTGCCATACCCTGTGGGCGGCTGGTCTCTGCGTCCTTGAGTGTTGCCGCTTCTGTTGGGAGTACCGGTGCACCCTGGTGTTCATCCAGGCGACCAGCCTCCTTGCTGCTCCCCCTGGCGGCTCCAGCCTCATCAGAACTTGGGAGCGTGTCACAGGGATTCCCTGATGACGTCGTGACCCGGTTCTTAAAGGGACATTGCATTAATTGCTCCACCTCTTGGGGGTGAAGCAATTTATATATATATATATATATATATATATATATAAACTGCCTGGACACCACTTCAGTTGCCCTTTTGTGGTGGTCCAGTGCAGTTGTGCTTGTTTGCCCTGTGTTTTACCTGGTTTTGTCTGACTACCTGATCTGGTGTTGACCTGTGGCTCTGTCTATCCACTCCGTGTATGACCATTGGCTTGTCTGACATCCAATCTGGTGCAAACCTGCGGCTCTGGCAGACTAATCTCCGTGTATGACCAGGTGCATCTGACCATCCCATCTGATGCTGTCCTGTGGCTCTGTCCGGCTTGCCTCCTTCCTGCGGACATCCATCTGGTTCAGACCTGGGGTCCTGGTAGACTCGTCTATAACAACTGCAGGCGTGAGTCCGGTATTAGATCCCAGTGGTCCTGACTGCAGGAGTGAGTCAGCGATCAACTCCTACTAAGTTGTCAGCTTTCCTCCTAGCTAGACTGACAGCATGCGTGTGTCAGTGTTTTCCGTTGTTCCTGGTCGGAGTGTTCTGTCTAGTTCCAGTCCTTCTTCCAGAAGACCTTCCGTGGCAGATCCAGTTCCAGTCACAGATTATCCGCAGGGGTTCCCGTTCCTGCTCCTGCCTTAGCTCCTGTAGAGACTTCCAGTGGCTACGGCCTAGTCTCAGCAGTTTGGTCCATTCTAGGTGGCCTACTATTCCTGATAGGTTGGCAGACAAGCTTGCGCTACTGCTTGTGTATAGTCTCATTCGTTGCTTGTTCTGTGCCTTAATAAAGGTGATTTTTTTTTTTTATATATATATATATATATATATATATATATATATATATATATATATATATATATATATATATATTAGACAAAAACATGTTGTAAAACATCATTGATACGGACTACTGATATCCCCTATAAAGTAAAACAAAATAAGACCAAGTGGTGCTAAAAAATACGAAATAGTCTGACAGAGGATACTCAATAACTGTCACCCCAAACCCACGTAATGATACAATATAATAAGGACTACAACACCAATCCAATTGCATCAAAAACATAAATCTGGGTGCAGTCTCTATTAATATTTATCCACAAATGTCCACATGCCAGTCACTATTAATCTTCCATACTCATTCTGAAACCAAGTCTTAATATCTTACAAAAACATGCACCTTTTGATACTTTCACTATATTCCATATCTTCTCTCTGTGCTTGATCAATTGTCCTCTTGCAGTTCTCTATGTGGCCTTCTCCCACACTCTCAAATAGGAACTCCAGTCTCTGTAAGAGCGCAAAGAGGACCATCTAAAATCAGTGTTTATTCTGCAAAAAATCTTTTCATGCGCATACATATCAAATTCCACTCACAGGATATCAATGAATAAAATACATATCTCTCAATAATCCTCCTTCCATGGAGATATTATCGTATAGCCAGAATAGCCATGGATCCAAATCGTGCTGGTGTGTGGTAACAATGAGGAAATCCAACTCTACAGTTTCTCTCCTCAGCACGGGTTCACCAAAGTACTCCCAAGACCGTTAAGCAGAGATTCCAGGATTGTCCTTACCACTACACCAATTTCCGACAACTACAAATCGATGTCCAATAAGTCTAACAAGACAAACAAAATGAAACCGATAAAACCAACTAAAATCTTGCTAAAAAGCTTTGAATAGCCGCGTATGGCGGGATTACCACCCGCTTCCTCAGGGCCTTACAGATCTAAGGAATGTCACAAATTGGAGACTCATAATGTCTCTAGACATTTTATTGATGGTCCTGAGAGCAAAAAAGAGAAAATGTAACCATTATGGGAATTGAGCAGATGAGGATAGATAGATGTGGAGGGGATAGGCTGCTTACATTAAGGAAGAGTGAAACCTTTTGGATACACCAATTAAGGACTATGCAGCCGGGCAGTCTGAATCATGACCTGGACCTGGCTGCTTTTGTCTGAGGGGTGGGTCTGCTCTTTCGCTTTCCTATTCTATAATCTGCTCTATTCCAGGAAGGGATTGATGGGCTTTATTATTGTGCTTAGTGTACATTTGTATCTGGTTGGGGTAGCCATGTATGGATAGTACCTGGCAGTGATACAGTTTGATACATTGGGTTATCTTCCATCTCTATATATTTGATTACATATTAATGTTTGATTACATTTTATTATATATTTGTCTATCTGAGGTTCGTTTAGGGAGGTAAGATTAGGCGTATGATTGATCATATATAGGAAGGGAAAGGATGGCTTATTTTTATAGTGTAGGAGGAATATAGCTATAGGTGGTGTGAGTTCATTCCAGGTAAAGAGATGAGTCGTTTAACGATAATTGATAAGCGATACGATGTTAATGTATGGAAAGGTATAATTAGTTGTTGGCTCTATAAGAATGAGCTGATGCTGGTAATTTGCAAGATCGGCATCGCATGTCATGGACCGGATGTGAGGTGGAATACTATTTAGTCCAGACACACGATTGGATCTGTAACGCCCTGAGGAAGCGGGTAGTAATCTCGCGATACACGTCGGCTATTCAAAGCGTTTTAGCAAGATTTTAATTGGTTTTATCCGTTTCATTTTGTTTTGTCTTGTTAGTTATCGTTATACAGTCGGGATATAGCCCCTCGCATTGGAGAATTGATACTGGAGCCAGTATTGGACATCGATCTGTAGTTGTTGGAAATTGGTGCAGTGGTAAGGGCGACCCTGGAATCTCTTGTGAGTACTTTGGTGACCTCGCGCTAACTGGAGAGACTGTGTTTGTAGAGTTGGATTGCCTCATTGTTACCACACACCAGCACGACTTGGATCTAGGGCTTTTCTAGCCATACTATTTTAATATCCCAGTGGAAGGAGGATTATCGAGAGAGATGTATTTTATTCATTGATATCCTGTGAGTGGCATTTGATATGTATGCGCATGAAAAGATTTTTTGAAGAATAAACGCTGCTTTTAGATGGTCCCCTTTGCGCTCTTTCTTACAGATCCCCCTATAAAGTTTCTTCATTTGAATAACGGTCTCAAAACCCTCAAGGTATCAGACTGATTTTTGGATCTCAAGATGTTAAACAGATTCATCAGTGAGGAGATTCTGAATGGAAACATATCTACTCAAGTCCATTTCTCCCCAAGCATATAGAACAAAGAGACCTTGATGCCTATCGCCATGTCTAAACAGAACGAATCACAGGACATTTCTATGATTTTGTATCATCAAGGAGCACTTTCAATACAGTTCAGCCTAGCGTCAGCACCAAGGGTCTTTACCAAGGTGTTGGCAATAGCTCTGACCCCCTCTAAGACAGAAAGGGATAAGGGTAATACCTTATCTCGATGATATCCTATTTGTGGAAGAATCCACACTGAAATCCCTGCAGTCAACGAATGTGTATAGACTACCTGTCCAAACTGGGCTGGATAATCAACAAAGGCAATAGTATACTGCATCCAATCCAGAATTTAGTCTTCCTAGGGATACAGTTCAACACTTAGCAAGAGATGGCCATCCTATTGGTGGACGAGGAAAACTGGCTGATTTTTCGATCATCCAATATGGAATACAGGTATCATGGGGATTCATCTTCCTTTAGAAGGCGGACCATTTCTAAAGAGAAGGTCTTGAGGGTGGAGCATTCCTTCTTCAGGACACATTAGCCCTGCCTCCAATTTTTCTTGTCTGACTGTGTGGACATGGGTGAAACACTACTGCATAGTTTGTTTTATTTGTTTAAATTATAATTTTTTTTTTATTTTTTTTTTCTGTACATATGGTCACAATTCCCCCATTAGGAGGGTTACCATTACTTTGCTTCTCTGTAGTGGATTAGTCAGTGTGCAGGTGCTGTGTGGACCCTTAGTAACATAGTAATTTAGGTTGAAAAAAGACTTGCGTCCATCTAGTTCAACCCTTTTTCTATTCCTGTTTACCATTGTTGATCGAAAAGAAGGCAAAAAAAGCCTCAATACAGCAATTTCAAATTCTGCCTTGAATGGGGGAAAAAAATTCCTTCTTGATTCTAAATGGCAATCAGATTTCTCCTTGTATCAACAAGCACTAACTAAATATTAATCCCAATACTAATGTACATAGCCCTCTAGGTTCTGCTCTTTTAAATAAGTAGCCAGGTCCTTTTTAAAGGCATTTATTGTATTCGATAGCACCACCTCCTCAGGCAGTGAATCCCATACCTTTTATTGTCCTTACTGTAAAGAAACCCTTCTGCTGTTGTAGATTAAATCTCCTTTCCTCAAGTCTAAGCGGGTGCTTGCCCTTTGTACTGTTCTGTTAATGAACAGGTCTTTGGAGAGCCCTTTGTATGGGCCCTGAACATATTTATATAGTGTTATCATATCCCCTCTAAGACGCCGTTTCTCTAGTATATACAAGTTTAACTTTTCTAGCCTTTCTTCATAACTAAAACTTTCCATTCCCCTTACTAGTTTTGTAGCCCTCCTCTGCACTTTCTCTAGTTCCATAATGTCCTTTTTCAGGAAGGGCGCCCAGAATTGA
Source organism: Rhinophrynus dorsalis (assembly GCA_037306005.1). NCBI lineage: Eukaryota > Metazoa > Chordata > Amphibia > Anura > Rhinophrynidae > Rhinophrynus > Rhinophrynus dorsalis. The sequence continues at coordinate 175,851,144 of CM074724.1, read as the reverse complement.
ACCGCATATTCTAGGTGGGATCTTACCATGGACCTGTAGAGAGGCATAATATCTTCCTCCCTTGAATCAATACCCCTTTTAATACATGCCAATATCTTATTGGCCTTTGCAGCTGGCACTGCATGTTACTGCTGAGTCTATTGTCTACCATTACTGCCAAATCCTTTTCATTTGTAGAGTTCCCCAGAGAAACACCATTTAAACTATGTTGCTTTTTTATTATTATACCCAAAATGCATAACTTTACACTTGTCTATATTGAATCTCATTTGCCATTTGCCTGCCCAGTTACTAAATTTGTCCAAATCCTCTTGTAATGAAGACACATCCAGTTCAGACTTTATTACCTTACTTAATTTTGTGTCATCGGCAAACACTGATACATGGCTCCCTATGCCCTCTGGGAGGTCATTATTAAACAAATTAAAAAGAGGACAGATCCCTGAGGTACTGCACTTATCATGTTTATCCAATTGGAGAACTTTCCATTTACTACCACTCTTTGCATTTTATCTTTCAGCCAGTTTCCAATCCATACACTAACATTTTCCCCTAGGCCTATTTCATTCAATTTGTATAGTAACCTCTTGTGTGGAACCATATCAAATGCCTTGGCAATGTCTAAATAGATCACATCAACTGCCGCTCCCGCATCTATATTTTTACTCCCTTTTTCATAAAATGCAATCCAGTTAATTTGATAAGACCTGTCTTTCACAAAGCCATGTTGGCTTCTGCTAATGACCCTTGCAACACAAGTTTTTGTACATCTAGCAGTACCTCACTGAGGCTTTGCTTTCTTCAGCTGGAGATGGAAGGTTAAGAAGAATGGTGAATAACCCTTTGAGTGCCTTGGTCCACATATCCCTACTTGTACCTCTCCATACAGACTCCTCAATGAACCCTTTAGGTTTTTACACTCATGCTATGTATGTGATTATGTTCAAAACACTTGCTAGATGTACAAAAAAAAACTTGGGTTTGCAAAATTCTCTCCACAGGACTGCAAGAGTCCACACAGCACCTGCACACTGACCAGTCCACTCCAGGGAAGCCCAGTAATGGTAACCCTACTAATGGGGGGAATTGTTACAGCCCATATGTACAGAAAAAAATTATAATTAAAACAAAACTAAGCAGCAGTGTTCCAGCCATGTTCACACAAACGCATAAAAAACTGGAGGCAGGGCTAAGGTGTCCTGGAGAAGAGGGAAGGCTCCACCCTCATGACCTTGTCTTAAGTTGTTACTCCTTTCAAATTAATATAAATCCCTACGGTACCTGTGTTCCATATTGACTAAGAGCCAAGAATTTAACAAGGTAAAAAAAAACTTTCAATAGGTGACTGTGTTCCTTCAGGGAAAAAAAAAGTTCCTCAGTTTTCAAGGCTCCCGGGGAATCTGTTCTCCGCCATCCAGGTGGTTCCACTGATTACAATTCACCCAGTTCTGCAGTCCTACAGAAAGAAATGGGCTTGCCTCCTGGTTAACAGGATCAAATTTTCTTCAGAGAGACCTATACAGGAAACAAATTGGGAGATTCTCGCCACAAAAGCAAGACTGGAGGAGGAATTTGGAGACACAGAATGGTTCAGTGGCTCTGGAATCATCATAACTCAAGGCTCTTATCATCCATTTGCTGGAGTTAAAAGCCGTTTGGTATTGTTTGATTCAACTCTGGTCAGAGTTAACAGGGCAGGCTGTTCTGATCAGATTAGACAACATGACTGGTGAGATCTCATGAATCAGGGAGGCACAAGGAATCAGGCTCTCAGCAACCTGACCATAAAAACTTTCTCCTGGGCAGAAAAGAACCTAGTAGCCCTATCAGCAGCGCACATCTCAGGATTTGCAAACAGTGAAGCGGATTTCCTGATCAGAAAAAGGTTAGATACAGGATAATTGTCCCTGAAGAAGGAAGTATTCTGGGACATAATGTCTCTTCTGAGAAGGCTAGTGATGGATCTCATGGCCTCAGAGGAAAATGCAAAATGCAGCCTTTCTTTCCAGTTGGGAAAACTACAAAGCCCTGGGATAGGATGCTTTACAAATCAGAACATCAAACTATCTGGTCTTCCCTCCCATACCTTTACCTGATAAAAATAAGAACGTACGAGGCAAATGTTCTAGTATCCCCAGGGTGTCCGAGGAAGACATGGTATGCGGATCTAGTGAGAATGTCTGTCTGATAGGCCTCCCATTAACCTTCCAGAAATGGTGGACCTCTTATCTCAAGGCCCCATCCTACTTCCCAACCCAAACATCTGGAAGCTGATGACGTGGAGGCTGAGCAATGTGCTTTAAATTTAAAAGGTGTCTCCGAATCTGTAGCCAACACCATTATCCAGGGAAGGAAATCCTCTTCAAAAATGTATATCCAGGAGCTGTATCCTAAAGGACTTGAGCATTATTAAAGACTCAATTAACTACTCTTGCGATGCATCTTTAGACAATATCCGGTTGTTAGCTAAGGCTTCATCCCTGTCTGTTACTATCATGGTGCCCGTGATTGCTGCAATTCAGAGTCTATCACCTGTAGGGGGCTCCCATTGGCTGTCTGCCTTCAGCCCACCTCACATTGCCTTTTTAAACTCAGTCTGGGTGCCCTTTGGTTGCCATTTCGTGGTGTCTTTGACTGCATCCACTTCCTCCTTACTGCAGTAGCTGATTGGGCCTGTTGCTGAGTTCCTGTCTCGACCTGTTCCTTCCTGCTTTGTCAGTTCCGGTTGTTCTCATCAGTAGCAGATGTTCCTGTTGTCAGCCTGCTTGGCCGCGCTTGATCCGGTTGATCTTCTCTGCTGGTTCCTGTTTCCTGCTTCCAGTTCCTGCATCTGTGGCGACATTGTTCTTCATTCGCTTCGGTGACATTTCCTCCTGTTGTTCCCAGCGTGCGGACGATGGTTTGCTCCATTAGCCTTGCAGCTCACATTAGTCTGTTGGTCCCAGCGTGCAGACGCTGGTTTGCTCCACTAGCCTTACGGCTCCCATTCTGCCTGTGTGTTCCTAACGTAGGGCGCTGGTTTACTTCCTGACTTGCAGTCAGGTAATTGATGGTTCCGAGTGCGCTGTCCAGTCCTAACAGCACTGATTCCTCCAGTATATGGGCACGAGAGTTTCTGATTACAGTGAAACCACTTGACCTGGTAACCTCTATATTCCATCTTACTGTCTAGATCATCTGACAGTCATTAGGTCACTGTGGTTGTCACCTTCCTTTGGGCTGCCTTGCCTGGTATATTGGTAAGGCAGGTAGAACCTTATACCTTGCCACCTTAAGGTTGCCTTACCCGGTATTGGCAAGGCTGGTAGAGCCTACTTATTGGTATTCCGTCAGGCTGCTTTGCCCGGTATATTGGTAAGGCCGGTAGAACCGCATACTATTCCATCTTAAGGTTGCCTTACCCGTTATTGGCACGGCCGGTAGAGCATACTACACTGGTATCCCGTTAGGCTGCCCAGTCCGGTATATTGGCTGGGCCGGTAGAGTCTCTTGTTCCAGACTCGCCTGGGTTGCTTTGCCCGGTATATTGGCAAGGCCGGTAGAACCTATTTGCTATTGTCATTATCTTCTATGTATTTGTATGTGTATGAAAACCCTATGGGATTGCCTTTAACTTTTTAATAAAGTTATGTTTTTACCTAAACCTTACGTCTGAGAGTCTTAACAATCCGTGACAATTACATCCAGACGTGCCTTATGAATCAGATCCTGGGAGGGGGATCCATCCTCAAAAAAAATAGTTCTCACTACCATTTGCAGGTTCAAAATTATTTGGGGATCCTCTAGAGCAAATACAGAAATCATCAGATGGCAAGACTATTTCTTCCCCCGGAAAGGAGATCCAGACGATCACCAGAACGTTCAAACCAGTATCTCTGCCAGTCCTTTCGAGACACCAAACGTTATCAGGCTGGCAGAAGGTTTGACTACAGGAAGAGGTGCACAGGCCCAATGACCTGGGAATCGTAAAGATTTCCAGAGGAAAGGCCAATATCTAAAATGAAGCTAGCCTGTCCCCTCCTTCTACAGTAGGGGGCAGACTGGAGGAGTTTCAGGATACCTGGAGTCATTCGCCACAACAAATGGGCTTTGGAGGTCATTCAGGGGGGATATGCCCTAGAATTTCAAACTGTCCCCAAAATACCACATTTCAGGACATCAAAGATCTGGCACAGTCACCAACTAAGACGAGCAATCTCTCTTGCTCCACAACAGTGATAGAGGAAGTTCCCAGCCTTCAGAAATTCAGGGGATTTTACTCAACGCTCTTTTGTTACAAAGCCTACCAGAGAACTACAGCTTATTCTAGACCTGAAGGAATTGAACTCCCTACTGACAATCACACTTCAGAATGAAAACGGTAGCATCCGCTCTGAAGGCTCTACATCCACAGGCATACCTAACCAGATTAGACTAGACTTGCGGGATGCTTATTACCATATTTTGATAAGCAAATAATCTCATCGGAATTACCTCTGACTTTCAGATCTTCGGGCGGCACTTCCAGTTCCGGGTCCTGCTATTTGGACTAACAGCTCCATGGGTCTTCACCAAAGTGATGGCACTAGCCCTGGCAGAAATCCCAAATCAAACCTCAGATCAAGATTGTTCCATATCTCAACAATATTCCCATTGTTGGGTCATCCAGTCAAAGTTCTGCAAAAAGCACAGATCTATGTCAAGAACTCCTTTCCAGATTAGGGTGGATCCTCAATCTACAGAAGAGCTCTTATTCACAGCTCAGAAGCTCATGTTTCTGGGACTAGTATTAGATACATGCACAGGACTGACGACTGTCAGGGGAAAGACAATCCAGAAGTGAAGCAATTTCTCCGTAGGTCTTTTCACAGTCTGCATCAGTTTCAGAAGCCCTTGGGCCATCTTAAATCAACCTACCAGATACTGCCTTGGGCCAAAGCACATTCCTGCTTCACTCCGGACAATTATCTGGTCTTCTACCGAAAGAACACATTCAATGTCTCCCACAGGATCCCAAGCCTCAAGCCAACCAGAAGGGAATTATACTCTTGGACGAAGCCTCAGAATCTGGCAAAAGGAAAACTGGTGGAGCCAGATTGGGTGGGTGATTATACACACAGATGCAAGCAACACCAGTTGGAGGCATCTGGGATCAGGGCACCATAAAGGGCTGCTGGACGAGCTCAGTCTGCAAATCAGTGTTCGAGAACTCCTGGCAGTCTGGAAAACCGTCAAACATTTCAGCCCCAATCTACAGGTCTACTGATAAGATCAGACAACCTATCGACAGTCCAATATCCCTACATCAGGGCGGAACGAAGAGTGCTCCATTAAACAGACTGACAGTACAGATTATGTACTGGGCAGAACACAACCTCAAAGGTCTAACTGCAAACTTCCTTTCAGGGCACCTAAATACTCAGGCAGATTTTCTGAGTCGAATACAGACCCAGGAGAGTGGAGTCTCAATCCACAAGTGTTCCATATCACAAACTCTGAGAGACCTCAGTAGACCTGATGGCAACAGACAGTCAGGCTTACCTGTCATGTTAACAGGAGCCTCAGGCCCTCGCCCAGGATGCTCTTCAAGTACTATGGACCTTTCTCTGGCATAAATCTTCCCTCCCCTACCATTGATGATGGAGGTGATGATGAGAATGATCAGGCGAGACAGGGCAGAGGTCCTTCTGGGCGCTCCATACTGGCCAAGGAACCTGTGGTATACCGACCTGCTGAAGATGTCCATCAAGGATCCTCTCAAGCTACCAAATATCCTAGTCCTACTAAAACGAGGTCCCCTGGTACACCCCAATCCATCCTTCTTCCACCTCAAGGCCTGGAGGCTGAGAGGCAATCCTTGAAATTGCAAGGTACATCTGATGAGGTCATTGACACAATTCTATGTGGCAGAAAAATATCTTCAACCAAGATCTATTAGAGTCTGGTCCATTTTTTCATAAGTGGTGTACAGCTCAGAAGCTGGATCACAGCTCTCTGCTCCGAAGATTCTAGATTTCCTTCAAGCAGGTTTCCAGAAAGGGCTGAAACCAGCATCGCTTATAGTGCAGTTATCGGAAATCTCAGTGGTGTTAGCCACACGGTTTGCAGATCATTACCTTATCACACGCTATCTTCAAGCTATTTCAAAGATAAAGCCCACCATCAGGGATATTGTGCCACCCTGGGACTTGAATACTGTACTCCAACAGCTTGCATCTCACTTTCTGGAATGGTTCAAAATAAGGATATCTCTAAAACGTCTAACGCTGAAGACGGCCTTTCTTACTGCCATAACCTTAGCTCGGTGTGTGAGTGAACTACAGGCTCTCATGTCAGTACCCCCATACTTGGTATGTAACACCACCTGGCATCACCTCAAGACATCTGCAGATCAGCTACCTGGTCTTCGGTGTCCACCTTTTATCAGGCACTACAAACTAGATCTTAAAGCATCAGATGCTTAATTTGGGCAGAAGGTGCTTGAAGCAGCCATTTTCTCCTAAAACAGTCAACTTGACCTGCCATCCCTACAACTGGGTACTGCTTGGGTAAGTCCCACTGTATATGCCATGGATCGGACAGAGGACAAGGTGAAATTTTCTCACAGATAGAGGAAAAACATGTGTCCTTCCACTGCAACCCTCCCGTTTGTATTCTGGTAATGGTATCATTCCTACTTGCTTGCACCAGTTCTATGTCTGACTTGATGAAGTTTCATGACTAGCACGAACTATCATATATTTTTTTTTTTTTTTTTTTTCCCCCACCCTGAGTGGACATCAGTTAAACTAACCAAAGGAGGAAGCAGATGACCTTTTTAAAGATTTTATTAATCCTACCAGCTGGAGGGCGGAGCCAACTACCCACTGTATATGCCATGGAAGGACACAGAGGAAAAACAAATATCGGTGAGTAAATGTCACCTTTTTTCTGACAGCGGTAACATCCGCTAGAAGGGTTGAGGAACTAAAAGATCTTCTCTGTACCACTCCATGTTTGACTTCCATCAGGATAATGTGGTTCTGCGAACTAAGGCATCCTTCAAACAAAAGTGCTGTTAGAATTCCATTTTTTTTTTTTTTTTTTTTTTTTTTTTTTTTTTTTTATTTACCTTCCTTTTTGCCCAATCTTTCAAATGCTAAGGAAGGAGATGCATAACCTGGATTTAGTAAGATTTCTAACAACCTACTTGGATAGGGCAAAGGACTTCTGAAAATCAGATTCCTCCTTTTTTTTTTTTTTTTTTTTTTTCCCCTTGAAAGTTCTTTGGCAAACACAAAGGAACAGCAGCTTCTAAAGCCTCTTTAACGAGGTGGATAAGTGACTGTATTGCCTTAGCCTTTAAGTCGGCTAATCTAAATTCACCAATTGGTATAAAGTTTCATTGTAGCGCAGCAGTGGCCACATCTTGTGCACAAAAAGCTGTAGCCACCCTAGAAGAAATCTGCAGTGCCACAACATGGTCATCAATGTTACCTTCATTAAGCATTATAGCCTGGACATCCAAGCTGCAAAGTTTGAAAGAAAGGTGCTTCAGGCAGTGGTTCCAGTATAAGAGTAGGCTCATACGTTATATTTTCCCTCCCTTTTTTCTGGTAATGCTTTGGTAAATCCCATTTGTTATGCTGTGGAGAGGACATGCAGGAAATAGTGACATTTACTCCCAATATTTTCCTTCTCTGTCCTTTCACAGCATTCCCTCCCAATATGTATACATTCTTGTTTGGATTATGTGGCAAGCTTTAAAGAACTGGACTAACCTTTTTAAGGTTTTTGCTATTGGTCCTACCAGCAGGGAGGTGGAGTTATTAACCATTCTTTATGCTGTTGAACAGAGGAAAAACATCGGTGAGTAAATTTCACCTTTTTAGTGTTCTTACCGATTAATTCCTTTTCTCTTTAGTACAAATGGAAGAGAGGTCTCCCACCCAGAGAGAGGGACGTTTTTGTTTGTGGGCTTGCCTGCCTGGGCAGCGGAGTCCTTTTAGAGTCTTTCTCATGGTATATTTTCTTCTCTTCCCTGCTTACTTTATTTGTGTTGGTTTGGTCACATCAATTCTTGGTGTTACTAGGAGGGGGAGGGAGTCTCCACCCATAAGACTGTCTTTTGAGATGTGTCCTGCCCTGATGGCGGAGGGACTCAACCCCATGGTACCTTTTGTTCCATATGGACTAAAGAAAAGTAGTAGTCTTACCAGTTAAATATTTCTGGATGTGTTAGTGAAAATCACAGATGGACATTTAGAGACAGCCCTATACACCAAACCGACTGAAACAATCTCCTCCACTCTAGCAGCCATCATTCGCCACATCTCAGAGTGCCAAAATCACATGCTCATGCTAAGGAGAATTATCAGTGATGAGAGAACCCTGAAATCTGAGCTGGAGACAATGGGAAGCGAGTTTCAACAAAGAGGGCATGATAAGAAACTGAGGAGTGTAAGGGAACAAAGTTTTAAGTGTGTATATGTGTAATGTGTGTAGTTATATATCATTGTGGCATTAGAACTGGAGTGCAGCTTCAACTACATATAATATCGTGTATAAAACAAAATTATTCTTAACACAACGATTATGCCATCAGTTGTGCTTGTTTGGCAGTTGTTAAAATAGAAGCATGCTAAAATGTACCTTTTGAATTTGTTTTTGATTGCAGATATAGATTTTGTCACTCGGAAGATGGCAAAACTTCTTAAGCCTCAAAAAGTTATAGAACAAAAAGGGGATATGTTTATTATCAAGACGCTAAGCAGCTTAAGAAATTACATAGTTAAATTCACAGTGGGACAAGAATTTGATGAGGAAACAAAGGGCCTGGATAATAGAAAATGCAAGGTAAGATCAACCTTAAATTTGCTGATCCTCCTTAAGAGGAAAATAACTGGGGGAGTAGAATGCCTCTTAATTTGTTTAACAGAAGGACTTTCTTATGTAGGATTTACGCATTTAGTAGTCTTTTGTATCTTTGTAGTTAGGGGGTGTACAAAACAAATTCTGGAAACATCTTTACCGAAGACCCTCTGGCTCCATTAAGCCATACATAACCACCATATATGTACCCTCTGGGAGCAGCGACTGCCATTGTATGTGAGGTAAAACAAGTGTTTGAGTGTAAGCTGATCTCATCCATTTGGCTTCCAGCCAATGGGATCCCAGCAGGTTGGTAACAACAATCCATAAACACTAGTTAGTTTTGTTTTGACTTAAGGTTTTGATTGACCTTGGGCTAAGTGCAATCCACCACAAAGTATTAACTAATTTAAATTTTAGATAGAACAATAAAGGCTGCAGAAGACATGCATTTAAATGTTGCAGTATAGGCTATATACTTTGATTCCTTAACCCCTTAATGACCCATGACGTGCCAGGATCCTCATGGGTAGATTTGCCTTAAGGACCCATGCGGTCCTGGCATGTCATGTGTTAAAATCTCCCATCCCGCCACACAAAGCGATGGGATATCGTGGGCTTGCTGTTACTAAGTGCCCAGTGGCAACATTGTTGCAACATGTGATTCGCTAATCTAGCAAAAGCTGAATGACAGGGACAGTATTTACAAACACTGTCCCTGTCGCCTCTTTTCTGCCTCCCTCCATCTTGCACACTGCTGAGGTGAAAAGAGTTCCTGTAGTAAAATAAATAAACCTTAACCCCTTAATCAATATGGTTGCAGTGATCAATACATTCCCCTTCTCCCTCCCCCCGATCACTCTAGTAGTGTCCAATTGCTGCAGATCATCTTACGTGGGTTAGGTTAATGCTTAGGGATAGATGTAAGTTAGGAATAGCATTTTATATTTTTTTTATATATAATAATATATTTAAAAAAAAAAAAAAAAAAAAAAATATATATATATATATAATCTCTATCATAGGATCTAGGTATAGAGCTGCGTATAGTATTTACATAGTAATAGTTAAGTAGTGGGTGGGTAGTTTTTTGGGAGAAGTTAGAAATGTATTTCACTGTCGTCCAATACAGGTCACTGGTACTCTGGGAGGCGATCCGCCCCTTTAATAGGCAGGAACAATTATTCAAATGTGTGCAGGGGCGGAGCCTCCCTTCCTACTTAAGCTGCCTTCAGGCCAGAGCCACTAGATTGATTTGTTCCTGTGTGCTGTGCACACAGGTGGAGAACATCTATACATTCAACTTAGTATTTTATTATTTTTATTCAAATATGGAATACCACCATTAGGAGGGTGACCATGGCTGTGAATTGCCCTCTCTAAAGTGGCTAGTGCAGCTTTCAGGGATTTTATGTGGACCTTATGCCCTGAAGAGGGAACAGCTTGAGTCAAGCAGCTTCCCTGCTGGGGAATTTACCTCTGGTCTATTCCTACTTCATCATGGTCACCTGAAGACAGAAGTCCTGCAGAAAGGTGAGCCACCCCTTGAGTGCTGAAGGTCCACTTGTCCCCACAGTGTCCCTTTGATGGGCTTGTATTTGGGAGTTTGCATTGCACTCCAGCACTCATAGGGTGTTTTTATTTGCATTTCTTATAATTATGCAATTTCTGTGGTATTCTCTGGGTTTTGGAGCATTGGGTATTGTTTTTCTTATGTTTCTCATGTGTTTGATAACTGTTTGGGGCTTTTTATGTTTCAGTTGAACTTTATTAAAATTTAGTGTTCCGCGCCTTTAAGCGCTCCTTTTCCCGCATAGACGCCATTGCGCCTTTACTCTCTGAGATTACACAGTGTGGGACATATCTCTGGAACCGCTTGTCACAGCAACTTCAGAGATGGCTCATTTTGTTACTCTGCTCCTGCTCTATCATCCGGTGTCTAATTTCGAGGTGTGGGGAGTTCAGGGGGACTTCGGGCACTGTTTGGGATACTTCTGAGAGAAAACTACATTTCCCATGAGCGCCGTTTCGCGCCTGTTTTCTGATTGGTTGACCTGACGGCAGCCATTTTGTGGTGTTATTTCTCAGCGAGTATACTACGCAGGGACCGAGCCTTCTCTCCTCTTAGCAGATTAACCCTTCGCTGGCCAGATAAGTCCGTTTTTAGGCATTTCTGGGGTGAAAATTTAATCTTCCACACTTTTACTGGGTGATATTTGTTAAGTGGTGTATATTGACGCTGTGAGCATGTCTAGTCTTGGGTCTAGCCCCTGGCTCCAGTGTAGTAAAGAGGCTGGGGTGTCTGCTCCCCCCATTGCGCTTTGCTCCTCTTGTCACTCTGGGCTGCCTCGAGATTGTTCTGGTAATTTATGCCCTAAATGCTCTGATTGTCATGATAGCAACCCTGGGCTTCCCAGCCATGCTATTGAGCCAACTTGGGTGAGAGAGTTTAAAGCTGCCACTAGGGATCTCAGATCTACTCTCCAACTCTTTCCCTCTCAGGTACAGGTGGCTCTCCAGGTTTGGCAGACCCCCTCTACAATCAGGACCTCCCTGCCTAAGCCACAGGGGGCTCCTGGTGTGTCTGATTCTTCTGAAGAAGAACTATTGCAGGATTCTGATGCTGAGGAAGGCACTGTTCTTGAATCTAACAGGTCCATTGGGGACCCTTATGAATGTGACCCTGAGGTTTCTGCTGAGGGTTTGATTAGAGCTGTGTTAACTACGCTCAACCTTCCTCTGACTCAGGAATCTACTCATGATCCAACTGACGTTTTCCAAAAACCATCTAAGGCGGTTGTATGTTTTCCAACTAACCCTACTCTTGCCCGTCTAGTCTCTGAGGCGTGGAAGAATCCTGACAAATCCTCGTCTGTGTCCAAAAAGTTTGCTAAACTGTACCCGTTTCCTGAGACTGAACTGGCAAAATGGGTTCATCCTCCTAAAGTGGATGCTCCTGTTTCCAGGCTGTCCAAATCTACTGCTTTAGCTGTCTCTGATGCCTCTGCCCTGCAGGATTGGACGGACAAAAAGCTAGAGCTTTCTCTTAAATCTATTTTTGCCTCCATTGGCACTGCCATGCGTCCAACCTTTGCAGTGGCGTGGGTTAATAGAGCTATTGCGGCCTGGACTGAACGACTGACTGAAGCGGTCCGCCAGGATGCACCGGTATCTGAGCAGTTGCAGCTCCTTGCTAATATTACTGAAGCACAGAATTATGTTGCTGATGCTGCCTTTGATGCTGTGCGCATGATGGTGAGGGCCTCCACTTCTTCTGTGGTGGCTAGACGTGCCCTTTGGCTGAAAATTTGGTCTGCTGATATGGCCTCTAAGAAAGCTTTGCTTTCCTTGCCCTTTCAGGGGAACTTGCTATTTGGTTCTGAACTCAAAGAGATGATCAGTGAGGCTACTGGAGGTAAAAGTACTTTTCTGCCTTCAGTCTTCAAGAAAAAGTTTCCAGCCAAACGCAACCGGTCCTTTTGTTCCTTTCAGACTGAGACACGCTCCACGTCCCAGACGGGGCCGTCCTCTACGCGCTCCTCCTCCAAGCCCAAACAGTCCTGGAAGCCCAAAGTTGCCCCCAAGGCCAAGACCTCCAAGACTGCTTCGGCATGACTCACCGAACCCGGGTCCACATCCGGCAGTAGGTGGACGTCTCCACATCTTTCGCCGGATTTGGGAGGAGTCTGTGACGGACCCATGGGTTATTCAGGTAGTGTCAGAGGGATACAGGATCCCTTTCTCTTCCCTTCCTCCTTTTCGGTTCCATTTTACTCGTCCTTCTCAGGAACCTACAAAAAGGCGTCTGTTCGACGACGCTATTCAGGATCTCTTGGACAAAGAGGTCCTGGAATTGGTTCCTCCAGAGGACACAGGTTCAGGATTCTATTCCAACCTGTTCGTAGTGGCCAAAAAAGGACGGAGGTGCTCGTCCTATCTTGGATCTAAATTCCTTTGTTGTGAGTTCCCACTTCCGCCAGGAATCTCTGCGCTCTGTGATTGCCGCAATGTCTCCAGGGGAGTTCCTTGCCTCCCTGGACCTTCAGGATGCATATCTTCACATCCCTATTCATCCAGAGAGCAGACGTTATCTCAGGATTGCCTGCCACAGGGGACATTTTCAGTTTTCAGCTCTTCCCTTTGGACTGACTTCAGCCCCTCTGGTTTTTCAGAGAGTATTGGGATCTTTGATAGCTGTGCTTCATCGGAAAGGTGTCCGAGTGACCCCCTACATGGACGATCTCCTCCTGAAAGCCTCCTCAGCGGAGCTTCTCCACCAGCAGATGCAGCTGTGTATACACACTCTGAACAGTCACGGCTGGATATTGAATCTGGACAAGTCAGACTTGGTCCCATCTCAAAGACTCCTGTTCCTGGGTCTCCTGTTCGACACTCAACAGTGCATGGTGTTTCTACCAGAGGAAGTGGCTCATCAGATAGCCGTCCGAGTAGCCGGGATCCTGGAACTGGACAGGGTTCCAGTACCGAAGTTGACGTCTCTGGTGGGGAAGTTCATTTCCACAATCGAAGCTGTGCCCTTTGCCATGGCTCACACCAGGGAACTTCAGAGGTTTGTGATCCAGACGTGCAAGAATCATCCAGATCATCAGCATCTGTCAGTCCCTCTGCCTCCTCATGTAGAATCGAGTCTACATTGGTGGTTGGATCTCCATCTCCTGAAAGGGAGATCATTTCGAGTTCCCTATTGGACCACGCTCACAACGGATGCCAGCCTCCGGGGATGGGGGGCCGTGCTGGGTCGTTTCAGTGCCCAGGGGAAATGGGGACTGGAGGAATCTCTTCTTCCCATCAATGTTCTGGAACTGCGTGCCATACGGCTTGCCCTGAGGCACTGGGAATCTCAGCTGGAAGGTTGCCCTGTCAGAGTGGAGTCCGACAACGCCATCGCAGTGGCCTACATCAACAGGCAAGGCGGCACAAGAAGTTTCACCACCTGGTTGGAGGTCAAAGATATTTTATCCTGGGCAGAGGATCACGTGCCTGTCATTTCAGCGGTTCACATTCCAGGCGTAGACAACGTCATGGCAGACTTCCTCAGTCGTCACACAGTCGACAGCGGAGAGTGGGCTCTTCATCCAGAGGTGTTTCATCTGATCACCCAGAGATGGGGCGTACCTGCAGTGGACCTGATGGCTACCAGACACAACAGGAAGGTGCCGGCGTTTTGCTCCCGGTGGAGGGACCCTCTTGCTCTAGCAGTGGATGCTTTGTCAATCCCTTGGGATTTTCCTCTGGCCTACATCTTCCCTCCTCTTCCTCTATTGCTCAGTCATCCTGAAGCTGGAGCGTTGTCCTGTCATCCTGATCGCTCCGAATTGGCCTCGCCAGTCCTGGTATCCGGAGTTGATGGCCATGTCTGTGGCGGAACCGTTTCCACTTCCTGCCCGTCCGGATCTACTTCTTAAAGGATATCTGTGGAAGGAGGATGTTCAGCATCTCCATTTAATGGCCTGGCGGTTGAATCCTCAATTCTAGAGAAGAAAGGGTTTTCTCCTTCAGTGGTGTCGACGATGCTTAGTGCTCGCAAGCCTGTGTCCTCCAAGATTTATCTTATCTGGGCCACCTTTGTGGCCTGGTGTAATGATCGGAAGGTGTCTCTAGATTTTCATCTTCCCACTGTCCTGGCTTTTCTGCAGGATGGTGTTGAGAAAGGGCTCAGTCTGAGTTCCCTCAAAGTTCAGACTTCTGCTTTGTCTGTATTTTTCCAGGAACGGATTGCTATCCTTCCTGATAAGGTTTTCTTCCAGGGCGTGACTCATGTTCGGCCTGCCTTCAAGAGTCCTACTCCCCAGTGGGATCTCAATTTGGTGCTGGGAGTTCTCCAGCGACCCCTGTTTGAATCCTTGGCTTCCATTCCATTACGTCTCTTGACTTGGAAGATGGCCTTCCTTTTGGCTATTGTTTCAGTTCACCGGGTGGCAGTTACAAGCGCTGTCTTGTAAACCTCCTTACCTGGTGTTCCACAAGGATAAGGCTGTGCTTCGCACTACCAAGGAATTCTTGCCCAAGGTTGTGTCCGAGTTTCACATCCATCAGGAGATTGTGGTTCCCTCTTTCTGCCCTAACCCTTCATCTGACAAGGAACGAGATCTCCATTTGTTGGATGTGGTGTGTTGTCTCAAGTTTTATGTTCATCGCACCGAGTCTGTCAGGAAGTCTGACGCTCTATTCGTCATTCCTGAGGGGCCCAGGGCAGGGAGACCGGCTTCCAAAGTTACTATTGCCTCTTGGATTAAGGCTACCATTCGTGAAGCCTATAAGTTGCGGAATAGGCACGTTCCCTTCCGGGTGACTGCCCATTCCACCAGATCTATCGGGGCCTCTTGGGCCTACAAGAATCAGGCATCTGCTGATCAACTGTGCAGAGCGGCCACTTGGTCCTCTGTGCACACATTTTCAAAGCACTATCGAGTTGATGTACTGGCCTAGGCTGATGCCAGTTTTGGGAGGAAGGTCCTGGAGGCAGTTTTGCCTGTTTAGGACTTCTAATCTGTGATTCTTAGTGCTTCTTTACTGTTGAGCCCTGTTGGCTCTAGTTCAGTGTGCTGTGTTAGTTCAGGGGTTGTTTTCCCCTGGTTGGTGTCCGTTGACACTTCTATACATGGGCTATGTGATTACCTGGTTCATAGCAGTTCTAGTGACTTGGGCCTTGCGCCTGGTCCTTGCCTTACTTCCCGCCTCTGGGTCAGCTCAATGTTTGTACATCCCAGAGTACCAGTGACCTGTATTGGACGACAGTGAAAATAGGATTTTAGTCTTACCTGTTAAATCCTTTTCACTTAGTCCATACAGGTCACTGGTCTCCCACCCTGTCAAGGGACCATGCTTGGCTCTCCTGTGGCATTTAGTGGGAGACCTTCGGGGCATGCTCACAGGAGTCTTCCTTCTTGCTTATCTATGGTCAGTTTTAGTGTCTCAAATCAATCTAGTGGCTCTGGCCTGAAGGCAGCTTAAGTAGGAGGGGAGGCTCCGCCCCTGCACACATTTGAATAATTGTTCCTGCCTATTAAAGGGGCGGATCGCCTCCCAGAGTACCAGTGACCTGTATGGACTAAGTGAAAAGGATTTAACAGGTAAGACTAAAATCCTATTTTATAATGCAGAGGAGGTATAGCTTAGAGGCATATGCCCCTTTTTTTTTTTTTTTTTTTTTTTGCATCTGACTCAGAAGCCACAGACAGTCGGACTTTGATATCACTAGGTTTTCAGAGAGAGAGAGCAGCTCTAGTGATGACTCTGGTCCTTCTATCAAGAAAAGACTCTCTGCCCCAGCAACCCAAAGACCTGTCCTAAGAAATGCCCCAAGACCTGCCACAAGTAGTACCACTCCTGCTGATCTTAGTGAATGGGTATCACCAGCCAATTTATGCCCACAAACTCCAGAATTCACAGGCAACCCCTGGAATTCAAGTGAATGTGGCAGGATTTACTAATGTTCAGGGTTTTGTTTTTTATTTAATTTTTGGGGGAAATATCACAAACCAATTTATATGCAGCCCAATATATTGGCGCCAACCCATTGGCATTAATTTCCAAGCAAGAAATGTGGCAACCCACAGACTTTTTAGAATTCAAGAAATTCTGGGCCCTAACAATGACAATGGGAATAATTAAAAAAACAAGTATTAGATCATACTGGAGTAAAAACCCCATATGCGATACCCCTGTATTCGCCAAAACAATGAACAGGACTAGATTTGATATGACTTTGTTATCAATGCATTTTAGCGATAATACCCTTTGCCTCCCAAAAGAACATCCCCAGTATGACAGACTGTTCAAAATACGCCCCCTAATCATTTGCAGAAAAAGTTTGACCAAGTATATATGCCCCCACCAAAGTTAAGAATAGAAGAATCCGTTTTGAAGTATAAAGGCAGGTTAGGTCTCAAGTAGTATATCCCTTCTAAGTGATCCAAATTCAGAGTTAAATTTTATAAATTGTGCAAAAGTGCCACAGGCTATACCCAGACTTTTAGAATTTGAGGGCAAGGACCGCCAACTTAATCCTCTGGTTGCCCCACATATCTGGGAACAAATGAGAAAATAGTTTGGGATCTTATTTACTCCTTTATCAACAAATAAATGATCTTTTATTTAAAGCGGAACTAACACCGCTAACAAACGTCTGTAATAATTCCCTATCTGGCAACTAGTAGCTTAGTAGCGCTAGTCTCCAGAACTCTTACCTCCTTCATGGAGAAATTTGAAGTGATCCTCGGCTGACAAGCAGGACAGAGCGCGGACATCTTGCCCTAGTGACGCCTACGCTGTCAGTCCCAGATGGCTGTAGGAGGTGTTGCTAGGAGCCATTTAGCTCCGGAAGAGACTGACAGCACAGGCGCGCGGACGTCACTAGGGCAAGATGTCCGCGCTCCATCCTGTCTGTCAGCCGAGGATCACTTCAAATTTCTCCATGAAGAGGTAATAATTCTGGCGACTAGTGCTACTAAGCAGCTAGTTGCCAGATAGGGAAATATTACAGACAACGTTTGTTAGCTGTGTTAGATCTGCTTTAATAACTACTACACCAGCCCCCTTTTATATAATTTACTTTATTTTGAAAAGTTGGTCTGTGGCACTGTTAGGCTCAATTGCAGGGAGATGCCCAAAGAACTAGTAGATAAAAAAACAGGGGACGTCCTCCACTTTACCAACAAGAGCTGCTGTCAGTTACGTTTTTAAGGACCGAAAAGAAGTCTACATTCTCCACACCATGCATGTGGACAAAACTGTGGCAGTCTCTGTTCGTGGTACTAGGAAAGCCAGTATGCATGAGACATAACAAGCACATGGGGGAGTTGATCTGGTCATGCAGCCGTACCTCACTATGAGTGTAGGGCATGGTACAAAAAGGTTGCCATTTTCACAATACAGACTGCAGTATTCAATTATTTTTTTTTAACTTTCGAATTGGCAAACCCCACTCCAAATGTAGTTTCTTGCAGTATGTTCATCTTATTTCCCTATTTTTGTTTCAAGGGTCAACAGAACTCATTCCAACAAGACTGTCCTAAGAAACCCACAAAATTGCTGCAGGGTTTGCTACAAGGGAATACGGAGAGACACCCCTACTTACTGTCCTGATTGCCCTTCCAAACCTGGCCTCTGCATTGGTGACTGCTTCATACCATGAAGGCACAATGCAGTAGTGCTGTGAAGTTTATTTGATTATTTGGCCACTTTTCCCCCCTGAAGTACTCTGGGTTTTATTTTTCAAAACCCGTACCTCCTTAGATCTAACACTATCAAAATATTTTGGGCAGTAATGGACCCCAAGTTTTTTCAATGTCTGGAAATGCACATGTTGCAACTGGGCCCAATAGCTCCCCCCAACCCCTGACAACTCAAAACTAATGTAAAGCATTTAAAAAGTACAAATATCATCTGATTGAAATCCAGAGCAACACTAAAATGTGTGGGAGAAAAATGGTGTTTCTCTGCCTTACTGCAGGTTTCGGGAGGGATTGGGGATAGTGGCAGTGAATAAAGTATGTATTTTTGAAAAGTAACACCCCAGACTCATTTTAGATGTCTAAATTTTTTTTTTTTCCCAGCCATTTTACCACCAATCCCTTGTAAAACTTGATGGAAGTAAAACATTCTTTTTCACACAGATTTCAATGTTTGTTTATTTCAAGCACGATAGGTGAACATTTTATAAACCTGCAAATAGAACGAAAACCAGGGTTATCTACTCTACTCTTCTACAGCCTATTTTGAGGGTAAAATTGCCAAACCGCCTGAAATGAGATAAAGCACCAGCTGTAAAAATGGCATGTCTGTAAATGGAAACACCCATGTTCCATCTGGGCCCAGTAGCTTCCCCCAAACCCTGGCAAACCTATGCATATGGGGCATTCCCATACTCATAAGAAGGAGCCGAACACTAATCAACGCAGTTTATAAAATATTCACCTATCATGTGCTTGAAATCTGTGTGAAAAAAACTGTTTTACTTGCATCAAGTTTTACGGGGGATTGGTGGTAAAATGGTTGGGAAAACCATTTTTTAAACACTTAAAATGAGTCTGGGGTGTCTACTTTTCAAAAATATACACTTTTGGGGGGAAACTTTAAAGTGAGGCACTGATACACAGCCCCAGATGAGACATGGCACCAGTGACGCAACTGTGAAAAATTAAAAGTGTGAAACTGGAAATGCACACGTTCGAATTTGGGCCCTGTAGCTCTCCCAAACCCTGAGAAACCTATGCATATGGGATATTGCCGTACTCCTCTATCCATGCTTTATATCGGCAGCAATATTGAAATGGTAAGCGTGAAAACTGCAAAAAAAACCAAACTAAATTCCCACAATTTTGGAACATATTTCTGGAAAAATAGCTGCATAAAACTGATTATTTACCCTATGTTGTCTGCTTTTCAGAAACCTATACATTTTGTGGGACATTTTTGGGATCTGGCAGTCAGCTAAGCTTTGATACATGCCAAATGCTGGAAAATTACAGGTTGGAAATAATGGTGTCCATCTTGTAATATTTACCTTATAAATGTGAAAAATGGATTGAAATACTAGGCATATGGGGTACTCTCCTATTCAGGATAAGCAAATTAATATATTTAAGGGTATTTTTTGTAATGAACTAATAGTATATAAATCCTGACAGGAAAAATTAAGCAAAATGTTTTGTTTTTTTTTTTAATTTATTTTCTATTTTAATTAAATTTAAATCTGAGGTAGTCCTATAATTGTGCTATCAAAAAGCCCTACAGCCAGAAAATATGGTTGAAAAAAGACCTGTTCAAAATTGCTCTGGTCCTTAAGTGAAATCCACCTGATTTTTCCCGGTCCTTAAGGGGTTAATGAAATTTTGTGTACGAATTGTTTGGAACTCCATGGACTTTAGGAGGGGAGACATGTCCGGGCTGGGGTTGGGGTAGGGAAATAAGGGGGTGTGGCTAATGGCTGTCAAGGCAAGCAGAGGAGTGATAAGAGGGGTTCTCACTTCCTGTTAGTGTGGCAGTTTAAACTAAACTGGAGAAGGAGCAGTTCGAGGTGAATACTTAGAGATACCTGCGTTTTTCAAAATGTCTGACCAGCTTTTAGAGGAGGTGCGAGAGGTTTTGGAGGCTGGAGGAGCGACATGGCTGAGAGAACAGCTTTCTCGGAGGAGGGAGGAGACCGGAATGTGTGGCGAGGTGGGTCAGCCTGTGCGCAGCACCCAAGCTCGTCCGCCTACACGATTGAGTTCTTCTCGCTCTCTGTTGTGGCAGAGGAGTATAAGCCCAAGACCACAGGGATCAAGGAGTGCGTCTGTGAGGGGGATAATGGCCGACCGGAGGATTGGGCGGACCTCACTTAGGAGCAGTTTGGCGGTTCAGCGGGAGGCGTCCCCTTATGAGAAGACTCCATCAGCAACGGCCTGAGCGACGGAGGCGGGAGTCTGCAGGCGGCAGGAGAGACAGAAATGAAGATTCCAGTCAGATGTTGACACAGGTGACCGTACGCACTGTGTACTTTATACCTTTCTTTAACATGTTTTGTTTTTCTTCCTACCCCCCTTTCACCTCCCCCGATATTTTAAGTTATAGTTGTTTTTTAATTTAGTCATATTAGGTCCTTAAGTTTAATTTGTTTATTTATCCTCCCCCTTCCTTTTCATGTTTTTTCTTTTATGGTATGGGTCTGGTCCCTGATTGGAAAGGGAGGACGTTGACCTGGTTTTGATGCCACAGTCATTGTGGCGGGTGTTCCTCAGTGAGTCTGAGGTAATTGGTGACCAGTATGTCATGGGATTTGTGGTTACTAAGGTTAAATTAAGGTACCAGATTAACTCTATTTGGTTTCACAAAAAAAAAGGATTTGTTAATGATTTGGGTTTGGTAATGACATACTGGTGGGTGAATCAGGTTTGCCTTAAAGGTAATGACTAAAGGTTGAGTGCCATTGTATATTTGGTGGTTGGGGCCTGAGTTTTTTTTTTTTTTTTTTTGGAGGCCCTTGTGTGAGTCTGTTTGGATAGACTGTCATTTATCGCTTAATTTTCTTCTTTTTCTTACAGGAGGATACAGTTGCTGAGGTGGCAGGATCTGTGAGGCGGTGCTGGGGGTAGTACAGCAGTACAGTCTGTACCGATGGCGCCTTTGTTGAGGGCAGGTACAGGACTTTCTAATATTTTGGGGTTGGTGGTCTTGGGTGGAGATGATACAGCAGGCTTTGGGGGCTTGGCAGGATAGAGCGTTAAGTGATTCGGATAGGTTACCTTCTTTAACGGGTGTATTGTCTGATCCCGGAGCTGGGACAGTTTAAGTTCTGGGTGAAGGGATTTTGACAAGCACACCTTTGGGAAGGGTTGGGACGTTGCCAGGATTGGGTATTGGGGGAGGGGTTCAACAACAGGGGTTGGTGACGTCCAATGTTTTGATGACAGGGAATGTGCAGCAGGGGGCTCACTCCAACCTGGCCGGGGTTCATTTGTCAGGTAGTGGTTTACAGCCTCTTGCTGGACAAGGACTGGGTAATGGGGTTTTGTCAAATCCTATGGCAATGAGTACTCCTGGGGGGTCTGGTTTGGCCTCTGCAGGATCAGTATTGGGTATAGGCTCGGGTGACTCACAAGCGCTTGGCTCCAATCTTGGGGGAGTGGCGTTGGGAGTGTCACAGGTTTGTGGTGTGCCCACTGTGGCTTTTGGAGCAGCTTATATGTGCTGGTCTGGTCCTTTTGGGTATTCATTTAAAAAATGAAGTAAAAGAAAAAATTTGGAAGAACGAGTTTGTTGAAATTTATTCTTTATTGCCACTTGATGAAGCTCCTCCGGACAAGGAGGAAAAAGATCTTGAGAAGGAACGTCGTTGGTACAGGAAAACTCCAAAGGTTTTTGCCAATTGGATTCGGGCATTCTCCATATTGGCCAGAGTGTTTGAACGTTTTTCTGCAAAATGCTCATCTTTGTTCTGTTATCAGGACACGATTTGGAACGCCTGCAGGACTTATGGCGGTCTGGCATGGTGGCATTATGATGAGCAGTTTAGGCAGAGGTTGGCTGTGCGCCGTCAATGTCTTGGGATCAACTGGACATTGGGCCAATGTAAATGGGGAGGATCTTGCAAGTTCAAGCATGAGTGTTCTGGATGTTCAGGTTCCCATCCCCTTATCAGGTGTTTTAAAAAGCAAAAGTTGGGTGAAAAAAGGGGGGTCTGTTGGGAATAAAGGGGGTGACTCCAGTGTCCGTAGACAGGATGTGTCCATGGCTAAGGGTTTACAAGGATAGGGAAGCTGCAAAAATTCTGGAAGAGGGTTTTGAGTTTGGGTTCCGGATTCCTGAGCAGGAAGGTTTTGGTGTAGCCGAGGCGGCTAATTTACGTTCGGCTGGTTGTTATCCTGGGATTCTTCAAGATAAGGTGAATGAGTTGTCTTTGGGGCAGATGGCGGGTCCTTTTTCAGGACCACCCCTTCCTAGATTCAGGGTATCGCCTTTGGGTATTGTACCAAAGTCAGAACCTGAGAAGTTTCGTCTTATTAATCACCTTTCGTTCCCTTTTGGATCCTCTGTTAATGATGCCATTGATCCGTCTTTGTGTAGTGTTTCCTACACATCATTTGACAAAGCGGTGGAACTGGCTGTGAAAGCTTGTCGAGGGGCGTTGTTTGCAAAAGCTGATGTTGAGTCGGCCTTCCGTCTTCTTCCGGTACATCCTGAGAGTCATCATCTTCTGGGTTGTAAGATTGGAGATGATTACTATGTCGAACCTATGCCTTCCCATGGGATGTTCAATTTCTTGTGCGCTGTTTGAGTGCTTTAGCACATTTTTGGAGTGGGTAGTGCGTAGGGTGTCTGGTTTCTCCTCCATCTTGCATTATCTTGATTTTGTTTGTTTTTTTTATTTTTTTTTTTTTTTATATGCGTTGGTCCTTCAGGTACGGATGTTTGTAGACATTTGCTTGTTACTTTGCAACAGGTATGTTTAGATTTTGGTGTCCCATTGTCTGCGGAAAAGACGGAAGGCCCCACATCCTGTTTGCGTTTTTTGGGTCTGCAGATTGATTAGGTGGCCATGGAATGCAGGCTTCCTCAAGATAAATTGGAAGGTTTACAAGCTGAAGTGGTGGCTTGTCGACTGGCCAAGAAGGTTAATTTGCGAGCACTTCAATCCTTATTAGGAAAATATTATTTTGCGTGTCGGATCATACCCATGGGTAGGGTTTTTAATAGGCGGTTAGCTCAAGCTACTGGGGGAGTTGTTTGTCCTCATCATATTCGTATATCATCCGACATGCGGGAGGATCTGGGTGTATGGGAAAGGTTTTTAGCTGATTTATAATGGGAGATCGTATTGGCAAAAATTGGGAAAATCCAATGAAGATTTTGAACTGTATACGGATGCATCTGGGTTTTGGGGCTTTATTTGGTTCTGAATGGTGTGCAGAGAAGCGGCCTTTGGCTTGGGTTCAGGTTGGCCTTACCAAGAATATATTGTTTTTGGAGCGATTTCCTTTGGTTGTGGCTGTGACGTTGTGGGGTGACTGAGAGATAGTAAAGTTCTTTTTCATTCTGATAACATGGGAGTGGTGCAGGCGGTAAATACTCACTGCTTCTTCTCCCCCTGTTCTGTCATTACTTCGTCATTTTGTGTGGTTGTGCTTGAGATTGAATCTTACTTTTCGGGCTAAACATGTACCTGGTGTTATGAATGTGGCTGCTGATGCTTCATCTCGTTTTCAGGAAACGGCGTTTCAGAAGGCGTGTCCGGGGGCGGAGGCCACAGGTACGCCTTGCCCATCTTTCCTGTGGGATCTTGGTGAAGTACAGTGGCAGACTGAAGAATTCTGTGTTGCCTGCCACGTGGGTGCGGTATTCAACGGTCTGGAGTGATTGGCTGTGCTTTGAAAATATGGCTGGTGCTTTAAGTGATGAGTTTGAAAAGAGGGATGGGGTGTTATGGTTGATTTGGGAATGGTTTTCTCGGGGAATATCACCTGTGTCGGTCTCGGGTTAAAGTGTCGGGATTGTCTTTTGGCTTTAAATTATGGGGCTGGAGGGATTTTTCAAAAGATTTTGTAGTAAGACAGGCTCTTCTGGGATTACGTCGGGGTAAGTCTTCATTAGACTCGAGGTATCATTTCATTTGCTTGAAAGGTTAATGGAGGTGTTAGAAGGGGTGTGTTTGGACTATTTTGAAGTTGTTCTTTTTAGGGCATTGTTTTCTTTAGCATTTTTCGGGGCGTTACGTATAGGGGAATTAGTCAGTGCGTCAAAAAATCGTCCGGGGGGTATATTGTTTGAAGATGTACGTTTAGGAGTTGATTCTTTGGAATTTCTGATTTGCCGATCAAAAACCTGATTCATTAGGGGTGGGGTCATGGGTTACATTGTTTGCTATTCCGGGTTCCTTAGGATGTCCGGTTTCTTGCGTTCGGCAGTACTTAGAAATTAGACCGGGTTTGGGTAATTCATTGTTGGTTCATAGCGACAGGGTAGTTTTGACAAGATTTCAGTTCTTGGCAGTGTTAAAACGTTGTCTTTTAGTTCTTCAGGTTCCAGTTGGTGACTTTGGGGGCCATTCATTTCGAATTGGAGCGACTACTGAGGCTGCTCGTCTAGAATTTGGTTCTGAGACTATTGGGCATTGGGATTCGTGTAAGTTTTTGTCTTATGTTAGGCCACATAGAGTTTTAGGGATTTAGAGTTAAGGGGTGGGTGTTATTCATGTGTTTTTGTTTTGCTTCGCAGGTGCGGCTTCTCGGGAGTTGTGGATCATCGGGCACTCATTTGTATTCTGGGCCAGTCGGAGGGCTGCGGTTCGGGAGAGTGGTCGCCACATGAACATCCCCTTATCTGCAGGCCAGGTTGTCTGGCATGGATATAGGGGAATGTGTTGGCCACAGTTGGTACCGGAAGTCCTTAGGCTGGTACAGGCTGGGGGGGTAGACCCGCATGTCTTGTTGGTGCACCTGGGGGGTAACGACCTGGGTTACATCCCTGGTTGGGAGTTGAGGGAAGCCATGAAGGAGAACTTCCGAAAACTTCTCCAGCACTTTCCGGGGATTCGATTAGTATGGTCAGATTCTCCCTCGAAGGTGCTGGATGGGTGTGAGGAATTGCTGGCACTGGATAAGAGCCGGATCAAATTGAATAGGAGGATCTCGAACTTTATAGTTGAGATTGGTGGTCTAGCTATTAGACACAGGGTATTCGAGGAGCCTTCTCTCAATTTGATTGGGATTCACCCCAATGATATGGGGTTAGATTTTTTAATTTGGATTTGGCTGAGGCTTTGGAGGAGGCCGTGGCTTTGGGGGGGGGGTGGAACTAACTCGTAGGGGTACTCGTTAGTCCCTTGTGGCAGCTTGGGCCCTTGCCAATGTATAGAGTGGTATTAAGATGGTGGAGGTTACGGGAGATGGTAGGTCAGCGGCCTAGGTCTAAGAACACCCAGACTTTGTCGCTGGTTAGACGCCAGCCTCATTGAGCTGTATTGACCAACTAATGAGGTGCGGTTAAGGTGACCATTTGGGGAGTTTGGAGTTTCGGCTCCAAAAAGGATAGGCTGGGTAGCCTGTAGAAGATGGACATTGGCAAGAGCTCAAGGTTGGAGGAAAATTGTTTAAAGGGATAGTAATACTTAAAATGTAAAAAAAAAAAAAAATGTTGTAGGGTTTATCCTCCTGAGCAAAACAAGGGTACTCCCACTGCTGAAAGGTGTTTCATTCAAAAGTTATTAATTTTCAAAGTTGAATTTTTTAGGTGCAATATCACAGTGGCCTGAAATTGTACAGTGGCGCTCTTGCTACACCATCCTATGGAGATTTATGGTCAACTGACCAGAGCTGTCCATAGGATCGTGTAGCAACAGCGCCACTGTACAATTTCAGGCCACTGTGATACTGCACCTAAAAAATTCAACTTTGAAAATTAATAACTTTTGAATGAAACACCTTTCAGCAGTGGGAGTACCCTTGTTTTGCTCAGGAGGATAAACCCTACAACATATTTTTTTGACATTTTAAGTATTACTATCCCTTTAAGAATTATATTTTAACTTATTGTATGTTTTTATATAATAAAGCTGCGGCCTTATTCAAATCCATTTAAGTGTGTTCTGTATTTCTTGAACCCATACCACATGCTTAGGACATATTTGGTCCTGTGATTCTGCATATTCTTCTGCTAAAGGTACGAACACTGTCTAATGTTTAGCTTTTCTTGTGATGGCCAGGAAATACTATTGGGTACTATGTATCTTGATATTGTGTCTTGGTTCCAGGGATAACTACGTCAATCAACTAATCTCTTCCATGAAGGTAGACGGCATGAGTGGCTGTCTATAAGGGCTGATTGGGCAAACCTTTCTCCACTGAAACACTTTTTTTTTTTTTTTTTTTTTTATTTATTTATTTTTCTCCCCAAAGATAAGCATAGGAGAAGGCACAAGCCTGTAAAAGATGATCATGCGCAATGAGTGCATTTGCATATGGGAGTAAAATGTTACCGAGCAGCACCTGAAAGGATGCCATCCCCGAGAATCAACTTTTTGGTTATATTTGTTAGTGCAGACTTGCCACACTTCTTGTTTTGCAGTAGAAAGGAATCACAGGCATGGGCTATCATTCTTCTTTGTGCCAAGACTGAATTAGCTGCAGTTTACACATGACCCTTAATAAAGGCCGAAATGGATGTCTAGGGTTTAGCGGTTTCTCTTGCTCAAAAAAACTTGCCTGACATTACAGCGCTGGAAAGTATGTAGGCAAAACTAGTCTGACACAAAAATATATAGGAAAATATTCTCTGCGATAGAAGATAGGGGTATAAAAAGTGGTTGAGTAGTACCTGAAAGGGAATCTTCTCGAACAATAAACTACTTGGTTTTATTAGCTCAGTGAGATTTTCATAATTTTTTTGTTTTTCAAAAGGGCAGAGGGGCTCAAGAAGTTGTTTACATGATTGGGACTTGAGGAAGTGATGTGATGTATCTGCAAAATTCAGAGGAAGGCAGCAACAGCAGAAGCTGAAGCTCCTCAATTTAGAAATTTGCCTTTTCAGCAAATGGTACACTAACTGTTTCTCAGAAGACAGCCAGTTGGTAAAGCAATATAAGGCCAGTGCAGAGGGGAACTCTATATTAAGAATAGATAATAATGGAGATACAGAAGAGGAGATATGGTTGATAGAAATGTAATTTTCTCCAGGGATGCAGGACCGAGGAGGATAGGGTTTCTTTTCAGGGTAGGAGAGAGAGTAGACAAAGGCGTCAAAGAATGCAAATGTTTGAGGAACATAACTGACAATATCCTGCTGTAGTCCGACCCAGCCCTTCTCAGAAAGGAAGTGGAACAAATGTAAAATTGTACAAAGCTGAATGGCATGAAAAATTACAATCCCTCCCCGAGTCCTTCTCCTCCTCAAAAGCTTTGGCTTAAGTCAAGGCAGACTTAATAGGCATAATTT
Organism: Rhinophrynus dorsalis; assembly: GCA_037306005.1. Taxonomy (NCBI): domain Eukaryota; kingdom Metazoa; phylum Chordata; class Amphibia; order Anura; family Rhinophrynidae; genus Rhinophrynus; species Rhinophrynus dorsalis. The sequence goes on along the minus strand of CM074724.1, from coordinate 175,823,883 downwards.
GGAATAAATGCATCCATTTGGGCAGTATAATATTTTTAAAGTACTTTTATCCTCACAATTTGGGTGAGGTAGAGGAAAGACCACTTCCCAAAATCAGATTTCAAACATCCTGGTACTTTAGGGTAGTTCTCGGCTAATAGTTGAGACTTCAAGAGTAATGTAGTGTCACGGTACCCATGAGATTTGCTTGCCTGTGACTGTCTGGTGGTCTAGGGCTGATGCTGCATCATCTGGCTTGCAGTTATCTGCAGGCGCGCGTCTGTGATGTCGTGCTTGCTATTTTGTAGCATTCAGGTGTATTGGCTGATTGAACCCCGCCTTTCATGGTGTTTCTATGCTTTACTTCTGTGTTGCTTGTTTGACCCTTTCTTGGCTTCTGATTATCCTTTTGGCTTGATCCTTTCCTTTGTCTGACTACCCGCTCCGTTTTTGACCAGTGGCTCTGTTTGACAATCCGATCTGTATATGACTCTGGCTTGTCCCACTACCCGCTCTGATCTGACCTTGGCTGTGTCTGACTAACCGATCCGGTTCCTGACTGTGGCTTGTCTGAATTGCGCTCTGTGCAAAACCCGCTCCTGTCTGACTAACATTTGTCCAGGTGATATCTGAAGGCTCGCTCAATCTGTCTAATGCAACAGCTGCCGTGCTGGTATTGTTGCAGGTGGCCTGTCCCTCCATTGCCTCCGCACTGTGCGATCAAGCGATTACCTTACTGGTAGTATTGCAGGTTGTCTCTCGCTCTGTTTCCTCCATACTGCGCTACCAAATAGTTACCTTCTGGTATCTAAGTGCTTGTCTCTCGTTCTGTTGCCTCCGCACTGTGCTACATAGCAGTTACCTCTTGGGTATTCTGCGAGCTGCCCTTCACTCTGTTGCCTCCGCACTGTTCTTTCCCATACTGTAAGCTGCCTGAAGTTGCAATCTGACAGTTTCCCTCTCCAGGGATTTCCCGGGTTGCTCCATCTCTAGACCCCTGGCATTCTGGGTTTCTAAACTCCCTATTGATTAGAGCCAAGTCTGGTTCTATACATTTTCACTTACAGCTTGTACCGGGTACAGTTCAGTGTCCACTCCTGGGTAGTGGACTAGGCACTGTCCTCACACCTGTTCCCCTATGGTTGAGGAAGTGTTTGCTTATATTTCTTATTTCAATAAACTGGTTAAACTTACTTGTACTTGTGTTGTGTGTTTATTTGCCTAAGACCACTGTGACAGGTAGACACCTATGGAGCCCGCTTGAAGGGTGTATTTGTTTTAAGATTAGCAATTTGAGAGGTAGGAATGTTTGTTTCAATTTTCAAATTTTTAAATTTTATTTTTAAAATGTGAGATCTGTCCGTAGGCATTGATCTGATTTGCAATAGCTAGGAAAGAAATGGATGGGTTAGTAACAATTAGCAAGAGGTCCTCAGCAAACAAGGAGTTTATATTCATAGGACCCAATACTTAGTCACATTATATCCACATTGTTCCTGATAGAATTTGCTAAAATTTCTGTCTTGAGTCTAAAACGTGGGGGATAATGGTCATCCCTGATAAGTGCCATTTCAAAGGGGAAAGATATCAGAAAGCGAACAGTTGACAGCAACCCAAGCAGTAGGACCCACATAAAGGACCATGGTAAAGGCAAAAAGAGCAGACCAAAATCATAGTAGTTTTGTGCTTTTTTTTTTTTCCTTTTTAAAGATCAAGTTGATAATCTTTTATATTTTTTTTTTTTTAATAGTTTAGACATTTTATTGAAAGACCAAATAAAGAAAACAGTCATGGTGATGCGTGAACATTCATGTAAAGAGTGCAATGTAAAACAGAGTAAATTACAGACTCCGAATATTCTTCAAAAACTCTTCTGGTGTGCAAAAGATCTAGTGTAGAGACAGAGTAAAAGGAGAACAGGTAGAGCAAGAGAGGATAAGAGGGAGAGGTAGCAGGTGAGAGAGGGTGGGTCAAGGGGAGTGATAAGGCGCTTATCCCATGCAGCATTCAGGGTCTACAAACAAATACACGTGGGTGACTCAACGCACTCCCATCCGTGTTCTGTCCCGTCTCAATGCTCAAGTGCATGGTACTGGTCCTAAGAAAAGCTGGATTTATCCCAATGATTCCAAACTTCCCTATAATGTTGCAAGGAGTGAATGCTATAAGCATGCATTTTTTCAATCTTCCTGAAGAAGCTCACTTTCCCTACCACATCTCTACTGTTGAGGCAGCAGGCTGCTGCCAATGGGGTGCTACACAGATGCGTGCTGCAGTAAACAGGAAATGCAATAGTCAGAGCCACTTTGGGGTAAAGGAGATATGGAATGAGAATAAATACAGGCAAGGATCTTGTGGTACCGGGAATCCTAGTATCTCTCCTATCAACAGCTCAATCTGCAACCAGTTCTCCCTAAATAACTCTGCACACCCACCAAATATATGCGATCATACCACACCTCCAGCAAGCCTCAGAGTGTCCCATGTTCATCTTCCCTAACAGCGCAGGGGTTTGGTACCATCTTGACACTAATTTATAAAGGCCTTCCTGGGAAGCTACGTCTTTAGGTAGAAAATACATGAGTCTAAAGATGGCATGCCACGTCTCCACTCTCTACAATACCTGGATATCCAAGCGCGAATAAACAAGGAGACCGGTCTCTCCTGGGTTACCACAAAGTCTATCTAGTTTCGAGAGCATATTTAAATGCTTTTCTCTGTTGTCCACTACAGGTTATTGGTAACTTTGGGTAGACTATCAGCCCCTTTAAGTAGGCAGGAACAAGTCTGAGAAGTGACTCCTGGGTGGAGCCTACCTCCTCTCCTTAGTTTGCAGCTAGCCAATCCCCAACCAGTAAGATTTGTTCCTTGGTCAAGACACAAGGCAAGAGAATGGTTCTGCTATAGTTTTAGCTTCTTTATTATTTTTCTGTTTGATTTGGGATACCACCATTAGGCGGATTACCATCACTGACAATTCCCATCACCCAAATGTGGATAGCTCCATTACCAGGTGCTTTTGTGGACCTAAGCCCTGGGGGAAAAAACTTGGCTGCAAGTTCTTTCCCCAGGAGTTTCCCACTGAGGCTTCTTCTTGATGTATGATAATCTGAAGACAGAAGACCTGCTGAGAAAGGTTAGCACCCTTTGAGTGCTGAGGTCCACATGTGCCATGTTTCTTCTCCGCACAAGGATCTCATTTGGAGTTCCTATTACATACTCATGCACTTATTGGGTTTATCTGTATGTCTGAGGAGTTTGGAGCAAGTCTCTGTGGTAACGTAACACTTTTGCTGCTGGTTAGCACCTTTTTGGGGGGTTTTCAGGCACTTTCTCTACTGGGACCAGTGTTGATTGGGTCTACTGTTTTATTCTAGTGGGATTTTGAGTGGTTTTACATTTGGTATTTACCTTGTTAACTTTGTTCTGAGCCTTTAAGGCACGTGTTTACCGCATAGATGCCATTGCTCCATAAACTTCTATGGGACTTTACAGTTTGGGACATGTCTCTGCAACCGCTCCACGTAGCAAGGTCAGAGATGGCTCATTTTGTGGATTTGTCCTTGCTCTGTCTACGTTTTGGGCATGTTGGGGGCTTCGGGCACTGTTGGGGGTACTCAGTTAGCGAAACTAAGTTTCCCATGAGCGCTCTTTGCGCACTTGTTTCTGATTGGCTCCTGTTGCGGCAGCCATTCTGTGTATTCAGATCGAGTATCCTATGCAGGGCTTGGACTCCTTCTCTCCTTTGCAGTATAACCCTTCGCCTACCAGATAAGTCTTAGCGTTTCTGGGGTGCATTTTATTATCATACACACTGTTTTGTGTGTCTTTTGATACTTTGACCGTTTTGACTTTGAGAATGTCTACTCAGTTAGACCTTGGGGCTAAACCTAAGACAAAGGACACTGGGGTGTCTGTGTCCCTCATTGCTCCTCATGTTTCTCAGGTTAACCTAGAGAATACTCTGGTCATGTTTGCCCAGCATGTGCTGCTGACACTGAATCCCCTGCAGGGGCCTCCAGCCATGCACTAGAGCCAGTATGGATGCAAGACTTTAAGGCTACTACTAGGGACCTCAGGTCCACCTTACAACTCCTTCCATTCACTTTACAGGGGGTCTTCCACTCATGTCAGGCCCCTGCCTCTATCAGATCTTCCCTGCCTACAGCACCAGGTTTACCTGATGTGTCTGATTCCTCTGAGGAGGAATTATTGGTGGACTCTGATGATGATGAATGTTCAGCTATTTCTTCATCTCTGTTTTTTGGGGACCCCTTTGAGGCTGACCCCATACCCTCGGCTGAGGGCCTGATCAGGGCTGTGCTTACCACCCTGAACATTCCCTTGGTACAGGAGGCGTCTTCTGAACCCTCTGATTGGTTTCAGGAGCCTGTTCAGCCCCATACCTGTTTTCCAACTAACCCCACCCTTGACCGTTTGGTGTCTGAGGAGTGGAGATTTCCAGACAGGAAACCATCTGTGTCTAGGAAGTTTGCTAAGCTTTGTCCATTCTCTGAAATGGCCCTCACACAATGGTCTATCCCCCCAGAGTGGATGCCCCAGTTTCCAGGCTTTCTAAGTCCACTGCTTTTCCGGTGGCTGATGCCTCTGCTCTCAAAGGCCTGGACTGATAAGAAACTTGAGACCTCTCTCAAGGCTATTTTTGCGACTTCTGCTCCTGCCCTCCGCCCTGCCTTTGCTGCAGCATGGGTGAATAGGGCTGTGGCTGTTTGGACTGAACAGCCCAGTTCAACTGTCCGTCAGGGAGCCCCTACTGCTGACATGTTGCAACTTTTCGCTAACATTGAGGCTCAGCATTATGTCTCTGCTGCCCTGTTTGATACTGTGCGTATGGTAGCCAGGGCACCTACCATGTCTGTGGTAGCCAGACATGCTCTTTGGCTTAAGATCTGGTCTGCTGACAAGGCCTCCATGAAGACTCTCTTGTCTCTGCCTTTTCTGGGCTCCTCCCTGTTTGGGCCTGAGCTCAAGGATCTCATCAGCGAGGCCACTGGAGGGAAGAGTACTCGCCTGCCAGTGGTCCTGAGGAAGAAGGCACCTGTCAAAAGGAATCTGCTTTTTCATCCCTTTCAAGCACTTGTACCAAGCAACCCAGATGGTCCCTCAGGCTCAGCAGTCTTCATCAAAGTCTAAATGGCAATGGAGATCCAAGTCCTCCGAAGCCCAAGGCTTCCGAACCCCAGTCCCCACCTGCAGGTAGGTGGCTGCTTACGCCACTACCCCTCGGCTTGGCAGACCTCTGTGCTGGTCCAGTGGGTTTTACAGGTGTCCTCCTCCCAGGTCCTTCTCTTCTCGTTCTCCTTTGGGAGCAGAAAAGTGCTGCCTTTTCGAGGAAGCTATACAGGCCCTTCTGGACAAGGCGGTCCTGGAGCAAGTTCCTCCTCAGGAGAGGGGCTTGGGATTCTACTCCAACCTCTTTGTAGTTTCAACGGACGCCAGCTGTCTTCCCATTTTGGATCTGAAAGATCTCAGCTCCTTTGTGGTCAGGTCTCAGTACCCCCCAGGAGTCTCTGCGCACTGTGATAGCAGCCATGTCTCCTGGGTACTTTGTGGCATCTCTGGAGCTTCAAGATGCCTATCTGCACATCACCATTCATCCAGAGAGTCAGCAATATCTCCGCTTTGCCTGCGACCGAGGGCATTTCCAGTTTTCTTCCCTCCCCTTTGGCCTGACCACCGCTCTTCAAGTCTTCAACAGAGTCCTGGGAGCATTGATTTCCGTCCTTCATCAGAACGGCATGAGGGTGACTCATATATGGATGGCCTCCTTCTAAAGGCCCCTTCTCCAGAACTCCATCAGCAGGTGCAGGACTGCATTCATGCTGTCTCCCATCACGGGTGGATCATCAAATTGGACAAGTCAGACCTTACTTCCCATAGGATGGTCTTTCTGGGCCTCCTCTTCATCCGTGAGAAATACCATCCCTCTCTGAGTGTCGAAGTGGCTCATCAGATAGCACTGAAGGTCCAGGCTATCCTGTCTCCATATCCAGTTCCAGACAAGAAGTTGTCATCCTTTGTGGGGAAGTTAATTTCCACCATAGAAGCAGTTCTGTTTGCCATGGCTCACACCAGGGAACTCCAGAGGTTTCTAATCCTGGCATGCTGGGGACCGACCAGATCTCCTGGAAAGATCCCTATCTCACTCTTTGAGTGGAACAGAGCCTCTCATGGTGGCTCAACCTGAACAATCTCCTGAAAGGCAGAACCTTCCTGGTGCCCTTCTGGACAACAGTGATGACAGATGCCAGCCTTTCAGGATGGGGAGCGGTGCTGGGGCACTTGAGTGTTCAGGGCCGTTGGTCTCAGGAGGAATCTCTCCTTCCCATCAATGTCCTTGGAGCTTCGGGCGATATTTCATGCCCTACATCACTGGACAGAGCAACTGGAGGATTGCCCAGTCAGGGTACAGTCGGACAATGCCATAGCGGTAGCCTACATCAACAAGCAAGGCGTCACAAGAAGTCTCACAGCTTGGCTAGAGGTTAAGGCTATGGGCAGAGGAGCATGTCCCTGCCATTTCCACAGTTCATATTCCTGGAGTAGACAGCGTTCTAGCAGACTTCCTCAGTCGACACACGGTGGACAGCGGAGAGTGAGAACTGCATTCAGAGGTGTTCAACCTCATCATCCATCTGTGGGGTCTTCCATGCATCGACCTGATGGAAACCAGACACAACAGGAAGGTTCCAACCTTCTGCTCTCCCTGGGTGGATCCCTGGCTCTGGCAGTAGATGCCTTGATGATCCCGTGGACATTTCTTCTGGCATTGTTACAGATTACCTGTCAAGTTTCCCAGAGAAGTTCGAGAGTCAGTACGGTGTAGTTAAATGCAATTTATTGACAACTGAAAGGTAAGCAAAATATATACAATATATACAGCAGATAGCAGAGTTCACTGGCCTGTAACTATCAGGAATAGTAGGCTGCTGAGCCTGACCAATCTGCTGGAAACTAGGCCTAAGCCACTGGTAGTCTCTGCTGGAGCCAGGAGCAGGAACACAGGATCTTTATCCGACCATAGCGTATGTACCGACTCAAGCCTGTAGTCAGTAGGGAATGATATCTGACTTACGCCTGCAGTCAGAATGGAAATGGATAGCTAACTCTCCTGCAGTCCGTATCAGAGCTGGTCTACCAGAGCCCCAGGTCCGCACTTGGTTGGGTGTCTGCTAGGTACAAGGAAGAAATGTAAGAGTAGTCAGCACCAGGTTCGGTGTCCACTATAGGGATAAGCAAAAGAATAGTCAGACAGAGCCACAGGTCAGCACCAGGATGGATGGAAGACTAGCCAGGTCATACACAGAGCCCAAGGTAATAGAACTGCTATGAACAACAACGCAAGGGCAACTGAGTCAGGACTCAGTCTGCATTTTAAACCCCTCCACAGGAAGTAGGAGGAGCAGCTCAGAGGGAGGAAGTAGGAAATTGGTAGGAGGTGACTACAGGAAGCAAACACATAAAACAGGCCTGCAGCATGCTTGAAGCCTCGCGCCTGTAGATGACGCTGAAAACGAGGTAAGCTGTAACATTACCTTGGTTCCAGCACCGCTGCTTCAAGCAGCGCTCGAAATGACGCTTCAGTAGCAGGCCTCTGTTTTATGCGTTTGATTCCTGTAGTCTCCTCCTACTCACTTCCTCCCTCTGAGCTGCTCCTACTTCCTGTGGAGGGTTTTAAAGGGCGTTGTTGTACAATACAGTTCTGTTTCCCTTGGGCTCTGTGTATGACCTGGCTTGTTTGTCCATCCATCCTGGTGTTGACCTGTGGATCTGTCTGACTGTTCTCCTTGTGTGTTCTGATTTGGCTTAGACATCCTTTCTGGCGCAAACCTGTGGCTCTGGCTGACTACCCACACCATGTATGACCTGGCTTGTCTGACTATCCTTTCTGGTGCTGACTAGGGGGCTCTGTCTCCTCTGTGTTGGTCCCCACTCCACAGACACCCATCCTAGTGTGGACCTGGAAAGCTAGCAGACTCCTAGCTTACAGGCTGCAGGCTGAGTCAGTGCTAGTCCTATGGGCATTCCAAATTACTTCAAGGCTCCAGTGGGCTGAGGCCTAGCCTCAGACAGTGTGGTGGATCTATTGGCAGACTGCTATTTCTGATACAGTGCTTGCCTCTTTGATCACCCTCTGTTATCAGTTTACATGCATTACTGTGATTATTCTAATTGTTTTACTTTACCGTACTGACTCCTGGTTTATTCTTGGGAACTGTGACAGGCATACCTATTTCCTCGTGTTCCCCTGTTGAAAAGGGTGCTATGTAAACTGAGACTGGAGCACTGCCCAGTCATTGTGATTGCTCCGTACTGGGCTCAACAGGCTTGGTTTCCGGAGCTTCTGGACCTCAGAGGCGAAACATTTGTTTAAAAAAAAATTGTTTGTCAGCACACCAAGATAGAAAGGTAGCCCAAAGACCTGTCTCAGGATTTTGACCTTCCTACAGTTCTTTCCTTCCTCCAGGATGGTGTGGATAAGGGTTTCAGTCTGAGTCCTCTGAAGGATCAGACTTCTGCGCTCTGTCTTCTTTCAGAGGCGTCTTGCTATCATTCCTGATGTCAAGGTTTTCTTCCAGGGTGTTGCTCATACCTATCCAGTGTTTAAGGCCCCTGCTCCTCAGTAGGACGTTAACCTGGTCTTGGGAGTGGTTTAGCGCCCTCCTTTTGAGTTTTTGGCTACCATTCCTCTATGTATGATGACGTGGAAGATTGTCTGTCTTTCTCCTGGCGATTGTTTCTGTTCGCCGAGTTGCAGAGCTGCATGCCTGGTCTTATAGACCACCCTTTTTGGTCTTGGTCTTTCACAAGGACAAGGCTGTGCTTCACACCTCACAAGAGTATCTCCCAAAGGTGATGTCAGAGTTCCACATCAATCAGGAGATTGTAGTTCCTTCTGTCCTAACTCTACTTCTGTTAGAACTTGAGACAACGAACATCCATGTGCATTGCACTGAGTCCTTGAGGCAGTCTGACACTTTTTTTTTTTTTTTTTTGTCATTCCGGAGAGTCCTAGGGCAGGGAATCCTGCTTCCAAGGTTACCATCACTTCTTGGATCAAGTCCACAATTCGTAAGGCTTATGAACTTCGGAGGAAGCCTGTTCCCTTCAGGGTCACGGCTCATTCTGTGAGGTCTATTGGGGCTTCTTGGGCCTACAAGAACCAGGCCTCAGCTGATCAGTTGTGCAAGGCGGCCACTTGGTCGTCTGTGCACACGTATTCTAAACACGATCGTGTGGATGTGCTGACATTTGCTGATGCCAGTTTTGGGAGGAAGATCCTGGAGGTGGCCTTGCCTGTCTAGGATTTCCTTAGTCTTCCAGTACTCTTTCACTTTTGAGCCCTGTTGGCTCTAGTTCAGTGTGCTATGTAACAGTTCCTAGAGTTTGTTTGACCCCTGTCCAGTGTCCGTTGACACTTTGTGGTTATTGTTGAGCTATTCATTGGTGCTCTGGTGACTTTGGGGGCCTGTGCCTGGTCCTTGCCTTTCTTCCTGCCTTGGAGAACTTAATGGTTGGGCATACCAAAGTTACTAGTAACCTGTATGGGACGACAGAGAAAATAGGATTTTATTCTTACCTGTTAAATCCTTTTCTTAGTCCATACAGGTTACTGGTCTCCCACCCTGGCAAGGGACCATGCTTGGCTCTCCTGTGGCAGAACGTAGGGGTCCTTTCAGGTTCATGCTCACAGGAGTCTTGCCTTCTTACTTCCTAGTCAATAGTTAGTCTGCAAATCCTTGCTGGTTGGGGATTGGCTAGCTGCAGGCTAAGGAGAGGAGGTAGGCTCCACCCATCAGTCACTTCTCAGAATTGTTCCTGCCTATTTAAAGGGGCTGATTGCCTTCAAAAGTTACCAGTAACCTGTATGGACTTAGAGAAAAAGATTTAACAGGTAAGACTAAAATTCTTTTATGAGAGGTCAAAAACCGCTTCATATTGGTGGCAGGCCTGGATAGTGAGGCCACCCTCCGCAGTCCCTCCAGATAGTGCCAAAGTTGCATGTATCGACACAATTCCTTCATAGGGAGACCATAATGGGCCACAAAAGACTAAAAGGGAAGGACCCTGTTCTCCTGAGCCAAAGCCTCCAGCGTCACCAGTCCGCAGTCCATCCAACACTGAAAGGCCTGACCCTCCAGGCCTGGCATGAAGTCTGGATTACTGCAGATGGCTAAAAGGGGCAAGGGGTAAGTTGTCCAATTCCTAGGACCTCCCTAGAACCTCCAAAGAGCCAGCAACCTAATTAATATCGGTAATTTAAGTAGATCTCCAGGTATACTGTTTCTAGGGACTAAAAGTAGCTCTCCTGGGTTCAGGAGGATATCTGAAAAACTATATCTGAAGGCAATCTGCAGCCCTAGTTGGCTGTAACATATCTACCAAACAAAGTCAGCACCTCCACCACATGGTACTTTTCAAAGTCCTGGACCCCAAGGCCCCCCTCCAAGCTAGGGGCTGTCAAAAGCTGTCTACTACAGTGGGAGGGTTTATTCCTCCTTATAAATTTTCCAAGTACTGTCCACAATCTCTTAAAAAGACTTTGGTAATATCGGTAATTCCTGAAACCTGTACAGGAATCTGGGGGGAGCACAATCCTTTTATTTAAACTGAGGTGGCCAAACCTGGATATTGGGAGGTTAGTCCAGGCCCGCAGAGTATCGGAGACGTGCAATAAAGGAGAGAGGGGGCATCCCTGCCAGGTGCCATTCCAAATGGCAAAGGGGTCTGACAGGGTCCCATTCACTTTGACCGGTGCCCGCAGGCCAGTGTATAATGCATGAACAATATGCACAAAGTGTGGGCCCGCCATCAGCCGCTGCAGAACACTAAAAAGAACCTCCAGCTAACCCTGTCAAAGGCTTTCTCTGAATCTGAGCACAGTTGGGGCACCCGATTTCGAGTCCTCATGAAGCGGAGAAACTATTCTGGCAGTGATATCTTTGGCCTGCCTACCGGTCACAAACCCCACTTGATCTGGGTGAATGAGCAAAGGCAACAAAGCCTTTAAACAAGCAGCCCATAGCTTAGCAAGTAACTTAGTCCACATTCAAGAGGGAGATTGGTTGGTAGCTTGCTCAGGATTCTGGGTCTTTACCTCCCAAGGTCTCCTGGGTAAACCATGTTTCTGTTAGAGTTAAAAGACCGTTTATTTGGGTGATCGTGTTTGCATGAACTTATAATAGACTGCAGTTAAGCCATCAGGACCCGGGCTCTTACGAATAGGGAATCTGCGACTAGCTCTTTGCAATTCTTCCAACTCAAATTCTTTCTCCAGTGATTCCAGAGCGATTGGTAACCACTGGCAGAGATGTCCAGAGAGGAGAGTCTCCAGGCTCTTCCTCTGAGCCCAAAGACTCCCTCTACAAATTATAAAAGGAGGCATAAAAATCCCGGAAAGCATCCACAATGTTAGTTTTTAATGAGCCTGCCACCCCAACTGCCCTGTATGGTTTGCATGGTGTTTCTTGACAACTCTCACCAGCAACTTGCCTGACTTATTCCCCTACAGAGAAACCCGATATTTGTACCACTGAAATGATTTGAAGACCGCAGAACAGATGCAATATCAGATCTAAGCTGATGCAAGGCCCTCACCATTTCTGAGTCTAGGGAAGTTTTGGTCTTATTCTCAAGTATTCGCAATGGAGCAAGCTTATCTTCTAAGTCCTTTGCCCTCTCCCTCCTTCCTCCCGTAATGAAAAGATCTACAAAGACCGGGATATGGTCTGACCCTGTAGTGACACAAGTATCTGAGCCTCCCAGGACTAGTACTAGTCACATAGGAACATGTCCGATTCTGGAGTATCTTGCGTGGGATTGTTTAAAAGAAAAGTCCTTGTCAAAGGGATGTTCAAGGCGCCATAAATCTAAAAGATGAAAACGTGCTAGCGTGTCATTGAAGTGTTTGACAACCGATTTCTTGTATGAGGAGCGAGGTGGGGTTTCAATCCTGCAACGGAATCAAAGGTAAGTTAAAATCTCCCCCCAGCACCAGGACACCCTCCCTGAAGGAGTCTAGTAGGAGGGAGCCTTCCTTTTCATTAGGGAAGTAAGCTTTCATCAACCAAAGAACATAAACCTACCCCTCTAACCAGAACAGACTGTCGATGTCAAGGGCCCAGTGGTAGTAGATGCTAGTATTTCTTCCCAGAGACCACACGCCAAGAACATCACCAAGCCTCCTGCCCCACTGTTACACCCCTCATAATAACATAATCATGTTCGGTAGAAGCCCTTCGGGGTCCTCCAACAAAGGACATCTATAGTGTTCAAGTGGCCTGCAGGTCCCCAATTGGGCCTATGGACTGCCTAATGTTCACAAGACTGTCATAGTCTAGCCTGAACTAGTTGAGGCCGGTGCATCAGTTCACTCCTTCGAAGCACTCAAGTAAACTTACAAACCACCGGAGGAGATGGAGGGACCCACCAAGAGTGCGGTCTCTGTGCCACAATACCTTCCAAGGTGCACAAACAGTCTGTGGGAGCATACTTATGAGATTGGAGTTGGGAAGTAAACACCCTGCGTCCACATATCTGGATCATGGCAGGAGGGTCATCACCATCAACAATCCGGAGGGTCAAGTGTTCTGATTCCGGGAGATTGGGTCCAAGTGTTCCACTTCCGAGACGCCTTGTTGCGACGTTGTGGAAGTGCTGAGGCAGCAACCAATGCCGGACCCGCCATGGAATCCAACCAGTCTACAGGCAAAGGAGGGATCTGCAGTGCAGTGCAAAACACTTCAGCTTTTCATCGCACATATGTAGGCTGTAGTATCCCCGTTTTGTGCTTGGAGGTTAAATGGGGACCCCCATCTGTACTTGACGCTTAATCCGATAGGAAATTAACAGCTTCAAGGCTCTATGCTGTATATGGGGAACAAGTTATAGATTTGATACTCAGACCCCTCTTAGATCAGCAGCTCAAACACACTGCTTCTCCAAAGGATCTGTGCTTTATCTTTCTACTGATGGAGGCAGCTTGTCCTGTCCCTTGGCTGATTTTGGCCTCCGCGGGCCTGCAGGGCTCTCTGGGCACGATCTAGCCGCATCTCATAAGCTGGGTTTCTGGAGAATGTCCCGAAAAATAGCTTGCAGTGTAGACTCCAAATGCTTGGGTGAGAGCGACTCCGGGAGGTTCTTGATACGCAGGTTGCACCTGCATCCCCCTGTTATCCAGATCATAAAGTCTATACAACAGGTTGGAGATGGTGTCCTGTTCTGACACACACTACTCGAGGTTCTGCAGCTGATCCTGGTAAGTCGTGTGAGCAGACTCAACAGATTGCACTCGTGATCAAAAGGGGGGAAATCAGTTGATCACTGATAAGGACAATGCTTTCTCCTCACAATGTGTGCGAGAGGAGGGAGAACGAGAGAAGTGACAGGGGCAGTGTTTACAAACACTCCTCTGTCATTTTGCTTTTGCAGAGATGGGAGTTTTAACCCATGACATGTCAGGACTGTCACCTGTCCTTAAGGCAAGTTTACCCATTATGGTCCTAGCATGCCATGGGTCCTTAAAGGATAGTAATACTTTGTTTTATCTTCATTTTTTTTTTTAATTCCTACAAAATAAAATAAACGATATATGTCTTCTCTTAAACCTTTATGGTTTAAGAGATATTCACAAGCAAAGTTTTCCCCCTCCCGCCCCTCTTTCCTCATGTAAGCCATCTCTTCTCAGATGTGAATCTGGTTGTAAGACCAGACAGATGACAGCAGGGGACACTTTGCTTGTGAATATCTCTCAAACCATAAAGGCTTCAGAGATAAGACTTATATCGTTCTTCATGTTTTTTTTTTTTAATGCCTACAAAATAAAATAAAGTTAAAACGAAGTATTACTATCCTTTTAATTAGTTAAATGATTCTGGATTAAGGGATGCAAACCACTTATTTTTCTTGCTTGTGAATAAGTTATGTCTTGTGATCATAGTCAGGCTGTATATATGGCACTGAATTAGTCTCTAGTGCTATTTGAGTGCCTACTGGTACTACATGAATGTGAAAATTCATAATGGTTTGAACCACCTCTCTAGCACAGTCCTTTATTCATTATTTTATATATATATATATATATATATATATATATATATGTCTGATTTTTTACATTTCCTTTCTGGTGTCTTTGGTTTTGATAGAACTTGATATAGCAAGTAATCGGTGAGTTTGGAATTAACTGGACTCCTTTGGCAAACAGCGACTCCACAGGATGAAATGAAACCAACAGTAATGTGCATATTTTGTAGACCTGATCTGTGGCCTCAATCTGAGTATATCAGTGGCTCAGGACTGACAGCCATTTAGAATGGCCTCATCATGGATCAAAATTAGCAATGTGAGGGCTCAAATAAATGTGGATACTAGGCTGACTGACATGTGAGGGTATCATTATGCAGATGTGTTGGCAAAGCTACAAGGAAGGGTGGTGGTGGTTACTCGCTGTATATGAGAGGTGCTACCAGTTACATAGAATAACAACCAGAGATGATTGAAGGTGAGTGGGTTGCTTTTCAATTCTTCATCCTCCCATTATCTGCACCTAATTGTGCGGTTTTCCTTCTCCCTGCCTCCTGGTTTTCTCTCCCTAGAATTGGAGCTTGGAATTTGCCCTATGTGGGCTGTCAATCAAGGCCACAATCTCTGCCTCTTATTTTGGTCACTCAGTGCAATCATGACGTGATGAGAGCCCAGTGAGGAACAATAAACAAAGCCACAGCTTTCTTCATGATGGTGGGCCCGAAAAAGCAAACTATGAGATGATGCAGGTGTCTGCGTGCTCCTGATTGATTTCCGGGACGGTATATGCAGCTTAAAGTGGAACTTTCAGATCGTACTAAGTTGCCATGCATTCATTAAATACATGGCGACTAGCTTGGAAATAGACGGCTCACCTTTTAAAAAGAGAAAAAAAAAATAGCAGTGTGTAAAGTAATCCTTCCCATTTGTAGACTGATGGGCAGGTTGGTGTGGTCTGCGCACATGAGCCATAAGTCCCTTCCGGTAACCATATGGTGCACTGCAGTGCTACTCAGTGGAGACTGGGATTGAACGAGCAGGAGCACAGACCAGATGTCTGGCTGTAGCCTGGGTTCCAGTCTCCAAATGAGAAGGATTTCTTTACACTCTATTTTTTTAATGGTAAGACATCTATTTCTAAACTAG
Organism: Rhinophrynus dorsalis; assembly: GCA_037306005.1. Classification (NCBI taxonomy): domain Eukaryota; kingdom Metazoa; phylum Chordata; class Amphibia; order Anura; family Rhinophrynidae; genus Rhinophrynus; species Rhinophrynus dorsalis. The sequence goes on along the minus strand of CM074724.1, from coordinate 175,808,715 downwards.
TCGCTAGGCGTTTAATGAATGCATGGCAACATGGTATGATCTGAACGTTCTGGCAAAAGATAAGATGTGGAGGCTGAGTCACTATGACTGCCAAGTGGTTTTGTTTTTGGGGTTGGGGTTTGTTTTTGGGGTTGGTTTTGGGTTTGTGGTTTGGGTTTGTTTATGTACACTCAAGCACAACTCACAGGTACTTTATACCTGATACTTTCAAACTCTTCTCTGCAAGCCAGTTTAACTGCCAGAATTTGGCAGTTGCTACCATCTACCACTGTTAGGGCGAGTGCTTATGATGACTGATTTGATTGTCTGACAATAATCAGAGAATAATGCAAGCTTAAATTTTATTTAGAAAATGTTTTACCAAGAAGCATACATAGAGACTTCTCTCACTTATGAAGCGATTTTACAGTAACAAGTTACATATTTACACAAATAGAGAAACAAACAATATATACACACCTATTCACATAAACACATTTAAAAAAAAAAAAACAAACAAAGAAAAAACTTTACGATTTATAGAGGTTGTGAGTTTTTTGTTACATGCTTTTGGAGCTCTGAAGGAGAAGGCAGATCAACAGACTTCTTGTAGTGTGGAATACTCAGCTACTTGTTGGCAATGGCGTGAAGGTTATAGTTTGCATGGAGAACTGTAGTGAACATACTGCTCAGGTTGTCAGCTCTCCAGAAAAGTAGTTATAAGTTAGACAAAGGTGTAGGGCACATCTATATTTGACTGTTAACAGATTTAGGACTCGATCCAAATGTTTGAGTTTAAACCAGCATGAAGAAAAAAACTGCCTTCGCGAGTTAACTCCTCTGGGTAAGGAAGATTTGAAACTTGCGTTATCCAGTCTTGGTCAACACGTGACGGCCTACAAAACGCACAAACTACAAAATTGGAGTCGCCTAAAATCTGACCTAATCGTCGATGCAAAACACACGATAAATGCGAGAAACATTCCAATAAAAAAGCGAAACGTTCGTTACTTCCCTAGCCAATCACAGCACCCCAAAGTATTAAGTTGAGTCAAACAAACCATAAATAGACCCAAAATCACCTACATACCTTTGTCTGTTTATAGAGATCAAAGAGCTAGATCTCAGGACCCAAGGAGCGGAGGTTAGTTATAGAGAGTGAGGTAGAGCAGAGCACAGCACACAGTTAGGAGTTGGAGAGCATTGGCACAACATAATACACACAAAACACTTTTGCACATATCCATCACACGCATCCAAACACATACACACACATAGCTTATTTTTATTTTGATAATACATCACATATATATATATAATGTGTGTGTTTTTTTTTTTTTTTTTTTTTTGGGACAGTGTGAGTCTGTGTGTGAGGGCCTGAGTGAGTGCCTGTGGGTGAGTAAAATGGAGAGAACAGGAGAGGGGGATGGGGAGTGTAGGAGGAGAGGAGAAAGAGGTGCAGGTGGGCTTCCCCGGTCAGGGGAGGGGAGGGAGAGCCCTGGTGAGGAGGGGGAGTACCACCAGTAGAAGAGGCACACAGAGTGCAGGGCAAGAGATGGCAGTTGGACGAGGGTATGGCATGGGGAGCACCACACGCAGGCAGGGTCTGAGAGCCAATGCTCTCAAAGAACCTCTGGGGGTGAGGAGGAGGACAGGGTGAGAGACCCAAGGTTCTCTGAGGAGAGCCTCGTCTTCTGTGAGGCAGTCATCGCCAGGGAGAGGTTCCTGTTCCCCAAAGGGAGGTCGTCAGAATGGAGTCAAAAAGAGGCTGCCTGGAAGGAGGTCCTGGCTGAGGTGAATGCAGTTTCCAGCTGTAGCCGGTCGCTGGAGTCCATTAAAAAAAAAAAAAAAAAGGTGGACAGGCTGCAAAGCCAAGGTAACATAGCAATTTGCTGAAAAAAAAAAAAAACTTGCATCCATCTAGTTCAACCCTTTTCCTATTCCTGTTTACCATCATAAAGGTGAAGAAGATGGGAGAGCAGGCCTTGCATGCTGCTGGCACAGGGGGTGGTCCACCCCTGTGCGTGGAGTACAGCCAGTGGGAGGAGGCTTTGCGCAGGACAATCTCCTCCATATCTGTGCACGGGATCCCTGGATGGAGTGACACCAGGGATGAAAAGACCCTCCAGTCCACCGGTAATTGCATCAAGGCCCACACACACATCACACAAATCTTGACACCTACCAGACAGAGGCCAACACAGTGACATCTGAACACATGGACAGAATTCCACACTACAATTCAGCAACACAGCTTGTAGGGATGTCAAACAAGGACAGAATACTTGACAAACCCAGCCTGAAGGGTAATGGTCAAGTCCCTGTTGAACCCCCTTCATGCTGTCAAACATCATGTGTTGTCGACAACATCATGCACAGCGCAAAACCAATGCACACCGTCATGTGTCAGTCAAAGATCTAACTGTTATGTGTATCACCATGTCATACATAGTGACAAAGAGGTCAGCACACAACCCCTTGAGTGCCACAGGGATAAGTAATGCATTGTTCAATACATTGGCTAGTCCCCTGGCACCTAAAAGGGTTACCAGAGAATAGCAAAGAGGGGAATTGGTGTGTTTCCTATTGTATTGTTACTGAATGTCAGGGCTAGGCGTTGTACATGTAGGTAGTTGGTCGAAGTGGAATAACCATGGTCCAGCTTTCTGCGTCAAATGTAGACTGTAGAGTGTGGATGGCCAGGGGACGTTCACCGCCATCACCACTCTGCAGGACATAGGTGATTCACAAGGCTCAATTGTGGCTAGGGCTGCAACAAATCGATTTTATTGATAAAAATCGATTATGAGAATCGTTGTCAACAATTCTCATAATCGATTAGTTGCAGCCCCAGACTGCCGCCGCCAGTGTCAATATGTATCCTCCAGATTGCCTGTTATTTGGGCCCACCCGCTTCTAACGCAGCCGCCTGCCACCGCACTGTGAGGCACTGAGGCCTCACACTATTACTGGCCATAAACCCAACCCTTTCCATTCATTATATGTGGGGGCTGGGGCAAGATCCATCCGCTCGCATCATCACGCGCCCCTGCGGGGGTTCACTGTTAAATGGTCGCAATGTTAATATCACCCGTCACCATGCCGCATTAAATATGTCGCCAGGATTAAAAGGGCAACACGAGAATGCCACGCTGCATATAAGCATGTGATTCTCATGTTGCCTTATTAAATGGCGCATATTTGATTTTACTTGTACTGGCCGTCCATCTGTCTCTTTAGTGTGTGGAAGGGGAGCCTAGGAGAGACAGCTCTGTACTGAGTGATAGACCGCTTGGGGAGAGGGGTATCTAAGGGCACAGAGCGGTCTATCACTTAGTACAGTGCAGAGCTGTATCCCGTGGGCTCCCTTCCACACACTAAAGAGATTAGCGGGCAAAACTGGATGGACGGCCAGTATCACATGGCTTCATCAGGCATCTAATAGATGGAGCTATTAAGCTAGTGTCTCACTCACCGTGCACCAAAGACACGGACATTCAGAAGGAGACCAGCCTACATGCTCACAGCGGTAGTTTGTGTGTAGATGCTGGCTAGTGCAGTCATAGAACACAAGGTGGCGGGTTGTTGTGCCTTTTCACTCTGAGACTTATTGTGTCTTTAGTTCATTGGCACTGCACTGTGATGTGGCTTTGTTTGCACGCTGCGTCAACTGCCTTTAACCCTATGATTGCCAGAGGGGTGTACAATGCAGCCTTCTGGCACTCAAAGGGTTAATCCAATCTATCCTTGTGCAGAGAGGCTACTTCTGAAGATAAGCCTCGTTAAACACAATATGCGCGTTGTGTTTTTTTTTTGTTCTCCTCCTGAATGGTCTATGACTTGTGTGGAATTTAATGAGGCAACATGAGACTCTCGCGCTTACATGCAGCGCGAGATTATCATGTCACCCTTTTAATCCAGGCAATATGTTTTGGGCGGTGCGCAAATCCACCATATTTAAAATGCGACCAATTAAATGTATACCCCCTGCGGGCCGTTATGACATACATACAGATAAGAGGAAGAGGGCAGAGGCACCGGAAAAGAAGCGCTTGCCAAACAGTAATGATCAGTCTGGACTCTGGCAGCAAGCGCTTCTCCTCCGGTACCTCTGCCCTCTTCCTCTTATGTGTATGTATGTCATCACGGTCCGCAGGGGAGCGGATGATGCGGGCGGGCAGGAGGGAAATCAGAGCCGGCCGGCCGGCCAGCCACAGGGGACCGAATGTCACTCAGAATACCCCCTGGCCCGTCAACTAGAGTGCAGCAGTGACACAGAGAACAGTCTACACAGAGAGAGAGAGGCACAAGGGGCAGAAAGAAGTACATGGGGAATAATGAGAGGCAAACGGGAAAGAAAGAGGTACAAGGGGGAAGAGAGAGAGGTACATGGGGAAGGAAGAGCGGTACAAGGGGGAAGAGCGGTACAAGGGGGAAGAGCGGTACATGGGGAAGGAAGAGGTACATGGGGAAGGAAGAAGTACAAGGGGGAAGAGAGGCACAAGGGGGAGGAAGAAGTACATGGGGAATAATGAGAGGTACAAGGGGGAAGAAAGAGAGGTACAAGGGGGAAGAAAGAGAGGTACAAGGGGGAAGAAAGAGAGGTGCAAGGGGAAGAAAGAAGTACATGGAGAAGAAAGAGAGGTGCAAGGGGGAGAATGAGAAGCGCAAGGGGGAAGAAAGAGGCACAAGGGGGAGAAAAGTACAAGGGGGAAGAAAGAGAGGTACAAGGGGGAAGAAAGAGGTGCAAGGGGAAGAAAAAAGTACATGGGGAAGAATGAGAGGCACAAGGGGGAAGAAAGAGAGGTGCAAGGGGGAGAATGAGAAGCGCAAGGGGGAAGAAAGAGAGGTGCAAGGGGGAGAATGAGAAGCGCAAGGGGGAAGAAAGAGAGGTGCAAGGGGGAGAATGAGAAGCGCAAGGGGGAAGAAAGAGAGGTGCAAGGGGGAGAATGAGAAGCGCAAGGGGGAAGAAAGAGAGGTGCAAGGGGGAGAATGAGAAGCGCAAGGGGGAGAATGAGAGGCACAAGGGGGAAGAAAGAGAGGTGCAAGGGGGAGAATGAGAAGCGCAAGGGGGAAGAAAGAGAGGTGCAAGGGGGAGAATGAGAAGCGCAAGGGGGAAGAAAGAGAGGTGCAAGGGGGAGAATGAGAAGCGCAAGGGGGAAGAAAGAGAGGTGCAAGGGGGAAGAAAGAGAGGTGCAAGGGGGAGAATGAGAAGCGCAAGGGGGAGAATGAGAGGCGCAAGGGGGAAGAAAAAGGCACAAGGGGGAGAAAGAAGTACCTGGGGAAGAATGAGAGGCGCAAGGGGGAGAAAGAAGTACCTGGGGAAGAATGAGAGGCGCAAGGGGGAGAAAGAAGTACCTGGGGAAGAATGAGAGGCACAAGGGGGAGGAAGAAGTACATGGGGAATAATGAGAGGCACAAGGGGGAGAAAGAAGTACAAGGGGGAAGAAAGAGAGGTGCAAGGGGGAAGAAAGAGGTGCAAGGGGAAGAAAGAAGTACATGGGGAAGAATGAGAGGCACAAGGGGGAAGAAAGAGAGGTGCAAGGGGGAGAATGAGAAGCGCAAGGGGGAAGAAAGAGAGGTGCAAGGGGGAGAATGAGAAGCGCAAGGGGGAAGAAAGAGAGGCGCAAGGGGGAAGAAAGAGGCGCAAGGGGGAGAATGAGAAGCGCAAGGGGGAAGAAAGAGGCACAAGGGGGAGAAAGAAGTACATGGGGAAGAATGAGAGGCACAAGGGGGAAGAAAGAGAGGTGCAAGGGGGAGAATGAGAAGCGCAAGGGGGAAGAAAGAGGCGCAAGGGGGAGAAAGAAGTACATGGGGAAGAATGAGAGGCACAAGGGGGAAGAAAGAGAGGTGCAAGGGGGAGAATGAGAAGCGCAAGGGGGAAGAAAGAGGCGCAAGGGGGAGAAAAAAGTACCTGGGGAAGAATGAGAGGCGCAAGGGGGAGAAAGAAGTACCTGGGGAAGAATGAGAGGCACAAGGGGGAAGAAAGAGAGGTGCAAGGGGGAGAATGAGAAGCGCAAGGGGGAAGAAAGAGAGGTGCAAGGGGGAGAATGAGAAGCGCAAGGGGGAAGAAAGAGAGGTGCAAGGGGGAGAATGAGAAGCGCAAGGGGGAAGAAAGAGGCGCAAGGGGGAGAATGAGAGGCGCAAGGGGGAGAATGAGAGGCGCAAGGGGGAGAATGAGAGGCGCAAGGGGGAAGAAAAAGGCACAAGGGGGAGAAAGAAGTACATGGGGAAGAATGAGAGGCGCAAGGGGGAGAAAGAAGTACCTGGGGAAGAATGAGAGGCGCAAGGGGGAGAAAGAAGTACCTGGGGAAGAATGAGAGGCACAAGGGGGAAGAAAGAGAGGTGCAAGGGGGAGAATGAGAAGCGCAAGGGGGAAGAAAGAGAGGTGCAAGGGGGAGAAAGAGAGGTGCAAGGGGGAAGAAAGAGAGGTGCAAGGGGGAGAATGAGAAGCGCAAGGGGGAAGAAAGAGGCGCAAGGGGGAGAATGAGAAGCGCAAGGGGGAAGAAAGAGGCACAAGGGGGAGAAAGAAGTACATGGGGAATAATGAGAGGCACAAGGGGGAAGAAAGAGAGGTGCAAGGGGGAAGAAAGAGAGGCGCAAGGGGGGGAGAGAGGCACAAGAGGGAGAAAGACATACATGGGGAATAATGAGAGGCACAAGGGGGGGAGAGAGGCACAAGAGGGAGAAAGACATACATGGGGAATAATGAGAGGCACAAGGGGGGGGAGAGAGGCACAAGGGGGAGAGAGAAGTACATGGGGAATGAGAGGCACAAGAGGGAGAAAGACAGACATACATGGGGAATAATGAGAGGCACAAGGGGGAGAGAGGCACAAGGGGGGGAGGAAGAAATACATGGGGAAGAAAGAGAGGCGCAAGGGGGAAGAAAGAGAGGCGCAAGGGGGAGGAAGAAGTACATGGGGAATAATGAGAGGCACAAGGGGGAGAGAGAAGTACATGGGGAATAATGAGAGGCACAAGGGGGAGAGAGAAGTACATGGGGAATAATGAGAGGCACAAGGGGGAGAGAGAAGTACATGGGGAATAATGAGAGGCACAAGGGGGAGAGAGAAGTACATGGGGGAATAATGAGAGGTACAAGGGGGAGAGAGAAGTACATGGGGAATAATGAGAGGCACAAGGGGGAGAGAGAAGTACATGGGGGAATGAGAGGCACAAGGGGGAGAGAGAAGTACATGGAGAATAATGAGAGGCACAAGGGGGAGAGAGAAGTACATGGGGAATAATGAGAGGCACAAGGGGGAGAGAGAAGTACATGGGGGAATAATGAGAGGCACAAGGGGGAGAGAGAAGTACATGGGGAATAATGAAAGGCACAAGGGGGAGAGAGAGGCACAAGGGGAATAATGAGAGGCACAAGGGGGAGAGAGATGTACATGGGGGAATAATGAGAGGCACAAGGGGGAGAGAGAAGTACATGGGGGAATAATGAGAGGCACAAGGGGGACAGAGAAGTACATGGGGAATAATGAGAGGCACAAGGGGGAGAGAGAAGTACAGGGGGAATAATGAGAGGCACAAGGGGGAGAGAGAAGTACATGGGGAATAATGAGAGGCACAAGGGGGAGAGAGAAGTACATGGGGGAATAATGAGAGGCACAAGGGGGAGAGAGAAGTACAGGGGGAATAATGAGAGGCACAAGGGGGAGAGAGAAGTACAGGGGGAATAATGAGAGGCACAAGGGGGAGAGAGAAGTACATGGGGAATAATGAGAGGCACAAGGGGGAGAAAGAAGTACAAGGGGGAAGAAAGAGAGGTGCAAGGGGGAAGAAAGAGAAGCGCAAGGGGGAAGAAAGAGGCACAAGGGGGAGAGAGAGAAGTACACGGGGGAATAATGAGAGGCACAAGGGGGAGAGAGAGGCACAAGGGGGAGAGAGAGAAGTACATGGGGGAATAATGAGAGGCACAAGGGGGAGAGAGAAGTACATGGGGAATAATGAGAGGCACAAGGGGGAGAGAGAGAAGTACATGGGGGAATAATGAGAGGCACAAGGGGGAGAGAGAAGTACATGGGGAATAATGAGAGGCACAAGGGGGAGAGAGAGAAGTACATGGGGGAATAATGAGAGGCACAAGGGGGAGAGAGAGAAGTACATGGGGAATAATGAGAGGCACAAGGGGGAGAGAGAGGCACAAGGGGGAGAGAGAAGTACATGGGGAATAATGAGAGGCACAAGGGGGAGAGAGAAGTACATGGGGAATAATGAGAGGCACAAGGGGGAGAGAGAAGTACATGGGGAATAATGAGAGGCACAAGGGGAGAGAGAAGTACATGGGGAATAATGAGAGGCACAAGGGGGAGAGAGAAGTACATGGGGAATAATGAGAGGCACAAGGGGGAGAGAGAGAGGTACATGGGGAATAATGAGAGGCACAAGGGGGGGAGAGAGAGGCACAAGGGGGAGAGAGAAGTACATGGGGAATAATGAGATGCACAAGGGGGAGAGAGAGGCACAAGGGGGAGAGAGAAGTACATGGGGAATGAGAGTCACAAGGGGGAGAAAGAAGTTCATGGGAAGAAAGAGAGGTGCAAGGGGGAGAGAGAGGTACATGGGGAATAATGAGATGCACAAGGGGGAGAGAGAGGCGCAAGGGGGAGAGAGAGGTACATGGGGAATAATGAGAGACACAAGGGGGAGAGAGAGGCGCAAGGGGGAGAGAGAGGTACATGGGGAATAATGAGAGACACAAGGGGGAGAGAAGTACATGGGGAATGAGAGGCGCAAGGGGGAAGAAAGAGAGGCACAAGGGGGAGAGAGAAGTACATGGGGAATAATGAGAGGCACAAGGGGGAGAGAGAAGTACATGGGGAATAATGAGAGACACAAGGGGGAGAGAGAAGTACATGGGGGAGAAAGAAGTACAAGGGGGAAGAAAGAGAGGTGCATGGGGAAGAAAGAAGTACATGGGGAAGAATAAGAGGCACAAGGGGGAAGAAAGAGAGGTGCAAGGGGGAGAATGAGAAGCGCAAGGGGGAAGAAAGAGGCGCAAGGGGGAGTAAGAAGTACATGGGGAATGAGAGGCACAAGGGGGAGGAAGAAGTACATGGGGAAGAATGAGAGGCACAAGGGGGAGGAAGAAGTACATGGGGAAGAATGAGAGGTGCAAGGGGGAGAAAGATGTACATGGGGAAGAATGAGGTGCAAGGGGGAAGAATGAGAGGCGCAAGGGGGAAGAAAGAAGTACATGGGGAATAATGAGAGGCACAAGGGGAAGAAAGAGGAAGAAGTACATGGGGAATAATGAGAGGCACAAGGGGGAGAATGAGAGGCACAAGAGGGAGAAAGACAGACATACATGGGGAATAATGAGAGGCACAAGGGGGGAGGAAGAAATACATGGGGAAGAATGAGAGGCACAAGGGGGAGGAAGAAGTACATGGGGAAGAAAGAGAGGTGCAAGGGGGAAGAAAGAGAGGTGCAAGGGGGAAGAAAGAGAGGCGCAAGGGGGATAAACAAGTACATGGGGAAGAAGAGAGGTGCAAGGGGGAAGAAAGAGAGGCGCAAGGGGGGGATAGAGGCACAAGGGGGAGAGAGAAGTACATGGGGAATAATGAGAGGCACAAGGGGGGGAGAGAGGCACAAGAGGGAGAAAGACAGACATACATGGGGAATAATGAGAGGCACAAGAGGGAGAAAGACATACATGGGGAATAATGAGAGGCACAAGGGGGGGGAGAGAGGCACAAGGGGGAGAGAGAAGTACATGGGGAATGAGAGGCACAAGGGGGAGAATGAGAGGCACAAGGGGGAGAATGAGAGGCACAAGAGGGAGAGAGGCACAAGGGGGGGAGGAAGAAATACATGGGGAAGAAAGAGAGGCGCAAGGGGGAAGAAAGAGAGGCGCAAGGGGGAGGAAGAAGTACATGGGGAAGAAAGAGGCGCACGGGGGAGAGAGAAGTACATGGGGAATAATGAGAGGCACAAGGGGGAGAGAGAAGTACATGGGGAATAATGAGATGCACAAGGGGGAGACAGAGGCACAAGGGGGAGAGAGAAGTACATGGGGAAGAAAGAGAGGCGCAAGGGGGAGAGAGAAGTACATGGGGAATAATGAGGCACAATGGGGAGAGAGAAGTACATGGGGAATAATGAGAGGCACAAGGGGGAGAGAGGCACAAGGGGGAGAGAGAAGTACATGGGGAATAATGGGAGGCACAAGGGGGAGAGAGAAGTACATGGGGAATAATGAGAGGCGCAAGGGGGATAGAGAAGTACATGGGGAATAAGGAGAGGCACAAGGGGGAGAGAGAGGCACAAGGGGGAGAGAGAAGTACATGGGGAATAATGAGAGGCACAAGGGGGAGAGAGAAGTACATGGGGAATAATGAGAGGCGCAAGGGGGAGAGAGAAGTACATGGGGAATAATGAGATGCACAAGGGGGAGACAGAGGCACAAGGGGGAGAGAGAAGTACATGGGGAATAATGGAAGAGGCACAAGGGGGAGAGAGAAGTACATGGGGAATAATGAGAGGCACAAGGGGGAGAGAGAAGTACATGGGGAATAATGAGAGGCACAAGGGGGAGAGAGAAGTACATGGGGAATAATGAGAGGCACAAGGGGGAGAGAGAAGTACATGGGGGAATAATGAGAGGCACAAGGGGGAGAGAGAGAAGTACATGGGGGAATAATGAGAGGCACAAGGGGGAGAGAGAAGTACATGGGGAATAATGAGAGGCACAAGGGGGAGAGCGAGGCACAAGGGGGAGAGAGAAGTACATGGGGAATAATGAGAGGCACAAGGGGGAGAGAGAAGTACATGGGGGAATAATGAGAGGCACAAGGGGGAGAGAGAAGTACATGGGGGAATAATGAGAGGCACAAGGGGGAGAGAGAAGTACATGGGGAATAATGAGAGGCATAAGGGGGAGAGAGAAGTACATGGGGGAATAATGAGAGGCACAAGGGGGAGAGAGAAGTACATGGGGAATAATGAGAGGCACAAGGGGGAGAGAGAAGTACATGGGGGAAGAAAGAGAGGTACAAGGGGGAGAGAGAGAGGCGCAAGGTGGGGAGAGAGGTACATCGGGAATAATGAGAGACACAAGGGGGAGAGAAGTACATGGGGAATGAGAGGTGCATGGGGGAAGAAAGAGAGGCACAAGGGGGAGAGAGAAGTACATGGGGAATAATGAGAGGCACAAGGGGGAGAGAGAAGTACATGGGGAATAATGAGAGGCGCAAGGGGGAAGAAAGAGAGGCACAAGGGGGAGAGAAGTACATAGGGAATGAGAGGTGCATGGGGGAAGAAAGAGAGGCGCAAGGGGGAAGAGAGGCACAAGGGGGAGAGAGAAGTACATGGGGAATAATGAGAGGCACAAGGGGGAGAGAGAAGTACATGGGGAATAATGAGAGGCACAAGGGGGAGAGAGAAGTACATGGGGAATAATGAGAGGCACAAGGGGGAAAGAGAAGTACATGGGGAATAATGAGAGGCAGAAGGGGGAGAGAGAAGTACATGGGGAATAATGAGAGGCACAAGGGGGAGAGAGAAGTACAAGGGGGAAGAAAGAGAGGTGCAAGGGGAAGAAAGAAGTACATGGGGAAGAAAGAGGTGCAAGGGGGAGAATGAGAAGCGCAAGGGGGAAGAAAGAGGCGCAAGGGGGAGAAAGAAGTACATGGGGAAGAATGAGAGGCACAAGGGGGAAGAAAGAGAGGTGCAAGGGGGAGAATGAGAAGCGCAAGGGGGAAGAAAGAGGCGCAAGGGGGAGAAAGAAGTACCTGGGGAAGAATGAGAGGCGCAAGGGGGAGGAAGAAGTACATGTGGAAGAATGAGAGGCACAAGGGGGAGGAAGAAGTACATGGGGAAGAATGAGAGGCACAAGGGGGAGAAAGATGTAAATGGGGAAGAATGAGGCGCAAGGGGAAGAAAGAGGAAGAAGTACATGGGGAATAATGAGAGGCACAAGGGGGAGAATGAGAGGCACAAGAGGGAGAAAGACAGACATACATGGGGAATAATGAGAGGCACAAGGGGGAGAGAGGCACAAGGGGGGAGGAAGAAATACATGGGGAAGAATGAGAGGCACAACGGGGAGGAAGAAGTACATGGGGAAGAAAGAGAGGTGCAAGGGGGATAAAGAAGTACATGGGGAAGAAGAGAGGTGCAAGGGGGAAGAAAGAGAGGCGCAAGGGGGGGATAGAGGCACAAGGGGGAGAGAGAAGTACATGGGGAATAATGAGAGGCACAAGGGGGAGAGAGAAGTACATGGGGGAATAATGAGAGGCACAAGGGGGAGAGAGAGAAGTACATGGGGGAATAATGAGAGGCACAAGGGGGAGAGAGAAGTACATGGGGAATAATGAGAGGCACAAGGGGGAGAGAGAAGTACATGGGGAATAATGAGAGGCACAAGGGGGAGAGCGAGGCACAAGGGGGAGAGAGAAGTACATGGGGAATAATGAGAGGCACAAGGGGGAGAGAGAAGTACATGGGGGAATAATGAGAGGCACAAGGGGGAGAGAGAAGTACATGGGGAATAATGAGAGGCACAAGGGGGAGAGAGAAGTACATGGGGAATAATGAGAGGCACAAGGGGGAGAGAGAAGTACATGGGGAATAATGAGAGGCACAAGGGGGAGAGAGAAGTACATGGGGGAATAATGAGAGGCACAAGGGGGAGAGAGAGAAGTACATGGGGAATAATGAGAGGCACAAGGGGGAGAGAGAGAAGTACATGGGGAATAATGAGAGGCACAAGGGGGAGAGAGAAGTACATGGGGAATAATGAGAGGCACAAGGGGGAGAGAGAAGTACATGGGGGAAGAAAGAGAGGTACAAGGGGGAGAGAGAGAGGCGCAAGGTGGGGAGAGAGGTACATCGGGAATAATGAGAGACACAAGGGGGAGAGAAGTACATGGGGAATGAGAGGTGCATGGGGGAAGAAAGAGAGGCACAAGGGGGAGAGAGAAGTACATGGGGAATAATGAGAGGCACAAGGGGGAGAGAGAAGTACATGGGGAATAATGAGAGGCGCAAGGGGGAAGAAAGAGAGGCACAAGGGGGAGAGAAGTACATAGGGAATGAGAGGTGCATGGGGGAAGAAAGAGAGGCGCAAGGGGGAAGAGAGGCACAAGGGGAGAGAGAAGTACATGGGGAATAATGAGAGGCACAAGGGGGAGAGAGAAGTACATGGGGAATAATGAGAGGCACAAGGGGGAGAGAGAAGTACATGGGGAATAATGAGAGGCACAAGGGGGAAAGAGAAGTACATGGGGAATAATGAGAGGCAGAAGGGGGAGAGAGAAGTACATGGGGAATAATGAGAGGCACAAGGGGGAGAGAGAAGTACAAGGGGGAAGAAAGAGAGGTGCAAGGGGAAGAAAGAAGTACATGGGGAAGAAAGAGGTGCAAGGGGGAGAATGAGAAGCGCAAGGGGGAAGAAAGAGGCGCAAGGGGGAGAAAGAAGTACATGGGGAAGAATGAGAGGCACAAGGGGGAAGAAAGAGAGGTGCAAGGGGGAGAATGAGAAGCGCAAGGGGAAGAAAGAGGCGCAAGGGGGAGAAAGAAGTACCTGGGAAGAATGAGAGGCGCAAGGGGGAGGAAGAAGTACATGTGGAAGAATGAGAGGCACAAAGGGGAGGAAGAAGTACATGGGGAAGAATGAGAGGCACAAGGGGGAGAAAGATGTAAATGGGGAAGAATGAGGCGCAAGGGGAAGAAAGAGGAAGAAGTACATGGGGAATAATGAGAGGCACAAGGGGGAGAATGAGAGGCACAAGAGGGAGAAAGACAGACATACATGGGGAATAATGAGAGGCACAAGGGGGAGAGAGGCACAAGGGGGGA